>CAJHWW020000002.1:1071763-2434542 GCA_905147745.2 Phlogophora meticulosa | reverse complement strand
ATTGCTAAGGTGCAACGACGTAAGAAAAACGTAAAGAAATTGACTAAAATAAATAAAGACTTCCTTAAAGCTCTTGGGTTTAAAGTATGAATATACTACAAATTACTGAATCACCACATTTCGACACTTCGATCGAAAGTTACGAAGTCCATTCTTACAATCCCTACAATACCAGCTTTAGAGAAAACGATGAAATCAGAATTCCCATCCACCAGCAAGACATATACGTGTTACCATCGGCCAGTTCAATTTATATTGAAGGACAAGCAAAGCTGTTCGGTAAAGATGGGAATCCGATCAAGAAAACTGTTACATTCACTAATAACTCTGTTTTGTCTTTGTTTCAAGACATCAGATACGAAATAAATGGTATTGAAATAGATCGCATAAAAAACTCAGGAATAACGTCAACAATAAAATCATACATTTCATTAAATGAAGCAGAATGTAAAGTTGCCGCCCTATGGGGATGGAATTTAGATGGACTTCAAAGTGATGGTAATTTTAGTGCTGTAATACCACTTAATAAAGTTTTAGGGTTTGCGGAGGATTACAATAAAATTGTGATAAATTGTAAACATGAACTTATATTGAATAGAAGTAACACTAACTTAAATAGCGTTATTCTTACTGATGATACTGTTTTATTTTCAAATAGATATACACAGAGTTCAATGGAGAGTACCGCATATAAAAGTATCAGATCGAGAACGACTTACGCTTTTAAAGCATTTAGAAAGAGATAAACCTATTCAGATGGCTTTTAGAAATTGGGATTTATATGAGTATCCATTACTACCTAAAACTACGAAGCATTCTTGGTCAGTTAAAACTGCTTCACAATTGGAAAAACCTAGATATGTAATTTTTTGCTTACAAACTAATAGGATAAATAATAAAACTAAAGACAGCTCAGTATTCGATCATTGTGAAGTAACTAACGTAACGCTCTTTTTAAATTCACTATATTATCCATATGAACCTTTAAACTTAAAATTTTCTGATAACAAATATAGTATATTATATGAAATGTTTGTAAAATTTCGTCAGTCGTATTACAACTGTCCAGTAGACCCGTTGCTTGACTTAAAGGTGTTTAAAGAAAAAGCCCCTCTCTTTATCTTAGACTGCTCAAGACAAAACGACAGTCTTAAAACAGGTCCAGTAGACGTGAGGTTGGAAATTGAATGTTCCACGCCAATACCAGATAAGACGACTGCATATTGTTTGATTATAAACGATCGACTTGTGGAATACAAACCTCTAAGTAACATTGTGCGAAGGCTATCATGATTGCTATTGTAGATATTCAGGGCTTTAAAACAGAAGCAAATGAATTTATAATAAAAGAAATTGCTATAATGTATGATAAAAAACTACAAATGTTTTTAATTAAGCCACCATTCCCTTTTAAAAAATTAACGAAATCAGAAAAAAAGCAAGTTAGTTGGCTTGAACGTAACAGAAAGATACATTGGAATGAAGGGTTTGTACCATATTCGAATTATCAGACTTTGATTCTAAATATTTTAAGAGATACATGTATCTATGTCAAAGGTTCAGAAAAAGTTTTGTGGTTAAAGCACATTTTAGAAAATAGTAATAGTAAGATATTCAATTTAGAAGATAAAGGTTGTTCTAGTTTGATAAGTTTGAATGATCAATATAAACATTCTGAAGATATATATAATTGTATTTATCATGACTCTGTTTGTGCCTTAACAAATGTATTATGTTTGAATAAATGGTGCTTTGAAAATAAAATTTTAAAATAATTATTTACTTGTTTAATTTTATTTAAGACAAAATATTTATATCTAAAAATTTTATATCCCCTCCCTATCCTTTTCAATCACATATAAGTTGCTAACAATAGCGGAGCTAACTAATTATAAGTTTATCATTATCCGTGTCAGTGGATTAGAAAGTAAATAAATTAGAAAATGTTTCTTATTGAATACCAACCTCGATATAATATGTATAACTCACATAAAATGCGTGAAGTTTCATTTCGTTCCTACTGGGGGACGATGAATTCGAAGAAAAGATTAGTGATGGAAATGGCTGACGCTGGATTCTTTTATTGCGGAAATAGTATTAATGATAAAGCGGCGTGTTTCTCATGCGGGGGTATCATAGAAGATTGGGAGATTTATGACGATCCTTGGATGCAACATGCTATACACTATCCTAAATGTTTCTATTTGAATGCTGTCAAAGGACACGAATATATAATTAATACACGCATCTCCGTCATGGCACTTGACTTAACTAACTTATTAAAAGAATGTATTCTAACAACAAAATATAATTAAACAATGTCATAAACATCTTGCTAGAACAAAACATTTCAAATAATAGAATAAACATCATTTTGAATAGAGTAAGTATTGGGGGGATTCAGATCTCCGTTGATCTGAAACCCCCAATACTTACCTACTACGATGAACTGGTCGCAATGACACGCCGTACTCCTCAGCGAACATTCTTGTCGGCGTGAACGCGTTCTGTTGCTAGTAGGTGTCCACCATACGTAAGAGGTTATCATCTCCGATGAGACATGGACGTGGTGCGCGGGGTCTATCCTGTAAGATACCATCTTCTTCATTGCGTTTGATCCACAGCCGAACAGTCTTTCTCTACAAGCAATAAATAATCTCATAAGAAGTGGCATCATTTAAAAAAAAGATTATCTGTTATTAGCAATGTAAACCCATATAACAAACATAACAATAAAAACCTTTTTAAAGAGATACACAGTGACAAGTATTTGAAACAACGCACTGTGCAAACAATGCAAACAATGCTTGCCACTGTGTTAAAAGGTTTTTATTTTATTGCAATTAGCAATTTTAATTTAGATAAAAATTAGCAATTTTTATCCTTTTGACTTACATTTTTTGAATGTAAGTTAAAAAAAACTTAAAAGGCTTAGCTTTGTTTTATGTTATCCATGATTCCTTATTAATACGAAGAAAGAGAAAAAATAATTCTAACAAGTTAAGTAATTTGGTAAAATCGAAAAATATTACTATCAAACTATTTGTATTTGATATATTCTAATACCATTTATATTTTCCTTATTCGTGTTTAAACTAGTCAAAAGTTTTCATGTTACATACAAAAGGTGTTTTTTTGTTAACCAGTGTTATATTTATCAAATACTATTACTGTTCGAAAACAATCTAGAAAGTATTCAATTACTTACACAAGATAATATTTGCATGTTAAACTCTGCACTTTGAAACGTAAATAGTTATGTTCGTAACTTGGTATTTTTAAACAACCTAATTTATCATAACAATAATTTAACCAATTTACTACTTACGCTCATATGCACCTGCTCAGCAATTTGACTAATATTATATCCTTGTCCATTTAAAATTATAATTTGATTTCATTCTTCTTGTATGAGATTTCGAAAAGACATTCCGCACAAATATGTTCCAGCACAAGTTAATAAATCTCAGGAGTCCAATATTCTCGCACAGGTTAACGTTTAGGCAATCAAGGGTCAGGTAAACAGAGCAATAGTCAATATTCAAAAACTCCGGTAAGCGCGCTAAGGTCAAATAATTCGTCCGTAAAATTCACAAAAAGAGTACACGTAATACGTCACTAGCCTGCGCAGGGCAGGTTGCAACTAATTGCGTAAATGCTTTCCTAATAGGCCAAAACTTTACGGGGGCGTGACTCGGCGCTCACGCAGTATTCAAGCGAAAAAATTTTTAACTGATCAGGCGGGTATGACGGCCATAGTACATAATTATACTCCCATTGTTACCGGATGGTACCAAGCGGATGCTTGAGAGCTCCAAAGGGACATTAGTCACTTGTAACAGTTGTTTTTTATTGTGTCTGCTAATTAGCACTTGATCGGTTATTGTACAATATCACCGTATAGGCAGACACAGTTGAAAACACTAAGTGTGTTCTTACAAACTTCAGTAAAAATGATGAATTAAATCAAACTATTCCTTGTTAAAAAAATCTTTTTTCATGGCGTGAAAACGCCATGAAAAAAGATTTTTTTAACAAGGAATAGTTTGATTTAATTTAATAATGTAAACAACTCAATAAACAATAAATTCTTCTTAAAAAAATTGTGTGTTGTTGTAACAAAATTGGTAAAATCTGGAAACACGTGTTTACATCATGCTTACCAAAATCACAAATGATCAAATTATTATGTTATGATTGTGTATAGGTACATACTAAGATTTTATTTTGTGGAAGGGAATTGTAGAAAATGCCAAATAGCTACACGAGATCCATATGTTAAGTAAGAATACCTGTGCATTATCTTACAACACTTGATTCCTGTTAGTAAAAAGAATAATGATTTTATAATTAAATGTATGAATATTAATAGCCTGCACATGTTTTTGCACCTGCACGCGACGGTAGTTAGACAGGCATTGTTCCTATCCGTTTTTGTAATGGGCATCTCGCAGTTTATCCTTCAGGGATATATATTTTTCAGAAATCATCAACAAAAATACATTAGTTCCATTATCGGCCAAGAGATGGCACTAACCTAAAACTGCAAGATTCTCATCGTAGTATTAAAATTCTCTGAAGATTTCTCGGCCTTGCCGATGAAAAATTAAAAAAAAATCACGTGTCACAACCAAAATGTCCTTATTCCTACCTACTCGCAGTTTGCTTTGGGTGAAGCACAGCATTAGCAGTTGTGGCTATTAGATGGACTAGCGCACTGAGGGTACACCTACCATCATATATAAATATTTTGGGTGCGTTACTTTACGTGCAGTCATCCAAAAGTAATATAGATGGACAGGCGGACAATTGGATGGGCGGACAGGCAGACAGGCGGAAGGTCAAACAGTTGGACAGTAGATACTTTACTAATATATCTTTATGTTAATTTTGATTTGTAAATTTTTTTGGATGACTGCACGTAAAGTAACGCATCCAAAATATTTATATATGATGGTAGGTGTACCCTCAGTGCGCTAGTCCATCTCATTCGTGATCGGTTTTAATTTTGAAAAATAATTGATAAAGTTCGATATAGCGATGTTTTTTTTCTCACCCTTTGTATTTGGCCGCTGCTGAAGTCCCGCCCTAGGTACTAGCTCAAAATGCCCCTAGTTCAAATTTTCTGTAAAACGTTTCTTATTTAAAAACTCTTACGGTATTAAAATTACAAATAATAATTTGGTATTAGAAACGTCTTATACCAAATTTCTTAAACTTTCTTTGAAGCTATAGTTTTATAGCGTACATTATAGTAACGTTTTTAACCCTTAACCACCTGACATACGTCTCTCAGACGCAAGGAAATTAAAAACGTTAATATTTTGGCGCGCAAAACACGTATCAACTTGCACGTCCCTATACCTTCCCGCCGCGTCCCTCAGTGCCGCCCAAGCGCTCGTCGAGGTCGGAGGTGCGCGCGTTTGTCACTAAGTAAAAAATTCTCGTGTTCCGTCTGTGAGACGTATGGTAGGTGGTTACGTGACTTTTATGAAATTGTGTTTTTATTCTGTTTCAGTTGAAAATGGCTTCTAGTGATAGTGTTATTGAGCGTTGGTTAAAACAAGATCAATCTGACGACGAAAACCTACCAAATGATGAAGGCAGCGATGTCGATTTGGACATTGGCATACAGCATGTATTGCAGGATAGCTGCGAATCGAATTCTGAAGGTGAAGAATCAAATGCTGAGGAAAACCATGACATTATTGTATCTCAACCTCCGGTTTTACCTGCAGTGCAAGAATTTTCGTCTGAAGATGAAGAGCCTTTGATACAAATGCGTTCGAGACCTCGAAAAAAAAACTATTTTGGTAAGAATCGCTTTCGGTGGTCTTCTGCTCCACCTACATTACGATCGAGAACATTGCAACGTAATATAGTTGAAGAAAGAGAAGGTATAAAGCCACCATACCGGAATGTACTGAATGCTTCCTCTTCACCGCTGGATATTTGGCAGAAATTTTTCACAGACGAAATGCTTGAAAAAATTGTTCGTAACACAAATGTGAAGATCCAAGAAATAAGACCCAATTACCAAAAATCAACCTGTGTTCACGCCATGGATCTTATGGAATTGAAAGCTTTTATAGGGCTTCTGTTCTATACAGCTATATTCAAAGAAAACCATGAACACTATACATCGTGGTATAGTAGTGACGGCACTGGACGGGAAATAATAGGTCTTTACCTATGAAATTGCCGTTTTGTATGAAAAAATTTAAATTAATTTTTTTCATGTATTTTTTATTTGTATTAATCGAAGTAATCACCCATGCAATCAATGCATCTTTGCCAACGCAGTGGCAGTTTATTGATGCCCTTCTTAAAGAAATCAGCTGGACGGGAGGCAACAAATTCTTCAAAGGCATTTTGTACTGCCTCTCGGGTATTGAATTTTTTTCCCGCCAAGAAGTTATCCAAATTCTGGAAAAAGTAGTAGTCTGTAGGCGCAAGGTCTGGTGAGTAGGGCGGATGACGGAGAGCTTCCAACCCCAGTTCTTGCAACTTGGAGACCGTCTGCTGTGCAGTATGAGGTCGCGCGTTGTCGTGCAGGAGCAGCGGAGACGAGCGATTGACCAATGCTGGTTGGAGATGTGCCAGCTTCTCCATCATTGTGTTCAATTCTTCACAGTACACATCTGCAGTAATGCTCACCCCGTTTGGTAAGAAGCTGTGTTGAATCACACCGGCGCTAGACCACCAAACAGTGACCATCACTTTTCTTGGGGTAAGTTTTCGGTTAGGGCATTGTTTAGGTGCTGAACCAGGATCCAACCAACTTGCTGAGCGCTTGCGGTTATCAAACAGAATCCATTTTTCATCGCAGGTAACAATGCGGTTCAAAATTCCTTCATTTGTGTGTCTGTTGAGCAGTGCAAGGCACGTCTCGACGCGTACTTCGCGCTGGCGATCATTGAGTTCGTGGGGCACCCATTTGTCAAGCTTTTTTACCTTGCCAATTTGACGCAAATGGACCAATATTGTTTTGACGCTAACGTCGAAAGCTGCTGCTAATTCAGCCGTAGATTGTGTATCATCAGCTTCCACAATCGCCTTTAATTCGTCATTGTCGACCAAAGTCTTCGGACGACCGCGAGGTTCATTTTTCAGGTCGAAATTTCCAGAACGGAAGCGAGCAAACCAATAACAGGTAGTGCGTTGGTTTGTAGTGTTAGCTCCGTAAACGTCGTTGATGTTGCGTGCCGCTTGTGCCGCGTTGCTGCCACGACGGTACTCATATTCCATAATTACTCGAATTTTTAACGTATCCATGATGACGAAAAAGATTTAAATGCGATGAAAATGTAACACTAATCAATAAACAAATGACTACTTTTGGAAAAAAAAATCCATGTTTTTAAAATAAAATTAATTTGAAATTAGAATTCTTAGCCAAACAAAAAATATTTTGATTTGAAATGGCCAGTACTGCAGAACGGCAATTTCATAGGTAAAGACCTAATATATAGCTGCATCATGATTTTGAGACCAGATTAGCACGCCGAGAAACCGATCCCTATGCGCCTATTGCCGAGCTCTTTAGCTCATTTATTGAACAATGCCAAGCTGTTTATGCGATTGGCAGCTATGCATGTATCGATGAAATGTTGCTGGCATTTAGAGGAAGATGCAGGTTCAAAATGTATATGCCGAAGAAACCTGCCAAATACGGCATAAAAATACAATGCCTTACAGATGCAAGATCGGGGTACCTTTTGAATGCCTACATTTACCTAGGAAAAGATTCTGATGGACTGAATTTACCAACAGAATATCAGCGACTGAAAAAACCAAGTCAAGCTGTACTGCGACTTATTTCTCCGATAGAAGGATCAAACCGGAATGTTACAACTGATAATTGGTATACTTCTATTGAGCTTTTAGATGTACTCAAAGAGAAACATCTAACCGTTGTGGGAACGATGAGGAAAAACCAAAGAGAAATACCTCAAGAATTCTTACCAGCCCGTCACCGACCTGTTGATTCAACGATCTTTGGGTTAACAAAGGATATAACTATATCATCTTACGTCCCTAAGCCAAATAAAGCAGTGATCACCCTGTCAAGTATGCATCATATGCCAGACGTAGATGAAGTTACCAAGAAACCAGAAATCATCCTTTTCTACAATCGAACCAAGATCGGAGTGGACCTACTCGACCAAAGGTGTTCCAATTATACCACAGGTCGTCGAACGCGTAGGTGGCCATTGGCAGTATTTTACAGGCTGCTCGATATTTCGGCGTCAAACTGCTACGTCGTCAGTTTATGTGCTCAAGCCCAAGGACAAAAAATTGAGAGCAGGTTCAAATTTATGAAGAGGCTAGCTAAACAGCTCACCAGACCGCATATGGAGCGTCGAGAAAACAATATGAAGATTCAACGAGATATTCGACTCGCACTTCGGCGCATACTTCACCGCGGCAATGACTCGACCCCACCAGCTCTACCAGGTGGAAGCAGTTCCGAAGACAGATTGGCTTCTCGAAAAAATTGTTCAACCTGCGACCCTATAAAGAAACGCAGGACACAATACATGTGTTTTCAGTGCAAAAAGCCGATTTGTATCGAATGCTCCCAAAAAATATGCATTCACTGTCGGGAAAATCTATAAGATTGATGCTTTGCAATTTTGCAAAAGATAAATGATTATAATTAAAAAGTTTTGATTTTATTTTACTTACTGATTATTATATTTTTAAACAGAAAGAAATAAGTTCCTATGTCTTGTGATTATTTATGTAGATCTCGTTTTATGAATAAGAAATTTTTTACATTAGAATTAAGAGTTGTTCCAAACAAATTCAGATTTTAAGAAAATATGTTAATTTTTATGTGCCTTGTTTGCTTTAATAAAGAGCTTGATATGTATTTTAATTGATTTTAATTAAAAAACAAACCTTTCACGTTTAGGTTTTACATACGAAAGTTTTTGTACTCGCCCGTCTGTGAGACGTATGGTAGGTGGTTGTGTAACAAGATTAGATGGTAGGTGGTAGAGGGTTAACTTTAATAAAGATAATAATCAAATAGTATGTAGGTACTTAGTCATTTTTAACCTACTGGCATAAAACTCAAACATTATTTTTTATTTATTAAATGTTTTGCGCCTTTTTTATTTACATTTTAATAACTAGCATTGCTTCCCCGGGCCCTGATTACACCTTCGAGCCAGTTTGGCAATGTCACAAATCTGTAAAAGTACCAGTAGGAAATTTGGAATTCATTAGTTCTTTTATATAAAAGTTGTTTTGACTCGCGATTAACTGTCGTAAATATAAAAAAATATTATATTCGATGACATAATATGTGAAAACTGTTCAGTACATCGCGCGATAACACTCGACGACACTCATTTCAAAAAATCTAACTTTATATCTCATCATTCTCCTGCCCTTATCCCAATTTATTTGGGGTCGTCGCAGCATGTCTTCTTCTTCCATACATCTCTATTTGCCGTTATCTCAGAAGTCACCTCTTTCTTAGCCATATCATCTTTCACACAATCCATCCATCGTTTCCTAGGTCTCTACTCTTGTAACCCTCTACATTCATACTCAAAACTTTCCTCCCAACATGATCCTCATTCCTTCGCATGACGGGTGCATACCATGACAGCCGATTTCCACATTATTTCTCTGTTACAGGCGCCACTTTCAGACTTCCTCTTATATACTCATTTCCCACACATCCCCCTTAGCATGATGAAGGACATTTTTTATTACATCATTCTACATTGCACTGGCCTCCAAAAGGGAGTATCAAACTTTTGAAATTGCTTCTGCTAAACAATAAAAGTAAGAGTTTTGACAGAAAAACTTTTTTATAATAAATTTCATCAACTTTCCTTAGAACTAGTTTATTACACATACAATAGCAACGTTTTGAACTTAAAAAACGTGCTGGCAAAAAACTCAAACAACAATATTAAAAGTATGTTTTTCGCCTTATTTTTTTTTATTTTTTTTATTTTATAGTTAATTAACACGGCATAGCACCAATTACATTAATTAACATAGAAACAAAACAAAAACTATACAATGCAGACAATACAATCAAAAACAACTATTCTCTACTTACTAACATGGAACAGTAGACACCCTTGCATACTGTCTCTCACAGAATATCAGACATACGCGCTTAATTTTACTCCATTCGTCCGCAAACACATCACATTCCGGGTTGGCCGTCAGGAGAGTATTTAGCATCCTCAAGGTACGACACACTGGCGATTCAGCTCTGGCGACCGTTCTGCAAGGCAGTTGCGCGAACAGATTGTGTCTGCGGCTTTGGCGGTGACAGATGTATTTGTCAGTAGGTCCACTGGTCGACTGGTACTAAATTCGGGGTCCGCCAAATTAATGTTTTGTATGTGAGGCCAAGTTGGTTTTATGAATGATTTATTTGGTAAACTTTTGATGAGATTGTTCATTATAACTCACCCTCTAAGGCAAACTCACTGTAAATTGATTTAATTCGGATAGTCATTACACCCTTGCAGCTGTTCTCTTTTTCTCCTACGCCGAATATGGTTCCTTTGCAAGAGTGTCTTCGTAGCTTTAAAACTTGTGCCGCCTTCTCACTTATTAGAGAGATTTGAGAGCCCTGGTCTATCAAAGCCCTCATGGTATGGTATGTGCCATCGTGTCCTGGTATTTCTACTAAAGCTGTGGCTAAGAGAATCTCGGACATGTCATTCCACGATGCATGGGTTGAAGCTGCTGCTTGTTCACCATTGGTCACGCATGATGTCGCAAGTTTTTGCGCAGCCTTATTATGGTTTGGTTTTGCTGATGTGTTTGGCCTATTTTTGGTTGCAATTGCGTCATGCAATAATGAATTATGTTTAGCATTGCATTTGCGACATGTTTTATAAGGAAAACAAGGTTTATTGAAATGGTTGAATAGGCAATTTGTGCAACAATTTAAATGGTTGACAGTTTTTAATTTTTGTTCATCCGACAATTGCAAAAATTGGTTACACATCCATAATCCATGGTCAGCATTACACAATGCGCAGGTTATCGACCGCGACACGTGTAACGATTTCGTATGGTTTTTCATGTTGTTTGATGATTGTTGGTTATTGTTTGAGTTATAATATTTCTTATGGTTTGCTTGATAATTTTGGTTTTGTGGTTTGATGGTCTTTTGGTGATATGATTCTTGTTTACGCCGCGATGCTTCTAAGGCGGTAAACTTGGTTTCCAAGAAATCTAGGAGTTCTTGGAGTACTGGCAATTCCCTGGGGTTCTTCACCGACTCAATGTATTCGGAGAATGACTCACTGTCAAGTTTCTGTGCTAACAAAAGTACCAACAGCGGATCCCAGGTGGTGATATCTACTCCTAGGTTCTGAATTGCGTGGAGACATTCTTTGGTCACGTCATGTAATTTCTTGATTGCCCCGATGGATTGTTGCTGCACGTTAGGGATGTTCAGTAATATGTTGACGTGAGATGTGAAAATAAGTCTCTTATTGCCATATCTGTGGTTTAGTATTTCCCAGCATACTTCATAATTCTCGGAGCTAATCTGAAGATGGTGGATGAGACGCTCAGCTTCTCCTGTAACTTTGCTCTTTAAAAACTGCATTTTTTGTGCGTTGGATAACGATGGATTTTTATGGAGGGTTTCCGTGAACAAGTCCTTAAACGATGTCCAATGGTGGTAGTTGCCTTGGAATGTTGGAATATCCATCTGTGGAGTAGATTTCTCGCGATGTGATACAGACCACATTTTAGAGTTGATGGTTTTCTTCAAATCGTTATACATTTTCTCATATCTGTTGAATTCCTCTTGGTACCAGACATCCTCATCCCCGTTCCCAGCTTCTATTTCCCAGTGCAGGCTATCTATAATAGCCCAACGACTTTGAAGAGACTTTAATGCATCGTCGAACTCCCACTTGTTCTGCAATTGGTCAATTTCTATGGTAGCTACTGTTCTCATGAAAGCTCTAAAGTGGATAATCTGCTTTTGTATCATCGCTTCTAACGTACTCTCTCCGCTCGTATCTCTACGTTGCTGCTGCGGTGCCTGGGACTGAGATGACTCCCCTGCTTGCTTCGATATGCTCGCCTCCGCCGACGGCTGGTGAGGTTCTTGCTGTCTTGACAACAAGTTCTCCATGGTTCTGGTAAGTAGCTGCTTGATTGACGAATAGACTTCCTCCGCCTTGTCAAAACAATTTTTTGTAAAATATACATGGTTGAAGTCTGCAAGTTCACAGCACTTTCTGTGGTTTCGCTGATATTCCCTCCAATAATTTTCTAATATCTCCAACTTCCGCTTACAGTAATCTATGGTTTTTCGCTCAGCTCCGTCTTTCTTGATGTTAATTAGAAGTTTAACCAAAGAGTCGTAAACCTCCGTTTGGCTGACTGCTAACTGCTCCATTATTCTCACAACAAAACCCGCAAGTGAAAATAAAGTATGTAAAATGGTTTGGTCTGACCTTATATTCTCCTTGCGCGACAGCTGTCCAACTTCCTCCGCCTATGATTTCACTGCTTATCTACTTTCCCTACACACTGGTAAATCACAAATCACTGGTTGCAAGGTCCCGGCATAGAAACACGTCACTGTGCTTCACGAACCGAGGCCCTTAATGCTCGAATTGATATTTGGTTGATTGGTTAAATTATACGAAATTATATGGTTTAAAGTTTATTGAGTTTAGTTATAAAATGGTAAATCTAAGCTAAATTAGCACTAAGATGGTTTGATGGTTTGCGGAATCATTGTCCGTATGACATGCCTCGTAAGTACATGACTCACTAATTGTCGTTCGAGTAAGTAAAAAAAAAAAAAAAAAATATTGCTGGACAATCCACACAGCATCATCTAGCCCCAAGCTAAGCAGAGCTTGTGTTATGGGTACTAGATGACTGATATACTTAATACAATACATTACATAGATAGATATTTTTATTATACATAGGAAATACCCAGAACACCCGGAACAAATATTTGTAGATCGTACAAACATTTGTCCCAAGGCGGGAATCGAACCCGCAACCTCTTGCGTCGCAGGCGGACCTTCGCCCACCGCGCCACATCGGTCGTCAAAAGTGTTATTCTTATATGTATTATTACTAATCCTAGTTTATAAGTTTAGTATCTAAGGAGTGTACTAACAAAAATGGATCCTGTGTTGTTCCAAATAAAAGAAATTATTATTATTATTATAGGGTTTGGTTGAGTTACGCGATTGGTGTCCGAACACGCACTGAACTGGTAACACTTGCGATACTACATTTATGGAAATGCGCTAAGGCAAAAGTGCTGAGCTGTTCGGTTGCAAATATTGTACTGAACAGTTATGTCGAAATGAGGGTGCTGTGTTTTTGCATTGATACACGGTAGTGACAACAGCATCCTGAAAATGATAGCTGCCAGACCGGACTGACCCCTTCAGGGACAGTCATAGGTTTAAATAAATAAATCATTATACCTATCTAACAATACTAACCTACTTACGTAAGCACCATTGTTACTATCACCAAAATACTAACTAAATTATGGACTGTAGTCTGAAAACAAAGTTTTATTTAATTTAATGTATGAAAAAATAAAATAAAATAAATAATCACAGGAAATCGAAAAATTCATTCGTATCACTGTCAACGGGAATAGTGCCCAGAAGGCTGACAGCATTGCCACGTTGAATGGCAATGCTGATTCACATATTAAAATGTTTAGTTAGTTTGAGGGTATTGTGTTAATAATTATTTCCTTGACTGCATCGTTAGTGGTCTCAAGCGTGACTGTAGAGCGAGGTCCTGGGTTTTTCATTCCCAGGTCAGGCAAAGTTTTATTGAGTTTTCCCAATAGGAATTTTCTCATTCATTGACACTCTCTTACCCATTATTACATCACAGGTTGGGGTGGCGCCGCAAAGTCTCACCTTATTGAAGTTGAGAGCGCTCAGCGTGCCATTCTTAAAGTTGGCGCAGGACTTTCCTATTCGTTTCCTAAGTCTGTAGATTTCTTTAAGGAATGGGACGTTCGTTCGGTTAGGCAAACCTTTGTACAGTAGAACCTCTATAAGTCGAACATCAAGGGAGACGCCAAAAAATTCGAGTTATAGAGTTTTCAACTTATGGAGGATTTTGATTCGACATAAAGAGTTTGAGGTTTATTCTTATAAATTTTGAGTTAGAGAGGTAAAATAAATAAAAATTCAACTTGTAGAGGTGACAAACATATTTTTATTTATTATAAATCAACATTATTTCAAATCATTTTAAAATAAAAAATATGGCATTAAAAAAAGTCAGTAATTTTTTTTTGCTTTAGATAATTTGGTTGTTCTCAATCTATAGCATTGTCTAATCTATAAAGAGCAGAAAATTCTTCTTCTTCAGAGTTACTGGTTTGCTCTATAAAATTACGTAAGGTATTCAATGCGGTTCGCGCCTCTTTGATGGAAACCCATGGAGCGCATGTACTATTCACGTCTTCTATGTCATCTAAATCATTAGTATCGGTTTTCTGAGCTACTGAATCGATTATTTCGTCATCAGATAATGTCCCAGCAGTCATAACTCCATCATCGCACGAAACAAAGTCCTCAAAGGGTACTCACATTCTCGGCAAGTTCTTAAAGTCGGTAACTTATTTTTGTTCGAACAACAGAGGTAATAAATTCCAAATGATCAAGTTGTAAAGGTTGTAAAATAAAACGTTGCTATGTTCGAGATACAGAGGTCAAATTTAATTTTTCGAGTTATAGAGTGAAAATATGTACCAAAATGCCTTGGAGGGACTCGGTGATTATTTCGACTAAAAGAGGGTCAAGATTTCAAGTAATGGAGGTTTTGATGTTTGAAGGGAAGGGAACAAAACATTTTTTCGAGATTTGGAGGTTTTTTACTTATCGAGGTTCGACTTAACGAGGTTCTACTGTATTACGTGTAGTACCGAAACAACAGTCTTTATTACAAGGAGCGATTGCCTATCTGACTTCCACAACCCAGTTACTGCGCAACCCGATACCCCAGGGTAAGACTAGTTGTCAGACTTTCGGACTTCTGACTACCCGTAACGACTGTCAAAGATCTATAAATCACGGAGTCTCGATATGTAATGATCAGTCACAGACTAATAATAATAATAATATTTTTTTATTGACATAATAATAATAATTTTTTTATTGACATAAATAGTTTAACAATTTCATAAGAAGCTCTGACTCCTGAGCTAGGTGACACCTGTGTGACAGAAATCAGTGTCTTCTCCCGTTTTGGAATTAACAGTTCATGTAATAAAAAAGAAAAATACAAGAAAAAAACAAAAAAAAACAATCATAAATTACTTAAAATTGGGTGCTAATTAAGGCAGCTTCTTTAAAATGTCATTCTCGTCTGCAAATATATTTAGTTGTCTAATGAATTAATAGGTCAGCGACGAACTTTTAGCGTCTAATAAATGATTTATAAGCGACCGTATATTGTAAAACAAGCTACTGTTAATATGACGCAACATGGTGATAATTCTTAAGCAACAAAATTTGTGATATGTCTACTCATTGCCAGCTTCTAATAAGTGTATCAACTTCATCTATAAAATAATATCAACGTACTCTAATTTCATAGAGTCACCTTTATTTTTATACTTTAGCATAAGTAATTGATGAGTGAATCTACTATATTTGAACATAAAATTTCCTTATTATTGTCATCAAATAATGGTCAATGAAAGCTCTAATTTCCACTAAGTTACCATAAGTAATTGACTATTATACCTACCCAAATGAACGGGTCTCCCTTGTTTTACCGAAAAGAAATTGCCAAATTATCACTTACCAAAAAATCTCTTTACAAATAATTGTTACGAAAACCTATGTTTGGCAAGTGAACGTTTGAACAAAAACTTGTTCACCAACTAGTACTTTTTTTTGTTAAATTTGATGTCATTTGCGTATTTCTTTGTAAGCTTATGTGCTTGAATTTGTCTGAAACAAGTCAAATTTATGGTAACTAGACATTAGGTTATTTATGGAACTAGTTACAGTAGGTTAATAGTAATAATAATAAGGTTAAGGTAATAATAATGTTATTATAATTATATTATTTCTCTCGATAGCCTCCTAAAAATAATCTTTTTTTCCATATTTTTTTTTATATAATCTAGTCGTTTCTGGCACTCGCCGGCCGCTGCCGCGGCACCGCTCGCTTCGCTCGCTCGGCTCGTGCGTAGGTGGTCACAGTTTTAACCTAACCTAACCATTTTTTTTTAATTAATAACCTACTGTAACTAGTTCCATAAATAACCTAATGTCTAGTAACCATAAATTTGATTTGTTTCAGACAAATTCAAGCACATAAGCTTACAAAGAAATACGCAAATGACATCAAATTTAACAAAAAAGTACTAGTTTGGTTTCTAATTTTGAGGCTGGAATTTGATTCTATTAGCAGACAGAGGTTGAATCTCTAAAATATATAAAGTAGCTCACTTACAACATCAGTCGCTGAGTTATCAAATCAGAAGTAAATATATTTATCGGTAGCTCGGAGTCATATTAATTTACGCTCGTAAATTGACGCTGGTTTTATGATATTCTGTTGGAATAATAAAGATGATGAATTAATATAATTGAAGCTGTTCTATTAACTCGTCGCCTACATATAAAAAAAGAAGGTAGGTTGCAGGTGCTAAAGAAAACTTTTGTTGCCGCACATATAATTTCCCCTTAAAATTAAGTTGAAAGCATGCTCTTTTGTGGTATGCGTGAGTGTATGTATGTATGAGTGTGTGTGTGCATGTGTGTGTGTTGGTTTCCTGGGTAATGCCTAATATGAGAGTGGGTTTGCCTACTGTTTAATCATCTTGAGTATTGATCGTTAATTAAGTGTTCCGTCTGTAGATAATCTAGTGTTTGAAGCCATGAATTTAGTTTAAACTTAGTTTTATGTTTTGTTAGAGAGTTAAAGTTGAGGATGGTGTTTATTTTGTTATATATGTAAGTAGATAGGAATAATCGTTGCCGTCTAGCCGATACGGTATTACATTTGACGGTGCTACATACGTTGCCAACTGTTCTTTTATGTTTCGTTGCATGGTTTACAGGTGTGATTTCATGTTGTTTTAAAATGAGATTGAGTAGGTATAGTTGTCTCACTGTAAGTACTTGGCAATTTTCATAGAGGCTTTTTGTAGGGAACCGGTACCGCCTGAAGGTCATAACTTTTAACAGAGATCGTTGGGCTCTCTCAAGGCGTATCAAGTAGGTTTTACACGCACCTCCCCAGGCCGTAATACAGTAACCTATAACTGACTGGGCCAGTGCCAAATAGACGGAACGGAGAAGCTTGAATTCAGCCACTTCTCGTAGTTTTTTAAACGTCCATATCAGTTTCCTAACACGGGAAATGGTTTGTTCGATGTGGTGACGCCAACTAAGTCCCTCATCCAGAGTCACTCCCAGGTACTTCATTGTCTTAAATTGTGTGATTGGAAGACATGTGCATGTGTTATTATTCTCGGCGTCACAGAAGTGAGCTTTGAGACTTATACCTAAAGGTCTGGTTTTGGCGATTGCTTTTTGTTGATTATTGCGGGCCAATTTCGATAGCAGATAGAAAAGGTCGTGGTTGCAAGTTATTAATCCTACCTTTGCATCTTTGTTTGTTCCGCAGTCAAGGCAGTTCATCTGGAGCTCGTGACAGAGCTGACCAAGGAAGCCTATATGGCTGCACTATATCGTTTTATAAGCCGTCGAGGCAAGCCTCGCAGCCTCACGTCTGACAATGGAACCAATTTTGTTGGCGCATGTAAATTATTGCAATCCTTTCTCTCTAAACTAGATATAGCTGACAAACTAGCAGAGGAAGGTATTAACTTTCTCTTTACGCCTGCCTATTCCCCTCATTTCAATGGGATGGCAGAAGCCGCCGTTCGTTCTACAAAGCATCATTTACGTAGAATTTTAAATTTAACTCATCTAACATATGAAGAAATGTCTACGTCTTACTCAAATAGAAGCTATTTTGAACTCTCGACCCTTGACTCCACTATCTACCGACCCTTCTGATTTTTCTGTCCTAACCCCATCTCATTTCCTCATTGGACGAACTCTAACTACTGTGCCTAATCTACAGGTGGCCGAGATTGAGGGCGTCAACTTGCTGCAACGCCATAAGCGAATAGAAGCTATGAAATCGCATTTTTGGCAAAGATTTTCTAATGAATATGTTTGTATGCTACAGCAGAAAACAAAATGGAAGACAAGCAGCGATAGAGACAGCATCAAACTGAATTCCCTTGTTCTTATTAAGGACAAGACTTGTCCACCTTTAATGTGGAACCTAGGAAGAGTGGTGCAGGTATACCCAGAAATTGATGGTATCAACAGGGTCGCAGAGATCCGAACGAAAAAGGGGATCATCAGAAGAGGATGGAACAACTCTCTCCTCTACTGTCCTGCCTGTACTCCCCCTGCCAGTAGAGGAGAGCAACAACTCTTGAAGATCGTCTCTTTAACCCGGGGAGCATGTCTACGCGCAACGGAAGCAAGAGACCTTGGGCGCTCACCCGCGCCTCCCTCGCACCGCCCGCCCCCGTCTCGTCGCCTGCCAGCCGCACGCGCCTGCTCACGGCTCACGTCCCGCGGCCCTCGTGCACTTGCCCTCGCGCGCCAAAATGAACCACACGCATTGTAACGGCGTAGCCGTCACCGTCGTCGTATTGTAATTTTATTCTATTGTAATATACCAGTTTTTATACAGTCCACTCTATTCTTATTCCGCAAGGATCATCCCAAACATCATTGACTGCGTTAAGAGAGAGTTGATAGACGTCGTCTATATTTTGAGTATGGTTATTTTTTTAAATATGCTCATAGACCTCTTGTGTCATGTTCTCCAGCCTCTAAGGTTCGGGCACACTAATAGAAGAAACCCAGCCAATTTTTTTTTTTACCCATCAAATTTCCTAACCTATCCTACGCTGCCAACGATATAGTCGTAATAGAACAACATAGTGCCATAATTCGTGAAACACGGAAATACCATAGTCGGAGACATTGACATTTTATGATAACATACTAAGACCGATCTCAAGTAACTCGAAAACAAACGATTACACTTCAGTCTTTATTATTCGAAATATCGAGGGACCCGCTAAGTTGTGTCGTATTATGTAGAAGGTACAAACACAAAATATAATCGTGTTTTAAGGTGTATTATAAGGTTTGAAGTATTTTTATTTCTTTCAGATATGATGATCTGGGCATCGAATTATCCTACAAGTATATGGGAGCATTTCTCTTTTTTTTTGCCAATATACATTTGTTGAATGTCCCACAAGATTGCAGATTAATAACATTTGTGTAATGTGTATGTTATTGATTCTGTTTTGTTTACGAGCACATTTTTTATTAAAATTCACAGAAATCATTAAAAAATATCATAAAAGTATAATAATAGGTCTTTACCTATGAAATTGCCGTTTTGTATGAAAAAATTTAAATGAATTTTTTTCATGTATTTTTTATTTGTATTAATCGAAGTAATCACCCATGCAATCAATGCATCTTTGCCAACGCAGTGGCAGTTTATTGATGCCCTTCTTAAAGAAATCAGCTGGACGGGAGGCAACAAATTCTTCAAAGGCATTTTGTACTGCCTCTCGGGTATTGAATTTTTTTCCCGCCAAGAAGTTATCCAAATTCTGGAAAAAGTAGTAGTCTGTAGGCGCAAGGTCTGGTGAGTAGGGCGGATGACGGAGAGCTTCCAACCCCAGTTTTTGCAACTTGGAGACCGTCTGCTGTGCAGTATGAGGTCGCGCGTTGTCGTGCAGGAGCAGCGGAGACGAGCGATTGACCAATGCTGGTTGGAGATGTGCCAGCTTCTCCATCATTGTGTTCAATTCTTCACAGTAAACATCTGCAGTAATGCTCACCCCGTTTGGTAAGAAGCTGTGTTGAATCACACCGGCGCTAGACCACCAAACAGTGACCATCACTTTTCTTGGGGTAAGTTTTCGTTTAGGGCATTGTTTAGGTGCTGAACCAGGATCCAACCAACTTGCTGAGCGCTTGCGGTTATCAAACAGAATCCATTTTTCATCGCAGGTAACAATGCGGTTCAAAATTCCTTCATTTGTGTGTCTGTTGAGCAGTGCAAGGCACGTCTCGACGCGTACTTCGCGCTGGCGATCATTGAGTTCGTGGGGCACCCATTTGTCAAGCTTTTTTACCTTGCCAATTTGACGCAAATGGACCAATATTGTTTTGACGCTAACGTCGAAAGCTGCTGCTAATTCAGCCGTAGATTGTGTATCATCAGCTTCCACAATCGCCTTTAATTCGTCATTGTCGACCAAAGTCTTCGGACGACCGCGAGGTTCATTTTTCAGGTCGAAATTTCCAGAACGGAAGCGAGCAAACCAATAACAGGTAGTGCGTTGGTTTGTATTGTTAGCTCCGTAAACGTCGTTGATGTTGCGTGCCGCTTGTGCCGCGTTGCTGCCACGACGGTACTCATATTCCATAATTACTCGAATTTTTAACGTATCCATGATGACGAAAAAGATTTAAATGCGATGAAAATGTAACACTAATCAATAAACAAATGACTACTTTTGGAAAAAAAATCCATGTTTTTAAAATAAAATCAATTTGAAATTAGAATTCTTAGCCAAACAAAAAATATTTTGATTTGAAATGGCCAGTACTGCAGAACGGCAATTTCATAGGTAAAGACCTAATATTTAATTAAAAAAATAAATAAATACAAACTACCAAAAAATTGCAATGTATGAAAATTCGTATGTCCCAGTCTACCATCCGTTACTTAAAACTCAATTATTTTAATAAGGTTCAAAGAAACTATACTGAGATTTTGTTTTTAAACCATTCTAAGAGGTAAAAAGATCTACTTACATTGCTTTTTTGGTATTTTTTTTTAATGTTGTCAGATATAAATGAATTTTAAACTCGTCCCAGAAAAAGTTCCAAAAATAGATTTCAGTTTTTGTTACCCATTTTTTATGTGTTATAGTTAAAAAACTTCCATTTCGATACACAATTTTAATTTGGCAATACTACAGGTACCATTTAATGCCGCCATATTGATTTAGGTGTCAGTGCTGTTCCGACGTTAAAATATGAAACGCGTATTCCAGTTCGAAAATCGAATCTCATTCCAGTATTTGTTACAGCTGTTTCAAGGTAAGTTGATAATATTGACTACTTTCTTTTATCATGTCACAATAGTTAACAACTTGCACTAAATTTGAGTGAATTATATTAGACATAACTCCAATTTTAACTACTATAATAATATTTTGTAAAAACTAAACAAGTGTTTCGTTACTATTTTTTTTGTTACTTCGGCACAGTAACGTATAAGCGGAAAATTTTAGTAACAAAAAAGGAATTATAAAGCTACGTTTGCATTCAACAGCGCAAGAAAATGCCACTTACTCCGGCAGAAAAAATGAAACGTTACAGAGAAAAGTTGAAACAAAACCCGGATAAGTTGGAAGAAATAAGGAAGAAAAATTTAGAAAGAATAAAATCAAAATATAAGTATAAAAAAATATCGGAAATGACAGAAACAGAAAAAAATAAGCAAAGAAAAAAGTGAAAAATTTTATTACCCTGTACCAAATTTTGTTGAAATTTTATTGATTACTAATAAATGTTGTTATATTATTAATAATTTATGTTTCATAGTGTAGTTTTTGTCATAAGACTGCTAAAGCTGTAAGTACTCCCAAATAATATCCTAAAAATATTTAGATATAATTAGCTATTAAGGTGAAAACTCCAAGGTAGCCCGCGAAATTCAAATTTTCATAAGTTTTTTGCATTTTGCAGGTTAGTATCATGAAATTGAATCGCAGCCGTAACAAATGTGGTTTTACCGAGTCATCGATATAATACCCTCTAATCTTATATTTCAATTGAATGACCTATTCATGAAAAAGCCATTCATTTGAAATATTTGAACAGAGAAATCGCAAAAAAAACCTTACGAAAATTTTAATTTTACGGGCTACCTTGAGCATTCCCTTCAAGAATGAAACACGAAAGATTTGATTATATTACGATATTAAATGTTGCTCTTACACTAATCCGTCTAAAGTATAAATATAAAATATCGAAAGTAATTTAAAGTTGTTTTCTATGACTGTAAAATTTTAACAGTAAATAGTTTGTGTTATCTATCTTTAATCCTAATCACTAAAACGTCTACAACGCCTAGTACATTGTAGACGTTGCCTTATATTTTTTATTTTGTTACCTAATATTCTTTTTTTGTTACTGTCCCAGAAAAAATCTGATCTCTTTTTATGTTTTATGTATTTTATTTTTAATATAAAACAATGAATCTCATGAAGATACTCAAGGATACTTAACATTATAATAAAAAGCACGTAAAATCGGTAAATTTTGTTTATTTTTCATATTATCAAAACCTAATTTTATTTAGGTGAAAGGTAACAAAAAAAAAAAAAAAACTTAATTTGAAAATTTTCTTTTACTTTTGTTGGTATTTCTTTGCAATGATATTATTAAGTTTATCATGAAGTATCAAGAAAACTATTTTTTTGGATATAACAATTGCTACTTCAAAGTTTTTTTTAACAATTAAAAAGTAACAAAATAAGAACATGTAATTTACCTTCATTTAGTTTTTAATACATTTTCCACAAAATTCATAAATAAAATAGATTTTCTTATAAAAATCCAAATGTTAAAAAAGTAAACTACCTGATTTCATGAAAAAAAACGATTTATATATATATTTTTATTTTTAGCGATTTTTTGAAACTATGGCAAAAAAAAAGAGAAATGCTCATGGCACGAGATGAAGCCGTTGCCACCACAAAATCCGGAGCGGATACTCAGAACTCATGACCAGTATATTTTGTATTTTAGCGAGAGCAGGGTAGGGAGGGGGAATGGCGCTCACCGGGTAATGGCGCTCACTTCTATAACTCTGTCAAAATGCGACGTAGCAACACGCCATGCGGCGTGAAGCGCGCGGGGAGGGGTCCTCTAACGGACAGCGATGCGAACGGGCAGTCTGCTCGCGTCATGCGACCATAAAGTGCGTTTCTTTGTTTGCGGCCGCGCTGATCTAATTTTTGGTTACGTGTTTCTTGCGGGTAAGTCCAAAACTTTCATGGTTATTTAGCTTTTAGTTTTACTTTTTGACAATAAAACTATTCAGTTTTGTGATAATGCAATCAATTTTCAGTAAATGTGCATGATATTTTTTTAATTTCGAATTAATTACCAAACGACCGTTTGGGGTTATACCGCTCAGCTGAACGCCATTACCCCATAGTGACTTATTTTTTTCATTGTTGTAGATATGCCAAGAAATCGTGAAAGGACCACCGCTAAGGCGGCTTGGACCGAAGAAGGCCTTCTGTCTGCTAAAACTGCGATTGAAGGAGGTATGTCCAAAAGGAAAGCCGCAAAACAATATAACATTCCATTTACTACCTTGAGAGATCGACTAAAAAATGAAAACATGAACAACCCAAGACTTGGTCGCAAGCCCGTTTTCACCCAACAGCAAGAAACTGAAATTGCTGAACAAGTTAAGTTGCTGGATTCGCTATACTATGGACTTAATGTCGCAGATTTGCGTAAACTTGTTTATAAATATGCTGAGCTCAACAATATCAAAAACAATTTTGATCAAAGCAGCAAAACAGCTGGATTAGATTGGGTTCACGCTTTTATGAGACGCAATCCTTCAGTTTCTATACGCAAAGCTGAAGCGACAAGCTTAAATAGAATTTTTGCTTTTAACAAAGAAGAAATAACAATTTTCTATGACAAACTTGGTGACTTAATGGATAAACATAAGTTTATTCCCAACAACATTTACAATGCTGACGAAACTGGCATAACCACGGTAACAGACCCAGGAAAAGTGCTTGCAGAAAAAGGACAAAGAAGAGTCGGATCTGTTACAAGCGGCGAACGAGGAAGCACCACAACAGTTATGTGTGCGATGAGTGCAGCCGGAAACTTCCTACCGCCTATGTTTATTTTTGCTAGACAGAGAATGACGCCTTTATTAGAAAAAGATGGACCGGCTAGTGCATTATACACCAACTCTAAAAATGGCTGGATAAACGAAGATTTATTTGTCACTTGGCTCAAACATTTCGCAGCATTTACCAAACCTACCCAAGAATCACCTGTGTTATTAATTCTGGATAATCACAGCAGTCACATTTCCCTTCAAGCTTTTATTTTTTGCAAAGAAAACCACATCACAATGCTTTCCATTCCACCACACAGCTCTCATAGAACTCAGCCGTTGGATGTGTCTTTTTATGGACCGCTGAAAGCTGCTTATAGGCAGGAATGCAACAGGCACATGAAGACAAATTTGATGTCTAAAATAACTCCATACGATGTTGCAGGTCTTTTCAATAAAGCATACGTACAAGTTGCGAGTATAAGTAAGGCAGAATCTGGATTTCGAGCAACGGGAATTTATCCATTGAACCCGAATGTTTTTACTGATCAGGATTTTCTGGCAGCGTCGCTGATGGCACAAGAATCGGAAGTAATCACTGAAAATCAAGTTGCACAGTCTGATGATATGGCCATAATTTCAGGACATACATCTCCTACGGCAGGTCCATCAAATAAGGATCAATGCTCTGAATCTGTTTTGGCAGTTGCTTGTAACCAAGAACTTGTTGATGAACAAAATACTCCGATATCCTTTGTTGCTATAGCAACGACACCAACTATTGCACCATCTTAACTGCCACTCCTATGAAAGTAATTTTAGAGGAAAAAGAAAAGAAAAAAATTGCGAAACTCAAGAAGACCTTTTTTTTTTTTTTTTTTTTTTTTTCTTTTTTTTTTTTTTTTAAACATTGCCCCACACTAGGAATTTCTCCTGTATCTTTACCTGTACCTTTGCGATGATGACAGTGATGACGACATGAACGTGGACAATGAAAATTATAACAAATGTATTATTTGCGAAGAATTTGGAAAAAATAACGAAATGTGGTATCGCTGCACCATCTGCGGATTGTGAAACGGATACATCTGTGATTTATGTGTTCGAAAATAAAATATTTCTATTTCTAATTTGTCTTACCTCTTAATAGTTATTGTCTTATATTACGTTATAATAGTTGTTTGACATCTAAGACTTTATTATGTTCATTAAATTGGAAAAGGCTAATCGTACATACAAAAGATTGATGCTAATTTGTGATTGTAGACTCTACTTTTATTGTATAAGGTTGATCTCACTAATATTTATTTCTCATTTGAATGTATCTTACTTGTTATATTCGAAAAAAAAACATGTTAGAGCGCCATTACCCGGACCCTGAGCGGCATTACCAGGGGCAATGTCAGGGGCAATGCCGCTCAAACATGTTTTTTTTATAATGTTTTCCTACTACTAGTAAGTCAAAGATATATGTCTAAGTTGATAAATCGTTGATTACTCGATAATTAAAGACTTTGTTACTTTTCTTAATTTTGCTTTATATTAAATAATTTAAAAAATACACCATGTTTGCCTTAAGTGGACGCCATTCCCTACCCGCGTACTGGGCTACTGCAGACCTACGTGAATATTTAAGCAACGTTCCATTTCTACTCAATTGCTTCCCGCCTCCTTTCTTTGCGAGGCAGTACACGTGGCATGTAATCCAGGAATCGAACGATGACGGTATATACACGGTGAAATTTAATTGGTTGTTTTCCCGCGGCAGAACGACTTGCCTTAAGGAGTACTTTCGAAGCATAGAGTTAAAGTAAAAAAATAACGATGTTTTTGTTTTAAAAAAATAAAAAAAATATTCATCAACTCGAAAAAGTGAGTAACAATAGTAACACTAGACGTAACTTGTAGGTACTAGGTACTCACGCGTCACCACCGACAAAGAAAAGCGATGCACAAATGTTCAAACCAAAATAAGCCTTCGCACGTAGTGATACGGCATAAAATAGTTTCCACGGAACAATACAAAAAATCACCGCGAAGCCGACAAAGGAAAGACCGATTTATAAATGTTCAAAGTAAAATTAGTTCTCGCGTGTAGTAATACGGCATAAACTAGCCTGCGCGCTACAATATCAAATGAAGCCGCCAGCGCCTATTTTATCCGTGGGGCGCGCGCGGCTGTGACCCTGACCTACTTAGTTTTCCCGCGAATATCGTACGCGCAGCACGCGTCATCACTGTAAACTGCAATGGATCGACATTACAAATACAGCAATGTGGAGTACGTCGCTATGGTGCAGCTGTATGCTAGGGCTGATTATGACTCCCATGCTGCCAGGCGACTTTACGCAGAGCGGCAACACTTGGAGTCGCTCCGTCTTCGCGGGGTTCTGAACCCCCAAGTCCCATCACCACGGACGATCGTAGCGGCGACACAGCGGCTACTAGATCATGGACAGTTCCATACACCGGCACAGCTGATTGAAAAGCACGTGGTAGTAAGTACGTAACATGTATTGTAGGTACTACTGGCGTCCCACGCGCCGCCGCCCGCCCGCCGCCGTCAAAGGAAAGCGATGCATAAATGGTCAAACCAAAATAAGCTCTCGCACGTTGTGATACGGCATAATAGTTTGCACGCAAAAATACAAGAATCCGACAAAGCAAAGACCGATTTATTAAATGTTTAAAATAAAATAAGCTCTCGCGTGTAGTTATACGGCATAAACTAGCCCGCGCGCAACATTATCAATCGGAGCCGCCTACGAACCTAATCCTGTCGACCCGGGTCAACGCCCCGCCGTCGTTCGGCCGTAGATATCGGGAGGTATGACTATTGGTTCGTGATTGCTTTCGAGTTTAGTTTTTCACAATGTTAAATATGCCAGTTTTTGTTTCCAATATTTTATATAACTACGAAATGATTGTATTACATAGACAAAACCATTTCGCTGCGGGAAAACAACCATTTAAATTTCAGCGTGTATACAGGAAATAAAGTCACTGATAACACTACAATATTGCATTTTGTGTCCTTTGTCACGTTTGTGCACTATTCACTGTCTGGTGGAATTGGAACCTTCAATAGTATATATATACTCGGCGATAGATGGCGGTATTTTCATTTTTTAAGTGTGAATTATTATGAACGATTAGTACCGGGAGTTTTATTTAATTTGTTTTTAATTAATTTGACACGTAATTGGAGATGGATGTTTTACTTAGTTGTTTGCAAGTTATCTTTTGAAAAGTGTCCACATGTTGCCGAACACGTTGGACTTGAAACTTGATGCGTCTAAATCGGCAGTACTATCATATCCGCTACTTGTGCAGTTATCACTTAATTCGAAATGATGATATATGTTCTTCGTAATTAGTATCAAAATCAATATAGATGTCATTTTTTTATTAGCTTATAAAAAGTACAAATTCACTTTGTTTTTTAGTTTTTTTAATCTTTATGCCCCTGTTTTATAACGTTGAAGGTTATAGGTATTATAGTTTTTATTTCAAACGTCTTTTAGATGCAATGTTTGTAAAGGAACACTCAATTGTCACGTCAAATTTGTCACCGATCTTTTAAAATACTTTTTTTTCCACATTACAATAGATAGGGCCTCTGCCAAAGTTTAGGTACAGGATTTAGTTTAGGTTTTTTACACGGTGATCATTGTAGAAAAATTAAATGGAAAATTAAAATATTTAGAATTTATCTTACGAACTATTATGGACTGGCTTTCCACTAATCTACTGACGCTCAATATTTCAAAGACCAAAATAATTCAGTTTAAACCACCGAATTCTCCTAAGCCATCCATGAACTCAAATAAAATAATTGCGCATACTTTTCACAATGCTTCTCCATGCCATTGCAATTATCTTGATATGGTTACAAATATTAAATATTTGGGTGTTTATATCGACGAGAGGCTAGACTGGCGCACCCATACAGATAATATATGCTCCCGGCTTCGAAAGCTAATCTATTTATTTAAAGAGCTCAGACATGCGGCCGACTTTGAAACTGCTTCATTAGTATACCGTTCGCTGTGTGAGTCGATCATCACTTACTGCATCCCAGTCTGGGGCGGAACCTTCAAAACCATGATGCTTAGGGTGGAACGAGCTCAGCGGGCAGTTCTCAAAGTTATGTACTTCCGTAAAAGAGACTACCCCACAGCCCAGTTGTATTCAGAAGCCCAAGTACAAGTACGGTGAGAAAACTTTACGTCCTCCGCTCTGTCTTGCGCCGACATTCTACGTTGACACTAGATATTAATCGTTGTAATCGTCGGATTGGTTTTCCGATCTGTGAATCTGTTCAGTGTCGTACTGCACTTGCGCGACGACACAATCGTGCCCAAAGCTCCCAAATGTACAACAAAATAAACAAAAAGCTTTCTATTTACAAACTGACCCTGCATAAAGTAAAGCAGCGCCTTAAGCCATGGCTACTGTCGCTGAACTATGAAGAAACAGAAAAAAATATATTATCCATTTCGTAACATTATTGCTAATATATGAACCGCGATTGACTGATAAACCTCCTCATCTTGATCATTCTTTTAAACGCTTTTAATTTATCTTTTTTTGTTCCTATAGTTTTATTTTATTTTTTTGTTAATCTTATTGTATAAGTTTTTGTAAAATCTCCTTTTGGGAGAGGGCACTGTCTCCTGTAACACAGGTTTATAACCTAGCACAGGAGTCAGGGACTTCACACATTTGTAAACCTCTTTCTTGTGTAATAAAGATTATTATAATTAGACTGTAAAGCTTAAGTAAGTTAAGTATTTTTTGCAATTATTTAAATATGGAGCCAATTTTAACGCGACTACGAGCAGTCGTCGCGTCAAAGATTCATATGGCTTTACGTCACATCCCGTATTTTCAAGGAAGGCGCGTCACGTTTTCGTGTTTCGTTTCACGTTGAAAGAAGTTTAAAAAAATACCAAATTGCTTTTGAACTTACTTAGAACGTTAAGTTAGATAAAAAAATACTATACATACACACAAGCACACACTCCACATACATACATGCATATGTATGTGGTGTGTGTGCTTGTGTGTATGTATACGTATCATTACGTATTACATAAATATTCCCAGCAGGGAATTATTCCGTGGCACAATAATGCTACGGAATAGTTATGTAACACTAATTTAAAACAATTTTTCAATAGGTAAGCCTAATTCATCAATAACGCTCCCCCCTGATATAAGTATTTTGAAATAAATATTAACATACAGTATACGAACTTAGCTTAAAAAGGTACGTATCTGAAACTTCTGAGTGAACTATTGATTTACTTCAGTATTAACTTTATGGAATGAACACTCTATAAAATGCCCTAAATGAGTGTCTTAAGAGCGATTTTGCAATAAGTCTTACCATGCCAGCCACCCGCTAAAGCAACGCGACTAAATCAAATAGGTATCCTTTGCGGTACTATTTCATATGTTTCATAATACATCTTAATTTGGTCAGGTGTTCAGAACAGAAACATAGGTACTACTAAAAATGAAATTGTTTATATTTTTAAATAAGCGATAAAATGACAGAAAAATGAACAGTAAAATGTATTAAATTAAATAAAAATGATGTGCATATAGAATATTATTTTGATCTCCGGATTCATCAGATCAGTTTCCTGACTGGTTTAGTCTCACTTCCTGAATTTTGGAATGTTGGTTTGGCACGACTGCGTCCCTATCCGTTTGTGTGACGTGGGTGCTATAGTAGCAGTGAGAGCACTGATTTATATCGCTGCTGAGTAATTGTGCATAAGATCAATTTACAACAGAGTAATCCAGAAAAAGTAAAGTATCCGCCATTGATATGGACAAAGCGTCGGCAAACATATAAGAACCGAATCTCATTGAGAAGCCAGATGAGATGCAGAACCCGATAGTGAAAGGAAATGTTCAAGAGAACGAGGATAACAGCCAAAGAAATAATATTTCACCTCCAAGTGATGAAGAGAAATGTTCAAATGATGAAGAATCAGTCACTAGTGATGAAAGAGGATCTGGTGGCTTAACCGCAGACACAGCAAGTGTTTTAAGGGATCAAAAATCCCTTGTAAGAAAACAAATTCATAATTTCACACCTATTACGACTGACAGTGCTAGGGAAGGGCGACGGGCATTAAAGTGGTTGATCAGGCCCTATAAAGTAAAAGAATTTACTGACACAGTGTGGAATGTGCAACCTCTACACTTGAGCGAGGGAAGAAACGCATATTCAGAAAAAATCGTAACGAAGTCTATCATAAATGACAATCTCCACAATCATAATGTACAGATCAAGGAACATAGAACTAATACCCCTTGATTCAAAGAAAACATGTCCAATGAAGGGGAGGGCTAAACCCCGCGATGTATGCGAGGTCTATGCGGAGGGATGTTCTGTGCTCCTGTCATGTCCCTGTCGCTGTCAAGTTTTTATCCCGCGACTGAGAGCATGGATGTGTCAGCTGCAGGAATACTTGAATACCTATTTGGGTGCCAGTGCTTTCCTCACCCCACCCTGTAAACCAACTGATGCTAAACGGTATCAAGTTGTTGGGCAGTATAGTAGTGCCGATACGTTCATATTGCAAACAGAGGGCGATCGATTTTGGCAGGTTTATGCACCAGACAATAACAATGAACTGTTTCCAAAAGAACCTATAATAAGATATTGTGAACCGTCGTCACTAGGAACACCCATACTAGAAGTAACTTTAAGCATCGGGCACGTGCAGTATGTCCCTCGTGGCTTTGTTCATGTGCCATCTCTGCCGAACGAGGACACGCACTCTCTTCATGTTACTTTCAGCATGAATCAAGAGAATACATGGGCTGAATTTTATGAAGTATTATTTGACAATGCCGTGCAGAAGGTTTTCCAAGAAAAAGTTGAACTTAGAGGCAGCGTTCAACGTGATATCTATGATCGGTTCGGTATAGCCCAGAACGGTTTAAACTCACGCCGCAGAAATGAAATAACAAAAGTGGTCCTCGCAGTTTTTGACCTAATTAAAGCTTCCATATCAATAGATGATACGGTAGACTGAATGCACAAGATGTATCAGCATTCTGCACTACCGCCAGTTCTGATAAGATTATGCTGGCAATGCAATACTGAAGATGATGATGATAGTCCACTGCACCAGAATAAGATTACTACGCAAGAATATAATTTGAATGGTTGCTGAAGACCAAACCACATTCCATTATTATGCAGAAAATTCTTTGAATTACCATGGAAACAGACTGCATTCTTTTAAGGCTAAACGCGGGTGGGGCGAGGCCATACAAACTTTAATACGTGCATATCGCATATATATCATATATAAATATACGGCAATGCAGCTTCTTCAAATTGTCGGTTTCTATAGTCAGATAGACTTTATACTCATTATATTTATTATAATAAACTCATTAAAAAAACACGAACCTACACAGGTCACGACCAGATATCAACCAAAGTTTTAAAATTTGTTGCAGCCGAAATATGTGTACATTTAAGTTATTTAATAAAGGAGACGGGGACTTCTGGGCCCAATTGTAATAAGTTGAGATATGGCTTAAAAAAAAGGTATTTTTTTTCTATTTCGAACTATTATTATTATATACTATTTCGATATACTATAATATTTTGTGAAAAATCAATTCAGTTTACAATCTGGGAAATGAGAAATCCAATAATTAAGTTAGTGTTACGAAGTAATTAGAAAATCGATTCAATTTGAATCGATTTTCGTTACAGAGTTCATACTATTTAACGAAAATGCTTTCACCGGATGATTTATTTAATTAAAATAATGAAATCTATTAGAATGAGAGTATTAAGAGTTAAAACTAATTAAATATCTACATAATTGAGATAAATCGATTTACATTTATTAATCGATTATTGTATTTTTAATCTGTGCTAACTCTGGCAATTATGCATGACATGACAGATGACATTGATCGACACTCGTTTCGTATCGTCTATGCGTGTGCGTTCTGAGTATTTCCTCCCATACTTTTTTATTGATATTTTACTCGACCCGGCTTTCCTACGGACCTCTGATCTTCCTCCTACGACCCTTGCCTTGCTACCATACCGGACACGGAGAAGCCTGCTTAAACGTTGACCTTGGACTTGTTATTTTGGATTCGACGAACGGCCTACCGATTGGATATTGATCGATATCATGGATCGTTGTATAAATTGTGGCATAGCGACTAGTCGCTGCAATACACTAGGGCATCGAGCTTTGGATGACGAAATGATATTAGCAGTGATTCGAAAATGGCGTGAACCACAATCCGTAAGTACTTACTTTCTATTTATTAGCTCACCAGTGTCTACAGTCGGTAGCACGCACTCTTTTTTGTTATACATGTATGTTTACCTCCATAACAACACTCATGTTTTCACTAAATAATAAAGTACAGATATATAAACATTTAAAAGTCACTAGATACATTACATTGTACAACTAAGTAACAATCGGGCACAGTAAATTAAATCATTAATTCGCATAGAACGTAGGTATTGCAAAAAAGTTCTTCAAAAAACTATGTTGATCCGGGCACATTCTACTTGAGTATGTAGATTTTTTAAAAGTAATCATGTTATCTCTTATTAATAACTTTTTGCATATTTCAGGTAAACAGCAGTGACCATGTTTGCCAAGCTTGCTGGGACCTAGCTCAAAGATCCCTCTTGGCGAAGCTAGAAATCTTGGCCACCGTAGTATTTGTCTCCGATGTGGACGTTCTCTGGCATCTAGAGTCAGCCATTTACTTCACACTGGCTCACCTCGTGAATTGAGAATTTATAATGTTATTCAAGAGTGGATTATGCCTAAAGCTGTAAGTTGGATCACACACTGAATTTACATTGTATTTTATTGCTTTTGTTGTAATTTAAATAGATTGTTTTAAATACTTAAATGATCATGTATTGTTGGTTGTAGATAGAAGTTACCAGTCGCATATGCCATGCTTGTTGGGTGGCTGCAGACAGAGCTGCTGTCCATATGGTCTCTCGCCCATCAACTTCTTCCCAAGCAAGCCAAATTGAAGAAACACAGCCACCGGCACAAGTTCTTGCTGCTGACTCTTCCGATGAAGAAATCCAGCCAGCAGGACAAGTTGGTGCTGTTGATCATCCAGTCGAAGTAATACAGCCACCGACACAAGTTATTGCTGCCGACCCTCCAGTGGAAGAAGTTAGTAGAAATCAGCCCGAACCTACTATTGTATTACCAGACTACATGAGAGCTATTGAAACAGAAAGGAGGTGCTTTATTGAAGCATGCCAGAGAACAGAGAGGAACAGGGTTCCACTTTCTACCAGAAAAATGTTGCTCAATCGGTATAAATATTATGTACCTGAGAATAATCGACTTTGTGATCGCCATTTAGTTATAGAAGCATGGGATTTTCTTACCAGTTTGAGAAATAATTATGTACAGACTTTTACAGCAAAACATATCCAGGATATGATGTCCTTAAAAGAAGTTGTAAATTCAGAATTACTTCATTTTGAGAGTATAGATGATATGGAAGACCATGTCGTTCACACATGGATAGGGTTAAGCAAAGCACAGTTCCATCAAATGTTTAACGAAGTCCCTCAGTTATTAGAAATACCCAGAGCGTCCCTAGCTTTAGCAGCATATTTAATTAAGCTTAGAACTGGGGATTCTAATGAGAGGTTGTCAACTCTATTAACAATCTCTAGGCGAACTCTAGAAAAGTGGTTGCACCAAGTGAGAGATTTGCTTTATGAGTATTTTGTACCTAGACACCTAGGTTTACATCACATTAATAGGCAGCAAATTGTGCAAAGAAACCTTTCCATACCTAAAACATTATTTGGTAACTTTGAGGGAGTTGATAGGCCCATAGTAATATTTGATGGAACATATTGTTACATTGAAAAGAGTTCGAATTATTCATACCAAAAAATAACATATAGCTTGCACAAATATCGCAATGTAATGAAACCATTTTTAATGGTATGTACAGACGGCCATATAATTGATGTGCTGGGCCCCTATCCAGCCACCACTTCAGACGCTGATATAATGAAAAACGAATTTTCAAATGGAAAACCATTAAGAGAATACTTCCATCGAGGTGATGCTTTTATTCTGGATAGGGGCTTTCGTGATTCATTGCCCTTATTGCATCAATGTGGATATAGGACTTATGTGCCTGCTTCATTAGAGGAGGGTGAGACACAGCTTTCCACAAGTGAAGCAAATAAGTCGAGAGCAGTCACCATATGTCGTTGGGTTGTGGAGGTAGTAAATGGCAGATTTAAAAGAGATTTTAAATTATTACGGCAAAACTATTTTAATGTAGCGAGTAAAAATTTTGTAAAAGATTTTGAAGTGGCTGCTGCTCTTTTAAACAGTTTTCACCCTCCTATTGTTGATCGTGAAGATACTGGGGAAATATTAGAGCAAATAAATATTCATATGAATGAAGAAAATGAATTAGCAGAATTTATTGTAAGAAACAATTATAATAGGCGTAGGGCTAATTTTCATACAATAACTGTACAAAATGATAACCTTAATGATTTTCCCCAGCTTACTGATAATGAGCTCATACTGATATCATTAGGCACGTATCAAATAAAGCAGGCACGTTCCTATTTTGGTGAACATGTAAGGGGCAATGATGGCTATGTAATAGAAGTGTGCAGGGAGGTCAACAGCAGCCTACTTCGAGAGCTGTCGGCTTCAAATTCCTCATGGCTACTAAGGGGCCGCATTCAATCCAGACATATAAGTCGCAAAACATATTTTGTTTATATTTTAGTTGACAGCTCTCGCAGAGGTAGGGAAGCAATATTAATATCTATCTATGTAATGTATTGTATTAAGTATATCAGTCATCTAGTACCCATAACACAAGCTCTGCTTAACTTGGGGCTAGATGATGCTGTGTGGATTGTCCAGCAATATTTATTATTTATTTATTTATTTATTAAAATATTATTGTAACTGCATCGTAGGCAAACGGACTGTAGGCTGCTGCGCCCATGTTATGTCAATAATATGGTACCTTAGTTGGGCCAGGTACCAAGAAAATATTGTACCACCTGCACAATTCTTAGATGACGTTCTTGTAATAATTGAAGAAGAATAAAAAATATTAATAAAATACGATTTTTATTTATAAACTCCTCCCACTCTGTCCTTTTCCATCCCACTCACAAAATATCGATACCTTAATTGGCAAACCAGCCAACTCCACATTTCGTCAAAAATATTTTTTTTGTTTAGTTTGTACGCAACAGTAATTCGGCGTGATTTGCAAAAACGACAACTCCGATATAATCACAATTCTTTCCATAATTCGCTATTCGAAAATCAGCCAACTCCGCGTGTCACGGAACGGTACGATTTTAACAGCCAACTCCACTGAGTCGGCCATTTTGTATGGCGTCGGAGTCGTGTACGGTTACCGCCCTACATTTTGTGGTAGAAAAATTGTTAAAACGCGACAAAACGAGAGGTAGTGTTGAAAAACAGTTGAACAGTAATACAAGGTATGGATATTTATTTTCTTTTTCACAAAACAGTGCTAGTTAATTAAGTAATTTTAAGATTTAATATCGGTTAGGAGTTGGCCGGTTTGCTTCTTACTTTATTTCACTGGTGTTGGGAGTTATCCATGTTTATGTTTATTAATTTAATTTTTTGATTTTATTAATCTTTCATTTTTAGCTCTTTTTGTGCTTTTGGTGATGTTTTTTTTTGTTTTGCATGCAGATGTCCAACTCACGCACTAAAAAAATACTGCAAATAAGCATGCAAAATGAACAGCATGAGCTTGATGAAACCAATAACCCTGACTCTGTTTTGTTTGTTAATAACCAATTGCCAAAACCCTACGACACTTTGAACACGACACACAGAAGCTACGCTATCATGCCCAAGCATGATAGCGTAGCTTCTAATTCTGCTTCATCGACTTTCTTTTATAATGGCTACATTGATTGTATTGAAAATGAACAGCCTGGCGTGGAGTACACATATTATAACCCTGAAACGTTTGACAATAGAAGTTCCGATACCCAAAGATTTTCTAATACGCAGACATATGAAATAGTTGATAATGTTGTTATTGAAGACCTATTTCCGCTTGAAATAGAACAACTCAGTCCAAATTTGCTATCTCCTCGCCTTACACCATCACTTAACTACAATCCTGAATATGGCTCTAATAGTTTTGAATCAACTCATGCGAATCCCTCTACAAGTAATGATAAATCGGATGACGATTTGCTCGTTCCTTTGATACAGGAAAAACTAACAGCTCATGATACTATGCCTCAAATCCCAACGGTCTGTCCTGAATTAATGAATAAATTAGTCGATTACAGTGATTCTGATTCTGAATCGGATGAACCGGTTATTAAAAGAAAGAAAAGGTGTCAAGTAAAGAAGGAAGAATGGACTAGTGAAATTAATAAAAATAATAGAGAAAAGGGTAAACAATATTGCGGTAAGAAAAAAGTTGATGGAGAGTGGAAAAAAAACATAAAGAAACCAAAAAAGGTGTTGAAGCCCCGATGTAGTTGTAAGGAAAAGAGAAATAGTGTTATTCAGTGTCATAGTATTTCTGAAGATGACAGAAAAATATTATTCGATAAATTTTGGAAAATGACTTGGGCTGAAAAACGAGTTTACGTTGATAATTTAGTAAAAGTTTTACATACAAATAGGCAAAGAGATAGAAAAGACCCTCAAAAATCTAAAAGAGTTAACACTTTTATTTACCACCTAAAAAGAGGTGAAGATATGATTAGAGTATGTAAAACGTTATTTTTAAATACTTTTTCCATCGGTAAATCATGTATCTGGGGTTGGAAGGTTGAAGTTGCTAGAAAGAATGCTGATGAACAATTACCAGAAACTACTCCCAGAAAGCCATTTGACCAAGAAATTAAAACTTTGCAGGACTTTTTAGATGAGTTACCGAAAATGCCTTCACATTATTGTAGGAAAAGGACAACACAAACATACATACAACCAGACATATCATCCAAACAGCAACTTTATAAAATGTATACAGATTATTGTGAGTCAAAACACAAAAAAACACTATCTATTGCCACTTTTACAAACACTCTAACCATACAAAAAATAGCTTTATTTAAACCGAAGAAAGATTTGTGTGACATCTGTAATGGATACAAGATGGGCCATATTACCAAAGAGACTTACGAAGAGCATGTGAATAAGAAGAACGAAGCGAGGATGGAAAAAGAATCTGATAAAGAGAAAAAGGAATTTGTCTTTACTGCAGATCTCCAAGCAGTACTTTTAGCGCCGCGATCCAATGTGTCATCAAATTACTACAAGACTAAGCTATGTGTTCACAACTGGTGTATTTATGACATGAAAACTAGCGATGGATATTGCTTTCTATGGAATGAGGCCGAAGGTGGGCTGAATTCTGATGAGTTTGCAACCATTTTAACCAATTTCTTTGTGGATAAAGTAATCCCAAAAATGGGAGATGACAACAGATTCATAACCTTGTACACGGATGGGTGTACGTATCAAAACAGAAACGTCACTTTAAGCAACGCTCTGCTCAACTTATCCATGCTATATAATGTAACAATTGAGCAAAAATATTTGGAAATAGGCCACACCCAAATGGAGGTCGACAGTATGCATGCAATGATTGAAAAAAAAACTAAAAAATCAGGTGATTAATGTTCCAGCCGAGTACATTACTATTTGCAAGAATGCAAAAAAAATCAAAACCGTATACAGTTGAATACCTAATCTATTCTTACTTCAAGAATTTTAAAAACTTACAATTTTACAACTCCATAAGACCAGGGAAAATGAAGGGAGACCCCAAGGTACATAAATTAGTTACATAAATAAATTATTTTAATTACTTAAATTAATTATTGTTACTACTAGGTATATTGGATCGATATGTTAAGTTCTGTTTCTCTTTTCCAGGTTACTGACATACGAGCTCTTAAGTATGCACCCTCTGGAGAAATTTTTTATAAACTTAAATTAATCGAAGAATATAAATTACTCAACCAACGCAGGAATGCCCGAATAAACAAAATTCCGTTTCATAATATACCTAACCTATATAACGAACGCAGGAAAATTACAAAAAAAAAGTTTTTCGATTTACAGCAACTAAAGAACTCAATGCCAAGAGATTACCAAAATTACTATGACAACCTTCCTCATGAAGCCTAAAAGAGTGTACTTACCTATATTTAACATTATTTGATTATTATTAAGTGTCTTTCTATCTTTTAATTAAAACTTAAAATGAAAGAAAAAAACGTTTTATTTAAAATGAATCTATCGAGCAAACCAGCCAACTCCTAGATCACATACTTTTACAGGAAAGAAAAAACGGATAACTCCTAAAAACGCTTTAGTATTGTAATGAAAAGGTGTATAGGATTTTACTGCATCAAAAATAACAATTTACGATGACATCTACCAACGGTATTTTAGATTTGTTCATAAGTAGTCAACAAAAAATATTATACAGTTTTAAGTGTCTCCTGAAAAATTTGCTCATATGGAGTTAACTGGTTTGCAAATTAAGGTATCGATATGTTTCATCATTATCTTGTCTAAATTATAAGAAAAAGTAATTAAAATAATCATAAACCTTGACTGCTAAGCGAACTAAAAAGACGTAGGTAAACAAGAAGTAAATTATGCTGTGCAGTCGAAGGATACATCTTGAAATCCCCTCTTGAAAACTTTTTTTTTTGATTACCCACACGATCGGTTTAGAAGAAAAAAAATGAGCCCCCCCAAAATCCTATGGTGTCGAAAAGCCGCCATTTTTTCCATTTTAATGTGGCCAGTGACACCTGCAAGATTAAGACGAATAGATTGACGTGAGAATCATCAAAATCGGCTTACGCGTTTGTTCTCTAGAACCATTTATAGGAACAAACATAAATATATAGAAATATGCATACGTATACTGATAAAACCAAACTTCAGGAATCGGGTAAAAAATGACAACCGCACTTCAAAAATCGGCTATTTTGTATAGATTGTTACGTAACCTCACTTTTCTTAAATCTCTTATATCTCGGCTCTCAGATTGCCAAAATCTGCAAAATTTTCAGCGATTGTTTGTTAATATAGTAGCTATCAATTGACACCAGTTTCGTCTTTTTACATCTAGGCCCAAAATTGTATGAAAGCGTATCCGTCTCCTTTGTAATCTTTTAAACATTAAGTTACTCGGTTTAATTTTTACTTTTACTATGGTCTGACTAAAAAAGCCTGTTCAAATACCGTAATACTAACATTATTTATTATACTAATAAATAAGTATGTATGTGTACTTATTTTATGTGTGAAAAAATGAATGTTGGTTGTTTTGTTTGTTACTAGTGCACTGAATTTGATGAAATTTGGCACAGTAGGTATGTATTTTTTTTTCAATTGGTAGTCAAATCTGTATTAATAGTGAAAGTTTAAATAATGATTATTTTTGTTGTAGATACAAGCCAAATACCCTTCCAACATTCCCATCATGTGGACACAGGCGTAAGGCATTTCAGTGCGCGACTTTAACATGCACAGAAATGAGAAAATTCCACCAATCATTTTACAAACATCTGACAAAGATTTCCCAAGATAATTTCATAATAAAACACTGTACTATCACTACATCTAAAACTGCAAAAGTTGGTAGCAAGCGAAATCATTCGTTAAAATATTTCATTCGTAACAAGAGCGGCAAGTTGATCCCTGTTTGTCAAAAAACCTTTACTAAGGTATTGTGTGTAAAGAAAGACCGTATACAAGGAGTAATGCGTAGATTTTATGAAAAGGAGGAGATGGCAAAAGAGCGTCGGGGTGGAGACCGAAAATGCCAGAAGTTTGAAGAGAAAAGAAAAGCGGTACAAGCCTTTATAGAGTCATTTAAAGCGAATGAAAGCCACTACTGCAGGTCAAAAAATATAAAAAGATTGTACTTGCCCCCTGAACTAAATATAAAAAAACTTTGGCGTATGTATAACAAAGAACATCCCTGCTTAGAAGTAAAGCAGCATTTTTTTAGAAATATATTCAATTGTTGCTATAACATTGGTTTTAGCACACCCAGGTCTGATGTTTGTTCGACTTGTCTGCAGTTAGATGAGAAAATTAAAAAAGAAACAAATGCTGAGATGAAAAATAAATTGATAATTGAAAAAAGAGTCCAGCGTTTGAGGTTCAAAGCAAGGAAAATTTAGGTCTTCCTAAAGTGCCAGATCAGTCCGCCTACTATAGCCGCCAAATCAATTTCTACAACTTTACTATAGTAGTTGGTAGCTCTAAGGCAAAACTAACCAAGGAAAACATATTTGCATATACCTGGAACGAAACCACACACAACAAAGGTAGTAATGAAATTATTTCAGCAGTTCATCACTTTTTAACTAATTTAGATATCAAAGAAGAAATTAAAGTCTTAAGAATAGTAGCAGATGGCTGTTCTGGACAAAATAAAAATTCCGGTATGGTTGCCATGCTTGGAAAGTGGTTAACAACAGAAGCACCCAGACACATCAAAAAGGTTGAAATAATTTTTCCAGTGGTGGGACACTCTTTTATCCCACCCGACCGGGTGTTTGCTCAAATAGAGAAAGATTTGAAAAAGCGTGAAGTAATTTCGTCTCCTGAACAATATCAAGAAATTATAACTCAATATTGTAAATTGACTACTTTAGATACAATTGCAGTACAAGATTGGAAATCGGCCTACGCGCCAATTATTAAACCAACCACTAGCTGGCATGTACAGTTCCAAAAGTGCAAAAGGTTTTTCTTGACACGTTCCAAAACAAATAATTTATTGCTTCAAGGAGAACAGTCATATAAAATTGACATTAACGTAAAGAAGCCGATAACAAAGAAAAATAAAAGCATCACTATGTTGAATCCAGTTGTTATTCCAGCAAACCAGGTAATTCCAAAGAAAGCAAAGATTACCGATGTTTCAAATCTATTATCACAACATTATGGAGAGCAATGGAGAGAAAATGAAAATTTAGCATTTTATAAAACAGTGGAAGACAGGTCTTATGAGCAAGGAGATATTGAGGAGGATACAGCAGAGATACCGAGCGACCTTTGTGAAGACGGCTTTGACGATGTCAACCTAATAGTATGATTTAGCTTTTTATGTTTACCTGATTTGCAATGTAGAACAACTAGGTACCTTCTGGTTTCTTTTCAAATAACATTTTTGATTAAAATTGTTCATCTGTATTTTTATTTACTTGCTGGCCAGTTGTTGTTGCATAATATTGACCATTACCACAGAATAGCTTAAGTTTCAAATCCCGCTATTTCACAAAGCTCAGTTGCAAATGCCTCTATAATACTTAGTAAGTTTCAAAATCCGCCATATTTAAAATTAAAACCTGTTTTTAGCCTAGTTTTTGGTAGTAATTGCAGCCTTTTTTAGTTTTGTTAATATTAGGTCTTTACCTATGAAATTGCCGTTCTGCAGTACTGGCCATTTCAAATCAAAATATTTTTTGTTTGGCTAAGAATTCTAATTTCAAATTAATTTTATTTTAAAAACATGGATTTTTTTTTCCAAAAGTAGTCATTTGTTTATTGATTAGTGTTACATTTTCATTGCATTTAAATCTTTTTCGTCATCATGGATACGTTAAAAATTCGAGTAATTATGGAATATGAGTACCGTCGTGGCAGCAACGCGTCACAAGCGGCACGCAACATCAACGACGTTTACGGAGCTAACACTACAAACCAACGCACTACCTGTTATTGGTTTGCTCGCTTCCGTTCTGGAAATTTCGACCTGAAAAATGAACCTCGCGGTCGTCCGAAGACTTTGGTCGACAATGACGAATTAAAGGCGATTGTGGAAGCTGATGATACACAATCTACGGCTGAATTAGCAGCAGCTTTCGACGTTAGCGTCAAAACAATATTGGTCCATTTGCGTCAAATTGGCAAGGTAAAAAAGCTTGACAAATGGGTGCCCCACGAACTCAATGATCGCCAGCGCGAAGTACGCGTCGAGACGTGCCTTGCACTGCTCAACAGACACACAAATGAAGGAATTTTGAACCGCATTGTTACCTGCGATGAAAAATGGATTCTGTTTGATAACCGCAAGCGCTCAGCAAGTTGGTTGGATCCTGGTTCAGCACCTAAACAATGCCCTAAACGAAAACTTACCCCAAGAAAAGTGATGGTCACTGTTTGGTGGTCTAGCGCCGGTGTGATTCAACACAGCTTCTTACCAAACGGGGTGAGCATTACTGCAGATGTGTACTGTGAAGAATTGAACACAATGATGGAGAAGCTGGCACATCTCCAACCAGCATTGGTCAATCGCTCGTCTCCGCTGCTCCTGCACGACAACGCGCGACCTCATACTGCACAGCAGACGGTCTCCAAGTTGCAAGAACTGGGGTTGGAAGCTCTCCGTCATCCGCCCTACTCACCAGACCTTGCGCCTACAGACTACTACTTTTTCCAAAATTTGGATAACTTCTTGACGGGAAAAAAATTCAATACCCGAGAGGCAGTACAAAATGCCTTTGAAGAATTTGTTGCCTCCCGTCCAGCTGATTTCTTTAAGAAGGGCATCAATAAACTGCCACTGCGTTGGTAAAGATGCTTTGATTGCATGGGTGATTACTTCGATTAATACAAATAAAAAATACATGAAAAAAATTCATTTAAATTTTTTCATACAAAACGGCAATTTCATAGGTAAAGACCTATTATTAGGTATCTTTTTTAGCCATGGAAAAAATAAAAATTGCCTAATAAAGTACAGTTGTTCCTGTTTCTAGCTTTTTTTTCATTTCTGCAAAATTTTATTGAATCGTTTTAGCGGGATTTGCAACTAGACGACTCAATTATGACACATTATCTTGCGAAAAAAACCCAGATTCAAAGAAAAATCGGTTTAGCCGTCGTTTTGGCGTCGGTGGTTAAAAATATGGTCTGGTGGTATGGGTTATTTCTAAGAATGGTCTAATCTCTATAGGAACTGAGAATAATAGACAAATGTTGTAAAAATTTAAAAATAATTATTTAAAATGAATATAGAACAGACAGCTCAGTTTTCAAAACTTGGGGCAGTTTTGAAAACTGAGCTCTCCCAATAGATGTATGATATTTCACATACTTTCTTTATCTATCTGCATCTGTGCTCTTCCCATGAAAGTACTTTTATATTAAGCGAGATACACCTGTATGTGTTTAGTTTCTAGTGTTTGATTATATTATCTTAGCTTACTTGAGGTTACATAGGCTAGCTTTTAGCTAGCATCTATAAAAATGAAAGCTGTGGGGTCCGGGTAGTAGAATAGAACCAACCTATCTCAGTTGGGGACTAACGGAACAGCTGGAGGATTGTATTGCTTTGCTCTGGGTAGTATGCACAACACCCCCTACGCTAAGGTTGCAGAGAACTGCATGGCTAGGTGAGCCTAGTCGGAGCGTGCCTGTTGTCTGGGGCCGGGCGCCCCCAGGCACTAATCAGCCTTACCTCTACATGCAGGGCTCTGTAGAGTGTGGATAGATTTGTTCCCCAGCTTTTGGTGAGAACTATATGAGTATATCTGGTCCGGTGTTCAGTAATTCATATATTATAATCACAATGGATAATTACACACAACACAACAGAGAACAATAATACAAAATAACCAACAGCACCGACTCCTGCTCTAGGACAAGAACACTCAAGTAGGATAACCCCTCCTGGCAGATCAGATACCCTTACCAGAGACCTCTTTCCTTTTACCTTTCTTAGACCAGATTACCCTTCAAAGCCAGTATCAATATTCTTAAGACAACAACAAAACATTGCTCCTAATTTATTTTTCTTCCAACCAATGTAGCAGTCAGTGGCGGACTAAGCCCGTCAGAGGCCCGGGGCGGCAAAGCTGAATGAGGCCCGCGGCGGTAAAGCTGAACGAGGCCCCCCAGCTTTTAAAAAAAGGAGTTTTACAAGCGTTTTATTCAGTTCACATTTGTATGTAGTGTTTATGTTTATTTCGTTAATATCTGGCATGTGCAATTAATTTCAAAGTACCCGCTACAAAGATGGGAATTCCCAAAGCAAAGTTAAAAGAATATTAGTACCGCGTAAAAAGTTGATGAAATTATGTAGGTTAGGTACTTAGCATATTTTTAAAGTCTTGTTTAGGATATGATCAGGGGAATGCGAAGGCATTTGGGGGACCCCCAAAGCCGGAGGCCCGGTGCGGTCCGCCCCTTCCGCCCCCCTGTTAGTCCACCACTGGTAGCAGTATGTTTTTTGTTTAATGATAAACCCAAATGAAGTCAACAACTGAGACTGGCCGACCACCTGAGGCCCACAACTGGTCACCACTGCAGAATGGAAGCACAAGCCAGAACCCAATGTAAAATGCTGGAAGAGGCCGATGTCAAGAGTCACTCTGAATTTCGTGATATTCTTTAGAAAAGATTCATTACTGTCATTTATGAAACTAACCTCAATATCCAAAGTGAAGATGGTAACTTTAATACAATGCATATTCTTCTAAATTCAAACCTATGCAACATTTACATGCTGTTGTAATATGGCGGAACGTTAAAACTGTAACACGTAATATTATACCAAATTTATAGCTTAAGGAAACTTAGGGAATTACACAACTCACATGGTATGTATTGGTATATAACATGGACAATTTATTAATCTCAACTTCACTTTCAATCGTTCTTTATTGGCTTTTGTGGAACACAACTAAATATATTTAGAGTTAAATTGCTTTTATTTTTATGACATACCAACTTTGTGCCTTACCATGTGGGTACTAAATTAGACCATAATCAGTGAATAACTAGTAATAATACGACGAAGACTAGAGAGAGAGAGAATCGAAAAAGATTTAACCACAACTCGCAATAATTTCAAAAGTAAGTCAATTTTGTCTGGTTCGCGACTGGACTACTGCGTCCTTGCCTAGGGATGGCAATGTGTGTTATTTAATAATATGATTCGATGTAATGATGCAAAAAGCAAATAATTTAATCGATTTAAATTACACTGCATTTATCCAGGAAATCGATCTTTCAACCTAGAAAATAGAATTTCCATTAATTATTTATATTTCCATACGATGTGTGCCCAGAAACATGGTAAGGAATGACAGTTGTTCAATTTACTTTGATCAAAAACTCGAGAGATGGCTGTAACAAAGTACTAGGTTAAATTGAATAAACCACTTTAATTACATGAAAACAATAAAATATTGATTACTAAAGTGTCCACTTTTGTTCTGTATGTAACTTTATTAATAAATAAAAACTAAAATGAAAGAAAGATTTTATAAAGTTCACTTTTTAAAAATAAGTTTAATAAAAATCAATGTAACTATCGTTATTATTCAGGAAGAATTACCTACATCCCTTTTAGCATCGAGTTGTTCAACATTGTCTGTCTGTCAAGAGTGTCAAGAGCCAACGTCAAGAAAGGTGAATGGCAGATTTCATACCGCTTCCTTTTTTTGTTGTTTTGTTGTTGAATTTGTACCACATATTAAGGCAAATAAGTCATTGGTTTTCATGTAAGTGTACTATTTTTAGAACTTCGGATTTATTAATAATATCTGAAGAAAGATTTTAATAACTAAACGTAATATAATCGTCAACTAAACGCAGTTACGTTTTTAGAAGTTGCCTTATGCAAAAAACCAAATATATCAAAATGATAATTAATTATTTAGAAATTGAATTAATATTAAATATATAAAAAAAACATTTATATATCGTACCAAAGAATGCACAATCGTTGCATAAAATCATAAGTTAACAATTTAATGATAGGAATGATTTTCGTTACCCAGATTTTTTTCTTCATATGGGAATTATTTATTGACTGACTGATTATTTATTTACTAAGTAGGTACGATCGTCATCTAACTTTACCTACTTGGTAGTAACTAAAACATTACAAAAATAGCGACAAGCAATCTAGAACATACTAATATACTTGAAAACAACAAACTACTTCAAAACAATGTTTACATAGGTCGACCGATATGACGCGGCGGGCGAAGGTCCACCTGCGACGCAAGAGGTTGCGGGTTCGATTCCCGCCCTGGGACAAATGTTTGTTTGATCTACAAAGATTTGTTCCGGGTGTTCTGGGTATTTGCTATGTATAATAAAAAATATCTATCTATGTAATGTATTGTATTAAGTACATCAGTGATCTAGTACCCAAAACACAAGCTCTGCTTAGCTTGGGGCTAGATGATGCTGTGTGGATTGTCCAGCATTATTTATTTATTTATAGGTACACTAGAACTTAACCTTAAAAAATAAAACTAGTGTGTGATATATTCTGGCAACATCACACTTGTTTGTGTTTAGTGTCCATTTTATGTTATTATTGACCTATATTTATATAATGCGAAATGTGGGTGAACCTATTATATTATGAGTATACCTCTGCTTAACCCGTCATTCATACTACTACATAATAATACGTAAACAGCTGCTATTTAAAAAAAACGGGAAAAAATCGCGAGTTTATGTATGTATTTAAGACAATTCAATCGAAGAATACTAACTTTACGGACGTGACGCAAAACAATAGAATATTAATCGATTATTTTTTTGATCTAAATAAATTAAGTTAGCAATATTGCTGATTTAATTATTCAATAAAGCTAAAAGGATTTAGTTGTGTGTGTGTACTTTAATAGCAAAAGTTAGTGACGTTTATTTGTATTTTTTTCCTATATCAATTCATACATCATTCATACAGAATATATTTTCATCAAAAAAATATTCCAATTCTGTTGCATTATACGAGAGTTCCAATAATTAAAAAATAATAAGTTTTTTTTAAATAAATCCAACCTGCTGTGCAGTTGTTTACCTAAATTGGGCGTCCGTCTTTCATCGGCACCATCTTGGATTCCAATTTTGACCGAATAATCGACAAAAGCGACCCCGAAAACCACTTATTTAACTACTGCTTTTTTTACCTACTGGGCATGACTAGCCGTTTCTCTCATGCAACCTAGCCTAAAATCCTAATACCCAGTTGGCAACACTGAAATGAAATAAATCAGTATAGTCAGATCAGAAGTGGACTTTGGAATTGGAACTCTGTGGTCATAGCATAGACTGTGGGCATCATTATAAACTGACTGTAACAATTTTTACAAACAGAGAAATCGAAATTGAAAGGGAGTAAAATACATTATGTAGTACATCTCATTAGTTAGTGAATTTTCGTGCTAGCAGAGCGACTTTAAGTGCTATTGTAAAATGTTGGTCTGTGAAGGTGCCAATGGATATATAGTCATAGTACTATCGAATGCTCCATGGTTCGCTGCCGTTCGTGGCAGGTCTGAGATGTGTGGCGTCTGAATCTATTGTCTTGATTGAAACTGATACCTTGCCGCATTTTTCTCTCGTGGTATTTTAAGCGATGGTGCTTCTGTCTTGTCTTGTAACTTCGTCACTCGTTGTTCTATTAGTTGGCTACTTCTGTGTGAAATGGAATCAACGAAAAGTATTGAGCCTCACGTATTGTACTCTTAACATTTTGATTAGGTTCTATGTATTGGTTGAAGAAAGGTTTTGGTTGTTTTCGTTTTTGTTTGTCATTTCTTCATGTATTAGGTTTTACATTGTCATGTCAGAAGTCAAACTACCCTAAAGATAACTGAACCTCATTTTCCTTGTCCCACCTCTGTTGTTTTCTCGTTATGTATTTATAAACTGCAAGATTATTGAAATTAATTATATCAAGTTGTAACAGTTGATGCTTCTGAGATCCAAGTGTTGGCTTCTACTTTGGCCAGAATCTAAACAATGCCATTTAATGTGGCAATGCTTCCTGTCTTTTGGGCACTTTACCAATTGATTAGTTAGGATAGTTCATGGTTTCTTCACTATTGTAATTGTTCTTCACAATTATAATGTGCATAAAGTTAGCATTTATTAGAAAAATAAAACAAGCTTTACGTCATGAAAATAAAAGGTCTAGTTGTAATGTAAAACAATTTGTTTGTTTTGGCTCTAGCTATCTACTTTTTTTTCTTCTTTGTTTCCATACAGTAATTTTCATACTATTTTTTCTTTCTCTTTGCTTTGATAACACATTGAGTGACATAAACACAGTTTTAAAATGTGTTGTCACTATAAAATTTTAGACATTGCCTAGAGTTGTAATACGACATTGCAACAGTAAATACATTTTGTGATGTGACAGTGCTGGTATAGGCGTATGCATGGTATGATGTTGTGTCACATTACACCATGCATTTTGCCATGCACTTTGACATTTTGGAAGTGAGGGGTGTAGATGCAAATATGCTTCTATACACTTTTTCAATTTATTTACTTTACTGAAACTTAATTTACTGAGATTAACTTAGCCATATCTATTAGAGAAATGCAGTCCGTCTGTCTAGAGCCTTAAGTTTTAATGTTATACATATAGTCATCTGCTTGAACAAAAACTAAAAATAATAATCAAACAAACACATTATTATTTTTCTACAATAGACTATGAATATAATAATTTTTCATAAGTAGTACGAGCCTATTACTGTCCCACTGCAGGGCAAAGGCCTCTTCTCATACAGAGAAGGCACGAGCATTAATCACCACGCTTGCTCAAGACGGGTTGGCGATATCAGACTTATATTAATTATATAAGTCCAGGTTTCGTCACGATGTTTTCCTTCGCCGATGTCAGTGATGTCCAAGATAAACTTAGAAAGTACATATGAATTGAAAAACTCACATTGGTACTTGCCCGGGTTTGAACCACTGGGCCATCATGACTTATACTTATGACTTTTACTTATTTTTCATAAGAATCACAAGTAAGTAAACACTTTAAAAATCAAAAACAAAATTATTTTTTACTTTAAAAAGCTTAAAAAATAAAACTTATACCACAAAAATTAAGTGCAATTGAAACTAACAAAAACAAATCTATGAAACTTTTATCAGTCTTGCTGTATATAACTTTTTAATGTTTAAATAATCATCATCTTGAATAAAACTCAAAAATATGATAAATAATCCAAAACTATATTCTTCTACATTAAACTATAAATATAATCTAAACAAACAAACAAAAATATAAACTCAAACAAAAATACTTCTCTCTCAAAAAATAACAATTATCTTTTTTTTAATAATTCAACTTTAGTAGAGGAATATTAAACTTAAAAAATAGAAGCTTCGACGCCTTGTGTCTTTCAAGTCTGTTTCGATGTGGTGTGTAAATAAGTCCAGCGCCACTAAACATGCGCGCGCTCGGGACACTCGTTAGTGGTGTAAGGGCGCTTTCAATTTATGCGTTTCGTGTCGGACCGCTGCGGTGCCGAAGCGGTGCGTTAGACGTACTGCGCACGGACGATCCTCTTTTTTCATACAAAACGCTCGGTGCGGCAACAGTGCGGCGCCGGTACCGCGAACGCTCGACAACAGGACGGCAACGTCGCAAGCATCACGTGTTCATTTCCGTGTTTGAATAGTGCAGTGAATAGACGTTAGAGCTAATTGCATCAAATTTTCATTTACGTATTTGCTAAAAATGGATGATATAAACGTGGAAGATTTTATAAATGAAATTGAAATACATCCTGCTATATGGAACTCCAAAAGTGACAAACACAGCAATCGCACGGAAACAAAAAATGCTTGGGAAGGCGTCTGTGAGAAATTTGTGGAAGATTTAAAAAATAAAACTAGTGGTGAAAAAAATTCAGCAGGTATTTATTCAATCAAATTTTGTTATTTTGCCATGATAATTGTCCTTCGTTAACAAAGTATTCTGCAAATTTATCGCGAATTGATGTTGCTGACAAATTCTGTTCATTTTGAACTTCCTCATTTATTTGATTGGCTTGAATTAAGAGATTACTATTAGAAAGTTCTTCACCGTCACGTTGTAAGAAATTATGTAAAACACAGATAGCTTGAACAATATCTGTCACTAACGATATGTCTACATTTATTGGTCGATGTAATATTCGCCATTTATTAGTCATAATTCCGAACGTACACTCTATGTATCTTCGAGCACGTGACAAGCGGTAGTTAACATTTTTTTGTTGGTTATTCAAAAAATTGCCACTATAGGGGCGTTGTATGAAATTACTGATGCCGAATGCTTCATCACCGACAAAAACAAACGGTAGTGGTGCACCATTTTCTGTTATTGCCGTAGGACTTGGTATATTTAGACCGTTTTCTTGCAATTTCTCGAAAAAATCACTGTTTCTAAATATTTGTGAATCAGAAGATTTTCCATATGAACCGACATCAATGAATATGAATTTTTAATTTGAATCACAAATGGCCAACAATACAATAGAAAAAAAGTTTTTATAGTTGTAATAAAGCGAACCGCTTTTAGGGGGCTTAACCCTAGATTCATAAACATATGTAGGAGTAACACTATTAATAAACATTCGTCTCACAGACGAACACATTCAGGTATGGATATTCATGATTTTGTTAATGAAAGAAAACAAATACTTGGTTGCATTGTTTAAATCCTTTATTGAGCTATTTAAAACTTATGTAACACAACAAAAATATGTTTATTCTGAACATTCCAAACACATCAGGCCACGGTGGTCCATACACATGAATTTTTTACAGTGGTTACATTGGAACCTCGTCATTCGACGTTTTTTGTAATCACAGAAGCTACAAATCTTTTTTTGGGTACCACTAGGACCAGGCGTATCGCTGGTAGGCGTTTCATTCAAAACTTCTGCAATCTTCCTTTTTAGGCATCTCCTCAAAGTTGGCATTTGGCTACGCTTACGTAACCACGGTTCGGTCATTTTCTCTGAAACATCTTTTATGAAACATCTTCTGTTGGCTGGTTTTTTACCTTGATTTACAAGATTATGTACGTAAACAACATACGAATTTATCATTGCCATATTGAGCATACCATAGAAATAGCACAGTGGCCATCTTTGCGTCTTTCTGCTGCAAGACATACCACTACACATTTGGTCGAAGGTATCCACTGCGCCTTTAGTCGAGTTGTAGAACTCAATGATGTCTGGTTTCCCAGAAGATGCAATAGTACCATTGCCATGAGTGGTAGAAAGCAAGAGAACGTTCTTGTTTTTTTTAGGCTTATAAGATACCATCGTGCTTTGTTTATCATAACAGAACATACTCGAACCTATTGGTCTTTCTTTGATATCAAGCATTGCAGGTGGTATTTCACGTTTGTTTGCTCGAAGGGTTCCTACTATTGTAAGTTTATATGGTTCGTTTAGTAACTGATGGGCCAAAGGGACAGACGTAAACCAATTATCCATGGTTATATTTCGATTACTGCCCCACAAAGTTTCAGATAAAGTCTTGACATAATAAGATCCAAGTGAATCACCATTTGTTTCAACTTTTCCAACATACGGCATTGCATTTATCATATATTTAGTTTTAGCATCGCATAGCATCAGGATTTTTAGGCCATATTTATTAGGTTTTGACGGAATGTACATTCTGAAGGGGCAACGTCCTCGAAAACCAAGTAACTGCTCATCTACGGTAACATAAGTTCCAGCTTTATAGCTGTCCCTGCACGTCTGAATGAATATTTCCCACAGGTCTCTGATGGGCGCGAGTTTATCTTGTGCTTTACGTTCATCTCTTGTTGACTTATCGTCAAATCTCAAACAGTTCAACAAAAAATCAAATCTGTCCCGCGACATTACCGATATGTATCGGGTTCCACTAAATGTAGGATCAAATAGTTCCAAGCTCGTGAGATGATTGTCTTTTTTCGCAGCTGACAGCAGAAGCAATCCTAACAAAGCAGTGAATTCTTCTTCGCATGTTGATGAAACTGTTGCGGTTTGCTCTTTATATTTTGAACTTCTCAATACAATTTCTTCGTTTGTGTGTCTAACTAAATTACGTATCATATCAGCCTTCATAAAAATAGAGAAGCAATCAATTGGTTCCGTTATATCCTTCGCATTATTTGTCGGACCCTGAATCACGTGTACGATATTTCTGGCCTGGGTTCTTGTATTCGCAGATTGAAAAGGAATCGAAGACCATTTATGGCCATTTTTTCCTCTAAGATTGCGAGCAGATTGAATAACTAGACGTTGTGATGGAGCGGAGCTACCTGACGTACCTGGTTCTTCAGCTTCCGAATCAGAAGATAAGATTACACCACTTCGGCGCTGCTGACGTAAACCAATCGGTTGTTCATCATCTTGAGTTTCATTGCCGTCGGAATCAGTCGGGATCTCGTCTTCAATATCGACGTGATCCTCGATGTCGCTCAAGCCCGCGTCTACTCGCTGAGTCGAGGTACAACCTTCATCGTCAGAATCGGATAAACAATTCAAATAATGCTCTATTTGCCGATCTTGAGCGTCCATTTCTAAAACAAAATAAAAGATTTTTAAGAAAAAATCCTTGCACTAATACACGATGTTACTAAATAAAATATAGTGGAATAATTATTAATATTATCACAAACTTACCGTTTACTTTATCAAACTAGAAGGCACAAAAAACGTGTTAAAAAATTGCAACCGTACTTCGTCAATCGTGTATCTATTCATAAACATTCGTCCCTCAGACGAATAAAACTCTGTACCCGCTCAAGGACACGTCACTGCGAGTAAAATGCACTCGCGATACTAATGGTCGTATTACTTAGGAAGGTACTTGAGAGGTCAGCCTTCTATCTCTTTCACTCTAAAAATTAAGATCATTATTACGTTTCGCGCGGTCTGTGAGACGAATGTTTATGAATCTAGGGTTAATTATTCTTATATGTTTACCATCTATGGCGCCCAAACAATTAGGGAAGTTTGCATTGGTTGCAAAACCGTGTGCCATTCTTAACCAATCCTCTTTTTTCAGTTCAGGTAAACAAATTTCTCGTAGGGTTAGGTAAATCTGTTGACACGTATCTTTCACAATTCCAGAAATTGTTGAAATACCATGTTGATAAGAATGGTGCAATTCAGTCATACTGCAACCAGCGGCTAAGTATCTGTAACAATATTTTTTATTTTTATTTCAGCAATTGTTCTTCAAAAAAAATGGAGACACATAAGAGATGCATTTGCAAGAGAGTTGAAAAAACAGCGACAGTCAAAAAGTGGATCTGCAGCAAACAGACATCGACCCTATGTTTATTTTGATCGGCTGCAATTTTTGTCGCAACTATATGAAACAAAACCTGATTCAAATGAAAAAAATAAACAGTCTGGTGACGGTCCTACTGCGTCGACATCGAAAACTACAACTAAAAGTTCATCTGCTAACGATACAAATGAAACTAACAGGCTTTTAAAAATACTCGCAGAAAGACTACAAAACAAAAAAGATGCAAGAGAAGATGTTTCCGAAGATGGGGACAGATATTTTTTATTGTCTTTGTTAAACGATTTTAAAAGAATCCCAGAAAGTCGTAAAATGGATGCCAAATATGACATTATTGGAATTATCCGAAAATACGCGATGCCACAATCGTATACTCGAGATTATTATAACTTAGGTTCGGAATTGTATGAACAACCCGGCTATTTTACGAATCAATCTTCAGGATCTCAGACACTGACAAATGCTCAGCTTCAGTCCACATCAGATGAACTTGCAGCAACCTCATCCGTATCTAATTTAAGTGGAGATTCTGATGCTTCCATATATAGTGACCTTTTTATAGATGATATTTCTAAATAATAATTTTTGTTTTGATTTTTCTTTCCGCGGTTTGTCAGGGATTTCTATTTGAAAGTTTTTTGTATTTAATGATTGATTAAGTACAGTTCAATTCACGAGTTATGGCGGGTGTGAAGTTAGCCGCTAGCAACTTTAGCGCTTATATACTCGTAAAAAAGTTTTAAAAAATAAATGCCATTAGCTGTTGTTATTGCTGTTATCAACGGTTATTTGCATTTATTTTTTTAAAACCATTTCTTTTTTTTACGAGTATACAAGCGCTAAAGTTGCTAGCGGCTAACTTCACACCCGCCATAATTCGTGACTTGAACTGTAATTCTGTACTAATTATATATTGATCGTACTGATTCTTCTTATCATTATCTTATAATGATGAGATACTAAAAGATTTTATGAAAAAAATTAATAACCATAAAAATAATTGTAGTAATAAATAATAACTCAATATCAAAATACAAATTGTTTACTTTACTTACCTCAATGTTATTACCAGTCTTTCTTCAGCTGATATAGTATGCTTAAAAACAGATTCTTGCCGCTGAATTCTAGTTTTAAGTAATTGAAGTAGTTCGTAGAAACATTCCCTAGACATTCTTAGATAATTAAAAAACTTGCTTGGATCTTGTTTTAACCTAGGGTAAAGATTATGGAAATCACCAGAATTACATGTTAAAGAAAACATCGGTGCTGCTCTTTTACGGGGGCGTCGTTTTTGCTTCTCTTTGATGATCAACACGAGCACTAACAGTAATGTTTCTTCGTCAGAGTCCATGGCTTGACTGATGTCACATCACTGGGATAAAAACGCACGGCTGTAAATTACGCTTTCAATTTAGACGTTCGGTGTCGGACTGCAACCGTACCGCAGCGGCCCGACAGCGAGATATAACCAGCGGCACGTTAAGCGCGGCAGCGGTCCGACACGAAACGCATAAATTGAAAGCGCCCTACTAAAAACTGCCGAACTACAGGAAAAAGAAGACCGTACCTTGCCTTGTTCACTTTCCACCAAGTTAAAGGGTCGACGTCATTTGCCACGCATTTTTCGGTTGAGTATTCTGTGACAGTTTTACGGATTATAAGATGAACAGGTTTTGAAAAGTATTAAGCGGTATGTCTTCTTCTTCACTGTCACTCCATCCATCAGTAAATTAATTGTTTCTTTCAAAGATACACTTTCATTTCAAAATCAAAATCATTTAATAATTTGCGAATTTGGGTATAAAAGAAAAGGTCTGAAACATAATTATAATAGGGTCCATTAGCCATATTCTACCATAAGGCATGCAAATTTACAAGTACTTATTATTTTATTTAAGAAACTAGAAATTAACTTAAAATATATTATTTAGTATACATAGTAACATCAAATAAGTTTGTCCTGTAAGTATTCAGTAACAGAATAATATGCTTTTTTTAGCAATAGTTTTAATTTTGTTTTTAAATATATTGATATCAGTTATCTGCAGAAATTAATTTGGCAAGTGGTTATAAATGCGTGGAGCCATACATAATATACTTTTATTTAATGACGCTGTTTGATTGCTTGGTAAACTTATATTGAATTTGTATCGTTTGCTATTTAACTTATTAAAGTAGTTTGTATTTTTCCTAACGAACATTATAACCTCTAATTGTATATACATGGTAACGTAAGAATATTTAATTTTAAAAATGCTGGTCTGCAGCTGTCAGTTACTTTTATACTAGTAATGGCTCGTATACATTTCTTCTGAGCTTTAAATACATCTTCTTTATTAGTAGAATTACCCCAAACAATAACACAATACTTAAGAATAGGTGCAACATAGCCGTTGTAGGCTGTAAGGACTGTACAAGTACTGACCGTTTGCTTAAGTTTAAACAATGCATAAGAAAAGGTATTCAATTTAGTGCGTAATGTATATATATGTTCTTTGAAATTTAAATAATTATCAATCTTTATACCCAGAAATCTTGTGACATCAACTTCTTGGATCTTATTATTTCGGTAATTTATATTCATATTTGCTATTTTACTCACTCTACTTCTGAATGTCATGAAATTTGTTTTGTCGAGATTTATGTGTAAATTATTTGAGGTTAACCAGTTTATAATGCTATCCAAAATCATATCTATCTCAATTTCCATCTGTGATTTATTTTCTCCTGTGAACAGTACTGTACTATCGTCAGCAAAGAGAATTGTGTTGTTTGTTTGGGTATCTTCGGTTTCATGTAACCTGACACGCTTTGCATTCGGGCAACGTAAATTGGAAGATACATCGGTTTGACTGTCCCCAACCAAATCCAAAATATGTCTTTAGGGGACGTATTTTTAAAGAACTTATTTTTGTATCTTGGGTCTATAAAGGTCGCCGTGGCGAACAATAGTTCATTCTCTAAACCATAAAATTTGCTAATAAACTCATCTTTTAAAACGGTAATCGTATCACCCATGTGTTTATTTATTTATTTATTTGGCCAACCAACAACTGTATATACCTACTCATACAATATTAACATGATTTTCTATTAACTAAGGTTAGTATTACAGTTTATTATAGGTTAGCACCGCATGCCCCATAAAAGTAAGAACTATGATACAAATTTGCACTATGCTATAAAATTAAAATTAAAGTACATAAGAACATATTAAAAAACAAAAAAAAAAAACAAAATTAAGATTAAGATTAAAATCAGTCTATGACATACTACACAAAAATGCAAAAATAATATTAAAAAATACATGTATATAATGTGTTCATCAGATGCATCAAGATCGCTTACATTTTTTTCTAAAGTGGCGATTAAAGGAATCACAGAAGATATGGAAAAATCGGCAGCACTTAACTCTTTAGTCAGTTCTTCAAATGGTCTAAGTACACCGATAAGCCTCTCAATAATCATCCACTCTTCAGACGTTAATAGGGGAATTTTATTAAATAAATAAATAAAATATCTCTATTTCAGACCTAAGCAGTCCATACGTAGTTAGTGGTTAGTAACAAACTGTGCTTACATGCTATGTTATTTTTGTTAGTACTTAACACGTTAAACGCCAAGTGACCGACAAACAATACATTTACTATTGTGTGTCGTTTTCTGGCAGTTAAGGTGTTAATTCAATTTAACATAAACCTATACCTAATTCTACCCAGTGCCTTTGGACGGGGCAGTCCACTCTGATAGCAATCGTTTTCAGGATGCCGTTCCGAGTGCTACGCAAACGTTGCAGTAGGGAAGCCGCTTTCTTACGCATGATGGCGTGAAAGCCATCCGTACGTGCTTCAGCAAACATTCCCGACGCACTGCAACGTCGCGGCAACCGCAACAGCATCCTGAAGGCATTGTTGTATTGCACGCGCAGGACGTTGTAGGCTCGGCTCGTATATGATTTTAACTGATGATTTTAACTGATTTCTTATGATGCTAACTGATTTTAGTCATATAAACAAGTTAATACAACTCAACAGTATAACAAATAAGTCAGGACGCATACTTGACCTTGTGTTGACTGACTTAACTTCCGGTTCCGCATATTCTGCTCCAAATCCCTTAAGTATAATTGACCCTTTTCATCCCCCTATTGAAATTAACTTAAATTCATATAATGACACAAGACTTCCTTATAACAGTAACAAAAGAGTAAATTTTTTCAAAATAGATTATAATGCAATTCGTAAAAGCTTAAGTGAGATAGACTGGAACCTTTTATTTGGTGATACACACGATGTGAATGACATGGTCAGTGTGTTCTACGACAAAATTAACAATATTATAGCATTGCAAAATCCCCCTTCCGCACGTAAACATAGGACGCACCCGCCTTGGTTCGATAAAAATTTAATAAGAACCTTAAGAGAAAAGGAAAAGGTTCGCCAGCGATATAGAATCTATAAAAATCCCATGGATGAGCTCGAATTAAAACTGCTGAGTAAGCGGTGCTCTGTTTTGGCCACCTCTTGCTACAGTAAGTATGTCAGTGACCTAGAGACTGTCATAGCCAAGGATCCAAAACGATTTTGGGCTTATATTAAGGACAAGCGAGGTGGAACTAGTTCTTATCCCTTAACAACACAGGTCTGCAATGGTTTTCCTCTCTGAGATCTGATTAACGTTTTCTATAGTTTCTGATGTGCTGATTACGAGAAAAATAATAAAAAAAATCTATCACGTCAGGATTCTTTGATATTGAATATTTAAGATTTTAACTAAAAATGTCTGAGCGCATACATTTTAAAATCTATAAAACGTCACTTAATTACTTCAGCTTAATTTTTATTGCATTTAATTAGTTTAAGACGACATAGAAATGAATGCAAATCAGTAATTTGTTAATTACTACATAATAAGTGTAAGTAATTCGCATTAACCATTTCGAAAACGGGTCATTTTGGCTTCATTTAGTAATGAGCTCATTAATACACGATGTTTAGGTGATATTGCCTAATTGTTGTTAATGTTGTTCAAAAAGGGTATAATGAAGAAAACAAAAGGTTTTTTTTGTATAAGTACCTACTCTGAATTAGAAAACTAACAGTCGAAGTGCGCATCTTGCAACCTAAACTTTAAAATGTCGTCGCGAAGTTGTTTAAACTCTTCGAATTGTTTTTGTTATATTTGCGGGAAATTCATGGTGATAAAACAACGAAACAACATTACAGACTATGTGAAAAATATTTACAAAAGTTATTTTGGACATTCTATAAGTAACCAAGACAAAACTTGGACACCTCAAAAAGTTTGTTCGACTTGTTTACTTGAACTTCGCAAGTGGTCAAAAGGACAGAAAAATAGCTTCAAAATCGTTTCGCCCATGCTATGGAGAGAGCCTAACAACCATGTTGAAGATTGCTACTTTTGTTGTTGTGACATAACTGGATACAATTCTAAAAATAAAAGTGACATAAGCTATCCAAATGTGTCATCAGTTACGCCTGAAAATCATAAGCATGCTACTCGGCCAACAAGGTGGTTATACAAAATACCCGTGCTTTCTTTGCGAATGGGATAGCCGGGATAAACAACATCATTGGACCAAAAAGGAATGGCCTCCAAGAACTGAACTAACCCCAGGAATCAAAAACGTGCTTAAACAGAGTTTGGTTCCCAGAGAAAAAGTTTTACTGCCGCCTTTACACATCAAATTGGGTATAATGAAGCAGTTTGTGAAGGCTTTAAATAAAGATGGGGAAGGTTTCAAATATCTGCATTCAGTTTTTCCATCTTTATCAGATGCTAAGTTAAAAGAAGGAATTTTTGTCGGCCCTGATATAAGAAAATTGATGTCGGAGGAAAAATTTGATCAAAAACTCAATGATGTCGAGTTACAAGCGTGGAAATCATTTAAGGAAGTGGTAAAAAACTTTTTGGGGAACAATAAAAGCTCGGACTATAAAGAAATAGTAGCCAAAATGATAACGAATTTTGGTGTAATGGGTTGTAATATGAGCGTTAAACTTCATTTTCTGAATTCGCACATTGATTACTTCCCAGAAAATCTAGGAGCCGTTAGCGAAGAACAAGGTGAAAGATTTCACCAAGATTTAAAAGAGCTTGAAGTCCGGTATCAAGGAAGATGGAATGTCAGCATGATGGCGGACTATTGTTGGTTGTTGAAGCGTGATGATCCAAACCGGAAATATAAGCGAAAATCGCACAACAGAAGCTTCCAGGAAAAAAGGACCAGGTTCCACAAATAAAATTTAAGTGTATTTTAACCCAGCAATAAGTTGTTACTTTATAATAAAAATTAAGTACTTTTTTAAATATATAATTTTTTAAGTGAAAACTTGTCTTTTTTCTCAATTTTCTATCTGTAGCTTTTTTGAAAAATCAGGAAGTGATGGAGAAAAACTAAGTACATATTCGTAATCAGCGCATCAAAATACTCCAGAATCAGCTATCAAATTCCGGAGAGGAAGTTATGACCTTCATTTTGCAGGCCTGTGCAATGACTGACGGCATTACATCATCTTCAGACGGCGTCAGTATATCAGAAATGTTTGCTGCTCATTTTTCTGCAATGCACAGTCAACAAAACGTGACTCATCATTCACCTCCATCAGAATACATTCAGAACATGTTAGCTTCCAGTTTACCTTTGACAGCTCCTAAAATTGATATTGATACCTTGCTCAACAAATTGAAAGCTCTGGATCGTCGAAAAGGCGCTGGACCTGACGGGATCCCCCCTTATTTTGTTTCTATGTGTGCTTCGTCTGGTGGCTCCCCTGCTACAAATATTTAATTGGTCACTTGCCACGGGCACTTTCCCAAATTTTTGGAAGGCAGCGCAGGTGGTACCAATTCATAAAAGCAACGATCGTGACTATGTAGGTAACTATAGACCAATTTCAATATTGTCTACCTTCGGTAAAGTCTTCGAATCCTTGATTTGTCCCTATATTCAGTCTCATTTGAAACTTTACCTCAGTAACTCTCAACACGGCTTTGTGAGTTCCAGATCTACATGCACGAACCTAGTGACTTTCACGGAAACCCTGGTTAGTGCCATTGACTCGGGCAAACAGGTAGACGTGATATACACCGATTTTAGTAGGGCCTTTGATCGCGTTCCGCACAACTAAACTACTAGACTACAGTACTATACTACTGAATAAGTTAAACGCTTACGGTATCACTGGCTTTCTTCTTGATTGGTTTAGATCCTATCTTGAAGGTCGAACCTTCTTTGTTGCCCTCAATGGTTACCGATCAGGCTCCTACAAGGTTACATCTGGTGTTCCCCAGGGATCACATATTGGTCCAGTCATGTTCAACTTATTTGTCAATGATCTCGCAAATGAACTTAAATTCTCTGCGTGTTTCATGTATGCTGACGATTTAAAATTTTGCAGAGTTATTGAATCAGATCTTGATGTTGAACTGCTGCAGAGTGATATTGATACGCTAGTGAAGTGGTGTGATGATAATGGTATGAGCTTAAATATCAAGAAGTGCTACCATGTCAAATTTACCAGAAAAATAAATGTAACACAATCCGCATATTATATATGTGGGACTTCTGTACAGGAAGTGGAGCAGATGAGGGATTTAGGGGTTTTATTCGATAGGCAGTTAACATTTTTACCCCACATTGAAAACGTAGTTAAAAAAGCCTCTAGAATGCTTGGGTTTGTAATAAGGAATGTAACCTGCTTTCGTCGCTCTAGGACTAAAATCTTACTTTATAATTGTTTGGTCCGCAGCACATTGGAATATTGCAGCACTGTATGGCGACCTCATTATGCCACCCACACACTCAGATTAGAAAGGGTCCAAAAACGTTTTCTGTGGCACTTGGCTTATTCTTCCGGAATAGCTAAAAAGAAACGGTCGTATAAAGAGAGACTCCTGCATTTCAAAATGATATCCCTACAAAAAAGAAGAGATTTATTAGATGCAACATTTTTATTCAAGGTTCTGCGATATCAAATTGACTGTCCGCAATTGTTGAGCAGGTTCAAACTTCGTGTGCCTACAAAAAATCCACGAGCTCCTATAACCCCTTTACGTCCTCCTTTGCGCAGAACCGTTCTAGGTGCTAACTCTCCTATACCCCGTCTGTGCAAATTATTAAACAACTGCAGTGATCTGGTCGATGTGCACTCGGACTCACTTCATAAGTTCAGAAGTATTATAAAATTAAATAATGTGTGAAATCTTTCTGTGAACTTGTTTTGGTTACATGTTTATCTTTATATTCAATTTGTATTTTAATCCTTTTTATGATTTCGATTTTAATTCTGTCTGCAATTTAGTTTGATAATAATACCTGTATGACTGTAATTCAAGGATTTTTATAGGTAAAAAATTATTTATGTTTTTATTTAAATATAATTCTGTTTAATTCCATTCTAATTATGTTTCTGACTGATTTTAATGTTGGTTATGATTTTATTTTAATTTTCTTATGATATCCGTATGAATTTAGTTCGATTACGTTGTAAATTATTTTTTAGGTTTTAATTATGATGCAATTTAATTTATTTTGATTCTATTCTGTTGAATGATAATTTTGATTTTGTTATATTTAATTTTTATCAACTATTTTGAATTTGTTTAACTTTTAATTTTTTTTTATTATGATTTTAATTCAATTAGGTTTTTGATAATAATTTTGTTTCGTCCTCAACTTTGTTTCTGTCTGTGATTTTAATGTTTTATTTCAATTTTTAGTTTTAATTTGGCCTGAGGAGCCCGATTGCTCTGTGTGTATCAAATTATACATTTAATCAATATGTAGTGCATGATGTGCTTACCTGTAAGAGATTGATACACCTGACCCGATTTGATTTAATGTAACCCATAATTGTTTGAGTGTACTCAATTGTTGGTGAGCCAAATAAATAAATAAATATGACACCCATAGGCCGCTCGTGTACAAGGACTGACAGAACGCTTTAAATAAACTGACTTTGACGTCTGCCGTGCAGCGAGCAAACCTACGGGCGAGAATATTGCTCCTCACCGCCAACGCCCTGCGCTCGCGTTCTATGTCCACATCATCACGTAGGTCACTGGTGACAACATGACCCAAGTATTTAAATTGAGTTACCACATTCAGTTCAACGCTCTTGAGATATACTGGAGGTACAAGACGGGGCTGTTATTTAGGTGCCGTAAACACTAACACCTCACTTTTTTTTAAATTGTATTTAAGGCCGTGCACCTCCGCATACGTCTCGCAGATCGTGAGAAGCTTCCTCAGTCCACTCATCGAAGGACTCAGCAACACCATGTCGTCCGCGTAATTTATGTTATTGACACATACCGTCTATATGACAGCCGACATGTGTGCTGCTCAGTCGCTCGATGAGCTCATTTACATATAAATTAAATAACAGGGGGTAGCTTAACCCCCCCTGCCTTACACCGCATTCCATTCGATACTCATCCGACAGAGTACCGACCCATATCACCCGATTTGTCTGGTGAGCATACCAGTACCGGAGAAGCGCTGTGTACTCCACCGGCAAGCAAACCTTATATTCTGGTAAACACTTATTGTCCTTAACACGACGACATATAAATTGTTTGCGTATCCCTGCGGCCTTGACGCCTACGATGCTTCAAAGTTTAAAATTTTAATTGCGATTTTTTTCTAATTATTATCGAGTTTTTCAATTATGCTGAATTTAAAATATCATTTTTTAATTATATAAGAATTAAAACATACGCATTCAAGCATTTTGCAAGTATTTGTTTAATTTATTTTAATAAAAAATAGCAATAAAAGACACGTGCTGATTCGTTGTCTATTTGTAACTGACTGAAACGACTCCTGTGATAAAGGAATCATTTACCCCCACCACCGGAGATATCGACGACGCTGATTGGCTGTTTAAGAAGTGGGGTACTAATTTTGTCAGTCACTACTTGCGCGCGTGTGTTTGTTATTTATATCGGTGCATGAAACAATTAAAGGCATATCGACCGGTTAAGCAGTAAACAGCCTTATAGTGCCGAACTGCGAGTGGCCCTACCTAAAAATAAAAAAAAACAATTAAAGGCACTTGTTACTCAACCCTTGAGGAAGCAACATATCTAATTATCCGTGCTGTGTGAAAGTTTAGTGAGTTTCGTTATGGCTGCATTTGTAACAAACTTGGACATCTTTATGTTCCTCCGTGTTGAAGGAGACATGAAAAATTGGGCAAGACTCTATGAAGCTATTATTCAACATATCCCAGTTGAGACATGTTCAGAAGATTTAGAAATAATCAAGACTTTTTTGAAGAACTACATCAGTAATATCAGTCGCAGATGGGCAAGTGCTTCTAGAAATCAAAAAACTTTCATGAATAGACATGCTGCGTGGTTACAATCAAATATTAGTTGGCCAAATTGCACTACTGTTAATTTATCCGAGATTTTTCAAGCCCAAGATGAAGTTATCGAAAACATATCGTCAGAAAATACTTCAGTTGACATCGATACTACAGCAGCTGTGATTCCGTCGACATCTAGTACAACGACTGTGGGCACATCTACCGAAGTTCAGATTAGGAAGCCTTTTGTTGACCTCAGCAACAAACAGAAGAAAAGACGTTCAGAGTCTCTTTTGGACTATTCGCCGGAAGAACTTACTTTTGCATTAGTCGAAAGACTTAGGATCGACAAGAAGAATGACTTAGCTTGTGTTATAGACCATGTAACGAAGAACCCTGATAGTGTTGCTATCGTTCAAGCCACATTGTTTAAGAAAAATAGGAAAAAAACTTTTGATGAAGATCATGCTCTTGGTCTTTATACATCACTGAACCTGTCAAAATGGAAATACTTGTGTTTAAGGAAAGCGCTGTTAGATTGTGAAGTTCCAGTGTTACCATCGTATCACAAACTCCTTGAAGCTAAAAAGAGATGCTATCCACATGATTTAGAAATTACTGAGAGAGGAGCCAGAGTGAAGCTTCAAGCCCTATTGGATCTAACAGTCCAGAAGATTCTTCAAATTACCGGTACCCACATTGATTCGTCAACTGAAGGATTGAAGTTAATTAGTAAATGGGGTTTCGATGGAGCTTCTTCACAAAGTACCTACAAGCAAAGGAGTGAAGATGTAAACTTCAGTGATTCATCGGTTTTCATGTCAAGTCTTGTCCCTCTTAAATTAGTTTCTAATAATAGCACGAAAATATGGATCTACAGGAGTTGCAGTCTGAACATGATCCGTTAATGTAAACGTGACAGATTTAGTGATGTTGTTATGTTAGAATCGAGTTTGTTAGTGGTAGTAGTTAAGTTGTGGTCGTTTGCGGACTACTTAAAATAGTCGTTTTCATGACTTCAGAAAAAGCCCTTTTCAGGGCTAAATCTATTTTTAATTGTTTCTTTTAATATGAGTCACGCTAGTGGTATAACACACAACAATATCATGATTTATCAATAGGAAATATCAACAGATGACAGAATAATCAACAGAAGATTATTTAAAAAAAATAAGCAAAATGCTTATTTTATCATAATATCACGCTTTATATTCCCCGAGCGGTTTGGCAAAGGTGTATACTACAGTATAGTACACTGTAATTTCGCCAGTTATATTTAAGTCCAAAGTGATAGGGGGCGAGTCTAAAACAAGGATGGGGCGCGCGGGGGGCTTGTTTTATTAAATTGATATTTTGGATTAATTTTAATAGAAAAACTCGTTAATAATATTAAGATAATTCAACATTAAAATTTTAAACTTTAAAGCATCGTAGGCGCCAAGGCCGCAGGGATACGCAAGCAATTTATATGTCGTCGTGTTAAGGACAATAAGTGTTTACCAGAATATAAGGTTTGCTTGCTATACTTTGATACTGAACGGAGAAAAAAAATAAAATAGATTTTCTCCCATACATTTTTATTTTCAATATTTTTTTTTGACGTGAAGGAGCAGTTTTTTTGAAAAGTTGTAGTAATAAGTATTAATCAGCGTTATATTTCCTATACGAAACAATTTTTTGTTAAGTTAAATATGCATTTTCGATCCTATGTCCACCTTTTTTAAAATCCGGACCACTGTGCGTCGTGCACTTTAACATGTTCTGAGAGGCAGCCCTTCACCAGACCGTCAAGCGCCTTAGCCATGGTGGTAGCTAGTGAGATGGGTCGATAGTTGTTCATATCGGATGTGTCAACAGTTTTGCTTTTAACTATAAGGACCACAATCGTCCGCATAAGTGGTTCCGGTGAATAGGAATGACCAAGGCACAAAGTGCAAAAAAAGTGACAAAACTCTAGGCAGATGGACTCCCGCATGTCTAAAATGTTCGACACTGAGACCATCGTGACCCGGCGACTTCCCACGCTGCATCCTCGAAATAATTGAAGCCACACCCTTGGCAGGTATTTTCTCTCTAATTATGGTCTCAGCTCCGTTTACTCCACGAGACGCCGAGCCCAAGAGTGACCGCACAGAAAAGCGGTCCCTAAAACCATCCGCAATATTGTTACGGTCAGTAAACCCACCGACGCTCACCGGGAGACCCGGTCTCACATTCATGTTATTCGTGTTCTTCCATAAATGCCAAAAGTCTTTGTTCGCGTGGTTGGAAACAATGAGCTTCATTTTAAGCTGGTCCGGCCTATTCTGACACCACTTGAGTTTAGCCTTAAAATGTCTCCTTGCCTCCGCCATATCATGAAAAATAGGACCATTGGCTGGGCGACCAGCCATTGTCCACACCTGGAATCTAAGCCGGGCCTCGCGGTGAGCGCCTGCAACATGTTTGTTCCACCCCGTGACATAGCCACCCTTCCTTCTCGACACTTTATCCTATAAGTCTGTACGGCTGCCCGTTCCAGTATATTCACAATATCAGAGTACATTTTGTCAAGAGCTGTACAATGTTCTATGCGTCTACAAAACTTATCACAACAATCACTCAGCTCCCGAGGAATATGAATAAGTCTCAGCTTAGAGTGACAGAGGTCGTGGTACTCGCTTATCTGCTCAGACGTCCTCTCACCCCACACAGCAGGATTAACATGATTATTACTTTCTACAATTAATTTTTAATAAGTCACATTCAATCACAATCGGGAAATGGTCGGACCAATACATGTCATACAGTACTGTGACACTAGTGACTGATTGCTGAGCAGATTTAGTGACGATGCAGTGGTCCAACCATCTGTTACAGCCATGTGATTCACTTGTGAAAGTGTAGGTATCACTGTCACACATCTCCACATCTACACAGACCCAGCTTTGATCTGAACAAAAATTCATCATTTCGTTATAAAACAACTCATTCGGATGTGCATTATAGTCTCCTATGATGAAAAAAGCCTCAATTCCTTTATTTTCCTCTACTTCTATAACTGAGCGAATAGCACTAAGACAGGCTGTAAACTCAGGAAGGTTATCACTCGAGTTTGTTGGCATGTACACACTAAACACGACTACAGATCCAGTACTTACGGTTATTCTGACCGCGCACACTCGCACATTATTGCACGCAATCGGCAACACTGACTCAAACGCACTTTTACGCCACAGTAACGCGACGCCACCGTATGGCCTGCCGCTCAAAAAGCCCGCCGATGTGTCTACAGCCGACGTCCCGGTGCTCCCGAAACTGTCATCAACCGTGCTGAGCAACGGCAGATCGTGTGGCAGCAACCATGTCTCTTGAAGGGCTATCACATCCGCCGGCCGACATAACGCTCTTATGCCTTCCATAGACCTCTTGAATGATTTGCAATTAAAGCTTACTATCTTATTAAGGCTGTCCATTTTTGGTATCTATAGTTTCATGTACATCTTTGTTTACTCGCCTCATAGTAGACCTGTGTCGATCACGATTGATCGAATCTTTTTGATTCGATCGCAACCTGTGTCCGAGTGATAGAATCACGAATCTCAAAAGCACCCGATCTTATTTGACTCGATTATCAGGTAACAAAATAAACCAAATTGGACTTTATCTGCATACTTTTATGGTATCTAATTGCGTGCTCGTACAATCGATTGAGTCGTGCATTCAATGACACAACACGACGTAACAAGCAAAATGTCTTCTATCTCTTTCGTTTACATACATGATATTGCACTACCTCACTCTTTCTCCAAAAGAAACCGGTTTGTTCAGGATCGCTCGCGACGCTGAGCCGCAAGCTATCGATCGCGTGATTGAATTTTGTTTGAAGAGATCCGATCAGTTGCACTAGTAACTTATGACCCGCGAGCAGTGTTACCAGATGAGAAAAATGATATTACAGTGTTTCGTGCTCAAATTTACAGTGTTTACGACAAAATTACAGTAAAAGGAAAAAAAAATTACAGTGAATTTTACAGTAGATTTCAAGAAACTTTTATTAACTTTTATAAACTAAAATAATGTTTTAATTTCACATTTTGTCATTTAGAATAAGCATAACACCTATTATAATAATACATTAATCAATCACTGTCACTATCATGTAGCCCGATATCCGCTTCTTTTTTGTAGATCCCAGAATTAAATGATTTTATCATTTTCTCAGTTGGTTTAAAGTTAACGCAACTGGTGCTGTGACGCCGAATGGTTTGTTGCGCTAACATTTGGCCTCTTATTGTCCTGGTTACTAATCTATTTCGTTTCTTAGTTTTGGTGTCGTTAATTTGACTGAAAATTCTCTCGCATTCCGCATTGGAGTTAGGAAGAGCCAAGATGTTGAGCATGTAATAGGTCTTTACCTATGAAATTGCCGTTTTGTATGAAAAAATTTAAATGAATTTTTTTCATGTATTTTTTATTTGTATTAATCGAAGTAATCACCCATGCAATCAATGCATATTTGCCAACGCAGTGGCAGTTTATTGATACCCTTCTTAAAGAAATCAGCTGGACGGGAGGCAACAAATTCTTCAAAGGCATTTTGTACTGCCTCTCGGGTATTGAATTTTTTTCCCGCCAAGAAGTTATCCAAATTCTGGAAAAAGTAGTAGTCTGTAGGCGCAAGGTCTGGTGAGTAGGGCGGATGACGGAGAGCTTCCAACCCCAGTTCTTGCAACTTGGAGACCGTCTGCTGTGCAGTATGAGGTCGCGCGTTGACGTGCAGGAGCAGCGGAGACGAGCGATTGACCAATGCTGGTTGGAGATGTGCCAGCTTCTCCATCATTGTGTTCAATTCTTCACAGTACACATCTGCAGTAATGCTCACCCCGTTTGGTAAGAAGCTGTGTTGAATCACACCGGCGCTAGACCACCAAACAGTGACCATCACTTTTCTTGGGGTAAGTTTTCGTTTAGGGCATTGTTTAGGTGCTGAACCAGGATCCAACCAACTTGCTGAGCGCTTGCGGTTATCAAACAGAATCCATTTTTCATCGCAGGTAACAATGCGGTTCAAAATTCCTTCATTTGTGTGTCTGTTGAGCAGTGCAAGGCACGTCTCGACGCGTACTTCGCGCTGGCGATCATTGAGTTCGTGGGGCACCCATTTGTCAAGCTTTTTTACCTTGCCGATTTGACGCAAATGGACCAATATTGTTTTGACGCTAACGTCGAAAGCTGCTGCTAATTCAGCCGTAGATTGTGTATCATCAGCTTCCACAATCGCCTTTAATTCGTCATTGTCGACCAAAGTCTTCGGACGACCGCGAGGTTCATTTTTCAGGTCGAAATTTCCAGAACGGAAGCGAGCAAACCAATAACAGGTAGTGCGTTGGTTTGTAGTGTTAGCTCCGTAAACGTCGTTGATGTTGCGTGCCGCTTGTGCCGCGTTGCTGCCACGACGGTACTCATATTCCATAATTACTCGAATTTTTAACGTATCCATGATGACGAAAAAGATTTAAATGCGATGAAAATGTAACACTAATCAATAAACAAATGACTACTTTTGGAAAAAAAAATCCATGTTTTTAAAATAAAATTAATTTGAAATTAGAATTCTTAGCCAAACAAAAAATATTTTGATTTGAAATGGCCAGTACTGCAGAACGGCAATTTCATAGGTAAAGACCTAATATTTTCCAATCAAGCGGAACTCGTCCAACTGTTTCACCTGAAAAGCAACATTAGTATTAATAATATTGTATTTTGCAAACGAAAGAAATATATTTCTAAAAAAAAATATAGTGTCTTAGTTACTAACCTTGTGCCAGAATTCATCAGGCCGTATTGCAGCATCAAAATTTCCTTTTAACTTTGGCAATTTTCTCCACTGGTCATCCAAAGCTTGTTGTTCTATCATAGAAGTTGGTGTCAATCTTGGCATTAAGCTTAGTATATTTTGAATTGATTCATCGCGATCTGAGATATTGAGACATTTTTCAGGATCCAATTTGGATATCCCAACCAATATTGGAACCCTTGTTGGGTTGTGACATATGCAGAGAGGTGGCGCGAGCTCTACTAGCCAGTTGCGTTTTGTTATGTTTAAGTTATTTTTTCTTTTCACAAAGGCTGCGTTCAGTTTACATTAAACTATTTTGAATTTTGCCTGTAGAAAAATTACAGTGCTCTCCATACACTGTAATTTTAGTATTACAGTAGACAGTAGATCGTGTGAAAATACAGTAAATCTGCTGTAATTACAGTGTATCTGGCAACGCTGCCCGCGAGTCGTGACACGAATGTGAAAATCGGATCGCAATATTCAGGTGTTGTTTTGTTTGCTTGTTTTAGTGGTTTTTATGACATTATATTGCGAGTGATTGCTTATTAAAATAGGGAAACTGTTTGGTGTTGGTGTTTATGTATTTTGCATGAATGTCTGAATGTGAATTGAAATTAACATTAGCTTACCTAATTTAACTGTACAAATTTAGTTTTAGTCGTGTTATTTTGTTATTACCTAATAACTTAAAATGTCAGATCTGGCTAAGAAAAGGAGTATAATTTGGAATCATTTTTCTGTAATAATCAAAGAGAAGGCAAAATGTGAGTACTGCTCGAAAATAATCAGCTATTCTGGTGGTGGCACAGGTAAGGACAATGGGCAAAAATGTATGGAATGTGGTACCCGCTCCAATAGTCCTCATTAATATATCATTGAATAGACATTTTGATGCAGAAAAACGTCTACCATGGCGCCTGTCCCTATTCATGTTTGGAAAGCAGTAATCTCACTATCTATACTTATTATTATAAAGCTTTAATCTCAGGAACTGCTAGTCCGATTTAAAAAATTCTTTCAGTGTTAGATAGCCCATTTATTGAGGAAGGCTATAAGCTATATATCATCGCTACGCTACGACTAAAAGGAGCCGAGCAGCAGGGGTGAAACCACGGGGAACAGCTTGTGTTTTATAAATGATGAAGAATTTATTACAAACTACTTATATAAGTAAAATAAAGCTAGAATAACATGATATAACACATTTAGGATTCTATTATTAAAAGAAGTAAGAAAACAAGCATTCTTTAAATACAAAACATATATTTTATCAATAAGTGAGTAGATTTAAAACATTACATATCGGTATCAACTATAACAGCATTGAGGAAAGATGCCGGAGCAGTAAATCCCGTATGCCTCGCATAGCCTAAGTACCATACGATGGACACTATATGTGCACAAGTGCCGATCGTACGTCGCCCGGTTAAACATGTGCAATACTGTTGGACAATATTATTTGCACTGCTGATTAATATATAACAAAAATATGTTTTTACACGGACATGTCGCGACTGGATTCGTCCACGCAAAAGCCAGGCATCTTCGTGTATGCCATAGTCTGGCAGATCATCAAGTGCTCCCTCTCTGTACGTTTCAATTATATATAGACCATTTGATAAATGCTCGGCACAGTAAGATCTTGCCAGCTTGAGTTGGTATGTACCTAGCGCTAATAGAATTATATCCTCCTCCGTCATTGAAGGGAAGTTTTCAATCTGGCTCGCTTCCATCCTCTGAAAATCTACTCTTCTGTGGTTAAGCCGTTTTCTCTCTACATACATATGCAGAAGATTCGGGGTATCTATTTTCTGCCTTATTATATGGACGAATTCGTCTGCGTGTACGCTATCCACGATGGGTTGGTGGAAGTGATTCGTGATAGCTGCGGCAATCTTAAAATCAGTGAACATATTGGGCAGTGACTTATTAAAATATTTTTGCCGCAAGAGCTTAAAATCACGTTTAAACCGGCCATTTGCCACTTCCACAACCCACCGGCATAGCGTTACCGATCGAGCTTCGTTGGATTGTTCAGTGGTCAGCTGTGTCTCTTGGCGGTTCTTTGTTGGTGGGACATAGGATTCATACCCACATTCATCAATGAGGTCCAAGCTGTCCCTAAAACCTCGATCTAATATAAAAGCATCGTTTGTTCGGAGTAACCAATGTAATGGATGTTGTCCATCATTCATAATATCGCCCATTATTTGCGCATCTGTTTTTGTTGCAGCGTATGGACCCATTACATCCAATATATATCCATCAGTACATACAAGTAGGAAAGGTTTCAGTAGATTCTGAAACTTGTGTAAACTGTAGGATAATCTTTGGAATAAAAAGTTCGAGCTTTTATTTATGTAAATGTAAGTACCATCACCAATCAATAATAACTTATCATTATTTTCATTTCCAAATAATGCTTTTGGTATAGTTAGATTTTTTTCCAATAATTGTTGTCTGTCAATGTGATCCACTCCCAAATGCAGCCCGACATAATTGTTACTGAGACACTCCCTCACAATAACCAATAAACGTTCGTTAAACTTAAAAGGTAAATCAGGATTTCTTTAAAGCTATAATATGATTTTAAATGAAATAGGTAACACGTAAACACAAAAATAAAAAGATCTTAGTTTTAAACCAAAACACTACAAAATCTTAAAAACAAAAACACAAACACAATAAAAATCTTTGTTTTAAAAATCAAAATGTTCAAACTCTTAATAAAAATAAAATAAACCATAATTTCTTTGAGAATGAAATTCAGTCTTTTAAGTCAAATTAGCAATAGGAACTTTAAGGGGGTTCCAACAATGTAGTCCGCGAAATTTTCTTACGTTTTTTGCAAATTGAAGCTCAGTTGATCTATTCTGTAAAAAACTCACCGTGAAAACGTGGGTGAAGTGAGCTTAAAGTGAGCTGTCAATCCCTATCATCAAGTGGAATGACAGCTCACTTCAAGGTCACTTCACCTATGTTTTCACGGTGAGATTTTTACAGAATAGATCGGCTGTACATGTTAATCAAAAGGTGATGCGCGACAATAATGAAAGTATACTTACTGATTATAAATCATGCGAATCATCAGCATAATTATTCCTCTTATGAGAAAATACTATCTGCAGAAAATATAACTTAGTGGAGTATGTTGATGATTTAATTGATTAAAATACACGACCAAAAACAGAGTTACAATTTATAATTATTCAAAAACGTATGAAAATTTAAATTTTGCCGGCCACGTTGACGGACCATCTATCGTAAAAAACAAAATATTTGATGATAGCTAAGTACATACCTATACATTAAAAAATATCTAAATTCTCTTCATCCCTAGAGTCTTTTAGATATGGATCAATATTTTCTAAATCAATGCTTAATTTATTATTTCCATCTTTTGAAAATGTTATCTCTGAGATATTATCGCAGTCAGCATCTTCAGCCAATGCCACGCTCTGTTCTGCATTTGCTTCCCTTACGCGTTTTTCTTCATTTTCTTTCGTCATAGCAACTTCGTTGTCTATACCATCGCTTATGCCCAATGATTTACGTGTATATTTACTAGTTGTTGCTTTTTTATTTGGTATAATAGGTCTTTACCTATGAAATTGCCGTTTTGTATGAAAAAATTTAAATGAATTTTTTTCATGTATTTTTAATTTGTATTAATCGAAGTAATCACCCATGCAATCAATGCATCTTTGCCAACGCAGTGGCAGTTTATTGATGCCCTTCTTAAAGAAATCAGCTGGACGGGAGGCAACAAATTCTTCAAAGGCATTTTGTACTGCCTCTCGGGTATTGAATTTTTTTCCCGCCAAGAAGTTATCCAAATTCTGGAAAAAGTAGTAGTCTGTAGGCGCAAGGTCTGGTGAGTAGGGCGGATGACGGAGAGCTTCCAACCCCAGTTCTTGCAACTTGGAGACCGTCTGCTGTGCAGTATGAGGTCGCGCGTTGTCGTGCAGGAGCAGCGGAGACGAGCGATTGACCAATGCTGGTTGGAGATGTGCCAGCTTCTCCATCATTGTGCTCAATTCTTCACAGTACACATCTGCAGTAATGCTCACCCCGTTTGGTAAGAAGCTGTGTTGAATCACACCGGCGCTAGACCACCAAACAGTGACCATCACTTTTCTTGGGGTAAGTTTTCGTTTAGGGCATTGTTTAGGTGCTGAACCAGGATCCAACCAACTTGCTGAGCGCTTGCGGTTATCAAACAGAATCCATTTTTCATCGCAGGTAACAATGCGGTTCAAAATTCCTTCATTTGTGTGTATGTTGAGCAGTGCAAGGCACGTCTCGACGCGTACTTCGCGCTGGCGATCATTGAGTTCGTGGGGCACCCATTTGTCAAGCTTTTTTACCTAGCCAATTTGGCGCAAATGGACCAATATTGTTTTGACGCTAACGTCGAAAGCTGCTGCTAATTCAGCCGTAGATTGTGTATCATCAGCTTCCACAATCGCCTTTAATTCGTCATTGTCGACAAAAGTCTTCGGACGACCGCGAGGTTCATTTTTCAGGTCGAAATTTCCAGAACGGAAGCGAGCAAACCAATAACAGGTAGTGCGTTGGTTTGTAGTGTTAGCTCCGTAAACGTCGTTGATGTTGCGTGCCGCTTGTGCCGCGTTGCTGCCACGACGGTACTCATATTCCATAATTACTCGAATTTTTAACGTATCCATGATGACGAAAAAGATTTAAATGCGATGAAAATGTAACACTAATCAATAAACAAATGACTACTTTTGGAAAAAAAAATCCATGTTTTTAAAATAAAATTAATTTGAAATTAGAATTCTTAGCCAAACAAAAAATATTTTGATTTGAAATGGCCAGTACTGCAGAACGGCAATTTCATAGGTAAAGACCTAATATTAAATACAATTTCGTCATCTTCAATTTCATGATTTGTGTAAAAATGTTGAGTACTCTTTCGTGTATTTTTGTTTTTATTTTTCTTTGAAGAAATGTTGCCTTGTTCTGAATGTGTTATCCAAAAAGATTCACCGATTTCTCGAAGTTGTCTTTTTGCATTGGCTAGCGGTGTAACCGATACGTTTTGCTTTTGTGCGTCATCCAAGTTATAGAAACCAAGATGTTTCATGCCATGATCGCAAATGACAGCTTGATACAGACACACGTTATTTGTACAGCTCAGTTTGCGAGCAGCTAACGAAGTGGAATCGAAGTTCCATACTATCTGGTGCATTTTCATTGAGCCGGGAAAACTTTTTACTTTTTGCGGAAAAAGAAAGTCCTTTTCATTAACGTCATATTCTGAAACAGTTTTCAATTTCACTTTCTTAAGGTTATGCTCCATTATATTTAAAAAATCATCCAGATCTTTTATATCTTGCCCCTGCGATACAGCACGATCCGCTGTCCTCTTCATAACAGCACCTACTCCATCCGGAGCACCCTTCCCATGACCAGATTCGCTATAGTTCCACGTAATGGTTTTGATGGAGCTCAGGTATATGTGCAAAGAAGAAATTAAATGAAATATTTTTTTATTCCGATACTGACTGGATGGAGAATCAGAAATAAAATGAATTGTATGAAAGCCTGCCTTTGTATCACCTAGATATTCGAGGATTGGTACAATATGAGCCCATACAGCTGAAATATCATGTCGAAGGCATTCACTCACCGTACAAAAAGATTGTACTTGCTGCATCTTCTCATCGTCCAGAAAATATATTACTGAAGTGTGTAAAGTTAATTGTTTACGGCTACCACCAAAATGATAGGACTGTATTTCTTCGTTACACTTTACTGCATAATTTTCACTATAGTCAACGTGCACAATACACTCACCCTCTTGAAGCTGTTCTTTCATAAATTTAAAAGCCTTTTGTTGAGCAACTATATTACCACAATGCATAAAATACTCATTTAGTGTAGATTCAAATTTTTCAATACATTTCTTTGGTTCTTCTCTTTTTTTAATTTTTTCAGTAGTTCTTATTTTTCGTGCCGTGCCTTGAATTATGTCATGTTTAGTCTCCCACTGCCAGTACGTTATATCAATAGAATTATCAAATTCTTGATAACAGGCTACCTTATTCTTGCACGCTGAACACGTTCGATGCAAGCAATCCACATCATATACGTCGCAACATAGCAAAGAGAGAAGATCTTGGGAGGTCTTTGTTGATATTATCTTCCTCTGGTACAATCCCTGGACGATTAAATCCATGTTAGTGTGCAATTTGCACAAACAAGTGTCTCGTGATCTAAAATCAGGTAGCAGCACCCAAAAAGGTCTTAGTTTGCAGAATGCTGAATAGCTGATAGTATAACTTGAGTTTCTTTACGTATCTTGTTCCTTGATATAAATTCCTTTTTTCCAGAGCAGAGTCGGCTATTTTCATCGTCTTCATAAAATATTTCGACTTCTTTTTTCAGAAGTTCAGGCAAAGAATTAAAACCATGATTCAGTGTTTTCTTTGATTTTGTAGCAAAACGTGTTAATTTAGGGTCTATTCTATTTTGATTGGAAATGTTTAAAGCTGAGGATACTTTTTTTGTTTTGGCTGACTCTAATCTTTGCAGTTTTTTCTTATAACGTTCATTTTTTAGCTTCATTTTTATTATTATTTGTTTAAGATTATTTATCTCTTTTTGTGATTTATAACGAATACGTCTTACGGTAGAAGATACAGGTGAAGAACAGGAAGGAGATTTTGTATTCAGTGTATTTACTCCTAAATCAGTCGAAAATTGATTGCTTTGCTGAGAAATGCTGCGCAAAATTCTAGATGGACCTGGTACGGGTGACCCCAGTTCTCTGTTTGGAACCTGGAAACGTAAAGGTGGATCATCCATATTCTCTTGCTCTTCGAAAGCTATCGGTTCAGTATCCAACAAAATGCTGGGACTTTGAGGTGGGGTGTTTTGTTCAAGCAGAGCCGCTGTTGTTTTTTCTTGTTTCTTTCTAAGGTAATATGCCTTATAATTTTTTCTCCATCTCTTTCTCTGTAATCTTTGTATTCTAGGTGTCATCTCATTTATTGATAGTTGTTTTTTTTCTTTTTTTCTACGTATGTAGGTTTGTCGATTTTTTTCTTGTTTGTCTTTCCATAACTCTTCATTGTTTTTTATTCTTTCGTACCTCCTTTTCTCCGCGAGTCTTTTTTTTCTAAGCCTTTCTTCTCTTGTTTGCTTCTTTGGTTTTGCCATTTCGAAAAAATAGATCTGAAAAGAGAAAATGGGATTCAAGCGACAGCTAGTGTCGATATCACTGAGTAGGTGCCAAATTGGGCACAATTACTTTGTAAAGGTTGGGTATAGAGGAGAAGTAATTGCTCGGACTGCTGGTTGACAACTGAGTCGTTTATTAGTAATTATTGATATTTAAGTACACGTGTAACATACATAGGTATAGGTATACATTAGAATACAGCTTATACACTACACCTTCCCCGAAAGGAAATAAAATAAAATAATATGAAAGTATTATTTTGTTTTATGATATAACATGAGTAATATTTAATAAACATTTTAGTACAGTATGCTTACAGTTTTGCTTATTTCTATCAAATTGTATAATAGTATGTAAGTAAAAGAGTACAAAGCTTAATATGCTAAAATTAACAAGAAAATATTATGAATAATATAGCTTAGTCCTATTCTTATGAACTAAATCAATTTTCCCATTGTCTTTCAATATTTCAACATTTGGCGAAACATCTTTGATAACTAAATATGGTCCATTATAAATACTTTGTAGTTTGGTTCCAGTCTCGTTTTTCACAAGTACCAAGTCATTTTGTTTATACGTAATTGGATTACACTTTAGATCATGCCTTTGTTTTCTTAATGATTTACTTTCAACTAAATTATCATACGCTTCTTTTTGCGATGTCTGCAATCTGTATTTCAATTCTAAGGGATAATTACACAGGTCTGCAATGGTTTTCCTCTCTGAGATCTGATTAACGTTTTCTATAGTTTCTGATGTGCTGATTACGAGAAAAATAATAAAAAAATTCTATCACGTCAGGATTCTTTGATATTGAATATTTAAGATTTTAACTAAAAATGTCTGAGCGCATACATTTTAAAATCTATAAAACGTCACTTAATTACTTCAGCTTAATTTTTATTGCATTTAATTAGTTTAAGACGACATAGAAATGAATGCAAATCAGTAATTTGTTAATTACTACATAATAAGTGTAAGTAATTCGCATTAACCATTTCGAAAACGGGTCATTTTGGCTTCATTTAGTAATGAGCTCATTAATACACGATGTTTAGGTGATATTGCCTAATTGTTGTTAATGTTGTTCAAAAAGGGTATAATGAAGAAAACAAAAGGTTTTTTTGTATAAGTACCTACTCTGAATTAGAAAACTAACAGTCGAAGTGCGCATCTTGCAACCTAAACTTGTCGAGTTACAAGCGTGGAAATCATTTAAGGAAGTGGTAAAAAACTTTTTGGGGAACAATAAAAGCTCGGACTATAAAGAAATAGTAGCCAAAATAATAACGAATTTTGGTGTAATGGGTTGTAATATGAGCGTTAAACTTCATTTTCTGAATTCGCACATTGATTACTTCCCAGAAAATCTAGGAGCCGTTAGCGAAGAACAAGGTGAAAGATTTCACCAAGATTTAAAAGAGCTTGAAGTCCGGTATCAAGGAAGATGGAATGTCAGCATGATGGCGGACTATTGTTGGTTGTTGAAGCGTGATGATCCAAACCGGAAATATATGCGAAAATCGCACAACAGAAGCTTCCAGGAAAAAAGGACCAGGTTCCACAAATAAAATTTAAGTGTATTTTAACCCAGCAATAAGTTGTTATTACGTGTTAATAGTTTTTTAAGTTAAAAATTAAGTACTTTTTTAAATATATAATTTTTTAAGTGAAAACTTGTCTTTTTTCTCAATTTTCTATCTGTAGCTTTTTTGAAAAATCAGGAGGTGATGGAGAAAAACTAAGTACATATTCGTAATCAGCGCATCAAAATACTCCAGAATCAGCTATCAAATTCCAGAGAGGAAGTTATGACCTTCATTTTGCAGGCCTGTGTTATCATAGTTATAAAGAGGGTCTACTGATTTTTGTCTTAAATTGGATGGTATATTACATCTTTTTCCGAATACTAGTTCGAAAGGCGTAAATTTAGTTGCGGTGTGAACTGAAGTATTATAGGCAAAACACCAAAAGGGTAACCATGTACTCCATAAACTCGAATGGTTATTCGTTTGAATTCTTAGAAAATTACCCAAACTTTTATGAGTATTTTCTAGAGAACCTATTGTCTCATGATGGTATGCAGTTGAGTTTAAAGTCGTTACATTAAGAAGTTTACATGTCTCTTTAAAAATAGATGACATAAATTCAGTTCCTCTATCAGTAGCTACTCTAGCGGGAATACCAAATCTAAGTATAAAATTATTAACAAAGGTTTTCGCTATTTCCTCAGAACTTTTAGATTTCATTGGATAGGCTTCTACATATTTACTTAACTCGCACTGAATAGTTAAAATATATGAATTATTAAAATCATCGCGATCTAAGGGTCCTACCACGTCTAGGAAAACTTTTTCCATCGCCGAATTGGCTGTCGTTGTAACAACCAACGGCTCCTTAACGTAATGAGAACTATGTTTTTGTTTTTGACACTTGTCACATTTCTTAATAAATTCTTTTACGTCTCTTTCAAGACCTGGCCAAAAATAATATTTCTTGATGTTATTATACATTCTTCTTATACCAGCGTGGCCACTTGTTGGTAGAAGATGAAAATCATTCAATATTACTTTTCGGTCGTCTTTGTTTTGAATTATTCTTACGTCATTTAAAATACACAATCGCGGTCCAGTCCAGTTCCTATACGACTTAATTTCCGTAATTATTTTTTTAATAAATTCATCGTAATTTTGTCTTATAAAATTTAATTCGTGCACGTTAATTTTTTCACAAAAATATTTCAGTTCCCTCACAAATGCGGCTGGCGTCAATTGTGATTGGGAAACTGGATTTATAAATAAAGTCATTCTCGATGACGAATAACAAAATACGTTATTTTCTATTTCTATCTCATTTGCCCTACGTAGGTTATTTAACTCATCATATTCTATAAATTTTAGTTCTATAGACATCCTCGACCTACTATGGATCTCCACGACTCTTGGTTGCGCAGGCCAATCGTCAGTAGAACCCATAGCACTTGGGGAATGTTGCGACTCGAGCTCTTTTCTATGTTGCGACTCGAGCTCTTTTTTATGTTGCGAACGTGTCATTACTGTGATTATGCTTTCATGCATATTTTTTAAGTCCGTTGATGTGATAGGTAATCGTGACATTGAATCAGCTGGAATATTTGTGGATCCTTTGATATAGTCTACGATAAAATCATATTCCTCAAGTAGAAGTCTGAACTTCATAAGGCGACTAGATGGGTCTCGCATGCCAAATAAGTAAACTAGTGGCTTATGGTCGGTTTCAATTACAAATGTACGGCCATATAAATAGGGGCGAAAATGTTTAACTGCCCATACTATCGCTAACAGTTCTTTCTCCACAGTAGCATAGTTAATTTCGGCTTTATTTAAATTTCTACTCGCGAATGCTATTGGTTTCCTATTGTCATTACATAAAACTGCGCCCAATGTATATTTGGAAGCGTCGGTTTGTAGTATGAACTTACAATTGCTAGTAAAGTTAGGGTACTCAAGTATAGGTGGGCTCGAAATTATTGACTTTAAAGTGCAAAAAGCGGTTTGACATTTTTGATCCCATATGAATAATGCATTTTTCTTATTTAGCTGTGTTAAGGGATACGCTATATTGGCAAAGTTTTTAATGAATTTTCTGTAATAGTTGGTAAACGCGACAAATCTAATTACTTCTTCAATATTTTTCGGAACTGGCCAGTTACTTAAAGCACGTATTTTCTCAGGATCAGGTAAAACACCTTCGCTCGATATAACATGTCCTAAATATAATATGTCCTTTTTAAGAAAGTTACATTTATGAGGATTTAACTTTAAATTGACCTGGCGCAATCTATTAAAAACATCTATGAGATTTTTGTTATGGTTTTGTAATGAATTTCCAAAAATAATAAGGTCATCTAAGTATACTAAGCACTTTTCGTAGGTCAAACCCGACATTGCAACAGTCATCATTTTTGAAAAGGCATTAGGGCTTGTTTTTAATCCCATTGGCATTCTCGTCATCTGGTATTGTCCTGATACGGAAGCAGTACTTTTATCCACGCTACCCGGAACTTTATATTGTCCAGAACAGAATGCTGTATATTTCCGACTTTCGGGATCAAGGTCACATTGGTAATACCCATTGGAAAGGTCAAGAGTAGAAAAGTATATAGATCCTGAAAGGGAATCCAAAATTTCAGTTATATTAGGTAGAGGAAATTTGTCATCTTGTATAATGTTATTTAATTTCCTATAATCAATTACCAAGCGCCAATTCTTATTGCCTGTATTGTCTACCTTTTTAGGGACCAATAACAATGGACTTGACCATTCTGATTGACATGGTTCGATTATACCTTCCCGTAACATGTTACTAATCTGCTTATTTACTTCATGTTTTTGCGAATGTGGTATTCTGTACGGTTTACTAAAGACTGGTTGAGCATGGGGTTGTAAATAAAAAAAATAATTTGATGTTTGTAAATGTTTGTTGTCGTTAGCTTATCACCTGGCAATAAAAATATATCAGAAAATTTCGCACAGATATTTTCAATCGTGATTTGCTCTTCGTCGTTCAAATGATTTAAATTTAGTAAGCTAAACAATATTTTAACACGGTCTGCGTTCAAATTCGTATACTGTTCAAACGTACACAAATTATAGTCACTAATTTGATGTAAAGTTGGTTTAATAGTATTAAAGTGAACCTCACTTTCATTTGTATTTAGGATTAAAATAGGTATCATACCATTTACGGGTTTAACTAATACGCTAGCAAGGAATATTCCTTCTTGTAATTCAGATGAGCAAACAAGACACTCTTCGGTAATGTGAGTAGGTATGTAATGAATTGATTCGGTCCTTGGCGGCAAAGTGAAATTATAATTAAACGTTGACCTTTTCGATTTTAAAGGCAAAATTACTTTCTCATTACTGTTGTTATTATTTAATGTTAAAGTTTTACAACTAATGTCTAATATAGCATTGTATTTCGTAAGATAATCCTGTCCTAAAATAGCATGTCCCATACACGGTAACGATTTAAAAACATAAAACTTATGATTAAACAAATGTCCTCTATCATAACAATCGCTCAGAGTTAAATAAACATATCCTATTGCTTCTATTGTACCACCAATTCCGCTTATGTTAATGCTCTCTTTATGGATTGGTATGTTTAATTGGCTACTTCCCATATGGTAAACTTCCCATTTCGTAAACCTCAAACTGTACCTACTAAAAAGTTGCGTTTGGTAAACATTATACATTTCATACATTTAGTCCCATTTCGAAAACATTTCAATATTTTATTGTGTTATATCCCATTTGGTAAACTTTCAGATGAAATGGGTACAGTCAAGTAAAAAAAGAAAAACGAAACTAATGATAATCCCATTTGGTAAACTTTCAGATGAAATGGGTACAGTCAAGTAAAAAAAGAAAAACGAAACTAATGATAACATTGTCATTTATTTTGTTAAATATTTTTAATCACAGGTACAATAGTCGGATTATGTGTACGTATGCCATTTACACATATTGATATTTAAAAACAGAAATAAAAAGTGGGGTGTACAAATAACTTTCAAAAAATTTAAGAAAAATCACAGTTCGATTTGACTATTTCGATGACAAGTTTTATTTTTTTAATAACATAAGTCAATCTAGATGCGAAATCAACTTATATAAAAAAACAATAATCACAGATTTGGTACTATCTTTTTATGTTAATGTACATTAACATAAAAAAATACATACGAAATCAACTACTTATAAAATATAAAAATAAACAGTCACTGATTTGGTACGTTAACGTAAAAAAATACATACTAAATCAACTATAAAATATAAAAACAATAATAATCACAGATTTGGTACAATAACATAAAAAATACATGCAAAATCAACTTTTAAATATAAAAACAAATAATAATCACAGATTTGGTACATTAACATTAAAAATTACACACAAAATCAACTATAAAATATAATCACAGATTTGGAATATTAACATAAAAAATTTACTACCTACACTACAAAGTTAAAAATCAATAAATAAATTATAAAGTGATACAAGCAATTCTTGATAATTCGTTCAAACAATTTTCCAATGATATTTTTCCACTTTTGTAATCGCCGAGAATATTGTTAATTCGTATATCATTTTGGATAGATTTTTTTCTTCGTTTTGATATACTTTCTCCATTATTATAAAAGCTGTAAAAAATTGTTATGATTAATTAAAGTAATAATGTATAATTTTTATCATATGTGTCGCCTAAAAATACAGGTCATTGAAACAAAAATATGTACCTTTTCAGAAGATTTTCATAATGTTTAATATTGCCTGATATCGTTTCGAAAAATAAAAGAATTGATGGCCTTTTTCCAATTTCACTATTGAAACTCCAATTCCAAGATTCCATGAGGTTTGTAGTGCGGTGTCTTTGTGCGTAGCAGCACCAAATATTCATCATATCTTCATTTTCCAACCACTGATCCACAAAGTAATCATTGAATTCAGTTATAGCTTTTTCTTCAAAACTGTAACAGAATTAATTCGTTGAAGATTATGATACGAAAAACCATATATTACCTAGTTTCTAACGCATAAAAATGGCTGTAGAAAATGGCGGTAGAAGAAATATCCAGAACTAAACGCGTTCATTTCAATACTGCAAAATTAATTTACCTTTGACTCATAACGTATAGCCATCCATCGTTTATGTCTTCTTTTGGTAAATGTGCCAGAGCCATACATAGTTTGACGTGATAGTGAGATTCTTCATGTTGTAATAAGCCAAGAGATTTTGCCTTTCTTAATAGCGCTCTGCCAAAGTGAACAAAACACCCCTTAACAATTATGTTTGGAAATGTCTTTTTAATTGCATTTATTGGAGCTTTTTCGAAATCCAAGGTAATAATATCGGCTGTCCACTCTGGTAAATGAAATTTTAGTTTGTAAAACAGTCTTTCATATGTAGTTTCTTCTTTGTTTGTCAACACTGCATAAAAAAATGGTACAATATTTGTCCCAGTTTCTGTACTTCCTATGTCTCCGTGTACAACGTATAGTTGAAGAAACGGCTTTGCACAACATTTGAACGTTCCGTCCGCAAAGTAGTGACGGACGTCATTTAAATGTGCAATTGCACTCTTTGAACCAAACACAATCATTCTATTTTCACCGTCAATCTCATCAAACAATAAATTGTCTTTAAAACGGTCAGGAATCACGATTTCTGTAGAGTTAGAGTGCTGAGATTTTGTGATTCCTAGTTGTCTATTTCTGTGTCTATACAAACTGCTTTTAACTTTGTCAAAATTTGGTAATTCTTTAATAATTTCATAACCATTATCTTTCAGCTTTTTAGTACATTTCCTGTATGTAGCTGGAATCGGCTTCAGATCTTCACATATAGTTTGTTTACATTTTTCGATGGCTACTTTCACTTCATTTTTTTCAAAATTCGGAATACAAGAACTGCAGTGAGCATTTTCTCTTAATACATGGCTTCGATTTGAATTCAAAGTTACACTTGCTGAACATCCATCTTTTCTATTAACACAGCGCCACCAACTTGAGTCCTTATTATTTTTCTGTTTATAATATTGATGCCCAGCGCGTAATAAAATTTCACCGCCTCGTGTACTATTAATAATTTTTAAATTCACTGCACCACTAGAAGATCCCTCACCCGACATTGCAACGACCTTGCACTATGCATAAAACGAGTGAACTGATAAGTTAAACCCGGTAATAGATATAATTTACGTATACTTACTTATGTCTATCTCATTCACACCTTTTGTTTAAAACGATGGTAAGGACAATAAATCCCTACCTGAGAACCCGCTCGGTGCTTCTTTTGCGGGAAAAGCACGTGGTATTTTTAGTAGCATCGTGGTATTTTTACAGACTTTAATACGTTTTTTTTACTTCTTCTTGATCAGCCATTCTTTTTGATGGTCGAGATACTATCTCAAGACTGAAGCATTTAAAAATATATACATCTCTAATTTAATACTAATTTGACACTGACTGTACCGTACAAAAATAACAATACTAACAAAGTTTACCAAATGGGATTAAATGTATGAAGTAACGAAATGTTTACCAAACGCAACTTTTTAGTAGGTACAGTTTGAGGTTTACGAAATGGGAAGTTTACCAAATGGGAAGTAGCCGTTTAATTCAATAACATGTTTATATTTAATGGCACAAATTGATGCGCCGGTGTCAACTAAAAATAAGTAGTTATGTTTATCTACGTATAATTCTATGCAACAATGACTATTATTTGCAAATACAAACCCATTATTCACGAAAAAACTTGCTCTGCTCCCCATTTGAATTAGTTTTTGTGGGTTCGTCCTCGTTTACAACGTGAATGTTTGCATCACTACGTTGCACGTTCCGTTGATAACCTCTAGGGTTGTTGTTCCTGTTATTAGAATGATAGTACGTACCTCGATTCTGTTTTGGCTGTCCACGACTATAGTTCTGGTACGGACGACCACGGCCTCGGTAGAAAGTCGTACCACGATGGACGGTAGGCCTACTAAAATTATTAGACGTGGAGGCACCTCGAAACTGGCGGGTGCCTCTAGAGAAAACTCGATAACGCTGACCTTGATAGTAATTATTACGGTTCCTATTAAAAGATAATACATTTTCAGACTGAGACGGCATTGCAATGGTCTTTTCATCTGTTTGTACAGCGTCCTTTAAGGATTCAAACTTTTGTGCAGCTATTATCGTACTGAGTCTTCTATTACGTAATCCGTCGGCAAAACGTTTAATTGCTTGTTTTTCGTTTAGTGGCTGTAAAATCTTGAGATTTTCGGTTTTGCCTTCGGCTTGCGCTATAGATAAATCCATAAATAGCTCAGTCAACTCCTTACCGTAATCATTAATCGACTCTTGATCTTGTCGCAAAGTTTGAAGTTTACTTTGCAAGGCGACGGAACTCTTCTTAGGCAGAAGAATCATACGCATATCAGTTAGTAATGCTTCAATTGATGGATAATCGGACTTAAGTCTTAATTTCGCTTGTTGCGAGAGACGACTTTTTAAGACAAAGTTTACTAAACTTAATTTACACTGTTCGGTTTCTAAGGTAGAGCTATAGTAATCTATACCATCAATTAATTGACGAGTCGTCGATTCCTCATTATTCAAAACTGGTAACAAACTCAGGGCTACTTTTAAATTAAACTCCATTTTGGATTCGAGATTTGATGTTAAGCCAAATTGTTCACAACTACCCTTAACAGTTTCACGTATATGTAACTTATTACAAAACTCTTGTATTTGAGAATACAACTCTGCTATTTTATCACAATGCGATTTAATCAATGACAAATTTTCACCACTAAATTTCTTATCATCTATTTGTCTCGTAATGCTTGGAAGTAAAACAGAGTAACTTCTAAACACAATAGTTGCTTCAGTCAGCTTTTCTTGCACACGCTCTGGCGTCCTCCTTTCTAAACTTAGTTTATATAAATTTTCTTTAATTTTTTTCAATTTTTCATAAGCTGAGCTGAGCTCATGAGCCATAATTTGTCATATTAAAATGAAATAACTAGCATACTTAATAACTAATAAAAGGTTACATACATCGGGTTACCATAGTTCAACGCATTTTCGCCGGTTTCCATTCACTTTCACGCACAGAACGCACTTTTATCACTTCACTTTTACGTTATTCTTACGATATCACACATTCGGTTTAAGCACGAACTCTTCTTTAGGAAGTGATGGCCCGGAACTGTTTGAACACGACGTACACCTGGTATTGAACGCCGAAAATCTATTTCCTTCTGCAGTTCCTCGACGACCACGACGAGTAAAGGAATTTCTCAAAGTTTGACGAAGTATCTGGTCATTAATCCACGTATGATGGCAGTTCTTGTAGCACTTGTACAGGAAATAGGCTGCCAATATCAACAACAAACCCAGAATTATCATCATAACGATGCTTATTGCAGAAAGATGAAATTGTAGCTGGTCGGCAGTAGCCACATTAGACGATCCAATGCCATTCTGGTTTATTATAACTTCTTCTCGTTTTGGAGTATTAGAATTGCACATTGTAAAACTTTTTATGAAGGTTCTCGAACAAAATTCAATAACGCAACGTACACTTAGAACGAGAGTCTGTACCACCCACGAAGTGCGGCTGCCTCGCGACCCGACACCCCATGACCAAACATGGCAGGGTCGCCATGTAAAGGTTGGGTATAGAGGAGAAGTAATTGCTCGGACTGCTGGTTGACAACGGAGTCGTTTATTAGTAATTATTGATATTTAAGTACACGTGTAACATACATAGGTATAGGTATACATTAGAATACAGCTTATACACTACAACTTTGCTTATTTTTTATGACATGGGGGGGAGTGTTTCCAAAATCTGATACCATCTGCTCATTAACTAATAATAAACCAGGACAGAGTGAAATAAGTACTAATGTTTACATAAGGTTCGGAGGGGGGGAAGAGCTTTGCTTACTTTCGCTGACGAGGGGGGTTAATAATTACAAAAAAAAACTATTTATGTAATACTTTAATGGACCCCTTAACAGGTAGGTTTAATTGGTGATTGGGAAATTAGTTGGAGCTGTTGTTGTTATTTTGAATTAAACCTAATTTATCTGCCCCGTTCAAATTCATCTGGTCATAAGAGCCAGATAAAACCAGACTAATGCGAGCCAGACAAATTAGGAATTTGAAGATAATCGTACCCTGCTCCTTTATTTATGAACGGATGGAATCAAAGGTGTAATTAACATGAATAAACAACCTTATGAGAGACCTTGGTTTAGTTTCAAAACGTAACTAAAGACACACAATCCATAAAAGAAGACAGATTAATTATGCGACTTACCTGACAAACGCCCAGATCACAACTTTCGAAGGTACTTTTTTGCAAAATTTCCTCCGCGCACGAGCAATCCGTATGACAGGTCGGCACTGACTGACGCGGCCAATCACGAGTTGATATTATTGTATCAAATATTTTGTGTTTACGTTGACATTTTGCTTGAACAAATTGCGCCAGTTGAATTATTATTTTAGTCGGGGACATTTTTTAAAGTAACATAATTACGAATAAATACAATTATTTTGAATATAAATTATAACATATCAAGAAACATATATTTAAATATCGGTGCAACGTTCTTATTATAATATATTGCTTCATAAGATCGCAGAAAACCGAATAATTCAACAAAAAGCGGCATGGGGACACACCAGGTTAATTAGTTTGTTGTTTTCTGTTGATTTAATTATTGCTCGTTTTAAGTAATCCCAATTGAATAATATAGGCCTCGATAGACAATTTCATTTATTATGAAACCTGAAATTGATGTTCAATTTGGAGATAATATTGATGTGTTCTTCAGTCAAAAACATGTCAAAACCGTGTTTCAAAGAATCACCCACATGTCAGAAATCAAGTTAATAAAGTCGATAAAAGGAAATGATGAAGAAGCAAGAATAAAAGGTAAGCAAAATCTGATAGTATTGTTTGCAAACAATTTATTATAAAGCATTGGTTTTTATTATTGTCAACAATTTTAAGTTAACCTCGTTTTTTATTTTTCAGTACCTACTACCAGTAAACTACTTCAGTAAACATTTTTTATCGTTAGATATCTAAGCGGCAGAAATTTTCATGGTACCTATTTATTGTGTTTTTCGAAATGGAAAGTAAGTATGGATTTAAGTTATAAAACACTTGTAGCAGTGTACTTATCACAACACTGTTTAAGCTTTTCTCTATTATTTTCTTTACTCATGTAACGGTAGCGTTTAACTACCCGTCAGGCCGGGCATTCTAATGCTACAGTCCCACGACCCGTTTTCTGACATGCCAGGTCAGGCCGACAGGCCGTGGAAAAATCCAATGGGGACTGCGGTGGCCTGTAGTCGCCCGTCCAATCGAATTGCCTGCGGCACGGTTACTGAACATAATGCCTGCCGCCAGGGCCGGATTTAAATTTGTGCCGCCCTGGCGCACTGAAGAAAATGACTTAAATTTTACTTTAATAGTTTTGATATCTTATTTTTTAAGAATAAGAATAACTATATATATTATTTAAAACACATTATCTTTTATTTATATTTATTCTTTATTTACTCATATATTATATACTATAGTAATATAAAAAAATATTTGTATTTTTCTTAGAATTATAAATTTTGTACTAAGAACGACATATCGTCGGCTAAATAAGCTAAATTGCTAACTCCCTCTCATACTACTTGTCAGAAATAAGAAAAAAAGAGTTTAAAATTATAATTACCCCGACCGCCCGAACGCCGTATCGAGCAGACGTGCTTTTTGTACTCGCGAACAATAAATTTTCGGAAAAATAGTCTAAAGTGTAGTAAACAGTCCTAATGTTGCACCAATTCGTGCCTCATATAAGAAGAAACAATCTGTGAAAAAACCAAATCAGTGCATAAACTATTAGCGAAGTTATAAACAAAAACAATAACCAAATTTTAAATGTGATCGTTATAAATCTCTTTGTCTTTGTGTCGTGTGACTGACCTTTGCACGGGTCAATGACACACGTCTGGCACCGTAGTAGTATTGGTAAGAGATCACCAATTTCGCACTGATTGTAACAGCTCCGTTGGCCTAGGAGCGCAAGCCGCCCGCTCGCAATCGTCCACTCGTAGTTGCTCGAGTTCAAACCCCGCGACGTGCAAAACTATTTGGGAGGTCTTACTTTCATTTCTACGATACGTTATAAAATATAATACAGACATTATCGATACAAAGATGACAGAAAACAACTCAAGTGAGATTCACATTAACAATGTTACTGTTCGAAATAAATGTAAATCAGTTAATTCTAACAGTTCATTTGATTTATCAGAAAAGGACGAAGAATATCGATCACTCACTTCGACGGCCTCTTACGAGTTGAACCGTAGCTATCCTGATTTATATTTAAAGTCAAATGACGACATGAAAGAATTGAGAAGCAGAATATCGCACCGTGAGAATAAAAGAGACCTAACACAAAATTTGAATTTTGTGGGAAATGACAAAATTGTGTTCGTATTTTAGGGAGGTCTCAATAAAATACGCCATAACTTTTTCAAATGGAAAGCTATTTGCATATTTATTCTGTCAGTATATTGTTTTGACTATTTTCAACTGGTTTAACCCAAAATTACCCAAAAAAATACATGAATTAGTTTATAAAATAGTCGTTAAAAAAAACCTTCCAAAAATACGTCATTTTAGTACTATAATTTTTTAAATATCATTGGCTTATTCAGGAAAAGGTCTGTTTAATTTTTAAACCTAAGGGACGTCTTACAACTTAATTAAAATTAAGTCACTTTGGTTCTGTACATTGATGAGAAATTGGCCAATAAGACAAGAAATGTTAAGTATGAAATTATATTTATTACTGAAACATAAACATTAACATCAACATTATCACCTTTATTTGAGATCAAATCAAAATAAACTAGAATAGAATCACATATTCAAAAATTGACTTAGTCTTAAAATAGTTTGCTATCAAACCCTTCTTCTTTTAAAATTAAACACAATATAATATTTAGTATTTATAAAAAAATAAAAAAACATTATGAATTAAGACAATTTGTTTTACCTTTAATCAGTCTTATAAATTTTTCACAGCAGTCTATTAAATTTTATTTGAGCCATTAGAAATTAACATAGTAGGTCATTAATACCATAAAATTATTTAAGTATCTCTTATAATAAAATTATTTAAGCTCTCTTTCGTTTACATAACCTAAATAATTATAATATTTGGAATTAGGAAAGACTTTTACTACTTGTTAGGTAATCAGCAATCCTAAACGCCTTTCAGTAATCCGCTGTGTTTTACGAGTACATATTTAGTGCTCTGAAAACACAGTGGATTACATAAAGTATCTATCATGTAAATCTAAGTATTGTAAAATCACAAAGCGTAACAATAATAATCGAATAAATTCAATAACATATTCAAAAAAAGAATCAATCTTTTATGACAGTTAACTGCCAATAATATTACAAATTATTGTAATAATGTGTATAATACATAGGAATTAGGTTTTTCCTTACCAAGTCTTTCAGATCTTTTTTCTTATTTTCTTTTAAGTTAAGCGCTTGCGCATATAATTTATCTAATCTTATTTCTTCGTAATTTTTCATCTTCTTCCTTTTGTTACGCATATTAATTGTTCTATATTCTGTCTCTAAATAAGAAGTTGTAAAGTGCATTTGAAATTCGTTTCCTTTCCTAAAACTTAGCATTTTAATGTCATTCCATAATACTGTAACTTTGTCAGTGTCTTCATTAAAGTTATATCCCCATTGGTCTTGCAAGGCTTTAATATTTTGAAAAAAAGTGTAATCGAGTTCCTTAACTATAAAAGGTTTACCAGTTTTTCGAGCACTTTTTATGAGAGTTGCGTATTGACAAGGTATATAAATGGGACCTGCTCTTTCATTTTTGTTTATTTCTTTTTCGACTAAACTGTGCACGTTGTCGGCTTCGTTGTGGGTATGGCCCTTTATCAAATATTTGTGCGTTATGGTCTCTATATTTTCTAAATTAGTTACTGCAAAAGAGTACAACGCTGCCATAGATTTATTTTTATGTTGTCCAGTACAGTTATCAGAATAAAAAGTGATGTGCAACTTTTTATTTGGGTTTTGAAGGCTCAATTGTGTTAGGTAATCAAAAACACATGATCCTATTTCGTTCACTCCTCTATGAGCTTGGGTTTCATCCCAAAAATAGCAGTAAACATCACCGTAAGCAGAAACATTATTGTCTTGAGTACTTTTATTATTTAGTTCGGTTATTGTGAAGTTTAGACAGTTAATTTTTGAGCAATAGTAAAAATAGGACGGACTTGGACAAAGCATTACAGACTGCAAATCGTACACAGCACAAATATGAGTTTGGTCTATATTCTCGCGGTCACTCTTTTTTTCTTCACGACACTTGTTTTTTTCAATGAGATGCTTATCGTAGTTAGTTTTTAGTTCAATTTTTACGTCTGCGGGGGCAAGTTCATAAGCTAAACAAGTTTCACACCTATCTTTCTTTGGTTGATAAAATCCAATATTAAAATCTTTGTTAAATGTGTTAAGATACAACCAGTATTCACATTCCATTCTATTTTTTTCCGTTTGAAGTAAATTAAAGTCCCTCCAGAGATCTCTAATAGTTTTGCAGTTAGAAATATACTCTCTACTAGTCTGAGCTCTTAAATAATGGGATTCTATTCGGGGTATCAAATTGATATGATCTTTTATGTCTTGTACAAGTGCCGGTTCAATTATTTTTCTGTTTGTATGTTTTCCTCGCAAGTCTGTATTTACAAAACCCTGATTATTTGTTTTCTTCTTGACTGTTCTAAGTTGTCTATCTGTCACATCTAAGGTATTGATGAAAAAGGTCTTACACACACGTATTTTATTTTTATTTACCGTAAAGTAAAAGGCATTATTCGGTTGTCTAGGTCTTTGAGCATTAGAATATTTGTATTTGGGTTTCACTTCAAGCATGCAAGATCTAATGTAAGCACGTTGTAATTCAATATTATTCATCCGCCAGTAATGATTAAACAGATCGATTCTCTCTGTATCCTGAATGTTATCAAAACACTTCAACCTACAATTACACACCTGCTTAATCTGACGAGCGGGAATAAGCTTTTTTAGTTTTTGACAAGGAAACATACTGTTTTCCACTGTTTCTGAGACATTTGGTTTTGTTTTGTTTCCAATTAGATGGATTTCTCAAACGTTTCCTAGATCTTACATTATTTTCTATTGAATTACTATTGGCAGTATTCAGATCGGACCTAGGGCATGAAGACGGCAGAGATGGTGAACGCCGCGAGGACAAAGAACTGCTTGATGAGGAAATATATTTTGGCCCGGCATTATTCAAATAAGTTGGATCAGAGTCACTCAAGTCAACGTCACTTTCATCAGTATTTACTGGCGATATCTGATAATTTGGTTTACCTCGAATACGTGAAACTGAATTACTATCATTTTTATGCAGTATCTTTGACGACGAACTCGATGAAGTAGAGCTCGATGAACTAGAGCAAGATGATGAAGACCTCGATGAAGTGGATGAAGAGGAGCTCGATTTTCTGGAAGCTGCATGTTTACTTTCAAATGACGTCGATGGTTCGTTTCTGATATTTGTTACAGCAGGTTGCGTTATTGTGACCTAAAATCATAAATAAAAGAAGAAAAGTTTTTAATTTGCTGTGTTATTTCTTATTAAACGCACTTAAACACTGATCAGATTAAAATTTAGATGGTACCTCTGTCTGATTTTCAAAATAGTTAAGAATCGTGGGACTATTATGAGCTTGATCAGCAGCCATCTCATTATCATCCATCTTTGGCATCTAGAAGTTACAAAAAAATATCAAATAACAGCATTAAAATTAAAACCATGTTTACTAAAGATACACCTACCTCAATTGGTTCCTTATTACATAATCGTGTGTTTTTTATTTCTCTTTCCGGTGTGTTTTCTATAAAAGATGTACTTTCATCTGATTGAAGATTCTAGAAAAAAATCACAGGTGACTTTATAATCGAGGTGCTTTTATTAAAACATTTTAAATACTTATTTAATCATTTAAATAATACCGTAATCTCAAATCCATCGTTTTCTTTTTCATCATGCTGTAAAATAAATACGTTGGCATGTAAATTTTATACAACATTATTATAGGTAGAAACAAATATTCATAACATGAATAACAAATACTTGTATTTATACACAAACTAGCTTTTGCCCGTGACTTCCAATCCATTAGAAAAATAACAAATACTTAAGTACTAAATATAAACTAAAATTACTAATATGCTTACTTACCTCGTTTCCTCGGTCCGTTGGAAGCATTTCGAAAATAAAATCAACTCTCCGTTTCATCTTCTCGTTTTATTAAAACGACCTAAACAGAAATATGCACACACGTTAAGTACGATAAAGTGGCATAACTCTTAATAAGGTTCAGAGTTATTTTAGTGAATTATTCATAAAATGACCTTATTACAAATAGTACAGTTACACAAATAAATTATTTAATAGAATATAGACTCATCTGTAAATAAGTCATTGCATTGAGCTTAGTTTTTAATAATACAATGACGGAACAAGACTTAAGTCACAACAAATAGCTTTGTTTATAATACAAAAATGACCTAATGCAAACATTGGTCACTTTACGATTAGAATTTTAACAAAATGTGTACTTACTTTTGCGTAGAGTAACGGCGCACTAAGGTTTAGGTCACTTTAAAATTAACAAAATAACAACCAACCAGAAACACTGCGGACGAAACACTGAATCGGTCACTGTCGTTGCGGGGGGAGGGCTGAGACGCGCGCATAAGAAAGAGACGCAATGTTTATGTTGGTCCTTTTCTAGCACGAAATGGTCACTTTTTGATTCACTAGACGATGCACCGTGTTATTAGGAGTAGTTTGAAGTATTTAACTCAATTCGCCGAAATTTTGAGTTCGGTCTCTTTCATTCTCACTGTGCGATATCGCACGCTTAGTATTACAGTGACCGAATCCAAAAAAACACTTTTTTGGCAAATCGCAAAAAACGATTTTGCAACTACGACCTGCGCTGTTTAATTTGCTATAAATATGACATTACATAGATTGTTCAATTTAAGTTTAATTTTTCTAATAGTGTAGACATCAGTTTTAGGTGAAAGTGAAATTTTTGTTAAATGTTATTTAGTTTCAATTATACAGCCTTTTAAAATTGTTTTTGTAGTTTTAGGTCTTTTTAATACTTAGTAATGGTAAATTTGCCAAAAAGTATTTAGACCTAATTTATTTTAAGTCTTTCTAATAGTAAAAATATATACAACTTGACTGTACGTCTTAGGTTTAAGGCGCTACCCTCACCAAATAACCTTGAGCATTCGTTCCCTCTTCGCCGCACCCCGCCTCTATAATATTTCGTCAAGCAGTACTGGCGCCATCTAGCGAGCATCTTACAAATACAAGTAAAAATCGCAGACCTAAGAATTCATAGACATGGCATCCAATAAAAAAAAATATTTTTTATGAAACGGTTAATGGTTCGCCATAATAATTTTGGTCATGATGAATTCTGTGACTAATTGACTATGCAACTTACCTACGTTTATGAATACAGTGTAAACTCCATGTAACGTCACTCTATTTAACGACAAACTCCCTTAAGCGTCGAAATCAATTGGCTTTGGTTGGTTTAGCTTGTCTTTCATACAATGTTTCATAGCATTACACCCACTCTCAATAACGACAACAATTGAGTAATAAAAAGTACCTTTTAAGTTGCTAAAATTAGTAAAAACTGCGCAGCTATGTACGATCTATTGTCGCTTTATTATCCTAACCCGCAATAAACTCGACTGTCGGCATTATGCATACCGAACTTTCTAAGAAATTCGTTCTTTTGTTTACAAATTGGGATTGCTTGTACGTGTAGAATGTTGTTGACCATGACTCATAAGTAGGAGTCATGGATTATCTATACCTTATCATATTCTTAGTTGCTCACAAACTTTCAAACTGTATACATGGCTAATAAAAGAAAATCACTGTGTATTGACTAACGAAAAATATGGCACAAAGCGCCCCACGCTTTTTTAACAATGATATTAATATTTTTCGTTCATTATTATTATTTTCTACCTATGTTGAAAATTATTTTACACTTTTTAATTTGATATCCTATGAAAGCGTGTTTTTTTAAACTATTTTTTAGATTTAAGATTAGTTCAGACGGTGGGTGATTGATAAAAGTAGAAAAATTAAATAACAAAGTCAATTTTATCATCATTTATTAGCTTTCAGTAGGTATCTACCTATGCAGGGTCAAATAAAATTACCTAGCGAAACTCTGTAGACGTGATATCGACCGCTGGTACTGTTAATGAACTGAAAAACCCTGTTTTTTATGTTTCATCGTTCTTAGATATTAGTACGTATCAGTTTATACAAACAACAATTTTATGTTTTAATTTGATATTTCACTAACTGTCGATGACTTCACAAAAAACATCTTACTATGTTGTTTTTTATACGACGTGTAACAGAAAAGGTGTAGTGTAGTTGTAGAACAATTCGGGTTTCAGCTATGAGGTCATGTTCTGTGAAACTGCATCCAAGTGGTCCATGGTTTGAAATACGTTTTAATTCGGAAAGGAAGTGTCTGACATCAATAATTCTTCTGTTTATAACTTTTTCCCAACTTTCTGCTTCTTCTTCGTATGAAATTTGAAACTAAAAAAAAATCTTTTATTATGTATCCAAAAAAGTCAAATTAGAGTAATTCACGGTTTAATTTTTTTTTTCAACTTTCTTCCAAGTGCAAAAGTTGGAGCGGAAAGTTTAAGAAACTTACCTCTCCAATGTTTTTATCGTTTTTTTCTGTATTTTCTGATTCCGTCAAGTCTGGTACAAAATCGTCTTCCGTACTACAAAAGAAATATATTGCATAAAGATGATTGATATATATATTTTTTTAAGTTTTGATGACTGTAGATGATCGAGAAAAGGATTACAATCATCTAATACTTACTCATTATTGCTTTTTTCTTTCGATTGTATATTAGAAATCTCAATTAGAGGTAGCTGTGCATCAGTTTGGTGGTCCTTTGAACCGTAAAAAAATAATTATTTTAAAATATATTATATCTCAACTTTACACTCCAAAATTAATACATGACAAACACTGAACCATGTAAGTACTGAATGAATGTGAATATTCCTGTCTGTAATTTCATAGCTCTATGGCACGCGTATGATAAGGAACATTTAGTACAAAGATTCATTTTTATTTGTTTTTAAATTATAAAGATGAGATGTTATTCACTTCGCTAACTACCTACTCCCATGTTAGACCAGTACTTAGTGGGTTTATTCTATTTTTGATAGATACATACATACATAGATTTGAGGGATACATACGCGCTATCAACGTAATTTTGTTGAGAATCTTTAGATGTTGTTGGTGTTTCTTCTAGACTATTTTGTCCTGTTCTTTTAGCCCGGCTACAAAAAAAAAAAGATTAATAAACGAATTGCATTGATTTTTTGTAATAATTAAAAACATGTTCTCATTCATTAGCCCACAATCGTATGTGCAATATTGGTGCACTGGATTTTCAACGCACAACAAAGTACGTAGAGTCGAGATTCCAAGAATATGTTTTTACTACGCGTTAGGCTGCATTTGTTGGATTCTGAACGCTCGACTAACCACCGAGAGTTGAAAACCCCTTGCGCAATAAAATCCCGTCCTAATTTTTTTAAATTCGTTCGAATTTGGGTTAGAACATAAATAAATTCGAGACTGCTTACCGAGCTTCGATCATCATTGCTACTTTTGCACGTCCTTGTCGCACAACTTTCTTGTACTTAGGCATTTTGGCTGTTTACACAACATTTCATACTATTGAGTTTTGCGAAAAGGACGCTATCCTTTTCGCAAAACTCAATAGTATGAAAATACAAACACAAAGCGTCCTTTCGCGATAAATAAAACAATAAATAACTAATACAAAAAAATCTATAACCAAAACAAACGTCAATAACAAAAACACACTATAAAACTAATATTATAATATTCTGCGTGAGCGAGTAAGTGCGCGAGCGCGTCGACGCGGCAACAAACGACACGGGTATCACCTTCGAGAGCTTGCGGCACACTAAGCCAGCGCATGAAAAACGTAGAGAATACGCTCAGATTTTAGAATAAAATCGATATAAAATCAAATTTTCGTGTTTTGAAAAAAATAAAACTATGTAACGCGCCGAACACATCGACGCGTCACTGCTACTCGCGCGCAGCTCGACCGGCTCACCGAGTCATCACCTCCTCCCCGCACTACGCGTCCCCGCCGTGGCCGCGACCTCCTATAAAGCCACTCTCAGAAGCCGCAAACCGTAGTTCGAGTTCGGCACGCTTCGAGTGTACTCTCCGCATCGACTTAGGTCGGTCACGATTACCTCGCCCCTCGCTGGACTTGAACTAGCGGCGTGTATTGTTCGTTTGTTTGTGTTGACGCCGTTAGCGGTACCGCACACCACTCGAATAATATACAACGCGTGTAGGGATTCGCTTACCATCTTTTAAATCTGTTAGAACTTAACCTTATAATTTATTAACGTAACGATCTCAGTGTTTGTACTTCTTATTCCTTCACGTTTTCGACCTGTGATTATACTTCAGTTAGCGATAGTTTAAATAAATATTTGTTATTACCTATATTGTGGGTTTAGTTTATCTCCTCACACAAACCCTGTTTACATCTGGCATCCCAACGTAGGGGCTATCTTTAGTTTTATATTACTAGATACCCACGTAACTTTTAGGTTTTCTTTCCTTTGTTTTGATTTAAGTAATACTAGTTTTAACTACCTACCCTCGTATTTTTTTTTTTTATTTCCTCTTACTTCGGCATTTTATAGCCGCTATTCTTTTGTTTTATTATCTTCACGCTAGGTCCCTTTAAAGGATAGGCAGAATTTTAATTAGTCAACAACATTGAGTTGTATAAAATATTGCCCAGGCGTAGCCGTAGGAATTTAGGGAATAATATGTCGAACGTCAGCTTCTCTGACGACCAGTTCCGCGACCTGTTAGGGGTCCTGGCCAGTCGGAATGATCAGGTCCCACAAAAATCTGGTAGCTTTGCGTCATGCACTGCTCGCTTCAACGGATCTCGAAATACGGCCGTGGTTGAGGCATTCCTATCAACTATCAGCACGTATAAGAAAATAGAGGCAATAAGCAATGACAACGCCATTGAGGGGCTCACATTGCTACTGGTTGACGAGGCATCCATCTGGTGGCTAGGAGTGAAAGATACAGTCACGATCTGGCAGGAAGCTGTGTCCTTGATAAGGACGACATTTGCACCGAAGAGACCAGCTTATCTGGTATATGATGAAATCGTTTGCGATAAGCAGCAGAGTCCTGAAGGCACGGAATTATTTGTTGCCAAGAAGCGAGCTCTTATGGCGGAGTTGCCCAAGCCTTCTCTGACTCCATCGCAGGGCCTGGACCTATTGTATACTTCCCTACATATAAATATAAGGGACAGAATCCCAAGAGATTCTGTTGCGACATTTGATGAGTTCTTGTCAAAGGTACGTCAAATTGAAGAATCAGTCGCTGCACGAGCAGGACCCAATTCAAGCAACACCTTTGCCACTCAATCAGGGAAACGCCCCAGGTGTACCTTTTGCCGTGCTTTTGGCCATAATGAACAGGAGTGTCGCAAGAAAGCTGACAAAGGCAAGACTACAACGACAGGCGGTGCGAGAATTACAGCCGCATCCACGCCAAAGCCTAGTCACAAAATCACCTGTTACGGTTGCGGTGAGCCCGGCGTAGTCAGGAGCAAATGCCCAAAGTGCAACCGAAACCAAGTTGGCGCTCTGGACGTTGGGTTTTATTCCCTCAACCCCACCGTAGCATCTACAGCACGTCTTAGACCAACCGTCAAGATTGGCATCGCTGGCGTCAGCGGACAAGCTCATATCGATTCTGGGGCCAAGCTAAGTGTCGCATCTACGTCATTGTACGGTATGCTACAGCGAAAGGGAGTCCAATTCAAAACGGAAAATGCGACGATTACCCTTGCTGATGGTTTACGGCGGAGACAATTTGTCCAGACAGCGGCAGTGTTAGTCACATTATGTGGTCGGACGATCCCCACAAATTTTATCGTGTTGCCTGAATCACACGACAACCGAACGCTCCTAGGAGTAGATTTCATCCAAGATGCAGGCATCGTGCTCAACCTACCGCAGCTATTATTTCATTTCTTGGATGAGCCTGGCAAGAAGTACGAGCTTTACAATGAAGAAGAAGTTGATGCATCCGTGTCCACGGTGCAGACGGAACTCGTGAAAACCGAGTCAGTGATTTCCAGGTTAGCCAAAATCACGTCTCTGGAACCGATGCTTAGCCCGTTGCCCATGACACCGTCCCCAACTTCACATGTTCCTGAGGAATGTAACATGGCAGATTCATACGGACCACCTCCATTAATCGAGTTCAATACGCCGCCGCAATCGCCCTCGCGGCCAGAACCCGAGCTATCTGGCTACTCGCCGAGATTTGTGGGGACGTTGTTCCGGGATGCGCAAACAATTATTAATGGTACAGAAGTAACTCTCTCCCCACACAGCCAGCAGCTATTTGGTCCTAATATCGATATTTCTATGGTCGCAGTATCTGATTCAGGCGCCTTAACCACTGAAGAGAGTATCCAGCTGAATACTGTACTGGACCGTCATTCTGCTGTTTTTATTGGGAATGGAGAACCAGCTAGCCTCGTGGAGCATAGTATAGAAACTGGGAACCACAAACCGATCGCTGTGCCCCCATATCGACTATCACCTCAGCGTAAAGAAATTCTGCGTAAGGAGGTTAATCAGATGCTAGAAGAAGGTATTATCACGCCATCGAAATCTCCGTGGGCAGCACCTGTAGTAATGGTCCCCAAGAAGAACGGTGATGTGAGGGTCTGCATAGATTACCGTCAGCTAAATAGTATAACCGTGGCTGATGCGTATCCCTTACCTAGGATAGATGACTTACTGCATGAAGCCAAACCGACACCTTACATGTCATCTTTAGACCTTAGAGCAGGGTACTGGCAAATTAAAGTACGTAATGAAGATCAGGGAAAAACTGCCTTCGTCACGCCGTTCGGCCTTTACCAATTTATGCGAATGCCGTTTGGTTTACGTAACGCTCCAGCGACTTTCCAGCGGTTCATCGATAGATTAAGGCTGCAACTAGATGGAGTAAAGTTACTGGCTTATTTGGATGATTTGATCCTGCTCTCTCCATCATTTGAACAGCACCTGGAAGACCTGGTTAGACTTTTTCAACTTCTGCAAGAAAATAATGTCGTTATTAACCGGCAAAAGTGTCGATTTTGTCAAGACCAGATTCCCTACCTAGGACACATCATAACCAAAACAGGCCTGTGCACAGATCCTGCGAAAATATCAGCTATACTTGATATGCCAGCACCACAGAATGTTCGGCAAGTACAATCTTTCCTGCAGACTTGTTCCTGGTATCGTCGTTTCGTACCGCACTTCGCGAAGATAACCCAACCACTTACCCGATTGACAAAAAAAGACGCATCATGGGAGTGGGGAACTAGTCAAAAGGACGCTTTCAGTGAGCTCAAACGATGCTTAACTAGTGCACCAATCCTATGTCAAGCGGATTTGAGTAAACCATATATAATTAAAACAGACGCTAGTGACTACGCCATTGGAGCTGTTTTGGTACAGGGGGAGGGCACAACTGAGCACCCTGTGGAATATGCAAGTCGGTTGTTGACTAAGGCGGAACGGAATTATTCCACTACAGAGCGGGAAGCATTGGCAGTCATATGGGCTGTATCAAAGTTTAGAGGCTACATAGAAGGCTCTTCGGTAGTAATTGCCACTGACCATCAAGCACTAAAATGGCTGATGTCTATTAAATCTCCCACAGGGCGACTTGCTAGATGGGCATTACAACTCCAACCGTATAATTTATCCATGGAATATATACCAGGTAAAACTAACGTGATTGCTGATAATCTGTCAAGACCTTCATGTCCTGAACTTCAAGAGAATTGTGGAGTATGTATAGTATCCATAGACATGCCTCGCCGCTCTGCAGCTGAAATACGACAAGAACAACTGAAAGATAAATATTTGAAGGCAGTCATTGATGCACTGGAGAAACCAGTTCAAGATGAAGATGCTGTTTACTGGGCGAATAAAGGTTACATCATGAATAATGGACTGCTACACCGCTATATACAAGATAGTGACAATGATAGCGCTCAATTGGTCATCCCTCAGCATGAAAGATCGACCATACTTTCGCAGTATCATGATGATCCTACCGCTGGCCATTATGGTGCGGACAAAACTTTTCGCCGGATAGCCGCTAGATATTATTGGAAAGGAATGCGAAAGGAAATTGAACACTACGTCCAAGACTGTATTAAGTGCCAAAGATACAAACCTAGTAACTTAAAACCAGCAGGGTTACTACAGACTACTGCAATAAATCAGAGATGGGAAACATTATCTTTCGACTTATTCGGACCTCTACCTCCGACCTCAGATAACAAAACCTGGATATTTATCGTCGAAGATGTCGCAACTCGATGGGTTGAATTATTTGCCTTAGAGCAAGCTACCGCCGAGGCTTGTGCAACCGTATTACTCAATGAAGTCTTCTTGCGCTATGGAGTCCCTCGACGACTGATAAGCGACAACGGAACGCAATTTGTTAGTTCAGTAATGCAAAAACTTGCTTACTGCCTACACATACAACATGCATTCACCCCGGTCTATCATCCAGAAGCAAACCCAGTCGAGAGAAAGAACCGAGACTTAAAGACTCAACTGGCAATTTTGGTGGAAGGCGATCACCGCACTTGGGCAGAAAGGCTGCCGAGCATCAGATATGCCATGAACACATCAAACTGCCTTAGTACAGGGCATACACCGGCATACCTTTCTTTTGGCAGAGAACTAAGGACTTACGATGATGTTAAACACGATCTTCGTCAGATAGTCTTATCAGAAAATTTTATACCCGAAATAACCCCTAAACTCATTCTATTAGCAGATACATTGCAGAGAGCGAGAGAGGTGCAAGAATATAAAGAAGAAACAAGAAAGAAGTGGATGGATGAACGTCGACGACCTGCTCCCGCCTACCAGCCCGGCGACCTCGTCCTAGTCGCGACCAATGTCCTGAGCAACGCAGCTCGCTACCACACGGCGAAGCTGGCTCCACGTCGCGACGGGCCCTACATTGTCCTGCGACGTCACGGGCCCTGCTCTTACGAAGTGGCACACCCGGCGGACCAGAAAACCCCTCTGGGTATTTACCACTCCTCCGCGCTGAGCCCATACCAAGGCTCAGCCTTAAGCTTACCTGACCCAGAAAGACCTTTGCGCAGACGCGGTAGGCCAAGGAAGCAGCAGACAGCCACAGCAACATCAACTGGTCTCCTCGCCGGGGCGACTTCGGGACCAGAGGGGGAGACTGTAACGCGCCGAACACATCGACGCGTCACTGCTACTCGCGCGCAGCTCGACCGGCTCACCGAGTCATCACCTCCTCCCCGCACTACGCGTCCCCGCCGTGGCCGCGACCTCCTATAAAGCCACTCTCAGAAGCCGCAAACCGTAGTTCGAGTTCGGCACGCTTCGAGTGTACTCTCCGCATCGACTTAGGTCGGTCACGATTACCTCGCCCCTCGCTGGACTTGAACTAGCGGCGTGTATTGTTCGTTTGTTTGTGTTGACGCCGTTAGCGGTACCGCACACCACTCGAATAATATACAACGCGTGTAGGGATTCGCTTACCATCTTTTAAATCTGTTAGAACTTAACCTTATAATTTATTAACGTAACGATCTCAGTGTTTGTACTTCTTATTCCTTCACGTTTTCGACCTGTGATTATACTTCAGTTAGCGATAGTTTAAATAAATATTTGTTATTACCTATATTGTGGGTTTAGTTTATCTCCTCACACAAACCCTGTTTACAACTAGCATTATGTTCTTTATTAAATTACCTATCCATTAGTTTAAGTATCAAATCAAAATAATGGTTACTTTACGAGGAGATGCGTGTTAAAAATCATTACTTCTCATTTCTGTAGTTTCGTTGTGACCCTTTAATTAAATATTATGTTACATATATTAAAAAAAAAAAACTACCATTTTGGAGTCAAGATTACGAAGAATTTTAATGTATTTTTTATTAGTTGGTATTTCTATTGGATAAAGAGAAGTTGGCTCCCAAAAACTGCATAAAAAAGGGCTACCGCTGCGTTTTGCACGGGGACGCGCCTTAAGTCTATTTATCACTAAAATAATTATGTCATTTTTGATTTCGGTCTTTTTTAATGATGTTAAGTCATTCTAATACTATAAAAATATACTAATTACGTTGTGCATTTTATTTAGGGTTCATTTATTGATAAAAAATAAAACGATATTGTTGGGTTCAGTCTTTTTAATCAATATAAAATAGCAAAATAAAAAATATAATCAGTCTTATTTCTTATGAAATCCTAGTAGACAGGTACAAGATAGATTCTAAACTTACACTTCTACTTATCTTAATCGTAGCTGCATGTATAGGAACTAAAAGAAAGATAGAGAAAGTTACTATAGTATAGTAACTAGAGGTTTATAAAAATAACTAGTAAATAAAATGATTAACAAAACAAAAATAGAACTTCAAAAGTTATTATCAATCAGCCATTTTGTTCTCATTACAATCTTAGTAAATAAGCTAAAAAATTAACATCATCAAAACAGATTTTGAATCCGTTAACTAATATAGTATAGAATCATAAAAATTTGAATAATAATTTGGTATTAAATTTTTTGCAATTAACTCGCGCAAGTCTTTCTTTTTGTTCTCGCTCAACACTTGTTTGCCTGTATAAGCCTTTACTAGTGTTAATTGCTCTAAAGGTAACATTTTAGTTCGTCTATTTCGAATACATACTTCAGAATAATCCTGCTGGTTGTATGTTTCTTTAATAAAAAAAGAAAATGGGCTCTTCTTTGTTACTTTAATCATTTTAATATTATTCCAAACTACGTTGTTTCCATCTTTGGTTTTATTAAAATTATAACCCCAATCTTCCTGTAATTTTTTAAAATCAAAGAAATCATTAAAAGTACACTCATTGACTACAAATTTGCAACCGGATTTACGTGAATTTTTTATTATGGAAATATATTGATGTGGAGAATATATAGGTCCTGCTTTCAAAATTTTTTTAATTTCTTTTTCTATTAAACTGTGTATATTGTCAGCCTCGTTCTGTGTGTGGCCTTTGATTAAAAATTTGTGAGTTATTGAATTAATATTTAAATGTGTCACTGCGTACAGATATACTGTAACGATAAATTTGTTTTTATTTTGCCCTCCGCAATTATCCGAATACAATAGCCTTATAACCTTCTTCATTAGTATTTCTGGATTCACTGCAAAGTTTTTCAAAATAATTTAATAAGCATGAACCTATTTCGTTAGCACCTCTTTTTGCGTCCGTTTCGCTCCAAAAATAACACTGCACATTGTTATACGAATCCTGAACTTGGCCTTCTACTTTTTTGTTTAAAGAAGCAACAGTAAAGTTGTAGCTATTAAGTTTACTTTTGTAATAGAAAGCAGAGGTGTCCCCCCTAGGTGTCTGCAAAACTGCTTCAAGATCAAATAGAATTACTTTGTTATTATCATCAATCTTACATCGATCATTATATTTTTCCTGTCGGCTGAGGGCTTTTTCTATCAAATGCATGTCATATTTTTCTTTAATTATAAGTTTTTCTTCAGCTGATGAATTCTGGAATTGTAAACATAGATCGCATTGATCTTTACGTGGGCGAAAGAATGAAATGTTAAACTGTGTAGTGAAAACTTTATAAAATGTGCAATATTTTCCAGCAGGCTTGTTTTTTTGTTTTTGTATGTCTTCGAAATCTCTAAAGAGATCAATTATCGTTTTACTACCATCTATGAATTCACGGGTCGATGTTTGGCGTGTGTAATGGGAATCTGTTCTTGGAATAGAATTGATGAATTCTTTGATGTCAGAAATTAATGCTTCATCTGACACATTACTAGCAGTCACACCTCTAAAATCAGTCTTTAAAATCCCATGTTCATCGGTCTTACTTTTGACTGTACGAATCATACGATCAGAAATACCCAATGTATTAAGAAAAAAGGTTTTACAAACTCGAATTGGACTACCATCAACGATAAAATGAAAAGCTTTGTTATAATTTCTAGGAGCCAAAGCATTAGTATACTTATATTTGGGTGTAATATTGGTTAAGCATGACAAAATAAAAGATCTTTGATTATGGATATCTCCAATTTCCCAATAAGTATCAAAAATACGTTGCCTTTGTACAGAATCTATTTTGGTAGGACACTGCAATCTGCATTTATTATTACATGGTGGCTTAAGATGTCGAGCTTCAACTGTTGCATTTTTGCTATTAACGTAAGTTTTTCCCAAATTTCTTAACTTTTTAGCTTTAATTTGTTTCCAGGTTTCCGGTTGTCTAGTGCGCTTTCTAGTTTTTGTCACAGTAATACCTCCATCAGTTGTTGTAGCTGCTGCTGAAGTGGACTCCTGTTCTCGTTGAGGTGATCTTGACGGCTCCGGAGTTGTATTTTCTTTATTATTATCAGGGTTTCTTTCCGCAGATTCATCACTAGAACTATCAGATGATGACGAAGATGAGCTTGATGAAGAAGAGCTACTACTGCTAGATCTAGAGCGGTGGATAGGTCGAGTTAGCAAATTATTAACCCTTTTTTCCTTTTCTACTTGGAATGTAGGATCACCGTCACTTAAATCTGCGTCACTTTCTTCGGAATTTATAGGCGAAATAAGATAATTTATAGGTGTTTTTATGCGGGTAGCATTCTCAGGTTCATTTTCAACATCACGCAAAATCTATAAGACAAAGTAAACATGAAAGTCAAATTAAAACAATGTCATTAAGTTAGGATCAAAATATACTAATAACTTTGAATAAACTAATGTAACTAATGTACTTTCAATTTAATAATTACAATACCTGATCATCTAGTTTTGGGGTAGGACTATCTTGATGTTCAGTGTCATTAAAATACTCTTGTGCATTCAAAAATGTACTATTTTCCGGTTTATTTCTAACATCATGTAGCACCTGCAAGTAAACACAAAAATGAATGTATTGAAATTACCCTCAATAATAAAAAAAATGGAAAAATATTTTTTATTTGGTTACCTGGACATCAATACTTCTATCTGAGAGAATTTCGCTATTTTGTACCGGTTCATTAGGCACAGTATTTGCCTGCAAACAAAAATGACTACAATTAAGTGAAAACGCCAGGGAATTGCAGGGAATTGAAATACCTTTAATTTTCTTATTACTTACCTGGTCGTGTTCTTGGTAATGAGGACTGCCTTTATTATCAATTAAATCAAGAATTTTCCTTGATCGTGCAGAAGCCATTCTAGAAAGTAAAATCATAAATAAAAGCATTGATTTTTTCTACTATTTTAATTTGAATAAGACTTATTACTGACTACGGACACATTGTCAATTTTGACCACAAAAATATGCATTATTTTTGATAAAGCACAGACCCATTACTTTATGTGACCATGAGCAAGTTATCAATATTAGTATTAAACAGACGTAACACTAAACTATGACTGTAGCAAAAACTAATTTGACAACATTTTTACTATTAAACTGACTTAAATATTAATGTGATCACAAACTGTTATTGTTTTTTAGTTTTAAATAGACCTAAAACCGAATACGCCGGTTGAATGTAACAACATTTTAGAATTAAAAAGGCTCATTGCGGAAAGAGTCAAAATAATACTAAAAATATACATAAAACTTACCTTTAATTTCACAATGAAAACGCCTTAAACACTAATAGGTCACTTTAAAATTAAATGCACAAACCGTTTATGTTGTAACGGTTGAACGAACACTGAATGAGTCTGTGTTATGTCAATCAACGTCACAAAAGTCGCGAAAATGAAAGAGACAGCAAAGATTGTAAGAGTAGGAAAACACAACGTATTGAAGAGTTTCTTAGAGCTATTTCATAGATGGCGTTGTTGTAGTCACGCCAGGTGCATTAACTCATTTTACGTAAATTTTGAGTTCGGTCACTATAATATTAAGCGTGAATTAAGTGGTCGACACTTGATTAGTTTAAAAAAAACTTTATTTAGATGAACAGCGTTACAGTACATAAGATAGTAATCATTATTCTAATAATGAGACATGTATTTATATTTAATTATTGCTAAGTTAACAATATTCTTATAAACTACTTATTTGCTACTTTGAGTGGAGGGGGATTTGCTGATAAAGCGAATAGAGTTTGGGTCATCACACTTAACTCCTCCCTCCCTAAGAGAGGAATTATCTAAAGGCAACTCTGTAGTCTTTAGAGAATTTCGTCTAAGTCTCTTAGTCAATAACTCTCTCTTTTTAAACAAAAACCCAATGACGAATACAATTATAATGGCGTAAACAATTATGGTCCATACACTGATTTTGTCACTGACTATAATAGTTTCACTATCACTGACACTATCACTGTATTTGGCTTGGTTCAGCAGTTCCTTGATGTCGCCTAGATCTACTCCTCTTAGATCCATCTGCTTGGCTGACGGGGTGACATCCCTGCGTAGCTCGGGCATCTGTACCGGTGGCAATCTGAAGGAGACTAAGCTGGTGTTCACGGGTGTTGTGATAAAGATATCAGCAATCTGTAAGGTACAATGCTGGCTTGGCACTAATATATATGTGCCTCGTAGATTATGTCTGCGGGTCTCATCTTCGCAGTGCTCCGTTGCAACAATTTCCTTTTCCGTGTATATCAACCAGTGAGTGCTGGATATGGGTTGCACCTTGGTTTCTTCTATCTGCACCTGGTGTTGCTTGCAATTACTGAAGTTATGTTGCACTAACATGAGCTGTTGGATACATGTTTCCTCCGCATACTGTACCACGTTTTCATCGGAACAGAGATATGTCTGGTCTTCTATTTCCTTACAGCCATCGACTACGGATCTGTATTTCGACTTGTTCACTATTAGGTAAGGATATTGGGGTATAATGATGTTAGGTTTTTGGGTTATCTGGTTATAGATTGGGATAGGAATAACTTTATAATAATTGTATGTGTTTTTGTCTATTAATGGAACTTCTAATACAAATATAATTTTACTATTGTCTATATATCCCTTAATTTCTATATTTCCTTCTAATTTTACTAAGTTATCTAATTTTAATGTGTAAATTAAGTTATGATGTTTTCTTATGACATTAAGAATATTAAATAATTCTGTGGAATTTACTATGGATGGATGTAATATGTGCATTTTACTAAAAGCAATAGCAGTTTCCAATTCATAAATAATGGAATAAATAGTACGGCAATTATTTAAAACTTGATTCATACTATTCATTACGGTTAAAAGGTTAGAGTACTTGGTTTGGTTTTGAATAAGTGCTTGGAAGTGTTTTATTTTGAAGTCCAAATGTCTAGTATTAAAGTTAATGTCATCAGAAACATTGAGTAATTTATCGAAAGCCTTCTGCATTAATGATACTTTTCGTTCTATTGAATGTTCCCTATTTCCTAAATTACTAATCTCTAGGTTATATTTCCTAGCATCTTCGTTATCTAAATTGCCTGTTATTACCTTAATAAGGGATCCTAATGGGTTTACAATTCCTCTCTTAATTCTGCTAGAGGGTAGAATCTGTTTTAACCTATCTTTTGTCAATTCGATAAATGATTCAATTTGTACTGTCAACCCTAAAAGTTCCCTGTGTATCTCGCTATTACTATGACTTATAATTTTTAACTTATTATACTCTTCTATATTATTTTCCAACTGGACATTTAGCGAATTTAAATCTATAGTCTTAATAATATCCCAATGGTTAGTCCTCATCAGAGCTGTTCCAATCCGAATCGGAACTATTCCCGGATTCTGGTCGATCCTCTGGATGTTCAGGGTTGTCCCTTGATCCGCTAGGGCGAGCAGTATCAGCCACCATCTGTGGAGGGCGTTTGACATTTCTTAATGCTACTTTAGTATTTCTATTTTTAAGCTTAACTGGCACTACATTACGTGTAGGCTTTCCAGTGACCGTTGCCTTTTCGTATCGCGGCAGCTCTTTTGCTTTTCTAGTCCTAGTATTTTTCATAAAAACCGTGTCACCTTCCACTATTTTTGGGGGGTCCTCTCCTCCTTTCTTTTCCCTGACTAAGTTTTTATGCCCAATCATTTGACTACTTAAATGCTCATAAAGGGTTTTCAATCGTTTACGATGATCCTGTAATATCTTTTGCATTAAAGTTTTGTCCCTGTCAATATCAAAAGCATTTCCAGACTCCGTGTGTCCGAAAACTACTTCGCAAGGTGTAAAGTTCGTAGCGCTATGAATAGTGTTGTTATAACCCATGATCGCATATGTCATAACAGAAGCTGCATCTAAACTAGATTGTTCATATTTTGCTAATCTATATATTTCGATAATTGTGGAATGAAATCTTTCTACGATTGCCATTGAATTAGGGTTGTTAGGTGTCCCTATGTGTTGCTCAATTTTATATAAACTTAACATTTCCTTAAGCAATTCGTTGTTAAATTCAGTACCTGCATCGCTACTTATTTTTTTTGGTATTCCATACATACAAAAATATTTGATTAGAGCTCTCACTACCTCGGGTGTGCTTTTATTGGGAATCTGTATTGCTTGACCTAGCTTACTAAATGAGTCTACTATAGTTAAGTATTGATTTTTCTCTATATATAAGAGATCTATGAAAACTTCTTGGAATGGACTGTCTGTAGTTAAGAAATGTAGTAATAAATGGTTTTAGAGGTTTCCTGTCATACTTCATTTTCTTACATTCTTCACATGCATTAATAATAGCTGTAACAGTTTCTTTCATATTGCTCCACCAATATGCTCTTTTCAGCTTCATTAGAGTTTCTCTAATACCTCTATGACAAGTCTTCCCTTGATGATATTTGACAACTAACTCTTTCTGATCACTTTCATCCGTAACATTCACAACCCTTTCCGTACATTCGACAAAGTTTTGAGTTCCCTTTTTGTAAAGTGACGTAGCTACATTAACAAATGCTTTTCTATGGCAATGGTCCTCAAAGTAAATGAAGTACTTATTTTTGTAGTCTATGTATTCTTTAAGAAAATTTTTGACTAAATTTTCGCTGTTACTAGGAGGTAGGTGGACTTCAAAAATTTTTTGTTTGTTATTAGAAATATCTTTTACACAGATATCGTCCTTGTACCATGTGAAAACATGAATTTGCCTAGCTTTGGTATCTACCGCTTCATTAAGGATAGGAATACCTTCATGTTCCCTATTAGATATTGAATTTGCTGTGGCGGCGTCGCTTTCGGAATCAGATAATTCTATCGTCTCTATTTCTGGTTCTTTAACACTAAGTTTTACGATTTCATCCGTCACTTCTTTCAAATGCTGCTGTAATCTCGCTTCCTTCTCATCTACGTTAACTACCATTGATTCCGAGTCATCTTTTGTTATATTAATTTTAATACGCGATAAGGCATCTGCATTTGTATTTTGTTTACCTTTCTTGTAATGTATCTCGAAATTATAGTCTTCTAAGCGTAAACGCCATCGAGTAAGCTTGCTATTAGGTTCTTTTAATGAATTCAACCATGCCAGAGGTCTATGGTCGGTATATATTATAAACTTTCTGCCATATAAGTAGGGTCTGAAATGTTTGACTGCCCATACTATGGCCAATAACTCCTTTTCTATCGTACTGTATCTAGATTCTGTATCGCTTAGTTTTCTACTAGCAAATGCAATCGGTTTGTCTGATCCTATAGTACCTTGAGAAAGTACTGCACCTACTGCGACGTTTGAAGCATCGGTTGTAAGAATAAATGGTTTTGTGAAATCAGGGAACTGTAACAAAGGTGCATGTGTCAGCAACTCTTTGCACATTTCAAAACTTTTCTTATATTCGTCATCTAGCATAATCTTTTTTCCTTTCTTCAGACATGCTGTGAGAGGTGCGGTTATCTTAGAAAAATCTTTTATAAACTTCCTATAGTAACCTATTAAACCTAAGAAGCTTTTAATCTCTGTAACTGTTTTGGGCAAAGGGTATTTCAGAATAGCCTCTATCTTGTCATTGTTAGGCTTTAGACCATCCCTAGTTATTGTATGTCCCAAGTACATTACTTCCTTTCTCAAGAACTCGGATTTATCAAGCTGGACTTTTAAGTTAGTTTTTCGAAAACGCTCGAAAATTGCTCGTAGTTTCTCTATGTGTTCTTGTAAACTGGTAGAGAATATGATGACGTCATCAAGGTACACAAGGCAATGCAAACCTTGCAGACCTCTAAGGACGTTATCCATTGCACGTTGAAATGTGGCAGGCGCTGTTTTTAAACCGAACGGCATCCTGTTGAATTCGTATAAGCCGAATGGTGTTGAAAACGCCGTTTTTTGTCTGTCTTCTTTCTGAATTTGTAATTGATGATAGCCAGATGCAAGATCTAAGGTGGAAAAATACATACTCTTTCCTAGCTTATCAAAAAGATCATTAATGTTTGGCAAAGGGTATTTATCGTCCACAGTTATCTCATTCAAACGTCGATAATAATCTACTACCATCCTCCACTTTTGTTGTCCAGAGGCATCTAATTTTTTTGGAACTAGGTGGACCGGTGCACACCAAGGAGAATTTGATTCTCGGATTACATCGTCCTTTAACATTTTATCCACTTGGCGCCTAATCTCTTCTGTTTGAGCGGGCAGCAACCTATAAGCTTTTACATTAATGGGATCCTCATTTACAGTTCTAATTTTATGTTTCACTTCGTTAGTGAAAGACAACGGTATGTCCTCACAATAAAAAATATCCTTATATTCCTCACAAATATTCTTAATCATCGTTCTTTCTTCCTTATTCATATGTTCTAGCCTCAATTTTTGTAAGTTGTTTAATAATAACTCATCAATTCTGTTTCTGTCTTCTAAATGATTAACTAAGATCTCTTGGTGATTGTAAGGTTCTACCTGAAAGGGGTTAGTGACCTTGAGGGTCATTTCTATGTCCTTACAGTTCTGAATAACCGTATATGCATAACCATTTACACAGTTAACTAACGCACAGGGCATTCGAATTCCTTTAGTCAATTCTTTAAAATCTAAAATAGCCTCGCCATTAGTTAAATTTACGGGAAGTTTTACCCTTAACTCACTACGTGGCGGTAAAATATAAGTATCTTTTAGTGCTGAAGAATAAACAAAAGGTATGTCAGTATTCCTTGTACATAAAGTTAGGGTTTGGTAATCAATTTTTGCATCTAGTTGCTTTAATAAATTACTGCCTAATAAACCGTCATAGTTATTGTCAACATCGTAAACGTAGAACTTATGACCTTCGGAACTTTTAAATATTTTAGGTAAGGGAGTTAAAACAACTTCTGTATGCATACTAACACCATGGGTACTGACTACTTCAAAAGGCTCTTTATAGATAGTATTTTTAAAATAATGGTAAGCGACACGCCGACCTATAAATGATCTAGAACTGCCAGAGTCTAACATAAAAACTGCATTACCTAGCTCTGGGATTACAATGTAAGGCAAAGAACGATAATTAGTACAATTTAAAACTATTTTTTCTCTCTGTATGAGGCTCTCAGGTAAAAATTCTCAATTTGTTCGGTCTCGTAGGACGTGCTTGCTTGCGGTTCGTAATCGAAAATATTTTGTTCATTATTATCGTATGTCATATGTGAGTCACTATTCGTATAATTTACGCGTCTAGAGTTTGCAGTTCGCATGGTAACATCGGTGTTTGAACCCGAGTTTGCCGGCGTTGCATTTTGTGCCGATGACGTCCGCGACGCGGCCTGCTGATTCGGCCACGGCGTTGACCTACTTTGTTGTGGCGACTGATTTTGAGCATTATTTTGGTTTCTAAAAGCATTTCTAGATTGAATTGAATTATGTGGAGAATTCGTTTGAGTAATATTTTCTGTTGAACTATTTGGTACCGGTGTACTAGGTTGTTTTTGTGGATTGGGTGACCGTTGGGGATTGCCATTGTTGACGGAACCTGCACGATTTGATCCATTATGTCGGCGCAAAAACGAAAAGAGAGAGGAGAGAAAAAACTAAAACACTAAATACCTAACTAAATCAAATCAAATCAAATCATTTTATTTGCATAATATGGGTTTTTCAGGAGATGTTACATTGTTTGTTGTTTCACCATACTCAGCCTATATATAAGCATGCAAAATTTGGTTAATCTTACACTTATGTTAAAGTCCTTCAATTGCATTAGATTAGTCATAAGATTAAAATTAAATTAAAATGAATTTAGATTATTTGGTATACATATTTAAAATAAAATGATGGTGAGTTTTACATTACATTACATTTACATTAATCCTTTACATTTGTCTGTCTTTATCATTCATAAATTCGCCTAAAGTATAATATGCTTTATCTATGAGAAAACAGTGTAGTTTCTTCTTGAATAGCCTAACCTGATTGATATTTCTGATGTTTAGGGGTATATTGTTATAAATTTTTGGTCCCATACAAACAAAACTTTTGTATAAGAGCGCTGTTTTGGAATGTAGAACGCACAGCTGGTCTGCATGACGACGCCTTGTACGGTACTCAAATAATTCTGGGTGTGATTTAATAAATGCTGCAGTTTCATATATATAGATACAGGGCAGAGTCAGTATTTTTAGTTTTCTAAAATAAGGTTTGCATGAATCAGTTTGTATTAAGTTGCATATAGCCCTAATGCATCTCTTTTGCGCTCTAAACGCACGTTCCAATTCAGTGGAGTTTCCCCAAAAAATAACTCCATATCTGAGAGTAGACGATACATAACCATGGTACGCTGTCATCACAGTTGTTATATCAACGATTTTTCTGAGATTACGCAGCGCAAAGGAATATCTATTTAGCTTATTACATAAGAACTCTATTTGCTGTTTCCATGTCATTTTGTTGTCTAGATATAATCCTAGAAACTTTGTTGATTCTACTACTTCTATTGATTGGTTATCATAATTTATGTTTAAATTTTCTAGCGGAAGTCTTTGTCTAAAGTTTATAGCTTTAGTTTTACTGACATTAATTTTTAAATTGTTTCTTGTTAGCCAGTCAATTACATTTTTTAAAGTCAAATTTATTTTGTCATTAATGTCATTCTTATTATAAGCGTCAAAAAGGATAGTACTGTCGTCAGCAAAAAGAGTCATAGGATTGTTAGTAACAGTTGGAAAGTCATTAATATATATTAGGAACATAGGTGCTCCAAGCACACTGCCCTGTGGCACGCCATATTTAACATATCTCATGTCCGATTTGTATGTTGTCAAGGTTTTTGTTTTAGGACAGATTTTGGATATCTCAGTTAGTTGTATTCTGTCAGTTAAATATGATTTAAGTAGTTTATGTACATTACCCCTAAGGCCAGTTGCATATAGTTTGTCCAAAAGGATTTCAATTTTTACGCGGTCAAAGGCTTTTGTCATGTCCATGAACAGGGCAACCGTTGGAGATCGCTTATCCATATTTATTAGTACCCGATTACAAAATTGATATATTGCTAAGTTAATTGATTTATTTTTTCTGAAACCCATTTGTTCTTTGGCAAAAAGATTTTTATTCTCAAGGTAGTTGCATACGCGGTTATAGATAACTCTTTCAAAAATCTTAGAAAAAATAGATAGCAATGCAATTGGGCGATAATTGTTCATATTATCTTTCTCTCCTTTTTTATGTATAGGTTTAATTATTGCAGTTTTAAGTAACTTTGGAAATATGCCTGTTTGAATGGATAAGTTTATTAGATGTGATAGTACGGGTGAGATTATATGAGCAACTCTTTTTATAATATTAGTATTAAATCCGTCGTACCCTACACTCGAGGTATTTTTTAATGAGAGGATGATCTTGTTTATTTCATTAGGGTCATTAGGTGACATAAACATTGAGTTGTTGACGGATGGAGGGCATTTATGTGCAGGTGTGGAATCTTCAGGTTGTATCTGATCAATGAAATAATTATTAAATTGCGTTGCTATATTAATTGGGTCATAAATTAGAGTGTCATTAATTTTAATATTATGAATATATTCTCGAGGTTGGTTGTATTTATTTTTATTAATTATTTTCCAGGCTGTTTTAGATTTATTGTTAGAGGTTTTAATGTCGTATGTATTTTGAGCTTTTTGTGTTAGCTTTATAATGGCTTTTACTTTTTTGGCATATTGCTTAAATATTAATTTATTATCAAGTGACCGTTTTTTCCTATAATTCCATAATAGAGCTCTTTTACGTATACAGCAGGTTTTAATGCCTTTCGAGATCCATTTTGGCTTTTTGGTTTTTGACATCTTAATTTTTTTGAGGGGGTAGGATGAATTGTAAAGTAGAGTAAGGTTTCTGTGGAATTCATTGTACCCCTCATTTACATCATTAGAGTCATAGACTCCCTTAAAACTTAGTTGGATTAAGTTCTCTATAAATTTTTTGATGTTGTCTTCCGAGTAGTCACGTTTAAGCTCATACCAATGATCAATATCGTATACTCTCTCTACTGGATATTGCAAAATTTGGGCTGTGTGGTCAGATAAAGCTAGTTCCACGACATGTGTTTTGCATCCTTGGATATTGTGTAAAATGTTATCTATGCAAGATTGGCTAGCAAGTCTGGTAGGTTGCTGAATTGCAAGCTGTATATTATTACTTGCACATATTTCTTTGAATTTAGATGATTGACTCGATTTCTTTAGCAGGTCTATATTGAAGTCACCACATATTACAAGGCTCTTATTTTTCGAGATTTTAATAATCTTACATAATCGATCAAAAAATATACTGTAATTATTACCATTTGGAACTCTGTATACACACACAATAATTGTTTTATATTTTACAAGCTCAATTGCACAACATTCTATTACATGACTAATGGACAAATTAAGAATCTCAGGAACTTCTTTCCATTCATGCTTATTTTTAAGGAGAATACATGACCCACCCCTTTTGGAGTCATTTCTACTGAAAGTAGTTGCTAATGAGTAGTTCGGAAGTGTTAGATAACGTTCATAGCCTGACATCATAAAGTGTTCTGATACACAGATGACGTCAATATTCAATTCACATTTTAATAAGTGCTCCAAACAAACAGAAAGTGCATCAGATTTATTTAAAAGTCCTGCTATATTTTGATGTAGTATATTTATATAATTATTCGAGAAAAAACTTGTTGCTTGAAAAACATATGTTGTTTGGTAGATGTTGTGGTTGTAAGTACGTTAACATATCATGTTTTGTGTTTAAATTAAATATTTTCATTACTAAGTCTTGTAAGTCTGATAGAACTAACTCCATGCCATAATAGTTTATTGCTCCAGTAAGCTTATTGTACATATCATAGTCATAAGAAAGATTAAAATTAGAGTCCAATACATATGCGTAGTTAAGCGTCTGGGCGTCCATAAACATAAGGTTATTAAAAGTTTCAACACGACAGTTATACAGAGTATTACTATAGTTTGATTGTTTTGTGTGGTCATAGTTATTGAATTTAAATTTGTATGTAGGTAGGCAAATAATAATATTAGTATGGCTTAGTCCCATTAATTTTTCACGTATATACATTACTAGTTCTACATAGTTTTGTGTTGCTCTAAAAAAAAACTAATCTAAAATAAAACTGATCTTATTACGCAAGTTATATCGTAATAAAGTAAAATAATGTTATCACGGTATTGCTCAACCCCTAATAACACATACAATTAAAACAAAGAGAAAAATGATAAAGGAAAACAGATAGGATAGTGAAAAAGTTTTACTCACAGTCCTGTAGTTACTCCCATCGCCTCCTTGTGACTACTATCACACACTGCGCCAGCCGTTGTGCCTGGTACTTAATAGATTTGTTTGTTCGGGAATCTCTGTTAAACTGTAGAAACAGACGTCCAGCTGCGCTTGTAGAGTTGTATACGTCGCAAACTGACTACAGAGATCCTACCGGCTGCGCCAATTAAGTGGTCGACACTTGATTAGTTTAAAAAAAACTTTATTTAGATGAACAGCGTTACAGTACATAAGATAGTAATCATTATTCTAATAATGAGACATGTATTTATATTTAATTATTGCTAAGTTAACAATATTCTTATAAACTACTTATTTGCTACTTTGAGTGGAGGGGGATTTGCTGATAAAGCGAATAGAGTTTGGGTCATCACACTTAACTCGTGCGATATGTCAACTTGAAGAAAAGTTAATTATTGCAGAAACTGAAATAGAGAATTTGTTATTGGAAAATAGTTCTCAAGCCAAAATAATAACTAATTACAAACTGAGAATTGACAAACTGACCCATATTTGTACAAACACATCTCCAAAAAAATCCGAGGCCAAAATAAAACGAAAATGCCTGATACGAACCAAGCTCGGCTTTAAAAACACGCAACAAAGCCCTATTCAACAAACTGGAATAGATAAAATGCCGTTGGAAGATACAATAATAGGACCTAATTTAATGTATGATGACTTACCACAGCAAGCAACACTAGAGGGCACCACTCGTTTAGACGCAACGGGCTCGAGTACACAACGAGATATAATTGTAAACAAAACTCGCTCAAATAAGTTATGTCTAATAAGTGATAATAATGTTAACGCTATATTAGGAATTGCCGAAAACACCTTTCCAAATAATAAAATATGCCACTATTGTATGCCGAACGCAGGTATTATTAAACTTCTTGAAACATTAGACAAAAAACTAGTAAATTACACTCTTAATGACCATTGTATAATCTTCCTAGGTGAAACAGACTTTTTAGTTTCCAAAAATTATGCAGAATTAGTAAATTATATAAAATTCAGACTCGAAAAGATATTGCATACGAATATTATCCTGTGTTGTCCGACTTTTAAGTTAAAATCGAATACTACACTCGGCGTCACAAAAATCGCACACAAAAATCGCACCTCTTTAAGAATTCCCTTCAAAGTCATTTTAACCCTATTAATCAATGGTAGACATATGACTGTAAGGTATCATTGGAAAGGCAATTCATTTAAATTTCAGAATAAATCAATGGATTTGGTTTTTTGTTTACCAGGGAATAAAAAAAAGCAAGCAAATGCAAATGATTAAAAAGTTAAATTTTATTTTATCAGCAAAAATTACAAAGAAGTCCTTAAAAACAACTTAAAACCTAGTGTTACCCCCTCTAGCCCTGATGACTGCTTCCATGCGTCCTCTCATGGACCGAATTAATGTGACAACAGTCTCTTGAGGAATGTTGTCCCATTCTGCAACGACGGCATCTTGGAGGTCTTGGAGAGTGGTAGGGGCAGGATCACGTGCCCGTACTCGCCGTTTCAGTTCATCCCAAAGATGCTCAATAGGGTTCAGGTCTGGACTTCGCGCCGGCCAGCGCATAACAGGGATTCCAACTTCTTGCAGGTAGTCTCTTACAATTAAAGCGGTGTGACAGCGGGCGTTATCGTGCATTAACGTGAACCCACTGCCAACAAAACCAGCATAAGGGACAACCAGCTCCTCTAAGATCTCTGTTATGTACCGAGCAGCAGTCAGCGACCCTTGCCCGCGAGCACTTCCAGCCCGAGAAACGCACACAAGGTTCGTTTTACCCTCGATTGACATGCCGCCCCAGAACATGCACGAGCCACCCCCGTATTCCACTGTCTCTTGAATACAGGCTTGCGCGAATCGTTCCCCTTGCCTCCTATACACTCTTCGACGCCTGTCGTTGCAGAAAAGACACACCCTCGTCTCATCCGAGAAGAGCACAGCCCTCCATTGGTCTATTGTCCAATCCACATGGTCACGGGCAAATTGCAACCGGTCTCTCCTATGCTGTGCAGTTAATTTTGGCCCTGTAGCAGCCCTATGAGCTGCAATTTTCTTCTCCCGCATTCTTCTTCTAATCGTGGAGACGCTTACAGAAGTTCTGCGAGCTGATCGCAGTTGTTGTTGCAGCTCAACAGCATTGGAGAACCGGTTACGTAAAGACGTCGAAACAATGAAGCGATCGTCTCTTTCGGATGTGCACCGTTGTCTTCAAGATCCACGTCTTCGGATATAGCCACCAGTCTCTTGGAAGCGTTGGAACACTCGTCGAACGGCAAAACGACTCAAGTTCAGTTGCCGAGCAACATCACATTGCCGCATCCCTGATTGCAGTAGTGCAATGACTTGAGCGGCTTCATCTGCAGTGGTATCCATCTTCTGGGGTATTTTTCTTGCTGTAGCTGTTCACGTGTGTTCACTTTAAAGGTTGAATAGCGAATGACTCACATTTATTTATTTTTTATTATTTTTTTTGGAATGGGCATCTCGCAGTTTATCCTTTGGGGATATTTACTGCTCAACCGAACTTTCCTGTGGGGGGCTTAATTAAAATTAAGGCCTCCAGCCAGGCATAAAAACTTATAAGCTAAGCGACTATCGCTAAGGGCACCCCCTGCGGGGTACGAACCTCGGCTTAGGACGTCGCTGAAGAGGACAGCAAGGGACAGGCTGGATCTGATTGTTCCATTATTTAGGGACATTTTAAACATTAATCGGCTCAGCTTCGCGGGCTGGCTCTAGCAAAGGGTCGGGAGGGGGGCATTGACGGGGTCGTCGCGACGGGCCTCGGCGGCGAGGACGGAATGTCCGTTTTTGTTTGCGAACAGTGCTGGTGGCCTTATCGCTCTCCTGGAGGAGAGTGATAGGATCATCTGGCTCTGTGAGTGTGTGTTTCGGTCTTCGAACTGTACTTATTCGCGAGGGAGTGTATCGGACGGCCGATGACACTAAGGGGTTAGGATGAGCGGTAGAACAGTCCATGAAGCGCTGGGTGAGTCGCTTCATGAACTGTTTCACCGTAGGTATTTTGAGATCTACATGGAGAGTCTCATTTCGGACGTAGAAGGGGGCTCCCGTGACTCTGCGCAGGAATCGGTTCTGGACGGTCTGAAGCCTATGAATATGATACGGCTTGGCGTGAGCGAACGGCTACTTCCCATTTGGTAAACTTCCCATTTCGTAAACCTCAAACTGTACCTACTAAAAAGTTGCGTTTGGTAAACATTATACATTTCATACATTTAGTCCCATTTCGAAAACATTTCAATATTTTTTTGTGTTATATCCCATTTGGTAAACTTTCAGATGAAATGGGTACAGTCAAGTAAAAAAAGAAAAACGAAACTAATGATAATCCCATTTGGTAAACTTTCAGATGAAATGGGTACAGTCAAGTAAAAAAAGAAAAACGAAACTAATGATAACATTGTCATTTATTTTGTTAAATATTTTTAATCACAGGTACAATAGTCGGATTATGTGTACGTATGCCATTTACACATATTGATATTTAAAAACAGAAATAAAAAGTGGGGTGTACAAATAACTTTCAAAAAATTTAAGAAAAATCACAGTTCGATTTGACTATTTCGATGACAAGTTTTATTTTTTTAATAACATAAGTCAATCTAGATGCGAAATCAACTTATATAAAAAAACAATAATCACAGATTTGGTACTATCTTTTTATGTTAATGTACATTAACATAAAAAAATACATACGAAATCAACTACTTATAAAATATAAAAATAAACAGTCACTGATTTGGTACGTTAACGTAAAAAAATACATACTAAATCAACTATAAAATATAAAAACAATAATAATCACAGATTTGGTACAATAACATAAAAAATACATGCAAAATCAACTTTTAAATATAAAAACAAATAATAATCACAGATTTGGTACATTAACATTAAAAATTACACACAAAATCAACTATAAAATATAATCACAGATTTGGAATATTAACATAAAAAATTTACTACCTACACTACAAAGTTAAAAATCAATAAATAAATTATAAAGTGATACAAGCAATTCTTGATAATTCGTTCAAACAATTTTCCAATGATATTTTTCCACTTTTGTAATCGCCGAGAATATTGTTAATTCGTATATCATTTTGGATAGATTTTTTTCTTCGTTTTGATATACTTTCTCCATTATTATAAAAGCTGTAAAAAATTGTTATGATTAATTAAAGTAATAATGTATAATTTTTATCATATGTGTCGCCTAAAAATACAGGTCATTGAAACAAAAATATGTACCTTTTCAGAAGATTTTCATAATGTTTAATATTGCCTGATATCGTTTCGAAAAATAAAAGAATTGATGGCCTTTTTCCAATTTCACTATTGAAACTCCAATTCCAAGATTCCATGAGGTTTGTAGTGCGGTGTCTTTGTGCGTAGCAGCACCAAATATTCATCATATCTTCATTTTCCAACCACTGATCCACAAAGTAATCATTGAATTCAGTTATAGCTTTTTCTTCAAAACTGTAACAGAATTAATTCGTTGAAGATTATGATACGAAAAACCATATATTACCTAGTTTCTAACGCATAAAAATGGCTGTAGAAAATGGCGGTAGAAGAAATATCCAGAACTAAACGCGTTCATTTCAATACTGCAAAATTAATTTACCTTTGACTCATAACGTATAGCCATCCATCGTTTATGTCTTCTTTTGGTAAATGTGCCAGAGCCATACATAGTTTGACGTGATAGTGAGATTCTTCATGTTGTAATAAGCCAAGAGATTTTGCCTTTCTTAATAGCGCTCTGCCAAAGTGAACAAAACACCCCTTAACAATTATGTTTGGAAATGTCTTTTTAATTGCATTTATTGGAGCTTTTTCGAAATCCAAGGTAATAATATCGGCTGTCCACTCTGGTAAATGAAATTTTAGTTTGTAAAACAGTCTTTCATATGTAGTTTCTTCTTTGTTTGTCAACACTGCATAAAAAAATGGTACAATATTTGTCCCAGTTTCTGTACTTCCTATGTCTCCGTGTACAACGTATAGTTGAAGAAACGGCTTTGCACAACATTTTCAAAATCAAAATCAAAATCAAAATTCATTTATTCAAATTAGGCTGAGAATCAGCACTTTTTGAACGTCAAAGACGTTTACATAAGACAGTCCCCCAAAACGCCCACCCTTCACCACTTCCTAGTGTTTTTGCTGGGAAGAAGAAGTGGAGGAACAAACTCCCCAGCAACACGTCTGTCTGATAGGTTTGAAGAACCTGAAGCTATACAACACATTATGTCAAAAATAATAATTATGTCAATCATCTTTATACGTCATTCAATTAAATAATTTGCTACATGTTAGCTAGCACACACCAATATGCCAAAATAAATAAATAAAAAGTTATACATACCAAAATCGACAATTAACTCAAGCAAAGCCTGCTAAACTGAATACATAAAAAGCCTCCAAGGCAGTCCAAGGGCGTGCCCGCTGACATGTGCAATGCTGAATTATATCAATACAACTCATTCACACAATGTAATGAGAGGATCATGTCAATAACATAAAAATATGGATAGTAGAAGAAACATACACAAAAATAAAGAACTATTAAACAGTAAAAGACATAGTAACATTGTCCTGCGTTCAACAAAGCGACCAACTATTCTTGTCTTCTAAATAGTCGTTGATCGAATAATATGCTTTAGAACAAAGGTTTGATTTAACTTTAGCTTTAAACGCGTTAAAAGGTAAATCCAGGAAAGAATGAGGTAGCATGTTATAAAAGCGGATACCGAGCCCCACAAATGAGCTCTGGACCTTATGAAGCCGGTGGAAAGGAGCGTACAGTTTGTGCTTATTTCTGGTATTAAAATTGTGGATGTCACTGTTTTTAGTGTACATATGTATATTTTGCCTAATGTATATTATGTTGGCAAAAATAAATTGAGAAGCCACTGTGAGAATACCAATCTCTTTAAATAGATCTCTTAAGGAGACTCTGGGCCCTAATTGGTATATTGCACGAACAGCTCGTTTTTGTAGCACAAATATATTTTGAATATCTGCAGCTTTGCCCCATAACAGCATACCGTAAGACTGCTGTGAAAATAACTAAAATAGACTAACCGAGCTGTGTCCACGTCAGTGTATTGTCTCACTTTCCTGACAGCGTAGGCGGCAGAGCTGAGTCTCCCTGCTAAGGTTGATATATGAGGGCCCCACTGCAGTTTGGCATCCACTGTTATGCCCAAAAAGACTGCAGAGTCCACCGTATCAAGCACCACACCACCAATGCTTATATTCGGTCCAAGATTTCTAACATTAGGTAAGGCGAACTTTATACATTTCGTTTTCTTGGCATTAAGAACTAGGTTATTTGTCGTAAACCAATCCGTGACCATTGAAAGAGCAAAGTTAACATTATCAAAATCTTGTCTATTCCGTTCTACTTTAAATATGAGAGAGGTATCATCTGCAAACAACACAACATCACAGATACCGTTTAAATAGAATGGCAAGTCGTTAATATAGACCAAAAATAAGAATGGACCCAGTATTGAACCTTGAGGTACACCTAATAGAACTGGTAGCCCGGAAGATTTCACACCATTTACATCTACACATTGAAATCTATTAAGTAAATATGAATCTATTACGTTAAGAGCTTCGTTTTGGACACCGTAATGAACTAGTTTACGCTTAAGTGTGTCATGAAGTACGCAGTCAAAAGCTTTTGAGAGATCACAGAAAACCCCTATTGCATTTTGCGAGTTCTCCCATGCATTAAATACGTGTTTCAACAAGGCGACACCCGCATCAGTAGTTGAACGACCTTTCGTAAAGCCATACTGTTCGGTATGGAGGAGGCTATTTAAATTGAAGTGTCTTAGCAACTGCTTGAGTATTAATTTTTCAAATATTTTGCTGAAGGCAGGTAAGATAGAAATAGGCCTGAAATTGCCAATGTCATTTCTGTTACCTGATTAAACAGTGGAATGACTTTACTATTTTTCATGAGGTCAGGGAAAGTACCTAAATCAATGCATCTATTGAAAGTAATGGCAAGATAGGGGGCTACGATGTCTATTATATTATTCAAAAGTTTAATGGAGATGCCCCAGTAATCACCAGTGTTTTTAGACTTAAGAGAGTTAAATACATTTACTGTATCACGTGGTGTTACATGTTCGAAACTAAATAAGCGGCTACATTTAGGTACGCTAGTGAGCAAAAGATTCTCAGCTTTAGACGGGGATGAATTTAAGGAGCGAGTCGTGGTTATAGGTATATTGGCAAAAAACTCATTGAAGGCCTGAGCTACGTCAGCCGCGTTACTAACTAATTTATTGTCGACAATAATCTCAAGTTGATTTACTTGTTTTACTGATTTACCCGTTTCATTGTTAATCATTTTCCAAGTAGCTTTTACTTTGTTAGTAGATTTTTTAATTGTTTCGCTTAAAAATTTAGATTTAGCCGTCATGCAAATCTTTTTAAATAATTTCGAATAATTTTTGACATACTCTAGAAAGGGAGTATCAAACCTGTATCTTTTTAAACCATATAACTCGTATAGTCTCGCTCTACTTTTATAAATACCAGAAGTAGCCCATTGGTTGAATCCAACGGAGGTACCCGAAACGTTAAAGGTTTTAGTCTTGAAAGCGGATTGGTACTCCGAGTGAACAACTTCAAAAAGGGCTTCATATATTCCATTTGGATTCTCGTTTTCTACTAATGCAGGTGTCATTTTTAGAGCTACATTATCTTTAAACTTGTTGCAACGACTAGCTGTATACGGCCTACATTCCATTTTATGTGGTTTTTTACGTAATGGCATAGGAAAGCCAGCTAACAATCCACAGTGGTCCGACGTTAAGTTACTTAACACTAATTTATTTACGGCATCACAATCACTAAATATATTATCTAGACAAGTCGAAGAAGATGCCGTGATCCTGGTTGGTTCAGAAAACAAGTTAACTAAATTATAAGATCTAAACAGATTAAGTAGTCTAATACTTAATGGAGTTACATCTAAAATATTAACATTAAAATCTCCACATAAAATAATAGTTTTACTATTCGATTTTAACCTATTTAGTGAATCCTCCATTATCGATTCGAAACGCATATAATCCCCAGAAGGGGGTCGGTAAACGCATAGTATAACGTAACGCTCGAGTTCAACACAAGACAACTCAATAGTGCGCTCGATAGAAAGATTAACTAAATCTAAACGTTGTTTACATTTCAACTTGTTTGAAACAAGAACTAAGGATCCGCCGCGGATAGCATTTTTTCTTACGAACGCACTTTGCACGGTAAAATTATTATCATTGACAAACATTACTTCATGTTCTTTCAACCAATGTTCAGTTAAACATAACACCTGAACATCATAGTTCTCTATAAATAAACTTAACTCTAGTTCTTTGCCGGACAGCCCCTGCATATTTTGATGAACAACATTCAAAATATGCGGCTTACCCGTTGTCGCACCTAATAGTTTAAACTACGAGGGGACTCAATAATACTAGTATTAGTACCAGTACTAACACTTAACATTGGTACACTACACGTACCAGTGTCATTGTGTATATTATATGCTAAAAGATTAGCAATTTGTCGTCTACAACTAGGTGGCAAATACATTGTATTTTTTGTCAATTTGTAATCAGTAATAAACTGATTACAGTCAAAATATAAAATACTGTCACTATAACGACAGGTCCTATTGTACACTAGCATATTTAAACAATAAATGTGCCTATTTTGTTCATCAGACAAATAATGAGAATAAGGCAAGGCACAGAAAATAAATTTACAGTTAATGGTCTCTTTTAAATGTAACATCAAATGGACACATTCAATCAAGTCCTTTTTTCTTATAGCTAAACTATCCCCATATAGTAATATAACAGTAGAACTGGGGTTCAATGTTGTCAATTTAATTTTACTGATTAATTGGCTAAAACTGGCACCGGGTAAACAATTATTTATTACATTATGATGTGAACACTGATTAAATATACTACCAAAACCTTTACCAAATTGATCAGAGAATAAGTATGTTGTGTTTTTCAAATTTTTATTAATTTCAATATCATGACCATTAATAATACAGCTACCTTCTGACTGAGCTACCGAGGGAGTGGATTGAAGCTGAGGCTGGGTTGTCTGGGGGCAGGCACAGCTACAAGAAAGGTTATTAGTCAGAGACTCATACCTCTCTGCATTGTATATTACCAGGTCCAGCAACTCATTGGCCTCTTGCATGCGCTTACTCAGGTCTTGTTGAGAAGCCTCATATTTGGCAAAGATGTCCCTTAAAGTAAATTCTCTAACAAGCAGTTCATTCCGAAGGAGCTGAGTGTCAGTGTCATACATAGTTCTGCACAACTGTAATTCATTCGTACAGTTCTTTAAATCTGATATTAAGGTAAGATTTTTTTGCCTTAGTTTTGTATTTAATTTGTTAACTTTAAGGCGTTTTAAAGATTTTTGAGTTTTTTTTATAAATCTATTAATTCTAAAGTATTTTTTAATCCTATTATGGCTTCTAAATAAATTACATTTGTTGAGAGTATCATCAGTTAAGTCTATTGTTACTACTGGCTCAACACATATGGGTTCTGACCCGCTACCAACCAACTCATTATAAAGACTGCAGGTCTTCGCAGATTTGAACGTTCCGTCCGCAAAGTAGTGACGGACGTCATTTAAATGTGCAATTGCACTCTTTGAACCAAACACAATCATTCTATTTTCACCGTCAATCTCATCAAACAATAAATTGTCTTTAAAACGGTCAGGAATCACGATTTCTGTAGAGTTAGAGTGCTGAGATTTTGTGATTCCTAGTTGTCTATTTCTGTGTCTATACAAACTGCTTTTAACTTTGTCAAAATTTGGTAATTCTTTAATAATTTCATAACCATTATCTTTCAGCTTTTTAGTACATTTCCTGTATGTAGCTGGAATCGGCTTCAGATCTTCACATATAGTTTGTTTACATTTTTCGATGGCTACTTTCACTTCATTTTTTTCAAAATTCGGAATACAAGAACTGCAGTGAGCATTTTCTCTTAATACATGGCTTCGATTTGAATTCAAAGTTACACTTGCTGAACATCCATCTTTTCTATTAACACAGCGCCACCAACTTGAGTCCTTATTATTTTTCTGTTTATAATATTGATGCCCAGCGCGTAATAAAATTTCACCGCCTCGTGTACTATTAATAATTTTTAAATTCACTGCACCACTAGAAGATCCCTCACCCGACATTGCAACGACCTTGCACTATGCATAAAACGAGTGAACTGATAAGTTAAACCCGGTAATAGATATAATTTACGTATACTTACTTATGTCTATCTCATTCACACCTTTTGTTTAAAACGATGGTAAGGACAATAAATCCCTACCTGAGAACCCGCTCGGTGCTTCTTTTGCGGGAAAAGCACGTGGTATTTTTAGTAGCATCGTGGTATTTTTACAGACTTTAATACGTTTTTTTTACTTCTTCTTGATCAGCCATTCTTTTTGATGGTCGAGATACTATCTCAAGACTGAAGCATTTAAAAATATATACATCTCTAATTTAATACTAATTTGACACTGACTGTACCGTACAAAAATAACAATACTAACAAAGTTTACCAAATGGGATTAAATGTATGAAGTAACGAAATGTTTACCAAACGCAACTTTTTAGTAGGTACAGTTTGAGGTTTACGAAATGGGAAGTTTACCAAATGGGAAGTAGCCGAGCGAACACTGCGCAAGCGTATGTCATGATTGGTCGGATGACCGAGACGAAGAGCCGCAATTTGCACCTGAGTGACAACTTGCTTTTCTCGTTGGTCATACAATAAAGCCTGCCGGACGCGAAGACGGCGCGCGAACGCGCCGCCTTTATGTGTTCGGCGAACGAAAGTCTGTGATCGAGTATCACACCTAAGTATTTGGCTCGCTTATCCCAAGGGATAGGCTTGCCGTACATGGCTAACGGACTAGGCGTGGGGACATTGCGGCGTCCGGGTTTCCTAAAGAGAACCGCTTGACTTTTGTCGGGATTGACCTCGACTCTCCATTTCCGGAACCAAGCGCCTAAGACGTTTGCGGAAGTTTGGAGAATGCGAGCTATGGTGGTAGGGTTGTGACCGGTATAGTAGATGGCCGTGTCGTCGGCGAAAAGCGCCAACTGGGCCTTTCTACCCCTAGGGACGTCGCTAGTGAACAGCGAGAACAAGAGAGGAGACAGCACGGATCCTTGAGGGACGCCCGCGCGGATAGGGTGAGACTCACATTTAACCCGGGTCGCCCGTTTTATACCCTTGTAGGGAGGTGCAATTAGTGGCCGTTGTAATGCGTATTTTGACAACATTTTTTTTAACGTTACGTGCTAATGAGATCTGTTGTGTTTAGGAATTCTAACTGTTGTTAATTTAAAGGTCGTTAAACATACTTTCAATTGATACCAATATTAATAAGGTTTAATGTATTCGTTACTGGCGGGACATGTTTTAAACTTATTTTCGAAGAGGTGCGATTTTTGTGACGCCGAGTGTAGTTTGTTTAATACCAGAATAGAATCTTTTAATCGACTATTACACCAAAGTAATCAGATTTTTAATTTTACATATACTTTTGATACTAACAAACAATTAGAGTATTCGTATGAAATGTTTTCAAAGTTAACTGGCAAAGTAAATAATACAGCCATAAAAAATGTCTTCATGAACTTGAAAAACTATCTGGAGCTATTTAAACCTTCAGATCATGAATATACCTGTAGATATAATAATTGTAATATGACGAATACTTATGAAGATAGTGTTAAATGCCGCGTGAAACCAGGTACTATTCCATATTACTTCAGCAAAATAAACAAAGACCAACTTTTATCTAAAGTTGAGTCTAATGTTAGCACAGGTTTTAACGACACTGATCTTTTTCGTGAATAATAAATTAAATACAGTTTGTAAAAGTACTTTGATGCATAAAACCAGCTGTTTAAGGATTTTCATCATTCATCAAAATGTATGTGGGATAAGTAATAAAAAACTTGAGCTTGAATCATATTTTGAAACTTTTTGTAAAAACTTGGACTTTGTCTGTATAACAGAACATTTCTTGAATGATAAATCTATTAATTTATTTCAATTAAGCAATTATAACTTAGTATCATATAACACAAGGACCAACAAAAAAAGAGGCGGTAGTCTTATTTTAGCTTATATGAATAAAATATGTGAAAATATTGATGCAATACAGAAGTTATACAGATCAGAAAGTTTTGAGGTTTGTGGTGTAAAGGATCTTGAGACAGGATTGAATATTTGTTGTTGCTACAGAAGTCCCAATGACAAAAATTTTGACAGTTTCTTAAGAAGCCTAGAAAAATTGTTAGAACATTTTATTGACAGGAAGTGCGTTATATGTGGCGATTTTAATGTTGACATACTTGCGGAAAGTAAAAAATCTTTAGAATTTATAAGTATTTTATCGTCGTACAATTTTAGGCACCTTATAAATACTCCAACTTTTATTCGAAATAAATCATACTCTTGCATTGACAATGTATTGACTAATCTTTCCGATGATGATATAGTGCAGTGTTTGGTAGATCATAATGGTTTAGCAGATGGCCATGGTGGCCTTCTTTGTAATATAATTCTTGATAAGATTGATAAAAAGACAAATGAATCTGAACATACCATTTTAATTCATAAAAGAACATTCAACACAAAAAATAATGCTGTATTTAAAAAGTGCTTTCAAAATACAAATCATAATATCGTAGGCATCAATACATTTCTCAATTATTTTAATAAAAATTTTCGTGAGTGTTACCCAAAGAAAACCAGTAAAGTAAAGCTGAGAAACAATAATCAGATAAAGTGGATTACCAAGGGAATCAAGGTGTCAAGCAAAATGAAAAGAATATTATGTTCGGGCAACACCATTAATACTAGTGTTTATAACTATAAAATGAATTTTGTAAGGATTTATAGAAGAGTTCTAAAGCACGCACGAAAGTTAGCCATATCAAGTCATCTCAACAAAGCAAAAAATATATTAAAGGAGACATGGAAAATTGTAAATGATCATACAAAGAGAAAGCAAAACAAAGTTAGAAGAAAACTTGTTCTAAATATTGACAACAAGGTGGTTACCGATCAGCAAGAAATAGCAGATACTTTTGTTAATATATTTGTGTATAAATCATCACTTTTAAAAACAGAAGAAGAAAGAGCGATTTCCTTCCTAAGAAACTCAACATTGAGAGTAGAAAGTGAGATGACATTCAGTATGACGACACCACTGGAAATAATAAAAATTGTACGTAAGATGACAAGCAAAGCGTCTTGTGGGCACGATGACGTGCCAATATCGGTGATCAAGGATAATATAGAAATATTAGCGTATCCCCTATCTGAGTTCATTAATAAATGTATTGAAGAGTCTGTTTTTCCTGAACAACTTAAATTGGCAAAGGTGGTTCCGATACACAAAAAGGGTACCAGAAAAGATCCCAAAAACTACCGGCCAATATCCTTACTACCAATTCTATCGAAAAATTTTGAAAAAATAATGAAAACTAGGTTAATGTCCCACTTACATTTAAATAGAGTAATTAACTTTAAACAATTTGGATACCAAAAGGGGATAGGCACCTCAGATGCCATAGACAATCTTGTTAATGACATTATTAGTAAATTGAATAACAAAGTGAAGGTAGGTGGCTTATTTATTGATTTAAGTTTAGCGTTTGACACAGTAGATCACGAGCTACTTCTGGCTAAACTAGAACATTATGGCTTTAGAGGAAAAGCATTAAAACTTTTGACATCTTATTTAAAAAACCGTAGAATGTACGTAGAAATAAAAGACATTAACTCAAACAATTGTGACGTAAAGTGTGTGAATGAAGTAATATATAAGTCAAAGATGACCAACATAAGCCGTAAGGTGCCTCAAGGCTCAATCTTAGGACCAATATTATATTTAATTTTTACAAATGATTTACTGAATTTTATGAATAATACCCAACCCGACGCAGGACTTGTAATGTTTGCAGATGATACGAACGCCATAATTGGGTCGCCAAACTTAAATGAGTTGACAGAAAATGTAAATAAGTGTTTAAAGAATCTTTCTGTTTGGTTTACAGCCAATAATTTAATAATAAACCCAATTAAGACTAATGTGATGTTGTTTAAAACAACGTCACGTAACAAAGATAGCATAGATGTCAAGCTCAAAAAGGAAAATATTGGACTGGTGAACGAAGTCAAATTTTTAGGTGTTTATATAGATTCCCTATTAAATTGGAAAAAAGGGCTCTCCGCCATTGATTCCTCAATATCTTCAGCTTGTTACGCGCTAAGAAGCCTCAGGGACGATATTGATCTAAGGCAGCTAAAATCTGTATATTATGCATTAGTAGAATCCAGGTTACGATACAGCATTTTGTTTTGGGGTAGCAGTTACGGGTATAATTGCCAAAGAGCATTCATACTACAGAAACGTGCACTAAGAACTATTGTCAGAATCCCACAACGAGAATCATGTAAAGAATATTTTAAAAAATTAGGTTTTTTAACAGTACCAAGTTTATATGTTTTAGTATTACTCAGCCGCTTTGCGAAATACATACACGAGCACGAATCACAAGAAGAACGTGAACTTAGGGAAAAAACTAGAAGAAACGTTATAAAAAATAAAATTGCACCGACACTTAATATTGCTTAACATTGCTCTAAATACCAAGCAGTGGAATTATTTAATAAGTTGCCTACTGACCTAAGATCACTGATTTACAAAGGTACTCTATTCAAAGCCAAACTTAAAGCATTCCTGTTAGATAAATGTTTATATTCTATATCTGAATTGGTGACAAGTGATGGTCAATAGTATTTATATTAATTTACCTTTTTGACATTAAATATATATCAAGACATTATCCGATTTTATGCATTTAATAGATTAGTTTTATAAGCATTTGACATGATAATATTTACAATTTAAAATAATTTATATAATTACTATTTACATTCTATTGACACAATATTTATATTATGTTATTGATTTTATTTTTAGTGAAATTACTGTTTGATATTCATAATTTATTGTTTTTAATGTACTACCTAATTCAAACACAATGCGAATTATATATATGAATAATATGAATATATATAATATATGAATATATGAATAAATAAATAATAATAATAATTACTAACCGACTGCAATATCTAATTTCCAGTTGGTAGATATTTTACCATTACCTATTATTACACCATTTTTTTTAAATTATATTAATATTAAATACACTTTAGGGCCTAAAATCGGAGTTAGCATTTTTTACACTTGCAATATTTTTTTTTACCGCAATAGGTTTAGGAGTTATCAAATTTTAATATCTAAGTAATTCTATTGAAAAAAAAAAACGAATTTACTTAATAAGTTTCGTTTATTAATAAAAGAGATAATTAAACATAAATGAAAAGTTTATAAAAAAATGCAGTATTTAGTGATGCGGTAAATTATCATAAAATTCTCGAAAATCTGCTGGCAGGACTTGTTTAATTTGTTGTAGGTCGTTGTATTTTTTAGCTTTAATTTTGAGTCTTCCTTGGTGTAAATTTTGCATTTCGTCAAAACTGATTGCTGAAAAAAATCCCTTTCTCTGGGGCAGCAGTGTCCATGGCTCACTGAACCGTAGTTTGTACGAGATATCCCCCGATGGAGAATACATCAGCCCACGTATATCGGTGACCTTAGGGTCTCCCGCCGAACGGCCTGGCCGAATACTTTTATAGCTTGTTAAACTATTGAAAGCTTTAAAAAAACCATGTTCCAAATATTGAACATAGAATTGGTTGTTACGGGCGGACTTAATAATTTGAACGTAGTCTGCGGGTACATTTACAATCCTGTTACGCATCCTTCGTTCTATTGAGGAATGCATAGCATCCACCTCCATTTGTGTATGTCCGACTTCTAATACTTTTGTTCGATGGTTATTTGGTTTTTAACTGCCAAATTTTGAAGGGCGTTTGATAAAGTTACATTGCGGTTTTGGTAGCCACAGCCATCAGAATAAATAATAACACATACATCCGTTTTGTTTTCAACTTTTGAGAGAATCTTTTTTTCAATAAAATACGTCCAAATAGAGGCAAACTCATCTGCATTTAGCCCTCCTTCCGATTCGTTCCACACACTACAACAATAGCCATCTTTAGTGATGTTATCGTAAAAGCACAGATTATGTACTTGCAGCTTGGTTTTGTAGTACAATGTGCTGACATTGGACTGAGGTGCCATCAAAACTGCTTGGAGATCTACTGTAAATACAAACTTATTATTTTCTTTGTCAGCTTGCTTTTCTTTTCTAGCTTCTTCTTTTTTCATTAAATGTAATTGGTAATAATTTTCTTCAACTGTGCCAGACTTATATCTTGTGCATGTTTCACACTCATCCTTTTTAGGACGGAACAGTGAAAGGTTTCTAGATGCCATAACTTCAAAGAAAGAAGTTCTTGATAGCGGTTCTGTGGCATGTGATTTACACCAGTCAGACACGTAAAACTTATACAAATCCATTTTGGTTTTCCAATCAGGTTGTAGATACTGTCTTGAAGATGAGGCTCGACAATAATGGGACTCCATTGTCGGCAGAGAGTCGAAGAATTCGTTCATTGATTTTTGTCTGTCTCTAAAAGGGTCTGCTCTATCTTTAGTAACTCTAAGTTGATTAGGAATGCAATCATGTTTCATTCTATCTTTCCAGGCTATTACTGTCATTCGTCCTATTGCCAACGTGTTCAAATACATAGTTTTGCATACTCTTATATAATCATCATCAGCTGTTTTCAAGTTATATTTGAATGACTGTGTTCTTCGAGATTTATCTGACTGTTTTCGATCCCTTTGACGTTTTGTTGGAATTGCCTGAACAGTATCATTGACAAATACTTTTTTCTCTCCCCATGTAAAGTTTTTCCAAAAATTATTAAATATTATTATTCGTTGTTCATCAGTTACAGTAGCGCACTTAATTATACCTGTTTTGTTGTCACATTTGCATCTGTTTTTTATACGCTTTGGTTCTCTTACAGTTTCCATTTGGAATCTTTTTTAATTTTGCCATAATATTGTGCGCCATGTTCGCGTAATTTTTTATTTTTCTCTGCAAACCAGTCACTTTTATTTACTTGCGAACGTCTTTTTCTTGTCCTGCTTTTCGTTGGTAAGGAAGTGACGCTGTCATCATCCGAGGTTGACGAATACGCCACTAGTTTAGAGCGGCCTAATTCATCACTGAAATTGGATATTATATCCCAATTCTCCACATTACAGTCATTATCTATATCCCAATTCTCCACATTACAGTCATCATCTATATCCCAATTCTCCACATTACAATCATCATTATATGTTTCTTGCAACTGTGAAGCGAGGACAGAAACATCTTCATCATTATTTTCTGGAATAATACTATCACAAATCGTGTTTGCTTCTTCATTGGGCAGGTCACATGTAGTCATGTCAGGGAGATCAATTATTTCAATCTGTGTATTTTCTACCAGAGAACAGTTCTCAATATTAGCCAGTGGCACAATAGAACTAGATTCTAATGGGAGGCGTATCATTTCAATAAGATTGTTTGATATGTCGGTACACCTAATATCTATTCCTTCGGAATCATAATTATTAAGGAGATTGTTATTTTCCAGATTAGACAATACCGATTCTTGCGTGGTTATGACATCGCAATTTAGCTCTTTAGAAAGCGCTAAACTGATTAGCTTTTTAGCTCTGTCAGACGCCATCTGTAAACAAAACAAAAGCGATCTATACCCCCACACCAAGCAGCCAGAAAACAGGCAACAAGACAAGAACAAAAAAATGCAACAACATTAGGTACGCCAATAGATCAACCTACCTAAGTCTGTCAAATTTATTCAACCCATGTTCAAGTTAATTATGAATTATGTAGCATATTATTATACAGGAAAAGTTTTTAACCAGTGCGCAAATTTTTTTTGGTGGTTCAATATCAGTAATAGAACACATTTCCATTATTTATTCAATACTTTTTTTTTTTTTTTTATCCTACTTTAAATCAGCAAAATATGGACACAATCTATTCGTAATAATAACAATGGGCGCGCGCGGCGGCCGGCGCAAGCGGCGGTGTTGCACGGGCGCTGTGGCCGACAGTTCGCTCATCGCACGCGCTGTCGTGTGACGTCGCGTCTAATCGCTTTCCCGCGCAAGCGCCGCGCCGCACGTGTGTCGTGCTTGTACCTGCCGGTCACGATGTCGGACTTCAGTAACCGCGAGTTTTACGAGATGGTGCGAGTGTATGTACTGAGTGGTGAAAGTTTGCGAGCAGCTCGCAGAATGTATGCGACGGAGAGCATACCTCGAATGCGAGCCCATGGAATCCTTAACCCCGCGGTCCCTAATGAAAGGACCATTTTAGCGGCCACTCAAAGGCTGCTTGATCACGGACAGTTCAGAACCCCGAATCATGCACGAGGGTCTGGCAGACCCCGACTGGCGATCGAAACCGAAGAAAGCATTTTTGATTTCTTTGAGCGAGATCCAAGAGCCAGTACCTACGATGCGTCACGTCGTTTCGGTGTGAGCCAGCACGCGATATGGAAGTTGCTAAATACAGCCGGACTTCATCCTGAACAAATTCGAACCTGATAAAATTAGCGATCAGTACATTGTAACCCACGAAAATACCTACGCCGCCGCGCCGGCTAATCGAGCGAGCGCACAGCTGATAGATAGGTACTTACGCGCGTTCCGCTTCGCCGGCGCCGCGCGCCGCCCGGGTAGCCATACAACCACTTTTAAAGTAAACATCTTTCATTAACGATATTTTTATTTTTTTGTACTAAGACGTATCAAAATAAAAAATATATGTTTAATAAAACTCGTTTAAGTTTAATTTGTAAAAATTTGCGCAGTGGATAAAAACTTTTCCTGTATATATATCTATATCAATATCAAATAATACATTTTTTAGATTTAGGTAGTCTGATGTGTTTGTATCCATACCTACTTACAATTATTACAATGTTTGTAGAATTTATGTGCAGTCGAAAAAAAAATCAAATCAAGTGTTAGTTTATTACTAAAATTAAGTTAAATATCAAATAAAAGCAGACATTGACAGGAATCAAACCCGGACCATTGCATGCCAAAAGCAAACTTAGCACCTTGCGCCAACAAAGCCCCCGAAAATTAAAAAAAATAAACAACAATAATAGTATACAAAAAAAAAAATACAAAATAAAAGTAGTCAACTCCCCAAACATTAACGACAACTAAAAATGAAATTCTGCTAACTCCCATTATGTGTACCAGCACATTTTGTATGCGTTTTTTAATCAATTAACCTTAGTTAAAGGTCTCAATATTACCAAAATATTATAATAGTACTTACATTTCTTAAAAAACTCCGGTGTAGTACGCTAATCTCAAAAAAACGTAAGCTTTAGAAATAAAACTCCGCAGCTCACTCTCACCAAACTTTACGCTCGAACAAAATGGCGTCGACTGGCGGGAGTTGTCAAAATTGCGCGCGTAGTTTGAAAGGCGCGGAGTTAGCATAAAATATTGCGGCACGATAGCTGTGATTTGAGGTTAGTTTGTAGCGTTAGCAGCTTTGACGATTACGCGTAATTTTTTTCTTTTTGATTTGGTACCAAAAATTCAGTTTAGACAAAAATGGAGTTAGCCGACGATATATTAGTATTGCATTATTTTTTTCACTGGCAAACTCGCCTTACCTTTTGAATTGCAAACTGGTCGATTAAATCTTCACAATCTAAACGTTGAAGCACAGCTGATTCTATGCATAGAATAGCTAAGCTATTGAGTCTATTTGCACCCATTGTAGAACGTAAGTAATTTTTAACTCGTTTTAAACAAGAAAACGATCGTTCTGCGCTACAGTTTGTTACGGCTAAAGTTATAAATATTCGATAAGCGATTTCTACGTTTGGAAACTCAGTGTAAAGGTCGTTTGAATGCAGAAGTTTCAGAAGATCAGAAGGTGAATTTTTTTCCATCTTTTTTTTCGGTGCAATGAGTATGGAAGTGCACAAATTCGTCTTCTAGTGAGGACTCAAGATCTGAACAATATATTTCTCTTAAATGTTTTGCTCGTTTACGAATTTCCCTATTATCTAACGAGAGTAAGTAACCGAGAATTTTTCTTGAATCTTTTCATATGCTGTACATCTTTTACGCAATTCAGATCCCAGATTGTCAAGAATGACATTAAAAGTATTAACTGTAAACTGGTCTCGACCTGACAGCTGCACATCTCCATCTCGTGTTTCATCAGCATGTAATTTTCTCTTTCTTTGTCTGGAAACTGTTGATTTATAATCTTGAGTTTCTGAAATTTTTAAAGCATTTTTTTCATAGATTTCAAATTCATTTCGCGTATCAGCAACGACTTTGATCAAAGTATGACAATCATCGATTACATCAGCGATGCTACAATTAATTTTTTGCAATCTTTGGCTTACAGCATTAAATCTTGAGAGTAAGAAATGCCAAAGTATCTGCATAAATGCTGTTTGAAATCGCTCCAACTGAATTCGAATACCTTTAGCTTCTTGCCGTGTAGGGTAAATTCGTACCCCTTAAGAGAAAACCATCATATTTAAAAAAATAGGAAAGATAAATGAGTATTAATTAAAAGTATTTTTTGTTTGATAAATGCTTTATTGGTTCTATAATCAAATTTAACATAAACCTTATAAACTTCTCAAAAATAAACAATTAAAAAAAAAACTAAAATAGTACGATTTAAAACCATTCATCCCAAATCGTACTGCTATATCCTTAATTCGTACTTTGAGATCTATTCATTGGTATACAGTATTGAGAATCAGCATCATAATCAACAATGTGTTATTAAAACAAGTAGTAATTATTAACAAATTCGACGGACGGTCTTCGCCAATTCTTGGCAATCATCGCAGTTATAATCTTTGGTTTTTTTATTGGTTCCTGCACAAAGTTCATGTATCCACGTCTCACATTGTGTGCACTGGATCATGGTTTCTTTTATGTCTTCTTGACATAATGTGCAGTACCAACTGCCATTTTCATCTTGTTCTTGCTTCTTTTTCTTATTTTCCTTTTGTGATGTCTTAGTAGTTTTACTTTTCATAGCACTTAGATTCTTTGATACATTCTTCTTCTTCGACTCTTCTATTTTACCCTCGAGCTCTTTTTTATGCGGACTCTCTGTAATAACAATAGCACCTGTAGTTTTTCTTTTTATTGGCCTCGAATTTCCAGGAATAGCACGTAATGGAGATATAGTTTCTAGCGTCGTTCTAACTGAACATTCTTTCTTTTTCTCTTCTAGACATTGATCTTCCTGTTCCAAAAGGTGGATTCTCGATACCCCAGGAAAATTTGGGGACATAGCTTCCTTAGTCTGTTCTTGTTGTATTTCAGTTGTTAAATTCTGGGAAACTTCAGCTAATTCAGAGCGGGAAGATTCTGGAAGACTTAGATTAGCTTCTTCAAGTACGACATATTCCTCATCCCTGATCTTATAGCGATTGCAAGGCCATAAACCGCAACATTCGAAACCATGTATACCAGTTTCCATACAAACCGCTCGAGGATAAGCCTCTTTCAAAATTTCTGCAATGTTATGTTTGTTTTATGACAGATCCAGGGTGGTTTCGCATACATGATACGCAAGCAGCGTTAAAATTCTGTTTTAGAGTTTAAAAAAATGACCTATCTAATGGTTGTAGCTTGTGTGTGGTATGGGCCAGAAGAGATAACATAACAATTCCATAGTCCCTAGCGAGATTAATTGCATCAATGTTCTTCGTGTGCGTCGAATGACCATCTAGGATGAGAAGAATTTGATTTTCTTGTGATTTTTGCAGCCTTAGACATTTTATAAAATGATTATATTAAATGATTATTATTATTATTTCATCAGAGAACTAAGAGATACCCAGATAATCTAATAATTCAGACTACCTATAAAAGATACAGGAATTTCTGCAACAATCTTCTAAAGAATTTAAAAAATAACTACGATAAAAATGAATTAAAAACAGCAGGTAACAATAGTAAGCAACTTTGGAAACATATTAAAAACGTCACCAATATGTCTAAACAGCGTGAAGCAAATTCGAGTTTACTGCTTACTAATCCTTCACCAGTCTTGTCAGCTAACAACGTTAATAACTTTTTTGTCAATATTGGGAAAACTCTTGCCGAACAGATTCCGAAACATTATTGTGACCAACCTTTTCAAAAATCAATCAATATCTGTAACCTGAAATCTTTTGTTATGCTTGACACTGACGAAGACGAAATTACTCGAATCATTTCTGGGCTAAAAGATGACTGTGCAGTTGGATTGGATAACATAAGCAATAAGATCCTTAAACTTTTTAAGCATATATTGGTACCTCCTTTAACGCATATTTTTCGAATCTGTATCTCCAAAGGTATTTTCCCTACTTGTCTAAAAAAGGCAGTTGTAATCCCTGTCTTTAAATCTGGAACTAAAGACTTAGTTAATAATTATAGGCCAATATCGTTACTCCCCTCAATATCAAAAATATTAGAGAAAATTGTAAACAATAGACTGGTTAACTATCTAGAAAAAAATAACTTTTTGTCCTCTGCGCAATTTGGTTTTAGAGCAAAATTATCTACAGCCGATGCGGTGCATAGCCTAACAAATTACATTTCAGAAGAACTCGGCAAAGGGAACCAGACCCTGGGAGTCTTCCTTGATTTAGCCAAGGCCTTCGACACGGTGTCTGTTTCTGTTCTTCTAAACAAATTACAGGCCATTGGAATAAGGGGAACGCCCCTGAAACTATTCGCTGACTACTTAGATGACCGATACCAATGTGTTAGAATAGATAATATCACGAGCGCTGAGCAGAAAAGTACTGGTTTTGGTGTTCCTCAGGGAAGTATTCTGGGCCCCACGCTATTCCTGATTTACATTAACGACTTGTGCAATCTTAATATTAAAGACGGCAAAATTATATCATATGCCGACGACACTGCATTAATATTTACCGCTAAAACCAGTAGCGAACTGTTCCAAGTCGCTCAATTAGGTTTTAATAATGTGACTAACTGGCTTCAAAGCAATTTACTTACACTAAATGCTGACAAGACAAAATATATTCACTTCTCCATGCGCAAGCCTCAACTTAACATTGCTAACCCTCAGTTATATGCCCATCAATGTGGTATCCGTTCAGTCAACATGTGTAATTGCCCTTTTATCCTCGAAACGAGCAACATAAAATACCTCGGAGTAATAATGGACGACACACTGTCTTTCAGAAAACATATTGATAGTTTAGCTAAAAGAGTACGCAAATTAATGTATGTTTTTAAAAAATTGCGAACATTTGCAGATTCAAAACTAATAACACAAGTTTATTTAGCCCTATGTCAATCTATAATTCAATACTGCATTACTTCATGGGGTGGCGCAGCAAAAACCAATTTACTTCCTCTTGAAAGAGCTCAGAGAGCAATTTTAAAGGTAGCAAACTTCCATCCCTTTTTCTTTCCCACTGATCTGCTTTATAAATCCTGCAACGTGCTGACTGTTCGCCAACTTTTCATTATGCACTTAGTATTAAAACAACACACCATGCTTACCTACACTGCTGACATTACTAACAAGAGACGGAATGATATAGTATGCGCATCAAATTTTACTTCAAAACATGTCTTTGTGGAAAGATTTTTTACATTCTTAGGCCCATTTCTGTACAATAGATTAAATAGAAAACTAAGTATCTATAAATTGAATTATTTTAGCTGTAAAAAAATTATACTTAAATATTTACTAACCATCGCCTATGCACAGACAGAAGAGCTACTTGTTGTCTGCAAATAGAAACGCTTACATGCAATTTTACTGTTACTAACCTAAATTAGATTTAGTTTTTCACTTTATACTCATTGTTAATTTATTACATTAAGTATTTATGCACTTCCTAGCCTGAAGCACAGGTTCAACCTAGTTCAGGCAAATAAGAAATTGTGTTCTATTTTAATTGTTAAGAAACTTATTGTAAATGTGCCCTTTTTATAAATAAACGATTATTATTATTATTATTATTTATTATTAAGCCATTTGGTAAATAAGATGCTGACAATCCATCCGCTTTCTGAACATTCATACAAAGTATTCGGTGGCCCTCCACGCATCAAGCTTTCTGTCATCCTTTTACGTTTAAATATAAGCATGGGAGGCACAAATTCTCCAGCTGCGTTCATACAACAAATGCATGTTGTGTTAACACCACGTTCGCCGCTAGTGGCAGCTCCAACCTGGTGTTTCCCTTTTTGAGCCAAAATTTTTGAAGGCTTATGAACTGTGCTCAAACCTGTCTCATCCATATTATAAAAATTTTCGGCTGTAAATTGACCTTCGTCTAAGATGGACTCATATTTGTCGAAGAACGCCATCACCGTTTCTTTGTTGAATCCTTTACAGCGAGCCATAGACGTGGGTTCTGGGGTTCGTAAGGATATTTCTGGATGATTCTTCATAAATTTATAATACCATTTCCAACCAGCTAGTTGCGATTCAATATTGAATCTGTGTTTCAGTCCATATTTTTCTGCTAACTGATAAGCTAAGCGCCGTAAATCGGTAATGGTCAAGCCGAAAAATCTAGACTCCAACAAAAGAACATGTCTGACCAGTTCTGCTTCCATTTCCTCTGTTAAATCATTTGGACGTCCATTTCTTTTACGTGTATTCAAACCTTTTAAATGTCGTCTAAATGTAGGTTTCGGTATTTTAAATACACCACAAACTACGTTAAATTTTAAGTCCCCATTGTATCTTCTTTACTCCAAGAATAATATTTTCTTTTTATCATGGTGTTCTAAAATAGAAAATATATATGTTTAGTATATTTTTAACTTTTGTGGTTATTTTTCCAATCAAAAATCTATTAAAACAACTTGTCATAAACAGTTTAAGAATTAGTAAATTATCAAATTCTGATTTATAAATAGTTTTCCTTAATCGTACCAGTACGTTTTAAGAATTTAACTCGAGTACGAAATAGGAGCAACAGCCAAACAAATTTTAAATTGACCGCCAAAAAAATTGACAACAGTTACGAGTATGATAACATGTCAGATGAATTAACAAAGATACACATGAATACGTGTAAATACATAAAATAGGTTATACACGACCTTATTTGAATAAAACTCTTACGAAATGTGTAAAAATATTACAACAATAGTTGAAAAAAACTTACTTTTTCAATATTTTTGTCGAGAGAAGCTTCACATGTGGTATCTGTCAGGTGGTGAAATGGCCGACTGTTTTTTCTATTTTTTGCCACTAGAGGCGCTGATAGCTGTTACCAAAGCCGAGTTTTAAGTGGAGTACGAATTTGGCGTAAGTACGAATTAGGCAAGTTTACCCTGATTGCATTTTCTTCGATATCTTATTCAAGAATAATCAAAGTTTCAATTATTTCAACAAAATGTTGATTAAGTGCTTGAACCGCTTCATAACGAGCTGACCATCTGGTTGCAGATAAAGATTTTAACGCATTTCTTTTTTCAGTATGAGACTGTAAGACTTCCCAGCGATGCGTCGATGCAGTAAAGAAGATGTATAAAGTTTGTACTGTATTAAAGAATGACGCAGCTTCTGGGGCGCATTCTACTGCGTGAACTTCAACTAAATTCATAGAATGAGCAGCACAAGGAGCATGTTCTGCAAGATGATTAATTTCATGAATTCTTGCCTGTAAACCCGAATAAATCCCTGATACATTATTCGCGTTATCATATGCGAATAATGTATCAGGGATTTTAGGTACAAATTAAATGCTAATATGTGAGTAATATTAGTACCTACAGATAAAAACCAACGTGATAATGCTCTTTGGCACAAATGTCTGGGCCATTTAAATAGAAAATGTTTCGAGTATTATGCACTTACGAATAAGTTATAAAGCTTGCAGCCCATGTATGGAGGAAAAGGCGACCAGAGGACCATATAAGCGGATGCTAAGACCAAGATCCAAAAGATTAGCAGAAATTTTGGATGGTGGATTAAATAGTTAGAAATATTTCATGACAGTATTAAATGATTATTCCCATTTCTGTGGTGGTAAAGGTATCCGTTTCTCTTTCTTTAGCTTCCTCACAAAGAAAAAACCTCAGTTGCAGTGGCGTGCCTAGGGTTTCAAAATAACGCAAGCCCAAATTTTTTTAACCGGTTTAAAAAAAAAGAAAGTTCAGTTTTTTATTTTACCAGTATTACACTTGCATCGTCATAGATTTGCGCTACTAATTTTGCGATGCAATCATGTCTATTCAATAATTCTAAAATAATATTAGAGAGTGAGTCTGCTGTGCGACTTTCCGACACATTAAGAAAGTCCAAAAAACGGTCATGAATTTCATTTTTATAATAATATCTGAGAATCAAGCACAGTTCTTCTCTATGACTAACATCGGGGGTTTCGTCAATAATAATTGAAACAAATTTTGTTGGTCTAACTTCGTAATCGATGCAAGTTTGCATCACATCGGCTACGGAATGAATAATATCGTTTTGAATTTTGTTAGATAAATAACTCGGCCCCGGTTTGTCACTTTCCTGATGCTGCATATGATTTTCTAAAACGACATCGTATTTTGAAATTAAAGAGACCAGTTCTAAAAAAATGCCTTTATTTAATGAAGTTTTGGACTCATCATGTCCTCTTAGTGCTTGTTCACGTTGGAACGCGCGGGCGCGGTGGCGGGTGCGGTCGCGAAGACGTGGCGGGTTCGTGTTCACATTGGCCGCCAGGCGTTTGCGCGGGTGTGACGTGTTGTCAGAGATTGCAACCATGGACGACGATCTTTTATTTTTAACCGTCTTCAGGAAATAAAAAGTTTAAAATACCTACAAATATATCATATTTCCAGCATAATAATATGTATTTCATTTACTCACCCTCCATATCAGGAAACAATCCAGCAATTTCCTTCCATAGTTTATTAAGAACATTTCTGTTCATATGATGACTGTGTTTACTTTGCCAAATAGGAGTTCTAGCCTGAACAGCACTAATAAACTCTTCTGTATTGAACGACATGAAAGAAAGGTGCTATCGTTTCTAGCGACAAGTTCAAACTGGTTGAACTTACCTGACGTCGCGAGTGAATCGCGCGCTCCGCCGCTAGTTCGACGTGAACACACACAAACGTCTCAGTCGTTTGATAATGCCGCGAGCGGGCCGCGCGCGTCGGTCGCTAGCTTGCCCGCTATAATCACCGGCAAATAAGATGGCAAAAGTCGTTAGATGCGCACAAGTCGTTTTTTAGGTCTCTTTGGTGGTCAAGCGGGACGCGGGGTATGAGGTAGCGTCGATCCGAGCGCGCGATTGGTGCATCAGTCGACCCTTGCCTCCCGCACCGCGCCTTCGTCCCGTTCGCTCCCGATTACATTTCAGTGCACGAAAATTGAACCCTTTGTTTTTGTTGTGTTAAACTTAAGTGTTGTTATTGTTTTTAAATTTATGATAGAGTTCCTGAAAAGGCATAGCATACGAGGAAAGTATGCTCAAACCAGAGTTATACAAATTAATAAAATTGGAAAAAGAACAATTTAAAACATACAGCATTGACCAAACACTTGCAGAACACAACCATAGTGTTCTGCGATTGCGACTTTCAATATGATGCCAAGGGTAGTTTTATTAACGGATAGTGACGACGACTAGTTATTTTTTTTTTTTATATATATAAACTTTTTTGAATTTTAAATGCACGTTATTTATAACTCCTAATAAACTTGAATTCCTCTCCCTTCTTTAACTTTGTTCTAAACAGACATGATCAAATATAAATGATGGCAATAACAATAGAATAATGACGATCAATAAAAGTTACCACTTTTTTGTGCCACTAAGTGTACGATGCGCGAACTTACCCCCACTACGCCAAAATCTTGCCATCTCATTTGCCGGTGACTATACTTAGACCGCACGTGCGTTTTGTACGTGAACACTTGGATATAAACTCAAGTGTTTGATATTTCGTGACCGCGCCCGCGCCCGCGCCCGCGCCCGCGAGTCAACGTGAACAAGCACTTAAAGGAAGTTCCTGTTGTGCTAAATGACAAACAATATCGACTAATCTTTGAAAAACACTACGGTTGTTTTCAACGCGCGTGTTATATTTTGAAATTTCCTCAGATAACTGGCGTGATATAGCTGTCTCAATTCGTTGTTTACCAAAATTACCAAAAGAAACCATTGCACACAGGTGTTTATGGGAATTTGCGTGCCTTTTAATGGCGCCAGATATGTTATTTAAATCATTATAACCAGATGTATTCCAAACGGAATCTTCATTCGAAAAAAATATGCAGCACCAGCAATACAACTTATTAGTATGCCAACAATCCAACTAGTTTTATACACTGATCTATTAAATTTTCGTTTATGCGATTTACTAGTCTGAGAAATACACAGATTAGGCGTCGGTTCTAATGAAGAAATTAACTGTTTTTTCTGAGCAAAGTTTAAAGATTTTACCTTATAACGGCGGACCTTCGCCAATCAAAACTTGAACGCATTTTAAATCCTCACAAGGAACAATTACCTCCATTGTTGTAGGTAAGTCACCAAAATAATTGTTTATTGTATCACTGAGGAAATCTAAGAAAACACACAAAAAACTTTAACAACATAACCTTTTCCCACCAAGCAAATGAAACTGAAGTTAGTTGCAGTCTCGGATGTCGAGAACTACTGTGTTGTCATTTAGGCAAAAAAAGTCGCCAAGTATATGAAAAATCTAGCTAGATGTCGCAAATTTTATATTTTTGAGATATTGCTTGAATATTTAATTTCGTTATTTTAATAAGTCGCTACTTTTTATTGTTGCTAAATGTTAAAACAGTTTCCAAACTCGTTAAAAATCTCCAAGATCTCACAACGTGACTAAAACGGCAACACTTCAGAGTTGGCAAGCTGACAAGGTCACGCATACGCGTGCAACTTCATACCGTAAGCCCTGCTTAAATCTGCCATAGTTTTCGATTTTTACTATGCACAAGGTCTAATTCGTTATACGGCACATCGCTGTAAGTGCGAAAGAGACAGATATAGTATTTGAAAGCCAGGTAAAAGCCCGTGCGTGTAAGCGAGATAGCTATATGTAGATGCAACAAATGCGAAACTCTGCGCGCGAACAATCGCGATGTGTAGTAGTGTAGAATAGGTAGATACTTTGTGTTATTTTGATAAGAATTAAGCGCGCGAACTTTTAAATAGTTCAGGTTTGATATTGATTCTCTATCGAGCATTTTAATAAGGCATATGGCTTTTGGGCTTATATGAAGGTACCGCCACTGCTCAGTTGTCCTTAAACCTTAAAGGGCCTGAGCAAAATTCTTAACAAAAACTGTGATGAGCTAAGCAAGCGAACTTTCCTCCTGTCAGCACTTAGCAGTCCCATGCTAAGGATTGCAGTGGCCATTTAATGAATTGGCCAAATTCTACTATATGGGGACAAAATAAGTACACCGGCTTGTAATTTTATTAATAGGTAGAATTTTTTAGGCAGGTCATTTATTTTTCCTAAGAATGGTGCATTACCTTAGAAAATTAGTTAAAATAACATTGGATCACATGAAATTAGGTTGTTGGTTTTTATAGCATGTGAAAATTATATCATGGCCATTATTAAAACCTTCAATTTTATGCTATCTGTTATCATACACACCCGTCTAAAAGCTATGAGATTTTTTTTTTTTTTTTTTTAAACATTGCCCCACACTAGGAATTTCTCCTGTATCGTGGGTGCGTTTACAAACATTTAAACTCACATACACAAACAGCCAGACCCGAAACAACTACCTGTAGGTCATACAAATATTTGTTCCGTGTGGGGATCGAATCCACAACACGCGGCGCAGCAGCCGATGGCTCAACCACCGCGCCAACCGTGTCGTCAAAAATTGACAGAAAACCTAACATAGAGCCCATTTCCTTAAAGACCTTGTTGAAAGAAGCATCATCTCAATAGAGCATGTAAATTCTAATAATAATTTAGCTGATTATTTTATTGACTAGAAGCCTGTACAAAGATAACTTTGTAAATCAATTTATGAGTTAATTTATATCTTATCTTATCAGGAGTCTTTACATAAAGGTGACTTTAGAGTTTAAGAGTCATTGTTGATTTTAAGATATAAATCTTTATAAAATGTTGTGTAAAGTAAAGAACTAAATAGTACTCATGTTTCATAGGCAAATATAATATGTTGTTTGAATTAAATTTAAGGTGTGTGTGCTTAATGTTTCCCATTAAGCACATCACTACTTGTTACATAGCATGTCACTAAAGCATTCAAACAACATGTTATCATATGGTACGGTGTAAGTACATGGTTTTGAAATAGGTATTTTTGATGCAATAAGTTAGTTAGTAGGTTCGCGTATGTGCACTTTGATCGCGACCTACATTTGGAAGTGCATTGACACACGGCGGAGCCTAGATGATGCATTTATGTACATAATTTAATTAGTGTTCAATTATACGTGATTTGAGTCGGACAACTTGCATTTTATTTAGATTCATTCCCGTTGAGCATTCATTGACATTCCTTGCATTTTATTGACATTTTCTGCATACTTGCATTTGCATTTGCATTGACTTTAATGTTTGGTTGCACCCAACATAAGTTTTTTTGGTCCTTCGAAACCTTTGCAAGTACCGTACAGTCCGATACATCGGGCAGTAATACGTCGCGTGTGAGCTGTGTCGTGCCGCGTCATACCGTGCCACGTGTGTTGCCGTACAGGAGCATTCGTCAAGGTAGCAGCGATCCAGGTTCCAGAGCGACGCTTGGCATTACGGAAGAAGGGAGAGTTCCTGAAGTTCAAGTAAGATCGTTCATTTTTTACTTACCACTTTGACAATGGAAGCTTTAATCGCGCGTCAAGCTGAGGTTCTCGAGGAGGTGAAGAGAATTCATTCTAATTTTAAGAAGGATTCAGCGAGCAGGAAGACCCCCGATTACATTCGACAAAGGCTTGAGCGATTGGATCAGTTATGGGCGGAAGGTGAAGAGAATAACCAGAAACTGAGCACAGTAGATGATAAAAATCATCAATATTTCGAAAATAACATTTATGAGATAATCAAAAGTTGGTACCAAGGAGCTCGTCAGGAGGTGGCAGCATACGAGATCAAGCCTCAGAGCGGACCTACCAACGCCGGCCAGAGTAAGTTAAGCGTTGAGTTTGACAAGACCCTTTTCGATAAATTCCCAAAAGCGGAGAAGAAGCTACTCGAGTTACAGCAGTTGCAACAAGCTAATTTCCGTGCTTTTAATAGGTTAGTGGCGAGTAGGAACATTGACGACGTTAAGGAAAAATGGGAGATTGAGGATATGTTAAAGACCTTAGAGTCTTGGTGGGCGGCAATTGACAAGTTACATTTACAGATTGATGGTATACTAGAAGGCATACCTAACGAGTATTATGACGATTTTTGTCGTCATGAAATGGCATTTTCAAAAGTAAAACGGACGCTAAACATGAACCTAAACGCCTCTGTGCATCAACAACAAACTTTACCTAAAATTGACATAACAAGTTTTACCGGAAATTATACATCATGGCCTACTTTCATGGATCTGTACGTAGAAGCGATTCATAATAACCCCGCTATTGCAAAAACCCAAAAAATGCAACATCTTAAAGGAAGGTTGCGCGGTGAAGCGGAAAAGCTCGTACAGCATTTACACATTGCACCCGAAAATTACGACACGTGCTGGGAAATATTGAACCATAGATATAATAATAAATTTCTGCTATTCACCAAGAATTTTCAAGTATTTATGCGTCAACCTAATTTACAAAACCAATCTGCACATGACCTTAAGCGATTATATGACACTAGCAATGAAACCATAAACGCTATACATAACTTGGGCGTAGATACAAGCTCTTGGGACCCTGTACTGGTTTACGTTTTATGCGAAAAACTTGACGCCGAAACCTATTCGGAATACATGCAGTCCAGGTCAGATCCGCGAGAGATACCTACATTTAATCATTTTATGGACTTCGTTGAAAACAAATTCATGGCATTAGAACCTTTGCATAGGAAAAAGCCAGAAAACAGCAATAAACCTGCACAAAAACCACAATTCAATAATGCGCCATATCCATTGAATAGAAATCATAAGCCAACCTATTCGCAACCTAATAAAGGTTCATCAAACCGGTCTCGTAACTTCCATGCATACAACGCTGGGAAATTTAACAAAATTATTTGCTCATTGTGCAATACCAACCACGCATTATTCCAATGTTCCAAATTCATTGACATGGCAGGTTCGGAAAAGTTACAATTTATTGAGGACAATCATATTTGCAAAAATTGTCTGTTTGTGCACACTAAGGGTTACTGTGCGTCACTAAAAAGATGCAGAGAGTGCAACGAACCACACAACACATTACTGCACAACAATATTGTCAAGTCAGCGCAAACGCCCTCAGCAACACACACTGTGCCTAAATCGTCGTCATCAACGACAACCAGGTCAACAAAAACGCTGCAAAATAACTTCGCCTCGAATAATGATGACGAGATATTATTGGCAACTGCATTAATTCAGGTAGCGACAGCTAGTGGCGACTATATTACACTACGGGCATTAGTTGATCAAGGTTCACAAATTACCCTGATCACCGAGAATACAACTCAACGACTGGGGATACAGCGTCAGCAGTTAAACGCAAACATAAGTGGTATCGGCACTTTATCCAATAGGAGTAAAGGAAAGGTCGAGTTATTCTGCAAGTCGGTACACAGCGATTTCCATTTTACAACGGACGCATTAGTCATGACGGGTGGTAAATAATCTGCCTAACGTTACATTCGCAAAGAAGCCTTGGGCTCACGTGACAGACATTACACTAGCCGATCCAGACTACAACATAGCTAGGCCCATTGACATACTCCTAGATGCACACGTATTTTCTGAAATCCTGATGAATGGTCTGGCTAAGGGAGAGGTTAACGAACCTATGGCTCAACAGACACATTTAGGGTGGATTCTGTCAGGCAACGTCAACAAGACATTAAACTGCAACGTCGTCATAAATCAAGTTGATGATTTGACAAAGTATTGGGAAGTGGAAGACATCAGCGGAGATACATGCAATTCAATGACGACACAAGAGAGATATTGCGAGGAGTTTTATATAGCAACAACAAAGCGCTTACGAAATGGCAAATATGCAGTTCGTTTGCCGATGAAGCCTAATTTTAATCAGTTGTTGGGCAAATCAAAACCACGTGCAGTAGCACAATTCATGGAATTAGAAAGGCGACTAACCAGGGATGACAAATTATCCGAAAGCTACGTTAATTTTATGCAAGAATATTTGGAGATGGGACATATGAAAGAGAGTAAGAATGACAACAACTCAACATGCTACTTACCTCATCATGCAGTCCTTAAACAGGACTCAGTGACAACGAAACTCAGAGTGGTTTTCAACGCCTCGCAGAAGACTGACACTGGTTACAGCTTGAACGACTTGATGGAGTGTGGTCCTAAGCTTCATCAAGACCTAATGACACTACTACTGGGATGGCGGCTATACAAGTATGTGTTTACAGCAGACTGTGAGAAGATGTATCGTATGATCCTAGTACAAGAAGAAGATCAACATTTGCAGAAAATAATGTGGAGAGAACCAAACCATCGGTCCATTAAAGGAGTACCAGTTATGCACAGTGACTTATGGTACTAAGGCGGCACCATTTCTAGCGCTTCGAACACTAAAGCAGCTAGCTAAAGATGACGCAGGGAAATTTTGTTCTGGGAAGTTGACGACACGGTTGGCGCAGCGGTTGAGCCATCGGCTGCTGCGACGCGTGTTGTGGGTTCGATCCCCGCACGGAACAAATATTTGTATGACCTACAGTTAATTGTTCCGGGTCTGGCTGTTTGTGTATGCGAGTTTAAATGTTTGTAAACGCATCCACACGATACAGGAGAAATTCCTAGTGTGGGGCAACGTTTAAAAAAAAAAAAAAAAATATCCGTTAGCAGCAGATGTCGTTACAAACAAGATGTATGTTGATGACGTACTAAGTGGTAGCAATTCTATCGAGCGAGCTCAAGAAATCCAAAAACAACTCATCAACATGCTGAAAGGAGCTGGTTTAACGTTGCGGAAGTGGTCAGGCAACGACCTGACCTTGATCGAAAGCTTATCATCATCAGACCTTAACCAGACTACCATTATTATTATTATTCATTTATTTCAGACAATGTCCATATTACTTACACAAAATTAAATTTAAATATAATATTAAAATTACATACACAATGACACACACAAATAAATTAAATACACAATTTCATAAATACAATTAAAATTAAATACAAAATGTCATACATAGAATTAATTAAATCTAAATGAAATTATACACAATACGGTCAAACAATACGAGGAGAAACGCTAGTATGAAGCTGCATCCACCTCTGCAACAGGGACAGGTCCCACCGCTCGGACAACACCATCAGGAGACTGTTTGAGCTACTTCGTATGCGACTTAATAGAGAGGCGCTCCGCTTTCTTATGATTGCGAAAAAATCATCCGTCCGCGTCTCAGCAAACATCGTCGAAGCGCTACAAAACCGCGGAAGCCCCAACAGTATCCTAAAAGCATTGTTGTACTGCACACGCAGTGCGCTGTACGCCCGCTGCGTAAAGTTGGCCCACAGGCTGCACGTGTAAAACGACTGACAAAATGCCTTAAATAGTGTCACCTTTACAGGTCTAGTACATCGCGCAAACCTGCGAGCCAACATATTACACCGGACAGACAGCGCTCTGCGCTCTCGCTCAATGTCCAGATGGTGTCACACAAGTCGTCAGAGACCCAGTGGCCCAAGTATTTAAACTGCTGTACCCTTTTTAAAGGAATGCCGCAAAGAGTGATAGGAGGTACAGAAGAGTAGCATTTGGTACCAGATTTAAACAACATAAATTCACTCTTTTTGGCATTGTACCTGAGCCCGTGAGCCCCTGCATATGACTCACATATACGCAAGAGTTTACGTAAGGCACTGATCGAAGGACTCAGCAACACCATATCATCTGCGTAACTTATGTTGTTCATACACACTCCGTCTATGGAACAGCCAATATTAGTGTTGCTGAGTTCAGCGATCAGCCCGTTTATGTACAGGTTAAAAAGGCGAGGCGAGGATAAACCCCCTTGCCTAACTCCGCATTCCAACCTGTACACGTCCGACTGTGCACCCATCCATCTTACGGTATTCTGCTGCCTACTGTACCAGTACCGAAGCAAAGATACTGTCTCATGTGGCACATCTGTTTCACATTGCAGCTTCTGCCACAGCTTGTCATAACACACCAGATCAAATGCTTTTGAAAGATCTAAGAAGCATGCATATACTGGTGTGTTTCTGTCCGTGTAGTATTGCACAGTCTGCTTAAGACAGAGGATAGCACTCTCAGTTGACAACCCGGGTCTGAAACCAAACTGAGCGTCATGCAAATGTAGGTGCCTTCCCAACTGTTTGTTAAGCAAACTGTCCAACACCTTAGCTATGACAGTCGCAAGCGAGATCGGTCTGTAATTAGACAGATCCGATGAGTCACCCGTCTTATCTTTGATAATTGGCACTACAATTGTGTGCATTAAATCATCGGGTAAATAACCATGACTAATACACAAGTTAAACAATAGTGCAAGGACTCTTGGCAGATGCACGCCCGCGTACTTCAGATGCTCGATGCTAAGGCTATCGTGACCTGGGGACTTGCCTCTCACCATCTTCTTTATGATTTGGGCCACATCCTTGGCTGAGAATCTGACATTAACATGCCCAGGGCGGTCCTCAGCAGCGAGCACCTGTGACGCAGACCCGAGCGGTGATACCACACTAAAATGCCGTTGAAAGGCACAGGCTATGTTCCGTGGTTCATGCGCACCCCCGACACTCACCGGAGAGCCCGACCTTGGATTAAGTTTGTGAGTATATTTCCAAAAATCACCAAAACTCTTACTCGAATGATGTCCTGCAATGATTTCCATCTTAATTTGGTATTCATTATTTTGGCAGTACTTTAATTTTTCTTTAAATAGTTTTCGAGACTGGCACATATTATTATAATGATACCCTGATCTAGGACGTCCATGAGATACCCAAATCTCAAAACAAAACCAGGCCCTCCGGTGAGCGTCACTAACGTGCCTATTCCACCCTGTTACATATTTAAAATTCCTGCCCTTAGGTATATTGCAGCTTCTCTTAGCGGCTTCAGTCAAAATATTTACAATGTCAATATACATCTTATTTATCGTCAATTTATGGTTCTGATCACTACACATTCTATCTGCACAATAACCAAACTCAGATTGGAAATCAATCTGTTTTAGTCTTGAGTTACAGTAATTAGTGTAATTTTGGATTTGATTATCATCCCTAAGTCCCCACTTGATATAATTGTAAGTATTTGAACTGGATGTAATTTTAGGTTTAACAATATTTACATCACACTCAATGAGTAGCGGATAGTGATCAGACCAGTATGTGTCGTACAGTACGCACACGTCCACAACCGCGCGCCGCGCCGCACCTGTCACTACACAGTGATCGAGCCATCGCTGACACCCGTGCGCATCGCTCACAAATGTATAGGTATCACGAGGCAGCCACTCAACGTCCAGACACGACCACGATTGTTCCGAACAAAAAGTTAATAACTCATTTGAGAACAACTCACCTGGGTGCGCGTTAAAGTCTCCCAGAATGAACACAGATTCCACATCACAACTTTCAATAATAGCGTGCAACTCACTCAGGCACTCTGTAAATTCAGTCAAATTATCCACCGAATCAGTTGGCATGTACACGGACATCACTAGCATAGACCGGTCATGAAGCACTACCTTTATCGCAGCGAGACGCACACTATTGCACGCGACCACAGACACCGTTGGAAACATCGTCTTCCTCCATAGTAAAGCGACACCACCATACGGCCTACCTCTAAGCACTCCAGCGGTTGTATCAACAGCAGACTTCCCAGTAAAGGAAAACGCGTCATTAATGCTGCCCAAGAACTGTACGTCGTGAGGCAAAAGCCAGGTCTCCTGTAGTGCTATAATGTCCGCCGCTTGACAGACGCTTTACACAGTTCACCGACCTAGTGACATTCTTGCAGTTGAAGGTAACAAGCTTAATTGTGCTATCCATTTACTGGCGATAGTACTCCATTTATCTCCCGATAGGTAGGTCTGTCCGCGTTGTGATTGTAATCAATAAAGCGACGATATAATACCCCGTCGGGCCAAAAGTCCTCTAGCATAAACATGTCGAGCTTGTGTTTAGGTACAAAAACAATGAAACCATTATAATTTCTATTAGACTTCATATTAAGTTTCACCAATTTTATTTCCATGTTCGTTTTCTTGAGTAAATAAGATTTTATATCATTCTCAGAAGTCTCTTTAGATACGTTGTAAACATAGATCGGAACTTGAGTACTCGCAGCCTTGAAATTATTATCTGACTCAACAATAGCCTTTCCTGTTTTTCCTACCAAGCGGTTTCTCAATCTATTTTTCTTTTTCTGTACTAAAGTCCATTCCTCACTAGACATTGGCTTTTTGGACTGTGATTTAGACACTCCATCCTGGACAATAACAGAAAAACTCTTATTATTTTCAACGCATGATTGTTGACTGATTGGCCGATCACAAGTTTGCGCACAGTTTACTGCAGAGTTCGGCAACTTTGAGTGACTCACCATCGCACTAGACAGAGCGCGATCAGCTGATAAATTCCCACTCGCCAGCGACGTTCCGTTCACTCTTACGCGCAGTGATTTTACCGCACTACCCACATCCGACGAAATGTCAATCGGGTTTTTCAAGGGAGTTATCGTAGGCTGTTTCTCTGTAGATTTATCCGCGCCACGTAAGGGTGATAAACCCATTGGCCCACTTTCGTGCTCAAAGCTCGACAACGCACAAGCACCCCGTCTCATGTTAATGTTTCGAGAAAAATTGTTTACAATAGACGCATTCTTGAGGGCTTCTACTTCTTCTGCTAGGTCTTTAATTTGAGTAACTGTAGCGTACTCCTCAGAGATGCGATCCATCTGGCTTCGCAACTGCAGCAGATCTTTGAGAAGTCTTGTCACATCGACATGATCAAACAGAACGGGGGGTAGTTTCTGTAAATCCCTTGCGACAAAAATAGGAATTTCTTCGGGATCTGTTTCCTTTAAAAGGCAGACAATATCGTCTATGTCACGCAGCGTTTTCCCCTGCCTTTTTCTGATCTTCTTACGCTTTGTTGTTGGAATAGATTCAAACAACAAGTTTTTGGCGTTCAAAATTTCACTTTCCGAGAAAGCACTGACACAAATGCGGGCAATGCTTTGCTCATCCATCACGTCCAGTTTATTACAGATAAATGCTAATGTCTCATTTATGACGACATTGCAACTAACACACTTTACAATATTAGTAGTCATTGTTTACACAAACGACTTCTAAAACCCGAGCAGACGAGCAACACACAGCGCGACCAATCGACGGCGCGTGCGACACCAGACTGATGCACCATGCACTTTACAAACGACGGAACTACAAAAACCCTGGGTGTACAATGGAATCCTACAACTGACACATTTACATTCACAAACAAAATAAGTTCGGACAATAATAAACAACTGACAAAAAGAAAGCTACTGTCCGAAATATCTAAAATCTTCGACCCACTTGGCTGGCTTACACCACTGACAGTAAAAGCAAAACTGATGTTTCAAAACGTTTGGCTATCAGGATGTGATTGGGATGAAACCTTACCTATCAGCGTACAAGAAGAATGGAAGAAACTTACAAGTGACTTGCATAACATAATCAAAATTGAGATACCGAGATGGCTGGGGGATACTACAAAACCTTTCCAAGTCCATGGGTTCTGCGACGCGTCAGAAAAGGCCTACGCGTGCGCTATTTACCTACTGACATTAGATGACAAAAACGAGCCCATGAGTAGACTTATAGCTGCAAAGACCAATCAATAAAAAATTAACATTACCACGGCTTGAACTATGTGGAGAGGTACTACTTTCACGTCTGATGGAAAAGGCCGTAAAATCTTTCAAATGGGAAAAAGTTGACAAAATCACATACGCTTGGACGGATTCGATGATTGTATTAGGCTGGCTGCATGGTGACGTCACAAAATGGAAATAGTTTGTGAGCAACAGAGTACAGCAAGTGCGTGAAGTTATACCAGAACAACACTGGAGTTACGTCAAATCAGAGGACAACGCTGCAGACTGTGCATCACGTGGCATTAGTTGTTCCCAATTGCTACAACATCCGTTGTGGTGGCAAGGGCCAGAATGGGTGAAAAATTACAATGAAAAAACAGCTGACAAAGTTGCAATCACACCGACAACATGCGAATCAAAACAAACCCAAATGAAAGCGTGTGTTGTGAAACGTGAACCGTCTTCGATTGTAATTGAGTTATTAGACAGGCACAGCGATATGACTCGCATTACAAGGGTCATAGCGTGGATGAAACGTTTCATTAACAGCTGCTCAATTATCAAAACAAATACAACTGCTTATTTGACATCAACAGAAATACAAAGCGCCAAAAACCTCATACTAAAAGAAAGAAGGCATGCAGTTGTGCCTTCAAGGACGAGATTATGAGATTGAAGGAAAATAAAGGCGTGAGCACCAGAAGTAACCTCCTGAGTTTAAACCCATTTCTTGACAAGCATGACATTCTACGAGTGGGGGGAAGGTTACATAACTCAAATTTAAATGATAACACCAAACACCCAATGTTGGTACCACATGAACACAAACTGACGGAATTACTGATTTGGCAAGCACACAAAAGGACATTACATGGAGGTCCCAAACTAACTCTGACATATCTACGACAAAGATTGTGGATTGTGGGAGGACATCGCGCAGTTAAAGTCTTTACATAAATGCGTAACCTGTCGGCGATTTTATGCAAAAACTCCTAATTAGATTATGGCAGATCTACCAGAGCCGAGAGTGACAGTATCTCGCCCGTTCACACATACAGGGGTTGATTTCACTGGTCACGTCGAGATCAAGGCTAATAAGGGCAGAGGAGTAAAAACTTTGCTGGCTTACATTGCCGTATTCGTCTGTCTAGCAACAAAAGCTATACATTTGGAGCTGGTCACAGAGTTGACGAGCACAGCGTTTTTATCGGCTTTCAAACGCTTTTGTGCGCGTCGAGGCACGCCACGGGATATGAACAGCGACAACGGCACGAATTTTGTGGGAGCAAATCGGATCCTATTACAACAATATAAATGCATTGTAGAAACTATTGACAACTTCTTCTTGGACAAGGTGTCAGAGATGGGAGTTAAGTGGCATTTCAATGCTCCTGGTTGGCCGAGCGCAGGCGGACTGTGGGAAGCTGCCGTAAAAAGCATGAAGTACCACTTAAAACGTGTCATTGGAGAACAGCGCCTAACTTACGAAGAATTCACCACGCTGTTATGCCAGATCGAAGCATGCTTGAACTCACGACCAATATGCACTGTAACAGAGAACGTGGACGATATCATCTGCTTGACACCTGGACATTTTCTAACCGGCACATCGCTCATGACAATTCCAGAACCGGACATTGACAACACTTACCACTTAAGCAAAAGATGGCAAATTGTGCAGAAGCTCAGTAAAGATTTCTGGAAGAAATGGTCGCAAGAATACCTGCAACAACTACAAGCAAGATTAAAATGGAAACGTCAGAATACCGACCCACGAGAAAATGACATTGTCTGCATCAAAGATGAGAAAGTACCTGCAGGAAAATGGGCACTGGGACGTGTAGCGAAATTACACCCTGGAAAGGACGGCCACACTAGAGTTGTCACAGTGCAAACTGCAAAAGGAGAAACTAAACGACCGATTACAAAATTCTCTCTTCTCTCTCTCTTTCTCTTTTCTCTTTTAAAAAAACGTTGCCCCACACTAGGAATTTCTCCTGTATCGTGGGTGCGTTTACAAACATTTAAACTCACATACACAAACAGCCAGACCCGGAACAACTACCTGTAGGTCATACAAATATTTGTTCCGTGCGGGGATCGAACCCACAACACGCGGCGCAGCAGCCGATGGCTCAACCACTGCGCCAACCGTGTCGTCAAACAAATTACAAAACGTCGATTACAAAATTAGTTCCAATAGTCGAGGCTGAAGAAAACCGATATGACAAACTAACGAAAAACAGGCGCAATAGACCTAAAAACCTTACCTGGAATAGTTTGGTTTGTTACGCATTGATGCTAGTTATGACATTAATAACACCCACTATCCAACAAGATATGAAACTTACCCCACTGACAAAAAATCAAACAATGTACTTCGACAAGATAGCGGACCTGCAAGAAATTAGAGATGAATGGAAATTAGTGTTTTATTATAATATGACATATTACTGGCGAAACGTCGATACACTGCAACAATTCGTGTCACACATAAAACAATTTCGTTGTGATGAGTGGTTGATGCAATTTCAAGTCTTAATCAACCATCTTGACCAAACCACAAATGAACTAATCTACTACAACGAGTTACTGAAATCCCAGCGATTAATTCAACACAGGTTTAAGAGGGGATTAATTGACGGAGTGAGATATGTTGCAAACTCCTTATTTGGCGTACTAGATCAGCGTTTTGCAGACAAATACGAACTCGACATTAATACAATTAAGCACAACGAGAAACACTTGCTACAGTTACTAAAAAAACAGACTAGTATTCTGGAAACCGAGCATAACATTGTAAAGCGCAACGAAGCAACAATGATAAAGCAGTTTACTCTGATAAACCAGCATCTTAGTACTTTAGAAAATAGTTCCTTTAAAGATAAAGCTGACACTGCAAATGCCTTCTACATAATAACATCGGCAATGGCTGCCGAAAGATTGGCTCAAAATTTAAAGGACATCCAACAAACCCTTATCAACACATTGACAAATATGTACCAGGGACATATTGATGTACACCTATTATCACCAAACCAATTACAAGGTGAATTAGATAAAATAGCTCGACAACTACCTCGCGACTCTGCATTACCCGAAGTACAGAATGACGTAAGAGAAATCTACAGATTGTTCAGAATACATGCACGCATTACACAGCAATACCTATTGATGGAAATAAAAATACCGATCTTAAATGATGCATTATACGAGCTGAATAAACTAATCAGCACCCCTCAACGAATTGACGCTACTCGGGTGATGTACGTTATGCCCAATTCTGAATTAATTGCATTTAACGCTAACCAATACTCGTTTATACCCCTAGAACAATCCGATATTCAAGAATGCCAAAAGATCCATGATAAAACCTTGATGTGCAAAATAAATCATCCTATATACAGCACTGGCGATCGGCGTAAATCTATTTGCGAAGTACAGCTGATTCGAGACAACGAAGAACATAGTGCATATTGTCATATCGAAATAAAAGTATGCGCTGACAAGTGGGTAAAATTACATAAGCAAAACACATGGTTTTATTATTGTTGTGACACGTGCGAAGTGCAACTAGTGTGCGGAGCTCAAATGACATCGGAGACGCTACGTCACTCGGGTCTGATAACACTCAAACGAGGTTGTAACCTGCAAGGTGATTCATTCATGCTTCACGCATATATGGAACACACAAGCGACATTTTTGTTAATGAACCATATGCCATGATAATACCCACGATTTCACCCATTAATAATATCATAAACACCTCGGTTCGTAACTCGTCTTTACACATTGAAAATCCCGAAGAGTCTTTCAAGAAGATTGATAATGAACTGCGCTCGATTAAAGAACAATCGACGTTAGAAACCCTATCTCCCCATGACGTTCATCACTACATCGCGATCTATGTGGTCATTATTATTAGCATTGCACTGTTTGTAACATCGGTGTATTATTGGCGAAAGATGTCAACCAAAAGACAGGGGGAGGGTCCTCAAGATGAGAGAAGCAGAGGAAGACGAGAAGAAGATGACATCGAAGACGGGTACAGCAAGATCAACAAACGGGAATCGAAAGTGCATAAATAAATAAATAAAATAAATATTGCTGGACAATCCACACAGCATCATCTAGCCCCAAGCTAAGCAGAGCTTGTGTTATGGGTACTAGATGACTGATATACTTAATACAGCACATTACGTAGATAGATATTTTTATTATATATATAGAAAATACCCAGAACACCCGGAACAAATATTTGTAGATCGTACAAACATTTGTCCCAAGGCGGGAATCGAACCCGCAACCTCTTGCGTCGCAGGCGGACCTTCGCCCGCCGCGCCACATCGGTCGTCAGAGTCATCGTCGCATAGTGAAGTGAATACGGTAACAAAGGTTAACCCCTCCTGTAGTGAAGTGAAATTTGACACTGATAGACATAGCGACGTGTGCTAATTAAGTGTGACATTCTATTTATAGATTTTAGTTTACATTTTTACATATTATAGGAATTTAGTTTACATTCTTACTTATTAATGATTTTTTTTCATATTATTACTCAAAACAACTATGACATAATAATTTAAAAATATGAAATATAAATTTAAACTATTAAATAGCTTTTGTTAAATAAGGGTTCCAACGCCCAAGTTCAATCATCATCCCTTATCCCAATTTATTTTAGGGTCAGCGCAAAATGACTTCTTCTATACATCTCTTTCTGCCGTCATCTCCATAAACGTGTGATTCCATTTAGATTGCTAAGACGCCCTAGACTGCTTAATATCACACGTGTGAACGTATATTATATTACGAGTATATATGCAAAAAGTGCAAATAAGTCCACCTGCCAGAATTAATAATCTGTACTGGCCCTAGGCACGGTAATATTATAATACAGTATTCCACCTTCATACAAACGGACGAAACGCGAGCTATACCTACGCACCTCGATCCCGGGTTGCGCTCGGGGCGCAGACAGTCACGGCTGTACCGCAGTGTCGAACGGACGGTGTGTTGTTTTTTTAACAATAACCGCATAAAAATAAAAGTATTACTAAACAATTCTTGAAAATAAGTCAGAATTACAATTGAATATTCATTGGTATAACCTCGTAAGGCCCAACCTAAATTTAGGTCGATATATATTACGGCCCAATGTACTAAAAATAGGTGCAAGTAGTTGCGGCCCAGAACTTTGATTTAGTAAAAAAGTGTTTAAATGTAATACTTTTGGCTAAACTCTTTTAAGGGGTATTTCTTATACCTAAAGTAAACTATTTCAAGCAAAAAAAAATTTGAAATTAATTGTCCTTTTTTTAGGTCACTGGGCCATAGTTTTAAGTATAATATTAATTTGAATATATCAAATCTATGCAGTTATTTATCATCAAATGTTACAAATTATACCGGAAAAAAAAAGAAACTTTGTGAAAAAAATTCGTTTATTCTCCTTTTATTTTAAATCGTATTAATTAATCATTTTACGTAACAAATATCTCTAAATCAGTCTCATTTTTTAGGAAACAATGTTTTGTGTGTGTTCCAGGGTAGTGTGTGCGGAGAGAAATAAATAGATGTTGTACGCTATATCAGTCTTTTACTAGAGTTGATATTACAAAGTTGTATTTGCGGCGCGTGTATAGCGGATAGCGGTTTCGGGCGAACTCCCTCGCCGGGCGCTGCGCATGCGAGGAATAAAACGACTGCCTCAGCGCCCCTACACTATTCCTCCCCTTTTTTTAAAAAAACTGTAGGTTTTTTACAATAAAATCTGTTACTCTAAAACGTATTATTAATTACATCTATGGCTAAAAGTATTACTTATAAGTTACAATCAGCATTTGGTTTGAATAACAATGTTGTAACCGGATGTCTGGCGTGATTGCGTCACCTGATATTGACGCCTTATACATTGTTATGACTTACATATCTAAGTTTAAATATATTTACGCTATTATTGCAATGGTATAAGCAGTGTACAATTTATTTGTACGTACAATTGATTCAAAAGGTTGCTATTATTACAAATTCTTACAATGCATTTTTACTACTTGATAATGAAATAAAAAGTCATTTGGAGGAATAAATCTTATATTTAACAATACCTGATCTTAAGCTAGTGCGGCTACCTGCTTTTAAAGGTGCCGTCTTGACATTGTACTTAATTAGTATACATATACAGTTACGACGTTAAGGGTAGTCACCATGACGACATGCTCTGCCATAAAAAGAAATTAGCACCCCTGCGGAGTCCACAGCATTCGTCATGGTGACGCCAATTAAGAATACACACACATAACAATAATTCACACATTTCGCAAAGTAGCACTTGCACCGTTAAACGTCACTTGGAATTTGGGACCTAAACTTTATGTAATTTGACTTGAATGGACGATGGTTACTGAGCAGGTTATCTTAAAAAATGACTTTGGGGTTAGGCGATTCTTGCGGTTTTTGGACCGATTCTACCCTTATGCTCGGTGTGGCTAACGAACTTGCCACTATTTCCTTTTTCAACCACTTTCGAATGCTTTTGATAAACTTTCGTTTTCCTACGTAGATTAACAATATGGTAAGTAATATTATGGTAGCTATCATGACACAGCCAATGATATTCAATTTGTTGTCCACTTGTGCAACATTTGATAGGTTTTCGTTAACAATTACTTTTTCTTTTGTCTGATTGGTGCCCATTTTTTTAATTAATTTGGTGTACGTGGTGTAATTTCGCGACTGTTTTGATTCTTACTATGTTTCAACTGCGATACCTAGTACTTATATTCAATTAATTGACCTACTGTTTTAAAAATGCTAATTTCGATATTTAGAGGGTCTTTTGCTTATTCGTCCAGTTCGCGTTGTATATGTTTCGTCACTGGGTTTGCTTGTTTGAAACCTTACTTTTTTCTGTATTTTATTCTGTACCTGTTTGTTTTTTATATTATCATTTTTTTCTAATATGTTTTTATTTACTTCCTCTGATGGCAATTCATTATCTATCAATATATATGCTGGTTTTAAGCGATCTATAGATATGTTGGCTTGTCTGTCAGGTAACTGTACGCGATACACTTTTTCGTTTCTACTTATGACGCGATATGGTCCATCGTATGGCGATTGTAATGGTTTCCGTACAGCGTCATTTCTAATGAATACACAATCACTGGTTAATAAATCTTTGTGTATAAAAATCTTGCGAGGTGACTTGTTTACTCTAGTGGACGGTTTCAATCCATCTATTACGTCTTTAATTTTTTTAACGAAATTGTTGTCATCATGCAACTGTACATTGCTATGGTCATAAAAGTCACCTGGTAGCCTAATATTACTGCCGTATAGCATTTGTGCTGCGGTTACGCCTGTGTCGGACCTAATTGTCGTGCGCAATCCTAACATTACTGTTGCTAGTTCATCTATCCAGCTTTTATTGTCTAAACGTGCCTTTAGTGCTGCTTTTAATGACCTATGCCATCTTTCTATCGCTCCATTGCATTGAGGATGATATGGAGTGGTACGGGTTTTCTGTATTCCCATAATTGTCATTAATTCTCTAAATAAATTACTTTCGAACTGTCTTCCCTGGTCACTTGTGAGTTTAACCGGCACCCATATCGACTAATCCAACCTTCATATAAAGTTTTGGCTACTATTTCTGCAGTTATTTCTTTTAATGGAAATGCTTCTGGCCAACGCGTAAACCTGTCTATTATCGTCAAACAATATTTAAATCCCTCTGGTGTAGTTGGTAGCGGTCCTACTATGTCTATGTGAATATGTTCAAAACGCTTACAATTTTCAAAGGTACTTAAATCTGCATTGGTATGCTTTTGAACTTTCGCTTTTTGACATCTAATCCAATTTCCAACGTCTTTATTCATATTTGGCCAAAAATACCTATCACTAACTAATTTTCTACTTGCTCTAATGCTTGGATGGCTCATATTATGTATTGAGTCGAAACTTTCTGGTCAAGTATGGGCGTGCTGAGTCGGTTGAAACTTCACAAACAATGTATTTCTCTGTGTTGTATATAGTTACACGTTTCAACACTATGTTGTTATTGTTATTCGATTCGCTTTGCAATTTTGCTAGCTCGTCGTCCGTTTCCTGTGCGGCTGCAAGTTCTGCGAAGTCGATCGTTGTGGGGCACGATATTGTTGCTACTCTGGATAATGTATCCGCAACTAAATTATCGTTCCCACTAATGTGTCTTATGTCCGTGCTGAATTCGCTAATAAACATGATCTGTCTGGCTCTCCGAGAAGTTTCTCTATCTGTACCTATTTTACTAAATGCAAATGATAAAGGCTTATGGTCTGTAAAAATAACTAACTGTTGACCTTCAACCATGTTGCGGAAATGAATTATGGTTGAATATATTCCTAATAATTCCCTGTCGTATGTACTATATTTCATTTGGGCCTGTGTTAATTTTTTAGAAACATACCCTAATGGTTTCCACTTGTTGTTTAGCTTTTGCTGTAATACTGCGCCCACACATGTGTCTGACGCATCGGTCATTAACGCTAACGGAGTATTTGACGTTGGATATGATAACATAACTGCGTTCTTTAGGTCTTTCTTACATTGCTCAAAGTTGTTTTCAGCTACTGGTGTCCAGTTAATTTTTGTTTTATCTTTGCGTTTTGTATTTCCTAGGTATTTATTCAACTCTGTTTGATGATTAGCCGATTGAGGTATACTTGCCCTATAAAAATTCAACATTCCTAGAAATCTTCTAAGTTCCTCAACTGTTTCCGGTTTTGGAAAATCTACAATGGCTTTTACCTTATCTTCTAGAGGTCTAATTCCCTCTGTTCACACTTCATATCCTAAAAATTCTAATTTCTGTTTACCGAAACTACATTTGGAAAAATTTATAGTTATGCCGTATTCATTAAATCTTTCGAAAACTTTTTCTAAGTGTTGTTTGTGCTCTACTTCGTTATCTGATGCTATGATGACGTCATCTACATAGTTGAATAGGAAATCCAAACTTTGCAATACCGTGTGATGCATGAAACGTTGAAACGTTAGTGCTGCATTACGTAATCCGAAAGGCATGCGCATAAATTCAAATAAGCCAAAAGGTGTTATGACAGCAGTTTTTTCAATGTTATTTTCCGCGACAGGTATACAATTGTATGCTCGGTTAATATCTAACTTTGAGAATATTTTCTTATTAGCCAACATATATGTAAAATCATGAAGACGAGGTACAGGGTAGCGATCCAGTTTGGTGATCGCATTTAAACGTCTGTAGTCTCCGCATGGCCTAATATTACCGTCTTTCTTGGGTACCACGTGCAGAGGACTTGCCCAAGCGCTGTGGCTCGGCCTGCAGATCCCCAGCTCTTGCATGACCCTAAATTCATTTTTAGCTTTTACGTACCTGTCCGGTGGTAGCTGTCTCGCTCGTGCGTGCACCGGGGTACCTGTTGTTTCTATAAAATGACGAACGCTATGTTTAGGTGTTTCTTTATATGAAACTGGTTTAGTTACCTCTGGGAACTTACATAATAACTCATGATAGGGGCAGTCATCAACAATGGTTTTAACCGTGGGCTCAGTCGAGTCGGAGAGGTTTCCTCTCGCGCCTAAATTTGTTGCCTGGCCGACTAGCCTTCGTCCGTTCAAGTCTATTAACAAATTATATTTAGCTAAGAAGTCAGCACCTAATATTGGTTGCTGTACGTCCGCTATCGTAAATAACCAACGGAACGCTCGTCTAAGATTTAAGTCTAGTACACATGTGTGTACCGTACGTGGTTATTTCGGTTCCGTTCGCAGCATATAACTTATAACCTGCACTTTGTGCGTTATTTTTCTTGAAACCACTCTGCGAGGTAGAACTGACACATTTGCACCACTATCTACTAAAAAGTTCAAACCTGAGTTCTTGTCCCGAACGCTTAGACGGTGATTTCCGTGCACGCGGTCGCAGCCATCCGTCGCTGACTGCACCGACACTAGTTTTCCGCTGGCTTCGACTTCTTCCAATTGCACGGATGTTCACACCTCGTCGCGTTGTTACGGAATCGGAAGTGGTACCGGCACAACCAGTTGGGGTCATCACTTGTCATCGCCTTGGTAGACCTGGAGTTCGATCCGACCTGGATCTGCTTCTTCTAGATCTAAAGTTTCGCGAACGACCTCTGGGTGTACTCTCGAGCCTGCGTAATCTGTCACCAAGTTGTCTTATTTCGGCTATCATTGCGTCATCCTTTTTCGATGGGCTTGACGCTTCTTTCACACTAGCGACACTGTGGACCGGAGTTGCGTTTTCTGCTACATTGTCTGCGATCGACGCTAATTTTTCTAAGTTTGCCTCGTCGGATACTGCCAAAATGCTGCGTATAGACGGTGGTAGTTGGTTCTTCCACATCACCCTGAGTGTTTCGTCTGTCACCCTTCCCCTGGCTAGCTCCCTCATTTTGCGAAGAAGGTGTGATGGCTGCTGGTCTCCCAGCTCCATTCCGCAAACAAGCTTTTTGATTTGACATTCATCCGACTCTCTGTAAACTGAGAGTAACTTTGCCTTCCAGGTCTCGTATTTTTTTTCTTTGGGCGGTTCGAATATAATTGATGCTACTTGTTCTGTGACTTCCTGGTTGAGCTTCGAGACTAATATTCGGTACTTGGAGTCGTCGGACATCTTCTGTGCGTTTATAATTGTTTCCGCTTTGGCGAACCATAATTCTGGTTACTTGGTCCAAAAAATTTCTATCTTGTCGGTCACAGACACGGGTGAAAGGACGTATTCTTCAGCGGTCGCTTTTTCTTCCATCTTCAGGCTTGACTTTGTGACTTTTTCTCAATAAGCACTGTGGGTTTTCACACTATACCGCGTGGATGTTAGGATGAGTTGCCAGTTCTCGATCAACGCACACACTTTAGGATCACGTTGGGGTCACCAATTTTGTGTGTGTTCCAGGGTAGTGTGTGCGGAGAGAAATAAATAGATGTTGTACGCTATATCAGTCTTTTACTAGAGTTGATATTACAAAGTTGTATTTGCGGCGCGTGTATAGCGGATAGCGGTTTCGGGCGAACTCCCTCGCCGGGCGCTGCGCATGCGAGGAATAAAACGACTGCCTCAGCGCCCCTACAAATGTATCATTAGTGCACAAGTGTAATCACTTGTGCTAATCATAATTAACAACATAATGTAGGTACTTATCGACTAATCAAATAATAATGGTAATATTTCAAATTATAATATTTTTAGATATTTTAAAAATTAAAGAAAATGCTAAACTGGTCTTAAATCTTTAGGTATATCAATGACAATTGCACATAAACCAATCACAATTATAGTCTTCGTTAATAAAAAAAAATAAAAACATCTAAATCAATAAATCTCAGTGTGGAACTCGAAAAAACAATTTCTTTCTCTAGTGAGACACAAGTTAATGTTGCACTTCTTGCATATAATTGTGCTTTTCTTGTTACATCCTGGTCTTCTGCATCTGTTTTGAACTTCTCCAGCCGAGGGCAAATGGAGTGCTCCATGAGTTCTTGAACTGGCGCTGGAAAGCGGTATAGTTTGTTTAGAACGTTTAGGCCGAGGCTGTTCTTCGTCTTCTGTTTCGGAACTAGTGGAGACATTTGCAGATACTAAAATTTATCGGGACATTTTTGCGTAACTCATTTTTTTGTAATTTAACCAAGAATTAGTTATAGCCAAATCAAACATGTGCGCGATAAGTCGCGTTGTCCATTTTCTTGTCCGATATCTCGACGGTGCAACAGCTAAGAGACGATCAGCAAGATCGACTCCTCCCATATTTGAATTATATTGTTTTACTACTTCCGGTCGTGGGACAGTAACATAAAAAGTGTCGGAAGTTTGGGCAGCGTGCACAGTAGACAGAAAAGTGACTGGTTTATTATCAAGCCATTTAGTTATAGCTATATTCTTCTCATCGTTGACCAATACTTGATAACTCCCTCACCCTGCTTTCTTTAAGTCTTTGTCTTCTTTGAGTATTAATCTTGCGGGCTTAGGTACTCTATTCTTCATTAATGTACCAGCGCACATCAGGTCTCTGTTTTTTAATTGCAAAAGCAGTGTCTCGGTGGTGAAGTACCTATCACAGTAAATGATATGTCCCGGTATCAAATCCTCCGTTAAGGCAAGAACTGCTTTCTCTCCCAACACGAATGATGTGTCAGCATAAGAAGGATATGTAGTTGCCCCTTGATATATATCAAAATCACACACTTTTCCTGCAGGATTCGCCAAGACAAAGGCTTTTAAACCTGTAGGATTAGGTTTACCTGGGCAATATTGCTTCATCCCACAGGAGCCCGTAAAAGGAATGATCATTTCGTCAATTGACAGTTTTTGGTCTTTTGGTATGGAATGACAACCCTTAAGAATTTCTTTGATAAGTGGGCGAACTTTCCAGAGCTCGTCTTTACTTTTATCTTCGGCAGAAAAGTCGTTATCATTGACGAGTTTTAAAGAATTTCGAAGAGTGAAAAATCTGTTCCGTGACATGTGATCAGCTACAAAAGCGACACGAAACTTATGTTGCCAGTACATGCGGAGAATCGGATATCCAATACATGACATAGCCAAATTAATTGCGAAAAAAATGTAGCACTCGGTAAGTGTCAAATTTAATAACTGGCCGTTTCTTGATAGATACATCTCATTGGATTTATCCACGATGATTTGCATCAGCTCATCATTTACGTATCGACGAAAGTAATCAATTTTACTAAACTCTTCGTCATTAAGAGGTAAATACGATGGTTGCGTAAAGGGAATTACATCTGGATTAAAATCTTTTTCTATCCAATCTCCAGTTTGTCCATCGTTAATGCCAATATCCTCGTTATCTACAGCTTCCACTTGCTGATACATTCTTCCACGAGAAGAGCTTCCTCTTCTATGACTTGATTGAGAAATCAAAGAAATTCCTCGACCACGACGGCCACCTCGACGCTGTAAGCTTCTCCCTCGCATAACAGAAGAATTAGAAATCGCAGGACTTGAAATTGAAAGCTCGCCTTCAGAATCCGAAGACGATTCTGCTGAATTATCCGACTGACGATTTCGACCTTGAGGTGGTCGATAATCCACATCATCGATATCATCGTTGTCTTCGTCATCTTCAAACTCGGATGTGTCCAGATTAAGCTCAGCTTCGATAGCTTCGTTATTCATGGCTTAAACAAAGAAAACGTAAAGTAAACACCCAACGTCCTAAAATTATGACAAAGAAGTTTTTTTTTTTTTTTTTGGTGCGGGTTGGAAAATCCTCATGGATGTCCTTCGCTCTGGGGGAGCGAAGGGGTCTGTCAGACTCTTACTGACTAAAAACCACCCGTTGTTCCGTCTCACACCTACGCCGGGGGTCGCGGGAACGTACGATCCTTCCGCAGCATGACAAAGAAGTTAGGCTAACTTTTATAATAAAAACCCACCGATTTTATTTTGGGACATAGTTTTTATCGTTCGTATATTACTGAATTAAAATGACTTTCCATTGAAAAAAATGCGTAGGAACAAAATACTTACTTACCTGAAAAATGTATGCGCACAATTGTTGTTCCAATCTTGAAAAATAAAACTGGTGACCCGTCTGACCTATCAAATTATAGACCTATTTCGTTGGCGACGGTAATTAGCAAGGTACTGGACAGTCTGCTTCAGCGCCAGCTTGATAAACATCTGGAAATTAACGATGCTCAATTCGGGTTTCGGCACAGTTTATCTACTGAGACTGCTATCCTTTGCCTTAAGCAGACTGTGCAGTATTACTTAGTAGTATTACTTATTAGTTACTAGAAAAACACCCGTATATGCTTGTTATCTAGACTTGTCAAAAGCATTTGACCTAGTGGCGTACAATAAGCTATGGAGCAAACTGCGACATGAGTCGAATGTACCGCTGGAGATAATGGGTTTATTTAAATATTGGTACGATAACCAGCAGAATCGTGTGAGATGGGCAGACTCCTTTTCGGCAGAGTACAGGCTAGAGTGTGGGGTGAGGCAGGGGGGACTATCCTCGCCAGCACTTTTTAATTTATATATGAATGGTCTGGTCGATGAGCTCAGCAGGACCGGAATCGGATGTCACATTGAAGGAGTATGTGTTAATAACATAAGTTACGCTGACGATATGGTACTGCTGAGCCCATCGATCAGGGCACTAAGGAAACTGGTAAATGTGTGTGAATCGTATGCTGAGGCTCATGGGCTCAAATATAATGCACTCAAAAGCGAGCTCATGATTTTTAAAGCAGGCAGTAAATGCTATACCAGTGTACCACCAGTTGTGCTGTGCGGTACACAGCTAAAAAGAGTTGCAAAATTTAAATATTTGGGTCACTGGGTCTCAGACGATTTGAGAGACAATACGGATGTGGAGAGGGAGCGCAGGTCGCTGGCTGTTCGATGTGGCATGTTGGCCCACAGGTTTGCACGTTGTACGACGCAGGTGAAGGTAACGCTTTTCAAAGCTTACTGCCAATCCTTTTACACATGCAGCTTGTGGGCGAACTTTACGCAGAAGGCATACAGCGACCTGCGTGTCCAATATAACTACACGTTCCGGGTGTTGCTGGGGCTGCCGCGTTATGGTAGTGCGTCCGGCATGTTTGCCGACGCAAACGTCGACAGTTTCTCGTGCATTATGCGCAAAAGATGTGCATCTTTGTTAAGCCGAGTACGCGCCAGCCCCAACACCATTCTCAGAACGCTGGCTGATAGGTGGGACTCTCCGATCTTGGGGCGGTGGATACGACTGCACGCGGTCAAATAGACATTCCCCAGGTTCGGTGGGTCTCACCCAGTATATATCTAGTACCTTTTTTTTTTTTTTTTTTTTTTTTTTTTTTTTGTTACTAACACTAGTTCTAAGTATAAATTGTTACTAACACGATATGGCAAGTTCCGAAATAAACGTATTATTATTATTATTATTAAAATAGGACATTTCCGCAACTGTTTGCAATACATTTCAGACATCACTATGTAATGATTATAAAGATATTAATAGATTTACTCACCTATATCCACGAGGCTTCCATTAACACGAGATGAAACGTCAAATAGACAGGTTATTGGTTCTAAAACGTCAAGCTGAAATTGTCAAAATTAGAGATGCGTTCAAAGTTAATAATTTGTCGATGGCAGATTTGAATTGGCGGGATTATTTAAACAGAAAAATACGTTCAAATATCATGTCACAATTTTAGGTCGCTGGGCCGTAATTTAATGATTTTAAATAGTGTCTCGGGCCGGAGTGTCAAAATTTTTTTGTCATTAAATTAGGTCGTTGGGCCTTACGAGGTTATATACTGAACGGTGGACGTTTGTCTGCATTCTATCATAACTTAAGTTTATGGAAATCTGCACCCCAAAGCTAATCTTAGCTTCTACCTTACATATTCTAGTATTGTATTGTTAGACGGGCCGATTTCCGCAACTCCACGACGTAGCGCGTATTTTGCGTAAAGGGTGGGACAATACCTTATTCGATCCACCCCAGTTCCCCGCGAAAGGCCAGCAGCGCCCTGACGTTACTGGCGATCTCTCGGAGAGTAACCGGGTTACCGAAGTATTTAGCCCTGTATGCAGTAACCTCTGGACAGTAGAGAAGCACGTGGTCCGCCGTCTCGTCCACCTTGCATGCTCTGCATAGCGGGCTATCTGTACTGTAACTCCTATAGTAAATAGGTGCTTGTTAAATGACCCATGACCTGTGACAGCGGCTGTGACTGTGCTTGCAGGACCGCCATACTGTCTGATAGAATACGGACAGTGTGGTCCTGAACCTGTCTGGCTGCGATAGCTGAGGCTGCTAGGGATATACCCATACACTTTGCTTGGAACACCGTATTGTGGGCCCAGATGACCTATATGTGGATGGCTATATGTATATTGAGGTCCTCCGAAAAGATGCCAGCGCCAGTGCCGGTACCTGTCTTGGATCCGTCTGTGAAAATACGCAACTCTGCTGGACGTTGTCCCTCGTACCGGTGATCCTCATGGAGTTGGATCTTGTATCTTTTATCGAAGATAAACTGTTTAGGAATCCGTTCATTTATGGCTTTAGTCAAGGGGAACTCTTTGTAGAGTCCCTCAAGTAACGCGGAGTGTTGTGTTTCTCTTTTGCTCCAGAGATTTAGTGTTTTTAGGCGTACCGCCGCCATCGTCGCTTCCTGTTGTATAAACAGGTGGTGGGGCGGGAGTTCTAGCATTGCTTCAAGAGCTGCGGTAGGAGTAGTCCTCATACAGCCCGTGATTGCCATGCAAGCTAGCTTCTGCATGCGTTGAAGTTTGCTTGAGGCTGTGGTTAGTTTGGTGCGGGGCCACCAGACCACGGCACTGTATACGATCATTGGTCGGATAACAGTGTTGTATAACCAAAGTATAATTTTGAGGGACAGGCCCCACTTCTTGCCTATCATTTTCCTGCACTGCCAAAAGGTGATACAGGCCCTGTTTAGTTTGTTGTCTAGATTATTGCTCCAGTTTAGTTAGCTTACTATCGAGGATGACCCCGAGATACTTGACCTCGTTCGCTAGTTGGAGTTCTGTGTTGAATAGTTTTGGTAGGCTAAAGTGGCCTAGTGTTCTTTTCTTGGTGAACATGACTACTTTGGTTTTAGTGGGGTTCACCGAGAGGTCAAATTCCCTACACCATCGTTCGACGATGCGTAGTGCCTGTTGAGTGAGGTTGCAGATCGTCCCTGTCACCTTCCCTGACACAAGGATTGCGTGGTCGTCCGCATAACCTATAGTGTAGAAGTGTTTGTCATTTAGAATTTTGATGAGGTCATTTATTACCAGGTTCCGGAGGAGGGGAGATAAAATGCCTCCTTGGGGGCAACCCCTGGCTATCACGGCCATGTTCTGGTCCTCTTCAAGACGAACCACTCGTTTGCTTAACATGTTAGCAATCCAATCTGTTAATACCTGATCCACGCCATGCTTGGAGAGGGCGGTACTAATACTGGAGAAGTTTGTTTTATCGAAGGCGCCTTCGATGTCTATAAATGTGCCTAGGCAGGTAGCTGTTTGGTGAATTGCTTCTTCAATCCGGCTAATCACCAGGTGAAGAGCGGACTCCGTCGACTTACCTGAGCAGTATGCATGTTGATTACCATGTAGTGGTATGTTTTTAAGAGCGCCGTCTCTCAGCTCCCTATTGCATAGTCTCTCCCTATTCTAGTAATACTACTGCTTGCTTTAATTAAAAATAAGAAATTCAATAAACCTATCATCAGACAATCTGACATTTTTTACATACCAAATTTAAGAAACAACGAATTAAACATTGCAATCTAGCAAACTAAAACATGTATGTATCATATTAAATTATTTTGTCTAAGTAGGTACATAATAAGGTTATGATTCATTGTAAAGCAAATCATTTCAATTTGACGACACGGTTGGCGCGGTGGTTGAGCCATCGGCTGCTGCGCCGCGTGTTGTGGGTTCGATCCCCACACGGAACAAATATTTGTATGGCCTACAGGTAGTTGTTCCGGGTCTGGCTGTTTGTGTATGTGAGTTTAAATGTTTGTAAACGCACCCACGATACAGGAGAAATTCCTAGTGTGGGGCAACGTTTTTTTAAAAAAAAAAAAAAATAATATTTTAGAAAATTAGTTACAATAATTGTTGGTGGTTATTTCAGTCCTATATCAGATTTAAAAAACACTAAATTCAACAAACTGCCTATAAAAGTATTTTTAATTTCCATGTCTTACATGTTAAGTAAGTATGCAAATTTTTTCGGGACTTGAGGAGACTAGTCCTTAATTTCCATATCCCAGATGAACATGGCACAATAAATATGACTAGGGACCTAAACTAAGTGGTGGCATTTAACACTGAGGGTTTAAAGACAAACCTTGTTAATTAAAATATAAGAAATACACATACACGTATGCTTACATATCTACAAACAAACAAAGACTCCAATACATTGCCCTCCTTCCAGGGAAGTCAGTTAATAAAATAAAACCAAATAAATAGGAAATAAATGATTGATTTAGAAAGTAATATTGGCCTACAATAACTTTATTGTATAATATTGTTTCTTGTACACCAATATTATGCACATAACCTTAACTTATTAGTAAATAAACCTACTTGGTACAATGTAAGGATGTGGAATAAATTGTAGACTTTCAAGCACCCTAGCATGTACTATAAAGGTCAAACATTGATTATACACTGCAATTCAATAAAAATGTGACTTATGTATTGTCAAAACAGTGCTTGGTAAGCCAGTGGTACCTTACTGTAGTATATTTTGTAGTTATTGTTGAATGTTAAAACTGGTTTCTGGAACAAAACTATCCACACATCAAAAATTAAATGCAACTCAAGTAATATGAGGCTGCTGATTCATTCAACCAATCACAGCACCTGTTACATACATTTTTCAGACATTTTCATTCAACTGGGTGTATAGGCTTGCTGGGGAGTTTGTTCTGCCACTTCTTCTTCTCAGCAAAAACACTAGGAAGTGGTGAAGGGTGGGCGTTTTGGGGGACTGTCTTATGTAAACGTTTTGACGTTCAAAAAGTGCTGATTTTCTCTCAGCCTAATTTGAATAAATGAATTTTGATTTTGATTTGATAGTTTCTTATCATAACGCACAAAAAACAAAATTAAATTACCCGTCTGTTTGGCTAAACATTGATTTGATTAAGGTACACAATTCATAGGAATGAAAATGCAGACAAAAATTCTAAGTGCCTCCCACACACAGGACCAAAAACCTTAGCTATTAATGTAACTATTAATACATTCACCATCTTCATTATAACCATAATTATAGAAAAAGGAAAAGCCCCAATTCATATTGATTGTATATCGCCCACTTACTCACACAATGAAAACACTAGTTTTTCTATAATATACGAGTAGACACTCCCATACTCATACACACAGTCAAGCGTAGACTGTTTTATTTTTATATTTTTTTATGAATACTAATACTTTTATACTTTACCTTTTTTTCATTTTATCTTTTGTTACTTTATGTAATGTAAAATTGTATAATGGCAAACCCTCCATATTGGTACCCAAGATACAGGCTTGCCTAGTTTAGGACCAATGTTCAAAACTGTGTGAAACTTTTAATGAAATAAATTTTATTTTAAATTATATTTTTATTTTATTATTTACCAATCTTAAGAGCGTGCAAGCAACTTTACATGCTTCTTGACCCTATCATACAATTCACTATAGGCTTCATGTTTTTGTACCAGCATTATGGTGCATCCTGTCATCGTGCCCATGCATGGCCGCACCAATATCATCGCGGCTGGGTATAAAACAAAATGGGATGTTTTTCGCTGCACACACTGCGGGTAGATTGCACATGATTTCCTTAGGTGATATATCTCCAGCAAAGAAAACAAGTCTGGAAACGACAGAGGATGTATGTTTAGGTTTCATATAATGATTCAGTATTTAGAATGCTTAGTTAATAAGCTAATATTTTTTCTTGTCATGTTTGCGACTTAGGTAAAGGTTTGACAAGTTCGAATGACATAAATATCGTACCTACGTAGTTATAAGGCCAGGACGATCATGCATAGTTAATTTTACAGAAGAGGCAAGTACAAGACGCTGCGTTACGCTGGGTTTTTACATAACCTCAAAATTATAAAACTAATATGTCTATTTACCCTCTTTCACCAAGCCGCAACTGTTCCTCTACGATCTCTAGCCCGCTTCCAAAGAAGTTCTTGTGTTTACAAGCTTTTTTTATTAATTTATAAAAAACTTTGCCCAGTTTCTTATGCGCCATGGGCTTAGCAATCACATTGCATTTCTTAACCGATTTATTGCCACCTTCATTTTCACCAACACATTAGCCAGGCCCCATACGTTTTGTCCATGACGCGTCAGGTGCGTCATGGGCCTCTTTAAAGGATGAAGCGCCTGGTGCGTCACAGGCCCCTTGTGATGTTTTATACGTATTTCTCCGTTATCTTGTGTCTGTTTGAAGAGGAAACAGTTGTTTGGTGTTCTATATGGCGAAATATGGCGTTTCAAAGTAGGATTTATTGATTTTACTAAAATGCTACAGGGGTAGTAAACATATTGGAATCTTTTGTTGTTTAAGTCATTTATTTGTAATGATAAAAGTGTTTTTTTGTAGATAATCAGCAAGAAGACAAGATATTTTCTGAATGTAGCCAGGCATTGTTTACTGACGAGTATAAACATTGTGAGCAAGATAATAATAAAGAGAACGAAAGTTTTTCTGAATGTAGTCAATCGATTTTGCAAAATAATTAAAAAAAATCAAATTAGCGAGTTCTTATAGTCAAGATAAATATTGTGATACAGACACCAGCATTGAAGAAATCATGGATTCTGAAGAAGACGAATAATAGTAATAATAATAAGGTTTATTCACAAAAAGAAATACAGAAACACATTTTAAGTTTACATTACTAGTTGCAAAATCTGTTCAAAAAGTATATAACCCTGTCTCTTAGACTAGGATAGCCTGTATTCTAAGAGACAGTGTTCGACCGAATAATTGTATTTAAACATCATATAATATTTACAACAAGTGAACGGTGTTGATGTGAGCTTCTGTAGTTGTGTTTTGTGTAGTGAATAGAAAAAAAAGAAGGGTAAAGTGAATTAAATGGAAACGTTTGGGTTTATGATTGGGGAATATGAGTGCCTGATTGTGTGCGCTTTTTTATGTAAGAGTTGTAAGACTACTACTGCTTACTGTGTTGGATTACTAGGTGATGTATGTGAGCAAAGATTCCGTGTAGGCATAGTCCTTTTGTAGTAGCCACTCTGTTACTACAGATTTAACTTTGTGTGTATTTAAGTTTATAATATTTAATTGCGGATTTACTTTTTGGTATATGCGTGTACCTAATATGTAGAATTGGCGTTTTGCGAAGGTGGTTTTATGTTGGACTCTTGGAAGGAGATTTATTCGCTTATTTGGGTTTGGCAGAGGCAGCCGGCATGTGTTCTAAGTATAGATTGGAGCACAAAGATTTGCCGTACTGTGAGAACTTCACAGTCAGAGTACAGTTCGGTGGTTGGATACCTGTATGGTTTTTTTGATAGTACTTTGAGTACGGCTCTCTGTGCTCTTTCCACTCTCAAAAAACTGGTTTTTGTTGCACCGCCCCATGCAGCTATGCAATACCCAAGAACCGACTGGCACAGAGCATGGTACACCATCCTTAGTGTGTGAGGACTAGCAGAGTTTCTAAGGGACTTAAAGATGCCTATAAGTCGCAATGTTCTTGTGGTAACGACTTCGATCTGCTTGTCCCATCTTAGTCCGCTATCAATCTGTACTCCAAGATACTTTACGTTGTCCGCTCTGGAGAGTGCTGGACAGCCACAAGGTCCGAGTAAATTTGAGCACGAGTGAGCAATCACAGAGAAGGTATGAGACGGTGCAGTGTTATGCCGGATTGCGAATGGAATGTAGGATGTTTTGCTCAAGTTAAGTGTCAGGAGGTTTAAATTGAGCCATGACATTATTTTGCACAAGGCCTCTTCTGCAGTGGCTTTGACCACATCCCAAGTAGGTCCGTATACAAGGATCGCGGTATCATCAGCATACGCGTAAATGTTACAGTTAGTGAGGCACATCCTGCACAGGTCGTTCACATAAATTTGGAAGAGAGTAGGCCCAAGTATACTTCCTTGTGGGACGCCATAATTTACGGGTTCCTCGTCACTGTAGTAAGAGCCAATTTTGACCAGTTGCGTTCGGTTTTTGAGATAATCCTTAAACATCTCAAGTTGTAGGCCACGTACACCGACGAGTTCTAATTTAGCAATAAGTTTGGGGACAGAAACTGTGTCAAATGCTTTAGCAAGATCTAGGAGGATAGCCAAACATTTGGTTTTACTATCTAGGTTTCTAGCTACCTGTTGCGTGAGATCCAAAACGGCATCCTCGGTCGACACTCCTTTTCGGAATCCGTATTGATTCTCAGCAATTATTTTGTGTTTGCCTAAAAAGCTCACCAAACGTTTATTTAAAATCCTTTCAAGAATTTTAGAAAGGGCTGGCAATACAGATATTGGCCTATAATTGTTAACACAGCTTCTATCCCCTCCCTTGTGAATGGGGTGTATAATAGCCTTCTTAAAAGCATTCGGGAATACGCCTGTTTGGAAGCAACGGTTACAGAGATAAGTCAAAGGTGGGGCCAGAACATGACGGTTTTTTTTAGTAGCAAAGACGATATTCCGTCCCATCCTACGGCACAATCATCTCGTAACTGAAGTATGACAGACTCGACTTCTGCTTCATCAGTCTCCAATATCGTGAAAGAGCCGAGTGGGGGGTTTTGTGAGTTGTCTTGGATTAAAGTAGGAGGACAAGAATTATTGGCCGTGGTTGGTGTATGAGCCTGTGAGATGATTTTTGCCGCCAAATTTTTGACAAAGTTACTAAAAAAGTGATTTATCTCGTTAATTGATGATTTAGGGTCATCACGTAACTTAAGTAGCTCTAAAGGACTAACATTTGTCTTTTTTGTGTTCGTGATTTCTTTTATTGTTTTCCACATGGTTTTAGGATCGGTCTTAGCTTTTTCTAACTCACTCTTTTCGTAAGCTATTTTCAATTTCCTAAGCAAGTTGTTACAGAAATTCCGGTAGCGTGCATATGAAGTTTTTAGTATTATTTGGTGCTTTTTTTGTTTTCATATGCATTTTATCTCGATTTCTGATACATTTTAAAAGCCCAGGAGTTATCTAGGCTTTAATGTTCTTTTTTGTCTTGGGATTTTAACTAGTTTAGTATGTCTTAATATTACCGCTTTAATAATACTTATAAATCTGTTCATACATGCATTTACATCTTCAATTTGGTATATTACAGTAAAGTCTGTGTGTTCCAGTTCAAGCGTAATGGCTCCGTAATCAAGGCGGCTAGTGACCTGACAAGGTTCCCGAGGTGGAGCAACGTTAGCAATAGATAAGAGAATCGGTTTGTGATCTGTAAGATGTGATTCCAGAACTAGCGTAGTGGCACGTAGGTTTGACTTAAGGAGTAAGTGATCAATACAGTGCTCTAGTCGGGTAGGAAATAGGTGTGTTGGCATGAGCCCATAGGAAGCATTTATTGTGAGATATTCAGAGCTCCGGTCGCTTCTATTACTTGGACTTATGTCGATATTTAGATCGCCTACGAGAATAATACTAGAACAGGGAGATATTTTGTCATAGGTTTTAATAAGGCTTGCAGTAAAGTTATCAAATTTTTCTTTTGAATTAAGTGATGGAGAGCGATAGACGGCAATAACAGCTAACTTTTTCTCAATTTGACAAACAAGGCAGTTTCCACCCTCAAAAATCGGCTCCCACACAGAACCTTGTAAACCTCGCTTAATGTAGACTATTTATTTTATTTTATTTTTTATTTATTCGGACAACAAGGATCCATGATGTTAGTAATACCTTAAAGCTAGTGTTAGTAGTAAATTATTTGAAAGACATTTTGCACAGAAGATGACCAAGTAAAGTACAAATTTCTCACTTGGCCATCATCTCCACAAAATGCCTCAGAATGGGAGAATAAAAGCTCTCTGACACTGTTTTCAGAATGCTGTTGCTACTGGCCCGTGTTCTAGTGACTAATGATGCGACTTTTTTTCGAATGATTGCATGAAAGTCGTCAGTTCGATTCTGTGCAAACATTTCCGATGCACTACAGAAACGGGGCAGTCTCAAGAGCATTCTGAAAATATTATTGTATTGGACGCGCAAGACATCTAGCGACCTTTTGGTGTAGCTGGTCCATAGACCCCCCGTGTACAGACCCTGACAATATGCCTTGAATAGTGTTATCTTGACCTGGTCGGAACAGCGCAGCGGGAGAATCTACGTGCCACCATATTACCTCGGACCGCCAGTGCCCTACGCTCCCTCTCAATATCTACATTGTCTTTAAGGTCGTCGGTAAGTATGTGCCCCAGATATTTAAATGTATTCACTCTTTTTATGCTCAGGCCATTTAGGGTAAGATTAGGGGCATAGTCTAAGCATTTACCGGCGGCCTTAAAGACCATGTACTCACATTTCTTAACATTGTACACGAGCCCATGCGTAGCAGCATAGTCCTCGCACACTTTTAACATGTCTGCAATAGAACCTGCAGTCGGGCCTAGCAGCACCATGTCGTCCGCATAGCTGATACTGTTTATATTAACACCATCAACCCGACAACCGACACGCATGCTGCTGAGCTCGACTATGAGATCATTAACAAAAAGGTTGAAGAGCCCAGGAGATATCAACCCCCCCTGTCTCACACCACACTCCAGCCCATACGTTCCAGAGAGTGTGTTGGACCACTTTACATTATTAGTTTGGTTCGCGTACCAATACTGCAAGATTTTACGAACTTCAGCCGGTACATTCCTGTCCCCCAACTTCTTCCAGAGCACATCGTATGACACAAGGTCGAAGGCCCTGGAAAGATCCAGGAAACAGGCATATACCGGCGTTTTACGATCAGTATAATATTGGACAGTATTCTTGAGGCTTAGAATTGCACTTTCCGTGGATAGTTTAGGTTGAAACCATAATTGTGCATCGTGCAAACATAGATGTTTTTTTAAGCACGAATCAAGCATACTGTCCAATATTTTAGCAATGGTCGTGGCAAGAGAAATTGGTCGGTAATTTCCCTTGTCCGAGATATCTCCTGTTCCGTTTTTGACTATCGGTACTACAATAGTTTTCATTAGTTGAGAAGGTAGGTATGAGTGACTGACGCACAATGAATAAAACATTGACAGGACTCTTGGCAGATGAGCACCCGCATACTTAAAATGCTCGATGCTGAGTCCATCGTGTCCGGGAGATTTGCCCCTACTCATGTTTTTAATTACAGTTCTGACCTGTTTAGGCGAGAAAAATATTACCGGTTCCACTCCCTCACGGCTGGACTCGGCACCGGTCATTGTAACTGAGGGACCAAGAGGTGACCGCACTTTAAAATGTTCCATGAACATGTTTGCGATTCCCTCTGGATCATTTATTCCTCCAACGCTCACCGGTAGCCCAGGCTTGGTATCCAACTTACCCGTAGCTTTCCAAAATTTACGAAAATTATTCGTCGCTCTTTGTTTAGCTATAAAATCCATTTTTATCTGTTCAGTATTTTTTTGGCACCATTTATGACGACCCTTAAATTTTTTTCGAGTTACATACATTTCTTCATAAATTACTCCAGAAGTCGGCCTGTTATGTAATACCCACATTTTGAATTTAAGCCTGGCCTCTCGGTGAGCGTCTCGAACATGATTGTTCCATCCACACACTTTACCTCTTCTCGGCCTGTACCTTTCTTTCTCACTCGTTAATACAGCAGCGTCACATAAAATATCTATAATATTCTTATATAAATTATCTAGAATATGTTTATGCTCGACTAGGCTGCATGACCTATAACTACACCTTTCAAACTCGCGAGGGAAATCAACGTTCCGCAGCCTGTTATTACATACATTATGATATTGAGTAATTTGCGATTCATCCCTCTCACCCCAAATTACGTTACAGCGGGGGGCATTTTGCGTTGTCAGCTTTTGCCTTACTACATTCAAATCACATTCAATGTAAAGCGGTAAGTGGTCAGATAAAAATACATCCTCCTCTATGCCTACCCTAACAATTGTTTGCCACGCTGATAACGTTACAACACAGTGGTCCAACCATCTTCTGCACCCGTGAGCTTCGCTAATAAAGGTGTAGTTATTTGCCGCGCAGCCCAGCTTCTCTATATCGGCACAAATCCAGGATTGCTCAGCGCAGAAGTTTGTGAGTTCCCTAAAAAACAGTTCATGAGGATGCGCATTAAAGTCACCCAGCATAAAAATACACTCAACACCTCCACCCCCAACAATTGCGCTGATCTCACCTAGGACTTCTGTAAACATAGGCAAGTTGTCGAGCGAGTCAGTTGGCATGTAAACCGAGAATATAACAATGGAACGACCACCAATAGTAGCTCTGATAGCAGCCAGACGGGAGCTAGTGCAATCTAATATGGAAACCGCCTCGAAGATTCCCTTCCTCCAGAGAATGGCCACTCCCCCATGTGGCCTTCCTACCAGTAGCCCCGCCGAGCTATCAACAGCCGATTTACCGGTATATTCAAATTTCTCACTAATTGTTCCTAAAAAGGGGATATCATGAGGGAGAAGCCACGTCTCTTGGAGGGCCAGTATGTCAGACGTCTCACAAATATTCCTTACACTGTCAATTGAGCGCTTCACAGACCTACAATTGAAGCTAACAAATTTACAACATTTCGTATTACGGTTATTATTCATAATTATAAGTTTACATGACTATAACTTATCTACCTCCGATTTCTTTCGGTACGTAAAACGCACGAAACGCCTAAAAGTTATGCCATCCGGCCACAACTCATCATTTAAAAATAAGTCTAGTTTTGTTTTAGACACAAACAGCTTATATGCATTATATTTCTTTGTGGCTTTTATATTTAATATTTTAAGCGATACACTTTCACCCGTTTTTTCATTTATATAGTTAATTATGTCCTGTTCACTCGTTTCTTTGCTAACATTCGAAATAAACAAAGGCACTTTGACATCCGCCGCTTTAAATTTACCGTCCGGTGCAATAGCTGCACGACCCTTCTGACCAATTAATTTGTACCGTTTGGATGCTTTATTCTGCACTAACGTCCATTCCGTATTTCCCTCGCCTACCGCTTTTACACCTTTTGTGTTTGGCTCCAGCATACACATACTCGCTTTCGATATTAGTGGTTTATTCGTGTTATTTCCACCTGGCACTGCAGCGGCGACAGGCGACCGCTCGCCACCGGTCGCTGGCTGTACTGAGCTAAGCGCCTGCGCAAACGCAGCCGGTGTGCTAACTGGTTTCTGCGACACCACGTTGCTCGTCGAGGCATCGATTCGCTTCATTTGTTGTGCTGTCTCACTCGTAAGTCCTTGACTATGTTCGAATCTCTCGGTCGTTCGTTTCGAAACGGCAGTGCAAGATTGTCCCTCCACGTGTCCCTGAGTTTCTGTCGCATCTTTTTGTGTGTGCAGAAATGAGACAAAATCAGTTTCACCACTAGATGTTATCGTAGATGAGTGACTCACGAAGGCCGCGCGGTCATTGACACTAGTCTCAGCTGATAATTGTGACGTCTTTATGGGCACGTACTGAAGACCTATGGGACCACTGTCAAGTTGGCTATTTTGTAGACAGGCTCCTCTTCTTCTATTTACATTGACATGCGAAGAAAAGTGATCTAATATAGATGCATGTTTCATATTATCTACCTCCAACTTCAATAATTCAAACTTTTCCGTAGTTACCGTTTTTTCCTCCAACGCACTAAGTTGGTTTTGCAGCTTTAGTATATCCTTTAACAGCCGGGTCACATCCACATGATCGAAGGTGACCGGTGGGACCTTATGTAATTCCTTTGCTACAAAAATTGGGAATAACTCTTGCTCCGTGCTCTTCATATGACTGATTATATCTTCCAGGTCACGTAGCACTTTTTTCTTCCCATCTTTTCGTCGAATGGGCATTTTCTTCATACTAGGTACTGATTCAAATAGCAAGGATTTAGCCTTCACTATATCATCAGCCGAGAAAGACGTAGTACACAATTGCTGTATATTCTGCTCATCCATAAAGCCCAGGACATTACGCAGGAATGCCAGAACTTCATTAATAACAATATTACAATTCACACACTTAACAGTACTTGAGGTCATTGTCCTCCGCGATGAGTCCCCGATAAAACACGCTATGACGCCATCGTTTTGATTACTATTGATAGCTGTCGAATGAGACTCAAATCCATCTAAAACAGGTAGGTTACTAACTTTACTGAGCCAACACTCCGTCAAGATAACTATATCGAAATTTATTTTTGTTAGATTCAACAGGACTTGAAGATGGTTGAAGTTTTTATTTACACTTCGTATGTTTATATGTAATAAATTTATGTTGCTATCGGATATGTTGATATATTTGAGGCAATCTTCTGGTTCACAAGTATAGGAGTTACCGAATTGAAGATTATCAAGTTCGTTGTTAATAGTATTTATGGTGGCCATTTATAATTGATATTGTACTACAAAACAGTGAGATACTATTAGTGGAGTAACGAAGGTGGGAGAGCGATGTATGAACTACTAGAGAAATTATATTAAGGTAAGCTGTAGTTTTACAGGTACATAATGGTGGGGATAGTAACAAAGTGACGTGATAGAAAAGGTGCTTGAGAGTGTAGTCTTCTGCGTGTATAGTTTGTATGAGATTTTGTGTAGTTTGAAAATTATACAATATTAAATTATGTGTAGAAGATAATTTAAAAACTCTAATGAAATATAAACAAAGAAAAAAAACAGGATTTTTTTTTGGATCATACAGTGATAGTCAAATGTTAAGATTTTGACTCTCTAGGAGACTAAGACATTTTTCTGAGCTAACGAGAATCTGTTTCTCTCCTTCTATGTACAGGCTAGAGTGTGGGGTGAGGCAGGGGGGACTATCCTCGCCAGCACTTTTTAATTTATATATGAATGGTCTGGTCGATGAGCTCAGCAGGACCGGAATCGGATGTCACATTGAAGGAGTATGTGTTAATAACATAAGTTACGCTGACGATATGGTACTGCTGAGCCCATCGATCAGGGCACTAAGGAAACTGGTAAATGTGTGTGAATCGTATGCTGAGGCTCATGGGCTCAAATATAATGCACTCAAAAGCGAGCTCATGATTTTTAAAGCAGGCAGTAAATGCTATACCAGTGTACCACCAGTTGTGCTGTGCGGTACACAGCTAAAAAGAGTTGCAAAATTTAAATATTTGGGTCACTGGGTCTCAGACGATTTGAGAGACAATACGGATGTGGAGAGGGAGCGCAGGTCGCTGGCTGTTCGATGTGGCATGTTGGCCCACAGGTTTGCACGTTGTACGACGCAGGTGAAGGTAACGCTTTTCAAAGCTTACTGCCAATCCTTTTACACATGCAGCTTGTGGGCGAACTTTACGCAGAAGGCATACAGCGACCTGCGTGTCCAATATAACTACACGTTCCGGGTGTTGCTGGGGCTGCCGCGTTATGGTAGTGCGTCCGGCATGTTTGCCGACGCAAACGTCGACAGTTTCTCGTGCATTATGCGCAAAAGATGTGCATCTTTGTTAAGCCGAGTACGCGCCAGCCCCAACACCATTTCATTTCACACTCAGAACGCTGGCTGATAGGTGGGACTCTCCGATCTTGGGGCGGTGGATACGACTGCACGCGGTCAAATAGACATTCCCCAGGTTCGGTGGGTCTCACCCAGTATATATCTAGTACCTATTTTTTTTTTTTTTTTTTTTTTTTTTTTTTGTTACTAACACTAGTTCTAAGTATAAATTGTTACTAACACGATATGGCAAGTTCCGAAATAAACGTATTATTATTATTATTATTAAAATAGGACATTTCCGCAACTGTTTGCAATACATTTCAGACATCACTATGTAATGATTATAAAGATATTAATAGATTTACTCACCTATATCCACGAGGCTTCCATTAACACGAGATGAAACGTCAAATAGACAGGTTATTGGTTCTAAAACGTCAAGCTGAAATTGTCAAAATTAGAGATGCGTTCAAAGTTAATAATTTGTCGATGGCAGATTTGAATTGGCGGGATTATTTAAACAGAAAAATACGTTCAAATATCATGTCACAATTTTAGGTCGCTGGGCCGTAATTTAATGATTTTAAATAGTGTCTCGGGCCGGAGTGTCAAAATTTTTTTGTCATTAAATTAGGTCGTTGGGCCTTACGAGGTTATATACTGAACGGTGGACGTTTGTCTGCATTCTATCATAACTTAAGTTTATGGAAATCTGCACCCCAAAGCTAATCTTAGCTTCTACCTTACATATTCTAGTATTGTATTGTTAGACGGGCCGATTTCCGCAACTCCACGACGTAGCGCGTATTTTGCGTAAAGGGTGGGACAATACCTTATTCGATCCACCCCAGTTCCCCGCGAAAGGCCAGCAGCGCCCTGACGTTACTGGCGATCTCTCGGAGAGTAACCGGGTTACCGAAGTATTTAGCCCTGTATGCAGTAACCTCTGGACAGTAGAGAAGCACGTGGTCCGCCGTCTCGTCCACCTTGCATGCTCTGCATAGCGGGCTATCTGTACTGTAACTCCTATAGTAAATAGGTGCTTGTTAAATGACCCATGACCTGTGACAGCGGCTGTGACTGTGCTTGCAGGACCGCCATACTGTCTGATAGAATACGGACAGTGTGGTCCTGAACCTGTCTGGCTGCGATAGCTGAGGCTGCTAGGGATATACCCATACACTTTGCTTGGAACACCGTATTGTGGGCCCAGATGACCTATATGTGGATGGCTATATGTATATTGAGGTCCTCCGAAAAGATGCCAGCGCCAGTGCCGGTACCTGTCTTGGATCCGTCTGTGAAAATACGCAACTCTGCTGGACGTTGTCCCTCGTACCGGTGATCCTCATGGAGTTGGATCTTGTATCTTTTATCGAAGATAAACTGTTTAGGAATCCGTTCATTTATGGCTTTAGTCAAGGGGAACTCTTTGTAGAGTCCCTCAAGTAACGCGGAGTGTTGTGTTTCTCTTTTGCTCCAGAGATTTAGTGTTTTTAGGCGTACCGCCGCCATCGTCGCTTCCTGTTGTATAAACAGGTGGTGGGGCGGGAGTTCTAGCATTGCTTCAAGAGCTGCGGTAGGAGTAGTCCTCATACAGCCCGTGATTGCCATGCAAGCTAGCATGCGTTGAAGTTTGCTTGAGGCTGTGGTTAGTTTGGTGCGGGGCCACCAGACCACGGCACTGTATACGATCATTGGTCGGATAACAGTGTTGTATAACCAAAGTATAATTTTGAGGGACAGGCCCCACTTCTTGCCTATCATTTTCCTGCACTGCCAAAAGGTGATACAGGCCCTGTTTAGTTTGTTGTCTAGATTATTGCTCCAGTTTAGTTAGCTTACTATCGAGGATGACCCCGAGATACTTGACCTCGTTCGCTAGTTGGAGTTCTGTGTTGAATAGTTTTGGTAGGCTAAAGTGGCCTAGTGTTCTTTTCTTGGTGAACATGACTACTTTGGTTTTAGTGGGGTTCACCGAGAGGTCAAATTCCCTACACCATCGTTCGACGATGCGTAGTGCCTGTTGAGTGAGGTTGCAGATCGTCCCTGTCACCTTCCCTGACACAAGGATTGCGTGGTCGTCCGCATAACCTATAGTGTAGAAGTGTTTGTCATTTAGAATTTTGATGAGGTCATTTATTACCAGGTTCCGGAGGAGGGGAGATAAAATGCCTCCTTGGGGGCAACCCCTGGCTATCACGGCCATGTTCTGGTCCTCTTCAAGACGAACCACTCGTTTGCTTAACATGTTAGCAATCCAATCTGTTAATACCTGATCCACGCCATGCTTGGAGAGGGCGGTACTAATACTGGAGAAGTTTGTTTTATCGAAGGCGCCTTCGATGTCTATAAATGTGCCTAGGCAGGTAGCTGTTTGGTGAATTGCTTCTTCAATCCGGCTAATCACCAGGTGAAGAGCGGACTCCGTCGACTTACCTGAGCAGTATGCATGTTGATTACCATGTAGTGGTATGTTTTTAAGAGCGCCGTCTCTCAGCTCCCTATTGCATAGTCTCTCCCTATTCTAGTAATACTACTGCTTGCTTTAATTAAAAATAAGAAATTCAATAAACCTATCATCAGACAATCTGACATTTTTTACATACCAAATTTAAGAAACAACGAATTAAACATTGCAATCTAGCAAACTAAAACATGTATGTATCATATTAAATTATTTTGTCTAAGTAGGTACATAATAAGGTTATGATTCATTGTAAAGCAAATCATTTCAATTTGACGACACGGTTGGCGCGGTGGTTGAGCCATCGGCTGCTGCGCCGCGTGTTGTGGGTTCGATCCCCACACGGAACAAATATTTGTATGGCCTACAGGTAGTTGTTCCGGGTCTGGCTGTTTGTGTATGTGAGTTTAAATGTTTGTAAACGCACCCACGATACAGGAGAAATTCCTAGTGTGGGGCAACGTTTTTTTTTTAAAAAAAAAAAAAAAAATTTTAGAAAATTAGTTACAATAATTGTTGTTGGTTATTTCAGTCCTATATCAGATTTAAAAAACACTAAATTCAACAAACTGCCTATAAAAGTATTTTTAATTTCCATGTCTTACATGTTAAGTAAGTATGCAAATTTTTTCGGGACTTGAGGAGACTAGTCCTTAATTTCCATATCCCAGATGAACATGGCACAATAAATATGACTAGGGACCTAAACTAAGTGGTGGCATTTAACACTGAGGGTTTAAAGACAAACCTTGTTAATTAAAATATAAGAAATACACATACACGTATGCTTACATATCTACAAACAAACAAAGACTCCAATACATTGCCCTCCTTCCAGGGAAGTCAGTTAATAAAATAAAACCAAATAAATAGGAAATAAATGATTGATGTAGAAAGTAATATTGGCCTACAATAACTTTATTGTATAATATTGTTTCTTGTACACCAATATTATGCACATAACCTTAACTTATTAGTAAATAAACCTACTTGGTACAATGTAAGGATGTGGAATAAATTGTAGACTTTCAAGCACCCTAGCATGTACTATAAAGGTCAAACATTGATTATACACTGCAATTCAATAAAAATGTGACTTATGTATTGTCAAAACAGTGCTTGGTAAGCCAGTGGTACCTTACTGTAGTATATTTTGTAGTTATTGTTGAATGTTAAAACTGGTTTCTGGAACAAAACTATCCACACATCAAAAATTAAATGCAACTCAAGTAATATGAGGCTGCTGATTCATTCAACCAATCACAGCACCTGTTACATACATTTTTCAGACATTTTCATTCAACTGGGTGTATAGGCTTGCTGGGGAGTTTGTTCTGCCACTTCTTCTTCTCAGCAAAAACACTAGGAAGTGGTGAAGGGTGGGCGTTTTGGGGGACTGTCTTATGTAAACGTTTTGACGTTCAAAAAGTGCTGATTTTCTCTCAGCCTAATTTGAATAAATGAATTTTGATTTTGATTTGATAGTTTCTTATCATAACGCACAAAAAACAAAATTAAATTACCCGTCTGTTTGGCTAAACATTGATTTGATTAAGGTACACAATTCATAGGAATGAAAATGCAGACAAAAATTCTAAGTGCCTCCCACACACAGGACCAAAAACCTTAGCTATTAATGTAACTATTAATACATTCACCATCTTCATTATAACCATAATTATAGAAAAAGGAAAAGCCCCAATTCATATTGATTGTATATCGCCCACTTACTCACACAATGAAAACACTAGTTTTTCTATAATATACGAGTAGACACTCCCATACTCATACACACAGTCAAGCGTAGACTGTTTTATTTTTATATTTTTTTATGAATACTAATACTTTTATACTTTACCTTTTTTTCATTTTATCTTTTGTTACTTTATGTAATGTAAAATTGTATAATGGCAAACCCTCCATATTGGTACCCAAGATACAGGCTTGCCTAGTTTAGGACCAATGTTCAAAACTGTGTGAAACTTTTAATGAAATAAATTTTATTTTAAATTATATTTTTATTTTATTATTTACCAATCTTAAGAGCGTGCAAGCAACTTTACATGCTTCTTGACCCTATCATACAATTCACTATAGGCTTCATGTTTTTGTACCAGCATTATGGTGCATCCTGTCATCGTGCCCATGCATGGCCGCACCAATATCATCGCGGCTGGGTATAAAACAAAATGGGATGTTTTTCGCTGCACACACTGCGGGTAGATTGCACATGATTTCCTTAGGTGATATATCTCCAGCAAAGAAAACAAGTCTGGAAACGACAGAGGATGTATGTTTAGGTTTCATAGAATGATTCAGTATTTAGAATGCTTAGTTAATAAGCTAATATTTTTTCTTGTTATGTTTGCGACTTAGGTAAAGGTTTGACAAGTTCGAATGACATAAATATCGTACCTACGTAGTTATAAGGCCAGGACGATCATGCATAGTTAATTTTACACAAGAGGCAAGTACAAGACGCTGCGTTACGCTGGGTTTTTACATAACCTCAAAATTATAAAATTAATATCGATATAATCGAAAAACGATTTTATTTTTTGAAATCTGTCTATAACTTTTTACTGTCTGCTCCAATTTTAATTGTGTCTAGAGCAAAGTTTCTTAGAATTTCCTCTTCTTTCATGCTATAAACGCAAGATTTAGGAATACCCAGCAGTTTAAAATATAGCATGTCCCTTACGTTAAAAAAATATGTTTAGTTGTGCCTTACGTTACTAATATTTTATGTGTAAACCGTCAAGCATAGTGTAAGCAGCAAGAGCAATAGAAAATTATACGTAATTCTATTGTAAAGGACTTTTACAGTGTTGCAATTTGATGTAACTATAGATTATCTACTAAAATTATGGTATTTTAACACCATGGAAATAGGTTATTTGCATGATTAATGTTAGTTTCAGCTTAGCTAACACAGATTTAAATGAAATTTAGGGACACAAAAATAAAACGATTTATTGTTATTATATATTTTTTTATTTTCGACTTTTATGTCCGCGTAATTATTATAAATTCAACACACTAATCAGTCTATAAAACTAAAAGTAACAGTGTTCTAATTAACAGTCATACACACCTAGTTATCAATGTAAAAATAATTATGTGTAATTGACTCCGTGATCTCTTTTAATTAACAGTCCTACAAACTCTGTACTTTTAATAATTACGTTTAAATAGCTTTATAATTATAATCACCAAATGAATAAAAAAAATATGTTTTCTCAGACTCAACCAACAGTCTTATTTATTAAGTAATTGAATGAATGTACTGGAAACGAAAGACAGATGAAAAAATATGAATTTCCTGAAAGATGAATGAATAAAATAATATAAATGATATGAATATTAATATAAGAAATTTATATTATTACACAAGAATAAATAATTAGAAATGGGCAGACAGATAATTATGATGATAACTATTAGTAAATTAAACTATTTTAATGGTGACATTGAAATGGTTGGAATGACTTTTTCTATTTGGTATTTTATCTAGTTATCATCATCAGCTGTCATCACATCGTCATCGTCGTCGGTTTCATTAAGGGTATCTTTAACTGGCAATTTATTTGGAAGGTTCAAATATTCACCATGAAATCTTTTTGGTATTATACCGGTGTCGCACAATTTTTTGAGGTCATTGTATTTTGGAATGGAAATTGGGAGCCTCTCTTTATAAAGAGGCGGCAAATTATCTGTGTTCCTTTGACTTATGACATTACTAGTACTTTCAGCTGCAGATTCATTGTTGTCTATATTTTTTGTAATTTTACCTCTAACAGCACTTCTTTTCCCAATCCCTTTACCCTTTCCTCTTGCGTTAGAATTCTTTGGGGGTAATTCTTTGGAGAGTTCTATGTCGTAAGTATTACCAGTCTCTAACATTGTATATTTAACTTCAATTTTGCAAAGCATTTTTTTTAAATGTGCACACTCTTATGTTTTTCATACGCAGATCTTTATTTTTAAGAGTAGCTTGAGTGAATACAGAATCCGCCAGATTCTGGAAGTTAATGAAATCTGTATGCTCTAAGACACTCACATTATATGGTTGAGGCCGTTTTCTAGCACTCTCTATGAAACTTGGCCATTGCGAAGGTGCCCAAACAATTAGTTTTCTTACTTCCCTCTCAATAACAGCATGCATGCTGTCAACAGGCATATATGTGTGTCCTGCTAGAAGGTAATTAATTTGTATAACTTTTAGATTTTTAGATTGTTCCAGGAAATGTTTGAACATTGAAAATATAACTTTATTCTTATTTTGCCCCGTGCAGTTGTCACAGTATAATAATAATGTGTTCACAGCTCTGTTATCGAGTTCTTTTAAGTAGTTATACAGACACGTTGCTATTTCACAACTTCCTCTTTTACCATCAGCCTCACCCCATATGTAACAGTATCCGTTCTGCGTTCCACTCTCATATACTGTAAAATTGAACACAGCGTACTTTCTGGAATAATACAACTGCATACTTTCACCATACGGCGTCGCTAAAACTTTTTGAAGATCGAAACTAGATACAACAAATGTGTTATCGCGTTTTTGATTTTGATGAATATGAAAGCGTTTATATGTGGCTTTTTTTTCCAATAAATGAGCTTGTAACTGTTCATTAGTCGTCATATCCGGATTATTTTCGTTTTTAGTACATAAGAGACATTTGTCCTTCTTAGGAACATGAAATGCATAGTTATACTCTTTAAACATACATGTAAATATTTTTTCGCTTAAATAGTTTTCGGACCTTTCTTCACAATATTTAATGTACAACCTGTATAAGTTTGAAAAGTTCTTAAATTGCTCTGGCAGATACAATTTAGTTGATTTTTTTCTACTGTAGTGAGAAGGTAAAGCCGGTAATGCTTCTATGTATTTCTTTGCATTAAGTTTTGTGTTCTCGTCATATTTATTTGCTGCTGTACGTGTTCGACTATCGTCACAAGACAGTCCTTCTTTTGTATGATTTAATGTATACAAAATGTAAGTTTGGCTTATATCGAGAGTCTTCAGTATAAATTGTTGGCACACCTGCCTCCGTCCTTCGTCTTCGTTAATAAAGTACTCATATGTTAACGAACGTCTGCTAACTGCGTTTTTAGTCTTCTGACGTTTTACACTGATTGGTCTAGAACATTGCACAATCCAACCCCGTTTTTTAGCGTCATTAAGTGCCCAAAAATAATCAAATATAGATTTCCTTCTTTCTTCTGTAATTTCGTAACATTTCCTGCTACATTTACCTTCTTTACAAGGATTTTCTTGTAACTTTCGGGCTTCTTTTACATTACCAGATCTTGTCTCGTAGGAAAAACCTTTTTCTTTAAGCTGTTTTCTTGTCTTACGTTTATTTTCAGGTATTTTTTTCTTCTTAGGTACTATTTCTATTTGATTTGTTTTTGTATTTTTTTTTTTTGACTTGGTTTTCTTTCTTTTTCTATTTTTCTCGTGATCTTCTGAATCACCTGAAGTTTCTTCTTTGTCTGACCAAAGATTAGAACTTCCCGAAGAAAAGTCTTTATCCTCACTATCCGTTAGAAAATCCATGCAAGATTTCATGAATTTTGATGTTACGCGACGTTTTTTGTTTGAATTAACTTCAGTTGTGACTTCCTTAAAAGGTACGTTGTTATCGATTTCGCTTGATATCAAATCATTACAAGAAGTATTAAAAGTGCCCAAAACATCATCATGATGTAGGCCTTCAGTCATCATCGTGTCTTTGTTTGTAATATCAATAGCTATTACATTTGTGAGTATTGTAGGAGATAAGAAAGTTTCATGACTTCCATTTTCCTCTTGCGATGAGGTTTCGAGAAACATTGTGCAAACACCGGTGTTCTGTATTGTCTCTGTTGACTTATGCATGAAGTCTATGTAATTATTAGAAAGTGGCTGGATATTCTCCAGTTCTTCGCCTGTATCATTTAACTCACGTAATGAATGTGCGATCACAAAGGATGCATCAGTTTCTGTTGCAACGTTTAGAGGTGCTTCAATCTGGTCATTCCTGACATTTGATAATACGTTTAAAGGATTTTCAATAACTTGACTACATGGGTTATTATTACTGTTTACAGTAGTACTCGTTGTACTTTCATTAGGTTTATTAAAAAAAGGATGTGATCGAGACACGGAAATAGTTGATGTGTTTATGATGTCCATGTCATTTTCAACAGAACACACGGAGTCATTACTGCTATTAACAATAATGTTAGGTCTATTTGAACTTCTTGTTATTAACTGCGTTTCTGCGTCTACATCACTATTTTCTATAAAACTTTCTGAAGAATCTCTTTTGTTTTCAGTAGACCTAAAAAGAAAACACGAATATGATTACTAGATTTAAGGCATATGGCGGACTTATTGTATGGGTCAACTCAAGTAGAAATCCGACAACACTTTAACGTAAGGGTCATAACAACTTTAGACTCGCATTGTTTATAAAGTAAAGGTCAAATATTATTCTTTTAAATCTTCAAAAAAATATTTAATTATCACAAGAGTATTATATTTGTCAAATTTAATTAATTTCTATTAACGCTATTAATTAGAACGACTAAAATAAGCTAATTTTGATAAACACTTAATTAATGTAAAGTCAAACAAAATAACGAATGTCCCTTACATTAATTTGTTGTATACTTTAAATAATACTAAATGAATGTTGTAGACAAAACCTAAGTATTATACGCAATGTTTAAAACATGCAAATAATGCATAAAACACTATTGCGTAGGAAGCATTGCATGCAAATACGAAAGCACCTGCAATTCAAGCATACTTACAAGAATAAAACCCGGGATTTCAGTATAGCAGTCGTACATTATAAGATTGTTTTTATTTTATACCTACTAAGGTGTGAGACGAGCAGGACGTACGCCTAATGATAAGCGTCACACCTGCCCATAACAAATGCAGTGCCATTCATAACTTTCAAATACATTACATTTCAATACTTATCCCTCTTTATTCGGCCCGGTATCGGCACAGAGCGAGAAGATACTAACTAGTTTGTACAGGACTACGCAAATAATTATCTAAGTAAAACTTCAACCAATTTACCTATTCTCTAAATAATAAACAAGATCGTTACATAATGGTACATAAAAGTTATTGTCATCGTAAAATTATAAGTAATACATACCTTTCTATGGTTCTCTTCATGTTAATTAATTTTTCCCTTCGGACAAGTAAATCACTTAATCCAAACATTAGCGTTCATAGATGTAATAGTAACCTATGACACAATCGTAACAACTTCAAAGACTGCGCGCGAATAAACACGAGCGGGGCCGTGGCCGTCGCTTCGCTAAGTCTTCCCCTCCCCCGTATACACCCGCACACCTTACGCTCGTCGCGCGCGCCGGAGAGATAACCATTAAGAGAATCAAATTAATGTAAGTACTCGATATTTTAGCAACGATCATTTAAACAAATAAAGTAAAGCAAATATTAATTTGATTTCTAGTTGTTACGTAATAGGCATATTACAGTAAGGGGCTTAAAACAAAGATAGTTTTGTGAGATAATAATGTAAGGGATTAATTCTTAAAAACCTCTAATCATGAATTAAAGTAAGGGACATGTTATTTAAATCGACTGATTTGAGGTTTAAGGTAAGGGTGTAAATTTTTTAACACTATGACTTACTTTATTTTTCAGAGAAAAAAAAAATGTAAACGTCTGTTACATCATTTTTTTTGTCATAAATCGTTTTACGCAGGCCAAAATTTTTTACTGTAAGGGAATTTTTTTTAACGATAGAATTTTTTCAATAATACCAATCGATAGAGCTGAACATTCTGAATCCAATGACATATATAACTCATTTTCGCCAAAATGTCCCTTACGTTAATTGATACTTCTGGTATCGATATGTCTATTTACCCTCTTTCACCAAGCCGCAACTGTTCCTCTACGATCTCTAGCCCGCTTCCAAAGAAGTTCTTGTGTTTACAAGCTTTTTTTATTAATTTATAAAAAAATTTGCCCAGTTTCTTATGCGCCATGGGCTTAGCAATCACATTGCATTTCTTAACCGATTTATTGCCACCTTCATTTTCACCAACACATTAGCCAGGCCCCATACGTTTTGTCCATGACGCGTCAGGTGCGTCATGGGCCTCTTTAAAGGATGACGCGCCTGGTGCGTCACAGGCCCCTTGTGATGTTTTATACGTATTTCTCCGTTATCTTGTGTCTGTTTGAGGAGGAAACAGTTGTTTGGTGTTCTATATGGCGAAATATGGCGTTTCAAAGTAGGATTTATTGATTTTACTAAAATGCTACAGGGGTAGTAAACATATTGGAATCTTTTGTTGTTTAAGTCATTTATTTGTAATGATAAAAGTGTTTTTTTGTAGATAATCAGCAAGAAGACAAGATATTTTCTGAATGTAGCCAGGCATTGTTTACTGACGAGTATAAACATTGTGAGCAAGATAATAATAAAGAGAACGAAAGTTTTTCTGAATGTAGTCAATCGATTTTGCAAAATAATTAAAAAAAATCAAATTAGCGAGTTCTTATAGTCAAGATAAATATTATGATACAGACACCAGCATTCCTCTTAGACTAGGATAGCCTGTATTCTAAGAGACAGTGTTCGACCGAATAATTGTATTTAAACATCATATAATATTTACAACAAGTGAACGGTGTTGATGTGAGCTTCTGTAGTTGCGTTATGTGTAGTGAATAGAAAAAAAAGAAGGGTAAAGTGAATTAAATGGAAACGTTTGGGTTTATGATTGGGGAATATGAGTGCCTGATTGTGTGCGCTTTTTTATGTAAGAGTTGTAAGACTACTACTGCTTACTGTATTGGATTACTAGGTGATGTATGTGAGCAAAGATTCCGTGTAGGCATAGTCCTTTTGTAGTAGCCACTCTGTTACTACAGATTTAACTTTGTGTGTATTTAAGTTTATAATATTTAATTGCGGATTTACTTTTTGGTATATGCGTGTACCTAATATGTAGAATTGGCGTTTTGCGAAGGTGGTTTTATGTTGGACTCTTGGAAGGAGATTTATTCGCTTATTTGGGTTTGGCAGAGGCAGACCGACATGTGTTCTAAGTATAGATTGGAGCACAAAGATTTGCCGTACTGTGAGAACTTCACAGTCAGAGTACAGTTCGGTGGTTGGATACCTGTATGGTTTTTTTGATAGTACTTTGAGTACGGCTCTCTGTGCTCTTTCCACTCTCAAAAAACTGGTTTTTGTTGCACCGCCCCATGCAGCTATGCAATACCCAAGAACCGACTGGCACAGAGCATGGTACACCATCCTTAGTGTGTGAGGACTAGCAGAGTTTCTAAGGGACTTAAAGATGCCTATAAGTCGCAATGTTCTTGTGGTAACGACTTCGATCTGCTTGTCCCATCTTAGTCCGCTATCAATCTGTACTCCAAGATACTTCACGGTGTCCGCTCTGGAGAGTGCTGGACAGCCACAAGGTCCGAGTAAATTTGAGCACGAGTGAGCAATCACAGAGAAGGTATGAGACGGTGCAGTGTTATGCCGGATTGCGAATGGAATGTAGGATGTTTTGCTCAAGTTAAGTGTCAGGAGGTTTAAATTGAGCCATGACATTAATTTGCACAAGGCCTCTTCTGCAGTGGCTTTGACCACGATAAGTTTGGGGACAGAAACTGTGTCAAATGCTTTAGCAAGATCTAGGAGGATAGCCAAACATTTGGTTTTACTATCTAGGTTTCTAGCTACCTGTTGCGTGAGATCCAAAACGGCATCCTCGGTCGACACTCCTTTTCGGAATCCGTATTGATTCTCAGCAATTATTTTGTGTTTGCCTAAAAAGCTCCCCAAACGTTTATTTAAAATCCTTTCAAGAATTTTAGAAAGGGCTGGCAATACAGATATTGGCCTATAATTGTTAACACAGCTTCTATCCCCTCCCTTGTGAATGGGGTGTATAATAGCCTTCTTAAAAGCATTCGGGAATACGCCTGTTTGGAAGCAACGGTTACAGAGATAAGTCAAAGGTGGGGCCAGAACATGACGGTTTTTTTTTAGTAGCAAAGACGATATTCCGTCCCATCCTACGGCACAATCATCTCGTAACTGAAGTATGACAGACTCGACTTCTGCTTCATCAGTCTCCAATATCGTGAAAGAGCCGAGTGGGGGGTTTTGTGAGTTGTCTTGGATTAAAGTAGGAGGACAAGAATTATTGGCCGTGGTTGGTGTATGAGCCTGTGAGATGATTTTTGCCGCCAAATTTTTGACAAAGTTACTAAAAAAGTGATTTATCTCGTTAATTGATGATTTAGGGTCATCACGTAACTTAAGTAGCTCTAAAGGACTAACATTTGTCTTTTTTGTGTTCGTGATTTCTTTTATTGTTTTCCAAATGGTTTTAGGATCGGTCTTAGCTTTTTCTAACTCACTCTTTTCGTAAGCTATTTTCAATTTCCTAAGCAAGTTGTTACAGAAATTCCGGTAGCGTGCATATGAAGTTTTTAGTATTATTTGGTGCTTTTTTTGTTTTCATATGCATTTTATCTCGATTTCTGATACATTTTAAAAGCCCAGGAGTTATCTAGGCTTTAATGTTCTTTTTTGTCTTGGGATTTTAACTAGTTTAGTATGTCTTAATATTACCGCTTTAATAATACTTATAAATCTGTTCATACATGCATTTACATCTTCAATTTGGTATATTACAGTAAAGTCTGTGTGTTCCAGTTCAAGCGTAATGGCTCCGTAATCAAGGCGGCTAGTGACCTGACAAGGTTCCCGAGGTGGAGCAACGTTAGCAATAGATAAGAGAATCGGTTTGTGATCTGTAAGATGTGATTCCAGAACTAGCGTAGTGGCACGTAGGTTTGACTTAAGGAGTAAGTGATCAATACAGTGCTCTAGTCGGGTAGGAAATAGGTGTGTTGGCATGAGCCCATAGGAAGCATTTATTGTGAGATATTCAGAGCTCCGGTCGCTTCTATTACTTGGACTTATGTCGATATTTAGATCGCCTACGAGAATAATACTAGAACAGGGAGATATTTTGTCATAGGTTTTAATAAGGCTTGCAGTAAAGTTATCAAATTTTTCTTTTGAATTAAGTGATGGAGAGCGATAGACGGCAATAACAGCTAACTTTTTCTCAATTTGACAAACAAGGCAGTTTCCACCCTCAAAAATCGGCTCCCACACAGAACCTTGTAAACCTCGCTTAATGTAGACTATTTATTTTATTTTATTTTTTATTTATTCGGACAACAAGGATCCATGATGTTAGTAATACCTTAAAGCTAGTGTTAGTAGTAAATTATTTGAAAGACATTTTGCACAGAAGATGACCAAGTAAAGTACAAATTTCTCACTTGGCCATCATCTCCACAAAATGCCTCAGAATGGGAGAATAAAAGCTCTCTGACACTGTTTTCAGAATGCTGTTGCTACTGGCCCGTGTTCTAGTGACTAATGATGCGACTTTTTTTCGAATGATTGCATGAAAGTCGTCAGTTCGATTCTGTGCAAACATTTCCGATGCACTACAGAAACGGGGCAGTCTCAAGAGCATTCTGAAAATATTATTGTATTGGACGCGCAAGACATCTAGCGACCTTTTGGTGTAGCTGGTCCATAGACCCCCCGTGTACAGACCCTGACAATATGCCTTGAATAGTGTTATCTTGACCTGGTCGGAACAGCGCAGCGGGAGAATCTACGTGCCACCATATTACCTCGGACCGCCAGTGCCCTACGCTCCCTCTCAATATCTACATTGTCTTTAAGGTCGTCGGTAAGTATGTGCCCCAGATATTTAAATGTATTCACTCTTTTTATGCTCAGGCCATTTAGGGTAAGATTAGGGGCATAGTCTAAGCATTTACCGGCGGCCTTAAAGACCATGTACTCACATTTCTTAACATTGTACACGAGCCCATGCGTAGCAGCATAGTCCTCGCACACTTTTAACATGTCTGCAATAGAACCTGCAGTCGGGCCTAGCAGCACCATGTCGTCCGCATAGCTGATACTGTTTATATTAACACCATCAACCCGACAACCGACACGCATGCTGCTGAGCTCGACTATGAGATCATTAACAAAAAGGTTGAAGAGCCCAGGAGATATCAACCCCCCCTGTCTCACACCACACTCCAGCCCATACGTTCCAGAGAGTGTGTTGGACCACTTTACATTATTAGTTTGGTTCGCGTACCAATACTGCAAGATTTTACGAACTTCAGCCGGTACATTCCTGTCCCCCAACTTCTTCCAGAGCACATCGTATGACACAAGGTCGAAGGCCCTGGAAAGATCCAGGAAACAGGCATATACCGGCGTTTTACGATCAGTATAATATTGGACAGTATTCTTGAGGCTTAGAATTGCACTTTCCGTGGATAGTTTAGGTTGAAACCATAATTGTGCATCGTGCAAACATAGATGTTTTTTTAAGCACGAATCAAGCATACTGTCCAATATTTTAGCAATGGTCGTGGCAAGAGAAATTGGTCGGTAATTTCCCTTGTCCGAGATATCTCCTGTTCCGTTTTTGACTATCGGTACTACAATAGTTTTCATTAGTTGAGAAGGTAGGTATGAGTGACTGACGCACAATGAATAAAACATTGACAGGACTCTTGGCAGATGAGCACCCGCATACTTAAAATGCTCGATGCTGAGTCCATCGTGTCCGGGAGATTTGCCCCTACTCATGTTTTTAATTACAGTTCTGACCTGTTTAGGCGAGACAAATATTACCGGTTCCACTCCCTCACGGCTGGACTCGGCACCGGTCATTGTAACTGAGGGACCAAGAGGTGACCGCACTTTAAAATGTTCCATGAACATGTTTGCGATTCCCTCTGGATCATTTATTCCTCCAACGCTCACCGGTAGCCCAGGCTTGGTATCCAACTTACCCGTAGCTTTCCAAAATTTACGAAAATTATTCGTCGCTCTTTGTTTAGCTATAAAATCCATTTTTATCTGTTCAGTATTTTTTTGGCACCATTTATGACGACCCTTAAATTTTTTTCGAGTTACATACATTTCTTCATAAATTACTCCAGAAGTCGGCCTGTTATGTAATACCCACATTTTGAATTTAAGCCTGGCCTCTCGGTGAGCGTCTCGAACATGATTGTTCCATCCACACACTTTACCTCTTCTCGGCCTGTACCTTTCTTTCTCACTCGTTAATACAGCAGCGTCACATAAAATATCTATAATATTCTTATATAAATTATCTAGAATATGTTTATGCTCGACTAGGCTGCATGACCTATAACTACACCTTTCAAACTCGCGAGGGAAATCAACGTTCCGCAGCCTGTTATTACATACATTATGATATTGAGTAATTTGCGATTCATCCCTCTCACCCCAAATTACGTTACAGCGGGGGGCATTTTGCGTTGTCAGCTTTTGCCTTACTACATTCAAATCACATTCAATGTAAAGCGGTAAGTGGTCAGATAAAAATACATCCTCCTCTATGCCTACCCTAACAATTGTTTGCCACGCTGATAACGTTACAACACAGTGGTCCAACCATCTTCTGCACCCGTGAGCTTCGCTAATAAAGGTGTAGTTATTTGCCGCGCAGCCCAGCTTCTCTATATCGGCACAAATCCAGGATTGCTCAGCGCAGAAGTTTGTGAGTTCCCTAAAAAACAGTTCATGAGGATGCGCATTAAAGTCACCCAGCATAAAAATACACTCAACACCTCCACCCCCAACAATTGCGCTGATCTCACCTAGGACTTCTGTAAACATAGGCAAGTTGTCGAGCGAGTCAGTTGGCATGTAAACCGAGAATATAACAATGGAACGGCCACCAATAGTAGCTCTGATAGCAGCCAGACGGGAGCTAGTGCAATCTAATATGGAAACCGCCTCGAAGATTCCCTTCCTCCAGAGAATGGCCACTCCCCCATGTGGCCTTCCTACCAGTAGCCCCGCCGAGCTATCAACAGCCGATTTACCGGTATATTCAAATTTCTCACTAATTGTTCCTAAAAAGGGGATATCATGAGGGAGAAGCCACGTCTCTTGGAGGGCCAGTATGTCAGACGTCTCACAAATATTCCTTACACTGTCAATTGAGCGCTTCACAGACCTACAATTGAAGCTAACAAATTTACAACATTTCGTATTACGGTTATTATTCATAATTATAAGTTTACATGACTATAACTTATCTACCTCCGATTTCTTTCGGTACGTAAAACGCACGAAACGCCTAAAAGTTATGCCATCCGGCCACAACTCATCATTTAAAAATAAGTCTAGTTTTGTTTTAGACACAAACAGCTTATATGCATTATATTTCTTTGTGGCTTTTATATTTAATATTTTAAGCGATACACTTTCACCCGTTTTTTCATTTATATAGTTAATTATGTCCTGTTCACTCGTTTCTTTGCTAACATTCGAAATAAACAAAGGCACTTTGACATCCGCCGCTTTAAATTTACCGTCCGGTGCAATAGCTGCACGACCCTTCTGACCAATTAATTTGTACCGTTTGGATGCTTTATTCTGCACTAACGTCCATTCCGTATTTCCCTCGCCTACCGCTTTTACACCTTTTGTGTTTGGCTCCAGCATACACATACTCGCTTTCGATATTAGTGGTTTATTCGTGTTATTTCCACCTGGCCCTGCAGCGGCGACAGGCGACCGCTCGCCACCGGTCGCTGGCTGTACTGAGCTAAGCGCCTGCGCAAACGCAGCCGGTGTGCTAACTGGTTTCTGCGACACCACGTTGCTCGTCGAGGCATCGATTCGCTTCATTTGTTGTGCTGTCTCACTCGTAAGTCCTTGACTATGTTCGAATCTCTCGGTCGTTCGTTTCGAAACGGCAGTGCAAGATTGTCCCTCCACGTGTCCCTGAGTTTCTGTCGCATCTTTTTGTGTGTGCAGAAATGAGACAAAATCAGTTTCACCACTAGATGTTATCGTAGATGAGTGACTCACGAAGGCCGCGCGGTCATTGACACTAGTCTCAGCTGATAATTGTGACGTCTTTATGGGCACGTACTGAAGACCTATGGGACCACTGTCAAGTTGGCTATTTTGTAGACAGGCTCCTCTTCTTCTATTTACATTGACATGCGAAGAAAAGTGATCTAATATAGATGCATGTTTCATATTATCTACCTCCAACTTCAATCATTCAAACTTTTCCGTAGTTACCGTTTTTTCCTCCAACGCACTAAGTTGGTTTTGCAGCTTTAGTATATCCTTTAACAGCCGGGTCACATCCACATGATCGAAGGTGACCGGTGGGACCTTATGTAATTCCTTTGCTACAAAAATTGGGAATAACTCTTGCTCCGTGCTCTTCATATGACTGATTATATCTTCCAGGTCACGTAGCACTTTTTTCTTCCCATCTTTTCGTCGAATGGGCATTTTCTTCATACTAGGTACTGATTCAAATAGCAAGGATTTAGCCTTCACTATATCATCAGCCGAGAAAGACGTAGTACACAATTGCTGTATATTCTGCTCATCCATAAAGCCCAGGACATTACGCAGGAATGCCAGAACTTCATTAATAACAATATTACAATTCACACACTTAACAGTACTTGAGGTCATTGTCCTCCGCGATGAGTCCCCGATAAAACACGCTATGACGCCATCGTTTTGATTACTATTGATAGCTGTCGAATGAGACTCAAATCCATCTAAAACAGGTAGGTTACTAACTTTACTGAGCCAACACTCCGTCAAGATAACTATATCGAAATTTATTTTTGTTAGATTCAACAGGACTTGAAGATGGTTGAAGTTTTTATTTACACTTCGTATGTTTATATGTAATAAATTTATGTTGCTATCGGATATGTTGATATATTTGAGGCAATCTTCTGGTTCACAAGTATAGGAGTTACCGAATTGAAGATTATCAAGTTCGTTGTTAATAGTATTTATGGTGGCCATTTATAATTGATATTGTACTACAAAACAGTGAGATACTATTAGTGGAGTAACGAAGGTGGGAGAGCGATGTATGAACTACTAGAGAAATTATATTAAGGTAAGCTGTAGTTTTACAGGTACATAATGGTGGGGATAGTAACAAAGTGACGTGATAGAAAAGGTGCTTGAGAGTGTAGTCTTCTGCGTGTATAGTTTGTATGAGATTTTGTGTAGTTTGAAAATTATACAATATTAAATTATGTGTAGAAGATAATTTAAAAACTCTAATGAAATATAAACAAAGAAAAAAAACAGGATTTTTTTTTGGATCATACAGTGATAGTCAAATGTTAAGATTTTGACTCTCTAGGAGACTAAGACATTTTTCTGAGCTAACGAGAATCTGTTTCTCTCCTTCTATGTACAGGCTAGAGTGTGGGGTGAGGCAGGGGGGACTATCCTCGCCAGCACTTTTTAATTTATATATGAATGGTCTGGTCGATGAGCTCAGCAGGACCGGAATCGGATGTCACATTGAAGGAGTATGTGTTAATAACATAAGTTACGCTGACGATATGGTACTGCTGAGCCCATCGATCAGGGCACTAAGGAAACTGGTAAATGTGTGTGAATCGTATGCTGAGGCTCATGGGCTCAAATATAATGCACTCAAAAGCGAGCTCATGATTTTTAAAGCAGGCAGTAAATGCTATACCAGTGTACCACCAGTTGTGCTGTGCGGTACACAGCTAAAAAGAGTTGCAAAATTTAAATATTTGGGTCACTGGGTCTCAGACGATTTGAGAGACAATACGGATGTGGAGAGGGAGCGCAGGTCGCTGGCTGTTCGATGTGGCATGTTGGCCCACAGGTTTGCACGTTGTACGACGCAGGTGAAGGTAACGCTTTTCAAAGCTTACTGCCAATCCTTTTACACATGCAGCTTGTGGGCGAACTTTACGCAGAAGGCATACAGCGACCTGCGTGTCCAATATAACTACACGTTCCGGGTGTTGCTGGGGCTGCCGCGTTATGGTAGTGCGTCCGGCATGTTTGCCGACGCAAACGTCGACAGTTTCTCGTGCATTATGCGCAAAAGATGTGCATCTTTGTTAAGCCGAGTACGCGCCAGCCCCAACACCATTTCATTTCACACTCAGAACGCTGGCTGATAGGTGGGACTCTCCGATCTTGGGGCGGTGGATACGACTGCACGCGGTCAAATAGACATTCCCCAGGTTCGGTGGGTCTCACCCAGTATATATCTAGTACCTATTTTTTTTTTATTTTTTTTTTATTTTTTTTGTTACTAACACTAGTTCTAAGTATAAATTGTTACTAACACGATATGGCAAGTTCCGAAATAAACGTATTATTATTATTATTATTAAAATAGGACATTTCCGCAACTGTTTGCAATACATTTCAGACATCACTATGTAATGATTATAAAGATATTAATAGATTTACTCACCTATATCCACGAGGCTTCCATTAACACGAGATGAAACGTCAAATAGACAGGTTATTGGTTCTAAAACGTCAAGCTGAAATTGTCAAAATTAGAGATGCGTTCAAAGTTAATAATTTGTCGATGGCAGATTTGAATTGGCGGGATTATTTAAACAGAAAAATACGTTCAAATATCATGTCACAATTTTAGGTCGCTGGGCCGTAATTTAATGATTTTAAATAGTGTCTCGGGCCGGAGTGTCAAAATTTTTTTGTCATTAAATTAGGTCGTTGGGCCTTACGAGGTTATATACTGAACGGTGGACGTTTGTCTGCATTCTATCATAACTTAAGTTTATGGAAATCTGCACCCCAAAGCTAATCTTAGCTTCTACCTTACATATTCTAGTATTGTATTGTTAGACGGGCCGATTTCCGCAACTCCACGACGTAGCGCGTATTTTGCGTAAAGGGTGGGACAATACCTTATTCGATCCACCCCAGTTCCCCGCGAAAGGCCAGCAGCGCCCTGACGTTACTGGCGATCTCTCGGAGAGTAACCGGGTTACCGAAGTATTTAGCCCTGTATGCAGTAACCTCTGGACAGTAGAGAAGCACGTGGTCCGCCGTCTCGTCCACCTTGCATGCTCTGCATAGCGGGCTATCTGTACTGTAACTCCTATAGTAAATAGGTGCTTGTTAAATGACCCATGACCTGTGACAGCGGCTGTGACTGTGCTTGCAGGACCGCCATACTGTCTGATAGAATACGGACAGTGTGGTCCTGAACCTGTCTGGCTGCGATAGCTGAGGCTGCTAGGGATATACCCATACACTTTGCTTGGAACACCGTATTGTGGGCCCAGATGACCTATATGTGGATGGCTATATGTATATTGAGGTCCTCCGAAAAGATGCCAGCGCCAGTGCCGGTACCTGTCTTGGATCCGTCTGTGAAAATACGCAACTCTGCTGGACGTTGTCCCTCGTACCGGTGATCCTCATGGAGTTGGATCTTGTATCTTTTATCGAAGATAAACTGTTTAGGAATCCGTTCATTTATGGCTTTAGTCAAGGGGAACTCTTTGTAGAGTCCCTCAAGTAACGCGGAGTGTTGTGTTTCTCTTTTGCTCCAGAGATTTAGTGTTTTTAGGCGTACCGCCGCCATCGTCGCTTCCTGTTGTATAAACAGGTGGTGGGGCGGGAGTTCTAGCATTGCTTCAAGAGCTGCGGTAGGAGTAGTCCTCATACAGCCCGTGATTGCCATGCAAGCTAGCATGCGTTGAAGTTTGCTTGAGGCTGTGGTTAGTTTGGTGCGGGGCCACCAGACCACGGCACTGTATACGATCATTGGTCGGATAACAGTGTTGTATAACCAAAGTATAATTTTGAGGGACAGGCCCCACTTCTTGCCTATCATTTTCCTGCACTGCCAAAAGGTGATACAGGCCCTGTTTAGTTTGTTGTCTAGATTATTGCTCCAGTTTAGTTAGCTTACTATCGAGGATGACCCCGAGATACTTGACCTCGTTCGCTAGTTGGAGTTCTGTGTTGAATAGTTTTGGTAGGCTAAAGTGGCCTAGTGTTCTTTTCTTGGTGAACATGACTACTTTGGTTTTAGTGGGGTTCACCGAGAGGTCAAATTCCCTACACCATCGTTCGACGATGCGTAGTGCCTGTTGAGTGAGGTTGCAGATCGTCCCTGTCACCTTCCCTGACACAAGGATTGCGTGGTCGTCCGCATAACCTATAGTGTAGAAGTGTTTGTCATTTAGAATTTTGATGAGGTCATTTATTACCAGGTTCCGGAGGAGGGGAGATAAAATGCCTCCTTGGGGGCAACCCCTGGCTATCACGGCCATGTTCTGGTCCTCTTCAAGACGAACCACTCGTTTGCTTAACATGTTAGCAATCCAATCTGTTAATACCTGATCCACGCCATGCTTGGAGAGGGCGGTACTAATACTGGAGAAGTTTGTTTTATCGAAGGCGCCTTCGATGTCTATAAATGTGCCTAGGCAGGTAGCTGTTTGGTGAATTGCTTCTTCAATCCGGCTAATCACCAGGTGAAGAGCGGACTCCGTCGACTTACCTGAGCAGTATGCATGTTGATTACCATGTAGTGGTATGTTTTTAAGAGCGCCGTCTCTCAGCTCCCTATTGCATAGTCTCTCCCTATTCTAGTAATACTACTGCTTGCTTTAATTAAAAATAAGAAATTCAATAAACCTATCATCAGACAATCTGACATTTTTTACATACCAAATTTAAGAAACAACGAATTAAACATTGCAATCTAGCAAACTAAAACATGTATGTATCATATTAAATTATTTTGTCTAAGTAGGTACATAATAAGGTTATGATTCATTGTAAAGCAAATCATTTCAATTTGACGACACGGTTGGCGCGGTGGTTGAGCCATCGGCTGCTGCGCCGCGTGTTGTGGGTTCGATCCCCACACGGAACAAATATTTGTATGGCCTACAGGTAGTTGTTCCGGGTCTGGCTGTTTGTGTATGTGAGTTTAAATGTTTGTAAACGCACCCACGATACAGGAGAAATTCCTAGTGTGGGGCAACGTTTTTTTTTTAAAAAAAAAAAAAAAAATTTTAGAAAATTAGTTACAATAATTGTTGTTGGTTATTTCAGTCCTATATCAGATTTAAAAAACACTAAATTCAACAAACTGCCTATAAAAGTATTTTTAATTTCCATGTCTTACATGTTAAGTAAGTATGCAAATTTTTTCGGGACTTGAGGAGACTAGTCCTTAATTTCCATATCCCAGATGAACATGGCACAATAAATATGACTAGGGACCTAAACTAAGTGGTGGCATTTAACACTGAGGGTTTAAAGACAAACCTTGTTAATTAAAATATAAGAAATACACATACACGTATGCTTACATATCTACAAACAAACAAAGACTCCAATACATTGCCCTCCTTCCAGGGAAGTCAGTTAATAAAATAAAACCAAATAAATAGGAAATAAATGATTGATGTAGAAAGTAATATTGGCCTACAATAACTTTATTGTATAATATTGTTTCTTGTACACCAATATTATGCACATAACCTTAACTTATTAGTAAATAAACCTACTTGGTACAATGTAAGGATGTGGAATAAATTGTAGACTTTCAAGCACCCTAGCATGTACTATAAAGGTCAAACATTGATTATACACTGCAATTCAATAAAAATGTGACTTATGTATTGTCAAAACAGTGCTTGGTAAGCCAGTGGTACCTTACTGTAGTATATTTTGTAGTTATTGTTGAATGTTAAAACTGGTTTCTGGAACAAAACTATCCACACATCAAAAATTAAATGCAACTCAAGTAATATGAGGCTGCTGATTCATTCAACCAATCACAGCACCTGTTACATACATTTTTCAGACATTTTCATTCAACTGGGTGTATAGGCTTGCTGGGGAGTTTGTTCTGCCACTTCTTCTTCTCAGCAAAAACACTAGGAAGTGGTGAAGGGTGGGCGTTTTGGGGGACTGTCTTATGTAAACGTTTTGACGTTCAAAAAGTGCTGATTTTCTCTCAGCCTAATTTGAATAAATGAATTTTGATTTTGATTTGATAGTTTCTTATCATAACGCACAAAAAACAAAATTAAATTACCCGTCTGTTTGGCTAAACATTGATTTGATTAAGGTACACAATTCATAGGAATGAAAATGCAGACAAAAATTCTAAGTGCCTCCCACACACAGGACCAAAAACCTTAGCTATTAATGTAACTATTAATACATTCACCATCTTCATTATAACCATAATTATAGAAAAAGGAAAAGCCCCAATTCATATTGATTGTATATCGCCCACTTACTCACACAATGAAAACACTAGTTTTTCTATAATATACGAGTAGACACTCCCATACTCATACACACAGTCAAGCGTAGACTGTTTTATTTTTATATTTTTTTATGAATACTAATACTTTTATACTTTACCTTTTTTTCATTTTATCTTTTGTTACTTTATGTAATGTAAAATTGTATAATGGCAAACCCTCCATATTGGTACCCAAGATACAGGCTTGCCTAGTTTAGGACCAATGTTCAAAACTGTGTGAAACTTTTAATGAAATAAATTTTATTTTAAATTATATTTTTATTTTATTATTTACCAATCTTAAGAGCGTGCAAGCAACTTTACATGCTTCTTGACCCTATCATACAATTCACTATAGGCTTCATGTTTTTGTACCAGCATTATGGTGCATCCTGTCATCGTGCCCATGCATGGCCGCACCAATATCATCGCGGCTGGGTATAAAACAAAATGGGATGTTTTTCGCTGCACACACTGCGGGTAGATTGCACATGATTTCCTTAGGTGATATATCTCCAGCAAAGAAAACAAGTCTGGAAACGACAGAGGATGTATGTTTAGGTTTCATAGAATGATTCAGTATTTAGAATGCTTAGTTAATAAGCTAATATTTTTTCTTGTTATGTTTGCGACTTAGGTAAAGGTTTGACAAGTTCGAATGACATAAATATCGTACCTACGTAGTTATAAGGCCAGGACGATCATGCATAGTTAATTTTACACAAGAGGCAAGTACAAGACGCTGCGTTACGCTGGGTTTTTACATAACCTCAAAATTATAAAATTAATATCGATATAATCGAAAAACGATTTTATTTTTTGAAATCTGTCTATAACTTTTTACTGTCTGCTCCAATTTTAATTGTGTCTAGAGCAAAGTTTCTTAGAATTTCCTCTTCTTTCATGCTATAAACGCAAGATTTAGGAATACCCAGCAGTTTAAAATATAGCATGTCCCTTACGTTAAAAAAATATGTTTAGTTGTGCCTTACGTTACTAATATTTTATGTGTAAACCGTCAAGCATAGTGTAAGCAGCAAGAGCAATAGAAAATTATACGTAATTCTATTGTAAAGGACTTTTACAGTGTTGCAATTTGATGTAACTATAGATTATCTACTAAAATTATGGTATTTTAACACCATGGAAATAGGTTATTTGCATGATTAATGTTAGTTTCAGCTTAGCTAACACAGATTTAAATGAAATTTAGGGACACAAAAATAAAACGATTTATTGTTATTATATATTTTTTTATTTTCGACTTTTATGTCCGCGTAATTATTATAAATTCAACACACTAATCAGTCTATAAAACTAAAAGTAACAGTGTTCTAATTAACAGTCATACACACCTAGTTATCAATGTAAAAATAATTATGTGTAATTGACTCCGTGATCTCTTTTAATTAACAGTCCTACAAACTCTGTACTTTTAATAATTACGTTTAAATAGCTTTATAATTATAATCACCAAATGAATAAAAAAAATATGTTTTCTCAGACTCAACCAACAGTCTTATTTATTAAGTAATTGAATGAATGTACTGGAAACGAAAGACAGATGAAAAAATATGAATTTCCTGAAAGATGAATGAATAAAATAATATAAATGATATGAATATTAATATAAGAAATTTATATTATTACACAAGAATAAATAATTAGAAATGGGCAGACAGATAATTATGATGATAACTATTAGTAAATTAAACTATTTTAATGGTGACATTGAAATGGTTGGAATGACTTTTTCTATTTGGTATTTTATCTAGTTATCATCATCAGCTGTCATCACATCGTCATCGTCGTCGGTTTCATTAAGGGTATCTTTAACTGGCAATTTATTTGGAAGGTTCAAATATTCACCATGAAATCTTTTTGGTATTATACCGGTGTCGCACAATTTTTTGAGGTCATTGTATTTTGGAATGGAAATTGGGAGCCTCTCTTTATAAAGAGGCGGCAAATTATCTGTGTTCCTTTGACTTATGACATTACTAGTACTTTCAGCTGCAGATTCATTGTTGTCTATATTTTTTGTAATTTTACCTCTAACAGCACTTCTTTTCCCAATCCCTTTACCCTTTCCTCTTGCGTTAGAATTCTTTGGGGGTAATTCTTTGGAGAGTTCTATGTCGTAAGTATTACCAGTCTCTAACATTGTATATTTAACTTCAATTTTGCAAAGCATTTTTTTTAAATGTGCACACTCTTATGTTTTTCATACGCAGATCTTTATTTTTAAGAGTAGCTTGAGTGAATACAGAATCCGCCAGATTCTGGAAGTTAATGAAATCTGTATGCTCTAAGACACTCACATTATATGGTTGAGGCCGTTTTCTAGCACTCTCTATGAAACTTGGCCATTGCGAAGGTGCCCAAACAATTAGTTTTCTTACTTCCCTCTCAATAACAGCATGCATGCTGTCAACAGGCATATATGTGTGTCCTGCTAGAAGGTAATTAATTTGTATAACTTTTAGATTTTTAGATTGTTCCAGGAAATGTTTGAACATTGAAAATATAACTTTATTCTTATTTTGCCCCGTGCAGTTGTCACAGTATAATAATAATGTGTTCACAGCTCTGTTATCGAGTTCTTTTAAGTAGTTATACAGACACGTTGCTATTTCACAACTTCCTCTTTTACCATCAGCCTCACCCCATATGTAACAGTATCCGTTCTGCGTTCCACTCTCATATACTGTAAAATTGAACACAGCGTACTTTCTGGAATAATACAACTGCATACTTTCACCATACGGCGTCGCTAAAACTTTTTGAAGATCGAAACTAGATACAACAAATGTGTTATCGCGTTTTTGATTTTGATGAATATGAAAGCGTTTATATGTGGCTTTTTTTTCCAATAAATGAGCTTGTAACTGTTCATTAGTCGTCATATCCGGATTATTTTCGTTTTTAGTACATAAGAGACATTTGTCCTTCTTAGGAACATGAAATGCATAGTTATACTCTTTAAACATACATGTAAATATTTTTTCGCTTAAATAGTTTTCGGACCTTTCTTCACAATATTTAATGTACAACCTGTATAAGTTTGAAAAGTTCTTAAATTGCTCTGGCAGATACAATTTAGTTGATTTTTTTCTACTGTAGTGAGAAGGTAAAGCCGGTAATGCTTCTATGTATTTCTTTGCATTAAGTTTTGTGTTCTCGTCATATTTATTTGCTGCTGTACGTGTTCGACTATCGTCACAAGACAGTCCTTCTTTTGTATGATTTAATGTATACAAAATGTAAGTTTGGCTTATATCGAGAGTCTTCAGTATAAATTGTTGGCACACCTGCCTCCGTCCTTCGTCTTCGTTAATAAAGTACTCATATGTTAACGAACGTCTGCTAACTGCGTTTTTAGTCTTCTGACGTTTTACACTGATTGGTCTAGAACATTGCACAATCCAACCCCGTTTTTTAGCGTCATTAAGTGCCCAAAAATAATCAAATATAGATTTCCTTCTTTCTTCTGTAATTTCGTAACATTTCCTGCTACATTTACCTTCTTTACAAGGATTTTCTTGTAACTTTCGGGCTTCTTTTACATTACCAGATCTTGTCTCGTAGGAAAAACCTTTTTCTTTAAGCTGTTTTCTTGTCTTACGTTTATTTTCAGGTATTTTTTTCTTCTTAGGTACTATTTCTATTTGATTTGTTTTTGTATTTTTTTTTTTTGACTTGGTTTTCTTTCTTTTTCTATTTTTCTCGTGATCTTCTGAATCACCTGAAGTTTCTTCTTTGTCTGACCAAAGATTAGAACTTCCCGAAGAAAAGTCTTTATCCTCACTATCCGTTAGAAAATCCATGCAAGATTTCATGAATTTTGATGTTACGCGACGTTTTTTGTTTGAATTAACTTCAGTTGTGACTTCCTTAAAAGGTACGTTGTTATCGATTTCGCTTGATATCAAATCATTACAAGAAGTATTAAAAGTGCCCAAAACATCATCATGATGTAGGCCTTCAGTCATCATCGTGTCTTTGTTTGTAATATCAATAGCTATTACATTTGTGAGTATTGTAGGAGATAAGAAAGTTTCATGACTTCCATTTTCCTCTTGCGATGAGGTTTCGAGAAACATTGTGCAAACACCGGTGTTCTGTATTGTCTCTGTTGACTTATGCATGAAGTCTATGTAATTATTAGAAAGTGGCTGGATATTCTCCAGTTCTTCGCCTGTATCATTTAACTCACGTAATGAATGTGCGATCACAAAGGATGCATCAGTTTCTGTTGCAACGTTTAGAGGTGCTTCAATCTGGTCATTCCTGACATTTGATAATACGTTTAAAGGATTTTCAATAACTTGACTACATGGGTTATTATTACTGTTTACAGTAGTACTCGTTGTACTTTCATTAGGTTTATTAAAAAAAGGATGTGATCGAGACACGGAAATAGTTGATGTGTTTATGATGTCCATGTCATTTTCAACAGAACACACGGAGTCATTACTGCTATTAACAATAATGTTAGGTCTATTTGAACTTCTTGTTATTAACTGCGTTTCTGCGTCTACATCACTATTTTCTATAAAACTTTCTGAAGAATCTCTTTTGTTTTCAGTAGACCTAAAAAGAAAACACGAATATGATTACTAGATTTAAGGCATATGGCGGACTTATTGTATGGGTCAACTCAAGTAGAAATCCGACAACACTTTAACGTAAGGGTCATAACAACTTTAGACTCGCATTGTTTATAAAGTAAAGGTCAAATATTATTCTTTTAAATCTTCAAAAAAATATTTAATTATCACAAGAGTATTATATTTGTCAAATTTAATTAATTTCTATTAACGCTATTAATTAGAACGACTAAAATAAGCTAATTTTGATAAACACTTAATTAATGTAAAGTCAAACAAAATAACGAATGTCCCTTACATTAATTTGTTGTATACTTTAAATAATACTAAATGAATGTTGTAGACAAAACCTAAGTATTATACGCAATGTTTAAAACATGCAAATAATGCATAAAACACTATTGCGTAGGAAGCATTGCATGCAAATACGAAAGCACCTGCAATTCAAGCATACTTACAAGAATAAAACCCGGGATTTCAGTATAGCAGTCGTACATTATAAGATTGTTTTTATTTTATACCTACTAAGGTGTGAGACGAGCAGGACGTACGCCTAATGATAAGCGTCACACCTGCCCATAACAAATGCAGTGCCATTCATAACTTTCAAATACATTACATTTCAATACTTATCCCTCTTTATTCGGCCCGGTATCGGCACAGAGCGAGAAGATACTAACTAGTTTGTACAGGACTACGCAAATAATTATCTAAGTAAAACTTCAACCAATTTACCTATTCTCTAAATAATAAACAAGATCGTTACATAATGGTACATAAAAGTTATTGTCATCGTAAAATTATAAGTAATACATACCTTTCTATGGTTCTCTTCATGTTAATTAATTTTTCCCTTCGGACAAGTAAATCACTTAATCCAAACATTAGCGTTCATAGATGTAATAGTAACCTATGACACAATCGTAACAACTTCAAAGACTGCGCGCGAATAAACACGAGCGGGGCCGTGGCCGTCGCTTCGCTAAGTCTTCCCCTCCCCCGTATACACCCGCACACCTTACGCTCGTCGCGCGCGCCGGAGAGATAACCATTAAGAGAATCAAATTAATGTAAGTACTCGATATTTTAGCAACGATCATTTAAACAAATAAAGTAAAGCAAATATTAATTTGATTTCTAGTTGTTACGTAATAGGCATATTACAGTAAGGGGCTTAAAACAAAGATAGTTTTGTGAGATAATAATGTAAGGGATTAATTCTTAAAAACCTCTAATCATGAATTAAAGTAAGGGACATGTTATTTAAATCGACTGATTTGAGGTTTAAGGTAAGGGTGTAAATTTTTTAACACTATGACTTACTTTATTTTTCAGAGAAAAAAAAAATGTAAACGTCTGTTACATCATTTTTTTTGTCATAAATCGTTTTACGCAGGCCAAAATTTTTTACTGTAAGGGAATTTTTTTTAACGATAGAATTTTTTCAATAATACCAATCGATAGAGCTGAACATTCTGAATCCAATGACATATATAACTCATTTTCGCCAAAATGTCCCTTACGTTAATTGATACTTCTGGTATCGATATGTCTATTTACCCTCTTTCACCAAGCCGCAACTGTTCCTCTACGATCTCTAGCCCGCTTCCAAAGAAGTTCTTGTGTTTACAAGCTTTTTTTATTAATTTATAAAAAAATTTGCCCAGTTTCTTATGCGCCATGGGCTTAGCAATCACATTGCATTTCTTAACCGATTTATTGCCACCTTCATTTTCACCAACACATTAGCCAGGCCCCATACGTTTTGTCCATGACGCGTCAGGTGCGTCATGGGCCTCTTTAAAGGATGACGCGCCTGGTGCGTCACAGGCCCCTTGTGATGTTTTATACGTATTTCTCCGTTATCTTGTGTCTGTTTGAGGAGGAAACAGTTGTTTGGTGTTCTATATGGCGAAATATGGCGTTTCAAAGTAGGATTTATTGATTTTACTAAAATGCTACAGGGGTAGTAAACATATTGGAATCTTTTGTTGTTTAAGTCATTTATTTGTAATGATAAAAGTGTTTTTTTGTAGATAATCAGCAAGAAGACAAGATATTTTCTGAATGTAGCCAGGCATTGTTTACTGACGAGTATAAACATTGTGAGCAAGATAATAATAAAGAGAACGAAAGTTTTTCTGAATGTAGTCAATCGATTTTGCAAAATAATTAAAAAAAATCAAATTAGCGAGTTCTTATAGTCAAGATAAATATTATGATACAGACACCAGCATTCCTCTTAGACTAGGATAGCCTGTATTCTAAGAGACAGTGTTCGACCGAATAATTGTATTTAAACATCATATAATATTTACAACAAGTGAACGGTGTTGATGTGAGCTTCTGTAGTTGCGTTATGTGTAGTGAATAGAAAAAAAAGAAGGGTAAAGTGAATTAAATGGAAACGTTTGGGTTTATGATTGGGGAATATGAGTGCCTGATTGTGTGCGCTTTTTTATGTAAGAGTTGTAAGACTACTACTGCTTACTGTATTGGATTACTAGGTGATGTATGTGAGCAAAGATTCCGTGTAGGCATAGTCCTTTTGTAGTAGCCACTCTGTTACTACAGATTTAACTTTGTGTGTATTTAAGTTTATAATATTTAATTGCGGATTTACTTTTTGGTATATGCGTGTACCTAATATGTAGAATTGGCGTTTTGCGAAGGTGGTTTTATGTTGGACTCTTGGAAGGAGATTTATTCGCTTATTTGGGTTTGGCAGAGGCAGACCGACATGTGTTCTAAGTATAGATTGGAGCACAAAGATTTGCCGTACTGTGAGAACTTCACAGTCAGAGTACAGTTCGGTGGTTGGATACCTGTATGGTTTTTTTGATAGTACTTTGAGTACGGCTCTCTGTGCTCTTTCCACTCTCAAAAAACTGGTTTTTGTTGCACCGCCCCATGCAGCTATGCAATACCCAAGAACCGACTGGCACAGAGCATGGTACACCATCCTTAGTGTGTGAGGACTAGCAGAGTTTCTAAGGGACTTAAAGATGCCTATAAGTCGCAATGTTCTTGTGGTAACGACTTCGATCTGCTTGTCCCATCTTAGTCCGCTATCAATCTGTACTCCAAGATACTTCACGGTGTCCGCTCTGGAGAGTGCTGGACAGCCACAAGGTCCGAGTAAATTTGAGCACGAGTGAGCAATCACAGAGAAGGTATGAGACGGTGCAGTGTTATGCCGGATTGCGAATGGAATGTAGGATGTTTTGCTCAAGTTAAGTGTCAGGAGGTTTAAATTGAGCCATGACATTAATTTGCACAAGGCCTCTTCTGCAGTGGCTTTGACCACGATAAGTTTGGGGACAGAAACTGTGTCAAATGCTTTAGCAAGATCTAGGAGGATAGCCAAACATTTGGTTTTACTATCTAGGTTTCTAGCTACCTGTTGCGTGAGATCCAAAACGGCATCCTCGGTCGACACTCCTTTTCGGAATCCGTATTGATTCTCAGCAATTATTTTGTGTTTGCCTAAAAAGCTCCCCAAACGTTTATTTAAAATCCTTTCAAGAATTTTAGAAAGGGCTGGCAATACAGATATTGGCCTATAATTGTTAACACAGCTTCTATCCCCTCCCTTGTGAATGGGGTGTATAATAGCCTTCTTAAAAGCATTCGGGAATACGCCTGTTTGGAAGCAACGGTTACAGAGATAAGTCAAAGGTGGGGCCAGAACATGACGGTTTTTTTTTAGTAGCAAAGACGATATTCCGTCCCATCCTACGGCACAATCATCTCGTAACTGAAGTATGACAGACTCGACTTCTGCTTCATCAGTCTCCAATATCGTGAAAGAGCCGAGTGGGGGGTTTTGTGAGTTGTCTTGGATTAAAGTAGGAGGACAAGAATTATTGGCCGTGGTTGGTGTATGAGCCTGTGAGATGATTTTTGCCGCCAAATTTTTGACAAAGTTACTAAAAAAGTGATTTATCTCGTTAATTGATGATTTAGGGTCATCACGTAACTTAAGTAGCTCTAAAGGACTAACATTTGTCTTTTTTGTGTTCGTGATTTCTTTTATTGTTTTCCAAATGGTTTTAGGATCGGTCTTAGCTTTTTCTAACTCACTCTTTTCGTAAGCTATTTTCAATTTCCTAAGCAAGTTGTTACAGAAATTCCGGTAGCGTGCATATGAAGTTTTTAGTATTATTTGGTGCTTTTTTTGTTTTCATATGCATTTTATCTCGATTTCTGATACATTTTAAAAGCCCAGGAGTTATCTAGGCTTTAATGTTCTTTTTTGTCTTGGGATTTTAACTAGTTTAGTATGTCTTAATATTACCGCTTTAATAATACTTATAAATCTGTTCATACATGCATTTACATCTTCAATTTGGTATATTACAGTAAAGTCTGTGTGTTCCAGTTCAAGCGTAATGGCTCCGTAATCAAGGCGGCTAGTGACCTGACAAGGTTCCCGAGGTGGAGCAACGTTAGCAATAGATAAGAGAATCGGTTTGTGATCCGTAAGATGTGATTCCAGAACTAGCGTAGTGGCACGTAGGTTTGACTTAAGGAGTAAGTGATCAATACAGTGCTCTAGTCGGGTAGGAAATAGGTGTGTTGGCATGAGCCCATAGGAAGCATTTATTGTGAGATATTCAGAGCTCCGGTCGCTTCTATTACTTGGACTTATGTCGATATTTAGATCGCCTACGAGAATAATACTAGAACAGGGAGATATTTTGTCATAGGTTTTAATAAGGCTTGCAGTAAAGTTATCAAATTTTTCTTTTGAATTAAGTGATGGAGAGCGATAGACGGCAATAACAGCTAACTTTTTCTCAATTTGACAAACAAGGCAGTTTCCACCCTCAAAAATCGGCTCCCACACAGAACCTTGTAAACCTCGCTTAATGTAGACTATTTATTTTATTTTATTTTTTATTTATTCGGACAACAAGGATCCATGATGTTAGTAATACCTTAAAGCTAGTGTTAGTAGTAAATTATTTGAAAGACATTTTGCACAGAAGATGACCAAGTAAAGTACAAATTTCTCACTTGGCCATCATCTCCACAAAATGCCTCAGAATGGGAGAATAAAAGCTCTCTGACACTGTTTTCAGAATGCTGTTGCTACTGGCCCGTGTTCTAGTGACTAATGATGCGACTTTTTTTCGAATGATTGCATGAAAGTCGTCAGTTCGATTCTGTGCAAACATTTCCGATGCACTACAGAAACGGGGCAGTCTCAAGAGCATTCTGAAAATATTATTGTATTGGACGCGCAAGACATCTAGCGACCTTTTGGTGTAGCTGGTCCATAGACCCCCCGTGTACAGACCCTGACAATATGCCTTGAATAGTGTTATCTTGACCTGGTCGGAACAGCGCAGCGGGAGAATCTACGTGCCACCATATTACCTCGGACCGCCAGTGCCCTACGCTCCCTCTCAATATCTACATTGTCTTTAAGGTCGTCGGTAAGTATGTGCCCCAGATATTTAAATGTATTCACTCTTTTTATGCTCAGGCCATTTAGGGTAAGATTAGGGGCATAGTCTAAGCATTTACCGGCGGCCTTAAAGACCATGTACTCACATTTCTTAACATTGTACACGAGCCCATGCGTAGCAGCATAGTCCTCGCACACTTTTAACATGTCTGCAATAGAACCTGCAGTCGGGCCTAGCAGCACCATGTCGTCCGCATAGCTGATACTGTTTATATTAACACCATCAACCCGACAACCGACACGCATGCTGCTGAGCTCGACTATGAGATCATTAACAAAAAGGTTGAAGAGCCCAGGAGATATCAACCCCCCCTGTCTCACACCACACTCCAGCCCATACGTTCCAGAGAGTGTGTTGGACCACTTTACATTATTAGTTTGGTTCGCGTACCAATACTGCAAGATTTTACGAACTTCAGCCGGTACATTCCTGTCCCCCAACTTCTTCCAGAGCACATCGTATGACACAAGGTCGAAGGCCCTGGAAAGATCCAGGAAACAGGCATATACCGGCGTTTTACGATCAGTATAATATTGGACAGTATTCTTGAGGCTTAGAATTGCACTTTCCGTGGATAGTTTAGGTTGAAACCATAATTGTGCATCGTGCAAACATAGATGTTTTTTTAAGCACGAATCAAGCATACTGTCCAATATTTTAGCAATGGTCGTGGCAAGAGAAATTGGTCGGTAATTTCCCTTGTCCGAGATATCTCCTGTTCCGTTTTTGACTATCGGTACTACAATAGTTTTCATTAGTTGAGAAGGTAGGTATGAGTGACTGACGCACAATGAATAAAACATTGACAGGACTCTTGGCAGATGAGCACCCGCATACTTAAAATGCTCGATGCTGAGTCCATCGTGTCCGGGAGATTTGCCCCTACTCATGTTTTTAATTACAGTTCTGACCTGTTTAGGCGAGAAAAATATTACCGGTTCCACTCCCTCACGGCTGGACTCGGCACCGGTCATTGTAACTGAGGGACCAAGAGGTGACCGCACTTTAAAATGTTCCATGAACATGTTTGCGATTCCCTCTGGATCATTTATTCCTCCAACGCTCACCGGTAGCCCAGGCTTGGTATCCAACTTACCCGTAGCTTTCCAAAATTTACGAAAATTATTCGTCGCTCTTTGTTTAGCTATAAAATCCATTTTTATCTGTTCAGTATTTTTTTGGCACCATTTATGACGACCCTTAAATTTTTTTCGAGTTACATACATTTCTTCATAAATTACTCCAGAAGTCGGCCTGTTATGTAATACCCACATTTTGAATTTAAGCCTGGCCTCTCGGTGAGCGTCTCGAACATGATTGTTCCATCCACACACTTTACCTCTTCTCGGCCTGTACCTTTCTTTCTCACTCGTTAATACAGCAGCGTCACATAAAATATCTATAATATTCTTATATAAATTATCTAGAATATGTTTATGCTCGACTAGGCTGCATGACCTATAACTACACCTTTCAAACTCGCGAGGGAAATCAACGTTCCGCAGCCTGTTATTACATACATTATGATATTGAGTAATTTGCGATTCATCCCTCTCACCCCAAATTACGTTACAGCGGGGGGCATTTTGCGTTGTCAGCTTTTGCCTTACTACATTCAAATCACATTCAATGTAAAGCGGTAAGTGGTCAGATAAAAATACATCCTCCTCTATGCCTACCCTAACAATTGTTTGCCACGCTGATAACGTTACAACACAGTGGTCCAACCATCTTCTGCACCCGTGAGCTTCGCTAATAAAGGTGTAGTTATTTGCCGCGCAGCCCAGCTTCTCTATATCGGCACAAATCCAGGATTGCTCAGCGCAGAAGTTTGTGAGTTCCCTAAAAAACAGTTCATGAGGATGCGCATTAAAGTCACCCAGCATAAAAATACACTCAACACCTCCACCCCCAACAATTGCGCTGATCTCACCTAGGACTTCTGTAAACATAGGCAAGTTGTCGAGCGAGTCAGTTGGCATGTAAACCGAGAATATAACAATGGAACGGCCACCAATAGTAGCTCTGATAGCAGCCAGACGGGAGCTAGTGCAATCTAATATGGAAACCGCCTCGAAGATTCCCTTCCTCCAGAGAATGGCCACTCCCCCATGTGGCCTTCCTACCAGTAGCCCCGCCGAGCTATCAACAGCCGATTTACCGGTATATTCAAATTTCTCACTAATTGTTCCTAAAAAGGGGATATCATGAGGGAGAAGCCACGTCTCTTGGAGGGCCAGTATGTCAGACGTCTCACAAATATTCCTTACACTGTCAATTGAGCGCTTCACAGACCTACAATTGAAGCTAACAAATTTACAACATTTCGTATTACGGTTATTATTCATAATTATAAGTTTACATGACTATAACTTATCTACCTCCGATTTCTTTCGGTACGTAAAACGCACGAAACGCCTAAAAGTTATGCCATCCGGCCACAACTCATCATTTAAAAATAAGTCTAGTTTTGTTTTAGACACAAACAGCTTATATGCATTATATTTCTTTGTGGCTTTTATATTTAATATTTTAAGCGATACACTTTCACCCGTTTTTTCATTTATATAGTTAATTATGTCCTGTTCACTCGTTTCTTTGCTAACATTCGAAATAAACAAAGGCACTTTGACATCCGCCGCTTTAAATTTACCGTCCGGTGCAATAGCTGCACGACCCTTCTGACCAATTAATTTGTACCGTTTGGATGCTTTATTCTGCACTAACGTCCATTCCGTATTTCCCTCGCCTACCGCTTTTACACCTTTTGTGTTTGGCTCCAGCATACACATACTCGCTTTCGATATTAGTGGTTTATTCGTGTTATTTCCACCTGGCCCTGCAGCGGCGACAGGCGACCGCTCGCCACCGGTCGCTGGCTGTACTGAGCTAAGCGCCTGCGCAAACGCAGCCGGTGTGCTAACTGGTTTCTGCGACACCACGTTGCTCGTCGAGGCATCGATTCGCTTCATTTGTTGTGCTGTCTCACTCGTAAGTCCTTGACTATGTTCGAATCTCTCGGTCGTTCGTTTCGAAACGGCAGTGCAAGATTGTCCCTCCACGTGTCCCTGAGTTTCTGTCGCATCTTTTTGTGTGTGCAGAAATGAGACAAAATCAGTTTCACCACTAGATGTTATCGTAGATGAGTGACTCACGAAGGCCGCGCGGTCATTGACACTAGTCTCAGCTGATAATTGTGACGTCTTTATGGGCACGTACTGAAGACCTATGGGACCACTGTCAAGTTGGCTATTTTGTAGACAGGCTCCTCTTCTTCTATTTACATTGACATGCGAAGAAAAGTGATCTAATATAGATGCATGTTTCATATTATCTACCTCCAACTTCAATCATTCAAACTTTTCCGTAGTTACCGTTTTTTCCTCCAACGCACTAAGTTGGTTTTGCAGCTTTAGTATATCCTTTAACAGCCGGGTCACATCCACATGATCGAAGGTGACCGGTGGGACCTTATGTAATTCCTTTGCTACAAAAATTGGGAATAACTCTTGCTCCGTGCTCTTCATATGACTGATTATATCTTCCAGGTCACGTAGCACTTTTTTCTTCCAATCTTTTCGTCGAATGGGCATTTTCTTCATACTAGGTACTGATTCAAATAGCAAGGATTTAGCCTTCACTATATCATCAGCCGAGAAAGACGTAGTACACAATTGCTGTATATTCTGCTCATCCATAAAGCCCAGGACATTACGCAGGAATGCCAGAACTTCATTAATAACAATATTACAATTCACACACTTAACAGTACTTGAGGTCATTGTCCTCCGCGATGAGTCCCCGATAAAACACGCTATGACGCCATCGTTTTGATTACTATTGATAGCTGTCGAATGAGACTCAAATCCATCTAAAACAGGTAGGTTACTAACTTTACTGAGCCAACACTCCGTCAAGATAACTATATCGAAATTTATTTTTGTTAGATTCAACAGGACTTGAAGATGGTTGAAGTTTTTATTTACACTTCGTATGTTTATATGTAATAAATTTATGTTGCTATCGGATATGTTGATATATTTGAGGCAATCTTCTGGTTCACAAGTATAGGAGTTACCGAATTGAAGATTATCAAGTTCGTTGTTAATAGTATTTATGGTGGCCATTTATAATTGATATTGTACTACAAAACAGTGAGATACTATTAGTGGAGTAACGAAGGTGGGAGAGCGATGTATGAACTACTAGAGAAATTATATTAAGGTAAGCTGTAGTTTTACAGGTACATAATGGTGGGGATAGTAACAAAGTGACGTGATAGAAAAGGTGCTTGAGAGTGTAGTCTTCTGCGTGTATAGTTTGTATGAGATTTTGTGTAGTTTGAAAATTATACAATATTAAATTATGTGTAGAAGATAATTTAAAAACTCTAATGAAATATAAACAAAGAAAAAAAACAGGATTTTTTTTTGGATCATACAGTGATAGTCAAATGTTAAGATTTTGACTCTCTAGGAGACTAAGACATTTTTCTGAGCTAACGAGAATCTGTTTCTCTCCTTCTATCTTGCGCAGAAATATATTTCCATTGGAGATCCAGCAGAACTTAAAACATTTTTTTTTAGCAAACTCTCTGGCTTGGCTGAAGAGTTTTTTGGCACTGGCTGGTAGGTGCTCAGAGATGTACACAGGATGCCGTTCACCAGGCATACCTATGCTTGCGGTGTTTCATTTGTCATCTCTTTCTCTTCCTTTGTTGTACGTGCGGACAGCCGACAGGAGCATCTGCTTGGTTTGCACAGTTGTGAATTCAGCTATTATTGGACGTGGAGAGCTAGAGGTGGTAGATTTTCCTGGCAGGCGATAAATGTCACGCAGCTCTGTGTCACCTATGCGTACACTAACTGTTGTTCCTATGTTACACATCGTGTTTATTAGACTGGAGCTAGATTCAGTAGGTACTTACTTGAGGTATGTTTCGCAATTCTATGCCAGAGGATCTCGATTTATGTTGAAGATCCAGTATTTTCTGTTCAAGATTTTCGATGTACATTTGCTGCTCGCGTCGTTCTTTCCTTAATGTCTCAACCTCCATCTTCATATCTTCGAATTGCTTATTTAAAAATTCAATTGATTAGACGATCCCAGCATTCGACCTGCAGATTTCTGTGTTGGACGCTTGAATTTTATTGTTTTGACATTTAATATCACTTATATCTGATGATAGCTTAGTTATTAGTGTTGTTTGGTCCGCCAGCAGCTCTGTAATCCTCCCGTCTTGCTCCTTCTTCCACTTCGCAAGTACAACTTGAAGCTGTAGTGGTTCATGTAACCCCACTCCACCCGATTCGCCTGGCGGCGAGTTATCATTGCGAGGACGTTTATTTCTGTTGATGTTTACATGTTCGAACTCGGATAGGGCCATGGTGATATCAGGTTCCGACTGGGTTATATTGCCGCTTTGTGATCTAGGAGTTTTCGGAGGGGTGCGCTGAACACCTGCCATCTTGGTTACTATGTAAGTAGCAGAATTTATATTTTTTTTTTTTTTGGAATGGGCATCTCGCAGTTTATCCTTTAGGGATATTTACTGCTCAACCGAACTTTCCTGTGGGGGGCTTAATTAAAATTAAGGCCTCCAGCCAGGCATAAAAACTTATAAGCTAAGCGACTATCGCTAAGGGCACCCCCTGCGGGGTACGAACCTCGGCTTAGGACGTCGCTGAAGAGGACAGCAAGGGACAGGCTGGATCTGATTGTTCCATTATTTAGGGACATTTTAAACATTAATCGGCTCAGCTTCGCGGGCTGGCTCTAGCAAAGGGTCGGGAGGGGGGCATCGACGGGGTCGTCGCGACGGGCCTCGGCGGCGAGGACGGAATGTCCGTTTTTGTATGCGAACAGTGCTGGTGGCCTTATCGCTCTCCTGGAGGAGAGTGATAGGATCATCTGGCTCTGTGAGTGTATGTCTTGGTCTTCGAACTGTACTTATTCGCGAGGGAGTGTATCGGGCGGCCGATGACACTAAGGGGTTAGGATGAGCGGTAGAACAGTCCATGAAGCGCTGGGTGAGTCGCTTCATGAACTGTTTCACCGTGGGTATTTTGAGATCTACATGGAGAGTCTCATTTCGGACGTAGAAGGGGGCTCCCGTGACTCTGCGCAGGAATCGGTTCTGGACGGTCTGAAGCCTATGAATATGATACGGCTTGGCGTGAGCGAACACTGCGCAAGCGTATGTCATGATTGGTAGCAGAATTTATAGTTTGGAGGCAATAATATAACAATAATACACAGCCAAATCAGTATCACGCAAAGCCAACCACAACAAACCACAACGTTGGAGCGTAGCCGATACAGCGATCGTGGTCAATTCGTAGCACAGGTAAATGTCGTAGCAGCGCGCGCAGTGTTGCCGTAGCAGCGGTGACGTCGGCTTCTTGTAGCGCTCCGTTGTTTCGCAGTGCGTAGCAACTGTCTCGGTGGCGCGGTGATTAAGCGTTGCGGTCACACCTCTCCTGGGTGACGGTTCGAATCCCGCGAATCGCAGACACTTTTCGAATTATCTTTAAAGCGATAACAGCAGTACTATATATATCTCTGTCTAGGACCACCCAGTGGGAGGGGCCCCAGGGAAGATCAGGTAAAGAGTAACAAGGAAACGAATTTAACTACTATCCTCCAATCACAGATTTTAACGCACGAGCAAAACAACACACGCGTCCACTATGCTTGACGATCAGCGGCGAACAGCAATGCGAATGTGAGAAAAATAAAACAAAACAGTTGGTTATAATATTATCTAAGGATAAACCTGTCAAAAATAAATCAAGTCAAAATAATTTGTATTAAATGTATAATTACTATTTTATACCATCTGAGGGTTTTGTGTTCTGCACAATAATAGCTAAGCATTTGGTCGTGCTTGTCAACAGACCTCATATATTTGTTGTATTGTACTTGTACTTTTGGTTTGTACGATAAATTTCCAAATTTATTTCTGGTTTCTATGTACTCACTGTCATGTTCCGTACTTATAAAAGCAACTTCTCTTTTATCTTTCCATTTAGTCACTGTTATATTTATATTATTGTGCATAATACAGGCCTCATTTGCATTCAATCGAGCATTCATAACTTGTGCAGGATTGCCTTTCCTATTAAATTTTAATGTTCCTGTTAAATGAGTATTTTTATTTGAAAATTCCTCAGCAATATCAACACTTGAGTAGTAGTTATCTACATATAGTGAATGGCCATTATTTAAATAATTTTCTATTAGCAAACGCATTACTTTTTTCTCGTGGTCTCTTCCCCCAACAATTAGATCTTGAGATCCCGCGTACAAATGAATTTTCATGCAGATACCATGCTTGTCTGCTAGCATGTATAATTTACTGTGTGCACTTTATTTTTTAAATATTGGCGGAAACGTAAATAATGTATAATATAATATATATAATCATCAGCATATAACATTTTGTTGGTTTATGCTGATTACAATAATAAAAATAATACAAAAACATTCTAATTGTCAATAAAATAAAAAAAAAACAACACTGGTTTAATTCAGTTACGCCCCTAATAAATTTTAAACAGAATACCAAGACGCAATAATTTCCGCAGCCTACTTTATTGAAATTCTGTATGTATACATAGTATTACTCTATTATATATTAAGTTTTTATATTGTTACCAAAGGCGTGCTATCCCTGTTTGGTAAATTAAATATTAAAATTTAATTGCCAGGCGCAGTAACTACTTTAATGTTCAATGTAAGATAAAAAATGGCGGTTTTCGTAATCTCATAATTATTAAGCTTATTTTAAGTTAGTTAAAAAATGACGCACCACGCGCGTCATGGGCCACCCAATATGTTTACTTATGACGCGCCAGAGGCGTCATTGGCCATGAATTGGTTAACCTTAAATCTATAACTGAGTCGCTTAGTTTTGACGCCTGCATCCCCCTTATCATGTACTTCTTCCATCTTGGTAAATTACAAGTAATTGATAATTTCGTTACACGTAAGTCAGTCAGGTAAGCTAACGCCTAACGATAAACAGTGTTGCCAGCTGGGCATAAATATTTTTGGCTAAGTCAAATGTGAAAAGGGGCTAGATTTGCCCAAATTTTTTAAAAATTGCTAAATCGTTAATTGACCAACAATCAATAATAGTAGTAGTTTTTAAGTTAGTTTTTATCACATTGTGTGGGTACCCATTCAAAATAAAAACTGTTCACTCTCCGTTTCTACTCTTTTATGACGTATGTAAATCGTGTTTTTTATTTCTGGAACGTCCAACTTCACTAAATTTTCACACATGTCACATAACTCCAAATCGAATAGTATCAAATTCATACTGTGTCGAGAATAGGAGAATACTCATATTTTATGTAAGACAGAGGTAGAAACTTCAAAGGAAAACACTGATAGAACAGGGAATCCCTATACTAATCAGTATTTTATATAATTATTATTAATTTATATATTAAAATTAGACATATAACATTGTATTTAGAAGTTAAATATAATCGTATAGTAATGATGTAGTACGCCTCTAGCATCATATAATCATTTATAAATGCAAATGATTGACAATGGTGAGACAAATTCAAGCTTAATCTCACAATATTCTATTAAATTGGGTATGGCCCACTTCTTTATTAATAAATAAATAAATAATAATAAATAATGCTGGACAATCCACACAGCATCATCTAGCCCCAAGCTAAGCAGAGCTTGTGTTATGGGTACTAGATGACTGATATACTTAATACAATACATTACATAGATAGATATTTTTTATTATACATAGTAAATACCCAGAACACCTGAAACAAATATTTGTAGATCGTACAAACATTTGTTCCAGGGCGGGAATCGAACCCGCAACCTCCTGCGTCGCAGGCGGACCTTCGCCCACTGCGCCACATCGGTCGTCAAATGTATAGCCTCAAATGTATGTGGGTTTTTTATTAGAATGCATGACCTCCCATTTCTATCATCTCTTGTGTAGGATGTTGCTAGTGAGTAATTAGTAATGTATGATTGTTGATGGTTTTATGTTGTGTTCCGTTATAAAAAAGATATCAACTGACTTTAGACTCACCTCCCTTCGAGAGCTCACTAAGCTGTATGCCTAATACATCCAATTTACGTATTAGAACATTTATTATTATTATTATCTCCTTTATTAAATATACGATAATGTCTTTACGATATTATTATTGACATACCTAAAATTGTGTCAATAATGTTAATACTAATCTAATAGTCTCTCTCCTGTAATAAATGTATGTACCTATTATTTGCACGCCACACTTGGCAGAATGTGAAGATACCATTGACTAATCTTAAGACCATATATTGTACCATATTCTGACAAATAAATGATTATGATTATGATTATACATTCTATATAAAACACGCGGCATAAAACTACGATGGTATTATTGGAGACAGTTTCGAGTTTTACTTTTGTTCGAGACTGTGAATCTCTTGGGATGTTTGTATTTCAATACCATTCATGAACCAAGATTGCCCACCAACTATTATTGGATAAGCTCTTAGGACCATATTCTGAATTAAAACCAGAATGCAGTAAAGGTAAAGCATGAAAAAGAACACTTGTTAGTTGAAAAAGTGGAAATAGTCCAATAGCAGACATGTACATGCTTTGCATACAAGACAGTGCCATTGCCAATTATTCATAGCCACAGTGCCAATTATTGACCATTAACATATCTCCTATCTACCATATCTCTCTCCATTAAAATTCGAGAACATGAGTTAAATAAAAAAAAACAAAACTGTACAGATAATAAATAAATAAATAAAATAAATAAATATTGCTGGACAATCCACACAACATCACCTAGCCCCAAGCTAAGCAGAGCTTGTGTTATGGGTACTAGATGACTGATATACTAAATACAATACATTACATAGATAGATATTTTTTATTATATATAATTTCTAACACATACTATATGGATTATGTCCGAAATAAATGGTTAATAATAATAATAATAGCAAATACCCAGAACACCCGGAACAAATATTTGTAGATCGTACAAACATTTGTCCCAAGGCGGGAATCGAACCCGCAACCTCTTGCGTCGCAGGCGGACCTTCGCCCGCCGCGCCACATCGGTCGTCAAAATACTAATAATACGTCAACCATGTCTTAAAAATACTGTTTTCCATGGACAATTACTATGAGTAGTATATACCGTTTTCAAGAATTAAGTTAACATGTTACATATCCAAGGACATAAAGTTAACCACCGTGCAAAATTGATAACATATGCCAAACTTATCAAGAGTCTATATTATTATAATTACTAGCACTTCGCCCGCGATTTCGTCCGCGTGGATTCCGTACTTTTCCCTTGGTACTTTGACATCACCTCCATCCCCTTTAAATTGTAGTTTTGAAAATAAAATGAAGCCTATGTTACTCGCTGTTAATGTAGCTTGTAGGTTCTTAAAGCAGAATGCATAGCAAACAAACAATAAAATGTTTCCTCTTTATTATAATGTAACCGAAATAAATTAATAGAACGACATCCAACAATTTTAACTTTTTACCAATATTGAAAGACACAACAGACCAAAGAGAACATTTCACATTTAGTTTTATTTCTTCTATTTTAAATTTCTTTAAAATAACTCGATTTTTATTGCAACTTGAGTATACTTTACATTATTTATAAACAACAATAAACAACATACAACAGACCGAATTACGAATTTACGAAGAAGAGCTGAACAATGTTTTAACGACGAATTAAATTGAACGGCTCATCTGCCTAGCCATTTCCCAAATATTCAATTCAATTCAATATTTTCCAGTTTAACCGGTTGCAGTTGAATACCAGTATTTTACATGGAGCGATTGCTTATCTGACCTCCACAATTCAGTTACTGGGCAACACGATACCCCTTTTTAAGACTTGTTGTCAGACTTCCGGGCATCTGACTACCCATAACTACTTCAAAGATCTACAAATAACAGCCGAGACCAACGGCTTAAAATGTTTTCCGAGGCACGGAGGAGTCTCGATATATAACGAACAGTCACCCATCCACAGACTGTAGCTGAACCTTTAATTGATCCGTGCGGCTGTAACCACGCACTGACGCACGAACTCCTTACATTTGATATTAAAAGACTGATAGACTGATAACTCATAACCGTAACAAAACCAAATGAATATAATAGAACCGCAACGATATTCAGAACTTTTCATCACCTTGACAAAAGGGGAATGAAATATATCGAGAGCGTCATCAATCCACGAAAATTATGCCCTTGCATAACGTCAACTATAGCTAAGGCTAAGCTAACACGTTCGCAAGCATTTTCTATGCGCGAACGAAAGTAATTATGCGCTTTAGTAATTTTAAATTACCTCCGAAAATGTATGAGCAATTGACATACTGTGAAGGTAAAATCATATCTTTATAATGTCTTTGTAATATTAAAATAATTTATTTGGATAAGGATTGATACTTTGTTGTCTAAGTATTCATCCAAAAGTAAGTATGTATGTCGAAAAATACTTTAAAAAAAGCTATGTAAAAGATAAAATATAAAAGATAGCTACATATATGGTATCGCGGACTTTTTTGTAGAACTGCAGAGACTACTAGAAATACTTTATGTATGTCATAGATGTATGTTTCTTCTTGTTATTTACTTAGGTAATTTTGTATGAGGCCAAAGCCACTACCATAGGTAGGTATGGTAGGGTGGCTTTGATAATCTAAGGTAAGGTATGGTTACCTACTGTTGGAATCAAATGTAATAGAAACTGGGATTAATCCAGTTGTAAATGTCCCTTTGTACCTATTGCCCTAGCTCTGTTCTGTCTCATGCTTGAAATGAAGGGAATTGGAAATTCAGAAAAGTTTGTTTCTATCGCCTCCGCTGTTCTTTTCTTATTAATTTCGTTGTGGGATCCAAGACAGTTGAATCCTTTGTCCGGGACTCGTTGAGCATTATCTATTCTGTCAACACTTTTCTGATGGTCGCCGCTGTTAATTCTGGTTTTCAGGAATTGCAGTTGTTTGGGAATAGTGACGGGCTTGGATACGATTACACTTGTTTCATTTTAGTAACTATGCCATTTAGACCACTTAATATACCTTATTAAAAGCGAAGAGTTTCTTTGTATTTAAATAGATAGAAAAACATATACTTATTTTATACTAGCTGTGCCCGCGACTTCGTTCGCGTGGATGTCGGAACTTAACAAAGCAGCATTTTCAAAAAAAAGACTGAACCAATCAAAAAAATATTTAACCAAATAAATCAAAAATTTACAACAACACGAACTTTCAAAATGAGAATAAAGACTAATTTTCAAACTACGAAGTAAATAAAGACCGGGAGCCAAGTCAAAATTTCGTCAGTGATTTCTTTTATTTTTCTCAAGCCATAATTAATTAGTAGACTACATAAGGGAGTCGTATCATAAAGATTCGTGAAAGTCAGCTGCGACATTTTAGTCATTTCCTCCCAACTGAAACCTGGTTTATATGATTATTTAGTTTTTTTTTTGGTTTTTGCATTTTTACTTTAATTTTTTTTTTGTTTTTTTTTTTTTTTTTTTTTTTTTTAAATTTATTTTTAGTTATTTTTATTAATTTTATTGAAAAATTTCTTTATAAACAATATTTGGTGTACAATTTTCTTGGGCTAAAACAACAACACTACTGGCATTCCTCGCACGTGAACATGCCACGTATAGTTGCCCATGGGTAAAGCAACCCTTAGTTAAATCAATGCCAGCTTTGCTTAACGTTTGTCCTTGGGACTTGTTGATTGTCATAGCAAAACTGACATTGATCGGGAATTGCAGTCTTTTGAATTCAAATGGAAAATTTGATGGTATTATAGGAATCCGTGGTATAAATACTATTTCACCTTTTCCGCATCCGGATATTATACGACCTTCTATAACGTTTCTTTGCAACGACACTACTCGCAACCTAGTACCATTGCAAAGTTTTGGCGGGTTTAAATTACGCAATAGCATTATGGGCACGCCAACCTTAAGTTCTAGTTTGTGAGGGGGTAGACCAGGCACAATTATACTGTTTAAAAATTCTGTTGGGTAATTAACCACTTCATCCGGATTGCAAACTGTATTGATGGAAAGATATGTTTGTGATTCACCAAATAGCTTATCTAAAATGCGCTGATTAAGCGCAGTAACCTGGTCGTTCGTAGGAGCTAAAATTGATCTGTCACACAACCACGAATCTTCTTTGATATTGAGATTGTGAATATCATCATAAATACTATGTATTAAAGTTTCAGTGTCCACCACAACCTGACAAAGACTGGTAGGTAGTTCTATATCATGATTACTATTCACTTCTGGACACTTTCCCTCTCCAACATCAAGAAGAATTTTACTAAATTCTGAATCAGCTGAATGTGCTCTCATGTTTTGTTTTAAATTAAGTTTCTTACAATGTCTCCAAAGTACTGAACGTTTTAAACAGGCGTTAATTTCATCGGCTCGCGTACCCTTATTTACAACGGGTAATATTTGTCTAAAATCTCCAGCGAATAAGAATACGACTCCTCCAAATAATAAATTATTACTTCTTATATCCTGCATCGTCCTATTCACGGCTTCTATAGAAATTTTGTTTGCCATAGTGCATTCGTCCCATACTACAAATACACAATCTTGTAGTACTTTGGCTTTGAGACTATTTTTGGGTATATTGCAGACTGGATTTTCCGTATGGTCTAAATCTAGTGGAATTTTGAACATAGAATGTGCAGTGTTTCCCCCAGGAAGTAAGGTTGCCGCTATGCCGGACGATGCGACTGCTATGGCAATCTTCTTTTCTGCTCGTATTTTGGCCAGCAAAAGATTAATCAAAAATGTTTTGCCGGTACCACCTGGAGCGTCTAAAAAATACACTCCACCAGCGTTTGCATTTATGTTATCAATGAGGAGTCGGTAAATTTGATTTTGTTCATCGTTTAGTCGTGGTTCGTTATAATTTATAATACTTTGAAGTTCAACTGGGTCAAAATTTGTATGTTTAATATATTCTCTGTTTGAATTTTCATCAATTTCATCAGTCGCTTGTGGAGATGGTAAACCATAATGAGGGAGAGAATTGCCGCCTATCGAAAGAAGAACGTCTTGTAATGCAAACAAAGCTCTATTTGTAAATATGTCTAAATGAGTATTTATGTCCGCATCCGGGTAATGCTGTTGGAAGTCTCTTACATAATCATCCGTAAAATGATCCTTGAACTTGTCCCATAACTCTGTAGGATTAGAGACATTGCAAAAAACTAAAATAATGGCGAATAGTTCTCGTAATTTAGATGCGCTGCTGCTTATACTGGCATCTGTTAAAGTGTCGCACCAGTGATTATCGCCTTCTAGTAAGCCAAGAGCAAGGCATGCCGCTTGATATGTAGGATGTAAAATACCATTCACCATTTTGAGACTTTCGAAAGAAGTTGGTCCCTTGACAAATGTTAATAACAACCTCAGATAATAACACTCCCGATTATTGGGGTGAATTGTATAGATTCTCCCAAGTGTATGCTCATAAAATATGCCGGGATGACCTTCCACAGGAGTACCTCGACGTCGCCGTTGGAATGTTCCATTTTGTTTATTAAATGTGTAATAACCTGGTATTTCTTCGTACAATAAAGAAGCTGCGAATTCATCGTTATTACATAGATCGAAAAATGCCATCAATGTCGTGTTTCTCGGATTTTCTACCACTCTACGGGCATTGCTTGGATCAAAATAAACTCTCTGACCATTTTCTAAGTGGATATCCAGATGTATTACTGCGGGAAAACGTTCGTGAATTGAAAATGATAACATGCGCCAGACTGCCTCAGAAGTACTAATATATCTTCCATTTTGATAAGACGTCACTTCATCGTTAGCATTTTGTATACCAAATACCGCCAAGTCTGAACCTTTATTGACATATTTACAAATGTACTTTATGGACTTAATACTGCTACAGAGTTCAACATTGATATGTGCTTTAAAAGTGCGCGATAGAACCGGTGAAAATGGAACAATCTAGCGATTGTCGACATCGAAAGAGTTAGTTCGTGATTGGATTGTCGTTCTTATACCACCATTTTCAGGTGAACGACGTCTGTAAAATGGATAACCATCCTCACCTGTAATAGTATCTGTGGTAAAAGATTTAGGGAATCTTTTGCTACAGATACCGTTCTTCATACACGGAGATCGAGGATTGTAAGAGCCACATGGACCGTGCACCATGTGGGTTTTCACAACATCAAATAGCTCTGGATCAACTTCTTGATCTGGCAATTCTGCTCGAATCACATTATCGATTTGCTCAGCTCTTATTTTCGTTTCTAACCATATCAAAATGTGGGCATGGGGCAAACCACGCTTTTGCCACTCTACACTGTACATAAAACACCGAACGCTACCGAAAATTTTTCCTTTCACCAGGAGATCCATCATTTTTTTTAATTTTTGTTTAAAAACTCTTGCTACGACATCATGCCGGTCAGAAGCCAACTGTCCCGTAAAAAGTTCATTGGTAATTTCATCCCATTTAGGGTTGGTTGTGAAGGTTATAAAAAGGTCGGGACGCCCATATTTCCTAACATAACAAAACGCATCCTGTGTGCGTTGGTGCATATATCTAGGTCCTCCCGTAAACGATGAAGGTAGAATAACTAACTGACCCAGGTCCTCTACATTCTCATTCTGATGAATTGCGTCTTGAAGGTGAATATAATTTTCAACTCGAAGCTTCTTTTGATTAGTTCGTATAAAAATAAGCCGTTCTGTTTCGATTTTAGCGTATACGTCAACTAAGTATTGATTAAATAATTGTTTGTAATTGTGCAGATGATTGTACTCATTTTCTCTAATCATTAATCGGTAACAATAATATTGTAGAGCAGATACCTTTTTTTGAAAATTTGGTTGGCCTGTGTAAGGCTCTATTTGATAGACCTACGATTAAACAAAAAACTTAATGTTACTTCAATTGACTCACATATTGTTGCGTATAAAAGTTACGTGAAGTTGTGATACCAAGTGCACATAATCCATTTTTTTTTTAAATAAATGAATTTTTGTAAAATAAAAGTAGCCTATGTTACTCCTTATTACATCAGCTACCTGCCAATAAAATCCCGTCAAAATCGGTCAAGCCATTTCAGAGATTAGCGATTACAAACAGACAGACAGACAGACAGACAGACAGACAAAAATTTTAAAAAATGTTATTTTGGTGTATGTACCGTATATATATATATTCATATGCAAGTAAGAAAAAACGGTTATTTCAATATTACAGACAGACACTCCAATTTTATTTATATGTATAGATGGGTAAACAATAAGCGAGGAGAGGGTATTTTTAAGTACTTACCTTTTTCTTTTGTTTATATCAAAGCAAACACGTTCATCATTTACTTAAAAGGAACCTCCAAACCCTTGACTCCTATCGTATTGACATAGATTTAATTCAACTATATAAATATTTTCAAAAATGCTACCTCTGACATACGTTCCCAATTGCGACCTAACCGTAAACGTACTTCGCAAACCTCAAAGATGCTACAAGCTCACCTTAACATAATTGTGTTGATACATTTTCTTACTGGCCAGTATCAGACTTTATTGATAACGTGGTGATATCTAGATCTAGATGCAGGGAATGCATACTAATCGCAAGAGCAGGAGTAAGTAATGAACACAACACGGTATTGTACTATTATTATATTTCCGACAATTTATAGTTCTGGCATGTATCGATGTACCTAATACATAATTGATATCAGTGCTATGGATATCCCCAACGTTAACTTGTATCAAAAAGTCTAAAAATTCTGCTTACTTGTCTAACGCTCGCCTGATAATATCTTATTCATAAACACAATTTTAACGTGATGAAAATGCTTCCATGGAGGATGCTAGATACCACGCGTGGGTCGGAGGAGCAGTGAGGAAATCGCTCAATAATACGCTTCTTACCACCTCTCTACCAGCCAGAAATACTGCATTGATAATTTCTTACGAAATGTATTGGTAAGGTCTTGTATTACTTAAAAGAAACTCCAGTAGACATCATACAAACAAAATGTTAGTATTTTCAATATCCTAGCAGAACTACATTTTGGTTTAAAGTCTGCGCTTACTATAATAGTTATGTACAACTATTACAGTACCATGAAGGTTAAAACGTATCCCAAGAATACTTTCTTACAGATACAACAGTTAGTGTAATTTGCAGAGTATTTAGGTAGCCCTGAATACTCCTGCAGATTAGAAATCAGGGCACTTCGCAGTTTTTTTTGGCAATGGTTATTTATTGTGTGTTATTTGTTGTGCTTTAGTATTACTTAGTGTATAAATAAGTCGCTACCTTCTTCAATTTTTCTAACAATTACAATGAAATTAGTTAATAGGTAATTCATTTCATAGTTTAAAGACGTTACTGTGTTACGTGTTACAGATAAGTGTCTTTCGTCACTTTTAACGACGAAAAACCACATGTAGTTTTTGACGACACGGTTGGCGTAGTAGTTAAGCGATTGGCTGTTGCGCTGCGTGTCGCGGGTTCGATCCCCGCACGGAACAAATATTTGTATGGCCTACAGATAGTTGTTCCGGGTCTGGTTGTTTGTGTATGTGAGTTTAAATGTTTGTAAACGCACCCACGATACAGGATACAATAAAAGCATATGCTATGCTATGCTGTGAAGTTTCCACTTATACCAACATGTTAGGTTGGCCGAGTGGTCTAAGGCTTAAAATATAATTTAGACAATTTAAAACAAATCAATATTGTATGTTAGGAGAGATTCTGACCAAATATCTTTACAGCTCTTTCAGCGGCGGAACGGCCCAATATACAATCATTCAATCGGACTCACCTTTTAAACCAAAGCAATATAAGCATTATTTTGGAGTTTCCAATTATTATGTAGATTGGCACATAGCACGTAGCACTTTGCCGTAGCTCTACATACCGTAGCGCTACGACTCGTAGCAAGTCATCGTCTACGTAGACCACTTAACTGCCGGATGTTTCGCAAATGTAAGTTATGCATCTGTTTTTAATTCGTCAACTGTTCTACCGACATATAAGCATATTGTACCGTTCAATAAGAATGAGCGTACATTTATTCGCTAATACTCGTGTGGCCAGTGGAATGCTTAGCAGGAGTGGGTCAACGGGAAGTACCCGATTTTGATTTATTTGCGAGTATCAAAATATAACGCATAAGTGGCTGTATTTTTTATTGGGCTAAGAATGAGCCAGCCCTCTGACCACGCGAAGTGTCGATCAGTCGTCGAGAAATTCCCTTGCAAAGGAGACTTGCACTCTAGCCTCATGACACAAGTGTTCAACCCCAAACGGCTCAAAACTGTAGTTAAATAAAATAAATAAATAATGCTGGACAATCCACACAGCATCATCTAGCCCCAAGCTAAGCAGAGCTTGTGTTATGGGTACAAGAAGACTGATATACTTAATACAATACATTACATAGATAGATATTTTTTATTATACATAACAAATACCCAGAACACCCAGAACAAATATTTGTAGATCGTACAAACATTTGTCCCAAGGCGGGAATCGAACCCGCAACCTCCTGCGTCGCAGGCGGACCTTCGGCCGCCGCGCCACATCGGTCGTCAAAAAGTTACAAATAAGGTTACAGTATCTGCGCCGTTTGAGGGTCTCAGTAGCCGCCGCGGCAGCACCGGTGAATACCAGCTATTTCATACATTTTCATCTGGTAAATATTCCATTTTACTAGGTGAGACCATCTCTTCCGCCTGGAAGAGATGGTCTCACCTAGTAAAATTTTAAGTTAACAAACGTGAGTACTTCCACCCCTGAAAGTGGTGAAACTACTAAAAATGGAAACTTAGGATATTGAAAATGTTTTTGCATTATACTTTTTAAAAACCTCGGAACCTTGTTTTAAAGTTTATTACTGCACTAATTTCGGAAGCGCTTTTTTTTGTGTATCTTAGGTCTCAACCTGTTTTGCTTCTATTACGGTGAGTTTTATGATGAAAAACGGATTGTTAGCAGCATATTTGTTCGGAATGCTGACAGAATTATAGTACTTTGGTACAAGTAAATGAAGCGCTATGAAATGCATCATTCGTAATTTTTAACAATTTTACGGTAAACCATATTGTTACGTAGATATTTGCAATGTTACTCGTATTAGCAAATGGTCCATCAAAGTAGTACTTTTCATCTAGTTTGTTTTGGAACTTCTTTGCAAAATAATGTTTAGCTGCAAAATCATTATAAAAGCAGCTCACTTTGCGATGTTTATTTAAATTTAGCGGTGTCGTTGTTATTATATCTAAATTATTGTGTTTTGTGTATTGAAACCAGCTTTGCATTTTATAAACAGTAGGCAATGATGTAATAAGAAGTTGTAAGAAATGTTTTCTTGCAAATCCGCCTTAAGTGATAATTACTTATTCTACCTGTAATGCTGTACATCCGTAATCCTGAAGTTATAACTAGGGTCTGGGGTTCAAGTCTCATATGTTCCTTTACTTCTTGAATTGTACCAAATACTGGTGACGTTTGTATACTGCTTACTATACTGCTTCAATAAGTTGTTGTATGAGGAAGTGATCCCAGAAGATTGGTGTAATAGTTCACTAGTGCCCATCTTCAAAAATAAAGGGGATGTTCAGGACTGCAACAACTACCGAGTGATAAAGCTCCTGTCGCATAGTATGAAAGTATAGGAGAAGGTGATAGAGAAAAGATTACGAGAAGAGAGTGACATTTCCCAAAATCAATTTGGGTTTATGCCAGGTAGAGGAACTATGGGCGCCACCTTTACATTCCGCCAGTTATGCGAGAAGTATAGATGGGCACATAAAAAATTGCATGTGGTTTTCATTGATCTAGAAAAAGCGTATGATAGGGTGCCTCGGGAAGTGTTGTGGTGGGCCTTGAAGGAGAAAGGTGTGCCTGGGAAGTATGTTGAGTTGATTCGTGCGATGTAGGTGGTGGTATTTGCCGAGGACATTGTCCTTGTCATTGAAGATGGACCTGAAATCCAGAGAAGATTGGAGAAATGGTAAAAGAAACTGGAGAGTGTAGGCTTGAAAATCAGCAGAACCAAGACAGAATATGTGTTCTGCGATTTCGGCGGTCTCTCCAGTTCTGAAGCCATAGCGCTTGATTGCGTGCTCCTTCCGATCTGCTCTGACTTTCAGTATCTCGGTTCACTAGTGCAAAGTGACGGGGGAATAGATCGGACTGGCGGCAGGTAACGGGAACAACTTAAAAAAATGGACACCTAATCCTAAACAACACTGATGAAAAATTTAGTACCCGTGGCCGTGATACGCCTACAAAAAAATCTATTCTCGATCATGTTTCGTGAAATCCAAAGAATCATAAATTTCATGTAACCATTGTGGAGTCTCCAATGTCGGATCACAAGCAAATCTATCTCGAAGTAGGCAAATACATACCTGAAATGAAAAAGAGAATAAAGTATCATACCTTAGATTACACAGCGCTTTACCAAACAGTAGAAGGTATAATAGACAATGTCTCTGAGGATGATTATCGAAGCTTAGAACATGCAATAAAGGAAGCAGTATTTAAAAATACAGTTCCAAAATACAAAATTCAAAATACGATAAAATCAGATTGGATCAATAAAGACATTATAGGAATGCTAACTAAGAGGAATCAGCTGTGGTCTGCTTATAAAGAAAACCCCAACGATGACTTAATAAGAAACAACTTCATAACCCTAAGAAACACCGTGTCGGAACAAATTCAAAACACTAAAAGCTGTTACTACCACAAAATTTTCAAAAACTGTGAGAGAAAACCTTTAAAGATGTGGAAGTTAATCGGGAGCTTAGCAGGAAACAAGCTACTGAAGCAGAAGTCAGTAAAATCATAGATAATCTCAATTCAAACACAAGTTCGGGCTTAGATGGTATTAGTTACAAAACCATAAAAAGTATAAAAAATCTAATACTAACTAAACTCACGAAGTTAGTCCAATCTTTAAGTCAGGGAAAAAGAGTGACCCAGGTAATTATCGCCCTATCTCTGTCCTCCCAATAATTTCTAAAATATTCGAAAAAATATTGTACAAGCGCTTAGATGAGTACCTCAAAACTATAAACTTCTTTTCTAAAAAACAATATGGTTTCCGCGCAAAATCCAATACTCTAACTGCAACAATTGACCTTGTGACAAATCTTAAAAACAGTATCGATAAAAAATGCGCAGCACTAGGAATATTTATTGACCTGAAAAAGGCGTTTGGTACAATTAGCCATAGCATACTTCTTAAAAAAACTGCACATTGGAATCAGGGATACTGCCCACGCCATGTTTCGGTGTTATCTTTCCAATAGGCAGCAAATTGTTCGGATTGGAGATATGCAAAGTGATTGCGAAACCTTGACCTACGGCGTACCGCAGGGATCCATTCTTGGACCCCTACTGTTCATATTATACGTGAATGACATACATAACCTAAATTTGGCAGGCGATATAATACTTTAAGCTGATGACACAAGCCTATTTTTATTTGGAAACAACGTCGAAGAGATCATCGAGCAAGCGCAAAAAGATTTAGACACTCTCTCTAGATGGGTCCAAGACAATTTGCTTACTGTGAATACCTCTAAAACAAACTATATTGTCTTCAGTGCTAGGAACAAAAATATTACAAGCCCCCTAAATCTATACATAAATAACGAACCTCTAACCCAAGTAACTTCAGAAAAGTATCTTGGTCTCCATCTAGATACACATCTGACATGGCAGACACACTTAGATAAATTAAGCTCTAAACTATCTTGTGTCATGGGCGCGCTTCGAGGGATCGTCCGCTGTTTACCGACATCCGTTAGGTATATTATTTATAATTCTATGGTAAAACCTCACTTAGAATATTTAATAGAGGTGTGGGGTACTGCAGCTAAAACACATTTAAAGCAGATCGAAACATGTCAAAACAAAATTATAAAACTTTTATTCCATTACCACTACCTAACTCCTGCAGAAAATTTTTACAAAGAAACAAAATTAATGACACTATCACAGATTTATAAATATAACACATGCATATTAGTACATAAACTACTAAACAAAAATATACATTCTAAAATAACATTTACAACAAAAGGACAAATACAAAAACGCAGTACTAGACGAAAAAACAACATCTGCTTAAGACCACCTCGAACTAATTACGGGAGGAAAAATTTGCTATACGAAGGAGCAGAGGTTTATAATAAATTACCTAACGATATTAAAGAAATACAATCCTTTACTCTATACAAAAAAAATGTCAAACACCACATCTTGAAAGTTTTCTCCAGGTTCTAAATTTATTCTAAATTAAGGTCAAATTTATTCTACTTTGTTTAAAAAAAAAAAAAATATATATTTAGGATTCAGCAGCAGAAATCATTAAAAAAAAACAATTATCTTACACGTAGAAAAAAAATTAATAACAAAACAAAAATACAAATTAATAACCTCACTTTATTGAACTTTTACATAATCTTAATGCAAAAATAAAACACCAATCACATAATAGGTCTTTACCTATGAAATTGCCGTTTTGTATGAAAAAATTTAAATGAACTTTTTTCATGTATTTTTTATTTGTATTAATCGAAGTAATCACCCATGCAATCAATGCATCTTTGCCAACGCAGTGGCAGTTTATTGATGCCCTTCTTAAAGAAATCAGCTGGACGGGAGGCAACAAATTCTTCAAAGGCATTTTGTACTGCCTCTCGGGTATTGAATTTTTTTCCCGCCAAGAAGTTATCCAAATTCTGGAAAAAGTAGTAGTCTGTAGGCGCAAGGTCTGGTGAGTAGGGCGGATGACGGAGAGCTTCCAACCCCAGTTCTTCCAACTTGGAGACCGTCTGCTGTGCAGTATGAGGTCGCGCGTTGTCGTGCAGGAGCAGCGGAGACGAGCGATTGACCAATGCTGGTTGGAGATGTGCCAGCTTCTCCATCATTGTGTTCAATTCTTCACAGTACACATCTGCAGTAATGCTCACCCCGTTTGGTAAGAAGCTGTGTTGAATCACACCGGCGCTAGACCACCAAACAGTGACCATCACTTTTTTTGGGGTAAGTTTTCGTTTAGGGCATTGTTTAGGTGCTGAACCAGGATCCAACCAACTTGCTGAGCGCTTGCGGTTATCAAACAGAATCCATTTTTCATCGCAGGTAACAATGCGGTTCAAAATTCCTTCATTTGTGTGTCTGTTGAGCAGTGCAAGGCACGTCTCGACGCGTACTTCGCGCTGGCGATCATTGAGTTCGTGGGGCACCCATTTGTCAAGCTTTTTTACCTTACCAATTTGACGCAAATGGACCAATATTGTTTTGACGCTAACGTCGAAAGCTGCTGCTAATTCAGCCGTAGATTGTGTATCATCAGCTTCCACAATCGCCTTTAATTCGTCATTGTCGACCAAAGTCTTCGGACGACCGCGAGAAACGGTACTCATATTCCATAATTACTCGAATTTTTAACGTATCCATGATGACGAAAAAGATTTAAATGCGATGAAAATGTAACACTAATCAATAAACAAATGACTACTTTTGGAAAAAAAAATCCATGTTTTTAAAATAAAATTAATTTGAAATTAGAATTCTTAGCCAAACAAAAAATATTTTGATTTGAAATGGCCAGTACTGCAGAACGGCAATTTCATAGGTAAAGACCTAATATATAAGCAAAACATTATGTACTCACAGAGTTTTACAAGACTTTTAACAACTTAAAATACAATTGTAAGTACTCACAAATCGCGTCGACAACTACCTATCCGTACCGAAGCCCAGGAGCAAATTTTTTTTTTTTTTTTTTTGAATGAAATGACCCTTTTCTTTTTTTTTTTTGGAATGGGCATCTCGCAGTTTATCCTTCAGGGATATTTACTGCTCAACCGAACTTTAGACCCTTTTCTGAGCGCGCACCGCCTTTTATAGGCATCGTTCTAGAGTAAGAATCAGTTCCCTAAATCGGCCTATCCCGACGAAGCGTCGTCCTCGACGCGGTCTTCATGGTGTTTGGCTGGTGATGGAGCCAACTCTACAGCTGGAGAGTCGCCACTGGGCCCAGCCATCTCAGTGCCGGGTTCGAGGGATCTGGATGATGGCCCTGTGCTGGGGTCACATACTTCGTCATCTGAAATATGAACACGTCTTAGAAATTGCTATAACAGTTTCAACAGTGTTTATCTCACACACACAACATGCAATTTTAATATAAGCAAACGTTAAACTTCGTGAGAGCTCTCATGATTGTTCCTGTCTTCGAAGAACTATGCGCAGCGGGCTTTCACCGATCCGAAGCTGCACCTGTGAACAGATCAGACAGAAGGCGTCCCCTCTGTCTGCGGTTGACGGAGGCATCTCTGAATCGCACGTCAACGCTACAGTTCATAGACCATTACCTCTCACTATAGGTACGTCTATCTGGACGGAGGCATCTCTGAATCGCACGTCCATTATGCAAAACCACAAAATAATAATCACATATCAGTTATTAGTGCATAAATGGTTTCATAAGTGTGGACGGAGGCATCTCTGAATCGCGCGTCCTTTATGCTAAGTTAGTAATCACTAACATGTTTGTGGGGATGGAGGCATCACTGAATCGCACATCCAACACAAAAGTTCCTCATTTAGTTAAATGCATCTATCGATCAGCGAGCTGATCTGCCACAACTTACTCATTTAAATAGAAGTTATGCATAAGAAAGTTAATTTGAAATAAGTCTATATGTAACAGTTTTTAAATAATAAAAAAAAGAAAAACAACGAAGAAAATAAAAACAATGTGCATGTGGAAAGTTTATGGCAAAGCAACACGCCCATTCGCAGCATAAAACTAATTCATTACTCACCCTCGAAAAGGGCCGCACATGAATCTGGGCACCACTCTCCGTTCCAGGGTACCATGTACTCGGCAGCTGCTTGTGTGGTTTTACCATATGAGCCACTGATGAGTTTCAGCTGGTAGCGACCACTGGGTAACACTTTAATCACCCGATACGGTCCGCGCATGCCAGGGTCTAATTTTCCTGTAGACTGGGAATATTTGATTACGAAAACTAGATCATTAACGTTATATGCGCGTGGTGTTCGCCGCTGCCGATTGACATGAAAATCTTGATTGGCTTGATTTTGTGCCAGCAGTTGATGAGCTCTTGTTCTGCACAGCTCTCGCCAACCTTCGTGGTTGTCGGACATCTCGATGGCGACGTCACGAATTAGTGTACGAATGATAGGTGTCGTGGCGTCAGTGCCCACTAGGAGCTTCAGCGCTGAGGCTTGTGTGGTCTTCTGCTTAGTAATGTTAAGGATGAGTTGAAGTCTCCATAGTTTTGCTGACCATTCCGCATGTTTATGATTTGTTTCAATACGGATCATATTCAGAACGGTTCTGACATATCTTTCGACTTGTCCGTTGGCATTGTGCATTTCGGGTGTTATAAAATGAATATCACAACCGAACTCAGTTAACAGAGTAGAGAACTCGGAAGATTCGAACATTCGCCCGCGGTCAGCTACTAAAAGCTTAGGAACGCCAAAGAGCGATATAGCGTTTGTAAACGTGCGTTTAAGCTCACTTACATCTTGCTTACGAATTGGATATAGCAAACAGAACTTTGTAAACGCGTCTACTATTATCAAAACAAATTTATAGCCGTTAGATTCGGGTAGTGGACCAAGTGCATCTATATGCAATGTCTGGAAAGGGAGACTAGGTTTTTCCCAAGATGTGATCGGTTGATGAGGGGCTCTAGGTACACGTTTATTGGACACACACACGAGGCAGTGTTTTATATATTTTGCTACGAATTGGCGAAGCCCGGGAAACCAAAAATATTTAAGGATTAAGTCTACAGTTTTCTCCGCACAAATGTGATCGTGTTCATCGTGAAAGATTCTTAATAAACTTAACCGATGTCCCTTGGGGATAAAGCAAAGAAGCCTGACCTCCTCACCCACTGGTGTATACCGATAATAAAGTACCTCATTTTGACGGACATATCGACTAGAATCTAATTCTCCGTCCTGTAATTTCTGTAAAATGCCTTGGGTCTCATCGTCTGCCGACTGAGCAATTTGAGCCCAATTGCGTGGCCTAGATATCTGATGTACTTTGGTAATGACTGGGTTTCGACTAAGGTAGTCCGCATGTGCCATCGTGGTGCCTTTTCTATAATCAATACTGAAGTTAAAGTCTTGTAAATAGATCCACCACCTGGCAACGCGTGGGAGCAGGTCCTTCTTCTTTTCAGTGGCCTTGAGAGCATTGCAATCGGTGACTACTTTAAAATTTATCCCTACTAGATAGTGACGAAAGTTTTGCAATGCCCTTACAACCGCCAAAGTTTCCAACTCATAAGAGTGGTACCTACTCTCAGCGCCCTGAGTGGCTTTACTAAAGTAGGCAACCACGTGCTTCGTACCATCAGCCTTCTTTTGCATCAGTACAGCACCATAGCCAATGCTGCTAGCGTCGGTGTGTACTTCTGCAGGTAAGGACTGGTCGAAAATGGACAATATAGGTGAACTAGTTAGGCAACTTATTATCTCTTGCCTAGCTTTCTCTTGTTCCATACCCCAAAAAAAACTTACGTCCTTTTTCATCAAACGTGCTATGCAAGTGGTCTTTGTTGCATAGTCTCGAATATACCTCCTAAAATATCCCGCCAAACCCAGAAATTGTCGTATTTGTTTAACATTACGAGGTACCGGCGCATCAACTAGGGCTTGGATTTTATGTGGGCTCGTCTAACCTGACCCTGACTAACTACGCGCCCCAAGTACTCGACCTCAATTGATAGAAATGAGCATTTTCGTAAATTTATCGAAAAACCCGAAATAGTTAATGTTTTTAACACCATTTTTAACAAACAAATACCTTCGTCTACGCTGTTACTCATACATAAGACATCAACGTAAACTAGGACGTTACCAGCCTCAATGTGACTGCGAAGGGTGTCGTTAATAATTCGCTGATAAACTATGGGCGAGTTCGTTAAACCATAGGGCATCCGAAGGTACTCAAAATGTCCCTCCGGTGTGACGAATGCCGTTTTATGGATTGAACTGTCTTCAATGGCAATCTGGTGGAACCCTGTGGCCATATCAAGGCTGGTGAAGTATTTATAGTTGCCTAACCTATCTATGTGATCGTCTATGAGTGGCAGGGGATACCGGTCCCTAACAGTCAACCGATTAAGTGCTCTATAATCGACGCACATCCTATCACTTCCGTCCTTTTTCTTAACCAGTATTATGGGACTTGCATACTCGGAACTAGACTCGCGGATAATACCTTTATCTTTTAGGTCGCGCACGATTTCTCGGACTTTAAGTTTTTCCGAGTGTGAGAGCTTATAAGGTCGGTAAGCAACGGGTGTATTGTCCGTTACTTTGATCGACATCTTGCCGGTGGTAACAGTAGTCGATGCAGTACCCGAAATGAAGTAACTAGAGAATTGTTTTATTAATGTTGTTAGACATTCAAGTTGAGCACCCTTAAGGGGTGTATTGATCTGCGAGATCTCATCAACAGATGCTGCATGAACGTCCTGCCCGACGGCTCGAGTTAGATACTGTTTATCCTTAGTCCGCACGTATGTGATACCATCCCGGTTTAGAATATCAGTTCCTATGATGACGGGCGTAGTCATACAAGACCCCGGTACGACTACAAAATCGGCCTCAACTCAATCGTTAACGTGACAAAAGAATCGGCAAGTATAGTAGTGTCGCTAATTCCCTTCAAAATACAATGCTTGGGCTTTCGTTCACATGTAAAATGTTTCAATGCCTCAGAGGAAACCAGTGAGATGTTTAAGGCGCCACTGTCAATTAGAACATCCACAGGGATGCCTTGTATAATGGCAGTTTTAAGGTCATTATTTTGCGGGGAACCAGCCACGTGCTTGCTACATAAATTAATATTTTTCTTATTACGGGAGCCTGACCTTTCCTTAGCAAAACACACGTCTTTGCTATGTCCCGGTTTTTCACAAAAATTGCAAACTACTTTATTGGCATCGTTAGTTATAGTGGGATTAACTTTAGAAGTTTGATCGGTTTTTGGCTTTTTGGGGCAATGGTGAGCCTTATGCCCGTGTTGTCGGCAGATAAAACATCTCAGTTGCAACGAACGACTAGGAGGCACTGGTTTAGACGTAGAATTTCGATTCTCAAGTTTAGTGCGGGTAGGTTTCACATAAATAGATAAAAATGAAACCAAGTCATAAATTTGTAAGTTGGCGTTGGCGGCGGCCGCCCTAACTTGAGGATCTGTAATGCCACGAATAACTATCAGAGTTCTCAGTTCGTCACTTAATCCCTTAACAATTTTAAGACGCAATAATGTCCTTCGCGCATATTCGGCGTACGTGCTATATTTATCAGAGGTAGTGTGCATCGTACCATATAGGATATTCGCGTAATCGAGCTTTCGTGGACACAAAGGTTTGAATTCCTTAATGAAATTACTCCATGTTCGGTCACTAGTTACCCAGTCGTTTAACCAAGAACGCGCGTCTCCTTTGAGGCATATTGATACGCGTGATATCTCTGAATCTGAATCGCCCCAGTTATTAGAAGACCTAGCCCGTTCGACTTCCTCACACCACACGTCTATATCATGAATAGTTGGGTCAAAGTTAGATACGAAATACTTTTGAGTTCTATCCGAGTTTATGGACCTAATTGCTTCAGCTAATATTCGTGCCGACTCCGATACTACTTGTACATCGTGGGCATTTGCATTAGCACTCGATCCTTCGGGGGCTGTAATCTCAGACACGGGTATATTTAACGCGGTGATAGAACTAGGTAGTGGTGTTTCAGACAACGGCGCCTGAGGGGCCTGATCATTCTGCGGCTGGCCTAGCGGGGGCGTGTATGATCTTAGGGTCGTACTATTTTGAACAAGCTGGTTATTAGTCGCGTTACATAAGGGAGACCGTTCCGTTTCTAGTGTATTTAAACGAGACAGAATCGATTGTAATGCTAGCTGCATAGCCCCGTTTTGATCGCGAGGATAATGGTTTGACCGTGAGCGCGTTCTACTTCTTGATCGTGACCCGCGAGGTGAATAAGTTCGACTCTTAGAACGAGCTCTGTTCCGAGAGCGAGATCTATGCCTATGACTACGATCCCTATCGTGTCGACGCGACTTGTTGCGAGAATTATGCTTGTATCAGCCATAATTACAGACAACCAACGATTAGATACAAGGAAATAAAAGGTTGATTGGTGTTTTCTTTTTACAAATCGAGAGGGTACTACGAAAATAAAACCGTGAGCGTGTTTTTACGAAAGAATCCCACTTCTGAATTTAGGATTCAGCAGCAGAAATAGCTGAACCTTCAATCGACCCGTGCGGCTGTAACCACGAACTGCTCACTATTGAAATTAAAAAACTGATAGTCTGATAACTCTTAACTGAAAAAACCCATTAATTTATTAGAACCCCAATGACATTCAAAACTATCCATCACCCTAACCAAAAGGGATATGATAAATCGAAAGCGTCATCAATCCGCGGATAGCACAACGCCGTCTGTAAAATTTCATATTATCTCCGAAACTATGTGACCAATTAACACACTGTTAAGGGCGAATCTTATCTCCATGATGTCCTTGTGACAGTGAAATAATTTATTTGCATAATGATTGATACCTTGTTGTATAAATATCATCCAAAAGTACGAGTAAGTATGTCGAAAAATAAAATAGCAATGTAAAAGATAAAATATAAAAGAAAGCTATATGGTGTCGCCGATTTTTTTGTAGAACGATTTAAAAAATAGGTAGACCAGGTACATACATACATTGCTTTCGATTTTAAACAAATAATTCGGTTTTTTATTTCTTTCCGACTTGGTAGACTAACAGTGTGATAGTTCGGCTCATAGGCATCATATAAATATAATTTTACTAAGACATATTTCTACTCTACAAAATCCTAAATGTTAGACAGCTCTTCATACTACATACAGTTATCCAAAAACATGAACAGTTGCACTATGAACCAAAATGTAGGAATCACTGTAGTGCGTCGCGCGGACAGAGTTTGTGCTACGGAACTCTGTAGAACTGTAGCTGTGAGTCGAAGTTTTAGGCACATTAGCTCTAGGCTATATAGTAAAATAAATAAGGTACTAAGTATTCACCCTCTCTCAAAGTTTGTTCTTAAGAAGAAACTAACCGAATGGCTAAAATCAAAGACTTATGATCAGTGATCGGAGTAGGTAGATTGAATTGAGGTCGTTGATCCGAAACCTATATATTAATATGGACATTCCTCCAGAATTGGTTGACCCACTATGAAAATATTGAAATTTTAGTGCAACTATAATAAGAAGTTGTGGCCATAATAAGGCTAAAAATAAAAATAAATATTAATGCTTCAATCGGAATTCGATTGTTTTTTATTATTCAACAGATAAATAATAAATTAATTTAGTTTTGAGTCCTTCCTTTAAATATGGAATTGAGTACTAATAGTATCACTACCAACATTAACAATATTAATTTGAATCCGGAAATACCGGAATTACTTTCCGGAAAAAATGGTTTGTCCAGGTTATTCTTTCTGTGTGCAATATACCTACTCCGATCACTGCGTATGATGGAACAGAAAAACTAATTGAAACCTCATATCACAAATTCACACCACTACACACTCTCCAGCATACCGATTACAGACAGACCCACACACCCACTAAACAGAAACATACATAATATCTACAAATTTTACCGCTTTTTAATACTAGTATAGATTGACTAAGTACGAGATACAGTCACCGTTGTCATTGGACACAATTTTGCGTTACACTTAGCTCAGGTAGGTACTACACTGGCCTTTTAAACTTAGTAACACATTTTAAAAATTGTAATGGCTCTTAAACCAAACAAGCTGTTAATGAAGAGAATAAAAGCAGTAAAGATTGAACCCTACCTGGGCACTGTTAAAAATGCAACACATACCACCATTGTTTCTTTCTGATTCTATTAAACCAGAAAAAAAAACAATGGTGTTATGTGTTTGAAAGAATCATAGAGTTCTTATCTCATCAGTGTCTGGTTTTCGAGGGTCATCAAAAACATTATATGCCCCTTCCCTTCGGACCGCCAACTGGTGTAAACGTGTGCACAATCAATATTTCTTCATTTAATAATTATTTAAATTAAATTTCGAGTCAGTTAATTCGCAAGTAAAAATAGGAGCACATAAACTAAAGGACGTTCGCTGCTGAGAAACGCGCCCAAGTTGCGGAACATAATCGACCTCCTCGGTGTTCCTGGTGTCCTGGTACGCGCAAACAAGTCGGCCACTAACAAGGTACGGCTAATTACTTTACCTGCCCACGCGCAACACCGCGCCCGCGAAGAGTGCAAAACCCCGCCTACTCACATGTCATTGGGTCGTTCAAGGACTACCTGCCGCAAGGAAAGACGCTGTATGCGTAAACATCTTTCACTCCACACTAATACAATATCACTGCGCACTTAACCCGTGCAATACCTGCATGCGCTTATACTCTCCTGGTACTCGGCTCTACATAGTTTAAACCTGACGTCGCGGCTTGTCGTGCAAAATAGCGGCGTGCCAACATACCAACGTTCAACTGGGGAGCTAACAGCTGTGTCAACTTACTCGCTTTTTATTATCTCCTGGTACTTATAATGGATGATATGAGCAAATCCCGTTCTGAGTCGAATATTCCCGGACAGACAGAACAAAGCACCCCTCCTAACTTCGTATTTCAACGTAGTAAAAGACCAAGAGAATGCTATTGTGACTCTGACTTAATTGCTTTTAAAGAGGAAGTCAAAACATTGATATCATCTCTAATGTCGCCACACCAAGAGGAACTCAAGAAAATCTACCCGACACTAATGGAAATCAAATCTACTAATATCAACATAGAAACTGCCATGGCTTCTCTGTCGGCACAAAATGAAGAGCTTAAAAACAAAATAGTACAGCTCGAAGTTCAAACAACGAAAGATAGAAATTATATCGCTATTTTAGAAGACAAAATAGAGGATCTACAAAGGGGGAGCCGCAAGGCTAACTTCGAGATCAAAAATGTACCAAAGCTGGCGAAAGAATCCAAAGAGGAACTAATAACAATGGCCATTACCCTGTCAAATGAAATTGGTTGTAATATCACAAAAACGGACATAAGTGACATTTTCCGGGTTCAGAATAAGCGTGCTAAGACTAAAAATAGTACAATTATAGTTGAGACGACATCAACTATTCTAAAGACCGATTTCGTAAAGAAAACCAGAGACTATAACAGGAAACATAATGAAAAATTATGTGCTAAACATCTCGGATTTAAAACGGAAGAGTACACACCAATATATGTCTCGGAACAGCTAACTGCGAAAGGAGCTCGACTTCACTTTCTCGCTCGTGATCTGGCAAAATCCAATGAATACAAGTACTGCTGGACAGCCTATGGCAAAGTACATATAAAGAAGGATGACAACTATCCTACTATCATCATAACAAGTGAGTCACAGGTCCATAATCTTTTGCAACTTAAATGACTAGATGTTATATTGTCGCTGGCTATCAATTGTCGCACTTATCATGTTTTACTATGTTGTTACCCCTATTGGTTTCGATCATTTAGTAATAAGATTAATATTAAGCTTGTGTTAAAAACCAACCAATTCTATATATTGCTAGTGATGTTTATTTGTTATAATTACCATACTTTACTCTGGTGTTGCCCCTGTTTATCTCGGTCCTATTGGGATTTTAGTTGCTTAAAATTAATTAGTATTAGGATAAATATGGAGCGAATTATCAAAATTATCAAAATGAATATGTACTTATCGCGCACTCAGACACACTTACCACTCAATTCAACGTTAACTCAAGCTATCACATCCACAACAAACACACATACTTTCACTCATACACTTAAAGTCTATATAGCTGCGTTCTTCTGCGCTTATATAACCTATAATTATGGATAGCACCTTACAGACTCTGAATGACATCGACAGTTACGAAATAGCCCAAGTATTCGACTGCGAAATCAACGACTTTACTAACCATATTAAGCCTAACTCCTCCGGCTTTACCATTGTTTCGCAAAATATTCGATCCATTTACTCTAACTTTGACGACCTTCAACTAAACATAACAAATCTTAAAACAGATATCGACCTGATAATCTTAACTGAATGTAGGCTAAATACAAATAAACAAATACCTCAAATACCCAACTATAATTCACACCAATCTACAAACCATCTTAATAAAGCTGATGGGGTGGTCGCTTATATTAAAAGCACACATAAATTTAAAATAAGAGAAATAAAGCTAGATCACGCATCATGTTTGGAGGTACATATCTCACCTGACATTATAGTCATTGCGATTTACCGGTCACCCTCAACCGCAAACGCTGATGAATTTATCCATTCCTTAAATAATCATCTAACTACCCTTGCATCTACTAAAAATGTAATTGTCACTGGTGACATTAATATTAATCTGATATTAAATCAAGGCGAGCAATCGCATGAACGCACAAATAGACTTAACTATCTCAACATGCTAGCTACGCATGGGCTTCTCCCTGGTCACTCGCTACCCACGAGAGACAAAAATTGTCTAGACCATTTCATTATAAAGCTCAAACCTGCTTGTAAAACCGCGGTCATTGCAATTGTTCACACAACTATCACAGATCACTTCATGACTTTCCTAAAAATTACGAACCATACACACGTAATAAAACCCACTAAAATAAAATCAGATTTTAACATTGAGAAGGGACTCGCCCTCTTAAAAGAAAGTAACCTGGCGGACCTGCTAAAACTAACTAACCCTAACACTCTTACCTATAATTTAATCGAAATTCTTCACAACTGTATCGCGCTTAGTACTAGCACTAGGATGATTCCGTTTAAAAATAGAACCCTAAAGCCGTGGATGACAATTGGTTTATTGCGCTGCATTCACAACCGAAATAACATGCAACGGAGACTGAGACTTGACCCGTTCAACGAAGTACTAAAAATTACTTACAAAAGATACCGTAATTACTGTAATTGCATCATCAAAAAACAAAAGCGTAAACATGATAGAGACCAACTTACCAAATCGCACACAAATCCTAAAAAAACGTGGGAGATTATTAACAGCATTACACAGCGAAAGCCCAAAAAAACAAATAACTTGGATCTCCTAGAAGTATCCTATAGCCCACAGAGCTCTATTAACAAAGTGAATAGCTTTTTCTCTAACATAGGAAAGCTTCTAGCGGATAATATCACACCACTTACGGCTACCACAGTCAATAATAGCGACCCAAACCCATCTTTATCTGACTATACATCACCCTCATCGTTTGCACTACTCGACACAGACCCTTGCGAAGTTCATGCTACACTGATGGGCTTAAAACTAGACAGCGCCTCTGGTTGGGACAATATTCCAGTTAAATTTCTAAAAGCTGCACATGAACAAGTAGGTCCAATTCTAAGTTATTTGACAAACCTATGCTTTGAACAGGGAATCTTCCCGGATGCCTTGAAAGTAGCCATAATAACGCCTGTGTTCAAGTGTGGAGACAGGTCCGACCCGTCAAACTATAGGCCAATTTCAGTACTGCCATCTATCTCGAAAATCCTAGAAAGAATCGTAAACTCACGCTTAATTAAATACCTTTCTAAGCATAACATTCTGTCACCATCTCAGTTTGGGTTTCGGCAGGGTAGATCTGCAGAGGATGCAGTCCTATCACTAACATCTACCTTAGTTGACAAAGTGGATAAGGGAAGCAAATGTCTGGCAGTTTTCCTTGACCTCAAGAAGGCCTTTGATACAGTATCTGTCCCCATACTTCTGCACAGGCTCGAAAGCATCGGCATAAGGGGACCCCCTCTCGAGCTATTCAAGTCCTACCTGAATAACCGTAAACATGCAGTAAAAATGGGGGAGTTTACTAGCTCAGTAGAAACAATTTCGTACGGCGTCGGACAGGGGACTGTACTCGGTCCGACAATGTTCCTTATTTATATCAATTACCTGTGCAATATGAGTATTGATGGGGGCCGCATTTTCTGTTATGCCGATGATACCGCCATAGTATTTGCTGATAAGACTTGGGCAAAAGTTAAAAGGTCAGCTAAAACAGGCCTTTCAATGATTGCAGAATGGCTAAATCGTAACCTCCTCACCTTAAATGCCTCCAAGTCCAACTACATTTGCTTCACCAAGTATGCACGTACTCAACCTCCACTCGAATTCCAAATAAAGATCCACTGCTGTGCCAACCCCCCAATTCCCGACTGCTCTTGTACAAAAATTGATAGGTTACAATACACTAAATACCTGGGCATCATGATTGACCAGCGCCTGTCCTGGCACATGCATACTGAGCTGATCATGAACAGGATTAGAAAATTAATATGGACTTTTAAAACATTGCGACACGTTGCCTCAAAGACTCTTCTGCATAAAGTCTATGTATCATTGGCCCAATCGGTTCTTGTGTACTGTCTACCATGCTGGGGTGGGACAACAAAAATTAAATTTTTGGAACTTGAGAGGGCGCAGCGTTCTCTCCTTAAGGTTATGCTCTTTAAACCCTATAGATTCCCAACCCAAAGCCTTTACCTAACCTCAGACATCCTATCTGTAAGGAAACTTTATCTTCTCCATCTTATCCTGCGCAAGCACAAATCCCTTCCGTATGATCCCACAAAGCCGAGTATCAGTAGCAGGAGAAACTTCTTAGTCGCTCCAACTGTCTCAGTCAGATCTGTTTTTGCCGAGAGGCAATATGAAAGGCAATCTTCCCGATTATACAACCTTCTGAATAAAGAGTTACACATATATCCTCTGAAACTCCGTGACTGTAAACTAGCTGTGACTAACTGGCTTACGAACAAAACCTACGACGACATTGAGACTTTGATATATTCACATCAATAATCTTTTATAAAATATAGTTAAAAGGATCGCGGTATCGAAATTGTTACTGGAGGAAGCTGTACCTGTCTTCTTCCGATCCCAAGATATTGTCGCAGGGCTAACCTAAACCTAAATCTAAACAGATATCCAAAAAAAAAAAAAAAAACTATACTTACACTTAATAACTGAGAAACAAAATGCACACTCACACTATTACTTACACACACACCTTCACACAAAAATTCACTCGCATCCATCACACAAGTGCGCTCCTTTCTTCTTTTTTTGTATTTTCTTTTTACTTTATTACTCTGTTTTATATTAATTTGATTTAATTGCATACTTTTATTGTCGTGATATGTGGAAGAGCGGATTTCACCTAACACAAGCATAATTTTGCTTAAAAGGTGATCTCCAAATCATGTGTGTCAACAATGTATGTAATTGCAATAAACATTTTTTTTTTTTTTTTTTTTTTTATTATATGATCATGATAATAATAATTTGCTAAAAGCAATCGAAATTGTAGCTTCCTTAATTCTTTTTGTTAATTGTAATTGTAATTGTAATTCAGTCGTGCGGGAACATATTCACAGAATTCCATTTGCCATCATAATAATATTAGATTGCTCACCAGAACCAATTGCAGTTGTACTCAGGTGTGTTCTATTCAATAATAAAACTAAAAATGTTGCGATATGCGAAATTTTTGTTGGTTTCTGTCCGACCACCAGCACAGGTACAGTGAAAGCTCCTTATTCGCGCTTCCTTCATTCGGGTTTCCACTATTCGCGGATTAAAAAAATGCGACCTAATTCCTATATTCGCGGCTAAAGGTTTATTTATTCGCGGATCTAAACGGTATATCGGTACGTACATATTGATATAAGCATTCGGTATCCTTTTTAAACACGTCGGAAAATGTACTAATTAAAAGTAAAATAGATAGAAAGAATTTGAAAAATCATAGTGAAGGTTTAAGAATGGTAAATGAGCTTTGTGAATTCTTTATGAATATTGATCCGTCTATGGAACGAAGTCTTATTTTTAAGAGGCGTATCGCTAATGCCACTGCTGAATACCAGTCTGAATTGCAGGAGTTTTTAAAACTGAAAAGCAAGAAAAAAATGCAAAATTCTTTAAACCATTGCCTAAATCTGAAGATAATAATTAACCAATATAGTCAAAAACTTCCATTAAATTGTTTTTTTTTATATCTTGTTCCCTAGGAACGTATCTCCAATAATTCCATATAAATTACCATTCCATATTCACGGTTTCTGTATTCGCAGCATATTTACGGAACATGTACCCGCCAATAAAGAGCTTTTACTGTATACTAAATTATGCTTTGGAATTATTTTCACAATTAAATCATAACATAAGGTTATGATATGGTTGTAATATTTTTAGGAGCTTAAGGGATTTTAGATTAAAAAAAAAACAAACAACGTGCTTACATCTAATTTTAACAAAAAAATTACACAACAGGCCAACCCTCACAAAACAAATCACCTTGCTTGTAACTAATACACTAATTAACAACCTAATTACTACGAAAACCTAACTCAAATTTTGCTACGTAAACCGGCAGAGCTTCCGTACGCGACGGTAGTTGGACAGGGAGTGTTTCTATCTTGTTTTTTTTGTTTTTTTTTTTTGGAATGGGCATCTCGCAGTTTATCCTTCAGGGATATTTACTGCTCAACCGTACTTTCCTGTGGGGGGCTTAATTAAAATTAAGGCCTCCAGCCAGGCACGTGTTCCTATCCGCTTGACCCGCCGCTTTATATAGGCTCGGTGACATCCTTATCTTGAGATTCCTTACACGGCTTCTCCTGACTACGCGTCGCCCACGGCCGCGTCTTGAACGTCTGGGAGTCCCTGTAGAGGTGTAGGCTCACCAACTTCATGTGATGGGCCTGCCTCGGCCAGGTCTTCATCAGACGGGGTTTGGTGGCTGTCGCGGACGTTATTAGTGTCCTCTTCATCATGGCTAACTGTGGGTCAAACAAACAACTTTATAAACAACTTTCAATTGAATGGTCGTGCCTATCTCTTTCAATCATCGCTCTTACAAGGCCCTGAAGCATTCATCGTCACACGTACCAAGCTAATAAGGCGTCACGGAACAATAGGTCTACATAAGTATTCCCGTAGTCCCATGATCCTTAGACATCACATTCATTACCGTTCTTACATCGTTACATGCAAAATTAACTTTCACACACACTCATACATGTAGGGCAATACCCCGCAGTTTATTGCCAAAAAGACACCAGTCTTTTACTCTCTACTTGTCAAAGGCACCCCGCAGTTTGCCTTACCCAAGGTGGCCCAGGGGGACACCTCGATTCCCGGTCTAGACGCTTCCACATGGCATGTAGGGCAATACCCCGCAGTTTATTGCCAAAAGTTCGTCCCTCAGTCCGACTCTAAATCCCATGTTTGCCTGGTAACGTCTAGATCCAACAACAATGAACGTCCCGCAGTCCGTTCAATCAGAGCATAAGTATTTCATACTCACGCTCAAAGAATGCCGCGCAAGTCTCAGGACACCATTCCCCTTGCCAAGGCACCATATATTGAGCAGCCGCTTGTGTGGTCTTCCCATAGGAACCGCTTAGTAACCGCAGCTCATAGCGTCCACTCGGTAGAGCACGTATGACCCTATAGGGGCCCCGCATGCCTGGATCCAGCTTGCCTGTGGAGTGGGAGTATTTGATAACAAACACTAAGTCGTTAACATTGAAGAGACGCGGCTCACGCCTGTGTCTGTTGGCATATGCATCCTGACGGGCTTGATTCTGACGTAACAGCTCCGTCGCTCGGCTCCGATGTAGCTCGCGCTGCGCCTCACGGTTTGGTTGAGAGCCTTCTAGTGTGATGTCACGAATGAGAGAGCGGATGACTGGGGTCACGGCATCTACACCCACCAGGAGGTTTAGAGCGGACGTCTGCGTAGTCTTCTGCTTGGTGACGTTGAGCGTTAATTGCAGGCGCCACAACACATCAGCCCACGAGGTACCTTTATGGTTGGCTTCAATGCGGACCATGTTCAGCACGGTCCGTGCGTACCGTTCAACTTGACCGTTGGCGTGATGCATTTCTGGGGTGATGTAGTGCAAAGATGATCCCATTTCGTTTACAAACTTAGTAAATTTAGAGGACTCAAACATGCGACCCTTGTCGGTCACTATTAACTTAGGAGCACCGAAAAGAGATACCGCGTTCGTGAACACCCTCAGAAGCTCATCTACATCCTGCCTATATATTGCATACAGCAGTGTATATTTGCTAAACGCGTCAACAATTATAAGAATAAATTTATAACCGCTTGACTCGTGGAGAGGACCTAGAACATCTGCGTGTACAGTTGAAAATGGTACATCTGACTTTTCCCAAGAGGTTATGTTTTGGAGGGCAGACCTTGGCACTCTTTTTTTTTATACACATACAACACAATGAGCTATGTATTTTTTTACAAAATGTCTCATACTCGGAAACCAGAAATGTTTGAGTATAAGATCCAACGTCTTGTCGAATCCAATATGATTGTGTTTGTCATGAAAGACTCGCAATAAGCTAAGGCGGTGGCCTTTAGGAATAAAACAAAGAAGTCTGGACTCTTCACCAACGGGAGTGTATTTGTAAAATAGAACACCATCTCGTTGGATATATCTGTTCAAATCCAAACTTCCTTCATTAAGGCGTTCGATGAGAGTCTGGGTTTCATCGTCAGCCGCTTGTGCGATTTGAGCCCAGTTCTTTGGTCGTGAAATATTGTTAACATGAATAGGCGGATTGCGGCTCAAATAATCCGCATGGGACATCATGAGACCCTTTCTATATTCGATATCGAAAGAAAAATCTTGAAGATATACCCACCACCTTGTTACCCTTGGAAGTATGTCTTTTTTCTTTTCTGTTGCTTTAAGAGCATTACAGTCGGTCACGATTTTAAATTTGATTCCTATCAAATAATGCCTAAAGTTCTGTAAAGCTTTAACGACAGCTAGGGTTTCCAGCTCATAGGAATGGTAACGACTTTCAGCTTGGGTAACTTGGGTAACTCGGCTAAAATACGAGACCACTCTTTTGCTACCATCCCTATGAACCTGGAGAAGTACTGCACCGTACCCTACGCTGCTCGCGTCGGTATGTACTTCCGTAACGAGGTTTTGGTCGAAAATAGCTAAAATAGGCTCAGTCGTCAATATTGTGATAATTTCTTGACGGACTGATTCCTGCTCAAGACCCCATTTAAACGGAACGCCCTTCTTTGTGAGTTGTGAAATACAACAGGTTCGGCTTGCGTATCCCTTGATGTACCTTCTAAAGTACCCAGCTAACCCTAAGAACTGGCGCACCTGTTTGACATTTTGTGGGACTAGCGAATCCACCAAGGCCTTATTTTTTTAAGGACTCGGCTTTACCTGACCACCACTGATAACTCTGCCCAAATATTCTATCTCTGTAGTTAGAAATGAACACTTGCGCAGATTTATTGAAAAACCAGCTTCTGTCAAAGTTGTTAAAACCTCGCGCAGCAAATCGATACCGTCCTGTACCGTGGAACTCAGTAAAAGGACGTCATCGATATAGACCAGTACATTCCCGGCATCAATATGCTTGCGTAATGTTTTGTTAATAAGACGCTGGTAGACGATCGGCGAGTTACACAAACCATATGACCACCGATGTGGCGCGGTGGGCGAAGGTCCGCCTGCGACGCAGGAGGTTGCGGGTTCGATTCCCGCCCTGGAACAAATGTTTGTACGATCTACAAATATTTGTTTCGGGTGTTCTGGGTATTTACTATGTATAATAAAAAATATCTATCTATGTAATGTATTGTATTAAGTATATCAGTCATCTAGTACCCATAACACAAGCTCTGCTTAGCTTGGGGCTAGATGATGCTGTGTGGATTGTCCAGCATTATTTTATTTATTTATTTATATGGCATTTTCAAAAATTCAAACTGTGATTCCGGTGTCACAAAAGCGGTTTTGTGCACCGAATCGGGATGGATCCTGATTTGGTGGAAACCAGTTGCCATGTCTAGGGATGTAAATCGCGTTATGTTTTTATCTTCTAACCTGTCAATGTGATCGTCGATTAACGGCAACGGATATCGGTCCTTCACGGTTATCCTATTTAGGGCTCGATAATCGACGCACATTCGGTCAGACCCGTCTTTTTTCTTTACGAGAATAATCGGACTCGCGTACTCCGACTCAGACTCCCTAATAATTTGTTTTCTACCAAGTCGTCTATAATTCCGCGCACTTTAATCTTTTCCGCCAATGATAATTTGTAAGGCCGATAAGCAATCGGCGTATCGCTAGTCAAAATATGCATCTCGCCAGTAGTCACTGTAGTGGAGGCGGTACCGGATATAAAAAATTTGGAAAAGCTATTGATGACCTGCATTAAACTATCTCGCTCTACTTCAATCAAGGGTGTTCTAAGTTCTAATTCATTAGAAACCTGAGTCGCGACTACGTTAGAGATGACGTGGAGGGCATGCGTTATGCGCTGCTTATCTTTTGTACGAACATACGTTATGCCGTCCCTATTCAGTATATCAGTACCAATAATCACAGGAGTGGACATGTAAACTGGCGGTACCACGACTAGATCAGCTTCAACCGATATTTCACTAAACTCAAGTGTAAGCGTCACGTATGACTAAAAAACGCAATGTCTAGGTTTCAACTGGCAAGCAAAATGCTTTACCACTTCCGATGATATAAGGGAAACATTCAAAGCGCCACTGTCTATAAGGACATCTACTGGGATACCCTGTAAAACCGCGGTGGTGATGTCGTTGTTAGCTGAACTAGTGGGACTACAAAGATTCACATTACGTTTTTGTAGTTGTGACCTATCCTTTGCGAAACAGTTATCCTCCGTATGACCTCGGTTCTTACAGAAGGCACAAGTAGAAGAGCTAGCTACCGGTGTCTCCGAGGGTTGAGTTGCCTTCTTCGGGCAATGGTAACTTCTGTGACCCGATTGGTTACAGCTAAAACACGTAAGGCCCGACGACGATGATTTGTCGTGTACTCGTTTATTAGAAGCATTTGCTGGCGGCCGCGCCCTCACTGGGAATTTATTACGATTTGGCTTCTGATAAATTGATAAAAAGGAAACTAAATTCTCCGGTGAGAGATCTGCATTCGCGGCCGCAGCGCGTACTTGGGGATCATAAATACCACGGATAACTATCGAGGTCATCAAATCTTCGCTAAGTCCCTTAACAATGCGAAGACGTAACAAGGCACGACGCGCGTATTCGGCATACGAGGAGTACTTGTCTGATGTATTATTCATGGTCTCAAATAAAATATTTGCGTAATCTATTTTTTATGGACACAGGGGTTTAAACTCGCGTTTGAAACTAGACCATGATCTGTCGTTACATACCCATTCGTTTAGCCAGGTTTTGGCATCGCCCTTCAAGCAATTTGCAACCCGTGATAAACATTCTTTATCGTCCCAACTATTTGATACTTGGGCCCTATCTACCTCGTCACACCAGGCATCTATATCGTGCAGTGACGGGTCAAAATTCGACACATAGTAATTACGAGAACGGCCCGGAATTATGGATTGTATCGTGATCGCATCAACAATCGCTTGAGCACCCGATTGTTCTGATGTAGTAATGGGGGTAGACGTAAAATTACTTTCTATCGTTTCCAATCTATTCATGATCGTGTCTAACGTATTGTTGAGGTTTTCACGTGATTTAGTGGACCTATGTTCGTTTTTGTTACGTTTGAAAAACCGCGACCGGGAACCGTGACGGTTTCGGGAACCGGGGCGCGAAAAGGAACGTTCACGCGTCCGAATACATGATCGGGAACGATGGCGGAGGCGAGGTCGTGGCCTACTCGGTGAGCGGGTACGCCGTCGCGAACTACGGGTGCGAGAACGCGAATCTTTTGACCGGCGGGAACACGATTCTTCACGTCGTAATCGTTTTCGCGAACGTTCGTGGCTTCCATGCGACTGACTACGTGATTTACGTGGTTTCGGCATATTTGCGGCGGTTAGAACAATTTCAAATACCAACCGAAGTGAATTTAATTTGCTGTGTGAGGCTTGCACGAAATTATTTGCAGTTATTTTTTTGCGGATGGCCAAAACGAGTAAGGCGGTAGGCTTGATTCTTAATCCCACTTCTGATTTTAGGAGCTTAAGGGATTTTAGATTAAAAAAAAAACAATCAACGTGCTTACATCTAATTTTAACAAAACAATTACACAACAGGCCAACCCTCACAAAACAAATCACCTTACTTGTAACTAATACACTAATTAACAACCTAATTACTACGAAAACCTAACTCAAATGTTGCTACGTAAACCGGCAGAGCTTCCGTACGCGACGGTAGTTAGACAGGCATTGTTCCTATCCGTTTTTGTAATGGGCATCTCGCAGTTTATCCTTCAGGGATATATATTTTTCAGAAATCATCAACAAAAATACATTAGTTCCATTATCGGCCAAGAGATGGCACTAACCTAAAACTGCAAGATTCTCATCGTAGTATTAAAATTCTCTGAAGATTTCTCGGCCTTGCCGATGAAAAATTAAAAAAAAATCACGTGTCACAACCAAAATGTCCTTATTCCTACCTACTCGCAGTTTGCTTTGGGTGAAGCACAGCATTAGCAGTTGTGGCTATTAGATGGATTAGCGCACTGAGGGTACACCTACCATCATATATAAATATTTTGGATGCGTTACTTTACGTGCAGTCATCCAAAAGTAATATAGATGGACAGGCGGACAATTGGATGGGCGGACAGGCAGACAGGCGGAAGGTCAAACAGTTGGACAGTAGATACTTTACTAATATATCTTTATGTTAATTTTGATTTGTAAATTTTTTTGGATGACTGCACGTAAAGTAACGCATCCAAAATATTTATATATGATGGTAGGTGTACCCTCAGTGCGCTAGTCCATCTCATTCGTGATCGGTTTTAATTTTGAAAAATAATTGATAAAGTTCGATATAGCGATGTTTTTTTCTCACCCTTTGTATTTGGCCGCTGCTGAAGTCCCGCCCTAGGTACTAGCTCAAAATGCCCCTAGTTCAAATTTTCTGTAAAACGTTTCTTATTTAAAAACTCTTACGGTATTAAAATTACAAATAATAATTTGTTATTAGAAACGTCTTATACCAAATTTCTTAAACTTTCTTTGAAGCTATAGTTTTATAGCGTACATTATAGTAACGTTTTTAACTTTAATAAAGATAATAATCAAATAGTATGTAGGTACTTAGTCATTTTTAACCTACTGGCATAAAACTCAAACATTATTTTTTATTTATTAAATGTTTTGCGCCTTTTTTATTTACATTTTAATAACTAGCATTGCTTCCCCGGGCCCTGATTACACCTTCGAGCCAGTTTGGCAATGTCACAAATCTGTAAAAGTACCAGTAGGAAATTTGGAATTCATTAGTTCTTTTATATAAAAGTTGTTTTGACTCGCGATTAACTGTCGTAAATATAAAAAAATATTATATTCGATGACATAATATGTGAAAACTGTTCAGTACATCGCGCGATAACACTCGACGACACTCATTTCAAAAAATCTAACTTTATATCTCATCATTCTCCTGCCCTTATCCCAATTTATTTGGGGTCGTCGCAGCATGTCTTCTTCTTCCATACATCTCTATTTGCCGTTATCTCAGAAGTCACCTCTTTCTTAGCCATATCATCTTTCACACAATCCATCCATCGTTTCCTAGGTCTCTACTCTTGTAACCCTCTACATTCATACTCAAAACTTTCCTCCCAACATGATCCTCATTCCTTCGCATGACGGGTGCATACCATGACAGCCGATTTCCACATTATTTCTCTGTTACAGGCGCCACTTTCAGACTTCCTCTTATATACTCATTTCCCACACATCCCCCTTAGCATGATGAAGGACATTTTTTATTACATCATTCTACATTGCACTGGCCTCCAAAAGGGAGTATCAAACTTTTGAAATTGCTTCTGCTAAACAATAAAAGTAAGAGTTTTGACAGAAAAACTTTTTTATAATAAATTTCATCAACTTTCCTTAGAACTAGTTTATTACACATACAATAGCAACGTTTTGAACTTAAAAAACGTGCTGGCAAAAAACTCAAACAACAATATTAAAAGTATGTTTTTCGCCTTATTTTTTTTTATTTTTTTTATTTTATAGTTAATTAACACGGCATAGCACCAATTACATTAATTAACATAGAAACAAAACAAAAACTATACAATGCAGACAATACAATCAAAAACAACTATTCTCTACTTACTAACATGGAACAGTAGACACCCTTGCATACTGTCTCTCACAGAATATCAGACATACGCGCTTAATTTTACTCCATTCGTCCGCAAACACATCACATTCCGGGTTGGCCGTCAGGAGAGTATTTAGCATCCTCAAGGTACGACACACTGGCGATTCAGCTCTGGCGACCGTTCTGCAAGGCAGTTGCGCGAACAGATTGTGTCTGCGGCTTTGGCGGTGACAGATGTATTTGTCAGTAGGTCCACTGGTCGACTGGTACTAAATTCGGGGTCCGCCAAATTAATGTTTTGTATGTGAGGCCAAGTTGGTTTTATGAATGATTTATTTGGTAAACTTTTGATGAGATTGTTCATTATAACTCACCCTCTAAGGCAAACTCACTGTAAATTGATTTAATTCGGATAGTCATTACACCCTTGCAGCTGTTTTCTTTTTCTCCTACGCCGAATATGGTTCCTTTGCAAGAGTGTCTTCGTAGCTTTAAAACTTGTGCCGCCTTCTCACTTATTAGAGAGATTTGAGAGCCCTGGTCTATCAAAGCCCTCATGGTATGGTATGTGCCATCGTGTCCTGGTATTTCTACTAAAGCTGTGGCTAAGAGAGTCTCGGACATGTCATTCCACGATGCATGGGTTGAAGCTGCTGCTTGTTCACCATTGGTCACGCATGATGTCGCAAGTTTTTGCGCAGCCTTATTATGGTTTGGTTTTGCTGATGTGTTTGGCCTATTTTTGGTTGCAATTGCGTCATGCAATAATGAATTATGTTTAGCATTGCATTTGCGACATGTTTTATAAGGAAAACAAGGTTTATTGAAATGGTTGAATAGGCAATTTGTGCAACAATTTAAATGGTTGACAGTTTTTAATTTTTGTTCATCCGACAATTGCAAAAATTGGTTACACATCCATAATCCATGGTCAGCATTACACAATGCGCAGGCTATCGACCGCGACACGTGTAACGATTTCGTATGGTTTTTCATGTTGTTTGATGATTGTTGGTTATTGTTTGAGTTATAATATTTCTTATGGTTTGCTTGATAATTTTGGTTTTGTGGTTGGATGGTCTTTTGGTGTTATGATTCTTGTTTACGCCGCGATGCTTCTAAGGCGGTAAACTTGGTTTCCAAGAAATCTAGGAGTTCTTGGAGTACTGGCAATTCCCTGGGGTTCTTCACCGACTCAATGTATTCGGAGAATGACTCACTGTCAAGTTTCTGTGCTAACAAAAGTACCAACAGCGGATCCCAGGTGGTGATATCTACTCCTAGGTTCTGAATTGCGTGGAGACATTCTTTGGTCACGTCATGTAATTTCTTGATTGCCCCGATGGATTGTTGCTGCACGTTAGGGATGTTCAGTAATATGTTGACGTGAGATGTGAAAATAAGTCTCTTATTGCCATATCTGTGGTTTAGTATTTCCCAGCATACTTCATAATTCTCGGAGCTAATCTGAAGATGGTGGATGAGACGCTCAGCTTCTCCTGTAACTTTGCTCTTTAAAAACTGCATTTTTTGTGCGTTGGATAACGATGGATTTTTATGGATGGTTTCCGTGAACAAGTCCTTAAACGATGTCCAATGGATGTAGTTGCCTTGGAATGTTGGAATATCCATCTGTGGAGTAGATTTCTCGCGATGTGATACAGACCACATTTTAGAGTTGATGGTTTTCTTCAAATCGTTATACATTTTCTCATATCTGTTGAATTCCTCTTGGTACCAGACATCCTCATCCCCGTTCCCAGCTTCTATTTCCCAGTGCAGGCTATCTATAATAGCCCAACGACTTTGAAGAGACTTTAATGCATCGTCGAACTCCCACTTGTTCTGCAATTGGTCAATTTCTATGGTAGCTACTGTTCTCATGAAAGCTCTAAAGTGGATAATCTGCTTTTGTATCATCGCTTCTAACGTACTCTCTCCGCTCGTATCTCTACGTTGCTGCTGCGGTGCCTGGGACTGAGATGACTCCCCTGCTTGCTTCGATATGCTCGCCTCCGCCGACGGCTGGTGAGGTTCTTGCTGTCTTGACAACAAGTTCTCCATGGTTCTGGTAAGTAGCTGCTTGATTGACGAATAGACTTCCTCCGCCTTGTCAAAACAATTTTTTGTAAAATATACATGGTTGAAGTCTGCAAGTTCACAGCACTTTCTGTGGTTTCGCTGATATTCCCTCCAATAATTTTCTAATATCTCCAACTTCCGCTTACAGTAATCTATGGTTTTTCGCTCAGCTCCGTCTTTCTTGATGTTAATTAGAAGTTTAACCAAAGAGTCGTAAACCTCCGTTTGGCTGACTGCTAACTGCTCCATTATTCTCACAACAAAACCCGCAAGTGAAAATAAAGTATGTAAAATGGTTTGGTCTGACCTTATATTCTCCTTGCGCGACAGCTGTCCAACTTCCTCCGCCTTGATTTCACTGCTTATCTACTTTCCCTACACACTGGTAAATCACAAATCACTGGTTGCAAGGTCCCGGCATAGAAACACGTCACTGTGCTTCACGAACCGAGGCCCTTAATGCTCGAATTGATATTTGGTTGATTGGTTAAATTATACGAAATTATATGGTTTAAAGTTTATTGAGTTTAGTTATAAAATGGTAAATCTAAGCTAAATTAGCACTAAGATGGTTTGATGGTTTGCGGAATCATTGTCCGTATGACATGCCTCGTAAGTACATGACTCACTAATTGTCGTTCGAGTAAGTGTTATTCTTAAATGTATTATTACTAATCCTAGTTTATAAGTTTAGTATCTAAGGAGTGTACTAACAAAAATGGATCCTGTGTTGTTCCAAATAAAAGAAATTATTATTATTATTATAGGGTTTGGTTGAGTTACGCGATTGGTGTCCGAACACGCACTGAACTGGTAACACTTGCGATACTACATTTATGGAAATGCGCTAAGGCAAAAGTGCTGAGCTGTTCGGTTGCAAATATTGTACTGAACAGTTATGTCGAAATGAGGGTGCTGTGTTTTTGCATTGATACACGGTAGTGACAACAGCATCCTGAAAATGATAGCTGCCAGACCGGACTGACCCCTTCAGGGACAGTCATAGGTTTAAATAAATAAATCATTATACCTATCTAACAATACTAACCTACTTACGTAAGCACCATTGTTACTATCACCAAAATACTAACTAAATTATGGACTGTAGTCTGAAAACAAAGTTTTATTTAATTTAATGTATGAAAAAATAAAATAAAATAAATAATCACAGTGTGAGTTTAGCCTACGCCCCTTTACTGGTGGTGGAGATAAATGACAAATCATATTAACTTTACAAACACGTTAAGACTTTTATTAGTTAATTTGTTACAGCGACCTTCTTAGTCCGAGGCGTGAGGCTAACTGTCTCCGTCGCCAAGCCTCGCGTCGAACTATTACAATAATGCGTGCGTCAGCCCCTTACATCATTCCCCCCGTTTTTTTTTTTTAATAAAAAAAAAATATAATTATATAAAATAATTTGATTACATTACAAAAATATTTAAAAACTAATACTTATTGACTAAATTCACATGGGTTAATTGTACTACGCGTAGGTTACATTTATTTTCTGTTCTTTGTTGCACATAATGTTTCTCTATGTTTTCCTGATTTATTAGTAACATGCTTTATCTTGATTTATCATTATTATAGTATTTTACACAAACAATTGTTTTATTTCTTGCGCTCTGAATCATTTTTCTCTTAATTCGTTTTCTGACACATAATAATAACGTTTATTTATTTCTCTAATCTTCATCATGAACAGTACAGAGTCATTTTTCACTACAACCATTTTATAAATGAGCTTAATTATGTTTAATATTACTATGGACCTACATTATCTTGTATTTTATAAGCCTAACTAGCTACCTATGTCTCTTATGACATAATCTAAGAACACAAAAATAATAATAACAAATACATAATGATGGTCTTACAATATTGTAGTTCTAAATACTAATGCATGTTACTTACAAATGCTTTTATCTTAGGACGTCATCATCGTATTATGGCTGCTGTAAAATGCTGTTGGAGTAATTCATTATCTATACACTGATGTATGGTCTGTCGGTGATTGCGTCCATCCGTTCCTGTTAAATTATTCGATGACCACTTGCGGTGTACCTACTCGCCGTTGCTCCTGCATGTTACGATCAACGTTACGCGATACTTGCTTGTCTAACCATTCCTTCATGCCTGTTTTGCACTTGGTTAATATTATGAGGAGTATGAATATCATTATTACTCCCAAAATTCCCAGCACTATAAGTCCGAATTTATCTAACTTGTCAGTCACTTCTGTTTGGTTCGTGATTATCTTTGCCTGTGTCATGACAATTTGCTCATGAGGGCTGCTTGGGTTCTGAGTGTTACCCATTGTGGTTTTATTTGACTTAAAACTTCTTTAATGCGTGCTGAATAAATATCGAATAGTACCTTACTGTTAATTCCTGTATGGCTACATAAATCGTACGGGTTTTTTGCTGACCCGGCCTGTGCGAGTAATGTGTGGTACTGGTGACACGCTACGAGCGATTTCGTTATTTTTATTATTCGCGTTTTCATTTACCTCTTGATTCATTAAATACGCCGGTTTTAGTCTATCTATCGAAATGTTTGTTTGTCTATTTGGCAACTGTACCGTGTATACTTTCTCTTTTTTTTTTATTACTCGAAACGGACCGTCATAATTCGGTTGAAGTGGTTTCCTCACAGCGTCATTTCTGATAAATACGAACTCCGCTGTCGCTAGGTCTGGGTGCACAAACAAACTTTTCGTATTTTTATACCCTATCGGAACTGGCTTTATATTGTTAATCGCCTGACGTATCCTATTGACGCATTCATAATCGGACGTATAACTCCCTTTATTATTCTCTATATAAAAATCCGCTGGCATCCTTATCGTTTGACCATACACCATTTCCGCCGCGCTTATACCGGTGTCCGAACGTATTGCTGACCTAAGACCTAGCATCACTGTTGGTAACTCGGTCACCCATGATGATGCAATCGCATTTAGTCTTGCCGTTAATGCTACTTTTAGCGATCTATGCCACCTTTCTACTGCCCCATTGGACTGTGGATGATACGGGGTGGTTCTGGTTTTGTATATACCTAATATTTTTAATAGTGCCATGAACAATGCGCTCTCAAACTGCCTTCCCTGGTCGGTCGTTACTTTTACTGGGCAACCGAATCGTGCAATCCACCCCTCGTACACAATTTTGGCTACCGTTTCTGCCGTGATATCCTTTATAGGGAACGCCTCTGGCCATCGAGTGCGCCTGTCTACTATGGTTACTAAGTACCTAAACCCTTCTTCTGTAGTAGTCAGTGGTCCTACGATATCTACATGTATGTGTTCAAATCGATCGCACTTGGTAAATGTCTCTAATTCCGAATTTGTATGCCGAATGATTTTACTTCGTTGGCAATGTACACACGCTCTTGCCCATTGCCCTATATCCCGGTTCATGTTTGGCCAAAAGAATTTGCCCTGCATTAACTTGCGAGTGGTTCGGATGCCCGGATGACTTATGTTGTGTGTCGCATCGAACGCCTTTCTTCTTAAACTTTCTGGTAGGTACGGCCTCGCGTTCTTGGTTGATATTTCACAGGAAATCGTTTTCCCACCTGTTTGCGGTACCTCGATTTCCCTAATAACAGCATTACTATTGTTTGGTTGGCTTAATAAGTAACTATCCTTTGTTTGGGCTTCAGCTAATTCTGAGTAATCGATTGCCTGCGGGCAATACACTGTTTCTACTCGCGATAAGGCGTCTGCTACTGGGTTCTCGGATCCGGTGACGTGTCTAATATCTGTTGTAAATTCACTCACGTATGCTAATTGCCGTGTTCGCCTAGGTGTTTCTTTACCGGTGTTGTTTTTTGTAAACGCGAAGGTGATGGGTTTATGGTCTGTATAAACTATCAGTTGTCTGCCTTCCACTTGGTTCTGGAAATATTGGATCGCTAAGTATATCGCTAATAGTTCCCTATCATAGGTTGAGTATTTTTGTTCCGTCTGACTCATTGCTTTAGAGAAGTAACCTATAGGTGTCCAATTACCGTTGCTACTTTGTTGTAAGACTGCACCCACACATGTATCCGACGCGTCCGTCATAAGTGCTAGCGTTGTATTTGCCAATGGGTGCGATAAAGTGACCGCGTTCTGCAAGCATGTTTTACATTGCAAGAATGCCTCGTCAGCTTCCGGTGACCATTGTATGAGTGATTTGTCCCTTTTCTTTGCACCTTTTAAATATTGATTTAAAATTATTTGTGATTTAACTGCCCCTGGAATATGTGTCCTATAAAAAATTATCATCCCTAGAAATCTCCTTAATTGTTCTATCGTTTTTGGCTTGGGATATTTTGAAATTGCCTCTACTTTCTGTTTTAGTGGCCTGATGCCCTGCGTGGATACCTCGAAACCCAAAAATTCTACGCTCTCTTGTCCAAAACTACTTTTAGCTTGGTTAATAGTCACCCCATAGTCATTGAAACGCTTGAATACTTTTTCCAAATCAGCTTCGTGTTCCGCCCTCGTGGCGCTGGCTATTATGACGTCATCAATGTAACCAAAAACGTTACCTAAATCTTTTAATATCGTCTGATCCATAAACCTTTGAAAGGATTGCGCGGCGTTACACAGGCCAAAGGTCATGCGGGGGAATTCAAATAGCCCGAAAGGTGTAATTATCGCGGTTTTTTCTATGTCTTCCGGATTGATTGCTATACAATGATACGCCCTATTTACGTCTATTTTTGAAAATATATTTTTGTTGGCTAGTAAATATGTAAAATCATGAAGCCTAGGTATTGGGTACCGGTCCGGTTTTGTAACCGCGTTTAACCTCCTATAATCCCCACAAGGACGTAACTCTCCATTTTTCTTTGGAACAACATGAAGTGGACTAGCCCACGGACTTTTGGACGGCCTACATATCCCCATTTCTTGCATAATACGAAATTCTTCTTTAATTTTCCTATATTTATCTGGCGGTAACGGGCGTACCCTGGCATGCAGTGGTGGGCCCGTTGTTTCTATGTGGTGTAACACAGAGTGGCGGGGCGTTTCTTTAAAGGACAATGGTTTTGTTATTTCTGGATATTTTGCTAACAATGCCGCATATTCGTGACCGCATTCGACGGTTGTAACTGACTGTTCCTTACAATAAACAACAGAGGCTATTACATTCAAATTCGTTTCTTTATCTATTAATCTCCTAGCTTTTACATCAACCAAAAGCCCATGATGACTTAAAAAATCTGCCCCTATTATTGGTTGCCTTACATTCGCAACCACAAAAGTCCACATATATGCCCTTCTTAATCCTAAACTTAAGGTCAAAGTCTTGGTGCCATATGTTTGTATGACGGTACCGTTGGCTGCGTACAGCTTATAATCACTTGATTTTGAATACGAGCGCAATCTACTATTATTCGGGATCACTGACACATTCGCTCCCGTATCTATTAGGTACCTGAATCCACTAGTCTCGTCCTCTATACACAGGCGGTGAGCGGGTGAAACAGTGCAGCTGTCCGCCGCTGGCTGCACCGCTGCTAGTTTCCCGACGTTTCTTGCATCTTCTTCCACGCGCACGGTTCCTGACAGCTGTTGGCCCGGTGTCCGTATCTAAAATGATAATTACACAACCAATCAGGATCGTTACTGGAACGCCTTTTTGGAGTCGCCCCTTGCCTGCTCCGTGAACTTGATCGTGGGCGGAATCGTCCTTGCCCTGTCCTACGCCATGGCTGTCTTCCCCGCAGCTGCACTACCTCCAGTCGTAGTTCCTCCAGTTCTGCAGCTAGATCTCGTTCCTGTGGCTTGGGTTTTTGACAGGCTACTTCCGCTACCTCTATGGGTCGTGTCGTTTCCATTATCTTGTCAGCTAATTCTGCTAGTTTTTCTAGGTCCTGTATCTCCGTTACTGCTAGCACCGCTCTTACGGATGCTGGTAGATGTCCCGTCCACATCATTCGAAGTGTCTCGTCTGGCAATTTCTTCCGCGCTAAGTCCTTCATCTTCCTGAGTAGTTTCGACGGCTTTTGATCTCCTAGTTCCATTTCTGACAGTAGTCTCTGGAATTGCTTGTTCTCTGATTCTTCATATACTGTCATGAGTCGATTCTTCAATAATTCGTACTTTTTCGTTTCCGGGGGTGCCAGTAACACGTCACTTGCCTGCTCCACGTTGTCTTTGACGAGTTTGGTAACCAGCAGGTTATATTTGTTCTCGTCTGACAACTTTTGGTTCGCGACGACAGCCTCGTACTGAACGAACCACAACCTGGGTTGATCACTCCAGAAGGTAGGTATCTTCGACGCTAGAGAGACTGCCGCTACCTCCGTGATGTCCTGGTTTCCGCTTTTCACCTGCCCGGATCCCGCGGCTTGAGCCATTTCGTTGAATTAAACTGTACTGTCCGTCACTATTCAATACCTTCACACCACTAATGTTCTTACACAGGGGTCACCAGTGTGAGTTTAGCCTACGCCCCTTTACTGGTGGTGGAGATAAATGACAACTCGTATTAACTTGCTCTATGATTTATGTTTTCCAAGTATAAAAATACGGATTTCGACTAAAGAAAAAGCAAAATGGATTAGTCGTGGCATTAGGATTTGCAGTAAGAGAAAAAGAGAATTGCTATGGAAATACCGGTCATTACCAAATAAGCAAAATAAAACAAATTTTAAAAATCTTTCCATTCGGCTGAAAAAAGTAATAAATCTCACACAGAGAGCCCATAATAATCGTATCATACATTCGGCTCAAAATCTTTGCAAAGCAACATGGAAAGTGATAAATATAAACAAGAATAAACATAATTTTCCAGAGGAAACCATAGAGAAAATTAAATCAAACGACAAAATCGTAAATAATCCTGTTGAAATAGCACAAGCTTTTAATAATTATTTTGTGGATCAAGTAAAACCAGTGACTAATTCAAACATTTATAAAAATAAACATAAAATAAACAGTACTATTAGTTCTATGTTTATGTCACCTACAATACCGCTAGAAATACACAAAATTATTATGTCGCTAAAGAATACATCTAGCACTGGGTACGATGATATAAGTACAAGCATTATTAAACAGGTATCCACAATGATTGCTCCTGTGTTGAGTCATATTATCAATATGTGTATATGTCATGGTCACTTTCCAGAGGAATTAAAAATAACAATTATAAAACCACTCTTCAAGAAAGGCAATAGAGAAGATATGTCCTGCTACAGACCCATTGCGTTAGTACCGATATTCTCAAAAATATTTGAGAAAGCAATATATTTTCAACTTACCTCATACTTTGAGAAAAACTCCCTTTTTGTCGATAACCAGAAAGGTTTTAGGAAAAAAAGATCTATTGACATGGCCATCTACGATTTCTTACATATGGTTACCGGCAGAGTGGATAAGAGACTACCAACTCTTGCGCTTTATATGGACATGTCAAAAGCTTTTGATCGCGTAGACCATAAAACACTAATAAGTAAACTTAATGCGTATGGCATAAGGGGAAATATATCAAATTTAATAGAATCTTATCTCTGTAATAGGCAGCAAATAACAACAATCAGTAGAATTTCCAAAAAATCCTTAATTAACCATAAATCTAACTATAGAACGGTAAATTATGGAGTACCACAAGGTAGTGTACTGGGGCCACTCCTATTTATTATTTATATTAATGACTTTCCGACAGCATCATCATATCCTATGACAATGTTTGCAGATGACAGCACTTTACTTTTCAATTGTGACGACGTGAGTAAAATAGAGCCTGAGATTAATTCTACACTACTATCAGTTGTGAATTGGCTACAAAATAAAAATTTGGTTGTAAATCTTGACAAAACAGTATTAATGAAGTTTCAACAGAGAGTTAATTACAATCTAGACTTAAATATTAAATACAAGGACAAAACTATTAATGAAACAAATGAGACTAAATTTCTTGGACTAAACATAGAAAACACTTTAAAATGGACGTCCCATATTGACAAAGTATGCAGTAAGCTTAACCAACAATCCTATGCTTTGCATATGTTAAGTAAAACGGCCAATCGAGCAACAGTTTTAACGGCTTACCATGGTTTAGTAGCCTCAACATTGAGATACGGAATTATATTTTGGGGGAACGCCACGGGTAAAGAAATGGTATTTAAGTGCCAAAAGAGGTGCATTAGAGCTATCTACAATTTGAAGACAACAGAGAGCTGCAAACCGTTTTTTAAAAGTACAAAAATATTAACGATGCCCTCGCTGTACATATATGAAACGTGTATGTTCGTCAAAAATAATTTGCATAAATTTGCTCGAGTAACTAGTCAGCGCCGTTGTGATCGGTTACAGACAGTTGGGTCTAGAACTGCGCTATATAGAAATAGTATCTTTGTAATGGCACCAAGGGTCTATAATAAATTACCAAAATGTATAAGGAGTGAAGATATTATCCGCAAATTCAAAAGTAAATTGTATTTATTTTTGTTAGATAAGACGTACTACTCCATAGAAGAATTTTTAAATGATAAAATGTGATATTACTAACAATACAATTAACCTTTGACATGCATGTAAAAAATAAATTATAATTGATTAATTGATAAGTACCATTTATTCGAATTTTGATTTAATTGACATTATTTACTTGAACTTTTTACTGTATAAATTCAGACTTATTACTATAATTATAAAACATGAATAGATTTGTACACCAATTTCATTGGTAGGACATAGAGATCGACTGAACTGTATTGTATACATAACACCTTTATTGTAATACATATGTTCACAAATAAAGTTTGATTTGATTTGATTTTGATTTGATTTGATTTGAACTTTACAAACACGTTAAGACTTTTATTAGTTAATTTGTTACAGCGACCTTCTTAGTCCGAGGCGTGAGGCTAACTGTCTCCGTCGCCAAGCCTCGCGTCGAACTATTACAATAATGCGTGCGTCAGCCCCTTACAACAGGAAATCGAAAAATTCATTCGTATCACTGTCAACGGGAATAGTGCCCAGAAGGCTGACAGCATTGCCACGTTGAATGGCAATGCTGATTCACATATTAAAATGTTTAGTTAGTTTGAGGGTATTGTGTTAATAATTATTTCCTTGACTGCATCGTTAGTGGTCTCAAGCGTGACTGTAGAGCGAGGTCCTGGGTTTTTCATTCCCAGGTCAGGCAAAGTTTTATTGAGTTTTCCCAATAGGAATTTTCTCATTCATTGACACTCTCTTACCCATTATTACATCACAGGTTGGGGTGGCGCCGCAAAGTCTCACCTTATTGAAGTTGAGAGCGCTCAGCGTGCCATTCTTAAAGTTGGCGCAGGACTTTCCTATTCGTTTCCTAAGTCTGTAGATTTCTTTAAGGAATGGGACGTTCGTTCGGTTAGGCAAACCTTTGTACAGTAGAACCTCTATAAGTCGAACATCAAGGGAGACGCCAAAAAATTCGAGTTATAGAGTTTTCAACTTATGGAGGATTTTGATTCGACATAAAGAGTTTGAGGTTTATTCTTATAAATTTTGAGTTAGAGAGGTAAAATAAATAAAAATTCAACTTGTAGAGGTGACAAACATATTTTTATTTATTATAAATCAACATTATTTCAAATCATTTTAAAATAAAAAATATGGCATTAAAAAAAGTCAGTAATTTTTTTTTGCTTTAGATAATTTGGTTGTTCTCAATCTATAGCATTGTCTAATCTATAAAGAGCAGAAAATTCTTCTTCTTCAGAGTTACTGGTTTGCTCTATAAAATTACGTAAGGTATTCAATGCGGTTCGCGCCTCTTTGATGGAAACCCATGGAGCGCATGTACTATTCACGTCTTCTATGTCATCTAAATCATTAGTATCGGTTTTCTGAGCTACTGAATCGATTATTTCGTCATCAGATAATGTCCCAGCAGTCATAACTCCATCATCGCACGAAACAAAGTCCTCAAAGGGTACTCACATTCTCGGCAAGTTCTTAAAGTCGGTAACTTATTTTTGTTCGAACAACAGAGGTAATAAATTCCAAATGATCAAGTTGTAAAGGTTGTAAAATAAAACGTTGCTATGTTCGAGATACAGAGGTCAAATTTAATTTTTCGAGTTATAGAGTGAAAATATGTACCAAAATGCCTTGGAGGGACTCGGTGATTATTTCGACTAAAAGAGGGTCAAGATTTCAAGTAATGGAGGTTTTGATGTTTGAAGGGAAGGGAACAAAACATTTTTTCGAGATTTGGAGGTTTTTTACTTATCGAGGTTCGACTTAACGAGGTTCTACTGTATTACGTGTAGTACCGAAACAACAGTCTTTATTACAAGGAGCGATTGCCTATCTGACTTCCACAACCCAGTTACTGCGCAACCCGATACCCCAGGGTAAGACTAGTTGTCAGACTTTCGGACTTCTGACTACCCGTAACGACTGTCAAAGATCTATAAATCACGGAGTCTCGATATGTAATGATCAGTCACAGACTAATAATAATAATAATATTTTTTTATTGACATAATCAATCCGTCGTAGTTCCCATTGTGAAGAATAGGACAGGTGACATCTCGGACAAAGGAAACTATCGTCCCATTTCCCTTGCGACAATAATTGCAAAAGTATTGGACGGTGTGCTTGATTCTTACCTTAATGATTACATACATCTCCATGACGCGCAGTTTGGGTTTCGACCCGGACTTTCAACTGAAAGTGCAATTTTGAGTCTCAAGCATACAGTTCAATATTATATAGATCGTAAGACGCCGGTATACGCCTGTTTCCTTGACCTCTCCAGAGCATTCGATCTTGTCTCGTATGATGTGCTCTGGAGGAAGATGGGAGACAGGGGTATACCTGCGGAGATATGTCAGCTTTTCCAGTATTGGTATGGCAACCAAACCAATCAGGTGAAATGGGACGGTACACTCTCTGAGCCGTATGGGTTGGAGTGCGGGGTGAGACAGGGAGGTTTGACGTCTCCCAGGCTCTTCAACCTCTACGTGGATGAGCTCATAGCGGAACTCAGCAGCATGCGTGTCGGATGCAGCGTTGATGGGGTTAGCATTAACAACATCAGCTATGCGGATGACATGGTGCTGCTGGGTCCGTCGGCGGGGGCAATCAGAGAGCTTATTAAAACTTGTGAAGCCTACGCTGCCGCACATGGCTTAATATATAATATTAAGAAATGTGAATACATGGTCTTTAAGGTCGGCGGCAAGTGCCGTGAGGACGGACCCGAGTTGGTCATGAACGGTTTAGTCATCAATAGGGTGACTACTTTTAAATACCTGGGCCATGTTCTTGCCGACGACCTTAAAGACGATGTAGATATTGAGAGGGAGCGTAGGGCTCTAGCGGTCCGGAGCAATATGCTGGCCCGTAGATTTGCTCGGTGTACGGACCTAGTAAAAATTACACTTTTCAAGGCTTATTGCCAGAGTCTGTACACGGGCAATCTATGGGTTGGATATACCAAAAGATCGCTGGATGTCCTGCGCGTCCAATACAATAATGCTTTCAGGATGTTGTTGGGACTGCCTCGCTACTGTAGTGCCTCGGGAATGTTTGCGCAAGCTCGTACGGACGGATTCCATGCCGTTCTACGCAAAAAAACAGCTTCACTTCTGAGGAGGGTGCGGGGCAGTCACAACAGCATCCTGAGGACTGTAGGAGAGAGCTTCAGCTCTCAGATAATGAAGCAGTTTGTGGGGAGGGTGATAGGTACTAACACTAGATAGTAAGCTTTTTTATGTTACTAACACTATATGGATTATTTGGTCCGAAATAAAAGTATTATTATTATTATTATTATTATAATAATAATAATTTTTTTATTGACATAAATAGTTTAACAATTTCATAAGAAGCTCTGACTCCTGAGCTAGGTGACACCTGTGTGACAGAAATCAGTGTCTTCTCCCGTTTTGGAATTAACAGTTCATGTAATAAAAAAGAAAAATACAAGAAAAAAACAAAAAAAAACAATCATAAATTACTTAAAATTAAGTTGAAAGCATGCTCTTTTGTGGTATGCGTGAGTGTATGTATGTATGAGTGTGTGTGTGCATGTGTGTGTGTTGGTTTCCTGGGTAATGCCTAATATGAGAGTGGGTTTGCCTACTGTTTAATCATCTTGAGTATTGATCGTTAATTAAGTGTTCCGTCTGTAGATAATCTAGTGTTTGAAGCCATGAATTTAGTTTAAACTTAGTTTTATGTTTTGTTAGAGAGTTAAAGTTGAGGATGGTGTTTATTTTGTTATATATGTAAGTAGATAGGAATAATCGTTGCCGTCTAGCCGATACGGTATTACATTTGACGGTGCTACATACGTTGCCAACTGTTCTTTTATGTTTCGTTGCATGGTTTACAGGTGTGATTTCATGTTGTTTTAAAATGAGATTGAGTAGGTATAGTTGTCTCACTGTAAGTACTTGGCAATTTTCATAGAGGCTTTTTGTAGGGAACCGGTACCGCCTGAAGGTCATAACTTTTAACAGAGATCGTTGGGCTCTCTCAAGGCGTATCAAGTAGGTTTTACACGCACCTCCCCAGGCCGTAATACAGTAACCTATAACTGACTGGGCCAGTGCCAAATAGACGGAACGGAGAAGCTTGAATTCAGCCACTTCTCGTAGTTTTTTAAACGTCCATATCAGTTTCCTAACACGGGAAATGGTTTGTTCGATGTGGTGACGCCAACTAAGTCCCTCATCCAGAGTCACTCCCAGGTACTTCATTGTCTTAAATTGTGTGATTGGAAGACATGTGCATGTGTTATTATTCTCGGCGTCACAGAAGTGAGCTTTGAGACTTATACCTAAAGGTCTGGTTTTGGCGATTGCTTTTTGTTGATTATTGCGGGCCAATTTCGATAGCAGATAGAAAAGGTCGTGGTTGCAAGTTATTAATCCTACCTTTGCATCTTTGTTTGTTCCGCAGTCAAGGCAGTTCATCTGGAGCTCGTGACAGAGCTGACCAAGGAAGCCTATATGGCTGCACTATATCGTTTTATAAGCCGTCGAGGCAAGCCTCGCAGCCTCACGTCTGACAATGGAACCAATTTTGTTGGCGCATGTAAATTATTGCAATCCTTTCTCTCTAAACTAGATATAGCTGACAAACTAGCAGAGGAAGGTATTAACTTTCTCTTTACGCCTGCCTATTCCCCTCATTTCAATGGGATGGCAGAAGCCGCCGTTCGTTCTACAAAGCATCATTTACGTAGAATTTTAAATTTAACTCATCTAACATATGAAGAAATGTCTACGTCTTACTCAAATAGAAGCTATTTTGAACTCTCGACCCTTGACTCCACTATCTACCGACCCTTCTGATTTTTCTGTCCTAACCCCATCTCATTTCCTCATTGGACGAACTCTAACTACTGTGCCTAATCTACAGGTGGCCGAGATTGAGGGCGTCAACTTGCTGCAACGCCATAAGCGAATAGAAGCTATGAAATCGCATTTTTGGCAAAGATTTTCTAATGAATATGTTTGTATGCTACAGCAGAAAACAAAATGGAAGACAAGCAGCGATAGAGACAGCATCAAACTGAATTCCCTTGTTCTTATTAAGGACAAGACTTGTCCACCTTTAATGTGGAACCTAGGAAGAGTGGTGCAGGTATACCCAGAAATTGATGGTATCAACAGGGTCGCAGAGATCCGAACGAAAAAGGGGATCATCAGAAGAGGATGGAACAACTCTCTCCTCTACTGTCCTGCCTGTACTCCCCCTGCCAGTAGAGGAGAGCAACAACTCTTGAAGATCGTCTCTTTAACCCGGGGAGCATGTCTACGCGCAACGGAAGCAAGAGACCTTGGGCGCTCACCCGCGCCTCCCTCGCACCGCCCGCCCCCGTCTCGTCGCCTGCCAGCCGCACGCGCCTGCTCACGGCTCACGTCCCGCGGCCCTCGTGCACTTGCCCTCGCGCGCCAAAATGAACCACACGCATTGTAACGGCGTAGCCGTCACCGTCGTCGTATTGTAATTTTATTCTATTGTAATATACCAGTTTTTATACAGTCCACTCTATTCTTATTCCGCAAGGATCATCCCAAACATCATTGACTGCGTTAAGAGAGAGTTGATAGACGTCGTCTATATTTTGAGTATGGTTATTTTTTTAAATATGCTCATAGACCTCTTGTGTCATGTTCTCCAGCCTCTAAGGTTCGGGCACACTAATAGAAGAAACCCAGCCAATTTTTTTTTTTACCCATCAAATTTCCTAACCTATCCTACGCTGCCAACGATATAGTCGTAATAGAACAACATAGTGCCATAATTCGTGAAACACGGAAATACCATAGTCGGAGACATTGACATTTTATGATAACATACTAAGACCGATCTCAAGTAACTCGAAAACAAACGATTACACTTCAGTCTTTATTATTCGAAATATCGAGGGACCCGCTAAGTTGTGTCGTATTATGTAGAAGGTACAAACACAAAATATAATCGTGTTTTAAGGTGTATTATAAGGTTTGAAGTATTTTTATTTCTTTCAGATATGATGATCTGGGCATCGAATTATCCTACAAGTATATGGCACGAGATGAAGCCGTTGCCACCACAAAATCCGGAGCGGATACTCAGAACTCATGACCAGTATATTTTGTATTTTAGCGAGAGCAGGGTAGGGAGGGGGAATGGCGCTCACCGGGTAATGGCGCTCACTTCTATAACTCTGTCAAAATGCGACGTAGCAACACGCCATGCGGCGTGAAGCGCGCGGGGAGGGGTCCTCTAACGGACAGCGATGCGAACGGGCAGTCTGCTCGCGTCATGCGACCATAAAGTGCGTTTCTTTGTTTGCGGCCGCGCTGATCTAATTTTTGGTTACGTGTTTCTTGCGGGTAAGTCCAAAACTTTCATGGTTATTTAGCTTTTAGTTTTACTTTTTGACAATAAAACTATTCAGTTTTGTGATAATGCAATCAATTTTCAGTAAATGTGCATGATATTTTTTTAATTTCGAATTAATTACCAAACGACCGTTTGGGGTTATACCGCTCAGCTGAACGCCATTACCCCATAGTGACTTATTTTTTTCATTGTTGTAGATATGCCAAGAAATCGTGAAAGGACCACCGCTAAGGCGGCTTGGACCGAAGAAGGCCTTCTGTCTGCTAAAACTGCGATTGAAGGAGGTATGTCCAAAAGGAAAGCCGCAAAACAATATAACATTCCATTTACTACCTTGAGAGATCGACTAAAAAATGAAAACATGAACAACCCAAGACTTGGTCGCAAGCCCGTTTTCACCCAACAGCAAGAAACTGAAATTGCTGAACAAGTTAAGTTGCTGGATTCGCTATACTATGGACTTAATGTCGCAGATTTGCGTAAACTTGTTTATAAATATGCTGAGCTCAACAATATCAAAAACAAAATTGATCAAAGCAGCAAAACAGCTGGATTAGATTGGGTTCACGCTTTTATGAGACGCAATCCTTCAGTTTCTATACGCAAAGCTGAAGCGACAAGCTTAAATAGAATTTTTGCTTTTAACAAAGAAGAAATAACAATTTTCTATGACAAACTTGGTGACTTAATGGATAAACATAAGTTTATTCCCAACAACATTTACAATGCTGACGAAACTGGCATAACCACGGTAACAGACCCAGGAAAAGTGCTTGCCGAAAAAGGACAAAGAAGAGTCGGATCTGTTACAAGCGGCGAACGAGGAAGCACCACAACAGTTATGTGTGCGATGAGTGCAGCCGGAAACTTCCTACCGCCTATGTTTATTTTTGCTAGACAGAGAATGACGCCTTTATTAGAAAAAGATGGACCGGCTAGTGCATTATACACCAACTCTAAAAATGGCTGGATAAACGAAGATTTATTTGTCACTTGGCTCAAACATTTCGCAGCATTTACCAAACCTACCCAAGAATCACCTGTGTTATTAATTCTGGATAATCACAGCAGTCACATTTCCCTTCAAGCTTTTATTTTTTGCAAAGAAAACCACATCACAATGCTTTCCATTCCACCACACAGCTCTCATAGAACTCAGCCGTTGGATGTGTCTTTTTATGGACCGCTGAAAACTGCTTATAGGCAGGAATGCAACAGGCACATGAAGACAAATTTGATGTCTATAATAACTCCATACGATGTTGCAGGTCTTTTCAATAAAGCATACGTACAAGTTGCGAGTATAAGTAAGGCAGAATCTGGATTTCGAGCAACGGGAATTTGTCCATTGAACCCGAATGTTTTTACTGATCAGGATTTTCTGGCAGCGTCGCTGATGGCACAAGAATCGGAAGTAATCACTGAAAATCAAGTTGCACAGTCTGATGATATGGCCATAATTTCAGGACATACATCTCCTACGGCAGGTCCATCAAATAAGGATCAATGCTCTGAATCTGTTTTGGCAGTTGCTTGTAACCAAGAACTTGTTGATGAACAAAATACTCCGATATCCTTTGTTGCTATAGCAACGACACCAACTATTGCACCATCTTAACTGCCACTCCTATGAAAGTAATTTTAGAGGAAAAAGAAAAGAAAAAAATTGCGAAACTCAAGAAGACCTTTTTTTTTTTTTTTGTGTTTTGTTCCTATAGTTTTATTTTATTTTTTTGTTAATCTTATTGTATAAGTTTTTGTAATATCTCCTTTTGGGAGAGGGCACTGTCTCCTGTAACACAGGTTTATAACCTAGCACAGGAGTCAGGGACTTCACACATTTGTAAACCTCTTTCTTGTGTAATAAAGATTATTATAATTAGACTGTAAAGCTTAAGTAAGTTAAGTATTTTTTGCAATTATTTAAATATGGAGCCAATTTTAACGCGACTACGAGCAGTCGTCGCGTCAAAGATTCATATGGCTTTACGTCACATCCCGTATTTTCAAGGAAGGCGCGTCACGTTTTCGTGTTTCGTTTCACGTTGAAAGAAGTTTAAAAAAATACCAAATTGCTTTTGAACTTACTTAGAACGTTAAGTTAGATAAAAAAATACTATACATACACACAAGCACACACTCCACATACATACATGCATATGTATGTGGTGTGTGTGTATCATTACGTATTACATAAATATTCCCAGCAGGGAATTATTCCGTGGCACAATAATGCTACGGAATAGTTATGTAACACTAATTTAAAACAATTTTTCAATAGGTAAGCCTAATTCATCAATAACGCTCCCCCCTGATATAAGTATTTTGAAATAAATATTAACATACAGTATACGAACTTAGCTTAAAAAGGTACGTATCTGAAACTTCTGAGTGAACTATTGATTTACTTCAGTATTAACTTTATGGAATGAACACTCTATAAAATGCCCTAAATGAGTGTCTTAAGAGCGATTTTGCAATAAGTCTTACCATGCCAGCCACCCGCTAAAGCAACGCGACTAAATCAAATAGGTATCCTTTGCGGTACTATTTCATATGTTTCATAATACATCTTAATTTGGTCAGGTGTTCAGAACAGAAACATAGGTACTACTAAAAATGAAATTGTTTATATTTTTAAATAAGCGATAAAATGACAGAAAAATGAACAGTAAAATGTATTAAATTAAATAAAAATGATGTGCATATAGAATATTATTTTGATCTCCGGATTCATCAGATCAGTTTCCTGACTGGTTTAGTCTCACTTCCTGAATTTTGGAATGTTGGTTTGGCACGACTGCGTCCCTATCCGTTTGTGTGACGTGGGTGCTATAGTAGCAGTGAGAGCACTGATTTATATCGCTGCTGAGTAATTGTGCATAAGATCAATTTACAACAGAGTAATCCAGAAAAAGTAAAGTATCCGCCATTGATATGGACAAAGCGTCGGCAAACATATAAGAACCGAATCTCATTGAGAAGCCAGATGAGATGCAGAACCCGATAGTGAAAGGAAATGTTCAAGAGAACGAGGATAACAGCCAAAGAAATAATATTTCACCTCCAAGTGATGAAGAGAAATGTTCAAATGATGAAGAATCAGTCACTAGTGATGAAAGAGGATCTGGTGGCTTAACCGCAGACACAGCAAGTGTTTTAAGGGATCAAAAATCCCTTGTAAGAAAACAAATTCATAATTTCACACCTATTACGACTGACAGTGCTAGGGAAGGGCGACGGGCATTAAAGTGGTTGATCAGGCCCTATAAAGTAAAAGAATTTACTGACACAGTGTGGAATGTGCAACCTCTACACTTGAGCGAGGGAAGAAACGCATATTCAGAAAAAATCGTAACGAAGTCTATCATAAATGACAATCTCCACAATCATAATGTACAGATCAAGGAACATAGAACTAATACCCCTTGATTCAAAGAAAACATGTCCAATGAAGGGGAGGGCTAAACCCCGCGATGTATGCGAGGTCTATGCGGAGGGATGTTCTGTGCTCCTGTCATGTCCCTGTCGCTGTCAAGTTTTTATCCCGCGACTGAGAGCATGGATGTGTCAGCTGCAGGAATACTTGAATACCTATTTGGGTGCCAGTGCTTTCCTCACCCCACCCTGTAAACCAACTGATGCTAAACGGTATCAAGTTGTTGGGCAGTATAGTAGTGCCGATACGTTCATATTGCAAACAGAGGGCGATCGATTTTGGCAGGTTTATGCACCAGACAATAACAATGAACTGTTTCCAAAAGAACCTATAATAAGATATTGTGAACCGTCGTCACTAGGAACACCCATACTAGAAGTAACTTTAAGCATCGGGCACGTGCAGTATGTCCCTCGTGGCTTTGTTCATGTGCCATCTCTGCCGAACGAGGACACGCACTCTCTTCATGTTACTTTCAGCATGAATCAAGAGAATACATGGGCTGAATTTTATGAAGTATTATTTGACAATGCCGTGCAGAAGGTTTTCCAAGAAAAAGTTGAACTTAGAGGCAGCGTTCAACGTGATATCTATGATCGGTTCGGTATAGCCCAGAACGGTTTAAACTCACGCCGCAGAAATGAAATAACAAAAGTGGTCCTCGCAGTTTTTGACCTAATTAAAGCTTCCATATCAATAGATGATACGGTAGACTGAATGCACAAGATGTATCAGCATTCTGCACTACCGCCAGTTCTGATAAGATTATGCTGGCAATGCAATACTGAAGATGATGATGATAGTCCACTGCACCAGAATAAGATTACTACGCAAGAATATAATTTGAATGGTTGCTGAAGACCAAACCACATTCCATTATTATGCAGAAAATTCTTTGAATTACCATGGAAACAGACTGCATTCTTTTAAGGCTAAACGCGGGTGGGGCGAGGCCATACAAACTTTAATACGTGCATATCGCATATATATCATATATAAATATACGGCAATGCAGCTTCTTCAAATTGTCGGTTTCTATAGTCAGATAGACTTTATACTCATTATATTTATTATAATAAACTCATTAAAAAAACACGAACCTACACAGGTCACGACCAGATATCAACCAAAGTTTTAAAATTTGTTGCAGCCGAAATATGTGTACATTTAAGTTATTTAATAAAGGAGACGGGGACTTCTGGGCCCAATTGTAATAAGTTGAGATATGGCTTAAAAAAAAGGTATTTTTTTTCTATTTCGAACTATTATTATTATATACTATTTCGATATACTATAATATTTTGTGAAAAATCAATTCAGTTTACAATCTGGGAAATGAGAAATCCAATAATTAAGTTAGTGTTACGAAGTAATCAGAAAATCGATTCAATTTGAATCGATTTTCGTTACAGAGTTCATACTATTTAACGAAAATGCTTTCACCGGATGATTTATTTAATTAAAATAATGAAATCTATTAGAATGAGAGTATTAAGAGTTAAAACTAATTAAATATCTACATAATTGAGATAAATCGATTTACATTTATTAATCGATTATTGTATTTTTAATCTGTGCTAACTCTGGCAATTATGCATGACATGACAGATGACATTGATCGACACTCGTTTCGTATCGTCTATGCGTGTGCGTTCTGAGTATTTCCTCCCATACTTTTTTATTGATATTTTACTCGACCCGGCTTTCCTACGGACCTCTGATCTTCCTCCTACGACCCTTGCCTTGCTACCATACCGGACACGGAGAAGCCTGCTTAAACGTTGACCTTGGACTTGTTATTTTGGATTCGACGAACGGCCTACCGATTGGATATTGATCGATATCATGGATCGTTGTATAAATTGTGGCATAGCGACTAGTCGCTGCAATACACTAGGGCATCGAGCTTTGGATGACGAAATGATATTAGCAGTGATTCGAAAATGGCGTGAACCACAATCCGTAAGTACTTACTTTCTATTTATTAGCTCACCAGTGTCTACAGTCGGTAGCACGCACTCTTTTTTGTTATACATGTATGTTTACCTCCATAACAACACTCATGTTTTCACTAAATAATAAAGTACAGATATATAAACATTTAAAAGTCACTAGATACATTACATTGTACAACTAAGTAACAATCGGGCACAGTAAATTAAATCATTAATTCGCATAGAACGTAGGTATTGCAAAAAAGTTCTTCAAAAAACTATGTTGATCCGGGCACATTCTACTTGAGTATGTAGATTTTTTAAAAGTAATCATGTTATCTCTTATTAATAACTTTTTGCATATTTCAGGTAAACAGCAGTGACCATGTTTGCCAAGCTTGCTGGGACCTAGCTCAAAGATCCCTCTTGGCGAAGCTAGAAATCTTGGCCACCGTAGTATTTGTCTCCGATGTGGACGTTCTCTGGCATCTAGAGTCAGCCATTTACTTCACACTGGCTCACCTCGTGAATTGAGAATTTATAATGTTATTCAAGAGTGGATTATGCCTAAAGCTGTAAGTTGGATCACACACTGAATTTACATTGTATTTTATTGCTTTTGTTGTAATTTAAATAGATTGTTTTAAATACTTAAATGATCATGTATTGTTGGTTGTAGATAGAAGTTACCAGTCGCATATGCCATGCTTGTTGGGTGGCTGCAGACAGAGCTGCTGTCCATATGGTCTCTCGCCCATCAACTTCTTCCCAAGCAAGCCAAATTGAAGAAACACAGCCACCGGCACAAGTTCTTGCTGCTGACTCTTCCGATGAAGAAATCCAGCCAGCAGGACAAGTTGGTGCTGTTGATCATCCAGTCGAAGTAATACAGCCACCGACACAAGTTATTGCTGCCGACCCTCCAGTGGAAGAAGTTAGTAGAAATCAGCCCGAACCTACTATTGTATTACCAGACTACATGAGAGCTATTGAAACAGAAAGGAGGTGCTTTATTGAAGCATGCCAGAGAACAGAGAGGAACAGGGTTCCACTTTCTACCAGAAAAATGTTGCTCAATCGGTATAAATATTATGTACCTGAGAATAATCGACTTTGTGATCGCCATTTAGTTATAGAAGCATGGGATTTTCTTACCAGTTTGAGAAATAATTATGTACAGACTTTTACAGCAAAACATATCCAGGATATGATGTCCTTAAAAGAAGTTGTAAATTCAGGATTACTTCATTTTGAGAGTATAGATGATATGGAAGACCATGTCGTTCACACATGGATAGGGTTAAGCAAAGCACAGTTCCATCAAATGTTTAACGAAGTCCCTCAGTTATTAGAAATACCCAGAGCGTCCCTAGCTTTAGCAGCATATTTAATTAAGCTTAGAACTGGGGATTCTAATGAGAGGTTGTCAACTCTATTAACAATCTCTAGGCGAACTCTAGAAAAGTGGTTGCACCAAGTGAGAGATTTGCTTTATGAGTATTTTGTACCTAGACACCTAGGTTTACATCACATTAATAGGCAGCAAATTGTGCAAAGAAACCTTTCCATACCTAAAACATTATTTGGTAACTTTGAGGGAGTTGATAGGCCCATAGTAATATTTGATGGAACATATTGTTACATTGAAAAGAGTTCGAATTATTCATACCAAAAAATAACATATAGCTTGCACAAATATCGCAATGTAATGAAACCATTTTTAATGGTATGTACAGACGGCCATATAATTGATGTGCTGGGCCCCTATCCAGCCACCACTTCAGACGCTGATATAATGAAAAACGAATTTTCAAATGGAAAACCATTAAGAGAATACTTCCATCGAGGTGATGCTTTTATTCTGGATAGGGGCTTTCGTGATTCATTGCCCTTATTGCATCAATGTGGATATAGGACTTATGTGCCTGCTTCATTAGAGGAGGGTGAGACACAGCTTTCCACAAGTGAAGCAAATAAGTCGAGAGCAGTCACCATATGTCGTTGGGTTGTGGAGGTAGTAAATGGCAGATTTAAAAGAGATTTTAAATTATTACGGCAAAACTATTTTAATGTAGCGAGTAAAAATTTTGTAAAAGATTTTGAAGTGGCTGCTGCTCTTTTAAACAGTTTTCACCCTCCTATTGTTGATCGTGAAGATACTGGGGAAATATTAGAGCAAATAAATATTCATATGAATGAAGAAAATGAATTAGCAGAATTTATTGTAAGAAACAATTATAATAGGCGTAGGGCTAATTTTCATACAATAACTGTACAAAATGATAACCTTAATGATTTTCCCCAGCTTACTGATAATGAGCTCATACTGATATCATTAGGCACGTATCAAATAAAGCAGGCACGTTCCTATTTTGGTGAACATGTAAGGGGCAATGATGGCTATGTAATAGAAGTGTGCAGGGAGGTCAACAGCAGCCTACTTCGAGAGCTGTCGGCTTCAAATTCCTCATGGCTACTAAGGGGCCGCATTCAATCCAGACATATAAGTCGCAAAACATATTTTGTTTATATTTTAGTTGACAGCTCTCGCAGAGGTAGGGAAGCAATATTAAAATATTATTGTAACTGCATCGTAGGCAAACGGACTGTAGGCTGCTGCGCCCATGTTATGTCAATAATATGGTACCTTAGTTGGGCCAGGTACCAAGAAAATATTGTACCACCTGCACAATTCTTAGATGACGTTCTTGTAATAATTGAAGAATAAAAAATATTAATAAAATACGATTTTTATTTATAAACTCCTCCCACTCTGTCCTTTTCCATCCCACTCACAAAATATCGATACCTTAATTGGCAAACCAGCCAACTCCACATTTCGTCAAAAATATTTTTTTTGTTTAGTTTGTACGCAACAGTAATTCGGCGTGATTTGCAAAAACGACAACTCCGATATAATCACAATTCTTTCCATAATTCGCTATTCGAAAATCAGCCAACTCCGCGTGTCACGGAACGGTACGATTTTAACAGCCAACTCCACTGAGTCGGCCATTTTGTATGGCGTCGGAGTCGTGTACGGTTACCGCCCTACATTTTGTGGTAGAAAAATTGTTAAAACGCGACAAAACGAGAGGTAGTGTTGAAAAACAGTTGAACAGTAATACAAGGTATGGATATTTATTTTCTTTTTCACAAAACAGTGCTAGTTAATTAAGTAATTTTAAGATTTAATATCGGTTAGGAGTTGGCCGGTTTGCTTCTTACTTTATTTCACTGGTGTTGGGAGTTATCCATGTTTATGTTTATTAATTTAATTTTTTGATTTTATTAATCTTTCATTTTTAGCTCTTTTTGTGCTTTTGGTGATGTTTTTTTTTGTTTTGCATGCAGATGTCCAACTCACGCACTAAAAAAATACTGCAAATAAGCATGCAAAATGAACAGCATGAGCTTGATGAAACCAATAACCCTGACTCTGTTTTGTTTGTTAATAACCAATTGCCAAAACCCTACGACACTTTGAACACGACACACAGAAGCTACGCTATCATGCCCAAGCATGATAGCGTAGCTTCTAATTCTGCTTCATCGACTTTCTTTTATAATGGCTACATTGATTGTATTGAAAATGAACAGCCTGGCGTGGAGTACACATATTATAACCCTGAAACGTTTGACAATAGAAGTTCCGATAACCAAAGATTTTCTAATACGCAGACATATGAAATAGTTGATAATGTTGTTATTGAAGACCTATTTCCGCTTGAAATAGAACAACTCAGTCCAAATTTGCTATCTCCTCGCCTTACACCATCACTTAACTACAATCCTGAATATGGCTCTAATAGTTTTGAATCAACTCATGCGAATCCCTCTACAAGTAATGATAAATCGGATGACGATTTGCTCGTTCCTTTGATACAGGAAAAACTAACAGCTCATGATACTATGCCTCAAATCCCAACGGTCTGTCCTGAATTAATGAATAAATTAGTCGATTACAGTGATTCTGATTCTGAATCGGATGAACCGGTTATTAAAAGAAAGAAAAGGTGTCAAGTAAAGAAGGAAGAATGGACTAGTGAAATTAATAAAAATAATAGAGAAAAGGGTAAACAATATTGCGGTAAGAAAAAAGTTGATGGAGAGTGGAAAAAAAACATAAAGAAACCAAAAAAGGTGTTGAAGCCCCGATGTAGTTGTAAGGAAAAGAGAAATAGTGTTATTCAGTGTCATAGTATTTCTGAAGATGACAGAAAAATATTATTCGATAAATTTTGGAAAATGACTTGGGCTGAAAAACGAGTTTACGTTGATAATTTAGTAAAAGTTTTACATACAAATAGGCAAAGAGATAGAAAAGACCCTCAAAAATCTAAAAGAGTTAACACTTTTATTTACCACCTAAAAAGAGGTGAAGATATGATTAGAGTATGTAAAACGTTATTTTTAAATACTTTTTCCATCGGTAAATCATGTATCTGGGGTTGGAAGGTTGAAGTTGCTAGAAAGAATGCTGATGAACAATTACCAGAAACTACTCCCAGAAAGCCATTTGACCAAGAAATTAAAACTTTGCAGGACTTTTTAGATGAGTTACCGAAAATGCCTTCACATTATTGTAGGAAAAGGACAACACAAACATACATACAACCAGACATATCATCCAAACAGCAACTTTATAAAATGTATACAGATTATTGTGAGTCAAAACACAAAAAAACACTATCTATTGCCACTTTTACAAACACTCTAACCATACAAAAAATAGCTTTATTTAAACCGAAGAAAGATTTGTGTGACATCTGTAATGGATACAAGATGGGCCATATTACCAAAGAGACTTACGAAGAGCATGTGAATAAGAAGAACGAAGCGAGGATGGAAAAAGAATCTGATAAAGAGAAAAAGGAATTTGTCTTTACTGCAGATCTCCAAGCAGTACTTTTAGCGCCGCGATCCAATGTGTCATCAAATTACTACAAGACTAAGCTATGTGTTCACAACTGGTGTATTTATGACATGAAAACTAGCGATGGATATTGCTTTCTATGGAATGAGGCCGAAGGTGGGCTGAATTCTGATGAGTTTGCAACCATTTTAACCAATTTCTTTGTGGATAAAGTAATCCCAAAAATGGGAGATGACAACAGATTCATAACCTTGTACACGGATGGGTGTACGTATCAAAACAGAAACGTCACTTTAAGCAACGCTCTGCTCAACTTATCCATGCTATATAATGTAACAATTGAGCAAAAATATTTGGAAATAGGCCACACCCAAATGGAGGTCGACAGTATGCATGCAATGATTGAAAAAAAACTAAAAAATCAGGTGATTAATGTTCCAGCCGAGTACATTACTATTTGCAAGAATGCAAAAAAAATCAAAACCGTATACAGTTGAATACCTAATCTATTCTTACTTCAAGAATTTTAAAAACTTACAATTTTACAACTCCATAAGACCAGGGAAAATGAAGGGAGACCCCAAGGTACATAAATTAGTTACATAAATAAATTATTTTAATTACTTAAATTAATTATTGTTACTACTAGGTATATTGGATCGATATGTTAAGTTCTGTTTCTCTTTTCCAGGTTACTGACATACGAGCTCTTAAGTATGCACCCTCTGGAGAAATTTTTTATAAACTTAAATTAATCGAAGAATATAAATTACTCAACCAACGCAGGAATGCCCGAATAAACAAAATTCCGTTTCATAATATACCTAACCTATATAACGAACGCAGGAAAATTACAAAAAAAAAGTTTTTCGATTTACAGCAACTAAAGAACTCAATGCCAAGAGATTACCAAAATTACTATGACAACCTTCCTCATGAAGCCTAAAAGAGTGTACTTACCTATATTTAACATTATTTGATTATTATTAAGTGTCTTTCTATCTTTTAATTAAAACTTAAAATGAAAGAAAAAAACGTTTTATTTAAAATGAATCTATCGAGCAAACCAGCCAACTCCTAGATCACATACTTTTACAGGAAAGAAAAAACGGATAACTCCTAAAAACGCTTTAGTATTGTAATGAAAAGGTGTATAGGATTTTACTGCATCAAAAATAACAATTTACGATGACATCTACCAACGGTATTTTAGATTTGTTCATAAGTAGTCAACAAAAAATATTATACAGTTTTAAGTGTCTCCTGAAAAATTTGCTCATATGGAGTTAACTGGTTTGCAAATTAAGGTATCGATATGTTTCATCATTATCTTGTCTAAATTATAAGAAAAAGTAATTAAAATAATCATAAACCTTGACTGCTAAGCGAACTAAAAAGACGTAGGTAAACAAGAAGTAAATTATGCTGTGCAGTCGAAGGATACATCTTGAAATCCCCTCTTGAAAACTTTTTTTTTTGATTACCCACACGATCGGTTTAGAAGAAAAAAAATGAGCCCCCCCAAAATCCTATGGTGTCGAAAAGCCGCCATTTTTTCCATTTTAATGTGGCCAGTGACACCTGCAAGATTAAGACGAATAGATTGACGTGAGAATCATCAAAATCGGCTTACGCGTTTGTTCTCTAGAACCATTTATAGGAACAAACATAAATATATAGAAATATGCATACGTATACTGATAAAACCAAACTTCAGGAATCGGGTAAAAAATGACAACCGCACTTCAAAAATCGGCTATTTTGTATAGATTGTTACGTAACCTCACTTTTCTTAAATCTCTTATATCTCGGCTCTCAGATTGCCAAAATCTGCAAAATTTTCAGCGATTGTTTGTTAATATAGTAGCTATCAATTGACACCAGTTTCGTCTTTTTACATCTAGGCCCAAAATTGTATGAAAGCGTATCCGTCTCCTTTGTAATCTTTTAAACATTAAGTTACTCGGTTTAATTTTTACTTTTACTATGGTCTGACTAAAAAAGCCTGTTCAAATACCGTAATACTAACATTATTTATTATACTAATAAATAAGTATGTATGTGTACTTATTTTATGTGTGAAAAAATGAATGTTGGTTGTTTTGTTTGTTACTAGTGCACTGAATTTGATGAAATTTGGCACAGTAGGTATGTATTTTTTTTTCAATTGGTAGTCAAATCTGTATTAATAGTGAAAGTTTAAATAATGATTATTTTTGTTGTAGATACAAGCCAAATACCCTTCCAACATTCCCATCATGTGGACACAGGCGTAAGGCATTTCAGTGCGCGACTTTAACATGCACAGAAATGAGAAAATTCCACCAATCATTTTACAAACATCTGACAAAGATTTCCCAAGATAATTTCATAATAAAACACTGTACTATCACTACATCTAAAACTGCAAAAGTTGGTAGCAAGCGAAATCATTCGTTAAAATATTTCATTCGTAACAAGAGCGGCAAGTTGATCCCTGTTTGTCAAAAAACCTTTACTAAGGTATTGTGTGTAAAGAAAGACCGTATACAAGGAGTAATGCGTAGATTTTATGAAAAGGAGGAGATGGCAAAAGAGCGTCGGGGTGGAGACCGAAAATGCCAGAAGTTTGAAGAGAAAAGAAAAGCGGTACAAGCCTTTATAGAGTCATTTAAAGCGAATGAAAGCCACTACTGCAGGTCAAAAAATATAAAAAGATTGTACTTGCCCCCTGAACTAAATATAAAAAAACTTTGGCGTATGTATAACAAAGAACATCCCTGCTTAGAAGTAAAGCAGCATTTTTTTAGAAATATATTCAAATGTTGCTATAACATTGGTTTTAGCACACCCAGGTCTGATGTTTGTTCGACTTGTCTGCAGTTAGATGAGAAAATTAAAAAAGAAACAAATGCTGAGATGAAAAATAAATTGATAATTGAAAAAAGAGTCCAGCGTTTGAGGTTCAAAGCAAGGAAAATTTAGGGCTTCCTAAAGTGCCAGATCAGTCCGCCTACTATAGCCGCCAAATCAATTTCTACAACTTTACTATAGTAGTTGGTAGCTCTAAGGCAAAACTAACCAAGGAAAACATATTTGCATATACCTGGAACGAAACCACACACAACAAAGGTAGTAATGAAATTATTTCAGCAGTTCATCACTTTTTAACTAATTTAGATATCAAAGAAGAAATTAAAGTCTTAAGAATAGTAGCAGATGGCTGTTCTGGACAAAATAAAAATTCCGGTATGGTTGCCATGCTTGGAAAGTGGTTAACAACAGAAGCACCCAGACACATCAAAAAGGTTGAAATAATTTTTCCAGTGGTGGGACACTCTTTTATCCCACCCGACCGGGTGTTTGCTCAAATAGAGAAAGATTTGAAAAAGCGTGAAGTAATTTCGTCTCCTGAACAATATCAAGAAATTATAACTCAATATTGTAAATTGACTACTTTAGATACAATTGCAGTACAAGATTGGAAATCGGCCTACGCGCCAATTATTAAACCAACCACTAGCTGGCATGTACAGTTCCAAAAGTGCAAAAGGTTTTTCTTGACACGTTCCAAAACAAATAATTTATTGCTTCAAGGAGAACAGTCATATAAAATTGACATTAACGTAAAGAAGCCGATAACAAAGAAAAATAAAAGCATCACTATGTTGAATCCAGTTGTTATTCCAGCAAACCAGGTAATTCCAAAGAAAGCAAAGATTACCGATGTTTCAAATCTATTATCACAACATTATGGAGAGCAATGGAGAGAAAATGAAAATTTAGCATTTTATAAAACAGTGGAAGACAGGTCTTATGAGCAAGGAGATATTGAGGAGGATACAGCAGAGATACCGAGCGACCTTTGTGAAGACGGCTTTGACGATGTCAACCTAATAGTATGATTTAGCTTTTTATGTTTACCTGATTTGCAATGTAGAACAACTAGGTACCTTCTGGTTTCTTTTCAAATAACATTTTTGATTAAAATTGTTCATCTGTATTTTTATTTACTTGCTGGCCAGTTGTTGTTGCATAATATTGACCATTACCACAGAATAGCTTAAGTTTCAAATCCCGCTATTTCACAAAGCTCAGTTGCAAATGCCTCTATAATACTTAGTAAGTTTCAAAATCCGCCATATTTAAAATTAAAACCTGTTTTTAGCCTAGTTTTTGGTAGTAATTGCAGCCTTTTTTAGTTTTGTTAATATTAGGTCTTTACCTATGAAATTGCCGTTCTGCAGTACTGGCCATTTCAAATCAAAATATTTTTTGTTTGGCTAAGAATTCTAATTTCAAATTAATTTTATTTTAAAAACATGGATTTTTTTTTCCAAAAGTAGTCATTTGTTTATTGATTAGTGTTACATTTTCATTGCATTTAAATCTTTTTCGTCATCATGGATACGTTAAAAATTCGAGTAATTATGGAATATGAGTACCGTCGTGGCAGCAACGCGTCACAAGCGGCACGCAACATCAACGACGTTTACGGAGCTAACACTACAAACCAACGCACTACCTGTTATTGGTTTGCTCGCTTCCGTTCTGGAAATTTCGACCTGAAAAATGAACCTCGCGGTCGTCCGAAGACTTTGGTCGACAATGACGAATTAAAGGCGATTGTGGAAGCTGATGATACACAATCTACGGCTGAATTAGCAGCAGCTTTCGACGTTAGCGTCAAAACAATATTGGTCCATTTGCGTCAAATTGGCAAGGTAAAAAAGCTTGACAAATGGGTGCCCCACGAACTCAATGATCGCCAGCGCGAAGTACGCGTCGAGACGTGCCTTGCACTGCTCAACAGACACACAAATGAAGGAATTTTGAACCGCATTGTTACCTGCGATGAAAAATGGATTCTGTTTGATAACCGCAAGCGCTCAGCAAGTTGGTTGGATCCTGGTTCAGCACCTAAACAATGCCCTAAACGAAAACTTACCCCAAGAAAAGTGATGGTCACTGTTTGGTGGTCTAGCGCCGGTGTGATTCAACACAGCTTCTTACCAAACGGGGTGAGCATTACTGCAGATGTGTACTGTGAAGAATTGAACACAATGATGGAGAAGCTGGCACATCTCCAACCAGCATTGGTCAATCGCTCGTCTCCGCTGCTCCTGCACGACAACGCGCGACCTCATACTGCACAGCAGACGGTCTCCAAGTTGCAAGAACTGGGGTTGGAAGCTCTCCGTCATCCGCCCTACTCACCAGACCTTGCGCCTACAGACTACTACTTTTTCCAAAATTTGGATAACTTCTTGACGGGAAAAAAATTCAATACCCGAGAGGCAGTACAAAATGCCTTTGAAGAATTTGTTGCCTCCCGTCCAGCTGATTTCTTTAAGAAGGGCATCAATAAACTGCCACTGCGTTGGTAAAGATGCTTTGATTGCATGGGTGATTACTTCGATTAATACAAATAAAAAATACATGAAAAAAATTCATTTAAATTTTTTCATACAAAACGGCAATTTCATAGGTAAAGACCTATTATTAGGTATCTTTTTTAGCCATGGAAAAAATAAAAATTGCCTAATAAAGTACAGTTGTTCCTGTTTCTAGCTTTTTTTTCATTTCTGCAAAATTTTATTGAATCGTTTTAGCGGGATTTGCAACTAGACGACTCAATTATGACACATTATCTTGCGAAAAAAACCCAGATTCAAAGAAAAATCGGTTTAGCCGTCGTTTTGGCGTCGGTGGTTAAAAATATGGTCTGGTGGTATGGGTTATTTCTAAGAATGGTCTAATCTCTATAGGAACTGAGAATAATAGACAAATGTTGTAAAAATTTAAAAATAATTATTTAAAATGAATATAGAACAGACAGCTCAGTTTTCAAAACTTGGGGCAGTTTTGAAAACTGAGCTCTCCCAATAGATGTATGATATTTCACATACTTTCTTTATCTATCTGCATCTGTGCTCTTCCCATGAAAGTACTTTTATATTAAGCGAGATACACCTGTATGTGTTTAGTTTCTAGTGTTTGATTATATTATCTTAGCTTACTTGAGGTTACATAGGCTAGCTTTTAGCTAGCATCTATAAAAATGAAAGCTGTGGGGTCCGGGTAGTAGAATAGAACCAACCTATCTCAGTTGGGGACTAACGGAACAGCTGGAGGATTGTATTGCTTTGCTCTGGGTAGTATGCACAACACCCCCTACGCTAAGGTTGCAGAGAACTGCATGGCTAGGTGAGCCTAGTCGGAGCGTGCCTGTTGTCTGGGGCCGGGCGCCCCCAGGCACTAATCAGCCTTACCTCTACATGCAGGGCTCTGTAGAGTGTGGATAGATTTGTTCCCCAGCTTTTGGTGAGAACTATATGAGTATATCTGGTCCGGTGTTCAGTAATTCATATATTATAATCACAATGGATAATTACACACAACACAACAGAGAACAATAATACAAAATAACCAACAGCACCGACTCCTGCTCTAGGACAAGAACACTCAAGTAGGATAACCCCTCCTGGCAGATCAGATACCCTTACCAGAGACCTCTTTCCTTTTACCTTTCTTAGACCAGATTACCCTTCAAAGCCAGTATCAATATTCTTAAGACAACAACAAAACATTGCTCCTAATTTATTTTTCTTCCAACCAATGTAGCAGTCAGTGGCGGACTAAGCCCGTCAGAGGCCCGGGGCGGCAAAGCTGAATGAGGCCCGCGGCGGTAAAGCTGAACGAGGCCCCCCAGCTTTTAAAAAAAGGAGTTTTACAAGCGTTTTATTCAGTTCACATTTGTATGTAGTGTTTATGTTTATTTCGTTAATATCTGGCATGTGCAATTAATTTCAAAGTACCCGCTACAAAGATGGGAATTCCCAAAGCAAAGTTAAAAGAATATTAGTACCGCGTAAAAAGTTGATGAAATTATGTAGGTTAGGTACTTAGCATATTTTTAAAGTCTTGTTTAGGATATGATCAGGGGAATGCGAAGGCATTTGGGGGACCCCCAAAGCCGGAGGCCCGGTGCGGTCCGCCCCTTCCGCCCCCCTGTTAGTCCACCACTGGTAGCAGTATGTTTTTTGTTTAATGATAAACCCAAATGAAGTCAACAACTGAGACTGGCCGACCACCTGAGGCCCACAACTGGTCACCACTGCAGAATGGAAGCACAAGCCAGAACCCAATGTAAAATGCTGGAAGAGGCCGATGTCAAGAGTCACTCTGAATTTCGTGATATTCTTTAGAAAAGATTCATTACTGTCATTTATGAAACTAACCTCAATATCCAAAGTGAAGATGGTAACTTTAATACAATGCATATTCTTCTAAATTCAAACCTATGCAACATTTACATGCTGTTGTAATATCGCGGAACGTTAAAACTGTAACACGTAATATTATACCAAATTTATAGCTTAAGGAAACTTAGGGAATTACACAACTCACATGGTATGTATTGGTATATAACATGGACAATTTATTAATCTCAACTTCACTTTCAATCGTTCTTTATTGGCTTTTGTGGAACACAACTAAATATATTTAGAGTTAAATTGCTTTTATTTTTATGACATACCAACTTTGTGCCTTACCATGTGGGTACTAAGTTAGACCATAATCAGTGAATAACTAGTAATAATACGACGAAGACTAGAGAGAGAGAGAATCGAAAAAGATTTAACCACAACTCGCAATAATTTCAAAAGTAAGTCAATTTTGTCTGGTTCGCGACTGGACTACTGCGTCCTTGCCTAGGGATGGCAATGTGTGTTATTTAATAATATGATTCGATGTAATGATGCAAAAAGCAAATAATTTAATCGATTTAAATTACACTGCATTTATCCAGGAAATCGATCTTTCAACCTAGAAAATAGAATTTCCATTAATTATTTATATTTCCATACGATGTGTGCCCAGAAACATGGTAAGGAATGACAGTTGTTCAATTTACTTTGATCAAAAACTCGAGAGATGGCTGTAACAAAGTACTAGGTTAAATTGAATAAACCACTTTAATTACATGAAAACAATAAAATATTGATTACTAAAGTGTCCACTTTTGTTTTGTATGTAACTTTATTAATAAATAAAAACTAAAATGAAAGAAAGATTTTATAAAGTTCACTTTTTAAAAATAAGTTTAATAAAAATCAATGTAACTATCGTTATTATTCAGGAAGAATTACCTACATCCCTTTTAGCATCGAGTTGTTCAACATTGTCTGTCTGTCAAGAGTGTCAAGAGCCAACGTCAAGAAAGGTGAATGGCAGATTTCATACCGCTTCCTTTTTTTGTTGTTTTGTTGTTGAATTTGTACCACATATTAAGGCAAATAAGTCATTGGTTTTCATGTAAGTGTACTATTTTTAGAACTTCGGATTTATTAATAATATCTGAAGAAAGATTTTAATAACTAAACGTAATATAATCGTCAACTAAACGCAGTTACGTTTTTAGAAGTTGCCTTATGCAAAAAACCAAATATATCAAAATGATAATTAATTATTTAGAAATTGAATTAATATTAAATATATAAAAAAAACATTTATATATCGTACCAAAGAATGCACAATCGTTGCATAAAATCATAAGTTAACAATTTAATGATAGGAATGATTTTCGTTACCCAGATTTTTTTCTTCATATGGGAATTATTTATTGACTGACTGATTATTTATTTACTAAGTAGGTACGATCGTCATCTAACTTTACCTACTTGGTAGTAACTAAAACATTACAAAAATAGCGACAAGCAATCTAGAACATACTAATATACTTGAAAACAACAAACTACTTCAAAACAATGTTTACATAGGTCGACCGATATGACGCGGCGGGCGAAGGTCCACCTGCGACGCAAGAGGTTGCGGGTTCGATTCCCGCCCTGGGACAAATGTTTGTTTGATCTACAAAGATTTGTTCCGGGTGTTCTGGGTATTTGCTATGTATAATAAAAAATATCTATCTATGTAATGTATTGTATTAAGTACATCAGTGATCTAGTACCCAAAACACAAGCTCTGCTTAGCTTGGGGCTAGATGATGCTGTGTGGATTGTCCAGCATTATTTATTTATTTATAGGTACACTAGAACTTAACCTTAAAAAATAAAACTAGTGTGTGATATATTCTGGCAACATCACACTTGTTTGTGTTTAGTGTCCATTTTATGTTATTATTGACCTATATTTATATAATGCGAAATGTGGGTGAACCTATTATATTATGAGTATACCTCTGCTTAACCCGTCATTCATACTACTACATAATAATACGTAAACAGCTGCTATTTAAAAAAAACGGGAAAAAATCGCGAGTTTATGTATGTATTTAAGACAATTCAATCGAAGAATACTAACTTTACGGACGTGACGCAAAACAATAGAATATTAATCGATTATTTTTTTGATCTAAATAAATTAAGTTAGCAATATTGCTGATTTAATTATTCAATAAAGCTAAAAGGATTTAGTTGTGTGTGTGTACTTTAATAGCAAAAGTTAGTGACGTTTATTTGTATTTTTTTCCTATATCAATTCATACATCATTCATACAGAATATATTTTCATCAAAAAAATATTCCAATTCTGTTGCATTATACGAGAGTTCCAATAATTAAAAAATAATAAGTTTTTTTTAAATAAATCCAACCTGCTGTGCAGTTGTTTACCTAAATTGGGCGTCCGTCTTTCATCGGCACCATCTTGGATTCCAATTTTGACCGAATAATCGACAAAAGCGACCCCGAAAACCACTTATTTAACTACTGCTTTTTTTACCTACTGGGCATGACTAGCCGTTTCTCTCATGCAACCTAGCCTAAAATCCTAATACCCAGTTGGCAACACTGAAATGAAATAAATCAGTATAGTCAGATCAGAAGTGGACTTTGGAATTGGAACTCTGTGGTCATAGCATAGACTGTGGGCATCATTATAAACTGACTGTAACAATTTTTACAAACAGAGAAATCGAAATTGAAAGGGAGTAAAATACATTATGTAGTACATCTCATTAGTTAGTGAATTTTCGTGCTAGCAGAGCGACTTTAAGTGCTATTGTAAAATGTTGGTCTGTGAAGGTGCCAATGGATATATAGTCATAGTACTATCGAATGCTCCATGGTTCGCTGCCGTTCGTGGCAGGTCTGAGATGTGTGGCGTCTGAATCTATTGTCTTGATTGAAACTGATACCTTGCCGCATTTTTCTCTCGTGGTATTTTAAGCGATGGTGCTTCTGTCTTGTCTTGTAACTTCGTCACTCGTTGTTCTATTAGTTGGCTACTTCTGTGTGAAATGGAATCAACGAAAAGTATTGAGCCTCACGTATTGTACTCTTAACATTTTGATTAGGTTCTATGTATTGGTTGAAGAAAGGTTTTGGTTGTTTTCGTTTTTGTTTGTCATTTCTTCATGTATTAGGTTTTACATTGTCATGTCAGAAGTCAAACTACCCTAAAGATAACTGAACCTCATTTTCCTTGTCCCACCTCTGTTGTTTTCTCGTTATGTATTTATAAACTGCAAGATTATTGAAATTAATTATATCAAGTTGTAACAGTTGATGCTTCTGAGATCCAAGTGTTGGCTTCTACTTTGGCCAGAATCTAAACAATGCCATTTAATGTGGCAATGCTTCCTGTCTTTTGGGCACTTTACCAATTGATTAGTTAGGATAGTTCATGGTTTCTTCACTATTGTAATTGTTCTTCACAATTATAATGTGCATAAAGTTAGCATTTATTAGAAAAATAAAACAAGCTTTACGTCATGAAAATAAAAGGTCTAGTTGTAATGTAAAACAATTTGTTTGTTTTGGCTCTAGCTATCTACTTTTTTTTCTTCTTTGTTTCCATACAGTAATTTTCATACTATTTTTTCTTTCTCTTTGCTTTGATAACACATTGAGTGACATAAACACAGTTTTAAAATGTGTTGTCACTATAAAATTTTAGACATTGCCTAGAGTTGTAATACGACATTGCAACAGTAAATACATTTTGTGATGTGACAGTGCTGGTATAGGCGTATGCATGGTATGATGTTGTGTCACATTACACCATGCATTTTGCCATGCACTTTGACATTTTGGAAGTGAGGGGTGTAGATGCAAATATGCTTCTATACACTTTTTCAATTTATTTACTTTACTGAAACTTAATTTACTGAGATTAACTTAGCCATATCTATTAGAGAAATGCAGTCCGTCTGTCTAGAGCCTTAAGTTTTAATGTTATACATATAGTCATCTGCTTGAACAAAAACTAAAAATAATAATCAAACAAACACATTATTATTTTTCTACAATAGACTATGAATATAATAATTTTTCATAAGTAGTACGAGCCTATTACTGTCCCACTGCAGGGCAAAGGCCTCTTCTCATACAGAGAAGGCACGAGCATTAATCACCACGCTTGCTCAAGACGGGTTGGCGATATCAGACTTATATTAATTATATAAGTCCAGGTTTCGTCACGATGTTTTCCTTCGCCGATGTCAGTGATGTCCAAGATAAACTTAGAAAGTACATATGAATTGAAAAACTCACATTGGTACTTGCCCGGGTTTGAACCACTGGGCCATCATGACTTATACTTATGACTTTTACTTATTTTTCATAAGAATCACAAGTAAGTAAACACTTTAAAAATCAAAAACAAAATTATTTTTTACTTTAAAAAGCTTAAAAAATAAAACTTATACCACAAAAATTAAGTGCAATTGAAACTAACAAAAACAAATCTATGAAACTTTTATCAGTCTTGCTGTATATAACTTTTTAATGTTTAAATAATCATCATCTTGAATAAAACTCAAAAATATGATAAATAATCCAAAACTATATTCTTCTACATTAAACTATAAATATAATCTAAACAAACAAACAAAAATATAAACTCAAACAAAAATACTTCTCTCTCAAAAAATAACAATTATCTTTTTTTTAATAATTCAACTTTAGTAGAGGAATATTAAACTTAAAAAATAGAAGCTTCGACGCCTTGTGTCTTTCAAGTCTGTTTCGATGTGGTGTGTAAATAAGTCCAGCGCCACTAAACATGCGCGCGCTCGGGACACTCGTTAGTGGTGTAAGGGCGCTTTCAATTTATGCGTTTCGTGTCGGACCGCTGCGGTGCCGAAGCGGTGCGTTAGACGTACTGCGCACGGACGATCCTCTTTTTTCATACAAAACGCTCGGTGCGGCAACAGTGCGGCGCCGGTACCGCGAACGCTCGACAACAGGACGGCAACGTCGCAAGCATCACGTGTTCATTTCCGTGTTTGAATAGTGCAGTGAATAGACGTTAGAGCTAATTGCATCAAATTTTCATTTACGTATTTGCTAAAAATGGATGATATAAACGTGGAAGATTTTATAAATGAAATTGAAATACATCCTGCTATATGGAACTCCAAAAGTGACAAACACAGCAATCGCACGGAAACAAAAAATGCTTGGGAAGGCGTCTGTGAGAAATTTGTGGAAGATTTTAAAAATAAAACTAGTGGTGAAAAAAATTCAGCAGGTATTTATTCAATCAAATTTTGTTATTTTGCCATGATAATTGTCCTTCGTTAACAAAGTATTCTGCAAATTTATCGCGAATTGATGTTGCTGACAAATTCTGTTCATTTTGAACTTCCTCATTTATTTGATTGGCTTGAATTAAGAGATTACTATTAGAAAGTTCTTCACCGTCACGTTGTAAGAAATTATGTAAAACACAGATAGCTTGAACAATATCTGTCACTAACGATATGTCTACATTTATTGGTCGATGTAATATTCGCCATTTATTAGTCATAATTCCGAACGTACACTCTATGTATCTTCGAGCACGTGACAAGCGGTAGTTAACATTTTTTTGTTGGTTATTCAAAAAATTGCCACTATAGGGGCGTTGTATGAAATTACTGATGCCGAATGCTTCATCACCGACAAAAACAAACGGTAGTGGTGCACCATTTTCTGTTATTGCCGTAGGACTTGGTATATTTAGACCGTTTTCTTGCAATTTCTCGAAAAAATCACTGTTTCTAAATATTTGTGAATCAGAAGATTTTCCATATGAACCGACATCAATGAATATGAATTTGTAATTTGAATCACAAATGGCCAACAATACAATAGAAAAAAAGTTTTTATAGTTGTAATAAAGCGAACCGCTTTTAGGGGGCTTAACCCTAGATTCATAAACATATGTAGGAGTAACACTATTAATAAACATTCGTCTCACAGACGAACACATTCAGGTATGGATATTCATGATTTTGTTAATGAAAGAAAACAAATACTTGGTTGCATTGTTTAAATCCTTTATTGAGCTATTTAAAACTTATGTAACACAACAAAAATATGTTTATTCTGAACATTCCAAACACATCAGGCCACGGTGGTCCATACACATGAATTTTTTACAGTGGTTACATTGGAACCTCGTCATTCGACGTTTTTTGTAATCACAGAAGCTACAAATCTTTTTTTGGGTACCACTAGGACCAGGCGTATCGCTGGTAGGCGTTTCATTCAAAACTTCTGCAATCTTCCTTTTTAGGCATCTCCTCAAAGTTGGCATTTGGCTACGCTTACGTAACCACGGTTCGGTCATTTTCTCTGAAACATCTTTTATGAAACATCTTCTGTTGGCTGGTTTTTTACCTTGATTTACAAGATTATGTACGTAAACAACATACGAATTTATCATTGCCATATTGAGCATACCATAGAAATAGCACAGTGGCCATCTTTGCGTCTTTCTGCTGCAAGACATACCACTACACATTTGGTCGAAGGTATCCACTGCGCCTTTAGTCGAGTTGTAGAACTCAATGATGTCTGGTTTCCCAGAAGATGCAATAGTACCATTGCCATGAGTGGTAGAAAGCAAGAGAACGTTCTTGTTTTTTTTAGGCTTATAAGATACCATCGTGCTTTGTTTATCATAACAGAACATACTCGAACCTATTGGTCTTTCTTTGATATCAAGCATTGCAGGTGGTATTTCACGTTTGTTTGCTCGAAGGGTTCCTACTATTGTAAGTTTATATGGTTCGTTTAGTAACTGATGGGCCAAAGGGACAGACGTAAACCAATTATCCATGGTTATATTTCGATTACTGCCCCACAAAGTTTCAGATAAAGTCTTGACATAATAAGATCCAAGTGAATCACCATTTGTTTCAACTTTTCCAACATACGGCATTGCATTTATCATATATTTAGTTTTAGCATCGCATAGCATCAGGATTTTTAGGCCATATTTATTAGGTTTTGACGGAATGTACATTCTGAAGGGGCAACGTCCTCGAAAACCAAGTAACTGCTCATCTACGGTAACATAAGTTCCAGCTTTATAGCTGTCCCTGCACGTCTGAATGAATATTTCCCACAGGTCTCTGATGGGCGCGAGTTTATCTTGTGCTTTACGTTCATCTCTTGTTGACTTATCGTCAAATCTCAAACAGTTCAACAAAAAATCAAATCTGTCCCGCGACATTACCGATATGTATCGGGTTCCACTAAATGTAGGATCAAATAGTTCCAAGCTCGTGAGATGATTGTCTTTTTTCGCAGCTGACAGCAGAAGCAATCCTAACAAAGCAGTGAATTCTTCTTCGCATGTTGATGAAACTGTTGCGGTTTGCTCTTTATATTTTGAACTTCTCAATACAATTTCTTCGTTTGTGTGTCTAACTAAATTACGTATCATATCAGCCTTCATAAAAATAGAGAAGCAATCAATTGGTTCCGTTATATCCTTCGCATTATTTGTCGGACCCTGAATCACGTGTACGATATTTCTGGCCTGGGTTCTTGTATTCGCAGATTGAAAAGGAATCGAAGACCATTTATGGCCATTTTTTCCTCTAAGATTGCGAGCAGATTGAATAACTAGACGTTGTGATGGAGCGGAGCTACCTGACGTACCTGGTTCTTCAGCTTCCGAATCAGAAGATAAGATTACACCACTTCGGCGCTGCTGACGTAAACCAATCGGTTGTTCATCATCTTGAGTTTCATTGCCGTCGGAATCAGTCGGGATCTCGTCTTCAATATCGACGTGATCCTCGATGTCGCTCAAGCCCGCGTCTACTCGCTGAGTCGAGGTACAACCTTCATCGTCAGAATCGGATAAACAATTCAAATAATGCTCTATTTGCCGATCTTGAGCGTCCATTTCTAAAACAAAATAAAAGATTTTTAAGAAAAAATCCTTGCACTAATACACGATGTTACTAAATAAAATATAGTGGAATAATTATTAATATTATCACAAACTTACCGTTTACTTTATCAAACTAGAAGGCACAAAAAACGTGTTAAAAAATTGCAACCGTACTTCGTCAATCGTGTATCTATTCATAAACATTCGTCCCTCAGACGAATAAAACTCTGTACCCGCTCAAGGACACGTCACTGCGAGTAAAATGCACTCGCGATACTAATGGTCGTATTACTTAGGAAGGTACTTGAGAGGTCAGCCTTCTATCTCTTTCACTCTAAAAATTAAGATCATTATTACGTTTCGCGCGGTCTGTGAGACGAATGTTTATGAATCTAGGGTTAATTATTCTTATATGTTTACCATCTATGGCGCCCAAACAATTAGGGAAGTTTGCATTGGTTGCAAAACCGTGTGCCATTCTTAACCAATCCTCTTTTTTCAGTTCAGGTAAACAAATTTCTCGTAGGGTTAGGTAAATCTGTTGACACGTATCTTTCACAATTCCAGAAATTGTTGAAATACCATGTTGATAAGAATGGTGCAATTCAGTCATACTGCAACCAGCGGCTAAGTATCTGTAACAATATTTTTTATTTTTATTTCAGCAATTGTTCTTCAAAAAAAATGGAGACACATAAGAGATGCATTTGCAAGAGAGTTGAAAAAACAGCGACAGTCAAAAAGTGGATCTGCAGCAAACAGACATCGACCCTATGTTTATTTTGATCGGCTGCAATTTTTGTCGCAACTATATGAAACAAAACCTGATTCAAATGAAAAAAATAAACAGTCTGGTGACGGTCCTACTGCGTCGACATCGAAAACTACAACTAAAAGTTCATCTGCTAACGATACAAATGAAACTAACAGGCTTTTAAAAATACTCGCAGAAAGACTACAAAACAAAAAAGATGCAAGAGAAGATGTTTCCGAAGATGGGGACAGATATTTTTTATTGTCTTTGTTAAACGATTTTAAAAGAATCCCAGAAAGTCGTAAAATGGATGCCAAATATGACATTATTGGAATTATCCGAAAATACGCGATGCCACAATCGTATACTCGAGATTATTATAACTTAGGTTCGGAATTGTATGAACAACCCGGCTATTTTACGAATCAATCTTCAGGATCTCAGACACTGACAAATGCTCAGCTTCAGTCCACATCAGATGAACTTGCAGCAACCTCATCCGTATCTAATTTAAGTGGAGATTCTGATGCTTCCATATATAGTGACCTTTTTATAGATGATATTTCTAAATAATAATTTTTGTTTTGATTTTTCTTTCCGCGGTTTGTCAGGGATTTCTATTTGAAAGTTTTTTGTATTTAATGATTGATTAAGTACAGTTCAATTCACGAGTTATGGCGGGTGTGAAGTTAGCCGCTAGCAACTTTAGCGCTTATATACTCGTAAAAAAGTTTTAAAAAATAAATGCCATTAGCTGTTGTTATTGCTGTTATCAACGGTTATTTGCATTTATTTTTTTAAAACCATTTCTTTTTTTTACGAGTATACAAGCGCTAAAGTTGCTAGCGGCTAACTTCACACCCGCCATAATTCGTGACTTGAACTGTAATTCTGTACTAATTATATATTGATCGTACTGATTCTTCTTATCATTATCTTATAATGATGAGATACTAAAAGATTTTATGAAAAAAATTAATAACCATAAAAATAATTGTAGTAATAAATAATAACTCAATATCAAAATACAAATTGTTTACTTTACTTACCTCAATGTTATTACCAGTCTTTCTTCAGCTGATATAGTATGCTTAAAAACAGATTCTTGCCGCTGAATTCTAGTTTTAAGTAATTGAAGTAGTTCGTAGAAACATTCCCTAGACATTCTTAGATAATTAAAAAACTTGCTTGGATCTTGTTTTAACCTAGGGTAAAGATTATGGAAATCACCAGAATTACATGTTAAAGAAAACATCGGTGCTGCTCTTTTACGGGGGCGTCGTTTTTGCTTCTCTTTGATGATCAACACGAGCACTAACAGTAATGTTTCTTCGTCAGAGTCCATGGCTTGACTGATGTCACATCACTGGGATAAAAACGCACGGCTGTAAATTACGCTTTCAATTTAGACGTTCGGTGTCGGACTGCAACCGTACCGCAGCGGCCCGACAGCGAGATATAACCAGCGGCACGTTAAGCGCGGCAGCGGTCCGACACGAAACGCATAAATTGAAAGCGCCCTACTAAAAACTGCCGAACTACAGGAAAAAGAAGACCGTACCTTGCCTTGTTCACTTTCCACCAAGTTAAAGGGTCGACGTCATTTGCCACGCATTTTTCGGTTGAGTATTCTGTGACAGTTTTACGGATTATAAGATGAACAGGTTTTGAAAAGTATTAAGCGGTATGTCTTCTTCTTCACTGTCACTCCATCCATCAGTAAATTAATTGTTTCTTTCAAAGATACACTTTCATTTCAAAATCAAAATCATTTAATAATTTGCGAATTTGGGTATAAAAGAAAAGGTCTGAAACATAATTATAATAGGGTCCATTAGCCATATTCTACCATAAGGCATGCAAATTTACAAGTACTTATTATTTTATTTAAGAAACTAGAAATTAACTTAAAATATATTATTTAGTATACATAGTAACATCAAATAAGTTTGTCCTGTAAGTATTCAGTAACAGAATAATATGCTTTTTTTAGCAATAGTTTTAATTTTGTTTTTAAATATATTGATATCAGTTATCTGCAGAAATTAATTTGGCAAGTGGTTATAAATGCGTGGAGCCATACATAATATACTTTTATTTAATGACGCTGTTTGATTGCTTGGTAAACTTATATTGAATTTGTATCGTTTGCTATTTAACTTATTAAAGTAGTTTGTATTTTTCCTAACGAACATTATAACCTCTAATTGTATATACATGGTAACGTAAGAATATTTAATTTTAAAAATGCTGGTCTGCAGCTGTCAGTTACTTTTATACTAGTAATGGCTCGTATACATTTCTTCTGAGCTTTAAATACATCTTCTTTATTAGTAGAATTACCCCAAACAATAACACAATACTTAAGAATAGGTGCAACATAGCCGTTGTAGGCTGTAAGGACTGTACAAGTACTGACCGTTTGCTTAAGTTTAAACAATGCATAAGAAAAGGTATTCAATTTAGTGCGTAATGTATATATATGTTCTTTGAAATTTAAATAATTATCAATCTTTATACCCAGAAATCTTGTGACATCAACTTCTTGGATCTTATTATTTCGGTAATTTATATTCATATTTGCTATTTTACTCACTCTACTTCTGAATGTCATGAAATTTGTTTTGTCGAGATTTATGTGTAAATTATTTGAGGTTAACCAGTTTATAATGCTATCCAAAATCATATCTATCTCAATTTCCATCTGTGATTTATTTTCTCCTGTGAACAGTACTGTACTATCGTCAGCAAAGAGAATTGTGTTGTTTGTTTGGGTATCTTCGGTTTCATGTAACCTGACACGCTTTGCATTCGGGCAACGTAAATTGGAAGATACATCGGTTTGACTGTCCCCAACCAAATCCAAAATATGTCTTTAGGGGACGTATTTTTAAAGAACTTATTTTTGTATCTTGGGTCTATAAAGGTCGCCGTGGCGAACAATAGTTCATTCTCTAAACCATAAAATTTGCTAATAAACTCATCTTTTAAAACGGTAATCGTATCACCCATGTGTTTATTTATTTATTTATTTGGCCAACCAACAACTGTATATACCTACTCATACAATATTAACATGATTTTCTATTAACTAAGGTTAGTATTACAGTTTATTATAGGTTAGCACCGCATGCCCCATAAAAGTAAGAACTATGATACAAATTTGCACTATGCTATAAAATTAAAATTAAAGTACATAAGAACATATTAAAAAACAAAAAAAAAAAACAAAATTAAGATTAAGATTAAAATCAGTCTATGACATACTACACAAAAATGCAAAAATAATATTAAAAAATACATGTATATAATGTGTTCATCAGATGCATCAAGATCGCTTACATTTTTTTCTAAAGTGGCGATTAAAGGAATCACAGAAGATATGGAAAAATCGGCAGCACTTAACTCTTTAGTCAGTTCTTCAAATGGTCTAAGTACACCGATAAGCCTCTCAATAATCATCCACTCTTCAGACGTTAATAGGGGAATTTTATTAAATAAATAAATAAAATATCTCTATTTCAGACCTAAGCAGTCCATACGTAGTTAGTGGTTAGTAACAAACTGTGCTTACATGCTATGTTATTTTTGTTAGTACTTAACACGTTAAACGCCAAGTGACCGACAAACAATACATTTACTATTGTGTGTCGTTTTCTGGCAGTTAAGGTGTTAATTCAATTTAACATAAACCTATACCTAATTCTACCCAGTGCCTTTGGACGGGGCAGTCCACTCTGATAGCAATCGTTTTCAGGATGCCGTTCCGAGTGCTACGCAAACGTTGCAGTAGGGAAGCCGCTTTCTTACGCATGATGGCGTGAAAGCCATCCGTACGTGCTTCAGCAAACATTCCCGACGCACTGCAACGTCGCGGCAACCGCAACAGCATCCTGAAGGCATTGTTGTATTGCACGCGCAGGACGTTGTAGGCTCGGCTCGTATATGATTTTAACTGATGATTTTAACTGATTTCTTATGATGCTAACTGATTTTAGTCATATAAACAAGTTAATACAACTCAACAGTATAACAAATAAGTCAGGACGCATACTTGACCTTGTGTTGACTGACTTAACTTCCGGTTCCGCATATTCTGCTCCAAATCCCTTAAGTATAATTGACCCTTTTCATCCCCCTATTGAAATTAACTTAAATTCATATAATGACACAAGACTTCCTTATAACAGTAACAAAAGAGTAAATTTTTTCAAAATAGATTATAATGCAATTCGTAAAAGCTTAAGTGAGATAGACTGGAACCTTTTATTTGGTGATACACACGATGTGAATGACATGGTCAGTGTGTTCTACGACAAAATTAACAATATTATAGCATTGCAAAATCCCCCTTCCGCACGTAAACATAGGACGCACCCGCCTTGGTTCGATAAAAATTTAATAAGAACCTTAAGAGAAAAGGAAAAGGTTCGCCAGCGATATAGAATCTATAAAAATCCCATGGATGAGCTCGAATTAAAACTGCTGAGTAAGCGGTGCTCTGTTTTGGCCACCTCTTGCTACAGTAAGTATGTCAGTGACCTAGAGACTGTCATAGCCAAGGATCCAAAACGATTTTGGGCTTATATTAAGGACAAGCGAGGTGGAACTAGTTCTTATCCCTTAACAACACAGGTCTGCAATGGTTTTCCTCTCTGAGATCTGATTAACGTTTTCTATAGTTTCTGATGTGCTGATTACGAGAAAAATAATAAAAAAATTCTATCACGTCAGGATTCTTTGATATTGAATATTTCAGATTTTAACTAAAAATGTCTGAGCGCATACATTTTAAAATCTATAAAACGTCACTTAATTACTTCAGCTTAATTTTTATTGCATTTAATTAGTTTAAGACGACATAGAAATGAATGCAAATCAGTAATTTGTTAATTACTACATAATAAGTGTAAGTAATTCGCATTAACCATTTCGAAAACGGGTCATTTTGGCTTCATTTAGTAATGAGCTCATTAATACACGATGTTTAGGTGATATTGCCTAATTGTTGTTAATGTTGTTCAAAAAGGGTATAATGAAGAAAACAAAAGGTTTTTTTTGTATAAGTACCTACTCTGAATTAGAAAACTAACAGTCGAAGTGCGCATCTTGCAACCTAAACTTTAAAATGTCGTCGCGAAGTTGTTTAAACTCTTCGAATTGTTTTTGTTATATTTGCGGGAAATTCATGGTGATAAAACAACGAAACAACATTACAGACTATGTGAAAAATATTTACAAAAGTTATTTTGGACATTCTATAAGTAACCAAGACAAAACTTGGACACCTCAAAAAGTTTGTTCGACTTGTTTACTTGAACTTCGCAAGTGGTCAAAAGGACAGAAAAATAGCTTCAAAATCGTTTCGCCCATGCTATGGAGAGAGCCTAACAACCATGTTGAAGATTGCTACTTTTGTTGTTGTGACATAGCTGGATACAATTCTAAAAATAAAAGTGACATAAGCTATCCAAATGTGTCATCAGTTACGCCTGCAGTTTTCGGAAATTCAGAAATGGTGCAGCCCCCGTATCCAGCTATACAAATTGAAGATTCTGCTAATGATACAAATGAACAGAATGCATCCCAATCTGATCCTGTATTTCAAGTAGATTCTAACGAGTGTCAGCTCTTTTCACAGTCAGATTTAAACGACTTGACAAGAGATTTGAATCTCCCCAAAGATGCAGCTGAGCTCCTCGGATCACGATTAAAAGAAAGAAATATGCTTGCACCTGGTACTTCATTTTCATGGTACCGTCACAGAGAAAAAGATTTCCTTCCATTCTTCGCTGAAGATCATGATTTGGTGTACTGTAAAGATATTCCTGGCTTGATGAAAATGTTCGACATTGAATACAATCCTAAGGAGTGGAGATTGTTTATTGACTCCTCATAAAGAAGTTTAAAAGCAGTCCTTCTACATAATGGGAATACATATGCCTCACTACCTGTTGCACATTCTGTCCATTTAAAGGAATGTTATGAAAATTTGGAAAAGCTTTTAGCTACTATAGCTTACGAACATCACGGCTGGATGGTGTGTGGAGACTTGAAAATCATAAGCATGCTACTCGGCCAACAAGGTGGTTATACAAAATACCCGTGCTTTCTTTGCGAATGGGATAGCCGGGATAAACAACATCATTGGACCAAAAAGGAATGGCCTCCAAGAACTGAACTAACCCCAGGAATCAAAAACGTGCTTAAACAGAGTTTGGTTCCCAGAGAAAAAGTTTTACTGCCGCCTTTACACATCAAATTGGGTATAATGAAGCAGTTTGTGAAGGCTTTAAATAAAGATGGGGAAGGTTTCAAATATCTGCATTCAGTTTTTCCATCTTTATCAGATGCTAAGTTAAAAGAAGGAATTTTTGTCGGCCCTGATATAAGAAAATTGATGTCGGAGGAAAAATTTGATCAAAAACTCAATGATGTCGAGTTACAAGCGTGGAAATCATTTAAGGAAGTGGTAAAAAACTTTTTGGGGAACAATAAAAGCTCGGACTATAAAGAAATAGTAGCCAAAATGATAACGAATTTTGGTGTAATGGGTTGTAATATGAGCGTTAAACTTCATTTTCTGAATTCGCACATTGATTACTTCCCAGAAAATCTAGGAGCCGTTAGCGAAGAACAAGGTGAAAGATTTCACCAAGATTTAAAAGAGCTTGAAGTCCGGTATCAAGGAAGATGGAATGTCAGCATGATGGCGGACTATTGTTGGTTGTTGAAGCGTGATGATCCAAACCGGAAATATAAGCGAAAATCGCACAACAGAAGCTTCCAGGAAAAAAGGACCAGGTTCCACAAATAAAATTTAAGTGTATTTTAACCCAGCAATAAGTTGTTATTACGTGTTAATAGTTTTTTAAGTTAAAAATTAAGTACTTTTTTAAATATATAATTTTTTAAGTGAAAACTTGTCTTTTTTCTCAATTTTCTATCTGTAGCTTTTTTGAAAAATCAGGAAGTGATGGAGAAAAACTAAGTACATATTCGTAATCAGCGCATCAAAATACTCCAGAATCAGCTATCAAATTCCGGAGAGGAAGTTATGACCTTCATTTTGCAGGCCTGTGCAATGACTGACGGCATTACATCATCTTCAGACGGCGTCAGTATATCAGAAATGTTTGCTGCTCATTTTTCTGCAATGCACAGTCAACAAAACGTGACTCATCATTCACCTCCATCAGAATACATTCAGAACATGTTAGCTTCCAGTTTACCTTTGACAGCTCCTAAAATTGATATTGATACCTTGCTCAACAAATTGAAAGCTCTGGATCGTCGAAAAGGCGCTGGACCTGACGGGATCCCCCCTTATTTTGTTTCTATGTGTGCTTCGTCTGGTGGCTCCCCTGCTACAAATATTTAATTGGTCACTTGCCACGGGCACTTTCCCAAATTTTTGGAAGGTAGCGCAGGTGGTACCAATTCATAAAAGCAACGATCGTGACTATGTAGGTAACTATAGACCAATTTCAATATTGTCTACCTTCGGTAAAGTCTTCGAATCCTTGATTTGTCCCTATATTCAGTCTCATTTGAAACTTTACCTCAGTAACTCTCAACACGGCTTTGTGAGTTCCAGATCTACATGCACGAACCTAGTGACTTTCACGGAAACCCTGGTTAGTGCCATTGACTCGGGCAAACAGGTAGACGTGATATACACCGATTTTAGTAGGGCCTTTGATCGCGTTCCGCACAACTAAACTACTAGACTACAGTACTATACTACTGAATAAGTTAAACGCTTACGGTATCACTGGCTTTCTTCTTGATTGGTTTAGATCCTATCTTGAAGGTCGAACCTTCTTTGTTGCCCTCAATGGTTACCGATCAGGCTCCTACAAGGTTACATCTGGTGTTCCCCAGGGATCACATATTGGTCCAGTCATGTTCAACTTATTTGTCAATGATCTCGCAAATGAACTTAAATTCTCTGCGTGTTTCATGTATGCTGACGATTTAAAATTTTGCAGAGTTATTGAATCAGATCTTGATGTTGAACTGCTGCAGAGTGATATTGATACGCTAGTGAAGTGGTGTGATGATAATGGTATGAGCTTAAATATCAAGAAGTGCTACCATGTCAAATTTACCAGAAAAATAAATGTAACACAATCCGCATATTATATATGTGGGACTTCTGTACAGGAAGTGGAGCAGATGAGGGATTTAGGGGTTTTATTCGATAGGCAGTTAACATTTTTACCCCACATTGAAAACGTAGTTAAAAAAGCCTCTAGAATGCTTGGGTTTGTAATAAGGAATGTAACCTGCTTTCGTCGCTCTAGGACTAAAATCTTACTTTATAATTGTTTGGTCCGCAGCACATTGGAATATTGCAGCACTGTATGGCGACCTCATTATGCCACCCACACACTCAGATTAGAAAGGGTCCAAAAACGTTTTCTGTGGCACTTGGCTTATTCTTCCGGAATAGCTAAAAAGAAACGGTCGTATAAAGAGAGACTCCTGCATTTCAAAATGATATCCCTACAAAAAAGAAGAGATTTATTAGATGCAACATTTTTATTCAAGGTTCTGCGATATCAAATTGACTGTCCGCAATTGTTGAGCAGGTTCAAACTTCGTGTGCCTACAAAAAATCCACGAGCTCCTATAACCCCTTTACGTCCTCCTTTGCGCAGAACCGTTCTAGGTGCTAACTCTCCTATACCCCGTCTGTGCAAATTATTAAACAACTGCAGTGATCTGGTCGATGTGCACTCGGACTCACTTCATAAGTTCAGAAGTATTATAAAATTAAATAATGTGTGAAATCTTTCTGTGAACTTGTTTTGGTTACATGTTTATCTTTATATTCAATTTGTATTTTAATCCTTTTTATGATTTCGATTTTAATTCTGTCTGCAATTTAGTTTGATAATAATACCTGTATGACTGTAATTCAAGGATTTTTATAGGTAAAAAATTATTTATGTTTTTATTTAAATATAATTCTGTTTAATTCCATTCTAATTATGTTTCTGACTGATTTTAATGTTGGTTATGATTTTATTTTAATTTTCTTATGATATCCGTATGAATTTAGTTCGATTACGTTGTAAATTATTTTTTAGGTTTTAATTATGATGCAATTTAATTTATTTTGATTCTATTCTGTTGAATGATAATTTTGATTTTGTTATATTTAATTTTTATCAACTATTTTGAATTTGTTTAACTTTTAATTTTTTTTTATTATGATTTTAATTCAATTAGGTTTTTGATAATAATTTTGTTTCGTCCTCAACTTTGTTTCTGTCTGTGATTTTAATGTTTTATTTCAATTTTTAGTTTTAATTTGGCCTGAGGAGCCCGATTGCTCTGTGTGTATCAAATTATACATTTAATCAATATGTAGTGCATGATGTGCTTACCTGTAAGAGATTGATACACCTGACCCGATTTGATTTAATGTAACCCATAATTGTTTGAGTGTACTCAATTGTTGGTGAGCCAAATAAATAAATAAATATGACACCCATAGGCCGCTCGTGTACAAGGACTGACAGAACGCTTTAAATAAACTGACTTTGACGTCTGCCGTGCAGCGAGCAAACCTACGGGCGAGAATATTGCTCCTCACCGCCAACGCCCTGCGCTCGCGTTCTATGTCCACATCATCACGTAGGTCACTGGTGACAACATGACCCAAGTATTTAAATTGAGTTACCACACTCAGTTCAACGCTCTTGAGATATACTGGAGGTACAAGACGGGGCTGTTATTTAGGTGCCGTAAACACTAACACCTCACTTTTTTTTAAATTGTATTTAAGGCCGTGCACCTCCGCATACGTCTCGCAGATCGTGAGAAGCTTCCTCAGTCCACTCATCGAAGGACTCAGCAACACCATGTCGTCCGCGTAATTTATGTTATTGACACATACCGTCTATATGACAGCCGACATGTGTGCTGCTCAGTCGCTCGATGAGCTCATTTACATATAAATTAAATAACAGGGGGTAGCTTAACCCCCCCTGCCTTACACCGCATTCCATTCGATACTCATCCGACAGAGTACCGACCCATATCACCCGATTTGTCTGGTGAGCATACCATTACCGGAGAAGCGCTGTGTACTCCACCGGCAAGCAAACCTTATATTCTGGTAAACACTTATTGTCCTTAACACGACGACATATAAATTGTTTGCGTATCCCTGCGGCCTTGACGCCTACGATGCTTCAAAGTTTAAAATTTTAATTGCGATTTTTTTCTAATTATTATCGAGTTTTTCAATTATGCTGAATTTAAAATATCATTTTTTAATTATATAAGAATTAAAACATACGCATTCAAGCATTTTGCAAGTATTTGTTTAATTTATTTTAATAAAAAATAGCAATAAAAGACACGTGCTGATTCGTTGTCTATTTGTAACTGACTGAAACGACTCCTGTGATAAAGGAATCATTTACCCCTACCACCGGAGATATCGACGACGCTGATTGGCTGTTTAAGAAGTGGGGTACTAATTTTGTCAGTCACTACTTGCGCGCGTGTGTTTGTTATTTATATCGGTGCATGAAACAATTAAAGGCATATCGACCGGTTAAGCAGTAAACAGCCTTATAGTGCTGAACTGCGAGTGGCCCTACCTAAAAATAAAAAAAAACAATTAAAGGCACTTGTTACTCAACCCTTGAGGAAGCAACATATCTAATTATCCGTGCTGTGTGAAAGTTTAGTGAGTTTCGTTATGGCTGCATTTGTAACAAACTTGGACATCTTTATGTTCCTCCGTGTTGAAGGAGACATGAAAAATTGGGCAAGACTCTATGAAGCTATTATTCAACATATCCCAGTTGAGACATGTTCAGAAGATTTAGAAATAATCAAGACCTTTTTGAAGAACTACATCAGTAATATCAGTCGCAGATGGGCAAGTGCTTCTAGAAATCAAAAAACTTTCATGAATAGACATGCTGCGTGGTTACAATCAAATATTAGTTGGCCAAATTGCACTACTGTTAATTTATCCGAGATTTTTCAAGCCCAAGATGAAGTTATCGAAAACATATCGTCAGAAAATACTTCAGTTGACATCGATACTACAGCAGCTGTGATTCCGTCGACATCTAGTACAACGACTGTGGGCACATCTACCGAAGTTCAGATTAGGAAGCCTTTTGTTGACCTCAGCAACAAACAGAAGAAAAGACGTTCAGAGTCTCTTTTGGACTATTCGCCGGAAGAACTTACACTTGCACTAGTCGAAAGACTTAGGATCGACAAGAAGAATGACTTAGCTTGTGTTATAGACCATGTAACGAAGAACCCTGATAGTGTTGCTATCGTTCAAGCCACATTGTTTAAGAAAAATAGGAAAAAAACTTTTGATGAAGATCATGCTCTTGGTCTTTATACATCACTGAACCTGTCAAAATGGAAATACTTGTGTTTAAGGAAAGCGCTGTTAGATTGTGAAGTTCCAGTGTTACCATCGTATCACAAACTCCTTGAAGCTAAAAAGAGATGCTATCCACATGATTTAGAAATTACTGAGAGAGGAGCCAGAGTGAAGCTTCAAGCCCTATTGGATCTAACAGTCCAGAAGATTCTTCAAATTACCGGTACCCACATTGATTCGTCAACTGAAGGATTGAAGTTAATTAGTAAATGGGGTTTCGATGGAGCTTCTTCACAAAGTACCTACAAGCAAAGGAGTGAAGATGTAAACTTCAGTGATTCATCGGTTTTCATGTCAAGTCTTGTCCCTCTTAAATTAGTTTCTAATAATAGCACGAAAATATGGATCTACAGGAGTTGCAGTCTGAACATGATCCGTTAATGTAAACGTGACAGATTTAGTGATGTTGTTATGTTAGAATTGAGTTTGTTAGTGGTAGTAGTTAAGTTGTGGTCGTTTGCGGACTACTTAAAATAGTCGTTTTCATGACTTCAGAAAAAGCCCTTTTCAGGGCTAAATCTATTTTTAATTGTTTCTTTTAATATGAGTCACGCTAGTGGTATAACACACAACAATATCATGATTTATCAATAGGAAATATCAACAGATGACAGAATAATCAACAGAAGATTATTTAAAAAAAATAAGCAAAATGCTTATTTTATCATAATATCACGCTTTATATTCCCCGAGCGGTTTGGCAAAGGTGTATACTACAGTATAGTACACTGTAATTTCGCCAGTTATATTTAAGTCCAAAGTGATAGGGGGCGAGTCTAAAACAAGGATGGGGCGCGCGGGGGGCTTGTTTTATTAAATTGATATTTTGGATTAATTTTAATAGAAAAACTCGTTAATAATATTAAGATAATTCAACATTAAAATTTTAAACTTTAAAGCATCGTAGGCGCCAAGGCCGCAGGGATACGCAAGCAATTTATATGTCGTCGTGTTAAGGACAATAAGTGTTTACCAGAATATAAGGTTTGCTTGCTATACTTTGATACTGAACGGAGAAAAAAAATAAAATAGATTTTCTCCCATACATTTTTATTTTCAATATTTTTTTTTGACGTGAAGGAGCAGTTTTTTTGAAAAGTTGTAGTAATAAGTATTAATCAGCGTTATATTTCCTATACGAAACAATTTTTTGTTAAGTTAAATATGCATTTTCGATCCTATGTCCACCTTTTTTAAAATCCGGACCACTGTGCGTCGTGCACTTTAACATGTTCTGAGAGGCAGCCCTTCACCAGACCGTCAAGCGCCTTAGCCATGGTGGTAGCTAGTGAGATGGGTCGATAGTTGTTCATATCGGATGTGTCAACAGTTTTGCTTTTAACTATAAGGACCACAATCGTCCGCATAAGTGGTTCCGGTGAATAGGAATGACCAAGGCACAAAGTGCAAAAAAAGTGACAAAACTCTAGGCAGATGGACTCCCGCATGTCTAAAATGTTCGACACTGAGACCATCGTGACCCGGCGACTTCCCACGCTGCATCCTCGAAATAATTGAAGCCACACCCTTGGCAGGTATTTTCTCTCTAATTATGGTCTCAGCTCCGTTTACTCCACGAGACGCCGAGCCCAAGAGTGACCGCACAGAAAAGCGGTCCCTAAAACCATCCGCAATATTGTTACGGTCAGTAAACCCACCGACGCTCACCGGGAGACCCGGTCTCACATTCATGTTATTCGTGTTCTTCCATAAATGCCAAAAGTCTTTGTTCGCGTGGTTGGAAACAATGAGCTTCATTTTAAGCTGGTCCGGCCTATTCTGACACCACTTGAGTTTAGCCTTAAAATGTCTCCTTGCCTCCGCCATATCATGAAAAATAGGACCATTGGCTGGGCGACCAGCCATTGTCCACACCTGGAATCTAAGCCGGGCCTCGCGGTGAGCGCCTGCAACATGTTTGTTCCACCCCGTGACATAGCCACCCTTCCTTCTCGACACTTTATCCTATAAGTCTGTACGGCTGCCCGTTCCAGTATATTCACAATATCAGAGTACATTTTGTCAAGAGCTGTACAATGTTCTATGCGTCTACAAAACTTATCACAACAATCACTCAGCTCCCGAGGAATATGAATAAGTCTCAGCTTAGAGTGACAGAGGTCGTGGTACTCGCTTATCTGCTCAGACGTCCTCTCACCCCACACAGCAGGATTAACATGATTATTACTTTCTACAATTAATTTTTAATAAGTCACATTCAATCACAATCGGGAAATGGTCGGACCAATACATGTCATACAGTACTGTGACACTAGTGACTGATTGCTGAGCAGATTTAGTGACGATGCAGTGGTCCAACCATCTGTTACAGCCATGTGATTCACTTGTGAAAGTGTAGGTATCACTGTCACACATCTCCACATCTACACAGACCCAGCTTTGATCTGAACAAAAATTCATCATTTCGTTATAAAACAACTCATTCGGATGTGCATTATAGTCTCCTATGATGAAAAAAGCCTCAATTCCTTTATTTTCCTCTACTTCTATAACTGAGCGAATAGCACTAAGACAGGCTGTAAACTCAGGAAGGTTATCACTCGAGTTTGTTGGCATGTACACACTAAACACGACTACAGATCCAGTACTTACGGTTATTCTGACCGCGCACACTCGCACATTATTGCACGCAATCGGCAACACTGACTCAAACGCACTTTTACGCCACAGTAACGCGACGCCACCGTATGGCCTGCCGCTCAAAAAGCCCGCCGATGTGTCTACAGCCGACGTCCCGGTGCTCCCGAAACTGTCATCAACCGTGCTGAGCAACGGCAGATCGTGTGGCAGCAACCATGTCTCTTGAAGGGCTATCACATCCGCCGGCCGACATAACGCTCTTATGCCTTCCATAGACCTCTTGAATGATTTGCAATTAAAGCTTACTATCTTATTAAGGCTGTCCATTTTTGGTATCTATAGTTTCATGTACATCTTTGTTTACTCGCCTCATAGTAGACCTGTGTCGATCACGATTGATCGAATCTTTTTGATTCGATCGCAACCTGTGTCCGAGTGATAGAATCACGAATCTCAAAAGCACCCGATCTTATTTGACTCGATTATCAGGTAACAAAATAAACCAAATTGGACTTTATTTGCATACTTTTATGGTATCTAATTGCGTGCTCGTACAATCGATTGAGTCGTGCATTCAATGACACAACACGACGTAACAAGCAAAATGTCTTCTATCTCTTTCGTTTACATACATGATATTGCACTACCTCACTCTTTCTCCAAAAGAAACCGGTTTGTTCAGGATCGCTCGCGACGCTGAGCCGCAAGCTATCGATCGCGTGATTGAATTTTGTTTGAAGAGATCCGATCAGTTGCACTAGTAACTTATGACCCGCGAGCAGTGTTACCAGATGAGAAAAATGATATTACAGTGTTTCGTGCTCAAATTTACAGTGTTTACGACAAAATTACAGTAAAAGGAAAAAAAAATTACAGTGAATTTTACAGTAGATTTCAAGAAACTTTTATTAACTTTTATAAACTAAAATAATGTTTTAATTTCACATTTTGTCATTTAGAATAAGCATAACACCTATTATAATAATACATTAATCAATCACTGTCACTATCATGTAGCCCGATATCCGCTTCTTTTTTGTAGATCCCAGAATTAAATGATTTTATCATTTTCTCAGTTGGTTTAAAGTTAACGCAACTGGTGCTGTGACGCCGAATGGTTTGTTGCGCTAACATTTGGCCTCTTATTGTCCTGGTTACTAATCTATTTCGTTTCTTAGTTTTGGTGTCGTTAATTTGACTGAAAATTCTCTCGCATTCCGCATTGGAGTTAGGAAGAGCCAAGATGTTGAGCATGTAATAGGTCTTTACCTATGAAATTGCCGTTTTGTATGAAAAAATTTAAATGAATTTTTTTCATGTATTTTTTATTTGTATTAATCGAAGTAATCACCCATGCAATCAATGCATATTTGCCAACGCAGTGGCAGTTTATTGATACCCTTCTTAAAGAAATCAGCTGGACGGGAGGCAACAAATTCTTCAAAGGCATTTTGTACTGCCTCTCGGGTATTGAATTTTTTTCCCGCCAAGAAGTTATCCAAATTCTGGAAAAAGTAGTAGTCTGTAGGCGCAAGGTCTGGTGAGTAGGGCGGATGACGGAGAGCTTCCAACCCCAGTTCTTGCAACTTGGAGACCGTCTGCTGTGCAGTATGAGGTCGCGCGTTGACGTGCAGGAGCAGCGGAGACGAGCGATTGACCAATGCTGGTTGGAGATGTGCCAGCTTCTCCATCATTGTGTTCAATTCTTGTTCAAGTCCGATACCCTTCGCAGGATCGAGGAGGACAAAGATGATGAAATAAGTCCAAGCAAGCGTATCATTTCGTATTCAGGTCTACCCATATTTTATAATACCTAAGTATAAAATTTTATCACTAAAAATACAAAAATAAAAAACTTTTTAACAAAAAAGAAACTAACTTCCAAAAACTCCCTATTAGCCCTAAAAAGTATAATATAATACTAAATCGAATCTACTTAATCTTGAAAATCTAACCTATATTACCCAACCTACCTAACCTATAACAAAATTTAACCATTTTTGGAGTCGGTGCCAAGCCAAGTATCTCCAATCTGAGCATAAAATCATTGTTCTAACTTTGTTAGACAGTTTACGTAGGTAATTAAATACATAATCAAAAACATATAACTATCTTTTAACTTATTTATTATATAAACAGCTATACGTGGTTTCTTACGCATTTCGATTGATATTTTATTTGTATTTAGTAGTTCGTATTCGTATTGATGTCATCTATCGTGTTGGGCTTGGCACCGACTCCAAAGATTGTTAAATTTTGTTATAGGTTAGATAGGTTGGGTAATATAGGTTAGATTTTCGAGATTACGTAGATTCGATTTAGTATTATTTTATACTTTTTAACCGACTTCCAAAAAAGGTGGAGGTTCTCAATTCGGATGTATGTATTTTTTTGGGTCTACCCTTTATAGCAGAACTTTTTATGTCATAATATTAATTAGCATAACAGTGCATAGCATAAACTTCATTTCGCAGAAAATCGTTCGGCATTCACTCATTTATAATACATTAAAAACGCATAATTTTGTAAGTCAGAATCATCTTTAGGCATAAATTTAATATCCATAATAATTAAACAGTAGAACCATCATATTGCAGAAAGTTCACTGTCAGAATCGTCTTTTGGCATAATTTTGTAAGTCAGAATCATCTTTAGAAGCAAGCATGCAGCATGCAAGCAAGCATGCAACATGCAAGCAAGCAAGCAAGCAGCATGCAGCAGGCAGGGTTTCTGGGACGGCTCCGGCGCTGCGGCCCTCCGGCGGCCCCACGCGTGCTAATCGTCGCAGACGGCTTTCGCTCACCACCGCAGCTTCGGCTTGTTGGCCGGCACCGCCGGCCAGCCTTAGCCGCGGCGGCTCGCTCGCAGCCGCCTGCTCCTCAGCCCGCGGGCCGCCTCGCCCCTACGCGCCTACGCGATTTTAAATAACACTCTAGGGGTAGGACAAACAAGACTACGTGAAGTCGGTTTTGCAGCAATTCGGTTCTGTGACTAACTTTTGTTGCACAGCATATTACAAATAATCGTCGCTCTAAATAAACGTTATGTGAAACGAAATTATGCGAAATTAAGCTTTGCTAAAAGTAATAATGCCAAATAAAATTCTGCCATCTTAAAAGTATGCCTTTGTAAATTCGGACGTATAAACATTCGGCCAAACAATAATTATATTAAATGATTTTTATGCCATATATATATTCGTTTAAAGAAGATTATGCCAAGTGTGTTATGCCAAATAAATTTCGGAGCATCAAAATTCTGCCAGATAGAGGGAACCCATTTTTTTTATGTATGTTCGGGCATAACTCCGTCAAATATAGACGGTTTTGCAAAATTATTTTTTTTATTTGAAAGGGGTTTATTCCGAAATGGTACCATATATATCAATGTCATATTTATTTAATTTCATATTATTAATTTATTTATTATTTCGCATAAATATACATAGTTTAAGCAATCACACATAATAACATCACGTCTGTACACTCGAAAGGGTTACGCAAAATGTTTCAGTATATCAGCGTACCACATTTCCTATCATAGTTAGTAGTTACATATTTTTTCGCGACTAGAAGCTAGTTATTTGATTTATACATAAATGTATTATTTCATCAAAAGCCGCACTGGTCTACCGATCAAAGGTTAAGCTAGGCTTGGCGCGGTCGGTCTGTGGGGACACACTCCCACACTTAACAATGTATAATAATAAGGTTGTCATGAAATACAGTACAGTTGGCATTTGACTCTCGAGCCTTTCATTACTATCCCGATAGGCAACCCGACACACCCTACACTAACAGTGGTGACCCCGATCTCGACGTAAGCGCACGCACGAACACGATCTACACACGTCGCGCGTTATAGTAAAAATGAATCCGCAGTATGCGCCAACTCAACCGAGTACTCTAAAATATGAAGAGCAACCAGTGACAGTATCCACGGTGTCAGTATCAGACAAAATACCGAACTTTTGGCCGGAAAATCCACTCATCAATCCCAGTCTTTGGTTTATGCAAGTAGAAGCAATATTAGCACCACAAAAAACGTCAGACCTGAACAAATATTATATGGTAGTAGGCAAACTCAGCAAGGATGTCGTACAACAAATAGCAGATATATTGGTAAATCCCCCGGACACCGGAAAATTTGAAACCCTAAAAAAACGCCTTCTGCAAATATACGAAGAATCAGAAACAAGACAAGTGCAAAAATTTGTGTCGGAAATGAAATTAGGAGACCAGAAACCTAGTCAGCTATTGCGAAAAATGAAGGAATTAGCAAGAGATAAGATAAAGGATGAAACGTTACAAATATTATGGCAAGGTCACATACCGTCAGCAGTCCGAGCAGTACTTACCGTCACGTCAACGAAAGATCTAGAAGAAATGGCAATAATAGCAGACAAAATAATGGAAACAAACCAGTCCGCGCAAGTCAGTGAAGTAGCGCGTGGCGAGGTGAAGTCCATGACCACATTTGATGTAGCAACTATCATGGCAGAAATAGCGAAGATCAACCTAAAAATAAACGAGATGGACAGAGGAAGAGGAAGATATGGAGGAAAAAGTGGACGTAGGAACTTTTCACGTAGCCGCTCAAGGTCAAGACCGCGCAGGGCATCCGAAAATGCTGATTGGCTATGTTCGTATCACTGGAGGTACGGACAAAGAGCGAGGAAATGCGTCAACCCGTGCAACTGGAAAGCTAAGAACTCACCACCGAAGTCGGAAAACTAGCAGAACTGCAACCGGTGGCGGGAAGTTTGACAGTTAAGGATCACCGCCTAATAGTAAGTGATAGGAAACTTAACATTAAATTTTTGATAGATACAGGAGCGTGTATTTCTGTTTTACCTAAAGTTTTAGTAAAGCGAATTAGATTTAAATTCAGATTTTAAACTATTTGCTGCAAACGGTACAGAAATTAAAACGTATGGAACAAAGACTTAAAATTAAGGAGACCTTTCAAATGGACTTTCGTAGTTTGTGACGTAAAGCAACCAATACTAGGTGTAGATTTTCTAAAGCATTTTATGCTAATTGTAGACAATTATGGTAGTTGTTTAAAAGATAAGATTACTAATTTGGCAGTACGTGGAACGATCGCAGGCCAATGTGAACCAGCGATTTCTGCGTTACGAAAAAACCATCCGGTATATGATATATTAAAAAAATATCCAGATATTCTTAAACCTATGTCATTCATCGTTTGTACTCTTACAGTCGAGCGAAAGCGTGTTTCGTATTCCTGTTTGCAACAGCAAATTGGTTAACAACATGGAGTCCCCGAAGTTCCCAGCCTCGTGTTCAGTTACGTCTTCTCCCGATCCCGAAGTTTTATGTGCTGTGCAAGTGTTGGACTCTAGTGAGCCGCTTGTGCGTACTACACCACCGATTGAGGCTTCGAGTGTTGTGCAAGTGTTAGAGTCCAGTGAGCCGCTTGTGCAAACTTCATCGGTGCCCCGGGTAATGTGTACTAAAAGTTTAATTAAGCTATGTACCTAATATTCAGGTCAGAGTTAAGAGTCGCAGGCCTGCGAGCGAAGTCGCTGTGTAAGTTACGTATACATATTGTAAAACAGCTGTGTGTCAGGGATTTATTAATCTGCTGTTTAAGCTATGTATATATTGTAAAACAGTTGTATTCATAAGAAGAAGGAAGGCCATATGTTGTGGGATGTTGGAAAGAGTGACTGTGACCCGGGAAGGTAAAGGGTAAAGGTATTTGGGCCTAGATGCCTGAAATAAATGGATAAATAAATAAATAAAAGGGCAAGGATGGTAAACGGATGGGCTTAAGTCAGTTAAACTCTGAACCGCCCTACGGTCGGATGAGTCCGCTGTGCAGATGTACAGAGTAGAATACCCATATGCTCATCAGCCGTACCTTCGGACGGTGGTAAATGCATACCAGTGCTCCACCATGGATCATTCCACGCACTGGCCCTCCACCATGGATCGTTCCACGCACCGGCCCTCACTCTCTGACGAAGTACGTATCCGCAAAACCTGTACGATGATGTAGTGAACTACTTTTACACAAAGATGAACCAAGAATGGGGTTCTTCAGGTGGATACTCAACAACACTGAAGTAAATGCGCTGTACTCAGATGACTGTATGTTTACTTGTATCGTTCAATCAACATAATAAACACTGGTGGTCAATATGCAATTCAATGTAAACAAGGGACCAAAAAAGGGGACAGGTAGAATTGCCGACCTGCTCCCCCTCTATGTCAGGTCTATGGATGTCTGACCAGAGACGTTTACCATCAGTTAGCTAATGCATTAGAAGGTACACCGCTGACACCAGACCCGCTCACCATTCCAGTTCTTCAAAAATTGCTAACTGAGTCCGCATCGAGAAGTAAAGCGTTCATATCGAGTGCGGATTCCAAAAATGTCATGAATAATGTAGGATTGTTGCCTAGGGGGATAAACATGGCACCCAAGCCAACAGATGATCCGGAACTGGCAGTACTCAGACATTTGGCCTCGCAACGAAGCTACAACCCATTGGGAGTACTAGATGAGAATTTGAAGCCAGCATCTTGTTTCAAGAATAAGAAGGCTTAGAGATGCTTCTTGACGCATTGGACCAAAGTTTACTTTATAGATAAACTGACATCCAGTGTAGCAGTGAAACTAAGTGATAAGGTTCTTTATTATCATCTGTGTGAGAGTGTTCATGAAATAGCATGTAGGTTATTCAAGAACTTTGCTAGATCAGCCGTGTTTCCCTTCGAGATATACAAATATTGAAATATTATGAACAAGATGCATTAAGTGTTGAATTTAAAATTGTCCATTTGAAAATTGCTAATCAATTGTGCTTTTATTCATTTATATAAATTAAGTTGATGGATATGTCAGAGATTGATTGATTATTTTGCTCCTCCCTTGCTATTAAAACTAATTAAAATCAAGTATACCGTAAAACTGGGCTAATCGGGACACATTTTGACATACTTTAGCAAATATCTTGTTCATATCGCATTAAATGCAATGATAAAAAAAATATGGGTTTTGGAGAATCCCATACATATGTAAAAATACTTTTGAAGTAACTACTTACAAAAGGAACTGAAAAAAATAAATAAAGACGAGTCTGTCCCAAATATCGCATATTTGGGGCTATTAAGGACAGCAATGGAAAAAGAATTTATAACCCATATTATGAGCCAAAAGAGTCACTTTATACTAGTCTATCGACATTTGGGACAAAAAGTAACTAATACCACATAAAAAAATCTTTACCGTAAAACGGGGCTATTTGGGTTTTTGGGGGGTATTTAGGACGACCCAGAATTTTGAACAAAAATATCGATTACGGTCGGTTCATTTATGGTAGAATTTATTTTACAAACTCTAGCAACACTTTGATAGTTTAAGTCAAATTGTCATCTGTCAGTGTCAGTTTTTTTCACAGTTTAGTTTCAAATTTTATTGAGAGAGTCAGAGACTGATTTTTCTTCGAAAAATTCGTGCAAAATTTTGGTAGGTAAGAGAGTGAACGTTCTCGAATTACGATTATACGAAGTGTCACGATGTTTTCTTGCCAATTAATGTTTTTTTTATACTAATCGTTTTTGATTAATTATTGAAAATGTGTCTGGGGCTTTTCGGGACACCGATGCGGGGCTTTTTGGGACAGTGTCCTAAATAGCCCCTTGAGAAACGGTAAACGTTTCATGCCGTACTTCTATACTCGTGATGATTTGAACAAGGCACTATCAGACGTTAAATCTAAAAGATTGTCTACTAGAGAAGCGGAAGAGAAATATGGCGTGCCCTAAAGTACAATTAACCGTCATTTAAAAGAGAAAAACTTACTGTATTCAAGACCAGGGCACCCTACATTATTTTCAGAGGTGGAAGAAAAAACATTCGTCGATTATATTAAACATATGGGAGAATGGGGATTCCCTTTAGATCTAATGGATTTGAGAGTCTTCGCTCAAAAATATTTACAAAAAATAGGAAGGACTGTCTATAATTTGAAAGACAATTTGCCGGGACGGGATTGGGCGGCTTGTTTTTTACAAAGGCATAAAGAACAGATTTCTAACAGATATGCTGCAAATATATCCTCGGACAGAGCAACCTTAAGTTTAGAGGTGCTTGACCATTATGAACAAAATTTGGAAGATGTCACACCTGATTGTATAATAAATTATGACGAGACTAACCTGACAGATGACCCTGGATCCAAAAAGTACATTTTTAAGCGAGGAAAAAAGTACCCTGAGAGGATCATTAACAATTCTAAATCGTCTGTAAGTCTGATGTTTTCTGGCACAGCATCAGGACTACTTTTACCAGTATATCTTAATATATATAAATTACTTGTCACGTTGTTTGTCCGCTATGGACTCCTAAACTACTGAACCGATTTTAATAAAATTTTGCACACAGTGTGTGTTTTGGTCAAACTTAAAAGATAGGACAATTTTTATTTCGATTATTGACTTCAATACTTTTTTTTACAAAGAAAAATGAGCAAAATGGTCTATGAGCGGCCAACAACGAAATAGGTATTAAATGAAAGTACTATTACTAAGGACTAACTTTTACTATGAACGTAACATTGCAGCTCATTTAGAAAAAAAAATACATATAGGTAAAATACTTAGACAAGTGCAAGAAAATGTGCAAACCCATTTTATAAAATACTTATTAACATTAGTTTATGTCTTCAAAAGTATTTCAAAACGTTGTCAGCATACCGTTTACAAGACTCAGCTCAACAATGGGTTTACTACATGGACTACCTGAGTTCGAACGGCCCAATCAGCTTCGAGTGCAAACAAAAGAGCCGAGGTGTGGGGTGCGTGTGCGTCACTCGGCGCAGTCCTTCGCTTACCCTTGTGACGTTGTGTACTGTGCGCTCATCTACGGATTCTTTTTCAAACGTTTTGACCCTGGCTACCCTCTGGACTGTGTTTCTTCCTAACCTGATAACCTGGCTATTAACTCTGAACTTCTGTACGTTTGTGCTTGTGTACTTGGACTCTGGACTTGTGTACGCCAACGGAACATTATTGAAAAATGGCAGAAAATCGACCTATATGTGTTTTGTGCAATCGATCAGTGGTTAATAGAAGAAGGTTAGAAATAACCCATGCTCTTTTTGAGGAAAATGCTGCCAATGCTCAATATATTATTGAAGCTATAGCTCCACAGCAAGTAAGTATTTTTAGACTATTTTTTGGTTGTTTTTACCCGTATGTACGCACCCTATAGCGGTGATGGCCTCATAATATTGTGTCACGATGTGCATATGCGACACATCGTTGGGTGAAGTGTGGGCTCTTTATTGAAAGTCCACGTTACAGTTTTGATTGTATTTTTATGTACGTCCTTTTAGTGAATTATGTTATTTCCTTAAGCGTATGGTTCTTTTCTAACAATACTTAAGTTATAGTCAAAACAGATCTTCTCTCTCTTTTACACACATGGTGCATATGGAAACAGAGCCAACGTTATCTAGCTTCGAAATATAATAGAGGCCAACCACTCATTAACAATGCGTATGAGCATGACTCATTCGTCACGTTGAAAAAGAGCTCGGCATGTTCTACTATACAACACATGATTTAACTGAAACTGCTGTGAGTTTTAAATACTATGTTATAAACTATTTTCCTTTTCAGGTTGAATACAACGGCCGAGAATACGTTTGTCGACCCTGTTGGCAACGAGCTCAACAGGCTGTGCAGCCAAACAATAACCCTGCCCCGCACGAATGTGTTCTTCAAGTGGAAGAATATTCACGAGTGCCTAGCACCTCGGCAAACTGTATGTTTGACAGATGCCGTAGTGTTTCACGTCGTCGAATGCCTGAGAATGTAAGGATTACTCTTATGTTACATTCTAACTTATTCATACCAGACAGTGCCAGAATATGTGATGCACATTTAACATCAAATGATTGGGAAGAGCTCATTGATAGTCCAAATCTCAGACATGATTTTAACAGCTCTCATTTTGTGCAAATACTAGAGCTTTTTAAAAAAGCTGTTTTAAATAAAAATATTCTGGACTTTGAAGATATTGCAAATATGGATCCTAATGAGATTCATATTCGATTGGGCGTTAGCAGAGATCAATTCAATACAATCTTGGAACAAACGCCTTCTTTGTCTGAGTCAAACGCCAAAACAAAACTAGCCATTTATTTAATGAAGTTGCGAACTGGTGATAGCAACGAGAGATTAGCCACGCTCTTTAACATAAGTAGAAGGACTCTAGAAAGGCATTTAAAAACCGCGCGTGATGCTATATCTCTGGATTTTAAGCCACGACACCTGGGACTCGACCATTTAAATAGAAGAATGGTCGCTGACCGTAATCTTATTGTACCAAACGCGTTATTTGGAAATCCCGAGTCTTCTCCAGAAGAAAGGAAGGCAGTAACAATCATGGATGGAACATATATTTATATACAGAAGAGCTCCAACTTTTCGTTCCAGCGACAGACCTACAGTCTACACAAATACGAAAATCTATTAAAACCGTTCTTAATGGTGTGTTCCGATGGGCATATAATTGATGTTTGCGGGCCCTATGCTGCTACCGACTCAGATGCCAGTATTTTGGAAAGAATTATAAATGACGAAGAAGGCACATTTCACTGGTTTTACCGGGCTGGCGACATATTCATTTTAGATCGTAGGTTTAGAGACGTCTGTGGCGATTTGGAGCGATGCAACTACAGTGCCTATATGCCAGAAACCAAAGACCGCGGTGCAGACCAGCTTACTACTGAACAGGCCAATAGAACTAGGCTGGTAACTCTATGCCGCTGGGTAGTGGAAGTTATAAATGGCAGGTTCAAGCGAGATTTCAAATTGTTTAGGCAAGAATATTTTAATCGCGCCTTAAGTCACATGTTTGAGGACTTTCAAAACGCAGCGGCACTCATCAATGCGTTCCAAACACCAATACAAGATAGTATTCATGCATCATCGTTCGTAAATATAATTAATGAACGTTTTGAAATACCGAACCTCTTAGCGGACTATGTTATCCGTTATAACATAAATAGACAGAGGGCATCATTTGAAAGACTCAGCAGCGACCAACCTATTTTTGAAGACTTTCCGGTTTTTTCTGAAGAAGACCTAATTCTGTTTGCACTTGGCACATACCAAATCAAGTTGGCTCGCAGCTACTACGCTGAACACTTAATTGAAGGCTTATACAATATCGAAGTATACCGGGAGCGACAAATAAGTCAGCTCAGAGATTTTATTGAAGAAGAAGATATTTGGTTATTACGTGTGCGAATACAATCTAGACATGTAAGGTCCAGAATATATTATTCTTATATTGTAATTAACCGACAAAGACAAAATAGAGAAGCAATTGCTCATTATTATTGCAGTTGTTTGAGTGGAAGGCGCACAATCGGTTGTTGCGCACACGTTATGTGTGTAGTGTGGTATCTGGCATGGGCTAGACATCAAGACGAGGATATTTTATTACCGGCATCAGAACTCAGTGCTATTATTGTACATTAAATGTATGAATGTGGACGAGGCAAAAGGAGTATGTAAGGATCGTAGCAAGTGGCGTTCTGTGGTTTCTGCCTACCCCCATGGGAAAAGGGCGTGAGTTTATGTATGTAAATGTATGTAAAATAAATGTATTGAAGTAAACAAGTCATTTTATTTTATTTCCTTATTTTTAAGACTAAATCTTAGTAATGAATACGCTAAATCACAGGCTTACATATCTAAAATAAAAATGTATTTAGTTCCATTAATAATGACACTACAGATATAAAACTTCTTGAACCCGTTATTGTAGGGTGATATTAAACCAAAAAAAAAAAAAATGTTCCTGGCCGCTGATAGACCAAGTGCCGTACGATTTTGCCCATTCTCCTTTAATGTTTCCTATAATAAGTTCCATACATTTCTAACAGATGTAACTTAATTTTTGAGGCGGTACGAAGTTCGCCGAGATAGCTAGTGTTGTATATAAAGCAGAGCATTTGTACGATACATGGGTTTTAGGAGGCCCAGAACACACAAGATACAATAAATCCAAAAGCGGTTGATTTGATTCGCTATGTTTTGAGAATTGGTTCCAAACGATCATCATTCCATATGTAAAAACAAAAGAGGGAAAAAAGGTTATGCTTATAGGAGATAATCTATCGTCACATTTCTCGTCTAAAGTATTGGAAGATTGTGAAAAATTCAATATAACTTTTGTGTGCTTACCACCAAAGGCCACACACATTCTGCAGCCTCTTGATGTTGCCTTTTTCGCTCCTTTGAAACATTATTGGCGAATTATTTTGACAAATTGGAAAAAAGGCGACGGCCGGAAATGCAAAACGCTTGCTAAAAAAAGTTTTCCTAGCCTTTTAAGTGAATTATTAAAAATGCTGCATGCACAAGATGCTGCTTCACAAAATCTCAAGTCTGGTTTTGCCAAATGCGGTCTGCTGCCTGTTGACAGAAATAGACCGAAAGAAAGACTTCCTGGACAAACATCGCATGTGGATATAGTACAAAATAGGGCTTCTGGTGTTATTATAGCGATGTTAGAAGAAATAAGGGGTTGTACCGGTGAAACAAAAAGTACGAGGAAGAAACGCTGCAATGTTCCTGCCGGCCAAAGCATAACATTAGCTGATTTAACACTGAAGAACGGAGCAACAAAGAGAAGGGTAAAGGTAAAGGAAAACGGAAAAAACACGACCTGTGACGCCAACATCCTCTATTTTACCGATGATAGAAAATTTAACTCGGCTATCCTGTGAAGTACAAGACCAACAAAATTTGAGCAACAAAGGGAAGGGTAAGGGTAAAGAAAATCAAACATATGTGGCTCTTCTATCCTACGTCGACAAAGTGATTTAATATTGAGAAACAATCCAACTCAGCTCCAGATTACTATGAGAAATATTATAGAAAGTAGAGTAGCACCACGACAGGTAAGGTAATTTAAAAACTACATAATAAAGTAAAAAATACAAAATTTTGATTTCTATAATAATTAATGATTTCTTTGTACTTTATATCTTACCAGGGTATTTTGAGGAAAAGCATAAATTGCATAGATGTTTAGAATGATTGGCCTATTAATGTGCTTTTATTTATTTCCAGATAACAGTATCTGACCGCGTGTGCCATCCTTGCTGGTTACATACACAAAGACAAGCAAGACATGTGAACATCACTGAAGAAAATAGATCTTTGCCTTCTAGTACTTACCCCTCAACAGAAGAATCTCAAGAGGATTACCCTTCTGGATCTAATATATTAGAAGAATCTACTCGTCAAGCAGAGGTACAGACAATTGTCTTATCAGACTACAGACGTGCTGCTAATAGCAATAACCATTGTGTTTTCCCAAATGGCACTAGTACCAGACTGCGTAGCATTAGTGACAGTTTACGTGCAATAATTTTGAGCAATCATAAATATTATCTGCCAAACCTTGCTAGTTTGCTCTGAACATTTGATGAGTAATGCATGGGAGACGCTTTTCGACTCTGAGAATAGCATGCAATCTTTTACTGAACAGCTCGACGTTCCACGACGAACTTTAGAATCGCTAATGGATAAGGTGAGAGAAGTTCTCCTCCAGGATTTTGTACCTGCACATTTAGGCATAAGCCATTTAAGTCGGGAGGAACTGTTAGGACAAAATTTATTGATACCAAATGGATTGTATGGGAATGGTAACAATGCTATAGTCATATGTGATGGCACATACATTTATATTAATAAAAGCTCTAATTACATGTTCCAAAAACAAAGTTATTCCCTCCACAAATACCGGAATTTGTTAAAACCATTTATGTTTGTTGCATGCGATGGATATATTGTTTATTGTTATGGCCCATATAAAGCAACTACATCAGATGCTGATATAATGTCCGGTCTATTTAGATATGAGAATTCAGCTTTGAGATCATATTTTAGACAAAATGATGTGTTCATTCTGGACAGGGGGTTTAGGGACTGTATAAGTTTATTAGAGGGGCGTGGCTATAGAACCTGTATGCCAGAATCACTTTAAGAAGGCGATCACCAATTGACTACTGGACAAGCTAATAGGAGTCGCTGTGTCACTATTTACAGATGGGTGGTAGAGGCCGTAAATGGTCATTTTAAAAGAGACTTTAAACTTTTTAGACAAGAATATTTTCATCGGTCTCTACCACACATGATGCAAACATTCCAAATAGCAGCAGCGCTTTTAAACAAGTTTGGTGTTCGCTTTCAGAACAATGTATATGCAAACGAAATATTAGAAATTATTAGAGAAAGAATGAACTAAGAAAATAATCTAGCAAACATGGTTAATGCCTTAAATATGAATAGAAGAACATCCCAATTCCAAAGTATTACTGCTGATCGTAGTAACGTTTTATTCTTCCCAACCCTTGAATATAGAGATTTAATTATATTCGCCCTGGGAACGTACCAAATAAGACAAGCTCGCTCATATTATGGCGAGCATGTACGTTTCCATGGTGGGTACAGAATCGAAGTGTCCAGTGAACATATTGATTTATCTGAGTATGATTTAAGAGGTACTGGCGCGACAACTCTAATAAGAGGAAAAATAAAGTCACGTCACGTATCCAGAAAGCAATATTATATATCGTCGGCTAAGTATTCTAAGCTGCTTACTCCATTTTTGTCTAAACGGAATTTTTGGTACCAAATCAAAAAGAAAAAAATTACGCGTAATCGTCAAAGATGCTAACGCTACAAACTAACCTCAAATCACAGCTATCGTGCCGCAATATTTTATGCTAACTCCGCGCCTTTCAAACTACGCGCGCAATTTTGACAACTCCCGCCAGTCGACGCCATTTTGTTCGAGCGTAAAGTTTGGTGAGAGTGAGCTGCGGAGTTTTATTTCTAAAGCTTACGTTTTTTTGAGATTAGCGTACTAGACCGGAGTTTTTTAAGAAATGTAAGTACTATTATAATATTTTGGTAATATTGAGACCTTTAACTAAGGTTAATTGATTAAAAAACGCATACAAAATGTGCTGGTACACATAATGGGAGTTAGCAGAATTTCATTTTTAGTTGTCGTTAATGTTTGGGGAGTTGACTACTTTTATTTTGTATTTTTTTTTTGTATACTATTATTGTTGTTTATTTTTTTTAATTTTCGGGGGCTTTGTTGGCGCAAGGTGCTAAGTTTGCTTTTGGCATGCAATGGTCCGGGTTTGATTCCTGTCAATGTCTGCTTTTATTTGATATTTAACTTAATTTTAGTAATAAACTAACACTTGATTTGAATTTTTTTTCGACCGCACATAAATTCTACAAACATTGTAATAATTGTAAGTAGGTATGGATACAAACACATCAGACTACCTAAATCTAAAAAATGTATTATTTGATATTGATATAGATATGTATATAATAATATGCTACATATTTTTTTTTTTTTTTTCTTTATTTGTTTTGGGGTTTTTATCTAACCAGATATGTCAACCCCATCGTGCCTTTTACCATTATTATACTAAGCCTTATAATTAACACATAAACTATACTAATCAGATAGACAGTTATACAAGTCACCGATGCAGGACTGTTACTAAATGAGATAACTTTTTGGCACTTTCTGAAGTTGGGATAAAATTGATTGTATCAATCCTACGTTGAGCCTATTTAAGTCTAATTCTCTCAAAAGTGACTCCCTCTCACGCCTGTTGCGGACACAATCCATCAGCAAATGCTGCACATCCTCGATCTGATTACATTCTCTGCAATTCGGTGTATCAGTTTTTTTCATAAGGAATGCAAACTTCGCTGATGGATAGTGTCCAGAGCGAAGTCTTAAAATTAATTTAACATAGTTTTTACTTAGCTGTTCGACGCCGAACCAAGGCACACGAAGAGGCTCGCTTTGTATGCTCCTATACCATATACCTTTTTGCTGACTTATACTATCAAAGTGCTGTTTCCAGGATTCGTAACAAATTATTTTATATTTAGATATGTATTCCCAATAATCAGGTAAATAGTCTATTGTTGTACCTTCTGCTGCTGCTAATTTAGACAATCGGTCAGCCTCTTCGTTACCACGTAGACCAATGTGAGCTGGAACCCATTGCAACTTAATATCTATATTATTCTTAAAAAATAAAATAATATTTTCAAGAATATCATATGCTATCGATGCACCTCTGAAACCAGAGGCACATCGAGCAATATGCTGTAGTGCGCTTTTACTGTCTGAAAGAATAACAACTCTTTTTAAATTCTGATTTCGACTATAAAGGAGCGCTTGATAAATTGCAATGAGTTCCAGTGTCATTATTGATACATTACAGTTTACTTTAAAACCAAGATTAGTTCCTAAGTGTTGGTCAAATATCCCTGCACCTAGACCGGAAGTACCCTTAGAACCATCTGTAAAAATTTTGTGCCAATTACAATACATAGAATGTAATTCAGCTATAACATCAAACACTAATAAATTTGGATTATAATTGGATTTGGGAACCTTTACACATTCTAGATCAACATTAATTACATTTTTAATTTCAATATCAGTTGCCCAAGTTTCTAAAGTATACATTTTATGAATATCTGTTGAAAGAACCTCTATGTGCTTTACACCATTATATATTTTAACTAATAAGGGTACTTTTTTGTTTTCCCAATATTTGATACTACAAAGGGCACTCAGATCCACAATCAAGTTAACTGTAATATTGTTTGACCATGACATTATTTTTAAAATATATTTATAGGCTAAATACTCTCTTCTTAGAAATAAAGGGGGAATACTCAAATCAGACTCCATTACATGGATTGGAGAACTTCTGATATATCCACCTACAATTCTCAGGGCTTGATTCTGTAACTTATCTAGCTTGGAAACATGAGATTTTGCGCTACAATCATACATAAAGCACCCATAGTCAATTCGAGTTCGAATTAGTGAAATATATAACCTACGTATATGCTTTGTGTGTATTCCCCATGAGCTACCTGTTAGAACTTTTAATAGATTTAGGAATTTTAAACATTTACTAACTGTTTCATTAATATGTTTGCCCCAACGGAGACTTCTGTCTAGCCACATACCTAGGTATTTTATGCATTCTGAGAAAACTAAGGTTTGCTCATTTACTTTTAGGTTAGGAAGTATTCTACGCCTACCCCTACTGTACACACAAAAGGTAGATTTACTTGAAGATAATTCCAAACCAAGTTCATCCAAAACCCTTACAATAGAATCCAACGCATTTTGTACATATACTTCACATACTTTAATATCTTTGTGTTTAACATAGATAACAAAATCGTCTGCATATTGAGACAAAACTACGTCAAGCGGTAGCTGACACAGTTCGTGTGTTATTAAATTAAAAAGTAATGGGGATAAAGGGTCTCCTTGAGCCAACCCTTTATTAGTCCATCTAGCTGTTAACTCATTATTACTATTATCAGATTTGATCTTTAAATATCTTTCACTCAAGAATGCCCATATATAAGAACAAAATTTTGCTCCTATTCCAAGTTTATCTAGAATACTAACTGCTACGTCAATGGAAACGTTATTATAGGCGTTTTGAATATCTAAGAAGCATGCTAATGTAGGAATATTTCTTGAAAATCCAATTTGAATATAGGTGACCAAACGGGTTAATGAATCGAGACATGAATAGGATCTCCTAAAACCAACGGTACACGGTGATAATATTTTGTTTCTTTCAGTGTACCACTCTAATCGTTTTACTATCATTAAATGAAAAATTTTACATAAACATGAGATTAAAGATATAGGTCTTAATTTAGGATCAGAATTAGAATTATTAGCTTTAGGGATTGGAATTATTTGAATATGACGCCACTGTTGCGGTACAATACTAAATTTAAAAATTTTGTTGTATATATCAAGCAAATAAATTTTAATAAAGACGGGTAGATTAGAGATCATAGAATAAGATATACCATCCTCGCCCGGAGCTGAATCCTTTTTTTTAACACAGTTTTCAAGTTCTTGAATATTGAATTCGCGTTCCAAAACATCATTGTTAGAAACATACATAGGCGCTTGGTTTGGAACATAATCAGGTGTTAATGTGTACAGTAATTCTTTTTGTTTCTCAATGGGGGGGTACATTCGAAGTTGCTTATAGCCTTTTATCCAACGCATTCGTCGCCACATTTCAGACACTGTCGTAACTTCATCGATGGAATCACAAAATCTATGCCAGCCTACAGACTTTGCCCTTTGGATCAAAATTTGAGATTCTCTAGTTTTGACTTCTAGTTTGGTCAAATTGTCAGGGGTCGGGTTGCGTCGGAAGTTAGATAAACATAATCTACGCTGTGCTACTATTTTAGACAGTTCAGGATTCCAGTATTCTCTTGGTTTAAAATTACTAGAGGGTTGACAATTACTTTTAATACACGGAATATATTTATCTGCAGAATTATTAATTTGAAGTATTAAATAGTCGTACATTTCCTGAACATTGTCGCTTAGGGAGTTAAAATTTTGTGTAAGGTGATTTTGGTATTCCTTCCAATTAGCTTTAGAATAGTTTCTTTTTTTAACAGTTATAAAATCGTTAGTTATACTGGTTGAAATTTTAATAATCATGTGATCGCTACCCAAATTTTCGTTGAAAACTTGCCAGTCAAATTTAATTGCAATGTCTGAAGATGTGAATGAAATATCCGGTGAAGTTTCTTGTAAATTTCCGCTTACTAGTTTAACCCGTGTAGCCGCACAATTATTAAGAGAAACAAATGAATTTTCAAGTGCCGCGTCCAATATCTGCGTACCTCTGATATCCGTTTTAACGGACCAGTTGGTGTGATGACCGTTGAAATCGCCTGCTATTAAGGTTTTTTTTGAAAACAAAGAAAATATCTGTTCCCAGTCTGAAAACTGCGTTTGGACAGAAGATGGGCAGTAAATAGCTACTACATTTTCTATATTATTACAATTTATCAATTTAACGCAAACAATTTCTATTCCACTATTTCGAACTCGAACCGAACACAAGTGAGACCGTATGGATTTATGCACTAAAATTGAGACGCCTCCATAGGAATCATATCTATCAGATCTATAGATGTTATAGCCTCTAATATGAATATCAGTTTCACTATCTAACCATGTTTCACTCAGAATTGCTATGTGGACATTTTCTTGATTGAGGAGCTCAGAAAAGGGAATTAGTTTAGGTCGGAGACTTTGAGAATTCCATTGAAATAAGTTGATTTTGATATTTTTGCGTGTACTATCCATCTAAATTATCTATTAATTTTCCAAAAATGCCTCCACCTAAGAATCTGCCTAGTAACATCTCCTTGATTTCTTCATAAATAATTTTAATTACCAATATAACCTTATCCTCAAAAGTACCTTCAGACTTGTAAATATTTTTAAACTTATTAATAAACTTTTTAAGTTCAAACTTATATCGTGACTCTTCGTTTCCTTCTCGATGTTCTTCGTTCAGAGTTCTTTTTTCTTTTATGATCGGCTGTTTTAGAGCATTCTGACTTTTCCTAATTTTTGTTTTTTTTTTTTTTTTCCCACCTCCATTTCTCTGAGCTGTATGTGTTATATAATCTGTGCTATCTTGTTGTAACATTTCCATTTCTTCCTCTTCTTCCTGATCTGATTGTTCAACGATTTTTTCTTGATTTTGTATTGATCCTGTTTTGTTTCCTGATATAATGCTAGAGTAGCTTCCAGCTCGTATTTCTAAGTTCGTAGGTTTTATAAAGTTTTTTGAGGTATCATTTGGTGTGTATTTACTTTTTTGCCGTTTTTCAATATATTTTTTAAGTGCCATTCGATATGTTAATTGCTCACTACTCATAATATTCCTTATCTCTTTTTCTTTCAAAAAGAAAGGGCAAGATTTGTCGATGACAAGGTGATTACCTTTACAATTAAGGCATACGAAATTATTAAGATCACAATTCACATGATCACCCCCGCATTTTGGGCACAGTTTCTTCTTCGTAGGACAATATTTTATTACATGTCCAAATTGCCAGCATCCCGAACATTGAGTCACTGGGAATACGTAAGATTCAACCTTAAATCGGCACCCGTACGCGTAGATATGAAGCGGTAAATTTTTACTTTTAAAACCAACTCTCACTGACTCACTGTCAATCCATTTACCCTCCGAATCAACTCGTTTTAGTCTTTTTATAGTTACTATTTCGGTACTCGATTCAAAGATGTCCCTGAGCTCCTCATCGCTTATATCAAGATCAACCCCTTTTACCACACCATAAGATATTGACAACTCACTAATCAATTGGCATCTGCATCCCATTTCCTTAAATTTTATACAGTTTAATAGTTCAACGGCATCTTCTTTTTCTTGAAATTGAACAAGTACCTTGTTAAAACTTTTAAATTTAATTCTGATAACGTTTTTGATATTTTCAGATCTTAGTAATTTAGCTAATGCCATTTGCTTAGGCATACTTTCAACCGACGTAATACATACTTCGTGTTTATCATGGAAATTCACATTTTTTTCCACATCTACCTTCATATTTTCGGTTAACGACAAAGCGCTTCGAATGAAACGTTTGGGTTTCCTTCTGTTTACAGTAATAAAGTCATCATCCTCGTTACTCTCATCTTCCCTTTCCTTTCTTTTCTCAGCTAATCTCTTATCACTTTCACTTGTTATATCATTTCGCAAATTACTTAGCTCCAACGATTTGTCAACTTGTTGTTGGATTTTAGGTAAACTCCCCACATCACCAGCGTCATCATCTTCTTCTCCACTTCCCATTGTATAAACTAAAAAGTATTATTTCGCTAACCCAAGGTAGTACTAATTGCGTGACGTATAAGGACACCGAGAATATGGTACACGAGCGCACGCTTCGAAAGCGCGCGAGCGACTGCTACATAATTCATAATTAACTTGAACATGGGTTGAATAAATTTGACAGACTTAGGTAGGTTGATCTGTTGGCGTACCTAATGTTGTTGCATTTTTTTGTTCTTGTCTTGTTGCCTGTTTTCTGGCTGCTTGGTGTGGGGGTATAGATCGCTTTTGTTTTGTTTACAGATGGCGTCTGACAGAGCTAAAAAGCTAATCAGTTTAGCGCTTTCTAAAGAGCTAAATTGCGATGTCATAACCACGCAAGAATCGGTATTGTCTAATCTGGAAAATAACAATCTCCTTAATAATTATGATTCCGAAGGAATAGATATTAGGTGTACCGACATATCAAACAATCTTATTGAAATGATACGCCTCCCATTAGAATCTAGTTCTATTGTGCCACTGGCTAATATTGAGAACTGTTCTCTGGTAGAAAATACACAGATTGAAATAATTGATCTCCCTGACATGACTACATGTGACCTGCCCAATGAAGAAGCAAACACGATTTGTGATAGTATTATTCCAGAAAATAATGATGAAGATGTTTCTGTCCTCGCTTCACAGTTGCAAGAAACATATAATGATGATTGTAATGTGGAGAATTGGGATATAGATGATGACTGTAATGTGGAGAATTGGGATATAGATAATGACTGTAATGTGGAGAATTGGGATATAATATCCAATTTCAGTGATGAATTAGGCCGCTCTAAACTAGTGGCGTATTCGTCAACCTCGGATGATGACAGCGTCACTTCCTTACCAACGAAAAGCAGGACAAGAAAAAGACGTTCGCAAGTAAATAAAAGTGACTGGTTTGCAGAGAAAAATAAAAAATTACGCGAACATGGCGCACAATATTATGGCAAAATTAAAAAAGATTCCAAATGGAAACTGTAAGAGAACCAAAGCGTATAAAAAACAGATGCAAATGTGACAACAAAACAGGTATAATTAAGTGCGCTACTGTAACTGATGAACAACGAATAATAATATTTAATAATTTTTGGAAAAACTTTACATGGGGAGAGAAAAAAGTATTTGTCAATGATACTGTTCAGGCAATTCCAACAAAACGTCAAAGGGATCGAAAACAGTCAGATAAATCTCGAAGAACACAGTCATTCAAATATAACTTGAAAACAGCTGATGATGATTATATAAGAGTATGCAAAACTATGTATTTGAACACATTGGCAATAGGACGAATGACAGTAATAGCCTGGAAAAATAGAATGAAACATGATTGCATTCCTAATCAACTTAGAGTTATTAAAGATAGAGCAGACCCTTTTACAGACAGACAAAAATCAATGAACGAATTCTTCGACTCTCTGCCGACAATGGAGTCCCATTATTGTCGAGCCTCATCTTCAAGACAGTATCTACAACCTGATTGGAAAACCAAAATGGATTTGTATAAGTTTTACGTGTCTGACTGGTGTAAATCACATGCCACAGAACCGCTATCAAGAACTTCTTTCTTTGAAGTTATGGCATCTAGAAACCTTTCACTGTTCCGTCCTAAAAAGGATGAGTGTGAAACATGCACAAGATATAAGTCTGGCACAGTTGAAGAAAATGATTACCAATTACATATAATGAAAAAAGAAGAAGCTAGAAAAGAAAAGCAAGCTGACAAAGAAAATAATAAGTTTGTATTTACAGTAGATCTCCAAGCAGTTTTGATGGCACCTCAGTCCAATGTCAGCACATTGTACTACAAAACCAAGCTGCAAGTACATAATCTGTGCTTTTACGATAACATCACTAAAGATGGCTATTGTTTTGTGTGGAACGAATCGGAAGGAGGGCTAAATGCAGATGAGTTTGCCTCTATTTGGACGTATTTTATTGAAAAAAAGATTCTCTCAAAAGTTGAAAACAAAACGGATGTATGTGTTATTATTTATTCTGATGGCTGTGGTTACCAAAACCGCAATAACTTTATCAAACGCCCTTCAAAATTTGGCAGTTAAAAACCAAATAACCATCGAACAAAAGTATTTAGAAGTCGGACATACATAAATGGAGGTGGATGCTATGCATTCCTCAATAGAACGAAGGATGCGTAACAGGATTGTAAATGTACCCGCAGACTACGTTCAAATTATTAAGTCCGACCGTAACAACCAATTCTATGTTCAATATTTGGAACATGGTTTTTTTAAAGCTTTCAATAGTTTAACAAGCTATAAAAGTATTCGGCCAGGCCGTTCGGCGGGAGACCCTACGGTCACCGATATACGTGGGCTGATGTATTCTCCATCGGGGGATATCTCGTACAAACTACGATTCAGTGAGCCATGGACACTGCTGCCCCAGAGAAAGGGATTTTTTTCAGCAATCAGTTTTGACGAAATGCAAAATTTACACCAAGGAAGACTCAAAATTAAAGCTAAAAAATACAACGACCTACAACAAATTAAACAAGTCCTCAAGTCAAGTCCAAGCCAGCAGATTTTCGAGAATTTTATGATAATTTACCGCATCACTAAATACTGCATTTTTTTTATAAACTTTTCATTTATGTTTAATTATCTCTTTTATTAATAAACGAAACTTATTAAGTAAATTCGTTTTTTTTTTCAATAGAATTACTTAGATATTAAAATTTGATAACTCCTAAACCTATTGCGGTAAAAAAAATATTGCAAGTGTAAAAAATGCTAACTCCGATTTTAGGCCCTAAAGTGTATTTAATATTAATATAATTAAAAAAAAATGGTGTAATAATAGGTAATGGTAAAATATCTACCAACTGGAATTTAGATATTGCAGTCGGTTAGTAATTATAATTTTAAACTCTTTTTTTCTTATTTCTGACAAGTAGTATGAGAGGGAGTTAGCAATTTAGCTTATTTAGCCGACGATATATATCTTAATAGAAAATGATATTCCAGGCCGGATAGGTATCTGTGAATATTGTTGTAATTGCTTAGTTGGTCGGCGCACAGTAGGATGTTGTGTCAGACATCAACAAAATATTTCCGCACCGACAGAATTTTTAGATGAAATTATTATAAGAGAGGATGAAGATGAAAAAATATTTTTGTAAAATAATAATATTGTTTTATTAGTCCCCTCCCCTTCAAATAGTTATTAGGAAAGGGCCTATTACACTACTCGTTATAACGACTCGATATTAAGACTCCGAGTAATGTAAAAACAGACCGGTTGATATAACGAGTAGTGTAATAGGTCCAGAAATGCTATTCCTAAAGCTCTGTACTCAAATACGGTATTACTCGATAGTTTTACTCCAAAACGAGTAAATATTAACGTGTGGACCGCAAGACTCACGTCTCGAAGGCAGTAGAGTAAAACCGTATGTGAGTACGGAGCATAAGATAGATTCTTTCTCATCCAAAGCATTAGAAAAATAACGGATAGTGTTTAGTATTTATTTCTTAGATTGTTGAATCTTTTGTTGGTGTCATTTTTGACGTACGGATAACCTATAAAAAAGTATAAGTTCATATTTGAATATCTATTTTTCTCGGCCTTTTCTAATTAAAATTCTTGTATATATGGTGTCAGGGGCTGAAGCTGAGTCAAACAGAATATTTTTCAATTAAAGGCATAAGGTTTTAATCACAACTAAAACAATGTATGGGAACCTGCCAATGTTCTTTGCATGCCTTATGGTAGAATATGGCTAATGGACCCTTTTATAATTATGTTTAAGACCTTTTCTTTTGTACCCATATTCGCAAATTATTAAATGATTTTGAAATGAAAGTGTATCTTTGAAAAAAACAATGAATTTACTGATGGATGCGAGTGACAGTGAAGAAGAAGACATACCGCTTAATACTTTTCAAAACCCTGTTCATCTTATAATCCGTAAAACTGTCACAGAATACTCAACCGAAAAACGCGTGGCAAATGACGTCGACCCTTTAACTTGGTGGAAAGTGAACAAGGCAAGGTACGGTCTTCAAGATTGTAATGATGATTATTTAAACATTAAAAAGTAATATAAAGAAAGACTGATAAAAGTTTCATAGATGTGTTTTTGTTAGTTTCAATTGCACTAAGTTTTATTTTTTAAGCTTTTTAAAGTAAAAAATAATGTTGTTTTTGATTTTTGAAGTGTTTACTTACTTGTGATTCTGATGAAAAATAAGTACAAGTCATGATGGCCCAGTGGTTCAAACCCGGGCAAGTACCAATGTGAGTTTTTCAATTCATATGTACTTTCTAAGTTTATCTTGGACATCACTGACATCGGTGAAGGAAAACATCGTGAGGAAACCTGGACTTATATAATTAATATAAGTCTGATATCGCCAACCCGTCTTGAGCAAGCGTGGTGTTAAAAACGCTCTTCCTCTCTCCAACCATATCCAAACTTTGCAGTGCCCGACAGGGTCCATAATTGTTTCTCTCTAATTGTATCTTTACCACCTGTATGTACATTATGGATTGCAATAAATCATTTGAATTGAATTGAATTGAATTGGTGATTAAGGCAAACTGAACCCTGGCGCGGTAGGTTTTGCTTGTTTTAAAACTAATTTTTAGGCAAATTAAAACATTTAGAACCCAAAATAAATTTATATTTTAGGATACATTCCTTCTCTATACCATGTACCCGTTCAATACACGATGCAATATAGTTTTCTCGATAGAAAAAAATGCTGAAGTTACTTCGATTTGCAGTTTTTTTACAAGCAAAGTTTCATTTTAAACAAGTACTTACTATAATACTCTATTTTTATAATTAATATTGATTTATTTATTAATTTGATATATGATGATAATATATTTAATTAATTTTGGAATCGATTCTACCCGATTTCTTACATTTATATATTTTTTATCGATTTTTTAAGTGATTTTCGGCCCGCGCGTCGTCGCTTACCCGATTGCCAGTGTCCTGCGGGACGTTACCGTGGAGAAATTGTGCCAAATTTTTGCGCGCGCGCTTCACTTCTGCTGCGTAAATAATATTAATTCGAAATAAAATAAATTATAAATAATATTGTACTTAAAAATACCATTGTTAAGATTTTGTTTACGTGTTTATTTCTCATTGTGTAAATAATTTTTATACAGCTATTAAGACAATTTATATTTGTGAGTTTGTGAAAATGGCAAATAAAAGAAATAAAATTAGGACTAAATCACGGTTGAAGGCAAAAAAAATAGCAAAAGAAATATGGTAAGTTATGATTTTTATTAATTTATTCCTATTGACCCCAGTTACAGTTTTACGAAATTTATTATTTCCCTACAGTAGGTTAGTGAAATGCCTTTGATGTCGGGTGACACCGCCCGCACAAAATAGATCGGTACAGAAGTCATCTCATGTAGGTACCTATGTGCTTTACTTTTCATACCTACGTCTACGCTCGGCCGCGCTTGGGTCGACAGCGACGCTGCTCTGTCCGAGCGCGCCCGGGCGCGGCGATACCTAAGTACCTAACATAAAATTGTAAAAACATTACATGGCCACAAAGTCATATTAGCTTTCTTCTTGTCTCCTTTGTGCCGCCCGTGTACTTACACTTAGGTACATTAATCTCTAATCTTTTGTAATAAGTAGAGGAAGGGGTGGTAATTTGGAACCCGCTGTTAATTTGGAACCCCTTAATATCTCAGAAACAGACAGCGATATCTGTTAAAAAACTATGCAATTACGTTGAACTGGTATCATAGAATGTATTCACTGCCACTAGCGCCAGTTTTGCATCGAGTTTGAACCTGTCATTCAAAGTTGAAATTTTATGTCACCGGCAAATGTTTTTTCTTTTATTCGTTTATATTGTCAAAAGTTTTTATTTTAGTCTAAAACTAATACAGTGGGTGTTAAGGGAAGTACTTTACGCATAAGTTCAAATTGTCACAGGTAAGTTTTAAGGTTTGTTTTAACGAGTTTTAGTTTTCTTAATTATTTGATAACATAGTAAGGTTTTGAATTTGGAACCCAATAGGTGCGGGTAATATGGAACCGGGTTCCAAATTACCCGCAGTGCATTAACATCACTTTTTTCCTGATTCCAGTCATGCCTCGAACTCAATTGTTACCAAAGCCGAAGTCGAAAAGAAAAACTTGGGCCAGGAATAATATGATTGAAGCTGTAAAAGCAGTAAGAGAAAAGAAAATGGGTTTGAAAAAAGCGGTCAAGCTTTATAATGTTCCAAAAACTACTCTGCAAAGGTTTGTGCACAGTGACCAGCCTCCCGATGAGGTTGTAAATACTACTATAGGAAGAAGACCTGTCCTGCCATCTCACCTTGAAGAAAGCCTTGTGTCATACCTTCTCGTTATGGAAAGTAAATTCTATGGCTTGACCCGTCAGGATGTTCGTAAAATGGCCTATCAGTTGGCTGTGAAAAATAATGTCGAACATTCGTTTAGAAATAACATAGCCGGTCGAGCTTGGCTTGATCATTTCTTATTACGCCACAAAGATAAGCTTTCTATTCGATCACCAACAGGAACTTCCAATGCTCGGGCTCAAGGTTTCAATAAAGAAGCAGTGGATAAGTTCTTTGACATCCTCGAAGAAGCATTCCAAAAACATAATTATCCACCAGAGAGAATCTTTAATGTCGACGAAACCGGGCTATCTATCGTGCAGAGTAAAATGGTTAAAATAATTGGTCTGCGAGGGAAAAGACAAGTAGGTAGCATTACTGCGGCTGAACGTGGATCATTGGTGACAGTGGTATCAGCGATGAGCGCAAGTGGCATATTTATTCCACCGCTGCTGATATTCCCACGCAAAAACATGACGCAAACGTTGATGAAAGGAGCTCCGCCAGGTTCTATCGGAAGATGCCATCCATCAGGATGGATTCAGGCCAATCTGTTTACGGACTGGTTCCATCATTTTATTGAAAAGACCCACCCAACAGAAGCATCACCTGTTCTGTTAATTCTTGATGGGCATTATTCACACACACGCAATTTGGATATTTTGATGGCAGCTAGAGCTAATAATGTCACAATTATTAGTTTACCTCCACATTCAACACACAAGATGCAACCTCTTGACCGTTCTTTTATGGGTCCCTTGAAAACTTATTACAGCGAAGAAATTAGACAGTGGTTACTCAATTCTAACCGGATGTTGACTCCATACGAAATAGCTGAATTGCTGGGACGTGCTTATCTCAGATGCCAAACTGGAGCTATTGCTGTGAATGGGTTCAGAGTAACTGGTATTTACCCGATGAACAGAAACGTATTTACTGAAGCCGACTACATAGCAAGCTCAAGTGGGACCACTCCTCAAGCTACTGATGATGACCCTCATCTACCGTCTACCAGTACACCTGTTGCTGTTCAAATGCCACAGGCACAACCTCGACCAGGCACTAGTGGACAGGCAAATCGAGCTTCCCAGCAAGTGATCAGCAACCCTGTTGTTTTCCCTGAAGATATCTTACCGGTACCGACACCAAAGAATAAAAAATCTAACAGAGGCCGCAAGTCCTCTGCTGCTACTTTATTGACCGGATCTCCCTATAAACAGCAACTCGAGGAGTCAATCAAGTCTATAGCGCAGAGAGGAAGAGGCCGGGGAAGAGCTCGTGGACGTAGTGGTAGGCAGAGAACAGCAAACTCTTCTAGAACTCCTCCGAGCAGACAGGAATCTACATCATCGGATTCTCAATCATCAGTTTCTTCAGGTGACACTGTAGTGTCAGAAAATGCTACTGCACATTAGGGTGGGCCACGAATGTATGAAGAAAAAAAAAGTGGTTAATTTAAATATGTAATAGCGATAAAAGGGTGTTATAGTGCGTCTTTAATTCATATCCAAAAGATTTTCAAGATTGGATATCATATTCTGCCTCCGAATTGATCTCGAAGTTTTGAAAAATTTAACAAAAAAGCTTTTTTATTAAATCTTTTTAGAACAAAAAAATGCAAGATTTAATATACTTTTTTGTAATAAAACGCAAGGTAATAGGATATGTTCGTTTATTAAAGAAAAATAAAGAATCAATATGCAGTAAAAGTATGTTAATTATTATTTTTAATTAACTACAAAATCCTTCTTGCTGTCAAATTTTGGCATATCTTTGCGAGATTCTATCTGAGCCTTAATGAAGCCTTCTCTTGCAGATTTGCTGCATAAAGTATTTGATGCTTCAGTCACAGTCTTGACGGCCCGTTCAACTGCTTGAGTATGACATGGCAGGCGTAGTAGAGGCAATTCACCCTCACCCCCTTGTGCAACAAATATTTGCAAATCTTCGACACTTATACTCTTGAGAATAGGTGGTTCAGTGACATTAAGCTGCCAATCAATAAGATCGAGGTAAGAAGAGGCGTCTAGGTTTAAGTCGGGAACTTGAAACAGTCTGAGTTTTGTGTGTGTCTGAGTAATGGCACGGGCTTTCAGAATACGACGCGCAGCTAACTCACGAACGTGTTTTTGTGGGTCAGTCAACATTGCCAATAATGCATTTTCAGGGTGAGCAAAATAGCTATTTCTTGTGATGACAGGATCTATTATAGTTTTGAGATTAGCTGGTAGGTACCTAGAGGCAGAGATTAGTTTCCACAAATGTCGTGTTCCGTCTTTACAAGTAGGATGAGTCTTTATGGCGAACCAAGTCGGAGTGTAAACTTTCACAACATAGGTTGCTAAAATAACTAGGTTTTCAGAAGGAGCTTCTGTCGCAACATAAAGACGGACTATTCGATTAGCACGGGTGAGCCATCTGGCATGAGACATCTTGCCTGGTGATTTATTGGCTAAGTCTTCAGGAAACACACCGCTTATGACAGCAGAGACAATTCTATACAAATATAATTGGTCGGTACTAAGATCTTGACTTGATAACTCTGGTAACTCCGAAGGAATCGGATGAAACTCAACAACACGTTTGTTTTCACAGTTTTCCAGTTGTTTTCCAATCGTTCCTGTAAATGTTTGAGGTCCCGATGTAGCGCCATCAATATGTGTGAACAAATGTCGAAATGGTAACTCATTCATGTGAAGCAAGCAAATAATCCATTGTAATGGTTTATTTAATCTCTTCTCTAGTAAACGTATAACACCTCCATATTTTCCAACGTTAACATTCGTTCCATCGCATCCAATCGCCAGTACAGATTCCAATGAAATGTTTTCTTTAAAAAAATAATCAGTAATGGCTTTTTCTATTCCCTTAGAAGTTCCAGAGGTTGGAGAAACATAGCCCAAATACTTTGACTCTGGTTCTTTTATCAACGAAATGTGTTCTTCTAGGATACTCTGTCTGTAATTTCTGCCTGCTTTTTTCGACATAACTAAGGTTTTATCTTTTCGGCCATCGAAATATAAAGCGGGTACTTGTAAAACTCTGTCTTTTGCCATTATGTTCTGTCTTGTTTTTGATCTTTCCCTGCGTAGTTTATTTTTGTCAATAACCGGTATGGATGATCTGGTAGCTTGCAAAACTACTGAAGCGATAGCTGCCCCTGCCCTGTCTGATATTCCGTACCTGTCACACGTTTTCGCGAGCGTAGAATAATCCATGCTAACGGCGGCCTTCTTTTGCGGAGCTTCAGTTGCAACTAGCTTGAGTGAATCGTCACCACCAGACTCATTGGAATCAGAGGAAGTAGAAAATATATCGGTTTGAAGGGGCTGGCTTGTCGTTGGCTTATGTGAGGTGCATTCTTCCTGATATTTACGCGAGGCTATTTGCGTTTGAAGTTTCCGTTTTAATTTTTTTTAAGTTGATTCGTAGTAGCGATATCGGTGTTTCCTATGATCATATTTCTTGTGGTACGTTGATCAATTAAGAAACAGTGCTCCTTGATAGGTACTCTCCGATCTCTAGAACAGTTACACTCATTCAAGTTCTTACACTTGCAAGCAGAAATATCAAACAAAACCTTGCTGCCACGCCGGAACTCTTCTAATGTTTTTTCTGATATTTTGGGGTAGGACTTCAATAGATTTTTGTACTTCAAATGATAACATTTTAACATTTGAGTCACTCTTGTGTGGGAGACAATAGGAAGAGATGCTTTTTTCCATATTTCTTCGATTCTAGTCGAGATAATATTCGCAATTTCCAAAAATGTTGGTTCCTTTTTAGTATCTTTTTCAAATTTGAACTGCCACCGCGCCCACTCATAATATTTCATAATTTCTTCATAAGTTGGTAGCATATTATCTTTAATATCACTTATTTCACCAAGTAAAGGACACTTTAACGAGTTTCGAGTGCGATCCATGGTAAAAACGAGCGTAACACAACTTCACGATTAAGTAGCCGTAGCGTCACTGGCGCGTAATAAATGTCGCGCAAAGTGCAATCGACGCCCCCCGCCACCTCACTTCACTCCGTAAATAATCAAAACAATGACGGTTATTGATTGGTTTTAAGAAGTTGATTATATTTGAATGTCAATAATATGAAAAACGTATTATAAGTCTCAATTTCAATTATTCATATTGGTTGTTGAAAGTACCCCTAAAAAACGAAAATTTTGAAACTTCAAAGCTAATCCGGAGGCAGTTAATCAAAATAGAAACTAATAATAATTTGCACATTTACTTTATACTACATTTAACACCCTTTCATCACTATTACAATTTAAAAAAATAAAAAAATGAAAAATGACCCACCCTACTGCACATGCCCAGCCCACAAACGAAGATGACGCTTGTTGCATTTTTTGCTCTGAAAATTACTCCAATGATCGACGTGGTGAAACTTGGATTCAGTGCCAATCATGTGGGTTGTGGGCACATATTGAATGCTCAGGATGCGACGCAGAATATTATATTTGTGATTTTTGTAAATAAATTTATTCCATACTTGTAATTTGGAACCCGGGTTCCATAATACCAGCACCAGAGCTCCGAACACATTTTTTTCAATTTTTCAATAAAGCAAATTATTTCCCTTAATGAGTGGTTTTATTTCGTTAATTCGTTCCTAATATAAAAGTTAATAAGTTTTTTAGTATATAAAATATTTTTTCGAAATGATTAGTTAAATAGTTTTTCTAAAATACTTAAGAAACAAAGTAGGGTTCCAAATTACCACCCCTTCCTCTACTATAGGTAACTTATTTTATTGTTTCAGTTCAAAAATGATTCGAAATCTCTCAAATTATTTATTAGAATATGAGGAGACCACACAGTAACTAAAATTGTGCATCTGCCTAGCGTATCTGCCAAAAGAAGAAATTGAAGACGGCTGGCTTGCAATAATGGAAAACAGGTAGTTAAGAATTTTTTACACTTTACTAAAGCTGGACTATTCCTTATATTTTTACTTTTGCAAATCAAATCAAATCAAATCAAAAATGTTTATTTGCTAGAAAATACATACAAATTCAAGGATAGATCTTACGTCCTAAAAGTCTTTGTATTCTGCCTGCAAGCAAGCGTGCAAATTATTTACTTATGTCTATTTATGTAATTATTATCATGCAATTAATATTATTACAAATATTCTAATCTCAATTATTCATTTTCATTCAATAGTACATACCTAACATTAATTTTTAAATTCCATAAATTCCTTAATGCTATAGAAACAACTCTCTTGTAGCCAAACGGTCAATTTTTTTTTAAATAGATTACCCTGCAACAATTTTAAATCATTTGGAATGTCATTATAAATCAGTATACACATATTAAACACATTTTTTTTATAAATATCTTTATGACTTGGTGGTTGATACAATAAGTTGTGAAACTTAGCCCTTTTTTGTCTTGGTAGAACCTCACTACGTTGCTTAAAGTAATGCGAGTGATTCTTGGTAAAAACGCAGATATCTCTTATATACATACAGGGTAGTGGAAGAATGTTACATTTTTTAAAGAGAGGTTTACAACTATCTAAGAACCATGCTTTGTTTATAACCCGGATGCAACGTTTTTGAAGCTTGAAAACTCTGTCAGAATCGGTCGAGTTGCCCCACATTATAAGTCCATAGCTTAGGACAGATGACACATAACCGTGATAAGCCGAAAGAGCAGCTTCTACAGATACATTTTGTCTTAACTTTTTCAACGCAAACACAAACCTATCAAGTTTCTGACAAATGTGTTCCACATGGCATTTCCAATTTAGATGTTTATCTAAAATAAGTCCTAAAAATTTTAATTCATCCACTTGATGTACTTTTTCATCTTTGCAATTAATGTCCAAAGGTAATTGTTTGGTATTATAGGAGTTACATTGTATTGATTTCGTCTTACTAATGTTTATATTCAAATTATTACTCTCCATCCAGCTTATTACATCTGATAGGGTCTTTTCGGTGACTGATTTGTAATCTTTTTTGTCGTGACATTTTATAATAACTGTAGTATCATCTGCAAAAAGGATACATTTCTGCAAAATGGCCTCCGGAAGATCATTTATATATAGCAAAAAAAGTAAAGGACCGAGAATGCTACCCTGAGGCACACCACACTTATTTATTATTGCTATTGAAGTGAAAATCTCTTTGGTATAAATTTTGTAATTTTTCTTTACTAATTTGGATATCTCGGTACACTGTTTCCTGTTTCTTAGATAGCTAGCTAACCATTCATGAGCTTTTCCTCTTATGCCGTAGAAGTCCAATTTGTTTAAGAGCTTCGAATGATTCACAAAATCAAAGGCCTTGCTCATATCTAAGAAGAGACACACCGGTGGATTGCCATTGTTTATGCTTTCTGTTACAAGTTTAATTAAGTTAAAGATTGCAAGAGCAGTTGAACTACCCTTACGGAAACCAAATTGCTCTTTGCATAATATTTTATGTGTATAGAGAAAATTATTTAACCTGATAAGCATTGCTTTTTCAAAAATTTTAGACATAATAGGTACTATGGTGATAGGACGATAGTTATTAGGGTCTGACTTGTTTCCCGTTTTAAAAAGTGGTTTCACGATAGACATTTTTAACTGCTCAGGAAATACACCTTCCGAGAACGATAAATTTATTATATGCGCTATTGGATGACATATCCAAGTAGCACACGCTTTCAAAACTTGCGTGGCAATGCCGTCATATCCACTAGTCTTGCTATTATTTAGGGACATAATGATTAAATGCACAATCATTCGATCGATTATTTTCTTTTCAGTATTCCAGACGACCAAGTAACAAAGTTCAATGATTATTTTGTTGAACAATGGCTTGAGCCTGCGGATATGATCGCAAAGCGGTGTTGTTATAAGGAACAACATAGAACCACTAATTTAGTAGAGGCCTGGAATCACCGATTAAAAAACCACCTGGAAACGAACCCGTCTTTATTGTCGTTTTTAGAAATGGTTAGGATTGATATTTCTACCTACGGCACGGCACAAGCGAGGTAATATTATTTATTTTACTTATATATAAAACAATTTAAAATATTACTTAAAAATATTATTTTTAAGTTATATTTAGCTTTAAAATATTATTACAATACAAAAAAAATTGTAGTTAAAAAGAAATTTATTAAGATGTTTACCTATCTTTTTCTTTCAGACTGAAAAACAAAAACATTCCTGTGAGCAGAAGAAAGAACAACACAAGAAAGAATGAAAAAATGATTGCCAATTTAACTCAAGATTATGAAAACAAAAAAATTAGCACAATCATGTTTTTAGAACAAATCCGCCCATATGTGGCAGTTCGTCGTAAAAAGTGATAATTTAACTTGCATAATGAAAAGAGATGATTTTGCATGTATACTATTTTTAAGTTTTAAATTTTAAAATTTTAATTTTTATATTTGTTTAAGTTTTTACAGTTGATTATTTCTATGCTAGCAAAATTTCCTTATTATTTTAATTTTTAAAGATTATTATAATTAAGTTAAATGATTATCTTGATTATAGGTGATGAAAACTGTGATTTATTTAAAAAATATTACTAGATTTCTTATCGAGATATATAAATATATAATGAAAAATAACTAAGACTTCAATTTTTCAAAACATACCTCTAATATAAAAGTATTTCTTTGTTATAAATATAATTACGATCTAATGTTATGCATATACTTACAATCAATATAAGTACATTTAATATTTTTGTAAAACAATTTTTGTGCCTGACAGTACATTTGATCAAAACTTACTTTGAATTAAATTAATCGAATCGGGGGCGTCGGCCACAGGTGCGTCGACCACTGGGGGCCTAAGCCACGGACCCGATACGGACACTTGTAATTTTTGCAAATTTTTTATGCACAATACTCGACTATCTTTTATTTAGTCGTCTAAAATTCCTGGTTTCAATTATTGTGCTATATACGTACCCACCCTACTTGTATCCTGGTGCGCGTTTCCGCGTTCGTTATGGGTTTGACCAAATTTCCAAATTTTCCAAATTTCCTCCCTTTCGATAACCCGCGGAAAGGTGCGTCTTTTGACACCCCTCTCGTCGTGCTAGCGATATGTATAAATTCTATTAGCTCCACTTTTGTGATCCGCACGTCGTTTACCTACTTAGGAAATCCACCTAAGCCGCGCAGCCGAACACTCAAATCGGGATAGCTTTATTTCTAAAACTGACATTTTGACGCTGATTTCAGCATAGTTTCCCCAAGTAAAGCACCCTTAGGCGTCCCGACAGGTTTTAATTGGCTTACGCGAAAAAGGTTTTGGATACGAAACTTGTAATTTATTGTGACTGCTCGCCTCACAAAAGTGAAGCCTTCATTTTTTTTGTAATTTAACCAAGAATTAGTTATAGCCAAATTAAACATGTGCGCGATAAATCGCGTTGTCCATTTTCTTGTCCGATATCTCGACGGTGCCACAGCTAAGAGACGATCAGCAAGATCGACTCCTCCCATATTTGAATTATATTGTTTTACTACTTCCGGTCGTGGGACAGTAACATAAACTATATTCTGCTTACACCACCTTTGGCAAGTGTCGGAAGTTTGGGCAGCGTGCACAGTAGACAGAAAAGTGACTGGTTTATCATCAAGCCATTTAGTTATAGCTATATTCTTCTCATCGTTGACCAATACTTGATAACTCCCTCACCCTGCTTTCTTTAAGTCTTTGTCTTCTTTGAGTATTAATCTTGCGGGCTTAGGTACTCTATTCTTCATTAATGTACCAGCGCACATCAGGTCTCTGTTTTTTAATTGCAAAAGCAGTGTCTCGGTGGTGAAGTACCTATCACAGTAAATGATATGTCCCGGTATCAAATCCTCCGTTAAGGCAAGAACTGCTTTCTCTCCCAACACGAATAATGTGTCAGCATAAGAAGGATATGTAGTTGCCCCTTGATATATATCAAAATCACACACTTTTCCTGCAGGATTCGCCAAGACAAAGGCTTTTAAACCTGTAGGATTAGGTTTACCTGGGCAATATTGCTTCATCCCACAGGAGCCCGTAAAAGGAATGATCATTTCGTCAATTGACAGTTTTTGGTCTTTTGGTATGGAATGACAACCCTTAAGAATTTCTTTGATAAGTGGGCGAACTTTCCAGAGCTCGTCTTTACTTTTATCTTCGGCAGAAAAGTCGTTATCATTGACGAGTTTTAAAGAATTTCGAAGAGTGAAAAATCTGTTCCGTGACATGTGATCAGCTACAAAAGCGACACGAAACTTATGTTGCCAGTACATGCGGAGAATCGGATATCCAATACATGACATAGCCAAATTAATTGCGAAAAAAATGTAGCACTCGGTAAGTGTCAAATTTAATAACTGGCCGTTTCTTGATAGATACATCTCATTGGATTTATCCACGATGATTTGCATCAGCTCATCATTTACGTATCGACGAAAGTAATCAATTTTACTAAACTCTTCGTCATTAAGAGGTAAATACGATGGTTGCGTAAAGGGAATTACATCTGGATTAAAATCTTTTTCTATCCAATCTCCAGTTTGTCCATCGTTAATGCCAATATCCTCGTTATCTACAGCTTCCACTTGCTGATACATTCTTCCACGAGAAGAGCTTCCTCTTCTATGACTTGATTGAGAAATCAAAGAAATTCCTCGACCACGACGGCCACCTCGACGCTGTAAGCTTCTCCCTCGCATAACAGAAGAATTAGAAATCGCTGGACTTGAAATTGAAAGCTCGCCTTCAGAATCCGAAGACGATTCTGCTGAATTATCCGACTGACGATTTCGACCTTGAGGTGGTCGATAATCCACATCATCGATATCATCGTTGTCTTCGTCATCTTCAAACTCGGATATGTCCAGATTAAGCTCAGCTTCGATAGCTTCGTTATTCATGGCTTAAACAAAGAAAACGTAAAGTAAACACCCAACGTCCTAAAATTATAAATAAAATAAATAAAAATAAAAATAAAATAAAATTTATTGCAATAAAAGTTTCACACAGTTTTGATCATTGGTCCCAAACTAGGCAAGCCTGTATCTTGGGTACCAATATGGAGGGTTTGCCATTATACAATTTTACATCACATAAAATAACAAAAGATAAAATGAAAAAATGTAAAGTATAAAGTATTAAAAAAAAAATATAATAATAATAATAAAACAGTATACGCTTGACTGTGTGTATGGGTATGGGAGTGTCTACTCGTATATTATAGAAAAACTAGTGTTTTCCTTGTATGTGTGAGTAAGTGTGAATGTGTGGTGTGGGTAGGTATGTGTTTCAGAGTGTGTAAGAACGAGACAAGAGAGTGGCAGATTTATGCAAAAACTTATTTTACCACTTTAATGACATTTTCTGCTTCATCATATGAGAGATTTAGTAGCCAGGATGTTAGTCTATTCTTAATTTGCGTTCGAGTGAGGTTTCTTATTTTATTTTTTTATTATGACAAAGAAGTTAGGCTAACTTTTATAATAAAAACCCACCGACTTTATTTTGGGACATAGTTTTTATCGTTCGTATATTACTGAATTAAAATGACTTTCCATTGAAAAAAATGCGTAGGAACAAAATAGGACATTTCCGCAACTGTTTGCAATACATTTCAGACATCACTATGTAATGATTATAAAGATATTAATAGATTTACTCACCTATATCCACGAGGCTTCCATTAACACGAGATGAAACGTCAAATAGACAGGTTATTGGTTCTAAAACGTCAAGCTGAAATTGTCAAAATTAGAGATGCGTTCAAAGTTAATAATTTGTCGATGGCAGATTTGAATTGGCGGGATTATTTAAACAGAAAAATACGTTCAAATATCATGTCACAATTTTAGGTCGCTGGGCCGTAATTTAATGATTTTAAATAGTGTCTCGGGCCGGAGTGTCAAAATTTTTTTGTCATTAAATTAGGTCGTTGGGCCTTACGAGGTTATATACTGAACGGTGGACGTTTGTCTGCATTCTATCATAACTTAAGTTTATGGAAATCTGCACCCCAAAGCTAATCTTAGCTTCTACCTTACATATTCTAGTATTGTATTGTTAGACGGGCCGATTTCCGCAACTCCACGACGTAGCGCGTATTTTGCGTAAAGGGTGGGACAATACCTTATTCGATCCACCCCAGTTCCCCGCGAAAGGCCAGCAGCGCCCTGACGTTACTGGCGATCTCTCGGAGAGTAACCGGGTTACCGAAGTATTTAGCCCTGTATGCAGTAACCTCTGGACAGTAGAGAAGCACGTGGTCCGCCGTCTCGTCCACCTCCATGCATGCTCTGCATAGCGGGCTATCTGTACTGTAACTCCTATAGTAAATAGGTGCTTGTTAAATGACCCATGACCTGTGACAGCGGCTGTGACTGTGCTTGCAGGACCGCCATACTGTCTGATAGAATACGGACAGTGTGGTCCTGAACCTGTCTGGCTGCGATAGCTGAGGCTGCTAGGGATATACCCATACACTCTGCTTGGAACACCGTATTGTGGGCCCAGATGACCTATATGTGGATGGCTATATGTATATTGAGGTCCTCCGAAAAGATGCCAGCGCCAGTGCCGGTACCTGTCTTGGATCCGTCTGTGAAAATACGCAACTCTGCTGGACGTTGTCCCTCGTACCGGTGATCCTCATGGAGTTGGATCTTGTATCTTTTATCGAAGATAAACTGTTTAGGAATCCGTTCATTTATGGCTTTAGTCAAGGGGAACTCTTTGTAGAGTCCCTCAAGTAACGCGGAGTGTTGTGTTTCTCTTTTGCTCCAGAGATTTAGTGTTTTTAGGCGTACCGCCGCCATCGTCGCTTCCTGTTGTATAAACAGGTGGTGGGGCGGGAGTTCTAGCATTGCTTCAAGAGCTGCGGTAGGAGTAGTCCTCATACAGCCCGTGATTGCCATGCAAGCTAGCTTCTGCATGCGTTGAAGTTTGCTTGAGGCTGTGGTTAGTTTGGTGCGGGGCCACCAGACCACGGCACTGTATACGATCATTGGTCGGATAACAGTGTTGTATAACCAAAGTATAATTTTGAGGGACAGGCCCCACTTCTTGCCTATCATTTTCCTGCACTGCCAAAAGGTGATACAGGCCCTGTTTAGTTTGTTGTCTAGATTATTGCTCCAGTTTAGTTAGCTTACTATCGAGGATGACCCCGAGATACTTGACCTCGTTCGCTAGTTGGAGTTCTGTGTTGAATAGTTTTGGTAGGCTAAAGTGGCCTAGTGTTCTTTTCTTGGTGAACATGACTACTTTGGTTTTAGTGGGGTTCACCGAGAGGTCAAATTCCCTACACCATCGTTCGACGATGCGTAGTGCCTGTTGAGTGAGGTTGCAGATCGTCCCTGTCACCTTCCCTGACACAAGGATTGCGTGGTCGTCCGCATAACCTATAGTGTAGAAGTGTTTGTCATTTAGAATTTTGATGAGGTCATTTATTACCAGGTTCCGGAGGAGGGGAGATAAAATGCCTCCTTGGGGGCAACCCCTGGCTATCACGGCCATGTTCTGGTCCTCTTCAAGACGAACCACTCGTTTGCTTAACATGTTAGCAATCCAATCTGTTAATACCTGATCCACGCCATGCTTGGAGAGGGCGGTACTAATACTGGAGAAGTTTGTTTTATCGAAGGCGCCTTCGATGTCTATAAATGTGCCTAGGCAGGTAGCTGTTTGGTGAATTGCTTCTTCAATCCGGCTAATCACCAGGTGAAGAGCGGACTCCGTCGACTTACCTGAGCAGTATGCATGTTGATTACCATGTAGTGGTATGTTTTTAAGAGCGCCGTCTCTCAGCTCCCTATTGCATAGTCTCTCCCTATTCTAGTAATACTACTGCTTGCTTTAATTAAAAATAAGAAATTCAATAAACCTATCATCAGACAATCTGACATTTTTTACATACCAAATTTAAGAAACAACGAATTAAACATTGCAATCTAGCAAACTAAAACATGTATGTATCATATTAAATTATTTTGTCTAAGTAGGTACATAATAAGGTTATGATTCATTGTAAAGCAAATCATTTTAGAAAATTAGTTACAATAATTGTTGGTGGTTATTTCAGTCCTATATCAGATTTAAAAAACACTAAATTCAACAAACTGCCTATAAAAGTATTTTTAATTTCCATGTCTTACATGTTAAGTAAGTATGCAAATTTTTTCGGGACTTGAGGAGACTAGTCCTTAATTTCCATATCCCAGATGAACATGGCACAATAAATATGACTAGGGACCTAAACTAAGTGGTGGCATTTAACACTGAGGGTTTAAAGACAAACCTTGTTAATTAAAATATAAGAAATACACATACACGTATGCTTACATATCTACAAACAAACAAAGACTCCAATACATTGCCCTCCTTCCAGGGAAGTCAGTTAATAAAATAAAACCAAATAAATAGGAAATAAATTATTGATTTAGAAAGTAATATTGGCCTACAATAACTTTATTGTATAATATTGTTTCTTGTACACCAATATTATGCACATAACCTTAACTTATTAGTAAATAAACCTACTTGGTACAATGTAAGGATGTGGAATAAATTGTAGACTTTCAAGCACCCTAGCATGTACTACAAAGGCCAAACATTGATTATACACTGCAATTCAATAAAAATGTGACTTATGTATTGTCAAAACAGTGCTTGGTAAGCCAGTGGTACCTTACTGTAGTATATTTTGTAGTTATTGTTGAATTTTAAAACTGGTTTCTGGAACAAAACTATCCACACATCAAAAATTAAATGCAACTCAAGTAATATGAGGCTGCTGATTCATTCAACCAATCACAGCACCTGTTACATACATTTTTCAGACATTTTCATTCAACTGGGTGTATAGGCTTGCTGGGGAGTTTGTTCTGCCACTTCTTCTTCTCAGCAAAAACACTAGGAAGTGGTGAAGGGTGGGCGTTTTGGGGGACTGTCTTATGTAAACGTTTTGACGTTCAAAAAGTGCTGATTTTCTCTCAGCCTAATTTGAATAAATAAATTTTGATTTTGATTTGATAGTTTCTTATCATAACGCACAAAAAACAAAATTAAATTACCCGTCTGTTTGGCTAAACATTGATTTGATTAAGGTACACAATTCATAGGAATGAAAATGCAGACAAAAATTCTAAGTGCCTCCCACACACAGGACCAAAAACTTTAGCTATTAATGTAACTATTAATACATTCACCATCTTCATTATAACCATAATTATAGAAAAAGGAAAAGCCCCAATTCATATTGATTGTATATCGCACACTTACTCACACAATGAAAACACTAGTTTTTCTATAATATACGAGTAGACACTCCCATACTCATACACACAGTCAAGCGTAGACTGTTTTATTTTTATAATTTTTTATTAATACTAATACTTTTATACTTTACCTTTTTTTCATTTTATCTTTTGTTACTTTATGTAATGTAAAATTGTATAATGGCAAACCCTCCATATTGGTACCCAAGATACAGGCTTGCCTAGTTTAGGACCAATGTTCAAAACTGTGTGAAACTTTTAATGAAATAAATTTTATTTTAAATTATATTTTTATTTTATTATTTACCAATCTTAAGAGCGTGCAAGCAGCTTTACATGCTTCTTGACCCTATCATACAATTCACTATAGGCTTCATGTTTTTGTACCAGCACTATGGTGCATCCTGTCATCGTGCCCATGGCCGCACCAATATCATCGCGGCTGGGTATAAAACAAAATGGGATGTTTTTCGCTGCACACACTGCGGGTAGATTGCACATGATTTCCTTAGGTGATATATCTCCAGCAAAGAAAACAAGTCTGGAAACGAAAGAGGATGTATGTTTAGGTTTCATAGAATGATTCAGTATTTAGAATGCTTAGTTAATAAGCTAATATTTTTTCTTGTCATGTTTGCGACTTAGGTAAAGGTTTGACAAGTTCGAATGACATAAATATCGTACCTACGTAGTTATAAGGCCAGGACGATCATGCATAGTTAATTTTACACAAGAGGCAAGTACAAGACGCTGCGTTTTTACATAACCTCAAAATTATAAAATTAATATGTCTATATACCCTCTTTCACCAAGCCGCAACTGTTCCTCTACGATCTCTAGCCCGCTTCCAAAGAAGTTCTTGTGTTTACAAGCTTTTTTATTAATTTATAAAAAACTTTGCCCAGTTTCTTATGCGCCATGGGCTTAGCAATCACATTGCATTTCTTAACCGATTTATTGCCACCTTCATTTTCACCAACACATTAGCCAGGCCCCATACGTTTTGTCCATGACGCGTCAGGTGCGTCATGGGCCTCTTTAAAGGATGACGCGCCTGGTGCGTCACAGGCCCCGCGGATGTTTTATACGTATTTCTCCGTTATCTTGTGTCTGTTTGAGGAGGTAACAGTTGTTTGGTGTTCTTACATTCGTATTCGTTGATATTACGGAGGAAATATGGCGTTTCAAGGTAGGATTTATTGATTTTACTAAAATGCTACAGGGGTAGTAAACATATTGGAATCTTTTGTTGTTTAAGTCATTTATTTGACGACCGATGTGGCGCAGCGGGCGAAGGTCCGCCTGCGACGCAGGAGGTTGCGGGTTCGATTCCCGCCCTGGGACAAATGTTTGTACGATCTACAAATATTTGTTCCGGGTGTTCTGGGTATTTGCTATGTATAATAAAAATATCTATCTATGTAATGTATTGTATTAAGTATATCAGTCATCTAGTACCCATAACACAAGCTCTGCTTAGCTTGGGGCTAGATGATGCTGTGTGGATTGTCCAGCATTATTTATTTTATTTATTTATTTGTAATGATAAAAGTGTTTTTTTGTAGATAATCAGCAAGAAGACAAGATATTTTCTGAATGTAGCCAGGCATTGTTTACTGACGAGTATAAACATTGTGAGCAAGATAATAATAAAGAGAACGAAAGTTTTTCTGAATGTAGTCAATCGATTTTGCAAAATAATTAAAAAAAAATCAAATTAGCGAGTTCTTGTAGTCAAGATAAATATTATGATACAGACACCAGCATTGAAGAAATCATGGATTCTGAAGAAGACGAATGTGAGAAAAATAAAACAAAACAGTTGGGTATAATATTATCTAAGGATAAACCTGTCAAAAATAAATCAAGTCAAAATAATTTGTATTAAATGTATAATTACTATTTTATACCATCTGAGGGTTTTGTGTTCTGCACAATAATAGCTAAGCATTTGGTCGTGCTTGTCAACAGACCTCATATATTTGTTGTATTGTACTTGTACTTTTGGTTTGTACGATAAATTTCCAAATTTATTTCTGGTTTCTATGTACTCACTGTCATGTTCCGTACTTATAAAAGCAACTTCTCTTTTATCTTTCCATTTAGTCACTGTTATATTTATATTATTGTGCATAATACAGGCCTCATTTGCATTCAATCGAGCATTCATAACTTGTGCAGGATTGCCTTTCCTATTAAATTTTAATGTTCCTGTTAAATGAGTATTTTTATTTGAAAATTCCTCAGCAATATCAACACTTGAGTAGTAGTTATCTACATATAGTGAATGGCCATTATTTAAATAATTTTCTATTAGCAAACGCATTACTTTTTTCTCGTGGTCTCTTCCCCCAACAATTAGATCTTGAGATCCCGCGTACAAATGAATTTTCATGCAGATACCATGCTTGTCTGCTAGCATGTATAATTTAATTCCATACCTGTGCACTTTATTTTTTAAATATTGGCGGAAACGTAAATAATGTATAATATAATATATATACAATCATCGGCATATAAAATTTTGTTGGTTCATGCTGATTACAATAATAAAAATAATACAAAAACATTCTAATTGTCAATAAAAAAAAAAAAAAAAAAAAACACTGGTTTAATTCAGTTACGCCCCTAATAAATTTTAAACAGAATACCAAGACGCAATAATTTCCGCAGCATACTTTATTGAAATTCTGTATGTATACATAATATTACTCTATTATATATTAAGATTTTTATATTGTTACCAAAGGTGTGCTATCCCTGTTTGGTAAATTAAATATTAAAATTTAATTGCCAGGCGCAGTAACTACTTTAATGTTCAATGTAAGATAAAAAATGGCGGTTTTCGTAATCTCATAATTTTTAAGCTTGTTTTAAGTTAATTAGAAAGAGAGAAGAGAAGTCAATATATCCTAATACATGACTCACTCAGTCTCATGCGCGTAGATAACGCCCTCGCACTCCTACCCATAGAGGCATTAAAATTGAATTTATAGGATGATTGGCCCCTTGGATCGGTCTGTCTTCTTGTAAAAGGTTGTAAAATAGTTGTGTAGTTGTGTGGTGGACATATATAAAAATGGAGCATCAGAATTTACGTGAAGTAATTATTTTGGGAGCTTTAAAGGGTCTGCAAAGCAATACGGCCTACGGAAAGTGTCTGGGAGTATTAGCGACTTATTTTTAAGGATATTGCCTATAATATACGTAAAAACCAGCTTGGAGAATTTACATGAGGTAAGTAATGTTTTTACGTACCTTGATTATCTGATACCTGAAAATTGGCCGTCTAAGCAAGCTAGCAGGTAGGCATGCGTTCTTAGTACATACTAACACTACTCAATCGTCCACATATCCTTCGTCAGAAAATACGTGACGTCTGGTGACCCATCTTGGACTATAAAAATCGACAGAAATTTTTGATATTTATTTTGAATCATGTATTAATTATCGTACTTACATAATTTCGAATATCTTGTTCTTTTTCTATTTTTGACAGCCTTCCAAATACACAGGAGAGTGACTAAAAATTTTAGTCTCAGTAGTTTCATGATTTGTGCCCGGTTGATGGCAATAGGCTCGCCCCTTTTACATGGGACTTAAACATATTTGGCGAAATATGGGTGTACCTACTATCTCTACCTCTGCCTAACCCTTTGGGGCAACAAGGCGTGATGTTTTGTTATGTAGTTTCATTTATAAGGTGGAAGGTGGGTAGAGGGGTGGAGATATTTTACATGTCCGTGTACATACACACGGAAAGTTATTAAAGACAATAAAACGCCTGCACATAAATTAATAACGCCAAGTCTTATTTTCGTAATATTGCTAATTTTGGTTTTGCAGGCACTTTATAAATTTAACGTTAATTTATAGGACCTCTCATAACTTTTTATAGGAGCATCTTAAAGTTGTGTTAAAAATATGTGTTAAGGTAGCAATCAGGTAGTAAATATTACCATTAACAACGCGGTTAATACAACGCTAAAACTATGAGAACTTGGAAGTGGTCAGCCAACCTGACGTCAGGTTGGCTGACCTCTTTATTTCTTTGATAAATTTCTTAACGAAAAGGTAGCAAATATTTAACTATAGCTAGTAAATAGTAGCAAATAGGTATTAAATAGTGCACATGGTCTCAAGGACATATCTCGTTTGGTCCAGCTATCCTGACACTGACCTTTTTTTCTTGTTGGTTTTATCAAGCCATCTCTTTTCTATCATTTTGACTTGTAGTGAAATGTAAAATGAATAAAAAGTGGGTATTTGTGCTGCTGCTGCTGCGCGGAACACTTTTTTTAGTTGTTTTGTGAGTGTATAACAATATATCTGTGAGTGATGTGAGTGTATAATTATATATACGGACTTCCAAAAGGCATTTGACCAAGTGGACCATCAACTGCTCTTGAGTAAAATTGCCTTTAATGGCATACGTGGCGAACTACTAAGGTGGTTTTCTTCTTACGTTTTTAACAGATCTCAGAGAGTTGTGATAAACGGCTTTAATTCTGCGACCCTAATTGTCACTTCCGGTGTTCCTCAGGGCTCTATACTGGGCCCTCTTTTATTTGTTATGTTTATTAATGATAAATAAAATAAATAAATAAATAATGCTGGACAATCCACACAGCATCATCTAGCCCCAAGCTAAGCAGAGCTTGTGTTATGGGTACTAGATGACTGATATACTTAATACAATACATTACATAGATAGATATTTTTTATTATACATAGCAAATACCCAGAACACCCGGAACAAATATTTATAGATCGTACAAACATTTGTCCCGAGGCGGGAATCGAACCCGCAACCTCTTGCGTTGCAGGCGGACCTTCGCCCGCTGCGCCACACAGGTCGTCAATGATATAAGTACGTGTTTTCAAAATTCTAAATTAATGCTGTACGCAGATGACTTGATTGATGAAATTTTTAGACCGATTATTAATCTACGCGACTGTTTACTGCTGCAGGAAGACTTAAATAGATTCTCTGCATATTGTGTTAAAAATAAACTTAAATTGAGCATATCCAAGGGAATTGAGTTCTTTGCTGTTTCGGCTGGGAAATTTAGAAGTATTAGTAGGTACTACTGCTTAGGCAGATCGTAATGTGCATATCGTATTCAATAACAATACAGTCGAATAAGGATTGCGTTCGATTCGCAACTGTTCATTCAGCGGGAATCCGACTTCCTAGTATCGTGATGTATTGTTTTGCATCTGTTGCATTGTAATATGTAAGAGATTGATCGTCTAAATCTAAACTTACGATGTAGCATACAGAAATACGACCTGTTAAGACATTCATTATACTTGCATTATAACACTTGTGAGCATGTTTATTATCATGCCTTTGTTAAGTATACATAAAACATTGCATCTCAGTTGTATTTGCCGAAGCCCGAAAGGAGTAGACCGCTATGCTTATGTCCCATGTAATAAAGACTGTATGAAATCCTTTCTTTCCTTTTATAAGTTAACATAAAGAATAAACGTTGTAAGGTTCATACTACTAGGCTAACACTTGGTACATAAAACTTCCTTTTTAGAATTTCATCCCAGGTATCCGCGACGCTGTGGCGCCGTTTTCTAAATTAGGAAAGAAAAAGATGTGTGCTCGTTATGCATGCTACATATTATCAAATTGAACTCTATGCTTTCAACACATACAGTTTAAATTGTATCATTAGAGTTTTAGAACTTGTTCATATATGTAGGATTCCGATGCAAACACAAAGACAGTTTATGCGAGACTGATTTATTGTTCGTGTACCCACATCACAATATATTACATTTCCTCCCTCACAAAAAATAAATTCTTAAATACAACCAGAACTAGACTAAAAATAGATTGTTATTTAACCCGATTTATATAAACATGATTACTTTTACAATGAAAAGTTTTTATAAGTCCGTTAGTATTACATTTCTATTATGTATGTATCTATATTTTTATTTATGTGTCTAATGACTTAATTTTAAGGTAGGTACACTATTTAAACAGAACTTGCAAGTACGCATTTACAATGACTTTTTACTTATACGAGTACCTACAGTACTAAGTAACCCACACGGTTTTTATAGGTGCCAGGATTTGATTTCCTGTAACATTGATTAGTCAATATTTATGTTTTTTTTCTAAGTCTAGTATTGACCCAATCCCCGAAAGTGGACGGTTCAGCTGCGTAATCGCTTTGAGTCTCATGCATGACGGGCGAGTCATGTGAGGTCTGAAGTGATGACGTCACCGGAGAATTAGGTGCAGACTCCCATGTTTCTTTTTCAGTGTTTTCGGTTTGATTGTCTATGACAATTGGATTAGAGTACCGTGTGTGTCTACGTAATGGCATAATTTGATCTATGTGTTTTCGATGTTCACCCTGGTGTGTTTTTATCGTATATGTCACTGCTCCGGTGCGCTCTGTGACCTTTCCTTCAACCCACTTAGGATTGTTCCTCGAGTAGTTTCGAAACAGCACTTGGTCACCTAGTTGGACATCTCTGTGTGTACCTTGAGCATGTTCGACCTGCTTGGTTTGCGCTGCCTCGACCGCATCACCAGTGCTACTGCGCAGCAAGTCCAAGCGCATGCGCAGCCTCCGTCCCAGCAGCGCCACCGCTGGCTCGCGCTGAGTGCTTGAATGTGTACTGTTTCTATATACTAAAAGAAAATTGTTTATTGCTCGCTCGATGTTGTTGCCTTCTGAAGCCGCCTTTTTTATCACTTTCTTGACAGTCTTGACCGCGTTTTCGGCGGCGCCGTTGCTCGATGGATGGTATGGGGCTATTAAAATATGTTTGATTCCATTTCGGGTTAAAAATAACTCAAATTCCTCGGACCGAAATGGTGGTCCCCCGTCACTCACCAAGCACCTAGGGAGCCCAAATCGGCTGAAGCATTCCCTTAGTTTGTTTGATACTGAATTAGCCGATGTTCCCGTCCCCATCAGGAATACTTCGATCCACTTTGAGTGTGAGTCAAGTATCAAAAAGTAATATTTTCCTTGATGTTGTAGAAAATCTACATGTAGTCTCGTCCAAGGTTCCGAAGGCCATACATACGGTACGGGAGCGTGGCGCGGCGGCGCGTCCAGCTGCGCGCGGCAGGCGGCGCAGGCGGCTGCGCGCGCCTCGATGTCGGCGTCGAGGCGCGGCCACCACACGTAGCCGCGCGCGATGCTCTTCATGCGCACGACGCCCACGTGCCCCGCGTGCACCTCCTCCAGGATCTGCGAGCGCAGCTGTTCCGGCACCACTATCCTGTATCCCCAAACTATACATCCGTGGTCTATATGCAAATTTTCACGTCGATGCAAATAGGCCTGTTCGATGCAATATTTTGCAATCGACCACGTTTGCTGACTTAGCGATATAATGCGGCCGCACTTAGTGCGCCGCGAGCTCAGTGTATCACGGAAAGCAACCGGGTGCATTCATTTCCATCAATTTAGCGATAGCTTAGCGTAAACTATCTCGTAATAAACTTTTAATAGTTATCCGAGTGTTTAACTTAATAGCGTAGCCAACCCATCAGGTACCACTTAGGTCGCGACCCCTACAAGGCCTTCTCGTCTTCAGAGTCTCCTATGAGAGGCCATCCACTCATTATGTAACCGTACACTTTACATAAAGTATTATCTGTTTTAGTCGCCTGTGCTACATCTTTGTGACTGAGAGGGAAACTGTCCTCAACAAAATGTAAATATGCCGCGTCGTCTTGGTCCTCCACCTTAGTTTTTGCTAATGGTAATCGTGATAACCCGTCTGCATTGCTATTCATTTGTGAATTTACAAACACGATGTTAAAATCATAAGCTGCCAGGCGCACAGCATATCTCTGCAGGCGGCTGGCTGCAGTTTGCGGTATTCCCTTTTTAGGCCCGAATATATAGCTTAAAGCTTTATGGTCGCTCCGTAGCGTGAAATGCCTACCGAAGAGATATTGATGGTGCCTCGTGACTCCGTACACTATGGCCAGCGCTTCCTTGTCTACCTGGCTGTAGCGGCGCTCGGCGTCGTTGAGCGTACGCGAGGCGCAGCACACGAGGCGCTCGCTGCCGTCGGGGTGGCGCTGCGCCAGCACGGCGCCCAGCCCGTACGCGCTGCTGTCCACGGCCAGCACCAGCGGCAGCGCCGGCGAGTAGTGAGCCAGTACCGGGTCACTCGTTAATCGTACCTTGATCTCCTCAAAAGCGGCATTACAGCTGTCCGACCACGCCCATTTAACTCCCTTTTTCAAAAGAGCGTGCAGCGGATGTAAAATCATACTTAAATTGGGTATAAAACGAGCATAGTAATTTATGAAACCCAATAAAGCTCTTAACTGACTCACATTTTCGGGGATGGGCATTTTCGTTATGGCATTAACTTTAGTTGTATCTGTATAAAGACCGTGTTTGTTGATTCTGTAACCCAAGTAACAAACCTCATCTTTTAAAAATTCGCATTTAGAAAACTTTATTGTTAATCCGGCTTCTCTTAATCTAGTGAGCACCGCTCTTAAGTTTTCCAAATGATGAGATTTGTTCCTGCCGCTCACACAAATATCATCAATAAATGCTACCACAAATTCAAGACCATTTAATGTATCAAAAACAATTTTTTGAAACTTCTCTGGTAGGCACTTTAGTCCGAAAGGAGCCCTGCGATATACAAACGTTCCTACATGCGTAGTTATTGCTGTTAGCGGTTGTGAATCGTCTGATAATTCAAGTTGCATAAATGCATTTTTAAAATCTAATTTACTATATTGCTCCCCACCACTTAGCGTTGCAAATAACTCTTCAATTTTTGGCAATGGAAAATGAAAATCTTTTAATAATTTATTCACGGTCACTTTATAGTCGCCGCACAAACGTATAGAACCATCCGGCTTAATAATTGGCACTATTGGAGTTCCATAGTCGGATCTGTCTACTTTGTAAATAATACCTTCGTCTTGTAAGCGTTTAAGTTCATTTTCCACTGGCACGCGGAGCGCAAGTGGAAGGGGGCGAGACTTGCAAAATACCGGCGTGTTATCAGTCATGTACAGTGATAACTTATGTTTATAAGTACCAATTTTTTCTGTAAAGACTTCAGGAAATTCTTGTTTCAATTCTAAAACAACGGGATCAACATCTTCTTTTAAATGAAATAACTTTAATGACTTTAAATTAAGTTCGCGCATCCAGGTGCGCCCAATTAGCGGAGGTCCGCCGCGCTCAATAATAAACAATGGCAATATGACGTCGCGTGCGCCTGCACAGCTGACTCGCACGGAGACCCGGCCTAATGGTATTATTGAGTCACCTGTGTAGGATTGTAATTTAATGTTAACTTTTTCAATTGGTAAAGTGGATAGATGTTGATCGTAGAATGATTTAGATACCGCCGATATCTTGCTGCCCGTGTCAATTTCAAATAACACATTTATTTTTTCTACAATAAGTTCACAATGATATGGACCGTCTTTAATATTCTGAACTGACCGACCTTTTAGATGATACAGTCCTTCAAACTCCTCACCTCCGGACTCCGATGAATCTGTTTCCATGAAGTTTTGATATTTTGAACCAGACCTGCCCGCACTCACATTATTTTTATCACATACGGACCCCAAGTGGCCCTTCACTTTGCACTTGTCACACACATACGACTTGTACCGGCACTTGTGCGGCGCATGGCCGTCTCTGCCACAGCGCCAGCACCTTTTGCGTCGCGGGAGCTCGACGTCACGCCCGGCGGCGCTGGCCTGCCTGGCCTCGCTCACCCGGTGCACCCGCTCGCCCGCGTCTGCCTGGAGTCCCGCTGGCCCGGCTGCTGCCCACGGCGCGGCCACCGAGCACGCCACGGCTTTAGCCGCGTGCTGCTCCGCCGCCTCCAGCGCTAGCGCCAGCCCCACTGCCTTCTTGTAATCGAGGGTGGTCTCCGCAAACAAGCGAGAGCGTATCTCTTCGCTACGAAGACCCGACACGAATTGATCTCGAATGTTTACTTCCAACTGATTTTCAAAATTGCAATAAGTAGCCAAGTGTTTTAAATTTTGTAAAAACACGTTGATGTTTTCACCTTCCCCTTGCCGCCGCTGGCGAAACACGTGGCGCTCTGCTATTTCCGATCTTTTGGGTTCCAGGTGGTTTTTCACAAGCTCCACTAACGTGGTAAAAGTTTTATCCTCTGGATTGTCCGGAGCACACAGATCACACATCAATCGGTAGGTCGGCGCTCCAACATGCGTCACCAACGTGGCCACGCGCAGGTTATCTTTTATGTCATTTAGCTTTATAAATTGTTCCACTAAACGCACATATGCTGGCCAGTTTTCACCTCCATCCAGATCAAAAACATGTATCTTTCCGATCGGCATCTTGATATTTTGTAATTACTCGTCGCCACTGTAGGATTCCGATGCAAACACAAAGACAGTTTATGCGAGACTGATTTATTGTTCGTGTACCCACATCACAATATATTACAATATATATGACTGCAATAAATTAAAAAGTATATTTAATTGGTAACAATTACTGTGAGTGTTTGTTTGGGATAATTACATAAAATGTCGGTGAGTATTTTTTTTCTGCTCTTTATTAATAATATTTAATTTTTTATTACGTGTATACTTATTTTTTTATTTTTTTGTTCCAGGACTCTGAAGACCTTTTTAATTTTATCCCATACCCGCCAAAGGAACCAAACGCAGGCGAGTCATCTAAACTCAATTTAAAGAGAAAACGTGGGACATCATCAGCTCCACAAAAGCGTCAACGAGTTCAAGTATACTCCTATACTAAAACAAGGGCTCAAAATATATCTGCATCATCAAGGACGATAAAAATTGAAATTTACGAGGCTGATAACCAGCCTAAAAAGGCTTGCGAGTGCAGGGCGAACAAGTGCGTACAATACGTAATAAAAGATATTAATTGTGATGATATATACTTCGCTTTAGAAAATATAATTGAATAATTATTATAATTAAATTCATGAAAAAATTCAATAAAATTGTATATTTATATTCAGACTTTCATGACTGTGTAACATTTTTTTTAGTTAAGTTTAAATTATATCTTTGTTTATGTGTATAATCATAATTATTATATTGTTATTATACTATCATTATTATATTAGCTTATAGTGTCCCACTGCAGGACAAAGGCCTCCCTTCCCTCCTTCCACTTGTCTCTAATTATATTGTTAAATATTACATAAATAGTATTAAAATTGTAATCATTTTATAATTAAAAAATAAATAAAATTGTGCAATAAATATATTCAATAACAACAGTAGCTAAAATTATGTAGTTAATATACTTACTATACCATACCTATGTATATTAGCTTTAAAAATAAATTAGGATTATGTTGTTACTTTAAACATTTTTAATAAACTTATTTCCCTGGTACTGTGTACACAATTTGGTTTTATTTTTAATCAACTCATCACAATAAAAGAGACCAAGTCGAAAAATTGTTAAAAGGATTAACCACCTTATGACCACGCAATGAGGTCGCATTTTCAGCGTAAACACTCTTGTACTAATGTTGGTTTAATATTAAAAAAGCGTATCAGTTCGTGCATACATAAATGAGGTCTCATATAATTGGTTATAAGAAAGTTTCTTGTTATGACCGCCGTTAATTGAGCTCTTATTCCTTTTACGATTTTCATCTCCAATTGCTTGGTGAAAAGCTATTATGGTTAATATGATGAGCAGACATATTCCATATGTGCATCATTAGGATGCATTCATACCTGATACTAGTAAAAGAAATTTGTTCAATTAAAAGTATGCTCTAAGTACTACTGTTATAGGGACCAAATATCACAAATATTTTTTTATTGTAATTTTTTTTGCTATAATTTGTTGCAAGGAGTTCGTATATGAACACGTCTTTATTTTTAAGGTTTATAAAAGTATGCACTCGATGAATGTGCTTTACTTTACTTTGTTACACGTAAGTTTGAATACTTAATTTGAGCTGTGTTCGTCAGTGTCACAAGTTTTCCTACGTTTTTTTTTTGTGACGGAATTCTACAACAGTAAAGTATGTAAGTACTTATTTATTATACTTAACTATATTTTCTAAAAGTCCCCATCATAAAATCTTGACTATTTTCCCCTGACCGCCTACAATAATTCAATATTTATTAACATTTTTATCATTACTCATTTGACCAGTGCTCGTAAGTAGATCTGCTGAGCGAGAGGTTTTGGCCTCGATTTCCAAATCATGCTAAGACAATTCATAGGTTCAATATATAATTAGATTTTTTTAGGGTTCAGTGAATCCGCGAGAAACAGCTAGTTTCTTTATACATACATGCATCGCTGTAAACAGGTGTGATAATATTATATGAATTACTTTTCAGGGCTCAGATTGACAATCCGTTTTGGTTGTATGAAGAGGATTCGCTCCAACCTTCAACTGCCGCTAATAGCAGTTCTAAGAAGAAAGCTGAACCAGTGAAGCGGGCTAAAAAGTCTCAAAAGAAAAAAGTTCTGCCTGTGAAAAATCCATTTGCTGGGGAATCAGATTCCGACAGCGATACGATAAAGCTTGCCGAGGATACTACTCCACCAGCTATCAAACGAAAGAAAATTGCTGTTTTTCCTGACTCTGAGGTAAGCTTATGCTACACTTTAAACTATGTAGGCACACTTTTTATTCCTTCTGTTTACTTATATCTATCGATAACTCCTGCCTTTCACAACCTAGGGCAGGGATGGTGAACCTTTATTGACTTGCGTGCCAAATCAAATAAAAAACCAATAAAAAATCAAATAGTTAACATGAAAAGGTAAAAGATTATGAAGAATAGACTTGTCTTTGATTCGAAAATTTTCATAAACAATTTTAACATTAGCGCTAAGATATCTTAATAAAATAGGCTCTGTTCGGGATATGGGAAATAGTTCTCATGTGATCTGATTGAATGCACGAGTACGTGGTTATGGTACATAATTTCAATTGAAAACTTGCAAAATAATGGTGTGCCCAAATTATTAGCTGCGTGCCATTGGTTCGCCATCCCTGGCCTAGGATATATTCCCGACAAAATAAGTTTTATAAGGAAAGTTTTTTTTTATCTTCGAAACGTTACGTGGTGATACAACACACCTTGAATTTAACCTAGATGTTACTAGGTAGATGCTAAATTGAAGTTTTATTGTTTTCCAGGATGAACCGCAACAACCGATTCGAGCGGTGACTTTAAGAAGTGCTTTCTCTCAGCGCATAGCTTCGGGCTACAGCTACCAATCAGACCCGACGAAAACAGGGCAATATTTTTTCGAACTGAGGGTGTACAACACTTGCGAGGCTAAGCGACTGCCACACAACGAGCGCTGGAAGCAAGCTCTCGTAACTTTGAAGCTTGCTACTGACCAGAACACAGGTGTTTGGGCTGCATTAACCGGTCTAGTTAATGCTGGTCGAAAAGAAATGAGGGATATTCGTCCGGTACTGTACCCTAATCCCAATAATTAGGATATTTTTTTTTTTAACTTTTTAGATTCATGTAATCCCCATCTTAGGTTTATAATAACCATTTAACTTTATAGGAAATATTTTATTTTATCTTATTATTACGTATGTCCCATAAGTCTTATTATTATTGTTCATTGATATAAAATAAACCTTGCAGGCTTTACAAATAACAATTACCTTTTTGTCCTTCTAATTGCAACAATATGTATTCTCTTAAAGACATTTTACACATGAGAAATAAAAATTGATTAACTGCACAAATGAAACAATTAATTGATTAAAAATTACAATTGAGACTTTAAATAAGATTAACTTTGTTTTATTATATATTTAAAATTCTAATTGCATATATTATGTGTATTCTCTTACAGGCATTATACACAAGAGAAATTAAAAATTGATGAAATTTACAAATGAGATACAAATAATATAATATAAATAATAGAAAACATACAAGATAAAATAAAAAATTTTGTATTATTAATTAGAACTAGCATTCAATAACTTATATATTAAAAATCTAACCGAAAAGGTACACCTACTTTTGAAATGTTCTTTTGTAAAAGCTGCAAGATTTATGTCTCAAAATTGTCATCTCACTATAGATCTAATATTCATAAATCAAATCGCTTGTCGAATTCTGAAATTGATAATGTTCAAGTTATTGCTTCTGCATTTAAAAAAAGGATTATAAGTTATAAAATAAATCCGATTGTTTTCACTATAACTCCCGAAACATTTTTAAGCCAAATTTCAAACACTGTGTATAATATCATTAAAAAATCCATTAAAGAACATAAAGCAATTAAAGTAAATTTTGAACTATTTGTTTCTTACATTTTGCCTAAAAATGATGAAATATCCATGAAATCATTTAACACAAAATTTAATATTATAGTGCAAAGCACTGATATTGCTGATATTTACCGGAAATGTTCTGAGAAATTAACATCAAAATGTTCCGAGTTTGAACTTTCAGACTCTGGTTGGACAATAAATTTTATAAGTCATTTGGAAGTAAATATAAATAAGTACAATCCTCTAAGAGCTGGAACTTACTTACAGTTACCCACCGTCATAAGAAATACAAAATCTTGTTTAAACATACGTAACAATGACAATTATTGTTTTTTGTGGTGTCTTTCAGCTCATATGTATCCAACTGTACAGAATCCTAATCGCACAAAATCTTATCCGCACTATACGAAACTATTTAATTTAAATAATTTATCATATCCTCCGAATTTTAATGACATAAAAATATTTGAGATGAATAATCCATTTATAAGTGTGAATGTTTATGGTCTGGACTCTAATAATCATGTAACAGGTCCTTTATATTTGACATGTAAACGCAAGCTTATCCATGCTAATCTGTTATATACATATTTCAAAATGGAAAAGCACATTTTTGTTTAATAAAAGACTTTAGTCGCCTTTTGCATCGTCAATTAACTAAACACAAGTCTAAAGTATTTTTATGCGATCAATGTTTTTTATACTATGGCACAATAAATAAATTGATGAATCACAACTGTGGTAGAAAACAAACCATTTTACCTGAAGAACATAGCAAATTACATTTTGTGAACTTTGAAAGAACTCAAAGTATACCTATTGTGATATATGGTGATTTTGAAAGTTTATTATGTGAATACTCGGACAAAAATAAATCCATTTTTACTGAAAGTGTACAAGCACATAAAGCATCCTCATTTGCTTACTATATTTGCTGCAAGGCTAAACCCGACCTGAATGAGTTTGTAAGTTATAGAGGCCCAAATTGCAGCCAAACATTTGTTAAAACAATAATAAATGATGTCAAAAGGCTTCATAATATTTTACAAGAAGATAGGCCTATGTTACCTCTTACCCCTGAGGAGTTAACTGTTCATAATGAAGCTACAACATGTCACATATGTAAAACTCAATTTGTTAAAAACGATAAAATTGTTAAAGACCATGATCATTTCACAGGTAAATATAGAGGTCCCGCACATAATAACTGCAATTTAAATTTATAAAAATGTCAATTTATACCAATAATTTTTCATAATCTCTCTGGATATGATTCTCATTTATTTATTAAAGAATTATCTGGTATCCTTGGTAGAATCAATTTGATTCCTAAATCAAAAGAAAAATATATCTCGTTTACTAAGTTCATACCGATTGATAAAACAAATACCGCTCAGTTAAAATTTATAGATTCATTTAATTTTTTGAGTACTAGTTTAGATAAATTGGCAAAAACTTTACATTCGAACGATTTTCATCACATGCAATTGTATTTTCCTAATGAAAACTTATTTCAATTAGTTCGTAGAAAAGGGGTGTACTGTTACGACTACATAGATACATGGGAAAAATATAACGAAACTCTGCCTGAGCGATCTAAATTTTTTAACAAACTTACCGGGGAACATATTTCAACAGATGATTATCAACATGCTAAAAAAGTGTGGGACAGTTTCAAAATAAAAAATTTGGGAGAGTATACGGACCTATATTTGAAATGCGACGTACTTTTACTATGTGATATTTTTGAAAAATTTAGAGATATGAGTTTAAATTATTATAGTTTGGATCCGTGTTTCTATGTTTCATCCCCATCATTAAGTTGGGATGCTATGCTGTTACACACTAAAGTTGAGCTGGAATTAATTTCGGATGTTGATATGTACCAAATGTTAGAAGATGGAATTCGAGGTGGTCTTGCCCAGTGTTCACTGAGATATGCTAAAGCTAATAATAAATATCTATCGTCTTATAATAATAAAGAGCCAAGCTCCTATCTAATTTACCTAGACTGTGTTAACTTATATGGATTTGCTATGATGCAAAAACTGCCTATGCGTAATTTTAAATTTATGAACGAAAATGAAATAGTCAATTTCAATGTCATGAATGTATCTAAAAAGAGCAAACAAGGTTATATTCTTGAAGTAGATTTACATTATCCAACTAGCATTCATAATTCCCATTCAGATTTGCCTTTTGCAGCCGAAAAGTTTTCTCCTTTGCAAAGGCAATGTAAAAAATTAATAGCAAATCTGTATAACAAATATCGTTTTGTAATCCATTATTTACATTTACAAGAGTGTTTAAAAAATGGTTTAATATTACTTAAAATACATAGAATACTAACATTCTTCCAAGATAATTTTTTAGAGCCATATATTTCATTAAATACATCTCTAAGACAAAAAGCTAAGTCAGATTTTGAAAGAGACTTTTTCAAAAAACAAAACAACTCTATTTTTGGGAAAACGATTGAAAACAAGCGCAAACAACTTGATGTTCGACTAGTTCAGGTATGGAAAGATAAATTAAATACAACTAACAAATTACATGGGGCTGAAAAATATATAAGTGCTCCAAACTTTAAAGACTTGACAATTTTAGACAAAAATTTGGTGGCTATACAGTTAAATAAAACAAAAGTAGTTTTAGATCGCCCCATTTATATTGGATTTTCTATACTCGAAATATCTAAAACACATTTATATAATTTTCATTATTCGGTTATGAAAAAGATCTATGGAGATAACATAAAACTGTGTTATACGGACACTGATAGCCTTCTATATCACATAAAAACTGACGACTTTTACACTGACATGAAAAATAATATTACTTATTTTGATACAAGCAATTTCGTAGAAAATAATATATATAGTATGCCAAAAGCTAACATGCAATTACCGGGTTATTTCAAAGACGAAATGGGAGGAGATGTGATCTCAGAATTTGTTGGTTTACGTGCTAAATTATATTGTATACAGTCAGAGAAAAATACCATAAAAAAGGCAAAAGGGGTTACAAAGCCGGTAACAAAAAAATTAGATATTGAAAAATATAAAAGAGCTTTAAAATATAATGAAAATTTAAGAGATGATATGTATATAATACGATCAAAAAATCATCGCATTTTTACACAAAAATTGAATAAGTTAATTCTTAACAGAGATGACAATAAACGGCAAATGATAAAAAACAGTTTTGAAACTGTGCCTTGGGGACATTATGGTACAATACTTTAATAAGAATTCGTATTTAGGTATGTTTTGTTTATGTTTTGTAATTATTATGTTTTGTGTATATCATAATTTACTGTAATGTGATTGTAAAACACACCGTGTTGATAACATGTATATCTACTTGTTTTTTTATTTTTATTTATAAATAAAAAAGTATACCATATAAATATATTGTTTACGGAAAGGTAAATAAAAGAAGATAAATTTTGTGACATTTTATATTCAACAATAAGTAATAAGCAGCTTACACTCTTGTCGAAATAAGATTTACTGTTGATTAGACAAGCTAATTTTTTTTACTATTTTACCTATCAAATATTCAATTTCATCCATAATATCATCACAATAGTCTTTCACTAGGTACTGAACACTTACACGAGCATTATTATTTTCACAGTAATTAATTCCTGGAACAGTGTCACCACTCAGATCATAAACTGCTATATTTATCAAATGATGACATTTTCCTGGTTCATTTCGAATAACATAAGACAAAGATGTGTCCAGCTTCCTTTTTTTAGTCTTCTTGGAACTTTGAGCTTGATTATTCTGAGAGTCTTTAACTGGTAAATGTTGCTGATTTGTTAAGTTTTCAAAATACGTTTTGTAGTTTGCCTCCTGTAGATCCTCAGAATTGGGCTGTGAAAATACAATTTATTAACATCTAAAATAGTAACATAAATAAATACATTAGAAGCTGAATACTATCTTGGGTATTCTGGAAAAGTTCATAACTACACTGACGGACTAATAGGCTCCATCAAAGATCAACACGCGCCTACCCTTGAAAAGTGGAAAGGGCTATTCAATTTTTTTTGAACAAGTCTTTGTTGCAGTTTCTTTGTCTGAACTTTGTCTAACGATGATGAATAAAGTAATATTTACTAACCTCTTGTATTTCTGTCTGATCAACTTCGTTCAAAGGAGTTGTGATTTGAGAATCAACATTATCAAATACAAATCTGTTAAGTTCTCCAATGTCGAGAATGCTGGGGCTGTATGACATGATTCTGAAAATAAAACTTAAGTGAGATATCTAATTATCCACATTAAAAATATAGTGATATTTTTTTTAACATTAAAAACTTACCAATAAAACTTAATTTCTCCGCTAAAAACAGGTCCTGCTTCGACTAACTATGGCAGCATAATGAAATATGACGCAACATGAAATTAAATCAATTAGGTATTAAAAATATAATATTGTATACCTAATACAAGAATACAAAAATTAACTTAAACCTGTACAAACATGTTAAATCCTGTATTTATGTTTTATGTAATATATCTTATTTAGTGTTAAAGGTATAGCTGCCTATAAATATGTGTGTTAGACACTCATTACAGTAATTGTCAAAATGAAGTTGATCAAGCAACCCATATCTTTGAAAGTTAACAATATAGATTTAAATGAATCTTCTCATCAGATCAGACATAGTCCTTTATTACCGAATACGATTCGATGTATAATGTGTGGTCCATCGAACTGTGGTAAAACTAACGTTATGATTAGTTTGTTGTTACATGAAAATGGTCTAAAATTTAAAAATCTTTATCTTTATTCCAAAACTTCATTTCAACCAAAATATCGTTTCTTGAGTCAAGTATTAAGAAGAGTGCCACAGATGAACTTCTATAAGTTTAACGATGATAAAGAGGTCATTTCTCCGACTGAAGCTTTACCAAATTCTGTATTTATATTTGATGATGTTGCATGTGAAAATCAAATAAACATCCGCAATTATTTCTGCATGGGTAGACACAAACAAATAGATTGTTTCTATTTATCTCAAACCTATTCGAAAATTCCGAAACAACTATTACGTGACAATGTGAATTTTCTTATTATATTCAAACAAGATGATGTGAATTTAAAACATATTTATGAAGAACATGTTAGTTCTGATTTACAGTGGAAAGAGTTCAGAAATCTATGTCAAACTGTTTGGAGTAAACCTTATAATTTTCTACTTATTAATAAAGAATCGTCATTAAATAACGGAAGGTACAGACAGAATTTTGATATGTTTTTTAAATTTGACTGACTGTTTATATAATCTGCATATAAGTAATTAACATGCAAAATCAAAGTCAGTATAATTTGTTCTTTAGCTTAATACAGTTGTGATAACACGTATTACAACATGGAAAAAAATTTTAAAATAGAATTAATTAAATCTGTTGACTCCATAAAAAATAAAATAAAACAAATGAAAAACCAGGAACATTCTATGAACTTGTCACTTGATAAAATGTTAAAACCTGTCACAGATCCCCTTAAAACCTTAAAGGTTTCTTTCGAAGTAAAAGTTCTTTTAAACCAGGAGTTAAATTGTAGCTTTTGTCACCAACTTTAATTAAAATGACATTATCATCATTCACACTATCAATTTTAGAAAATGAAACTATTGAATTACCCATTAATAATTTTTTGTTTGCACTCCTAATTCCAAAAGGTATATTTATCCCATCATAAATATCATGGATGTCATAGCCCTCTAATGATATTTCTAGATCTTCTAGTAATTTTGTCTGGGGAGACTTTTTAACGAACTGCATAGAATTCAGTTCTGGTTCGCAGCATTCTTCAAACTTTGTAGATGAGCTAGTATTATTGTCACCCAATTCCATATCTTCAAAATTAAAGCATGTATTTTCAACATTTTGTTTTTTTTCTATTGTTTTGTTCGAATCAACTAGAGTTTTAAGGGGATCTGTGACAGGTTTTAGCATTTTATCGAATGACAAGTTCATTGAGTGTTCCTGGTCCTTCATTTGTTTTATTTTGTTCTTTATAGAGTCTACAGATTTAATTAATTCTATTTTAATATTTTTTTCCATGTTTAACCAATTATAAGAACTGCATTCAACTAAAGAACAAGTTATACTGAATTGATTTTGTGTTATTAATTACTTATATGTGTGTATAAACAGTCAGTCAAAATTAAAAAACATATCAAAATTCTGTCTGTATCTTCCCTTATTTAATGACGATTCTTTATTAATAAGTAGGAAATTATAAGGTTTACTCCAAACAGTTTGACAAATGTTTTTGAACTCTTTCCATTGTAAATCAGAACTGACATGCTCCTCATAAATATGCTTTAAATTCACATCATCTTGTTTGAATATTATAAGAAAATTAGCATTGTCGCGTAGCAATTGCTTCGGTATTTTAGAATAGGTTTGAGACAAATAGAAACAATCTATTTGTTTATGCCTACCCATGCAGAAATAATTGCGGATATTTATCTGATTTTCACAAGCAACATCATCAAATATAAATACAGAATTTGTTAAAGCTTCACTCGGAGAAATTACATCTTTGTCATTATTAAACTCGTAAAAGTTAATCTGTGGCACTCTTTTTAATACTTCAACCAAGAAACGGTATTTTGGTTGAAAAGAAGTTTTAGAGTAAAGATAAAGATTTTTAAATTTGAGTCCATTTTCATGCAGCAGTAAACTAATCATAACATTCGTTTTACCACAGTTTGATGGACCACATATTATACAGCGAATAGTATTTGGTAGTAAAGCGCTATGTCTGATGTGGTGAACAGAGTCACTTAATCTTATATTATTAACATTGAGAGATACGGGTTGTTTGATCAACCTCATAGTGCATATTAATCTTATTTCCATCTAACGTACACTTATATACTCGTTACTACATGAACCCAAACATAAAACAAGCATGAACTTTAAATTAAAGGTAATTAAATTACCATAATCTTTAGAATGGGTAGGTAGTGTAGTTTTTAAAGTTTTTACTTAGAAGGTACTTATGAAATAAAACAACATATAATGATATACGTATTTATTTACAAACATAATAATAGTTGTCTAATTCTAATATCTATTTCTATAATTATTTACAATACAACTTTATAGTGACCCCAGGGAAGTGTTTCAATGTGGTTTGAGAGAACATATCTTTTATCATCATTTCTATTCATGACCAGTTTGTTAACTTGTTGTGAATATAGTACGTGTTTAATTGACCGAATTAAATTCATTTTACACACTTTCGTTTTATTTTTAAATAATGTCTTATTGTAATGTGACATCTTTAGTCTTTTTGTTACAGAATTTGAGATACCTTTTGCTTTATTTATCTGAATTTTAGAAGCTAACAAACAATAAAGTTTTGCTCTTAAACCAGTAAATTCCTTAATCACGTCTCCACCCAATTCGTCTTTAAATAATCCAGGTACTTTTGCATTTAGTCGTGGAATCAAATAGGGATTATCTAAGTCATAATTACTCGTGTCAAATTCTTTTAAATTATTTTTTATATCATTATAAATATCTTTCGTGTGAATGAAATAAAGTAAGCTATCGGTATCGGTATAACAAAGTCTCATGTTATTCATATATTCGTCTTTCATTTTATAATGATACTGATAAAGATGCAACTTTGCATATTCTAAAACAGTAAAGCCGATATATATTGGTTTATCAAGCATGATTTTTTCAGGTTTAAGTTGAATAGCTACAAAGTTTTCAGAAAATATAGAAACACATTTCAAATTAGGTTTGCAAATTAGTTTTTCAGCGCCAAGTTGTTTATTGGTAGCATTATCTGTATCTCTCCATTTTGTCACTAATTTAATATCTACTTGTTTACGTTTATTCTCAATCGTTTTGCCGAAAATAGAATTATTCAAAAGTTTAAAAAAGTCCTTCTCGAATTTAGTTTTAGATGCTTGGCGTAGACTAGTATTTAAATCAATATATTTTTTTAGATAATCTTCTTGCTTAAATGTAAGAATACGATGTATTTTTCTCAAAACAAGGCCACGACTCAAACATTCCTTTAAATGAGTATAATGAATTACATAATTAAATTTATCATATAAATTTGCTATAAGTTTTGGTGTCTTTCCCCCAGGGGGTATAAATTTTTCTGGAGCGAAAGGTAAATCACTATGAAAATCATGTATGTTATCAGGATATTCGAGATCTACCTCTAATATGAAGCCGTAGTCACTGTCATCTGATGCATTCATTATATCAAAACAATTTAATTCCTTCTGATTTAAAAATCTAAACTCTGAAATAGGCATTTTTTTAGTCATGGCGTAACCGTATAAATTATTACAGTCAAGATATATCAAATAGCTAGAGGGTTCTAAATCATTGAATTCCGGCAAATAAATGTTATTAGCTTCTGCATGACGTAGCGAGCATTGTGCCAGTCCGCCACGTATGCCCTTTTCTAACATCTGATATATATCTAAGTCATTAAGTAAGTCAAGCTCAACATGTGTATAAAGTAACATAGCATCCCAACTCAAACTAGGTGCTGTTATGTAGTATGCAGGGTCTAATTTATAATATTTTAAACTTATGTTGCGAAAATTTTCGAATACATCACACAATATTAAAACATCACATTTCAGATATAAATCAGTATACTCGCCAATAGTATTAATATTAAATTCGTTCCATACAGTTTTTGCATGTTTAAACTCTTTATCCGAAATGTGCTCCATTTTCATTGTATTATAAAAATAATTTTTTTCCGGTAATTTGGTTTCTTCATACTTTTCCCACGTGTCAATATAATCATAAGGATAAATACCTTTACTTCTGAGCAAATGAATGTTTTCATTATTGAATTCCTTTGACAAATGAACAAAATCATGATCTGATAAGCTTTTACCCAAAGCATCTAAACTTGAGCTTAAAAACTGGAATGAATCTATAAACTTTATTTGAATGGGACGTTTGTCATTATCATTATGTATGTATTTAGTAATAGTCAAATATTTTTCTTTAGATTTAGGTATAATTTTAATATGTCCTTCATATTTTACTAATTCCTTTAGAAACAGATGAGAATCATAATTCGATAAGTTATGGAAAATTACAGGTATGAAGGGGCACACTCTAAACATTAAGTTGCAATGTGCATGTGCAGCGCCTCTATATTTGCCTGAGATATGATCGTGATCACATACTTTATCATCAAACAGTAATTGATCACAAATGTGACAAGTATTAGTATTGTTATATATGATTTGCTCTTGCTCCGTTAAAGGCGTCATCTTTTTTTTATTCGACAATAGTTTAGTTATTTTCTTCACATCATCTATTAATCTATTAACAAATACTTCAACACAATCCGGCCCTCTGTATGTAACAAATTTATTTTGACTTGAATCGTGTGAACAACATATATAATATCCGAAACATGAAGGTTGATGTTTCTTTAAATTATACGTTTTTTCAGTTATTTTTTCATCACAATTTAACAATAGACTTTCAAAGTCTGCGTAAATCACGTAGTTGATCTTTTGTTTTCTTTCATAATTTTTAAAACCGAGTTTAGTATTTTTCTCTGGTAAGACTGATAAAACTTTAGAACAATTATGAGATTTATATTTTGTTTCGCTGCTATAATATTGTAAACATGATTCACATAGGAAAAAGTTGCCTTTATGACTTGTAATCTGTCGTCGTACTAATCGTGCCAAATTTTTAATTAGACAATAATGATATTTACCTTTCCTCTCAAAGTATAGCAAATTTATATGAGTAGTTTTTCTGTTATTTGTTAAATATAGAGGGCCAATCACATTTTCACCCTTAGTGTCTAGTCCATAAACATTTATACTTAAGTTATTATTGTTTTCAAATTTTTTTATGTCTTCATAAGAAACTGGGAACGACATTTCTTTGATATTAAATACAGAACTGTAGTGTGGATACGACGTGGTTCGACTTACATTTAACTTACTAGGATATAGAGCAGCTACAACACTCCACAAAAAGCAATAATTATCTTTATTTTGTATATTAATACAACTTCTTGTGTTTTTTATTTTTGTTGGTAATTCTAAATATGTCCCTCCTCTCAAGGGATAATATTTAATAATATTGATTTCAAGATGACTTAATGAGAGATAAGACCATCCAGACTCTTTGTGCTCGAATTCTGACATTTTACATATTAAAAGTTCAATTACATTCGTATACATGTCATTAACATTCGTATTATTGCAAACAATTTCATATTTCGTGTTAAATGATTTCAATTGTTGCTCACTTGTTTTTAAAAGCATAAAGTAAGCAAACAATTCGAAATTTATCTTGATACAAGTATGTTTTATCAAGAACATATCTATGAGTTTCAGGATATCGTTTTTATTCTGACACAAGAATGCTTCAGGAGTATTGTATATAACACCTTGTGCAGGATTTAAACGATATGTTACGATTCTGTTTTTGAATGCACTTGAAATTATGTAAATATTATCAAATTCAGTTCGTAATAAACTATTACATTTATGAATATTCGTTCTCAAATGATATCTGATTTGTTTTTGCGGTATTTTAATGTGACATTTATCACATTCTATTAATTCTGGATTATTTTTGTATTGTCTTCGATGAGTAGACGAGGGTTGTACTGTAAATAAAACAAAAATATAATTTGCTTACATGTCTACATATATTAAAGTGGCTATAAAATTATTATATTATGGTTATAAAATTAATAATAATAATAAATTTCAAATAGTACCGCCTTTTAAAGGAGAATATTTGTTTATATTAATTTCCAGGTGACTTATACAGAAACAAGACCAACCAGATTCACAGTGTTGGAATTCTGAGAGTTTCCTCTCAAATGTGTTTATTGTATTCAAATAAAATTCATGTATATCAGTATTTTTATATATAATTTTAAATTTTGTGTTAAATGACTCAAGCTGTTGCTCACCAGATTTTGGGTGAATAAAGTAAGCATAAAGCTCGAAGTTTAATTTAACACAATTATGTTTAATTAGACAAGCATTAATTAGTTTTATGACTTGATGCTGATTATCCATTAGGAATTCCTCAGGTGTAAGGTACTCCATCGATGGATTCAGTTTGTAACTTATTATTCTCATTCTAAAAGCCGTAGCAATAATATCAATATTTTCATATTTGGTTTTTAATATGCAATAAGATTTGTGTAAATTCGTTTTCACATGATAGTGATATTCATTTTTCGGTATTTCAATATGACATTTTTCACAATTCATTATATTATCATTATAATTTGTTATTTTTCCAGGAATTGGTGAAACTGTAAGAAAACAAAACAATGAATTTTTAATTCTTGAATATATGTCTTTAATACATAATAATAATATAAACCTAAAAAACATTTAAAACGTTTTACTAGTACATAAAAATCATTTCGTAATATTGAGATAATGATTAAAATTAAATGTCGTAAATAAGCAAGTAACTCATGGTAAAAAAATAGTATTTATAGTAATGAGATATTTATAATGGAATACTAATATTTTAGTAATAGTTGCTAATAAATGTTGGTGGGCACTTAACAAATTCTTTTCTAGTTGCCACAATAAAATTAGTCAGGTGCTGCCATGCATCTGTGTTTTCAGATGTTTGGTTTTTCACAGTAACTATTGCCTGGCGCCATCTGTTAATTGGTTGAACGTTTTTAATTTCATCGCACCGGTACACTTTTAAATCTATATAGTGCGTACCGGGCTTATGCTCATACGTCTGGCGTGAATGACCGTTAGCAAGGCGCCGAGTTAAATACGAGGTTAATTGTATTGCAGCTTTACCGGGAACAGCGACATCTTCTTTCTCGTCATCTTCACTGTCAGTCCCGAAGAGGTCGTAAGCTGTAGCCTTCTTTGGTGGTATTGGCTTGAAGTACGGCTTCTTCGGAGCTGACCGCGACGTACTCAGCGCCGGACTTGCTCTCGATGGTGAATGTGATGCAGTCCGCGCTGCCGCCTCCGGCTCCTTCATTTGAGTCAGCACTTGCTTCCTTTTCTTAGTCTTTTTCGCAACTGGAGGTTGCACTTCATCGTCAGACGGGAAGAGAGTCTCTGCGTTCTGTAGCGACCTGAAATAATATAAAATTAATTAATTAATTTTGCTATTTAATCAATTCATAAGCAGGATTCGAACCTGGAATCTGGCTTTACGCGCCGATACACTAAAATAGTGTATACATATTATACATATAAAAATGAATATTAGAATCATTACATAGTACACATCATTATACCAAAATTTACTGGGTATCGAACCCAATGTCTCATGCTCTGCAATAGTCGAGATTACTAGCACTCGTCTAAGGAGTTCCCTGTTATAAAAATAGTTGAACAATAGAATTATTAATATAATTATAAATTAATGCTACTTACATTTTAAATAGTGCGGTGAAGTTTTGATGTACGATGATGCCACTAGCTCTGGAATTGGTGTTTTGCGGTTGAATTTCAGCAGCGGGAGGCTTAAATAGTGATAAATCTACGTCATATTATCCCATATTTGGGAAGAGGCATGTGTGTAGAAAATGCTGTATCAGTTGACTGCATCCAAATGCAGGTTTGTGATGTGATATTGTAAACAATAATAGAATATGTATTTGACTTGCCTGTCGGTCTAGTGGTTAGTGGTCCTGATTGCTATGCTGGAGGTCATGGGTTTGATTCCCATCCGGAACAAATGTTTGTGTGATGAATAGAATCATTTGTCTGGATGTAATTTATCTATAATATATGTGTGTATTTAGAAATATATGAATAATATATGTTTATCAGTTGTCTAGTACTCATAACACAAGCTCTACTTAGCTTAGAACTAGAAGGCATTGTGTGATAGTTGTGGAATATTATTATTATATTGTTCTACCAATTCATTATTATTTTTATGCGACTGCGTTGAAATGTCGTATAGACTCACCGATTGGGTCCTTTGTAATAGGAGGAGGCCCAATAATATAAGTGACGAATAGTTGGTGAAATACACATCTGCCTAACTGGGATTTAAAGGTGTGATGATATATCGATCAACCTTAGTTTATGAACAAATTACAAATAAAAACATTACTTACCATTCTATTTGATACAAAATTTAAGATACCTACCTTAGCTTTAAAAATATCATAATATTAACAGGCGAAACCAAACGTAGCAATAGTATGTCGATATTGTTATATTGTTTTGATTCGTCTCCTTAAAAAGAATTCAGCTTACGGTGCAACTTTGATATACAATTAACATACCATGAGTTTGCTTGCTTAATCATCTGAATAAAATGTATGAAAACGATTACCTAAACATAAGTGCAGTAGTATTATTTTATTGATATATATTTATAATAAATAATAAAATGATAGGCGTCGTAATGTCTTACGTTTCCTATTTCACTATACCATTTTTGGAAAAGATATGACATATCTAACTTAAAAATGTGCGATTTTGAACTCTATCAATAAAATTAAATTAGGGTATATAAATAGAGAGAAAAAATCATTTAAAATCTATTCCAAATCTACACTTGACTCTTACAACTGGCTTGATCGTGTTTTATTGGTAAGTTTTAATATTATTCTTCCATATTTTATCTGGTACATACATTTTCTATACAATCCTATGTTTCATTAGCAATTGTTGTTTTGAGATAGAATATCGGTTAAAGAAATACTAATCTAGACTATTATTTTCCAGGTGTTTAACAAAGTCGGGACATAGAATTAAATATGTCATACTCACCATCCTACAGTCCCGTTTTAGAAAACATTAACCTACAATATGATGTAAGTATCTAAGTAATCATCGATATTAGCAATTGAATTCATATATGATGGTATTTAGTAGCATAAAATTATTCATTGTTTCAGAATTTGATAGATTGCCCCGATCCAGTTCTTAATCCATTTTACTATGCTCAAGGAAAGCTGGGATGTCGAAGTGGCGAAAAAAGCATTTGAAGAGAGTAAACAGCAAAAAATACAAGAGAAAAAAATAAAGAAGAAGAAGAAGAAAAAATCAAAACCATTTAAAAACACATCCTTTATCAAGCGTAAAGAGCCCGGACATATTCACCGAATTATAAAAATAATTGTACATGATGTGGAAGGCCGTCAGATGGATGAAATAGACAGTGATCCCGATATCGATAGTGCAAGCGTGAATATACAATATTTAGTCCGTAGTGATATTGATGACATAATGAGTGAAACCGAGTATTTAGTTGCTAAAATAGTTAAAAAATTAAGTTCAACTTCATGTACCTAATTGATGTTTAAAATAGACGTATGATAGTTTTATTATTATTATTTCTTTTTAAATGGTCTATACTGTAAATATTAATTGTAAATAAAAATATTTAAAATAAAGTACCTCTTATTTCTACGTCATAACATTTAAACTTAATCGTTACTACACTGCATATATAAGGCAGCGCGATGGACAATGGTGAGCACACTTTGTTTTCGTTAGTCTGTCGTATCGAACATACATACACCGCCTGTTCAATGTTACCTTTGGACATTGAATCAGCACTCGGCCCGGCTCACGCGCGGCCCAGTTAAAATATTGATTGGGTTGCATCTCACACGTACAGAACACAAAGAATTTGTATAATAGTGTGTGTTATGAAACTATAGTATATAAGCTGTAACGTACTGTTAATAAATCAGATTTGAATTTTATATTCTTGTCTCATTACCCCTCACTGTGGCCAAGACACCTTTAGCCATCTCTGATCAGTCTCGTGAGTCTGCGGGACTGGCAGTGAGTGTACCCCTCCCCAACCTGGAATTCCTGTCCAACATCCGTCTGTAACCTTAGGTCGCATGGTGCAGACATCCTGAACTTATTTATATATTTATCTATCACACTAGGGATATGATAGGTTAGGGCTGTAGGGCTTATAGGGCTTAGAGTCGTAGGGACTGTTAGGCGTGTAGGTCTTAGCAACTTCCCTTACTTATCATATATTTTCATGTATTATCACACCCTTGACAGTATTGCGGCCTTACGTGACGTTTGTTAAGGGTGGATGTACATTTTGGTCCTTCGAGCATTTGAATCACGCGGTCCCCTTGCCCACTGTAGGAATTAATTTGACAGACTGACACTTCGGGGAACTGGAGGCTGGTGTTCTCAACAAAGCATCAGTTTTTCAGTAATCTGAAGTACGTTGTACTAGGGTATTCTGTCGGAAAGCTTCTCGTTGCGGATCGGTCACTGGCCTCCCACAAGCGGGTTTAACCAGTTGATTGAGAAGTCGCACAGATAAAACAAGAGCGCAGATACCACTAGTACAGACTTAACTTCTACATTAGGGTAGGGCCGTTAGGGAAGAAGAAAGAAAAGCACTATGGAGATACAAGAAATTAACGAACTAATCAGGAGCCAGGAGGCGGATTACAACGAAATCAAAAGGGTATTATCAAACATAAAAAAGGACTCGCCCACAAGGAAAAATACATCAACGAAAGGAAGAAAGCATTTGACCACGTCTTTCAGCGAGTTCAAGAAAACCATTTAAGACTACAAGAACAGGAGGTGTTGTCAACTCATAAATACATTACTACAAACTACTTTGGCAGCATACAAAAATGTTACGACGAAGGAATCGACTACCTAAAAAAGTGCGAAGAAAGGCTACAACATGTACAAAGTATTTATGAACCACGACTTTTAGATGAAGAAGAAGACAAGGACGTTGTCAGTAGCCCAAAACTGTTTATACAGCTATTCCGGATGTCGCAGATATCTAAGAAAATATCTCAGGCTAAGGAATCCATTACTCAAGACAAGCCAATATGGCATTTACAAACACTATTACGAACTTTACAAAAACAATGGTTAGAAATCGAAGAAACGTACATCGGACTAATGATGGCCGAAAGTACATTGGACAATAGCTACTTCAGAGATAGTTGTTTCGAAACTATACAAAAAGATTATGATATTACTACGGAGTTATTGGAAGAAAGAATCTCTCAGAACTCAAATGAAAAAGGTATTTCATCAAAATCGTCAGGAAAATTACCACGAATAAATATTCCCATAATCGCGGGGGACTATGACTCTTGGAACACATTTCAAGATTTATTTAGAAAAATATTTCACGAAGATAAATCAATATCTTCTGCAGAAAAAATGCAGTATCTTAAAACACACGTAAAAGGCGACGCAGCAAGATTAATACGTCACCTAACAATAAGCGAAATAAATTATGAAACAGCTTGGAAATTGCTTACGCAGAGATATGAAGACGAGCGCATGATTGCTACTAAGTTTATTGACAAGTTATTAGATTTACCTAAAATGCAACGAGCAAACGCGGCACAATTACGAGACATGCATGACACTATAAATGAATGTCTTGAGGCACTAAAAAATCAACAAATATACACAACTTCTTGGGGCCCACTATTGGTAAGAATAATCAGTAGAAAATGGGACGAAGAAACAAATACAAAGTACGAAGATCAACTACAAAACCGAAATAAATTACAATCCTTTGACGAAATGATGAAATTCATGGAGAACCGTTTCAATTGCCTGAAGTCTTTCGAAGGGTCTACACGATACACTAATAGTCAACTAGCAAGTGATAAACAAACATCAGAAAAATATAAACGCTGTTGGTACTGGTCAAAAGAATGATCATATTATTCATTATTGCCCTAATTTCAAAGCATTAAGCGTTAACGACCGATACAAGGCCGTCGCGCAAAAAAGAATGTGCAAACGTTGCTTAAATCATGATGATCAGAGAAATTGTGTGAGTACAGTTTATAAACAATGTAAAATTTGTCAACATGAGGGACACAACGCATTATTGCATCAGTCAAAGCCGTTTCAAAATAGTGGTAACGCAAAAAAATACGTACCAAGAAATACAGGGACAGAGAGGTCGCAAAATATAGCGACATCAAACTTATCAGCAACTAACTCCGATGCTAAAAACACAACTTTACTAGCAACTGCCATAGTAAGAACCACCTCGTATGATGGGATGCCGCAGTTGTTGAGAGTATTATGTGATCAAGGATCAGAAGCGTCATTTTGCACTGAAGAAGTAGCACAATTGTTGTCTTACCCACGACAAAAAATCCAAGCAGAAATAAAAGGTATCGGAGATGAAAAACCAAAAACGTCAAATTATACAATCAACATTACTCTATAACCAAGACACTCTAGCGATTACAAACTGCCAGTGACGCTAATAGTACTACCTAAACTAACAAGTTCAATACCAAGGAATGATTTACAACAATTACAAGAAAAAATCTTGGACAATGCAATTATAGCAGACCCAACTTATTATAAAAAGGGACCAGTTGACATAATACTAGGTGCCCAAGAATATAGCAGAATATTACTACAGGGTTTCGCAAGACTACAGGACGGAATAATCGCTCAAAACACAGAACTTGGGTGGATTTTATCCGGATTTTATCCCAATGATACGAAGAATGGAGTTAAAATCTTGAGTATGGTGGCTTGCACCGAAGAGGTACGACAACTTACGAAATTTTGGGAATTAGAAGACATTCCACAACACTACAAACTTACACATGATGACCAGACCTGTGAAAACTACTACAAAGAAACAACAATAAGAAACCCAGACGGAACTTACACAGTACGACTTCCGTTTAAGGATTCGAACATAAATTTGAACTTAAACGGCGAAGCGCGCAGGAAAGCCGCTGCACGACTATTACAACTAGAACGACAGTTCGCAAAAAATGAAAATTTGCGACAACAATACATTGAATTTATGAATGAATACTTACATATGGGTCATATGAGGAAAGTAGATACCAAGAACTACAACGTAGGAAAATACTACATACCACATCAAGCAGTAATTAAGGAAGACTCACTCACTACAAAATTACGCGTGGTTTTTGATGCAAGCAGTAAAAGCAGCACAAAAATAAGCCTTAATAACAACATGTATAAAGGTCCGCGATTACAACAAGACTTATCCACTATACTATTACGATGGCGAAAACATAAGTTTGCCTTTATGGCGGATATAATGAAAATGTACCGTTTCATTAAAATTAATGAATTAGACTTCGCACATCAAAGGATACTATGGAGATTTTCTCCCAAACACGCAATTAGTGAATATGAACTTACAACAGTTACCTACGGCACAACTAGCGCCCCCTATCTTGCGGTGCGAACATTGCAACAACTTGCTATAGACGAACAAAACAATTACCCAATAGCGAGTCAAGCAACATTACAAGATTTTTACGTAGATGATATTTTATCTGGAGAGTCCCAGGAAAGTGCAGCTAAAGAACTGCAGAGTCAGTTAATATCCATGTTAAACAAGGGTGGGTTTAAGCTTCGAAAATGGTCGTCAAATAGTTCAGAGCTACTGGAAAATATACCAGCGGAAGATAAAGACGATCAACTGCTCAAACTACCATTAGACGAGTCCAGGAAGTCATTAGGCATAACATGGTCACCACGGGAAGACAGTTTTTATTTCCAAATAACTATAACGGAAAATAGAACACCAACAAAAAGATGGATTATGTCAGAAGTTGCGAAAATATTCGATCCCCTGGGCTGGTTAGCACCAATTATAATTAAAATGAAGCTGCTTATACAAGAACTCTGGACGAACGACATAGGATGGGATCAACCTGTTGATCACATACTCCAGAAAAAATGGATTGAAATACAAAACCAACTTAAAAGTATAGAAAAAATTAAAGTTCCACGGTGGTGTCACGTAACAGACAGCACAGACATTGAGCTATATGGTTTCAGCGACGCTTCCGAAAAAGCTTACGGAGCGGTGGTATACAGCCGTGTAAAAATCAATAACATCTACTACATTACATTATTACAAGCAAAATCGAAAGTGGCACCAAAGAAACAAAAGACTACTCTACCTCGACTTGAGTTATGCGCTGCACTACTACTAGCCGGTTTGATGGAAAAAGTTAAAGAAGCGCTTAACTGCAAAAAAATTACAACAATATCTTGTTGGACGGATTCTATGATCACCTTAGGCTGGATAAGAGGCGAGCCTGAACGGTGGCAAACGTTCGTAGCCAATAGGGTGTCACAAATTCAACAACTGTCACCGAACGCAGAATGGACCCATGTGATTTCGGCTGATAACCCGGCTGATATCGTTTCAAGAGGTCTGGAGCCGGAAAAATTAGTTAACTTTTCTTTATGGTGGAATGGTCCGCAATGGTTAAAAACCGATCAGATTCCTATCACGAGACGTATGCCGCAGCCAATTGAACAAATAAAATTGTGTCATACAACTACAACTGAGATTGAGAAAAATGATCTCTGGAATAGATTTTCCAGTTTAGATAAAATGATAAGGGTGTTGTCATACTGCTACAGATTTGCAAACAAACAAACAACAGATAAACCAATATCTTGTGTTGAACTGAAAGTGACGACAAAACGAATACTTTTGAAACTACAACGACAGGAATTCGAAGATGAATTGAAAACTATACAAAGTGGACAACCATTGAAGAAAAATAAAAAACTATCTACATTAGATCCATTTGTAGACGAGGATGGGTTACTAAGAGTTGGAGGAAGGTTACAAAACTCCGAATTGCCTTACAATCAGAAACATCCAATACTTTTACCATATAACCATCATGTAACGTCATTGATTATACAAGACGCACATTTAAAAACATTGCATGGAGGAAATAAATTGACTTTAGCTTATTTACGACAAACATACTGGATCATTAGTGGAAAAAGGAAAGTGAAGAGTATAATCAACAAATGCGTGAAGTGCATACGATACAAAGGAGAAACAAACTCTCAAAAAATGGAAATACTACCAAAAGCACGGGTAACGCAATCCTACCCATTCAGTTACACTGGAGTGGATTATGCGGGACCGATACAAACAAGAACTATGAAAGGGAGAGGTCATAAGTCATATAAATCATACATTGCTGTTTTTGTATGTTTAGCAACAAAAGCAATACACCTAGAACTGGTGGGAGATTTAACAACAGAAACATTTATCGCGGCGCTACGCAGATTTATGGCACGAAGAGGTCACGTGTCACACATGTACAGTGACAACGCAACAAACTTCGTAGGAGCAGCCAACTTCTTACATCAAGAAATATTACAAATTACGCAGTCACCGCAATTTCAAACCGCAATGACAAACATAGGAACTCAGTGGCATTTCATTCCTCCAGCATCACCACACTTCGGTGGGATCTGGGAAGCTGGCGTAAAGTCAGTGAAACATCACTTACGTCGAGTGATCGGAGATTCGACACTAACATACGAGGAAATGACAACCTTCCTCCACCAAATTGAAGCGTGTTTAAATTCAAGACCATTGTGTGCGCAAACCGAAGATGTAAATGACAACATAATACTAACTCCAAGCCATTTTCTTATTGGACGAGAAGCAGTAGGGATACCAGATCCGACGGAAAACATCAACACTGACCTAGTGAATAGATGGAAACAGATTCAAAAATGAAAAAAGATTTTTGGAATAGTTGGACAAAAGACTATCTACATCAACTTCAACAAAGATACAAGTGGAAACAAGTACATGAAAATGCTAAAATAGGAACTGTAGTACTAATAAAAGATGACAATATAAGTCCAAACAAATGGCCGTTGGCAAAAATCACAGAAATTCACCCGGGAGATGACGGTGTAGTTAGAGCAGTAACTCTTCAAAAATCAACAGGAGCTTGTCAGAAAAGATCAATTAATACGTTGATCCCGCTCCCTGTGAACGAAAACAAAGAAATTGGTACAACAGGCAAAGACAGACAAATGTCTACGCAATGTAACATATCAACAGCCACAATAAACAACAAAAGTATACGATCACCGAAAAATAGGATAAAGGGATTACTATTACATACAATAATTATTCTATTAATTGGCACCGTGTCGAGTACATACACATTAAAAAGTATAAATCCTGGACTATATGTTGAAAAAATAGGAACCACAACTATTAATCGAGGAACGTTCAGAATTGAAACAAATTACGAGAGACAAAACTTGGAAATAGACCAAAGAAGGATTGAAAAAATAACATCACAATTCCAACAACTTTGCAAGGATACTCAAGACATCATGAAGGAGACGCATTGCAATGAATTTTATCACCATCTAAACGAAGAAAAAGTAAAGTTTGAGAAAACAAAGGAATACCTAACAGAGATAAAGAGTGTGAGGAAGAAAAGAGGTATCTTGGGACAACTCTTAACATCGGTGTTTGGAGTTAATGATGAAGTATACAGAGACATAGATACATTAAATAACAACCAGCAGAAACTTATAGACGCTGCCAATCATCAAACAAAGATAATGATATCTACTATCACAGGTGTAAACCAAACTGAAGAGAAAATCCAGAAAAAGTTAGAGAAGTTCCAAGCAAAATTAAATGAAGCAATTTCGTTCATGAATGGAAACAACGTTTGGTATAAATCAATTAACAAAAATCATATTAAGATCCAAGTAATGCAAACCTACGAGTTAGCAAACAATTATATAAATGAAATTATGGACTACTATACAGGGTTACTTGAAATTAATGTACGGAAAGCAACAGTATATAGTATATTAACACCAACACACATCAGCAACATCATAAAAATGGCTAATCAGAAACTACCATCAAACTTAAAAATTATTCAGGGACAAATAATACAAACTGAGATGAACGTAAATACCACGCACATAAGAGTGTACGCTTATTTCCCAATACACGATGTAACAAAATATACTCTGATACACGTTACACCTATTCCAGAGAGAAAAACAGATGGATCATTCGAGTGCTTGACCATTCAGCAGACAGTCATGGGTTTTGATTACAACAACGAGCATTACTTTGAACTTAGTCAAGAAGAATTTAAAGACTGTCTTCGTAGTAATACAGAGTTTGTTTGCTATCCTGTAGCTGTCAAGAACATGCAATTAAATAAAAATTGCATAGTTGAACAACTCTTTAAAACTGAGAACCACACCCAAACCCAATGCACATCAAAGACCTACAAAATATCGACAGATGTTGTATGGAAACAATTATTCATGCAAAACACTTGGCTCTTCATTACAACAAAATCTGTAGCCGTATCAATTATGTGTGACGGTCAAAGAAAAGAAATTACGATTCAAGATGTCGGAGTTTTACATATCTCCGAGAATTGCGTCATTAAGACACTTAATAACATACTTGCCGCAAAAAGAACATCAACTATGACAGTGCTAGCTTCTTATTCTAAAACAACGAACTTCTCCCTTAACACACAGATTTTACCAACAAACGTAAAAGATATATCCAAAGAAGAATTAGTATTAGACAGGTCAAAAGGAGTTTTCGATCATTTAGTCAAATCCGAAACAAACTTACAAACACAGTTATATAACACAATTTGGAAACAAGTAAAATCTAACACATACATAGCTAGCATCAGTACTTCACTCGTAATTATCACTTTAGCATGTATCTTAATTTACTTCGGTCCACAGCTGTTGAATCAACTTCGAGCCATCATTGCAGCAAGAAGAAACACTGCGCCAACTGTGCAGCAACCAACGATCATCAGCAGCACAACACACACGCAGCGAACACAGCAACCGTACGGCATACCACGCAGAGTGCCCACGCAGGCACAACAACCTGATCACGGCCAGGCCAGACCATACGAAACCATCGAGCTGTACCAAATAGGATCCTGTTCCTGAGAGTCGCCAGAATGTTCAATGTTACCTTTGGACATTGACTCAGCACTCGGCCCGGCTCACGCGCGGCCCAGTTAAAATATTGATTGGGTTGCATCTCACACGTACAGAACACAAAGAATTTGTATAATAGTGTGTGTTATGAAACTATAGTATATAAGCTGTAACATACTGTTAATAAATCAGATTTGAATTTTATATTCTTGTCTCATTACCCCTCACTGTGGCCAAGACACCTTTAGCCATCTCTGATCAGTCTCGTGAGTCTGCGGGACTGGCAGTGAGTGTACCCCTCCCCAACCTGGAATTCCTGTCCAACATCCGTCTGTAACCTTAGGTCGCATGGTGCGGACATCCTGAACTTATTTATATATTTATCTATCACACTAGGGATATGATAGGTTAGGGCTGTAGGGCTTATAGGGCTTAGAGTCGTAGGGACTGTTAGGCGTGTAGGTCTTAGCAACTTCCCTTACTTATCATATATTATATTATATTATATTGTGGTGAGAAATAAATGATTTTATTATTATTATTATATTATTATTTATATATTTTCATGTATTATCACACCCTTGACAGTATTGCGGCCTTACGTGACGTTTGTTAAGGGTGGATGTACACCGCCTGTAGCTCAAATTTCATAAACGAATATATAATTAATACACGCATCTCCGTCATGGCACTTGACTTAACTAACTTATTAAAATAATGTATTCTAACAACAAAATATAATTAAACAATGTCATAAACATCTTGGTAGAACAAAACATTTCAAATAATAGAATAAACATCATTTTGAATAGAGTAAGTATTGGGGGGATTCGGATCTCCGTTGATCCGAAACCCCCAATACTTACCTACTCCGGATATAACACTACAGGATTTTTTTTTTTTTTTTTTTTTTTTTTTTTTTTTATTGTAAGGACTTTTACACATTGTGCATACCAGTCCCATTATACCCTAACCACATTTAACTGATTGTCAGTTATACAAATGAATTTAACAATAACAATTTACTTCGATGCCATTAATTCAAACAGACACTTTGCTATCCTCGAATTGGGTTGACTAAGAATCGCATTGAATGTGCCAACATCCAGTCTGTTTAATTTATAGGCATTTGCTAGACAGGTTCTTCCTGATTCAAATCGGACACATTCCAGCAATAAATGATGTAAATCCTCACAAACGCCACAATCTTCACAGTTTGGTGACTCAGTCTTCCTCATCATAAAATTAAACTTATTGCATGGTATGTGTCCAGATCTGAGTCTGTGAGCTGTAACAATCAGCTTTCTATTTAAATTAGTGTTTGCGCACCAGGGGACATGAAGGGGCTGACACTGGATGGTTTTGTACCATATTCCTTTTTCTAATGAGCGTTTATTGAAATACTCCTTCCAACTCTCAAAACATATTTGTTTGTATTTAGGAAGAAACTCTGAATAATCCGGTATAATACTCACTTGCTTACCAGAAGTAGCAGCAAATTTAGCCAATGTGTCAGCCTCTTCATTACCCCTTAAGCCAGTATGAGAAGGAACCCATTGCAACCTCAGAAGCACACCTCGTTCTGTAAGTTCATCCATCTTACATAGGATAACATAAGCTATCGATGCACCTCTGCAACCAGATGCGCATCGAGCTATGTGTTGTAGTGAGCTTTTGCTGTCTGTCAAAATAACTACCTTCCTGTGTACACCAGCATTACTAACATAAGAAAGTGCTTCTGATATCGCAACAAGCTCCATGGTCATAATACAAACATTTTTATCAATTTTAAAACAGTTATCATGGTGAGACATTGATGTGTTTGGTACATAAAACGCTGCTCCTTGACCGTTCACATTCTTAGAACCATCTGTAAATATAGGAAACCAGTCCTTATATTTTAAATGTAACTCATCAATAACTGATTGATTTAATGAACTATTTTCATAGGACTTTTTTGATTTTGCAACACAATCTAAGTTTGATACAACTAATTCATTCACGTTAAAATTAGTAACCCACATTCTTAAAGTAAACATGTTTAAAGGATCACTAGAAGCCACATGTTCTTCTTTAACTTCATCGTACACAGAGACAAGCAACGGAATCGTTTTGTTTCTCCAATAACAATTGTTACGAAAAGTTTGCAGATCTGATAAAAAACCAGTTATTGTACTGTTCAGTAGGGATTTAGCCTTAAGGCAAAATTTATATGCTAAATACTTTCTCCTTAATTGCAGTGGAGGTACACAGAGTTCACTTTCCATAACATGGATCGGCGTGGTTTTGATAAATCCTCCTATAATTCTTAAAGCTTGATTTTGAACCTTAGTAACCTTGTACAAATGACATTTAGCGCTGCAGTCATATAAATAACAACTGTAGTCCAAACGACTTCTGATTAACGCGATATAAATGTGCCGCAAATGTTTTGGGTGCAGACCCCAAGAGGATCCCGCTAAAACTCTTAGCAGGTTAAGATGTTTATTGGCCTTTTCTAAAATAACATTAATGTGTTTAGACCAACGCAAGCATCTGTCCAGCCAAACGCCCAGATATTTGTAACTATCTACCAAATCCAGCCTACAATTATGCAATTTTAAATCAATGTTTAACTGTCTAAAACCTTTTGAAAAAATACAAACCTTTGATTTAGTTGCTGATACTTCCAACCCCACCTCCCTCATAACATCACAAAAATTATATAAAGCTGTTTGAATATCATGCTTACATTGTATAAGATCATTAGAAGTAATAAACAACACGAAATCATCCGCGTACTGACACATGTTGACGTTGTTAAGTCCTTGAAAACATCGAATTGTGATAATGTTAAAGAGGAGTGGGGATATCGGATCACCTTGAGCCAAACCTTTATCTGTATATCTCATAAAGCAGTTGTTATGGTTATTTTCGTCTTTAATATGTAAATGTCTTTCGCTCAAAAAGTTCCACAGATACCTACATATGTTTTTACCGATCCCAATGTTGTCTAACGTTGTAGCCATTATATCTATTACTACGTTATTATAAGCGTTATCAATATCTAAAAAACATGTTACAGTTGGGGAATTAATTGAGAAACCTAAGTATATTTGGCTAACTAGCTTGACTAAACAATCTTGACAAGATTGTCCTCTTCTAAAGCCAGATGTATATGGAGACAATAATTTATTCTTCTCAATAAACCACTCCAAACGCCTAGTCAGCATAGAATGCAACATTTTACACACGCAGGATATTAATGAAATGGGCCTTAGTTTAATGACACCAGCTGGTGAAGATTTTGGTATAGGCGTTATGTATATGTCACGCCATTGTTCTGGCACAGCACCTGTATCTAAAATACGATTGTATATTTCTAACAAGTAAAGTTTTCCATTTAGAGGCAAATTATATAACATAGAATAAGTTATCCCATCGTGCCCTGGTGCTGTGTCTTTCTTTTTGAAACAATTGTTCATTTCATGTATCGTAAAATGTTGTTCTAATAATGAGTTACGTGAACCAAACTCGGGCGTCTTCGTAGGAACATAATCTGGTGTAAGATTAGTAAGAAGTTCGACTTTTTGTTCATTTGATACTTGTGAATTGGTATTTGCTGACCTGAAACCTTTGGCCCATCTCATACGCTTCCACATCTCCGAACTAGATGTTTGCTCGTTTATACTGCTGCAATAATGTTGCCAGTCATTTAACTTTGCTAGCCGAATAGCTTCTTTAGCTTCTTGTGTTTTACCTTCCAGTATATTAAGATTATGTGGCGTAGGGTTTTTCCTAAATTGGCTCAAGGCTAACCTACGTTGTGCTACTAAATTGGCTAATGAGGGATTCCAGTAGGGCTTAGGTCGGAAATATTGTTTGGGATCAATAAATGTCTTTATCATTGGGATGTGTTCATCCGTCGCCTTGTTAAGAACTTTTATAAATGTATCATATAACGATTGTACTGAGTCATTAGATCTATTATATGAAGTCTGTAAAAAATATTTATTTAATGACGTAGTGTAGTTTTTCCAATTTGCTAATTTAAAATTACGTTTGGGAACCATTTTAACAGAATCTATACAACTTAAGGAAATTTTAATAAGGAGATGATCACTGCCTAAATTTTCATTGAGTACCTTCCAATTTAACATATAAGATAATTCAGACGAGACAAATGTTATATCCGGAGATGTTTTTTGAACGATATTGTTGACACATTTAATACGCCATACTTACAGACAAGACCATTCATTATAACAGACCGGATATAACACTACAGGATAAAATAAACAAAATTACATATCTAATAGACATTGCAGTCCCCAACACACACAACATACAGAAGACAATGACTGAAAAAATCAGTAAATACGCAGAACTCAAAGACGAAGTTACACGAATATGGCGGCAAGAAAAAGTCTATGTGGTCCCTATAGTCCTCTCCACTACAGGCGTAATACCAAATCATCTTCCCCATAGTCTAAAATTGCTAAATTTAAAAGAAACTCTCTACATCACTTTGCAAAAAGCTGCGATCCTAAACACATGCCGAATAGTCAGGAAATTCTTGCAAATAGATGAAAATGAAATAGGCCCTCATCACAACACATCACCAACATAACACATCAACATAACACATCACACGCTGCATTTACTTGGTTTTGGCCCGTAAATGTAGCTAAAACCAGCCAAAGTGCTGAGAAGTTAAACACACATACAAAGAATAAGTATAATAATAATTTATTTGTCAGAATATTGTTTTACAAGGTGTTACAAATTATAATATGATGTCCATAATATTCTGCTGTTTCCAGCGTACAAATATTGAAAATAATTTAAATGATAAGGATTAGAAGACAATGTCAAAATTAAACATTAACAAATAAACAAACGTCAAGAAAAAGGGAAAAATAATTACCGTAACATGCACGCTCAGGAGTTATTAGTAAGCATACATAATGTCAAAAATGAATAATACAATAATAAAAATATTAAAAAAGATATACAATGTCAAATAAATAATAAAAATTCTATTCAAATCGCACAAATGTCAGTAGTCATCTAATTTAAATTTAGAATCAAATCTTTCATTTAAAAACTCAGTCATTGAGTAGTAACAGTTTTGTAATAGGAAGTTAAATAATTTCTTTTTAAATGTCATAAAGTTAAGAATCTTAAATGCATTGGGTAATTTATTATATATTTTAATTGCCATGCAGTAAACATTATTAGAAAATAGTTGAATTCTTTGTTGAGGTGCACAAATTTTATAAGTATTTCTGCTTTTTCTTACAAAAACATCATTATATACCTGAAATAAAGCTATGTTTTTACGTACAAAGATACACAGTTCAAATATATATAAAGATGGGAGTGGTAATATTTTGAGCTTTTTAAAGATTGGAATAACCGACTTAACTTTGTCAATTTGATGCTCGAGCGGTTCAACAATTTCAACAACGTGATTTTTAGTGATGAGGCTAATTTTCACCTTAATGGCCATGTGAACAAGCAAAATTGTCGGTTCTGGTCCGAGACTAATCCCCGACGCTTGCATGAACGTCCACTTCACAGCCCTAAGCTTGTCACGTGGGCTGGGATAACGTCAACCGGTATTATTGGGCCATACTTTTTTGAGGACGAAAGAGGGCAAGCGATGACGTTTAGAGCTAACAATTATTGCAACATGATAACAGACTTTTTGGTGCCAGCTTTGCAAGAACTTCAAGGCAATACCTCGAGGATGTGGTTTCAACAGGATGGGGCCACATGTCATACGGCTAGGGTATCCATAGAGCTGCTGAAAAATGTTTTTCTCGGAAAACTCATCTCGAAAAGGGGGGATATTGAATGGCCCCCACGTAGCCCCGATCTCTCTCCATGCGATTATTTTCTATGGGGCTACCTCAAATCGGTAGTTTACGAGAATAATCCGACCAATTTAGAGCAGCTGAAGAGGAATATTATTCAGGAAATTAACAAAATACCGAGAGCAACTTTTCAACGAGTTTTCCAAAATTTGCGACTTCGGTTCCAAGAGTGCCAAGCAGCCGAGGGAAGCCATTTGGACAACATTATTTTTAAGTCTTAAAAATTCCTATGCTTCTACTTTTTAACAATACAAATATATTTGTGTTATGTTACGTAGTTTTTTTAAATCGAATATTTAAACCGCCAACACCCTTATGGTCCACCCTGTATAACAGAAAAACACCCACAAGGTCAAAAAAGGGAGTCAAACTTTCTACATCAGTGGTGAGTAGGTAACCACCTCTAAGTAGCTGTTAGAGGCGACGACAGGAACCGACAACCCTCACCAAGATGGCCGGCACCAGTGTTGTAACAACATATCAGGTATAAGGATAGCTTGGAGCAGCCTATCCCAAACTGCCTTATTGTGTAGAAACGGACTCCCCAAGTGTGTTTTTTTTCTGTTGGAGTGGGCATCTCGCAGTTTATCCTTTAGGGATATCTACTGCTTAACCGAACTTTCCTGTGGGGGGCTTAATTAAAATTAAGGCCTCCAGCCAGGCGTAAAAACTTAAAAACTAAGCGACCGATCTCTTAACCTCGGCTTAGGACGTCGCTGAAGACCATCCTGTCCCTTGCTGTCCAGCAAGGGACAGGCTGGAGAAAATAGATAATGATTTAGGGACATTTTAATCATTTACCGGCTCAGCTTCGCGGGCTGACTCTAGCAAAGGGTCGGGAGGGGTGCATCGACGGGGTCGTCGCGACGGGCCTCGACGGCGAGGACGGAATGACGGCGCCGGCGGTTTGTGTTTGCGAACAGTGCTTGTCCGGGAGAAACTCCTAAACTGCTTTACTATGTTTTATAAAATTTGAATTACTTTGTGTAATTTGGTCGAACTTAAGTTATAGGATAGTTTTTATGACCTCAATTTTTTTGAATTACCAAATTAATGTTTTTCCATGGTGAGATTCATAAGTTTTTGACAGATGGCAGTGTAATTTATTTTCTGAGGCGGTACGAAGGTCACCGAGTCCGAATATAATTAATATGAGAGTTTCAAATTTTAGTTAATAAACTTTCTACACTAAAAAATATCTACTATGTATAGTAGATATTTTAGACGCATCGGCTGAAAAACTAATTTGGCATCTCTAACTTAGTTCATACCAATGTTTTGTCGTCTTTTTCTCGAGCTGTGTGACAGAAAGAGATTTAATATCCTTAATTTTATCGTAGTTTGAGACTAAGAAAAACGGTGCTAAAGATGCATTATTGATATTAACACGTTGAACGCCAAATGACCGACAAAGAATACAATTTCTATTGTGTCTCGTTGTTTGGCAGTTAAGGTGTTAATTGCCTAATGGTCGCAAGAGCTACTGCTGAGTTTGAAGTCTTGGGTTCAATTCTCGGGTCGTACAAAATGTTACTGGGTTTTTACACCTGGAGTTTATAGGGACTTAACCCCATATTACTAGGGACTTAAATATAACTAACGAAAAGTCGGTGTACTATAAGTACGCTGCTGCCTAGCCTTTCAAGGAAAACAGGCGTAATGATATTATGTTCAATTTATGATTCTAGATTAATTCCACTCTTCCTTAATCTTAAAAAAATTAAATACGTAATATAGTATAAAGTAAGTACATAGATAAGTGTATGTATGTGTTAGTGAAACACTAATTTTACTACTAAATATTCACATTATCTGCATGTACTGTAGTGTACCTAGGTTTGGTATTGGTTTACAAACGTAAACCACGACCATGACCACGGCAAGCAGTATGCACATACTGCCTTCAACATCCCTCTATTACGACAAAACCTAGTCCCTTATGCCTTCTCCCAACTGTGTTGGGGTCGGGTTCCAGTCTTACCACATGACGCTCATTCCCATTCACAGTAAGGAAAAGGCTAGGCAGATGATTTATTGCTTTAATAGAAAAACTGCTAAACAGGGCACCTATCGAGTCAATCTCGTTTTTCTACTGTCTTATAAAACAGAAAATACACCCACAGGGTCACAAAAAGGGAGTCAAACTTTGTACATCAGTGGTGAGTAGGTAACCACCTCTAAGTAGCGGTTAGAGGCGACGACAGGAACCGACAACCCTCACTAAGATTGCCGGCACCATTGTGGTTGAAACTTGCGTGTATTAAGGATAGCTTCATGTTTCTTTAGTATCATTATTCCTTAGTACTCGGGAGTTGACGATAAAGGACAGACTCACCAATAGGTTTATCAGATCTTGGTGGTCAAGCATTGTCCTGGCCCAAGGAGGGATCTCCTTTCACCATTATAGTTTAATGTGACAACCAATTTTAATAATGTTTCCTAGAAATAGCGCCTAGCGCGAAATTCATAGCAACAAACTACGCTTAGATTATTATGACATGTAGTAGATAGTTAGGAGGTCGTGGCTAAATAAAAAAAGCCGCACGGGTTGATCAAAGGTTAAGCTACGCATGCCGAGGTCAGTCTGTGGATGGGTGTCCATTCGTAACATATCGAGACGCCTCAGTGCCTTGGAAAGCACGTTAAGCCGTTGGTCCCGGCTGTCATTTGTAGATCTTTGACAGTCGTTACGGGTAGTCAGAAGCCCGAAACTCTGACAACCAGTCTAACCAAGGGGTACCTACTGCATACGTTGCGGTGTGTAACCCCACAATAAATAAAAGAGAACAATTACGTGTCTTGATATGGCGGCAGTTAATCGTCTTTTATGACGCAGTCACTTACAGACAAATCATTTTTATCAGGTAATTAATTATTTAACAATTACATTATTTTCGTCGGCATCGGCAATCATGTCAAAAGTAAAGTCACAGAGAACTCTCTGTGACTTTACTTACACAACTGTGTGGCGCAGTTAAAATCGTATACCTATATCGGAATTAACAAGTAACATTCTCAGATACTGTAAATACCTACTGAGGTACACCTTGCTGACAATAGTTTTAATCAAACCTCTGCTGTTACTCATCGGAGCAGATTTGTTTTGTCTTGGCTGCGAGCCAAGCTAAACCCTAATAAACTCACTTTAAGAAACACGAAACACGGGCTCCTAAATCAATCACCATGTACATCACTGACCTCTATGTTAGTGATTTCAATAGCTATTCTTAGAAAAATAATTACTGTGACTGTAGCTGCAACACATACTCATACATCATGCGCGCGCGCCGGCGGCTAGTGGAATACTAGCGACGCATTTTTTTTTTTTTATAGCATCTCGCAGTTTATCCTTTAGGGATATTTACTGCTCAACCGAACTTTCCTGTGGGGGGCTTAATTAAAATTAAGGCCTCCAGCCAGGCATAAAAAACTTATAAGCTAAGCGACTATCGCTAAGGGCACCCCCTGCGGGGTACGAACCTCGGCTTAGGACGTCGCTGAAGAGGACAGCAAGGGACAGGCTGGATCTGATTGTTCCATTATTTAGGGACATTTTAAACATTAATCGGCTCAGCTTCGCGGGCTGGCTCTAGCAAAGGGTCGGGAGGGGGGCATTGACGGGGTCGTCGCGACGGGCCTCGGCGGCGAGGACGGAATGTCCGTTTTTGTATGCGAACAGTGCTGGTGGCCTTATCGCTCTCCTGGAGGAGAGTGATAGGATCATCTGGCTCTGTGAGTGTGTGTTTCGGTCTTCGAACTGTGCTTATTCGCGAGGGAGTGTATCGGACGGCCGATGACACTAAGGGGTTAGGATGAGCGGTAGAACAGTCCATGAAGCGCTGGGTGAGTCGCTTCATGAACTGTTTCACCGTAGGTATTTTGAGATCTACATGGAGAGTCTCATTTCGGACGTAGAAGGGGGCTCCCGTGACTCTGCGCAGGAATCGGTTCTGGACGGTCTGAAGCCTATGAATATGATACGGCTTGGCGTGAGCGAACACTGCGCAAGCGTATGTCATGATTGGTCGGATGACCGAGACGAAGAGCCGCAATTTGCACCTGAGTGACAACTTGCTTTTCTCGTTGGTCATACAATAAAGCCTGCCGGACGCGAAGACGGCGCGCGAACGCGCCGCCTTTATGTGTTCGGCGAACGAAAGTCTGTGATCGAGTATCACACCTAAGTATTTGGCTCGCTTATCCCAAGGGATAGGCTTGCCGTACATGGCTAACGGACTAGGCGTGGGGACATTGCGGCGTCCGGGTTTCCTAAAGAGAACCGCTTGACTTTTGTCGGGATTGACCTCGACTCTCCATTTCCGGAACCAAGCGCCTAAGACGTTTGCGGAAGTTTGGAGGGTGCGAGCTATGGTGGTAGGGTTGTTACCGGTAACGTAGATGGCCGTGTCGTCGGCGAAAAGCGCCAACTGGGCCTTTCTACCCCTAGGGACGTCGCTAGTGAACAGCGAGAACAAGAGAGGAGATAGCACGGATCCTTGAGGGACGCCCGCGCGGATAGGGTGAGGTGACGATAGCGTACCGTCTACGCGATATCTAAACGTACGATTCGACAGAAAATCTCGCAAGATGAGCACGAGACGATCTGGCACATCGAGTTGGTATAGCTTGTATAACAACCCGTTGTGCCAGACCTTGTCGAAGGCTTTCGCAATGTCGAAGAAGAGGGCGCCGGTGAGCGCGCCTCTCTGAAAGCCCGCGCTGACGTGTTCGACTACGCGGTGCACCTGTTGAACACACGAGTGTCCCGGCCGGAACCCGAACTGTTCGTTCGGTATCAGGCTCTTTGCCTCGACATAGTCCTTGAGTCGCTTATAAATAAGCTTCTCGTAGATTTTGCCGAAAACATTGAGCAGACTGATAGGTCGGTAGCTCGTGGGCTCAGACTTGGGCTTGCCAGGCTTGGGGATGCCAATAACCACGGCTTCTTTCCACGATTGAGGAAAGATATTGTTGCTCAGAGCGCCATTGAAGATGGCGGTCATGAGCATAACGAGTTGCGCGGGGAGGATTTGAAACACCCTATTGGTGATACCGTCCTTACCGGGGGCTTTGCGCGGTTTGAGCCCTTTAATGATGTCTTGCACTTCGTCCGGAGTGACGGGAGGCAGAGGATCATCAGGGTTGTCGACGGGAGGGAGCGAGGACCTACGTTCGACTTCGGCGTCTACCTTTAAGAGGTGAGCTTGGTCGAACGGCTGGGAGCTAAGCGAGCATTGAGTCTCTAAGCTTTCGGCTAGGCATTCGGATTTTTCCGAGTCGTCGAACGCGACGCTCTTATCTGGACGAGTGAGGGGAGGCATGGTAGCCTCTACGGTGGACCGGAGTTTCCTCTGGAGGTTCCAGAAGGCATGGTGGTTGGGCTCTAGCTCACTGATCATCTTGTCCCAGCTCTCCGACCTATGCTCCGCCACACGTTTGCTGACAGTACGCTGTAGCATTCGCATGTGGGCTTTGTTCGCAGAGCAGGGAAAAGCGCTATAGGCACGGACGGACGCGTTCTTCTCGGTTATCAGAGCCCGTACATCGTCCGGTAGGTTCCAGCGCTGGGCATTCAGCGCCGGAACCCGCCTTGAACAGTCGTTCAGGACTGTCTGTACGTGCTCCGTAAACGAGTCGACTGCGCCCGTGGTGTCAGCGACTGAGGTGATTAGATCGGGGATGGAGTCGAGTAGAGGCGACGAGGAGGATTTCAGCTTTTCGCTTACCTTCCTCCAGTCGGTAACTAATTGAGTCGGGGGTGGCTGATCAGGGTCAAGCGGACCCGTACGGGGAACTAGCGTCATCATCACCGGACGATGGTCGGAGTTAAATACTAGCGACGCAGGCGCGGCGCAAACTTTTATATGTGAGCGAGAAATTCAAACATTTTCGACTCACCCACATATGATTTGATTTATTTTATAATGTTAAACATGTAGGTAGCCGCTGATAATTTTGTAAATATTTTTGTATATAATAGGTTACGCTAAGCAATAAAATTCATTCGTATCTTAACCGTCTTTCACTCCAGACACCATAGGGACTCCTACCTCAACAGTGGTGACCCCGACGTGATCAAAAAGCTACAGTGACTTCGTCCAACGCGGATTTGATGAAAGACGAGCAAGAAGTGTCCGGTGTCTCTGCCACTCTTCGCATTCCACCGGTCTGGCGCGAGAGACTGCGTTTATCTGACAAGATACTAGAACATTCTCAACCACAAACTATCGCTGCTGTGTCCGCTTCCACAAGTCAAGCAACAACTCACGAGATGACCACTACGGAGAAACTGAATGAGAAGATAGACTTGCTGACTCGTGAGATCGCTGAACTAAAAGCGAACCAATCATCGTATCGGCAAAGACGACCATTTCGAAGATATCGTTCCAGATCAAGAACACCATCGAGAACCCGCTCCAACCGCAGTGATTCATCGTTTCGTAATGATAGAATCTGTTACTATCATCGAAAGTTCGGGAAACAAGCTCAACGGTGCACACGTCCTTGCAAGTTTGAAGACCCAAAGACGACCTCGGAAAACTAGAACCTGCGTTGGCTGAGGCGGCAACCGGCGCGAGAACACTTTCACACCGCCTATTTATCACCGACAGGAACTCACGCCTGTCGTTCCTGATCGATACTGGAGCCAATATCTCGGTCATACCGAGGAAAGCCGGTATGAAAGTTACACCTACAAACTTTTGTCTATACGCGGCCAACAATACTACTATTTCGACCTACGGCGAGAAGACGCTCGAATTGGACCTCAAACTACGAAGACCATATCGCTGGAAGTTTGTAATCGCAGCAGTCAGCAAACCAATCATCGGCGCTGATTTTCTGAGGCACCATCGCTTATTGGTCGACATCGCCGGCGAACGACTCATCGATAAAGTCACGAACTTATTCGTCAAGGCACCAATGTCATACTCCAGCGAGCCAACGGTACGAAGCATAGACATTGAACAACCGTATCACCAGCTGCTTGCTGAATTCCCCAACATCGCTCGACCGTCATCAATGAAAGAAACGCCAAAGCATCGCGTTGAACATCACATTGAAACCACCGGTCTGCCACTGTATTGCAGGACTCGACCGTTAGCACCGCACCTCTACTCACCTGTGAAGAAAGAATTCGAAACCATGATGCAACAAGGTCTGTGCCGACCAAGCAAGAGCCCGTGGTCAAGCCCGCTACATGTAGTTCCCAAGAAAAATGGTGACATACGTGTATGTGGCGATTATAGAAGACTGAACGCGGTTACGAAACCCGACCGCTACCCAGTCCCAAGACTTAAAGATTTTACGTATCTTCTCCACGGAAAGAAGATATTCACCACTTTAGATCTCTGCCGTGCATATCAACAATTGCCCGTGCATGGACCCGATATTGAGAAGACTGCAATTACTACACCGTTTGGGTTATATGAATTCCCTCGTATGTGTCCCGGACTGATGAACGCTGGACAAACATTTCAGCGGTTCATCCATCAAGTGCTCAGCGAATGCGACAACACTTTTCAATTCATCGATGACGTCATCGTTGCTTCAGAAGACAAGGAGAAACACTATGATGACCTACGTGCTGTCCTACAAAGATTAGACGATTACGGGATTACCATAAACCCGTCGAAGTGCGTCTTTGGCAAGCAGACTGTCAAGTTCCTTGGCTATGATGTGTCAGAAGAAGGAATCAAACCACCACTTGAGAAAATCAAGGCTATCACCGAATACCCAAAGCCAGACAACATTCAAGCGCTACGACGATTCCTAGGCATATTGAATTTTTATCGAGATAGTTTACCTAACGCTGCAAGTATTCAAGCACCGCTGAATGCATTCCTTCACAACTCAAAAAAGAGGGACAAAACCAAGATCAGCTGGACAAAAGAAGCTGAAGAAGCCTTTGAAGCATGCAAAGTGAGCATACAGAACGCCACTATGCTAGCTCATCCATCACCATCTACGAAGAACGCACTATCACTAATGTGCGACGCATCTAACACCTGCGCTGGCGCTGTTATACAGCAACGGGCCAACAACAAATGGATACCCCTCGGGTACTTTTCAAAGAAGTTTTCTGATGCGCAACAACGATATAGCACATTTGACAGAGAGTTGTTGGCAATCTATATGGCTGTGAAATATTTCCGTAAGATATACGAAGGACGTGAACTCATAATCTACACCGATCACAAGCCGCTTACATACGCCATTCACAAACCGCCGTCAGCTAGCGACACGCAGCGGCGAACACGGCAACTACTGTTTATCAGCGAGTTCACAACAGATATTCGTCATATCAGCGGAGCAAACAACGTGGTAGCAGATGCCCTATCGCGTGTCGAGACAATCGACGTACCAACTCCAATCGACTACACACAGCTAGCAGCAGCGCAAGAGCGAGACGACACGATACAATCACTCATCAAACAAACCAATATTCAACTGAAGAAAATCACGGTTCCCGGAACAATTAAGCCAATATACTGCGAAGCATCTACAGCAGCCTTACGACCGTATTTACCTAACGACTACCGTTGCATCGCTTTCAAGGCCGTGCACAACATAAGTCATCCCGGTATCAGAACGACACGGAAGATGATTCAAGATCGATATTTCTGGCCATCAATGAATGTCGATATTGGCAATTGGGCAAGACAATGCACAGCGTGTCAACAATCAAAAGTACAACGACACACACGCAGCGACATCGAAACGTTCCCGACCTGCGACCGGTTCCAACATATACATGTAGATATCGTTGAACCGCTACCTACGTCATCACACGGACAACGGTACCTGCTAACAATCATCGATCGAAATACAAGATGGCCCGAAGCTATTCCTATGCAAGACATGACGTCAGAAACAGTAGCAAATAATGTCTATGAAACATGGATATGCCGTTTCGGTTGTCCAACCACTATCACGACGGACCAAGGACGACAGTTTGAGAGTCAGCTGTTTCACGAACTCGCCAAACTACTGGGCGCAGAGAAAACCCGTACTACTGCCTACCACCCGCAGAGTAATGGTATCGTCGAACGGTGGCATCGATCACTCAAAGCTGCACTCATGTCAAGACTCACGGACAACAACAAGTGGCTGAACGAACTACCAACAGTGCTCATGGGACTACGCGCTGTTGCCCGGACCGATACCGAAACTAGCCCGGCTCAATTAACGTACGGACAACCATTACGTCTACCCGGCGACTTCTTATCACCATCTGCGAGCAACGTAAAGATGAGTCACGGCTACACAGAACGGTTACATCGCATTATCACTCAACTTACGCCGACGTATGTACCGCACAGCAACAAGCGCAGTATGTTCGTGCATAAAGATCTGCAAACTTGCAACTCTGTATTTTTGCGAGTAGACACCGGCCGCAAGTCACTTCAACGACCATACGAAGGGCCTTACCTTGTCTTGGAAAGAAACGACAAGTACTTCAAAATACAGATGCCCGGTAGAACAGCAAACGTCTCCATCGACCGCCTAAAACCGGCGTACACAATCAACACAGACATCGAACATCGCAGCGCGAACATAGCTACAAGCACAACAACAACATCTGCAACTACAGACACTAAGCCATCGGTGAAAGTTGAGCGAAGAACCAGATCCGGAAGACTCGTGAAGATGCCCGTACGCTTCGCTTGAGGGGGAGTCCTGTAGCTGCAACACATACTCATACATCATGCGCGCGCGCCGGCGGCTAGTGGAATACTAGCGACGTCTGAAATTCGCGACGCCCCCGTCAGGGGGCGTGGCAGGCGGTTACGGGGCTTCGCCCCCCTCCCGCAGGAGCTTTACGTTGGCCCGTAAATACGGGCCCCTCGTCAGGTGGCCTATGGCGTGGATGGTGGCGGGGTTTAGCCCGCTTGTGTAAGGTTGCATGTGAGTAAGTTTTCCCGTGGGCGCGCCGCGACACTATAGCATAACAGACGCTGCCGGGCAGCGCCGTAGCTAAGTGTCGCTTTCTTCACGGCATCCCGGCGGTCTACCCCCGCTGAGTGAGACCCCCAGTTACCTGGGGGAGGCCCGGCGGGGGTGACCAGCGACAGAGATGCCGACTTAGGCGCGTCCACGGGGGAGGGGTGTGTGGCTCCCGTCCTCCCCATTTCCAGGTCTAGCCGGTTGTGGTTTGGGCGGGAATGCCGACATGAGTGTGTGGGCGGTATTGTAGTTGTGTAACACCGCCCAGTGTCTGCGGCGCGCCGTGGGCCCGTACCATCGGTGCGACGCGTGAGGTTGGCGCATGTGGAGTCGTGTGTGTATGAGTCGGGGGTGTGCGTTACCTTTTTTTTTTTTTTTTTTTTTTGGTGCGGGTTGGAAAATCCTCATGGATGTCCTTCGCTCTGGGGGAGCGAAGGGGTCTGTCAGACTCTTACTGACTAAAAACCACCCGTTGTTCCGTCTCACACCTACGCCGGGGGTCGCGGGAACGTACGATCCTTCCGCAACCCCCAGCTAGTGCCGGCCCGCCTATGCAGGCCTCCGCAGGACGAGGGGCGGAGTGAGGTGTTAGACTCCCCCCGCGACGTCTAAGAGGGGCGCGCGTGGAACACGCGCCACCACCTCGGGTCCTGGTGTTAAGGGGGCGACAGACGTCCCCAGGTCCGTCGCCCCTGGACCCATTTAGGGGGGCTGGAAGAGGGCGTTGTCCGCCCTCCGCCGACGCCCGGTGCGTCTGCTGCGGGCCGGGTTGGAGGAAGATATCTCCCTTTCCCGTTCCGCAGCCTCCTTCCGCGAGATAACCGTCTCGCAGAAGGACACCACCGCGTTCCAGGCCTCCTCGCTGCCAACCATCGATGACACGACGGCCGGCAGCGACAGGTCCCTGCCTACTTCCGCAACGAGGGCTCGGCGTGGATCCTCCCAAGCGGGACACTCTGCCAGCGTATGCCACGCCGTGTCCTCCCGGCAGTCGACGCAGTGGTGACACCGGGCGTCCGGCTCCCTGTTTATGCGACACAGGTACTTCCCGAAGCAACCATGCCCCGAGAGCACCTGCGTCACCCGAAACGACAGGGAGCCGTGCCTCCTCCCGAGCCAGTGATCGAGCACCGGCCGGACCGCCTCGATGGTGACGAGGCCGGCGGTAGGGCGTGAAAGCCTTTCCCGCCATTCCGCCACCAGGACCTCACGAAGCTGGGACCGACGCAGCTCCATGTGTCGCTGCGTCAGTCGCTCGCCTCGCGCCCGCGCTTCCTCGCGCCACCGGAACAGTGACGCGAGTACTTTCGCCTCCAGGTCCCAGGGCGGGGATCCGGCCAGTGCACAAGCCGCCTCGCAGGAGATCGTGCGATATCCCCTGATGACTCTGACGGCCATCGCTCTCTGTGGCTTCCGCAGAACAGAGAGGCTACAGGCCGTCAGGTCAGCCGCCCAGATCGGGGCCCCGTACAGGGCCATCGATCGCACGATCCCTACGTAGAGCCGCCTACAGGCGGCGCTCGGGCCCCCCAGATTGGGAAGCAGCGTTGATAGCGCCCCGGCCGCGCCCAACAACTTGGGCGCCAGCCGCCGGAAGTGGGGTCCGAAATCCCACCGGCTGTCGAGCACCAATCCCAGGTACTTCATGGTGGACTCGACAGCTATTCGGACCCCCCCGACCACGATGTGTGATCCCGGCGGCGGCGCCCGTCGGGGACCATGGAATACCATGGCCTCCGACTTGTTGAGGGCCACCTCCAGGCCTAGGCGCCGTATGCGGCTCACCACCTGTGAGACCGCCGCCGTCGCCAGCAACGCTGCCTCCCTGTGCGAGCTCCCCCGGGCCGTGACCAGCGTGTCATCCGCGTAACACGTCAGGTCTACGCCCGGTTGGAGTCCGCCCCTCAGCACCCAGTCGTACCCGATGTTCCACAGGAGCGGACCTACGACCGAGCCCTGTGGAACACCGCACGACACGCGGTGCTGGTGTCCGCCATCACGTCCCATGTAGGTGACACACCTCTCCGCCAGGTAAGCCCCAACGATGCGGCGGAGGTAGAGAGGCACCCGATGATACCGCAGTGCCTCCCGAATGCAGCTCCAGGGCAGGGTGTTGAACGCGTTGGAGATGTCTAAAGAGACCGCCAACGCCACCCCGCCCCGGGACACTGCTTCCTCCGCTAGGACTCTCACTCTCGACACAGCGTGAATAGTGGAGCGCCCATGCCGAAAACCGAACTGGCTCTCGTCTAGGTCCGGCCCCTCTCTGCACAAGTGGTCGACGAGGCGGGCTGCGATTATCCGCTCGAACAGCTTGCCCACCTCGTCTAACAACACTATGGGCCGGTACGCGGACGGAGAGTCCGCGGGGCGCCCCGCCTTCCTGAGCAGGACCAGGCGGCCAGACTTCCACAAGGAGGGAAACTGGCCCCGCTCGAGGCACGCTGTGTAGAGTCCTCTCAGTTGGGGCTCTAGCCCCTTCAGAGCGAGGGCTAACACGCAGCCGTGAACCCCGTCGGGCCCCGGAGCCACGTTCTTGGCCCGGAGCCGCGTCACGGCTGCCCCCATCTCTGTCCGTGTCACCTCTGGGACGCTGATGGCGTTGTCCTCTGCAGGCTCTGCGGCTGTGGGCAAAGCCATCGGCGGCGGAGTGTGCTCCGCTCTTGCCGGGAAGAGGGCTGCGACTATAGCGTCCAACAGCTCGGGTTGGAGACTCTCGGTGAGTGGAGGCGCCGCGGCTCGGAGTTTCCCACGAACCGCACGATAAGGGCGCCCCCACGGATCCCCGTCCAGAGTCCCCAGCATCTCCTCCCTGGCTCGCGTCTTCGCCTCACCGATGGCCAGCCTCAGAGCCTGCTTAGCCGCGCTGTACACCTCATACAGCGCGGCCTCTTCGTCAGGAACCCGACGACGTCTTCTGCGGTATCGGGTGTACCGGCGCCAAACCGTCGCGCACGAGAAGCGCAGTTGCGCAATCTCGGCGGACCACCAGTACACCTGGCGCCTTGCAGACTGTGCGTGGACGCGGGGCATGGAGGCGTCGCAGATTTGCGACATCGCCCCACGGAACCACAGCGCCCCCTCGTCGACGTCGTCGGGTTCGGTCGTTGCCGACTCCCGGATCCAGGCCTGGACAATGGCGGCCTCCTCGAGAAGTTCCCTGTCGATGCGCGTACGCGCCCAGCGCGGACCGTCCGTCCGCGGAGCCGATGGACTGCGGCCGCCGGCGGTCTGGGCGGAGACATCAAAACGGATATATCGGTGATCCGATAACGTCTCCGCCTCCGCGGCGACACGCCAGTCGCGGACACGGCTAGCGACAGCAGGGCTAGCGAACGAGACGTCCACTATAGACCCGCCCCGCTGCCGCACGCATGTGTGGACCGAGCCCCGATTTAGGACGGTCAAACCAGTGGTGACCGCCCACTCCTCCAAAACCTCACCCCGAGCATCGGTCGCCGGAGATCCCCATGCCGTAGACTTGGCGTTGAGATCCCCTAGCAACAGCACAGGGCGAGGGTGGAGTCGGCCCACGACGCCACCCAACTCGACAAGGAAGTTCTCGAAGTCGGCGAGACTCTTGTTGGGCGAGAAATACGCCCCAACAGTGCCAATACCGTTCGCGAGGACGGCCACCCAGCCGTGACCTCGCGACGGGTTGACGAGAGCCCCGCCAATTATGGCCACCAAACCGTCCAGATCGCCCACCCAGTTATCCCTGGGGGGGACAAAGTCAACTCGGCGACCACAGCCACGTGAATCGACCACTCTGCCATGCTCTGGAGCAAGAGATCCTGAGCTCTGGCACAGTGGTTGATGTTGCCCTGGAGGAAATGGTACAGCGCCATTAAGCGCAGTCCACCCCCTCCGCACCATGCCTAGGCCGGGAGTCGGCCGGAGGGCGGCCAGGCTGAGGGGGGGGTAAAGAGCCCCCGCCAGCCTTGGCACCCCCTCTCTTCTTTTTGGGCGCGGGCGCACCACAGGCCTTTTGACCCACTCTGTGCCCAGCGGGCCTCCCTGCAGCTGTACAGAGGCTGCAGTTTGGCGACGCGGAGCACTGGGCCGCCTTATGGCCGGGCTGACCGCAGCGATAACACTCCTCGCTGCGGTCTGTTTCGGCGTTGCACCGCACCCTGACATGCCCAATGTCAAGGCAGCGGTAGCACCGCAAAGCCCTCGGTCGCAGCAGCTTGGCCCTTGCTGCCACCCATCCCACCAACAGGCGCCCGCCGTTGGCGACCTTGTGTGCGGCCGCCACCGGGCATCTGACCCAGATCGAGCCGAGCCCGGAAGCGTCCACCCGGATGTCGCCCGTGCGGATGTCTTCAGGCGGACACCCACCCGCTCGGGCGACGGCCGCCACCACCTCAACCGGAGTCGTCGAGTCATCCAGGCCGTCGACGCGCAGCTCAGCGGTCTTCGTCGGCCTGGACACCCGGACGTCCTCCGGGTTGAGGACCTCCCGCAGCTTGGCGGCCAGGAGGTCCGCCTTTTTGCCACCATCGGCACCCGTAAGCTCGAAGAGCCGCGCCCCCGTAATCGCCGGCCTCATCTTGAAGCCGGTCGGTGTCCCCAGGTCGGGGAACGCGATCCTCGCCCTTGCCTCCGTCAGGACCGCCCTGTATGTGAGGCCCCTTTCGACGGCTCCGGGCTGCAGCGTCACAACCACAGCCGCGGAGCGTGGGGCTTTCACCCTAGGCGGCCCCTGGGCCCTCTTGGGTGCCGATGACGCCGCTTTAGCGGGTGCCGGCGGCGCCGGTTGTGCCGTTGGCTTCCTCCTCCGGCCCCTCCTCACGACCGTCGCCCAGGTCTCATTAGGACCAGGTGGGGCCGCCAGAGGCATGGACGTTGGAGGCCCGGCCGTCCGATTTTTAGGCGCAGACGAACCTGCAGCCTTGTTACTCCCCACCACGGGTTTGGTGCCGGTCACCGGCGCTGGCTCCTTCCGCCGCTTGTCTGCAGCGAGCGGTGGGCGGAGGGTTACCGCCGGGAGAAGCCTGGCTTCGATGGACTCCATCCGGGCACCCACCATCTTCCCGCATTGCATCATGCAGATGCGCGCGATCTTTTCGATCTCCGCATCCGCAATCGCAGGGGTCGATGACGGGGCTGCCGGCGGAGTCAACGGCGTTGCATCAACCGAGGGCGCAGGAGCCACCCTCTCGTCAGCAAACCGCCGCTGGGTGTGCGTTACCTATGTTAACTTAGGCAACTACACACCCCTTGGTGAGAGTTATTTTGTATAGTAGCAGTGTATGGATAAGCCGCGTGTAGACTGGTACGGCTTATCCAAGCGTCAAGTCCGGTGGGGTGGGGGCGTCGCCGTCCGCAACTAGGTCGCGGGGCAGGCGCCTCGCGTCGGGTGGCCGCGCGTGCCATGGCGCTATTTGCTTGACGTGGGGCCAAGCAGATGCGTCGGCACGCGCGAACATTACCTTCGCTAGGCGCCGCACAAACTCGTCCAGGCTCTCAATCCCGAGGTCGCGCTGGATGACTTGATTCCTCACGAAGCGAGGGGCACCGACGATTGTCCGCAGCGCAAGGCTTTGTTGCGCGCGGAGCGGCTTCTTGTGGGACTCGCTCGTGAGGGCAAGCCATGCTGGCGCCGCGTACGTCAGTATCGGGCGTGTATAGGTTTTATATACGCCCAACTTGACGCGCAGCGGGAGGCGGGACGAGAGCACTGGTCTGAGTAGGGAACGGGCTACCCTTACCTGCGCGACGACGTTGCGGACGTGCGGCCCCATGGTCAGCCGACTAGCGACGCAGGCGCGGCGCAAACTTTTATATGTGAGCGAGAAATTCAAACATTTTCGACTCACCCACATATGATTTGATTTATTTTATAATGTTAAACATGTAGGTAGCCGCTGATAATTTTGTAAATATTTTTGTATATAATAGGTTACGCTAAGCAATAAAATTCATTCGTATCTTAACCGTCTTTCACTCCAGACACCATAGGGACTCCTACCTCAACAGTGACAGAATATGAGCATGGATCTAAAAACTATTAAATCCTGAATGATGAAGAACAAGCGAACAAGATGGTTGAACTTCCACATTTGGATGTGAGATGATGAGATCCACGTCTGAGTGAGAGTGAGGTAATAATTAATTGTTGGGTGGGGTGATACGAGTAAATAGATACGACCAAAAATACCATTTAGATCATATTTTCTCTGCTAACTTATTATAATAAAAAAATATTTAAAACACCTGAGTTCTACGACTCGCCAACTTATTAAAATGCGAAGAACTTCGTTCAGATCAACTGTTTTTGTTCCTTTTTTTTTCAAAGGCCAGAAATACCATACCAGCCTTTCTTTAATGACCCATTGACAGCCTTTGAGGCCTATTGATTGCAGTTAAAGTTGAAAACGTAGATTCGCACACTGCAGTGCTACCTACCTGTCGTCGCCACCTGTTTTGAGCAGTGAGGTTCTTCGTGGTTAATTTGCTCTTCAACTGTTTGATTTTTTCCGAAGAAACCCCGTATATCCATCGCAATCAATCTTCAATTTATAGCAATAAAAATAACAATTGTATCGATTTTTCACTAACCAAACAATTCACTTCACTTAACAAACTACAAACAATCATAATCAATCTCTAGTTTGTGTTTATTTTAGTTTAAAAGGGAATCCCCTCTGCATCACAGATATTATAATTAAACAGACCCATCGCTTCATGTGATGGCGTTTCAAATGCCATAATATGTTATGGGCCAAGTGATTAATGCGGGCAGTATTCATAAAGCCCGGGCAGTATGAATAATGCCCAGCCATATCGGGCCAAGTGATTAATTACAATCTAAACTCACCTATTTATCAAATTGCCCGGGCATTATGAATATGGCTACATGATGATCGGACAATGTGATTAATAGGTAAATTTTTAGTAAATTTTAAGTTGAATAATCGGAGATGTGATTTCCATTTAGTTCCATTTAGATTGTTAGTTTTATAATTTAACTTACTCACGCCGAGAAGTATTATATTCTTATTCCTCGCTGCAGCTTGGAAGCGCGCTTACTCGCAATATCTACCTACATGTAATAAAAAAATAATAAATCTGATTATTTAAATTTAAAAAATAAATACTTAACTATAAAACATGTTTTTATTATTACTCTACCCGATAATTGATTTCATTATCTACTTGTGATGCTCGGTCTATCTAACTAAGTATTCATTTGAAAGTATTAAACATGCTTTACACCACTCTGTCCAATAGGCACTGGGCCCGGGCAATATGATAAATTTATTGGTTATAATCACATTGCCCGCTCTTATTGGGCATTATTCATATTACCCGGGCATTATGAATAATGCCCGATTAATCACTTAGCCCATAAAATATACACAGAAACAAGAATTATGATAATATGAAATGAATGTCACAAACCGTGGTATGTTCGGAAAAGTTTAGATAGGGTATGATGGTCGACAATGAACCACCTAAACTTTCAAGAGCTGTAACTCTACTCCTAGGCGCCCTAACTATATACTTTTTACTTATAATTGTAGATAATTTTACTGGCTACATTATGTAGTACTTCAGTTTTGTTAAAGTATCATAGCTTCTAATGTTTTTATTTATTTTTATTTATTGGGAAATGATTCACTGTGTACACTCAATGGTACTCAATGAACTGGGGGCTAGTACACAGTGAACCGTGTGTGCAAACAATGAACCATGCCAATAACCAAAGCGTTAAAATTATTGTATTATAATAAATGTTGTTAAATAAAACTCACTAATCCATATACAGTACCTATTTATTTGTAGTAACAATCAAAAAGCGTAATTTTTGTCTAAACGATACCTCTTTTAGACAAAAATTACGCTTTTTGATTGTTTCTAATATCGTAAACGTTAATGAAATTAACATTAGTTTCTTAGAAATCAACAATTAGGTTTTTACGTAAGTACTAATCAACTGACAACAAGTTTGTAAGTAAGTAGAGTAACATTTAAAATATTATTTTCTTAATCATTAATTAACAAATCCCTAAATCTAAATGAGATCTTGTTTACAATCAAGTTTCTGAAGTAACCCTAATCAGTCATTATGTTCGTATTTAAGTATCACAATAATTATTTTCTTTCAGCCTTTTAAAACCATAACATAAAAATTAAACTTTAATAACGCATATTTAAAAGAGGAAATCTGTAATGTAATCTGTAATCTGTAATCAACAGGAAATCTGTAAGTAGTTTGACGTCGATTGTTAGAATTTTCAATTTTAGGAAATGGCAGAATATACTTAATTTCTGCAATATTAACACCAGCCGTATCAGGTTCCTTTGGATCAGTAAATTTCTGTTGAATCTTACTTTTTAATTTTAAGTATGAGACAAAAAAATCACAATCTTCTTCATCATCTAAAATTTCCAGAATTTTACCGACGTAATAGATTTTTTCATTTTTTGTTTTAAAAAGTATTATAACAAAGTCATTTTCACGGGGACTACGTTTAAGTGGTGGAAAATCGTCTTTCAGAACTATCTCATCTTCATCAGAATCACTTGTAATCTCATTCATCTCACCGCCAGAAGATGATCCACTTGCCTGAAATTCTTCTTGATCTTCATCCGAAGATTCAACTGGGGTCACATTTCTCTTTCGTCGTTTACAAATATTTTCCTTTCCTTTGAATAAGTTATGTGTAACTTTTTTTACAGCTTCAGTCTTTATTATTTTTTTAGACTTCTTGTTTTTCTTTTCAGCTAGAGCGTTCTTTTCTGGCGTGTCGGTTGCGATCATACTTTTGCCAGCTTTTCTTCCACCTTTTGTAATATTTCGTGGTCCTGCTTTTAAAATTGGTCGAAAATCTTTCGGTGAAACAAAATTTCTTGTATAAGGTTGAGATATGTCCGGCGTTTTTCTACTGGTAGATGGTCTAACAACATCGTATGGAGTGGTAGACTTATCAGGCGCACTCGAGTCTGATTTTGAGTTGGAACTTACAACTAGCGCAGTTTGCAAAGGCGTTTTAGTTGAAGAAGGGCTTGTAGGTTCACAAAAATCTATTACGGATGCAAAAGAAGCATTTTCAAACTCTTTCATTGTTGCTAAAGATGTTGCTTCAAGAGACTGTGAAAGTAAGTTTCTAGGTTCAACCGTATTTTGGTCGAAATTGTTAGTAAGTAGAGATGGTGAAGGCGTTCTATATTCACCCGGGTCTTGATCGGCATTCAGTTCTGAAACATCCGACAGGCTTGTAGCACAGCTTGTAGCGTCTTCATCATCTACATTTGTTGGTGTTGTTTCATCTAGTATTGGTTCTGGCCTATCTGTTACGTTGCTCGGTAAAAAGTCTAACTCCGAAAAAATCTCTCTATTAAACGGAAAGATACCACATTTTTTGAAAGCGTTTGTTATGTTTATTGGGGTTAAGGCTTTCAAGTATGCTTCTCCAACACATTCTGCTACATCATATATAGAAATGGGTCTCCCCGGGTTGCGTAATAGCCACGAGTCAATAGCAGCGTTATAATAGCATTTGAAAGGTCCATTCACACCAACGTCAAGCGGTTGGAGCTTGTTTGTAGTATGAGGATGCAGCGTCAGAACTGTGACTCCCGATTTCTTTGCAATGTCAAGCGCTTCGATCGAGAGATGACTTTCATGGTTATCCATAAGTAATAATGATGGATTGTCTTTTGAAGACGCTGTGAATTTCACGAAATGTTTCATTGCTTCAACAAAAAGATCACTATTCATCCAACCTGTTTTAGAAGCCAATCCTAACGTTCCAGTAGGTGCGCCCCTAATCATGTGCGCTACGTATTTCTTGCGAGGGAAAATCATGACAGGTGGGAGCGCGTGTCCTGTTGCATTAACGATGAAACACGTAGTTACTAAAATTCCACGCTCACCACTAGTAATCTTAGCGATATTTCTACCTTTTTGTGCCATCACTTTTCCAGGCCGTTGTACGGTGGTAGTAGATGTCTCATCCAGATTATAAACTCTAGTGCCGTCACCAAATTGTGGAAATCTTCCATACACTTCTTGAAGATTGTCAAAAAATGATTTGACATTCGTAGGATTGAATGATGTGGCTCGTGCAATACTACATGCTTCTGGTTTTTTAATGGACAAATCAGGGTGCCTTTTTTTAAATCCACGTAACCAGTCTTTACCCGCCATTCCCTTTTCTTTCCAACTAGTGGGGTATTCGAGTTTATTCATTTCCGCCATTTGCAAGGCGAGTTTTCTGCATTCCTTTGTATTTAAACCATAAAATTTGTTGGCACAATCAAGAATATACATCTTTAGACTTGTTTCTTGCTCCTCAGTGAATATTTTATTTACGCTGTAGTTTGGTTCCATCGAAGCAGACTTGTCTTTCATATATTTTATCACATATCTTCTTAATGTTGGATATGGTATGTTGCTATCTTTTGCAGCCTTTCTCAAGCTCATACCGTTAAGATGTAAATTGACAGCAGCCTTCATTACTTGAGGTAGGTGGGATCCTTTTTTCCTCGCAGATCTATCTAACTTTGTTCGGCCCATCCTGAAATATATATTTTTTAGTTTTTTATTTATTAAAATAACTAGGTACTCATAAAAAGTAAATTATCTGGGTTAAGAGCCATTTCACAAAATTATTACGCTCGAGTTTAGGTAAAAGACGGCAGTATTGTGTATGTGTGCGCAGCTATCCACACATACACAATGCAAGCAGTGTAGCGCGAGTGTCGAGATGGACTAAACAGTCTTGAGCCGTTATAATCATAATGCACCATGGTTAGAGATTTATGAAAAAAGTTATTTTATTTATTCAGTCTACTAAAGCTTTCTAGACTAATAAAAAAACACAAATATATGTTATGTAAGGTATATAATAAAAATTAACAGGGAAACAATCACATATCATTTACATTATATGAATATTTGGCGTAAAGGCATTGATCTTGCTGCGACTGTACCCGGTACGGCGGTGGCGTCTCTGCTAAAGGTACTATCCTCCTCTACTCGATTCATGCGATTTCTCATTCTGAATTGAAAAAAAAATTGCTGTCAAATTTCAATATCTACGAATAAATATTTTTTTTAATCAATAATAATTAAATGATTATAAAAAAAAATGATGATTTTATCATCATTTTTTTTATATGTCTTAGTGTAAATGTATACAAAATTTTAATTACGGTTGTAAACAGGGTTTGTGTGAGGAGATAAACTAAACCCACAATATAGGTAATAACAAATATTTATTTAAACTATCGCTAACTGAAGTATAATCACAGGTCGAAAACGTGAAGGAATAAGAAGTACAAACACTGAGATCGTTACGTTAATAAATTATAAGGTTAAGTTCTAACAGATTTAAAAGATGGTAAGCGAATCCCTACACGCGTTGTATATTATTCGAGTGGTGTGCGGTACCGCTAACGGCGTCAACACAAACAAACGAACAATACACGCCGCTAGTTCAAGTCCAGCGAGGGGCGAGGTAATCGTGACCGACCTAAGTCGATGCGGAGAGTACACTCGAAGCGTGCCGAACTCGAACTACGGTTTGCGGCTTCTGAGAGTGGCTTTATAGGAGGTCGCGGCCACGGCGGGGACGCGTAGTGCGGGGAGGCGGTGATGACTCGGTGAGCCGGTCGAGCTGCGCGCGAGTAGCAGTGACGCGTCGATGTGTTCGGCGCGTTACAGTCTCCCCCTCTGGTCCCGAAGTCGCCCCGGCGAGGAGACCAGTTGATGTTGCTGTGGCTGTCTGCTGCTTCCTTGGCCTACCGCGTCTGCGCAAAGGTCTTTCTGGGTCAGGTAAGCTTAAGGCTGAGCCTTGGTATGGGCTCAGCGCGGAGGAGTGGTAAATACCCAGAGGGGTTTTCTGGTCCGCCGGGTGTGCCACTTCGTAAGAGCAGGGCCCGTGACGTCGCAGGACAATGTAGGGCCCGTCGCGACGTGGAGCCAGCTTCGCCGTGTGGTAGCGAGCTGCGTTGCTCAGGACATTGGTCGCGACTAGGACGAGGTCGCCGGGCTGGTAGGCGGGAGCAGGTCGTCGACGTTCATCCATCCACTTCTTTCTTGTTTCTTCTTTATATTCTTGCACCTCTCTCGCTCTCTGCAATGTATCTGCTAATAGAATGAGTTTAGGGGTTATTTCGGGTATAAAATTTTCTGATAAGACTATCTGACGAAGATCGTGTTTAACATCATCGTAAGTCCTTAGTTCTCTGCCAAAAGAAAGGTATGCCGGTGTATGCCCTGTACTAAGGCAGTTTGATGTGTTCATGGCATATCTGATGCTCGGCAGCCTTTCTGCCCAAGTGCGGTGATCGCCTTCCACCAAAATTGCCAGTTGAGTCTTTAAGTCTCGGTTCTTTCTCTCGACTGGGTTTGCTTCTGGATGATAGACCGGGGTGAATGCATGTTGTATGTGTAGGCAGTAAGCAAGTTTTTGCATTACTGAACTAACAAATTGCGTTCCGTTGTCGCTTATCAGTCGTCGAGGGACTCCATAGCGCAAGAAGACTTCATTGAGTAATACGGTTGCACAAGCCTCGGCGGTAGCTTGCTCTAAGGCAAATAATTCAACCCATCGAGTTGCGACATCTTCGACGATAAATATCCAGGTTTTGTTATCTGAGGTCGGAGGTAGAGGTCCGAATAAGTCGAAAGATAATGTTTCCCATCTCTGATTTATTGCAGTAGTCTGTAGTAACCCTGCTGGTTTTAAGTTACTAGGTTTGTATCTTTGGCACTTAATACAGTCTTGGACGTAGTGTTCAATTTCCTTTCGCATTCCTTTCCAATAATATCTAGCGGCTATCCGGCGAAAAGTTTTGTCCGCACCATAATGGCCAGCGGTAGGATCATCATGATACTGCGAAAGTATGGTCGATCTTTCATGCTGAGGGATGACCAATTGAGCGCTATCATTGTCACTATCTTGTATATAGCGGTGTAGCAGTCCATTATTCATGATGTAACCTTTATTCGCCCAGTAAACAGCATCTTCATCTTGAACTGGTTTCTCCAGTGCATCAATGACTGCCTTCAAATATTTATCTTTCAGTTGTTCTTGTCGTATTTCAGCTGCAGAGCGGCGAGGCATGTCTATGGATACTATACATACTCCACAATTCTCTTGAAGTTCAGGACATGAAGGTCTTGACAGATTATCAGCAATCACGTTAGTTTTACCTGGTATATATTCCATGGATAAATTATACGGTTGGAGTTGTAATGCCCATCTAGCAAGTCGCCCTGTGGGAGATTTAATAGACATCAGCCATTTTAGTGCTTGATGGTCAGTGGCAATTACTACCGAAGAGCCTTCTATGTAGCCTCTAAACTTTGATACAGCCCATATGACTGCCAATGCTTCCCGCTCTGTAGTGGAATAATTCCGTTCCGCCTTAGTCAACAACCGACTTGCATATTCCACAGGGTGCTCAGTTGTGCCCTCCCCCTGTACCAAAACAGCTCCAATGGCGTAGTCACTAGCGTCTGTTTTAATTATATATGGTTTACTCAAATCCGCTTGACATAGGATTGGTGCACTAGTTAAGCATCGTTTGAGCTCACTGAAAGCGTCATTTTGACTAGTTCCCCACTCCCATGATGCGTCTTTTTTTGTCAATCGGGTAAGTGGTTGGGTTATCTTCGCGAAGTGCGGTACGAAACGACGATACCAGGAACAAGTCTGCAGGAAAGATTGTACTTGCCGAACATTCTGTGGTGCTGGCATATCAAGTATAGCTGATATTTTCGCAGGATCTGTGCACAGGCCTGTTTTGGTTATGATGTGTCCTAGGTAGGGAATCTGGTCTTGACAAAATCGACACTTTTGCCGGTTAATAACGACATTATTTTCTTGCAGAAGTTGAAAAAGTCTAACCAGGTCTTCCAGGTGCTGTTCAAATGATGGAGAGAGCAGGATCAAATCATCCAAATAAGCCAGTAACTTTACTCCATCTAGTTGCAGCCTTAATCTATCGATGAACCGCTGGAAAGTCGCTGGAGCGTTACGTAAACCAAACGGCATTCGCATAAATTGGTAAAGGCCGAACGGCGTGACGAAGGCAGTTTTTCCCTGATCTTCATTACGTACTTTAATTTGCCAGTACCCTGCTCTAAGGTCTAAAGATGACATGTAAGGTGTCGGTTTGGCTTCATGCAGTAAGTCATCTATCCTAGGTAAGGGATACGCATCAGCCACGGTTATACTATTTAGCTGACGGTAATCTATGCAGACCCTCACATCACCGTTCTTCTTGGGGCCATTACTACAGGTGCTGCCCACGGAGATTTCGATGGCGTGATAATACCTTCTTCTAGCATCTGATTAACCTCCTTACGCAGAATTTCTTTACGCTGAGGTGATAGTCGATATGGGGGCACAGCGATCGGTTTGTGGTTCCCAGTTTCTATACTATGCTCCACGAGGCTAGCTGGTTCTCCATTCCCAATAAAAACAGCAGAATGACGGTCCAGTACAGTATTCAGCTGGATACTCTCTTCAGTGGTTAAGGCGCCTGAATCAGATACTGCGACCATAGAAATATCGATATTAGGACCAAATAGCTGCTGGCTGTGTGGGGAGAGAGTTACTTCTGTACCATTAATAATTGTTTGCGCATCCCGGAACAACGTCCCCACAAATCTCGGCGAGTAGCCAGATAGCTCGGGTTCTGGCCGCGAGGGCGATTGCGGCGGCGTATTGAACTCGATTAATGGAGGTGGTCCGTATGAATCTGCCATGTTACATTCCTCAGGAACATGTGAAGTTGGGGACGGTGTCATGGGCAACGGGCTAAGCATCGGTTCCAGAGACGTGATTTTGGCTAACCTGGAAATCACTGACTCGGTTTTCACGAGTTCCGTCTGCACCGTGGACACGGATGCATCAACTTCTTCTTCATTGTAAAGCTCGTACTTCTTGCCAGGCTCATCCAAGAAATGAAATAATAGCTGCGGTAGGTTGAGCACGATGCCTGCATCTTGGATGAAATCTACTCCTAGGAGCGTTCGGTTGTCGTGTGATTCAGGTAACACGATAAAATTTGTGGGGATCGTCCGACCACATAATGTGACTAACACTGCCGCTGTCTGGACAAATTGTCTCCGCCGTAAACCATCAGCAAGGGTAATCGTCGCATTTTCCGTTTTGAATTGGACTCCCTTTCGCTGTAGCATACCGTACAATGACGTAGATGCGACACTTAGCTTGGCCCCAGAATCGATATGAGCTTGTCCGCTGACGCCAGCGATGCCAATCTTGACGGTTGGTCTAAGACGTGCTGTAGATGCTACGGTGGGGTTGAGGGAATAAAACCCAACGTCCAGAGCGCCAACTTGGTTTCGGTTGCACTTTGGGCATTTGCTCCTGACTACGCCGGGCTCACCGCAACCGTAACAGGTGATTTTGTGACTAGGCTTTGGCGTGGATGCGGCTGTAATTCTCGCACCGCCTGTCGTTGTAGTCTTGCCTTTGTCAGCTTTCTTGCGACACTCCTGTTCATTATGGCCAAAAGCACGGCAAAAGGTACACCTGGGGCGTTTCCCTGATTGAGTGGCAAAGGTGTTGCTTGAATTGGGTCCTGCTCGTGCAGCGACTGATTCTTCAATTTGACGTACCTTTGACAAGAACTCATCAAATGTCGCAACAGAATCTCTTGGGATTCTGTCCCTTATATTTATATGTAGGGAAGTATACAATAGGTCCAGGCCCTGCGATGGAGTCAGAGAAGGCTTGGGCAACTCCGCCATAAGAGCTCGCTTCTTGGCAACAAATAATTCCGTGCCTTCAGGACTCTGCTGCTTATCGCAAACGATTTCATCATATACCAGATAAGCTGGTCTCTTCGGTGCAAATGTCGTCCTTATCAAGGACACAGCTTCCTGCCAGATCGTGACTGTATCTTTCACTCCTAGCCACCAGATGGATGCCTCGTCAACCAGTAGCAATGTGAGCCCCTCAATGGCGTTGTCATTGCTTATTGCCTCTATTTTCTTATACGTGCTGATAGTTGATAGGAATGCCTCAACCACGGCCGTATTTCGAGATCCGTTGAAGCGAGCAGTGCATGACGCAAAGCTACCAGATTTTTGTGGGACCTGATCATTCCGACTGGCCAGGACCCCTAACAGGTCGCGGAACTGGTCGTCAGAGAAGCTGACGTTCGACATATTATTCCCTAAATTCCTACGGCTACGCCTGGGCAATATTTTATACAACTCAATGTTGTTGACTAATTAAAATTCTGCCTATCCTTTAAAGGGACCTAGCGTGAAGATAATAAAACAAAAGAATAGCGGCTATAAAATGCCGAAGTAAGAGGAAATAAAAAAAAATACGAGGGTAGGTAGTTAAAACTAGTATTACTTAAATCAAAACAAAGGAAAGAAAACCTAAAAGTTACGTGGGTATCTAGTAATATAAAACTAAAGATAGCCCCACGTTGGGCGCCAGATGTAAACAGGGTTTGTGTGAGGAGATAAACTAAACCCACAATATAGGTAATAACAAATATTTATTTAAACTATCGCTAACTGAAGTATAATCACAGGTCGAAAACGTGAAGGAATAAGAAGTACAAACACTGAGATCGTTACGTTAATAAATTATAAGGTTAAGTTCTAACAGATTTAAAAGATGGTAAGCGAATCCCTACACGCGTTGTATATTATTCGAGTGGTGTGCGGTACCGCTAACGGCGTCAACACAAACAAACGAACAATACACGCCGCTAGTTCAAGTCCAGCGAGGGGCGAGGTAATCGTGACCGACCTAAGTCGATGCGGAGAGTACACTCGAAGCGTGCCGAACTCGAACTACGGTTTGCGGCTTCTGAGAGTGGCTTTATAGGAGGTCGCGGCCACGGCGGGGACGCGTAGTGCGGGGAGGCGGTGATGACTCGGTGAGCCGGTCGAGCTGCGCGCGAGTAGCAGTGACGCGTCGATGTGTTCGGCGCGTTACACGGTTCTATAGTTCATGTCGATATGTACTTATTTGATCGATTACTGTGTACATAATATGAATTGCAAATTAAATATACCTCGCTTCTGTTGCTTTCTTTAAGGCTGCAGAATTTTTATTTTTTCCATTTTTGACACAATGGTATACACAACCCTTACGCCCCATTGCTGAAACTAATAAAACAAAAATATGTAATTATTCTACAAACTACTAAAAGAATACTTTACTTGATAATAAATTAAACTCTTACCTTATGCAAAAAAAATACGAAGAATCAAAATGTTGTAGTCGTAGTATAATAATTCGTTCACGATACGTGCGGTCGAAAATCGAGACGCGGGAAAATATGGCACAGGTCCTACCTCGATGGGCGCTCGCGCCGTACTAAACGGTGACCTTTTTTTTTTGGAATGGGCATCTCGCAGTTTATCCTTTAGGGATATTTACTGCTCAACCGAACTTTAGACGGTGACCGCGTATGCATCGGAATTTATTCTAATTTAGAGTGATTTTAATAACGATATTATGTCTAATTATACGAAGGGATTTTAATAAAACTTTAGAATTCGATTTGTTAAAGAACATAGTTTATTTTGCCAATAAAAAAAAAATGGAATTACGCTTTATTCAAACCAAAAAATCACGATATAACAGCGATATAAAACGTAAAAATTGGCCTAAGACTTTATTTTTTTACTAATTAATGTTATTAATAATCGATATTCTAGTACTGTATGTGTCGACAAAAGTATATAACTGATGCTTTATGTATTTTTTTCAGTCAAAATTATAAATATTAATGATAGATATAGGAGTCTGAAATTGACACTGCGATGATTTTTCAGTAAACTAGTTGTGGGAGATTAATCATTTCAAAGTAAACAAATAAGTTTTTGTAAATGTCTTACATGAAGGTACAATACGAAGGATTGGTCTATTTTTTACATGTATTGACCAATGTCAGAGTATTACCTAAGATGGTAAATTAGGCGACTGAAATCTTCGATATTCGCGCGAAAACGTGAAATGGCTCTTAATACTTAATCTACTAAAGGCGGTACGCAATGAACCAAAGGTAGTACTCAATGAACCAAGGATGGTACTCAATGAATCACTGGTTCATTGTGTACTCTCTCAAAGTGGTTCATTCTGTACCACCCCATACTTACAAATTTTGAGGTTAAGTAGCCACACGCACAAACACGAGGTGCTTAACGAAACTATATTAAACAAAAGCGCAAAAAACAACTAATTTATCAATCCAATTGATATTCAGCTACTATTTACACAAATAAAATGAGACGAAATTTTACTTACGTTATTTTTATACAATTTTCGCTACTCAAACACAAAACACGGGCGCGCGCGGCCGCCTGCGACGCTAGTTCGCCGTCGACTGGAGAAGGAGGGGGGCTCCTCAAAGACGCTTAAATAATGCAGTTTGCACCAAACGGCAACGTCGCATTTCTGAATTATTTGCATGGTTCACTCTGTACTGCTGGTTCATTGTTAACCACTCGACCCTACCTATCGCTACAATTTTTTTTATCCCATCCTACGAACAAACAATTTAATTACTTACACCACAATGCCCTCCCCCCCCCCCCCCGTCTAGCTCAAACGTGCTCTCTTGGCCTTAAAAAATCGTAGATTCTAGGTTCGCCCTGACAAACAACGCAACCTGAACAAGATGACGAATTACTCTGACAAGCAGACAGACAAATTGATTTATAGTAATGCTGACGTTCGGCTTTATTGTTGGTACCTTTTGACGACGTAGAAGACGTGCCTTACTATTGTTAGTATGACTAAACGAAGAGTGGTTTAGAGACACAAGAACATCTGCTGGATCATCTATAAATTTATTAAAATGTTGTAAGTCAGTAATAGCATAGTATAGACTGCACGTTACATACCGTATCATACGCCTCGAAATGTAATAGAAGTGATTTCAAAAGTAATCGCGCACTGTAGCTAGGAGTCTACACACCGAACTAACGAATTAGTACCAGAAAATACGTCTAGATGGCGTTACTTGTTACAAATTGAGATTTGTATTTAGACAGACGGTATTTACGAAACGTGACCGTTGTCGTCTTGTGTATTATCTTGATAAATTGGAGAGGTATCTGTTTAAACTTTAATGTGTAAAGTTATTTTTCAATATTGTTCACGTTTTATTTTGTTTTTGTTGGTAAATAATGATTGTTGCCCGTAGGCTACATCAGACGAAAAGTGTAAAATTTGTTAGTATCTTTTATGCTGATTGTTGTTTATTTTATGTGATGGATGTCTCGTAAGCGGCCCCTTGGTGAAAAAGACATTAATTTTGCGCTAAATGATGATGCAGAGAGTGAAGATGGCCTATATATTGACGACGACAGCCTTGCTGATCCTGATTATGTTTCTGAATTGGACACCGTCAAAGATGAGACTCCAGAGGTAGATATTGATGTGAATTCCATTATAGAAACACTCGTAAACATTGATGAATGTCCTTCCTCTACCACGGAAACTGCAGCGTCACACGAGAGCACTGCTGGACCTTCCCAAGCCAAGAACCCAAGAACAGCTGCTAAAGTGAAGCCTAAAAATACTTAATTTACGCTGGAAGAAAAAAATCTAGAGTTGTATGCAGATCAGCTCAAGTTTGTGGGAAACAATACTCTGGGTCCTGATATTCATAAGTTAGATACTCCCATACAGCTCTTTCGCTACCTGTTTTCGAATGAACTTGTTAGGGAGTTTGAGGACTGTCTTCAATGAAGCTGCTGATTCTCAATTAAGACGATTTATTTCTGTATTATTACAATGATTTGACGACGTTATAGGTAAGTACTAGGAAGAATATTCGCGGAAGGAAGATGGTCGTGTGAAAAAAGTGTTCGCTCCCGCGCCGTGGTTCTTCCTTTTATAGACTAGGGGGGCGGCGCGGGCGCCTCTTCGCCCGCGGCCCGCCGTGACCCCGCCGAGGCCGTCGCCGGTGCCACTTCCACCAGCGTCGTTCGAGAATCTTCCGAACATCCTGCCCGGGTTGAAGCGTCTTCAATGGGTAGAGGACAAATGTTATTGAAAGCCCTTGTAATCACACCCTTCCTGGTCTTGATTTGTGCCACCCTCGTGACGCCGTCAGGACCCGGGAACACCCCGATGATGCGACCCATCAACCATCGCAGTGGTGGCTGCGTTCGCTCCCTGATCAGAACCAATTGGTTCAATTTAATTTCACCTGTGGATGCATGCCATCGATTTCTCTGCTGCAAAATGACAACATATTCATGACTAAATCGGTTCCAAAAGTGTTGTCGGAGATGCTCAATCCTTTTGTAGCGATCCAAACGGTTGATGTTGATGGAGTGTACCTGTGGCTGAGAAACTGATATTAGCGGTCGTCCAATTAAGAAGTGAGCGGGGGTGAGAGCGGTAAAGTCGTCAGGTGACGAAGAAAGGGCAACAAGAGGACGCGAATTTAATATAGCCTCAATTTGGACTAAGTATGTGTTCATTTCTTCATATGTTAAATGAGAAGAATGAACAATAGTTTTCAGATGTTTTTTTAGTAGATTTAACAGCGGCCTCTGTTATACCATTGAAGTGTGGACTATATGGAGGCGTAAAACTAAACTTTATACCATCTTGTGCAAGATCTGTCTCTAAATTTGAATTAGATAAGAATTGTGCAAGCTCATTAAAAACTCCCACAAACGCCGTGCCATTATCTGAAAGGATGCTGTGTGGTTTACCCCGACGAGCAACGAATCTTTTTAACGCGGCCAGGTAAGCGTCCTTGGTAAGATCCGTCACAAGTTCCAGATGGACAGCTTTTACTGCCAAACAAACAAACACACAGATATATGATTTAATAAGTCTGGTTCCTCTACCTTTACTGTCAGCTATCAGCAATGGCCCGGCGTAGTCAACACTACAATTATAAAAAGGAAATTCAAGCTGTGTCCTCGTGCATGGTAGCTGACCCATGACTGGTTGCACCGCCTGAGTTCTAAATCTGACACATTTGACACATTGTCTGAATATACATTTAGACAGATTTCTGCCTCCTAAAGGCCAGTAAGTTTGACGAATGTGTGACAAAAGGAGTTGTGGCCCTGCATGCATAAGTTTAACATGTTCACAACGAAATAATATTTTTGTTATGTGATGTTTACTATCTAGCAATATGGGATGTTTAATATCGTAACTGTAGTAACCGTTACCTAGTCTGCCACCTACGCGAATGACACCCAAATTATCCAAAAATGGAGATAATGAAACTAGCCTATTTTTTTTAGATAATGGTTTTTTTAAACTTAGTGTTTTGTATTCGTCAGGAAACATTTCTGTTTGACTAATACGTAACATGACCATACATGCTTCCTGCAGTTCAGCGCATGATAAGTGACCACAGATCCTGTCATTAGGATTCTTCAAGTTAAAAATAAACCTAAGTATATAACCTATAATACGTTTCAATTTGTTTATGTTTGATTTACTACTTATCAACCTACTGATTACCGATTGAGTTGATTCATTATCCAATAAATAAACTTTCATTTTAGGTATATTGGAATTCGAGCCTATATTTGGCATTGTCGGCCAACAATCTTCACCGAAATTTAAAAACTCTGGGCCTGACCACCACAATGAACAGGTGCCGATTTGATCGGCCCTCAGCCCGCGGGATACTAAGTCCGCCGGGTTCTCTTTCGACGGCACGTATCTCCACGAATTGTCCCCGGTACTTTCTTGAATCTCACTGACACGGTTACGGACAAAGGGTTTTAATTTATTTGGTGATGTAGATAACCAACATAAAACAATCGTGGAGTCACACCAGTAATAGAATTTATTTATTTTAACAGTTAATGAGGCTACTACCTTTGCACACAGTCTTGCTCCTAATAAAGCCCCACATAATTCAAGACGAGGTATAGTTGTATTTTTAATGGGAGCGACCTTATATTTGGATGTTAAAAGATTAACAATCGATGTACCATCCTTATTTACGCATCGAACATAGACGCATGCCCCATAAGCACACTCAGATGCATCTGTAAAAATATGTAACTCAATTGACTTAAAGTTAACATCAAATGCATGCCGTGGTACGTTTAAATTATTTAGAAACGATAACATAGCAACGAACGACAACCAACGTTCTTGTGTGTCATTAGAAACTGGGTCATCCCAAGAACATTTCTCTAACCATAATTTTTGCATTATTACCTTTGCCAACACAACACATGGCCCCACTAGGCCTAATGGGTCAAAGATTTGGCTAATGCTAGATAAAATATGACGTTTTGTTATTTTATTACTTGGGGGTATATTTATAAAAAAAGTTAATATGTCTAAGTCGCAAACCCAGTTTATACCCAATGTCTTAGAAGTGTTAGGAGATTGTTTACGATTTAAGTCGAGTATGTTATTTTCATTGGAATCGATACTAGACAATATACCCTTCATCACCTGTGTGCTATTAGATTGCCATTTTCTTAATTTGAATTGAGCTGAAGCGAGAATCGAACTCACCTCTTTGCATAACTGTATGGTGCCGGACTCGGTGTCACAGCCACCAAGATAATCGTCAACGTACATGTCTCGTTGTATAGCTTGCTTTACAGCGTTATTTGACGCCTGTGTCGCAAGACTTACGAGTGACTTTGTCGCTAAGTATGGTGCCGAAGCTGTGCTATATGTAACTGTGTTAAGAACATATGTTTTGAGCGGTTCGCATTGATTGAATCTAAATATATTTTTTTGTAAAGAACGCTGTGATTCATTTAATTCTATAGCTCTGTACATTTTTTCAATATCCGCTGATACTACGTATCTATGTTGCCGAAAGCGTAATAAAATAGAATAAAGATCGTCCTGCACAGTGGGTCCGATCATTTGCAATTGATTCAAAGAAATACCTGATGTTGTCACAGCTGACGCGTCAAAAACAACTCGTAATTTAGTTGTGGTACTTTGCTCGCGCATAACACCGTGATGGGGTAAGTAGTAACTTATAGAATCAGTTGAACTATTATCTTCAGACATGTGCCCTAGTTCTAGGTACTCGCGCATAAAATTAACATACCTATCTTTAAATAAGGGATCACGAACGAACCTACGTTCTAGCGAAAGAAATCGTACCTTCGCCATCTGATATGAGTCACCTAATGCGTCGGGTGACTGTTTAAATGGCATTTCTACAATGAAACGTCCATCTTTGCCACGAGTAGTAGTGCGTGAAAAATGTTCCTCGCATGCGCGTTCCTCGGCTGACAACGAATGTTTATCATATATAGAATCTAGCTCCCAGAAGCGAGTCAGTTCAGTGTTTATGTCCTGAACAAAATGACATACTGGTTGGTTACGGGATGGACTAGGTTGTGCAATATACCCAGAGATAAGCCATCCTAATTTAGATTCATATAGCCTAGGTTGACATTTGCCTAAATTGATGGTGTTAGTACCCAAAATATTCCAAAACTGTTCAGCACCTAGTAATATATCTACGCTTGACGGTTTATAATAGTGAGGGTTAGCTAGACAGATGCCTGTTGGCAGCGGAATAGTACTAATATCAATTAATGTCGATGGTAATGATTTAGTTATTTCTGGTAATACTAAACAATCAATAGTTGTTTTATAATTACCTGAATAAGATTCTAAGATTAGAGAACAAGACTGTGTGCTTTTACAAGTTTGCTGGTTAATACCCGTTATTCTGGAGTTTACGTTACGTTTAAGTGAACCCAGCTTACCACACAGATCCTGAGTTATAAAATTTGCGGTGCTACCGTTGTCCAAGAGCACCCTCGCCACGTGATGGCTGCCCTTACTGTCTCGCACCTTCACCCGCGCTGTGGAAAGCAATACGGTGGAAGAAGTAGTATTCTGTATGGCTTTGGCTGTATAAGTAACAGTTTCCGTCACTTGATTACTGGCAGGCGGCTCACTTTCTTTGTCCATGTGTAACAGCGTATTGTGTTTAGCCTTACAATACTTGCACCGAGCCCACAATTTACATTTATTTTCGGTATGGCCCGGGTTTAAACAATTAAGGCAAACATTATATTCTTTAGCCTTCTGATTACGGATCTCTGAAGAAAGTTTACGAAAATTATCACATTTAAATAAAACATGACTTTGTTTACACATTGGACAATTTGAGCTCGAACCTTTATGTGAACCACTATTATCGTTTGATGTTACTGCAAAGCTTTTTTGTTTGTGTATTTTATTGTTTGAGGTTTTATTTTTATTAATGTCAGATTCCTCTACTGATTCTAATAAATCGGCCCTGTTATTCATAAACGATAAAAATTGAGATAACGTAGGTGCCTCGGATAATGTATTTCTAAATTCTTCCCAATTAATATAAGTTTTGGTATCTAACTTATGAGCCACAATATAAATAATCAAGATATCCCAGTGTTGCGTTGGTTGTCCTAAAATCGTTAAAGCCCTTAGATTTTTTGTGGTTATATCTACTAGATAACGTACTGCTTTACTAGATCCCTTTTCTATCGGTTCGACATTAAATAACGATTGAACATGATTATTAACCAAAAGTCGATTATTATTATACCGTTTCGTCAATAGATCCCAAGCGATGCTATAGTTACCAGAGTTAAAATCCAAACTTCTAATAATTAAAGCAGCAGCACCCTTTAACGAGGACCTAAGGTAGTGAAATTTACTGATATCGTCCAAAAATGTGTTTCTATGTATTAATGAATCAAATGTGTCTCTAAACTCAAGCCAATGATGATAGCTTCCATCAAAATGCGGTAAACTAATCTGAGGTAATTTCACAACACTATGTTTAGACTGTGTGATGTCGTTATTATCTGGAGCTTGTACGGAACTCACCAAAACGCTGGCTCTTCGCTCGCTATGATGACGCCGCAACTCGCGCGCCGACGACACCAAGGAGAAGTATTGGTTTTGAAACGCTTCGCGATCACCCAATGCCTCGCTGGGGTCCTCCATCAGCATCTCGATGTCCCCCTGTACTTTATCATAGTCATTAAATAGCAAATCCATTTTATCAAGTCTGGTTTCCAGTTCTGTTACTTGTAGTTCGCTTAATCGAGCACAAGAAATGGCTACATTTAAGTAATTGCTAAAAAGCGTAAGTTTAGCCTTACAGCTTGCACGTTTCTTAATTAACTCTTTAACTTTAGTCTCCATAATTAAAGGTAAGATTGATTACGTTATATGCAAAAATAAGCAACGCGATGACTAAAGCATAAAGAATGCGAGCACAATGCGAAGAAGCGACCGAGTTGACCTTGGTTCAATGAGCGGTCAAGCTACCGCGTGCACGTGCTAACCAAATTTTTTTTTTTTTTTTTTTTTTTTTTTTTTTTTTTTTTTTTTTTTTTTTTTTTTTTTTTTGGAATGGGCATCTCGCAGTTTATCCTTTTAGGGATATTTACTGCTCAACCGAACTTTCCTGTGGGGGGCTTAATTAAAATTAAGGCCTCCAGCCAGGCAGTTCGCTCCCGCGCCGTGGTTCTTCCTTTTATAGACTAGGGGGGCGGCGCGGGCGCCTCTTCGCCCGCGGCCCGCCGTGACCCCGCCGAGGCCGTCGCCGGTGCCACTTCCACCAGCGTCGTTCGAGAATCTTCCGAACAGAACTAATCAAGACAATTTGAAGAGACCATTTTTTTTTATTTTAGTAAACAATGACTTTATATTTTCAAAGATCAATGATGATTCTATTCGTGTGGTTATGTTACATTATTTATGTGCGGATTTCAAAATGCAAAAAAAAACGCATCCCGATTGCGTATTCCACGCAATATAATAAATACTTGTATGAAATGGACGTTTGCGCGGTACGCGGCAATCCCGCAAGCGGGATGAAATTTGCACGATCGTAAAAACACCCTTACAATGGATAAATTACATATTTAGATGCATCGTATTTGTTAATATTTTTTTATTTTTTTATTAGTTGTACAACAGAATACAGCATTATGTATGATTAATAATTAAATGATAGCAACCAAAAACCACTAAGGTTTAAACTTGTGCCATCATGAATCAATCTCAATATCGAAACTATACAAATCAAATCTATATATATAAATCAAATCTACATTTATATAATCGCCCGAAGAGCATACGCTATAAAAATACAATATGCATGACAAGACACAAAAAATCTATATTCAGCAAAAACCTTTTATCTACAATAATCTACAATAAATTACCCAAACATATCATAGAAGCTAGTACCACAGTAGATAAATATACAGTAAAACATCTTCATACAAACGTGCCGCTCTCGGTTTGAATGTGTGCGTGCGCGCCGCGCGCCATGTCGGCACGCGATTTCATTTTTTTTTTTTTTTTTTTTGGAATGGGCATCTCGCAGTTTATCCTTTAGGGATATTTACTGCTCAACCGAACTTTCCTGTGGGGGGCTTAATTAAAATTAAGGCCTCCAGCCAGGCATAAAAACTTATAAGCTAAGCGACTATCGCTAAGGGCACCCCCTGCGGGGTACGAACCTCGGCTTAGGACGTCGCTGAAGAGGACAGCAAGGGACAGGCTGGATCTGATTGTAACACGCGATTTCACGCACACGCTAGCATAATATATGGGGAAATAAGGTGGCGGCAGTGCGGGCTGTGCAGCGCGACTGTGAGCACGCGCGTACGCTACATGACCGCTTGCGTTCGTCAACTCTCGCCGGCGCGGGCGGCGGACACTTGTCGTAAATTACGAGTATCATGACTTCATGAAAATATTTTGTCGGAAATCTTACGTTCTGAATATGCACCAATACAACATGAGCTACCGGAAAAAAATGCATTTTTTATGTTTGTGGCGCTTTGTTAAAAAAATGTGTTGATTACCATAAGAACTGCGATTTTTTAAATAATTACGTCGATGTTAATCAACGAGCGTGTAATTTAAGTGTAGAATCTAGATACACCCATTACAGGAATTACGGCAAAGATCGAAATTTACTCATGATCCCACCTGATGATTTTGTCGATAATGTAGAAAGGATGGAGCAGGTGTTTCGCAAAGCGTTCGAAAAGGACCACGTCAACATTAAAATTGGCCGGTCAATTTACGATCAACTGAATGATGTAGAATTTAAGATGCCCTGTCCATGCTTTCCCAAAAGCTTTTTACAAAAACTTTACATAAGAATGAGAATTTACTTTACATTAACAAATAATAATAAAGCGTTCCGGACGTGCAGAAACAGGAGAAAAAATTTCTCGGTATCAAATTTGTAACTTAGTATAATAAATGTTATGTGAATAAAAGCTTTTTATTTTTACTAAATTTATAAATTGGTAAAATATTCAATCATAATATGCTTTTTATTTTATAAATTTAGATCAAGTGCTGCTTGTTCGAAAATATTAACTAAAAGTAAAAGTGACAACCCTGGGTATCAACGCAAGAGTAGGCTAATAACTCGGCGGGCGGCCTTAGATAACCTACTGTATATTTATCTACTGTGCTAGTACTACAGATCTGTTCAAAAAATGGTTAAATGATTTTTTGATTGAAAAATACAGTATTAATGACTATCTTAATGAAACTTGCTAGAACTACTATATCCGATTTATGACATTAGTAAAAACTTGACATTGCACTGAATTAAATTATTGAAATAAAATTGTTATAATTATTACCTCTATGTTTATGTGACATTTAATTTGTTTGTAAAATTTTTGACTGTAATTAATAATCTAAAATATTCTTATTTTCTAATCATTCTGACATTAATGTTATTTTTGTAATTTGAATTTTGATAAAAACTGATTATAATCATCAATTTAATTTGTACGCTTAAACGCAAAACATAGACGGGACTCTTATATTTAATTGTAACACCACTTAAAAACCTATGTTTACAAATAAAGATTTCATTTTCATGCGTAGTCTAGTTTTATGAAATATTGCACGCCATGTAGTCCAGATATTTGATCCGAAATGAGGGCAAGGGATCTAACTCCCTATAGTTAATGCACATCTTATCATCGTGATTTCCAACTAAAAGAGCTAGAGTTGTCAATGGTGAACTGCTAGGGCGAATCATTTCATGAGTTTTTGGAAGTTGGTTTCTGTTAGATACGGAAGTGACAGGGTAGTAGTACGTCAATCAAACTCGCTAGTATGTTGCACACTGATATATTCAATAAGTAACCCGCACGGCGCGGCCGGCGGGGAGGTGCGGGGCGCAGCCCGCACTCCTGCGCTCGGCATACACAACATCCCTTCCCCATAAGTTAGGACATACTTTTAATCTATTTCCTACTACTAAACTTATTCTATGGTTAAATCTGTTGGTTCGATATCATCATCGTCGCTGTCGTACTGACCCGCTGCAGGTGTCGTGAAGATCGGACTAATTGCCTGTCGCCTTAGAGATCTAGCGGCTGCTCGCGGAGGAGTCACCTGAGTACTTGGCATCGTCGTCCTTTCTCCCCCTTCTAGCTGCGTTATCAGGCACTACATCTGGGTTCCAGTCTTGTTCGTCGCTCGGAAGGGTGTGTAGTGATTTCCTTATTTGATCCATGTGCCTCGTGACTTCACATCCTAAATGTGGCACGTAGATTCTGTACATAATATTGTCGATTTTCTTTCTAATGATTCCTTGTATCCAACAGATTTTTTTATTATTAATATTTTTGGTTATCCATACTTTATCATTTTCTTTAAAGTCTAACCTGTCAAAATCAATTCAAATCAAAATTCATTTATTCAAATTAGGCTGAGAATCAGCACTTTTTGAACGTCAAAGACGTTTACATAAGACAGTCCCCCAAAACGCCCACCCTTCACCACTTCCTAGTGTTTTTGCTGGGAAGAAGAAGTGGAGGAACAAACTCCCCAGCAACACGTCTGTCTGATAGGTTTGAAGAACCTGAAGCTATACAACACATTATGTCAAAAATAATAATTATGTCAATCATCTTAAACGTCATTCAATTAAATAATTTGCTACATGTTAGCTAGCACACACCAATATGCCAAAATAAATAAATAAAAAGTTATATATACCAAAATCGACAATTGACTCAAGCAAAGCCTGCTAAACTGAATACATAAAAAGCCTCCAAGGCAGTCCAAGGGCGTGCCCGCTGACATGTGCAATGCTGAATTATTTCAATACAACTCATTCATACAATGTAATGAGAGGATCATGTCAATAACATAAAAATAAGGATAGTAGAAGAAACATAGACAAAAATAAAGAACTATTAAACAGTAAAAGAACATAGTAACATTGTCCTGCGTTCAACAAAGCGACCAACTATTCTTGTCTTCTAAATAGTCGTTGATCGAATAATATGCTTTAGAACAAAGGTTTGATTTAACTTTAGCTTTAAACGCGTTGTTTTCCTCGGTAGTACTTAGCCTGTAAAGACTGATTGTGTGCGACGGTTCGCATAAGTTCTGTAGACGAAGGTAACGGCGCGATAGGGTTCAATAAATCTAGGCGTGAGCGCAACGCACGCCCGAATACTATCTCCGCGGGTGATTTGTCAGTGGTACTATTTTTAGAGTTCCTGTAGTCATATAAAAAATTTGCAATTTTTTCGTGTATATTCTTCTTATTGCAGCCCTCCAAAATGATAGTTTTAAACCCTTTTTTTACTATTTTTACGAAACTCTCGGCTTGTCCATTACTAGAGGGATGGTAAGCCGGAGATAAGACATGCTCTATACCGTTAAGTCTACAAAAGTCTTGAAATTCTGCTGATGTGAAAGAAGTGCCGTTATCACTCACCAACGTGTGCGGAAATTTATTTTATTTATTTATTCTACCCATTTACTATAAGCGTCGACGATAACCAACAACATATAATTATTAAACGGTCCCAAGAAATCTAAGTGAATTCGGTAGAAAGGGTACGGGCTCTAAAGCTAGGCCACTGATCATCACACGCTCCGTCATAGGTTTCCCTCTCACGCACCGAATATTATAGAAACACTCACCGTCGTCGTCTCCGTCGTCCACAGTACCTTCGTCTACGTATTTCACTTTACCCTCACTAGGGCACATTTTACGCAAATGGCCTTTATTGTTACAATTTTAACATTTATACTTTTTGTAACGACACTGATTAGAACTATGATTTGTAAAACCGCACACACTGCACTTTTCCTTTTTGGAGATATTGAACTCGTCGTCGGGGCCTGCGCCGGCGCCGCTGGCGCCTGGTGCTGCCTGCGACGAGGCCTGGCGCGCACAGCGCACGCTCTCTGCCAAGTCGATGGCCTTCGCGAGGGTCAGCTCCCGCTGGTCCTGCACGAAAAGTTTGTCCCGTTCGTGTCCTGGTGCCATGCCCATGATGAATTTGTCCAGCAAGGCCTCCTCCAAATTCTTGAATGCACAGTGAGTTGCCAATCCTCTAATCCTGGCTGTCCATTGAGTGTGCAATTCACCTGGTCGCTGTGTTGCCGAATAGAATACTGATTTCTCTGCAAACCCAAACCTTTTTGGCGTGAAGTGGTCGTCGAGAATTTCCACTATCGCTTCGTAACTCAATTCTTCAACCTGTCTGGGTAGCGCCAGGTCACAAGCTAGCTTGAACGTAGATTCACTCAGGGATGTTAACAATATCGCCCTTCTTTTGATTGTGGCCTTGTCCATTTCTGAGGTTATGTCGTTTGCGATGAACCACTGATTTAATCGCAATTTGAAACTATTCCACTCCTGTGACAGGTGGTCGAAGGTGGAAAGAACGCCATAAGTCGCAACCGTAGACATTTTTTTGAAAAATGTGAGTCCGTTCGTCGCCACGTGTTAGATACGGAAGTGACAGGGTAGTATACGTCAATCAAACTCGATAGTATGTTGCACACTGATATATTCAATAAGTAACCCGCACGGCGCGGCCGGCGGGGAGGTGCGGGGCGCAGCCCGCACTCCTGCGCTCGGCATACACAACAGTTTCTTTTTTGTTAAAAAGTATTTTATTTTTGTATTTTTAGTGATAACATTTTATACGTAGGTATTATAAAATATGGGTATACCTGAATACGAAATGATACAATTGCGTGCACTTATTTCATCATCCTTGTCCTCCTTGATCCTCTGATCATCAATCAGCTGACCAATAAATCATCATCTGCCTAGCCTTTTCCCAACTTTATTGGGGTCGGCTTCTAGTCTCACCGGATGCAGCTACTCAGCTGCATGTATAATAGGCAGTCGCTCCATGTATAACACTGGTACTCACCAGTGTTATACATGGAGCGACTGCCTATCTGACCTCCTCAATCCAGGTTATCCGGGCAACACGATACCGCTTGGTAAGGCTGGTTGACAGATTTTCTAGCTTCTGACAACCCGTAACGACTGCTAAAGATGTACAAATGACAGCCGAGACCAACAATTTAACGTGCCTTCCGAAACACGGAGGAACTAGTTATAACATAGATGGTCAGACATCCATAGACCGACCGCGTCTAGCGTAGCTTAGTCTTTGATCGGTCGACCAGTGCGGCTTTTAATTAAAGAATACATTTATGTATAAATCAAACTTGAATACGAGTACTATGTGCTTCTAGTCGCGAAAAAATATTTAACTACTAACTATGATAGGAGTGTACAGACGTGATGTTATTATGTGTGATTGCTTAAACAATGCATATTTATGCGAAAGCAGCGATTGCGTTTGAATTGCCGTCATTTTTTGAAGAGTTCCGTTGTCTGTCTCCCAAACCAATCGTCAGATCTACATAATATGAAATTTATATGGGACCATTTCGGAATAAACCCCTTTCGAATATATTTGACGGAGTTATGCCCGAACATACATAAAAAACATACATCCGAATTGAGAACCTCCTCCTTTTTTGGAAGTCGGTTAAAAAAGTGCTAAATAATTACAGTGGCCTAATTTACAGCCGAATAAACAAAATTAAACCAATAGGGAAAAACGTTACACGCACACTGACACCATATTGAAATGTATACCTGAAATGAAATGATATTTTTATTTCTGTAAATAGGTTTAAAAAAAAGTAAAAAATACTTTAATACGTCATAAAATGGAATAAATAAATAATTAGATTTAGATTAGGTCGGTGTTTCCCTACCTGACTACTCTGAGAAGAAACACAGAAACAAACTCTCTTTTTAAGTCCAGAAATTATCTTGGTGAGATCGTGTGACCTACATAGTGAGGTCAACTACATAGGGCTCTATGGTTTTACGGCTTGGACAGTGCCGGATTTATCATAGAAGCTGAAAAAGCTGAAGTTTAGGGCGGCAATATTAGGCGGGGCGGCAAAATTGGTACAGGAAAAAAGTAAGGCTGTCACGAGGTGAGCCTGCCGCTGCCGCTTCGACTGACTTCGTGTCAGTTAGGTTCTTAATATAGGTACATACCTGCCTACTTTACTGTAAAGTACAACAAAAAAATATAGATAAGTATGAAAAAATGTTTAGTAATTAAACTTTACTTTGAAAATATTATTTATTTATTTATAAAAAAGAAAAGACATGACGAAGCACCCGACGAAGTCATTGAAATGACATCAAGTGAAAATTACAGAGTAAATACATTTCTAGTACTAATCGACAGACTAGTATTAGGGTTAGAAAAGCGACAAGAAGCGTACAAGGGCTATGACAAAAAAGAATATTCCTAACCAAAATGAGTGGCTTATCCCAGGCGACTCTTAAAGAACAAGCTAAAAGAAATCTATATTAATGATTTAGAATCTGACTTCGTGCAGGAATGTGTACATGTTAAATGTCATCTTAAGTCAGAAAAAAAATTGAATAAACCGGACTCAACATCTTTATTAGGTCTATCTAGGGAATGCATATCTCGCGAGATTGGGGCTCAAGCGAGATACCGCGAGTTTATGAATAACAATAATGCGAGATCTCGCCAATTTCGAGATCTCTTGAGATTAACGAGATAGAAAACTTATGCACACACCTAATAGTAAACTTTGACGTACCTACGTGTCGCAACTCCGTCCGCGGTATCCGCGCTTCGAATAAGACAACAATTTTTTTCAACGTTAACGACGCTATTTCCATATAGCGTCGCTTCTTCACGACACCCCGGCGGTCAACCCCCGTCGAGTGAGACCCCCGGTTACCCGGGTGAGGCCCAACGAAGGCGACCAGCGACAAGGATGTCGACTCGACGCTCCTACAGGACGAAATGTAGTTATCCCTCGCCCCGCTTACAGAGCTAGCCGTTTACGGATTGAGAGATAAACTGTCGTGTATGTGTGAGCGGCTTGTTTTGTAGTATAACACCGCTCAGTGTCAAACGAGCGTCGCGGCCCGCGTCGCGACTGCACGTGTGTGTGTAAGGTGTCTTGTGGAGTAATGACTGTCTGTGTTTATGTTGCACGGCATGTCTATATTAACCTAGAACACGCCGTGCAACAAATGTTTGTTTACATTGTGGAGTCTATTTTAATCGGGTAAGCTACGTGTAACCTGGATGCAGCTTACCCGAGGCGTCATGTCCGGTGAGTGGGGTCAATCGTCCGCTACCAGGTCGTGGGGCAGGGGCTTCGCGTCAGGCGGCCGCGCGTGCTGTAGCGCTATCTGTCTGACATGGGGCCAGGCAGAAGCGTCGGCACGCGTGAACATTGCCTTCGCGAGTCGCCGCACGAACTCATCCAGGCTCTCAATCTCGAGATCCCGGTGGAGTACATCGATCCTCACGTAGTGAGGAGCATTCACAATGGTCCGCAACGCATGGTTTTGTTGCGTGCGGAGCAGCTTGCGGCTCGGCTCACTAGTGAGGGCGAACCACGCGGGGGCGGCGTATGTCAATATTGGGCGTATGTAGGTCTTGTACACGCCCAATTTGACACGCGCCGGGATGCGAGATGAGAGCACAGGTTTGAGCAAATGGCGGGCGACTGCCCCCTGCGCGACGACCTTGCGGACGTGTGGCCCCATTGTGAGACCGCGATCGATGGTCACACCCAGGTACTTCGCCCGGGGGGACCACTCGATCGCGACCCCATGCAGCTTCAAGGGTGGTGGGAGGGGCGCGAACCGGGTGGTCAGCGCCTGCGTCTTACCCACGTTCACCGAGAGCCGCCACTTGGCCAACCACTCAGGTAGCAGATCGAGTACGCGCTGCATCTTAACTGCCGCGTACTTCGCATTTAGCGATGTAGTAATGTACGCGGCGTCGTCTGCGTACAGCGCGAGCATCGAGTCGGGAGTGGTGGGGATGTCGTCGGTGAAACGTGCGTAGCACGCCGGCGACACGCAGCTACCTTGCGGCACGCCCGCGAGCACCGGGCGGGCGCTCGATAGCGCTCCGTCGACCACCACCCTTACCGTCCTGTGGGAGAGAAAGCTAGATACCACCTTCACTACGCGACGGGGCGCGTCCGAGGTGGCCAACTTGAATATCAGGCCCTCGTGCCATACACGGTCGAAGGCCTTCTCCATGTCGAGGAATACTGCCACCGAGTATTCCTTCTTATTCTTCGTAGCTGTCAGGTGGTGCAGTACCCTCGACAGCTGAAGCGTCGTGCTATGTTCCGCTCGAAACCCGAATTGCTCCGAGCGTGGTACTATGTGAGGTAAGAGGTGTCGCTACTCACCGAATAGTGGCGCTACACGTATTTATAGTCGGCGCACTCCGAACGCCAAGAGACCAGGAACCTTAAATCTGATTGGCTGAATAATCTTGTGTATGTTTCCTGATAGCCACTACTTCCACATTCTATTTTGTAATATAGGAGCTAGGATTTTGACAATAAACATTCCCATTTTGAATCTCAATCGTTTGTTTTATTGCGCTCGAAATACCGCGGCCGAAGTGACGAAAACCCCACAATTGGTGACCCCGACGAAAAAAAAATGTCGCAAGAGAAACCCACTAGTGAAGGAAGCAATCCCATGAAGATGGACTCCGACTTAGCTGCCATATCGGTTCAGTCCAGATTATTACCATTCTGGCGGGAGATTCCATGAGCCTGGTTTATCCAATTTGAAGCTGTCGTGGACCCCTTGAAGACATCGGACGACCAGAAGTTCCGCTACGTGTTACAACAACTGCAAAACACCGATCTTCAACAGCTGACCGACATTTTATACAATCCACCCACCACGGATAAATATAATGCTGTGAAGAATCGACTGCTCACCGTGTACGACAAGTCTGACGTCAAGAACTTCCAGAAGCTAATCAGTGGCCTAGAGTTGGGTGATCAAAAACCCACACAACTGCTACGCAAGATGAGAGAACTAGGAAGCGGCATGATCACAGATGAAGGATTGAAGATCGAGTGGCTAAATCACCTACCCACACAGATGCGCGTTGTGCTGTCGGTCAACACGGAAGCATCCCTAGATACCCTTGCTGCAATGGCCGATAAGATGGCAGAATACACCGAACCAGCAACGGTTGCCGCAGTGTCCACAACCACGCAAGATACCGTGACGTCAACACAGCTAGAAATACTTTCGAAGCAAATGGAGAAACTATGCCTAGAAGTGGCTGAGCTACGCGGACGTTCAAGGGAGCCCCATAGACCCCGTTTTACACCGTTCAAATCACGGTCACGATCACAGTCTCGCCGGCATAGCAACAAGACGCCTGTCAAACCCGGCGATCCAACGTGGGAGTGTAGATACCATTTTCGTTTTGGTGATAAGGCAAAACGTTGTGAGTCACCGTGTTGTAGGAGAAACAAGAATCACACGACGTTAAACTAGCTACGGCATCGACTGTGGCGGATGTCGATGTCCCCAACACCTCCAACCGCCTATGTGTCTTCGATCGCGACACTCGACAGCGTTTCCTCGTAGACACCGGCGCCGAAATTTCCGTGTTACCCGCGATAAACAAAAGAAAAATGAAGACATCAAGCGCCTACACATTATACGCTGCAAACAACACACCGATCAACACTTAGGCCCTTCTCCCATTACGATACTTGTAGGATACGATACTTGAGTAGAATATTGGTTGGATACTAGTTCGCAACTCGACGCTCGCATATTATGCTACTGAAAAATTACTCAATTCATCATTTGTGCTCTCGTTTTTTGTGGGCGGACGTTATGTCAAGCGATTCCAGTGACGAAGAAGCACTTGCGGTTTTTCTGTTTTACAGAAGACGTCATCGCAAGAGTAGAAAATACTGGATTCATCCATATATTGAACGAATCATAAATTGTAGACTTTTTGTAGCAGCACAAGAACTACAACATGATGATAATAAATTTTTATCTTTCTACCGAATGTCTAAAGAGTCCTATCTGCATCTTGTTGCATTATTAAAGCCACATCAACAAAATACAATATTTAGAGAATGTGTTGCATTATTATTATTTAGCAAACTACTTTATATCTGAGCAAGGTTATTATTATTATTACCTTGGCAATACGAATACTGTTTACAAAATACAATGTAAAATAAATGATAAATAAACTATGTGTGTAAACAAAACTAACCTGTTATTTGAAATTTGTTCCCAATTTCTGCCCAAGACTTGTCTATTTTATTTTTTCGCATGTATTCTGGTAATTTGTAGTTATATAAACAAGCATTTTTTTCAACTTCTTGTACAAATTTTATATTTATTTGTTGCTCCGACGCCATTTTGTCGAGACGCGGAAGAGACGCGACACCCAAGCGACCGACAAGGCGAGTCGCGCGATACTAGTCGCGGACGCGTAGGATACCAGTAGCGTAGTGTGCGAGCCTGTATTCAAATGTATGTGAGATACTTGGTGGCGACTAGTCTCCGATACTTGCAGGATACTTGAGTCGCCTGTGCGTATCGTAATGGGAGAAGGGCTTTACGGTGAAAAAACGCTAAGGCTAAATCTTGGCTTACGACGCAGTTTTCTATGGACATTCATCATAGCAGATGTGAAAACCCCAATCATAGGAGCTGATTTCCTACGACACTTCAAGCTCCTGGTCGACCTCCATAAAAAGAAGCTCGTCGATAAGGTTACCGACGTATCGATCGACGCCATTGAAGTTGCAACAAATGAACAAACTATACATGTCATTAGCACCGACCAAGCGTACTATGACATTTTGAAGTTATTCCCGGAGGTGCTGCGTCCTATGTCCTTGAAGGAGCCAGCCAAACATGATGTAGTGCACCATATTGAGACAACTGGCGCTCCAGTCTTCGCACGAGCCCGTCCCATGCCCCCCGACAAGTTTAAGGCTGCTAAGGAGGAGTTCGACCACATGCTGGAACTCGGCATATGCAGACCATCAAAGAGCCCGTGGGCAAGTCCGCTGCATATTGTCAAGAAGAAGGATGGAGGCCTAAGGGTATGCGGCGACTACCGACGATTAAATTCAGTGACACGACCAGACCGCTATCCTATACCACGAATACAAGAGTTCACGTACCAGCTGCACGATATGAAGATATTTTCGAAGCTTGACCTCAAAATGGCCTACTACTGGATTCCAATCGCAGAGGAAGACGCCCAGAAAACAGCAATTATCACACCATTTGGGCTGTTTGAATTCACATGCATGACGTTCGGTTTACGCAACGCTAGTCAGACGTTCCAAAGGTTTATGCATCAAGTACTGCGTGGCATAGACAACTGCTTCTGTTTCGTCGACGACATACTGCTGTATTCAAAAAACGAAGAGAGCCACAGACAACTTCTACGGCAAGTGCTAGAGCGCCTAAAGAATAACGGTGTCATGCTAAAGATAGAGAAATGTGAATTCGGCAAGGACAAGATTGATTTTCTCGGCTACGAAGTATCAGGCAACGGGATCAGGCCCACTGAAGAGAGAACCAAAGCGATATCAAGTTACCCCAAACCCAAGACAATAGCTGATTTACGACGTTTTCTGGGCATGGTAAATTTTTATCGCAACTGTTTACCCCGTCAAGCCGAACAACAGAATGAACTAAATAAATATTTACACAATCAGAAACGCAATGATAAAACGCCCATCGAGTGGACACCGCAGGCAGAGTTGGCTTTTGAAAAGTGCCGTCAAAGCATTTTGGAAGCCACACAGCTGATCCACCCGTTACCAGGAAGCCCCCTTGCCTTGATGACAGACGCTTCTGACTACAGCCTTGGTGCTGTCTTACAGCAAAGAATAAAAAGCGAATGGAAACCTCTCGCTTATTACTCAAAAGCGATGAGTATGACTCAGCAACGCTACAGCGTATACGACCGCGAACTGTTAGCGATGTATACAGCTGTCAAGCACTTCAGGAGTCTTATAGAAAGAGGCGATGTCACAGTGTATACAGACCATAAGCCACTAGTGAATGCACTAACACGCTCATCGAGTAGCAGCGACACTCCGCGTCGAGAACGGCAATTACATTTCATCAGCCAATTTTGTACCAGCATCAAGTACGTGCAAGGAAAAGATAACTCGGTTGCAGACGCGTTATCACGCATAGAAGACATACAATGCCCTTCCATCATCGACTACGCAACTTTAGCCAGCGAACAAGAAAAAGATCCTGTTTTAAAACAGCTCAGAAAACAACCAAACCTAAAGTTTACCAACGTCACAATGCCTGGGATAAACCAGCCAATCACGTGCGAGACATCTACCGGAACGCCCCGACCGTACTTACCGACTACGTATCGTTTTGAGGCATTCAAAGCTCAACACGATTTGTGTCATCCCGGCGTAAAATCCACCAGGAAACAGATGTGCTCAATTTTTTTCTGGCCCAACATGAACAAAGAAGTTAGCAACTGGACCAGAACATGTATCAGCTGTCAGCGCGCGAAGATTCACCGGCACGTCGTAACCCCACTGAGTGAGTTCCCACCGTCGGCGCGTTTTGAACACATTCACGTGGACATAGTGGGACCACTGCGATTGTCTAATGACCGACGATACTGTGTGACAATTATCGATCGATGTACCCGTTGGCCTGAAGCCGTTCCTGTATCAGAGATCACCGCTGAAGAAGTAGCTAAAGCCCTCTACGAAAATTGGATTGCCCGATTTGGTTGCCCGCTAAGAATATCAACCGACCAAGGACGGCAATTTGAATCATCATTGTTCCGATCACTAATGAAAAAGTTTGGGATATCACGAATACGGACCACTGCATATCATCCCCAATCCAATGGTATGATCGAGCGGTGGCACAGAACATTGAAGGCAGCACTCATGGCGCGAGGCACCACACAGTGGACAGAAGAGCTTCCCACTGTACTGTTAGGATTACGCACGGCGTTGCGAATCAACAACGGTTTAAGCCCAGCAATGATGACGTATGGCACCACGCTTCGCATACCATCGGATTTCATCATGCCAACCAAGTCAAACATTGATGAGAACGACTACATACGCCGCCTTTCAGAAACTTACCTGCGCGACGACGTTGCGGACGTGCGGCCCCATGGTCAGCCGACGATCGATCGTCACACCCAGGTATTTAGCCCGGGGCGACCAACCGATGTCGGCTCCGTGTAGTTTCAGGGGTGGTGGGAGTGGCACGGACCCTGTAATGATCGCCTGCGTCTTACCCACGTTGACCGACAGCCTCCACTGCGACAGCCAGTCTGGGAGCAAGTCCAGTGCGCGCTGCATTTTGACCGCCGCGTACCTCGGATTCATCGAGGTAGTGATGTACGCGGCGTCGTCAGCGTACAGCGCGAGAGTGGCGTCTGCTGTGGTGGGGATGTCGTCGGTGTAGCGTGAGTAACACGCTGGCGAGAGGCAGCTACCCTGTGGCACGCCCGCTCTCACCGGGCGGGCGCCTGATAGCACCCCCTCGACCACCACCCTGAAGGACCTGTTGGTAAGAAAGGATTGGACCACTCTCACGAGGCGACGGGGCGCCTTTGAGGTGGCCAACTTGAATAGTAAGCCTTCATGCCACACGCGGTCGAAGGCCTTCTCCATGTCGAGGAGTACTGCGACCGAGTGCTCTTTCTTGTTCATGGCTGCTGACATCAGGTGCAGCACCCTCGACAGCTGGAGCGTCGTGCTGTGTTCCGCGCGGAACCCGAATTGTTCTGGGCGCGGTGTGACGTGCGGGACGAGCTGCCTAAGCAGGAGTGATTCGAACACCTTGGAGGTGGTCGATAGCAGGGAGATGGGCCGATAGCTCTCCGGCTTCAGAATGTTTTTGCCTGCCTTGGGCAGCATGATGACGCGCCCCTCCTTCCAGGAGGCGGGGAAGGTCCCCGTGCGTAGTATCCCCGTAAACAGGCGCGACACCGCCGCTACCATACGGTATGGCAGGTGCCGCAGCGCTGTGTTGGTGATACCGTCCGCTCCGGGGGCCTTCCTGGGCCTGGTTCTAAGGATGGCGCGCTTCACCGCCCCTGGCGAGAAGAAAACAGGGTCTTCCTCGGGAGCCATCGGCTCTGCGAAATATTCTCCGAGGTGTTTCTCGACTGCCGCGACATGCTCGTCGTTGTCCGTGGGGTTCGGCGTGAATTGACGCTCCAGGTGCTCTGCGAAGACCTCCGCGCGGTCCTCTGCTGCATACCTCAGCGCCCCGTCGCTGTTGAGCAGGGGGCGCACCGGAGCTGGGGTATTGTTGAGTTGGCGGCATAGCCGGTGTATTGCCGGCCAGCCGCCTGCCTCCGTGGCGTCAATCTTCTCCTCACAACTCGCGGCGGCGAGAGCTGCAAGCTCGGCCTTTATCTTCTCCGCGAGACGGTTGAGTCTGCTCTTGAGCGTTGGACAGCGTAGTTGTTGCCACTGCTTGCGAAGGCGCCTCTTCACGGCGATCATCGATTTGATGTGCGCTGGCAGGGGCGGCAATTGCACTCTCCCCTGCTGCGCTGTCGTAGTCGCCGCTTCCATGGCGTCTTGTATGCAAGCAGTGACCTCCTGTGCCATCGCGTCAACATCCGCGGAGGTACTCAGGGGCCGAGTCGGAGTAGTGGTCTCAATCCTCTCGGCGAACTGCTTCCAGTCGATTTTTCGACGTGGCGCTATGGGCTTCAGTCGGGTCGGCTGCTCGTCCAGGACGACGAGTACCGGATGGTGGTCCGATTCCATCTCGTCGTCCAGGACTTGCTGCGTGATCCGGCAGCATAGCCCCCGGTGTACTACGATGTCAAGCACATCGGGCATGTAGGCCGCACAGTCTGGGTAGTGTGACGGCGTCTCCGGACCGGACACCGTATAACCGAAGGCTTCCGCGTCGGCGAAGAGTCTGTTCCCCTCGCCATTTGCCCTGTTCGAGTTCCACGCCGGGTGCTTGCAATTCAAGTCACCGGCGAGGATTGTCGGCCGTCCTGCTGTATTTACCAGTGCCCGCAGCTCCGGAAGATCCAGTTTGGCCGCGGGCGACTTATAGCAGGCATATAGGTCGAGATCCTCGCCGGCTATGTGCAGCTGCACACCCAGCGCGTAAAACGAATTCAGTTGGGGTGATGGGAGCTCCTGGTGAACGACTCTTCGCCTCACGAGTACCGCCAGACCACGGTAGCGGATGTTGTGAGCCGACCTTTCGTCTCTCCTGTAAGTGAGGAAACCCGGGAACTTGATCCTGTCCTCCGGTCCCAGGTGCGTCTCACTTATGAGCGCCACGTCTATATCTTCCGCCTTGAGGAGATGCCGGAGTGGGGCGACCTTGTCCCTAAGGCCGCGGGCATTCCAGTGCATCACCCTCAGTGGCCGTAGTAGGGCAGCCAGGCCATCGAGGATGACGCGCTCCACATCCTGTCCCTGCCTGATGGCCTTTATAAGGTCCATCAGCAGTCCTATGGCACAGGTCGTGAACCGCTTCTTCCTCTGTTCCGGTTCGGCGCCGCCGGCAGCTGTGTCGGCGCCCCTGGTCGGAGGCTTCTTTCTCGGGATGGCTTCTGTGGGTTTAGGGGCGCCGACGGTTGAGGCGGCAGCCCCGGCGGTCTGGTCCACGACCTGCACCCCCCTGGGGACAGGAGCGGTCCTTGGGACCTCTTCTATAGTCGCTGGGGGGCCGGGTTTCTTACCCTTGCCCCCCCGCTTCCTCTTCCTCCGGCTCGAGGTGGCAGCTGCGCCCACGTGGTCGGTGGGCCCATTTGCTGCCGCCATCAGGCTGGCACCCTGGCTGCTTTCTGCAGCTATCCCTCCTGGTGGTGCAGGGGCCTCTGGACGCAGTCGGCGCGTGTTCGCCGAGATGGCGACAGTACCCGCCCGCCTGTTGCGGATCTCCGCCTGGTAGACGGGGCACTTTATGTTGCAAGCGGGGTGACTACCCCCGCAGTTTGCGCAGGTGGCTGGTTCTTCCCTGGCTCGGGGGCAGTCCCGCGCAACGTGCCCCTCTCCGCATCGGACGCAGGCGAGCGGCCGGTGGCACTGGTGCGAGCTGTGCCTAAAGCGTTGGCACCGGTGGCACTGGGCGGGCCCACGTTTGCCTCGCCAGGCTTCAATCCTGACACCACGCATGTACAGGAACACGGTGGTGTCAAATATGCGCCTGACGTCGGGCGTCTTTTTGAGGACCGCGTGGAAAATGCAGCCTGGCCGGTCCCCGCGCGCCTTGATGTGGCGCACGTATTCCGGCTCATATCCTTGTGCGCGGAGCTCCTCCTCAATCTCCTCTGGCTTCGTATCCGCCGGCAGGCCAATAATGGCCACCTTCAGGCTTTTCTCCGCCGGCAGCGAGTAGGCGAACCAGGACACGCCGCTGTCCTTTTCCAGGCCAGTGAGGTAACGCTGGACCAGCCTGTATTCCTCCTCGCTGTCCGGGTTAAACCGGACTCCGCCCCCAAAGGGGCGGGCGTGGGGAGGGTGGCCCAGCTTCCCGCTAATGGCCCGGAAATGCGATGCCCAGTCTGGCAGCCTTTCCACTACCAGCGGAGGGTACCGCGGTTTCTTGTCGGTCTTCTTCTTCCCGTCCGCAGTCGGTGCGGGGGCGGGGCGCGCGGCGCTCTCCCCCGTCGTGCTCGGGGTAGGTGTCGCGGGCGGTGACGGCGTCCGGCGCAATACCTCCGCGAAGGTAGGCGAGAGGGCGGCAGCCCGGTCCCGTCGCGCCCGATCGCGCTGTGGGCGCGGCGGGTCAAGGCAGTACCGCTTCGCCCCCTCCTCGGTGGCGTCGCCGGAGCTCCTACGGCGTCTCAGGGGGCGCGCCTCTAGCTGGAATTCAAAATCGAATCCCAGCGAGGGCGCCGGTGATGCCGGGGTTTGCGCCCCCCGACGTTCCGACCCAATCGATGCCAGCGACATCACTGAGCCCGCTCCTGATGAGCAGGCCGAGAGCATCGCCGGCGAGTCGCGGGCGGAGGCGCGCGGGGGCGCAGGAGAGGCGGTCGCCGCTGGCAGCGGTTGCGACCGCGGTGCTGGTCCCGTGCGGCGGCCAGTTGGGGCGGGGGTGGGCGCCGGCGAACTCGAGGGTCTCGAGCCGGCGCCTTGCCTGCCTGGAGTTGGTGTCCCCTTCTGCCGTGCGGGTGGCGAGGGGAGCGATGTCGGGGGCGGCACAGCTTGGCGTGCCGCGGGTGTGCGCCCCTTCGGTACGGTCGGTGCCGGTGGGTCGCGTGCCGTCCCAGGCAGTACAGCTGTCTGGGAGGGTTGTTTCTCCGGTCTCGGAGGGGCGCGGGTGGGGGCGGGTCGGCCGGCCGGCGGCGCGGCCGGGGGCGCGGCCTCCCGGGCTGATTCACGCGGGGGCGCGCGCAACGCATGCGTGGTCGCGTGCATAGGCGCGTGCGTAGGCGCGTGCATGGTCGCTCGCGTTTGCTGCGAGCGGCTGAGGGGGGCGGTCGGCCCTTGTGCCTGAGTTGGCACGGGGCGGAATGCGGGCGGGCGCACCGGTACAGCGTGCGGGCGCCCCGACGACGGCGCCGGCGCAACGCGCGCAGGCGCCAGTGACCGCCGCTGCGCCGGGTCCCTTACCTGGGGTTTTGGGTCGTCCTACGGCCGGTGGAGCACCGGACGACGCATCACCGATATTCGGGAGCGAGGTCGTCCGGTCCAGCACCGGGCGGGGGGGAGACGCTGGATCGCTGCGGCCCAGGGAGCCGCGGCTCGGCTTCGGCATCTTGTGTACAAGTCACTTGACACTTCACTATACTCGTTGGGCGTGGCGTGTATCCGCGACCGCGTCGGTGCTGGGCACCGACGCACCGGGCAGCGCGGAGCGGCTTCCCCTGTGCTTACGCCAGTGGCCGAAGGTACACTCGCGCAAACACAGGGAAAAACACTGAATTGACGGTCCGAGCGGATTTCGCGACCGCAAACTTTTAGGCAACTACCCGCACTTTTCTTCACTTTTTCCTAGAGGTGTTGTCGTCGCTGTGCCACGAGCTAATCCTTACTCACCGAATAGTGGCGCTACACGTATTTATAGTCGGCGCACTCCGAACGCCAAGAGACCAGGAACCTTAAATCTGATTGGCTGAATAATCTTGTGTATGTTTCCTGATAGCCACCACTTCCACATTCTATTTTGTAATATAGGAGCTAGGATTTTGACAATAAACATTCGTTTTCGCTCTACGCGCTCGACCCGAACGGACGTGCCGCTCTCGCTGCTCCCGCTCCTCGTTCGCTGCGTGACTCTTCACGCTCCGCCATTGTTGCGCCTCCGCGCAACTCCGCCGTAGTCGCCGACTACGAAGAATCCCGTGCATCAGAGCCGTCTTTTTCAAGACAGTGGGTTACTGATTTCGCTATTTCGTTTACGGAAACGTGCGTCTAACGTCTTTGGCCCCTTCAGGGCTAAAACCACAGTTTCGTGGTCTCTCGGTGGATACCTTACGGTGCCAACGAAGCCGAGTGCGGTGTTGACCCGATACACCGGCCGAGCCCCTTCAGGGTGAGGCAGTCAAGTCGGCAGGGAGCTAGAAGCTTGGCCTTGGGGGATCTCCTAGTCAGCTCTAGTCTCTATTTTCCTTCCCCAGCAACTCACCTGGTGTCGGTTGGGTGTGTCTACCCCTTCGCACCAGACTGGTCAGGGCCCCGTTCGCACAATAAGATTTGCGACGGGATCACAAGCTTAGGGCTCACCCGAGGTACTCACCTCCCTGCCTACACCCGGCAGGGAGGGTTTGGTCACACATCCCCGGGCGTACCCACCCGGGGAGTTAGAGTTAGAGATAGGTTTAGGCGTAGGCCCCAAAATTGCTCCCTAACGGGACTCTTAGTTCAGCCATGACGGACGCTGACTTAGCAGCGTTCGTCAGAGAGGTCCTCTTAAAGGACCCGGACTTTCGCGCAAAATATTGCGGGAAAAATGCCGCCTTCGACAGGCTGGCCGCTCAACCGGAGCGAATTATTCGCGTCGATAGTAACTCGTCGCCGTCCCTGTCCACGAATGTAGGTAGTCTCCCATTGTCCAAAAAGACAATGGCACCGGTATACCCGGAACCCGCGCCCCGTCCGTCGGTCGAAAGCCCCTTATCGCCGACCTCTTCCACCATAGCAGGTAGTCTAGCGCCTTTGTCCAAAAAGACAAAGGCACCGAAATACCCGGAACCCGCGACCCGTCCGGCCTCGGCTTTTGTGCCTGTTACCGCCAGGTGCAACAATAGTCCGATTCTCGGAATGCCAGCCCCCGCGCATGACGATTCCGATGAATCTGTAGATAGGATGGACACGACTGTCCCTTGCTCGCGCAGCTGTTCAGAGGCAGAGGAGTCTCCTTCCTCCTCGTCCGACGACGACTACCAAGTCGTAGGAAAAGGAGGAAAGAGGAAGCCCTCTAAAGCTCCCTCACAGGCCACCAAGGCCAAAAAAATCGGCGCCCCGTCCTCAGTTGACGAACCCGCGCCCTCTCCCCCCCGCTCCCCCGTACCCCTGTCACAGGCCTCCAGTACGGGCCCTAACGGCACCGCCACCCGTAAGGCGAAGCCACCTCCCCCTGTCTTCATCCAAGACAAGGCGAAGTGGACGGCCGTCTCTAAGATGTGTGTTGATCGCAGGATCAACTACACCAACGCCCGAGCTACCCCTCTGGGTATTAAGGTAACCCTGTCGTCAGCAAATGACTACAGGGAAATAGTATCCCTTTTACGTGGGAAGGCCATCTCCTTCCACACCTATTCCCTCCCTGAGGAGACGCCAACCCGTGTGGTCATCAGGCGTATCCCCAGGGAGATCCGAACGGAGGACATCCTGGCCGACATCCGCGCCCAAGGTGTCCCCGCGTCCGGCGTCCACCGCCTTCATAAGGCCCGGGGTGGGCTAGTTTATGATATGGTCCTTGTTATTTGCGACCCCACCAAAGGGCACCACCCAATATTCAACATCAAAACGGTGTGTGCCCTGTCCGGTATTAAGATCGAGAAACCGTACCGTCCCCATCTAATTGGCCAGTGTCATCGCTGCCAATTGTACGGCCACTCTCAGCGAAACTGCTTCGCCAGGCCCAGATGCGTCAAGTGTCTGGGCGACCACGCCACGGGCAAATGTGACCGACCTAAGGACCGCACTCGCTGCACTGAACCACCGAGTTGTGTTCTGTGCGGACAGTCCGGTCATACCGCGAACTTCCGAGGTTGCCCGCGAGCCCCAAAGTCATCTTCCCAAAGGTTGATGAGACGTGCAAACGCTCGTCAACAAAGGGAATGCCCCTCTACTAGGGCACAACCCCCGCCATCGTCTGCGCTCCCTGAGCGCCTTAGCCCACAGAGGTCATCTCCGTGGAACAAGCTCAACCACCAGAACGCCTTCCCGGCCCTGGCGGCTAAACGCAGCCACCCACCGGCGCTGATGGATTCACCCATCCCGGCGCCGACCGCAGCCCCTGCAGTTCAGGCTACCCAGACCGCAGAGGCTGAGGTTTCCGCCTTCCGTGCTCAGCCTACGGAGGCTCTTTATGACACTAAGATCCGTACACAGCGCAATATGAACGTCATATTGCCAGTGTACTTAATCTTTTGCAACCGCGAAGCCGATCGTCTAGCCGATCGCTTAGAAGCTACCACAGACCCTAAGAAGCGCATCGAAGCGCTCATGGAGGCCCCCTCGGTGCTCCGTGACCTAGAAGCCCATTTTAATAACCGCAATGAATAGGTACGTTAACGCTAGAACCTTGAAACCGCGATCCCTAAAGTTAGGATACGTTAATATAAATGGCTTACTCCAGCAACGGGCTGAGTTTGCCAACTTCCTCCGCGATCACCAACCGGACGTCCTCCTCATACGGGAGACGTTCCTCAAACCGCACAACCGCGACCCCAAAATTGCAAACTACCGTATGGTGCGCAATGATAGATCCCGCTGTCACAAGGGCGGTACAATGATTTATTATAAAAACTCATTGCACTGTGTCCCTTTAACTTCTCCTCCCCCGACCTCGCTCCTTGAGTACTCTATCTGTCGGCTCGGCATGACTGGCCATCAGCCAATTACTATTGTATCCGCGTACTGCCCTCCCGCTCGTGGGAGGGATGATATCCCAGCGTTATCCCACGATCTCTCGGTTCTCCTCGGCTTGAGTGACTCCGTTATCATAGCGGGCGATCTCAACGCCAAGCACCCCGCGTGGAATAGCAATATAACTAACGCCAGAGGGAGGGCTGTCCTCAATCTGGGCGCCTCCCTTAACTATGACGTCATCGCCCCGATGACTCATACCCATTTTCCCCACGATCCTGACCATAGACCTGACATACTGGACATAGCGCTCCTAAAGAATGTAAACCTTCGTTTACAATCGATAGAGGCGCTCCACGAGCTTAACTCCGACCATCGTCCGGTGATGATGACGCTAGTTCCCCGTACGGGTCCGCTTGACCCTGATCAGCCACCCCCGACTCAATTAGTTACCGACTGGAGGAAGGTAAGCGAAAAGCTGAAATCCTCCTCGTCGCCTCTACTCGACTCCATCCCCGATCTAATCACCTCAGTCGCTGACACCACGGGCGCAGTCGACTCGTTTACGGAGCACGTACAGACAGTCCTGAACGACTGTTCAAGGCGGGTTCCGGCGCTGAATGCCCAGCGCTGGAACCTACCGGACAATGTACGGGCTCTGATAACCGAGAAGAACGCGTCCGTCCGTGCCTATAGCGCTTTTCCCTGCTCTGCGAACAAAGCCCACATGCGAATGCTACAGTGTACTGTCAGCAAACGTGTGGCGGAGCATAGGTCGGAGAGCTGGGACAAGATGATCAGTGAGCTAGAACCCAACCACCATGCCTTCTGGAACCTCCAGAGGAAACTCCGGTCCACCGTAGAGGCTACCATGCCTCCCCTCACTCGTCCAGATAAGAGCGTCGCGTTCGACGACTCGGAAAAATCCGAATGCCTAGCCGAAAGCTTAGAGACTCAATGCTCGCTTAGCTCCCAGCCGTTCGACCAAGCTCACCTCTTAAAGGTAGACGCCGAAGTCGAACGTAGGTCCTCGCTCCCTCCCGTCGACAACCCTGATGATCCTCTGCCTCCCGTCACTCCGGACGAAGTGCAAGACATCATTAAAGGGCTCAAACCGCGCAAAGCCCCCGGTAAGGACGGTATCACCAATAGGGTGTTTCAAATCCTCCCCGCGCAACTCGTTATGCTCATGACCGCCATCTTCAATGGCGCTCTGAGCAACAATATCTTTCCTCAATCGTGGAAAGAAGCCGTGGTTATTGGCATCCCCAAGCCTGGCAAGCCCAAGTCTGAGCCCACGAGCTACCGACCTATCAGTCTACTCAATGTTTTCGGCAAAATCTACGAGAAGCTTATTTATAAGCGACTCAAGGACTATGTCGAGGCAAAGAGCCTGATACCGAACGAACAGTTCGGGTTCCGGCCGGGGACGCTCGTGTGTTCAACAGGTGCACCGCGTAGTCGAACACGTCAGCGCGGGCTTTCAGAGAGGCGCGCTCACCGGCGCCCTCTTCTTCGACATTGCGAAAGCCTTCGACAAGGTCTGGCACAACGGGTTGTTATACAAGCTATACCAACTCGATGTGCCAGATCGTCTCGTGCTCATCTTGCGAGATTTTCTGTCGAATCGTACGTTTAGATATCGCGTAGACGGTACGCTATCGTCACCTCACCCTATTCGCGCGGGCGTCCCTCAAGGATCCGTGCTGTCTCCTCTCTTGTTCTCGCTGTTCACTAGCGACGTCCCTAGGGGTAGAAAGGCCCAGTTGGCGCTTTTCGCCGACGACACGGCCATCTACGTTACCGGTAACAACCCTACCACCATAGCTCGCACCCTCCAAACTTCCGCAAACGTCTTAGGCGCTTGGTTCCGGAAATGGAGAGTCGAGGTCAATCCCGACAAAAGTCAAGCGGTTCTCTTTAGGAAACCCGGACGCCGCAATGTCCCCACGCCTAGTCCGTTAATAATATAATAATAATACTTTTATTTCGGACCAAAGAATCCATATAGTGTTAGTAACATAAAAAAGCTTACTATCTAGTGTTAGTACCTATCACCCTCCCCACAAACTGCTTCATTATCTGAGAGCTGAAGCTCTCTCCTACAGTCCACAGGATGCTGTTGTGACTGCCCCGCACCCTCCTCAGAAGTGAAGCTGTTTTTTTGCGTAGAACGGCATGGAATCCGTCCGTACGAGCTTGCGCAAACATTCCCGAGGCACTACAGTAGCAAGGCAGTCCCAACAACATCCTGAAAGCATTATTGTATTGGACGCGCAGGACATCCAGCGATCTTTTGGTATATCCAACCCATAGATTGCCCGTGTACAGACTCTGGCAATAAGCCTTGAAAAGTGTAATTTTTACTAGGTCCGTACACCGAGCAAATCTACGGGCCAGCATATTGCTCCGGACCGCTAGAGCCCTACGCTCCCTCTCAATATCTACATCGTCTTTAAGGTCGTCGGCAAGAACATGGCCCAGGTATTTAAAAGTAGTCACCCTATTGATGACTAAACCGTTCATGACCAACTCGGGTCCGTCCTCACGGCACTTGCCGCCGACCTTAAAGACCATGTATTCACATTTCTTAATATTATATATTAAGCCATGTGCGGCAGCGTAGGCTTCACAAGTTTTAATTAGCTCTCTGATTGCCCCCGCCGACGGACCCAGCAGCACCATGTCATCCGCATAGCTGATGTTGTTAATGCTAACCCCATCAACGCTGCATCCGACACGCATGCTGCTGAGTTCCGCTATGAGCTCATCCACGTAGAGGTTGAAGAGCCTGGGAGACGTCAAACCTCCCTGTCTCACTCCGCACTCCAACCCATACGGCTCAGAGAGTGTACCGTCCCATTTCACCTGATTGGTTTGGTTGCCATACCAATACTGGAAAAGCTGACATATCTCCGCAGGTATACCCCTGTCTCCCATCTTCCTCCAGAGCACATCATACGAGACAAGATCGAATGCTCTGGAGAGGTCAAGGAAACAGGCGTACACCGGCGTCTTACGATCTATATAATATTGAACTGTATGCTTGAGACTCAAAATTGCACTTTCAGTTGAAAGTCCGGGTCGAAACCCAAACTGCGCGTCATGGAGATGTATGTAATCATTAAGGTAAGAATCAAGCACACCGTCCAATACTTTTGCAATTATTGTCGCAAGGGAAATGGGACGATAGTTTCCTTTGTCCGAGATGTCACCTGTCCTATTCTTCACAATGGGAACTACGATGGTCTTCATCAGGTTAGTGGGTAAGTACGCGTGTCTAATACACATTGTGAAGAACATAGACAGGATCTCGGCAGATGGATACCTGCGAGCTTCAAGTGCTCAATACTGAGCTCATCATGCCCCGGAGATTTGCCTCGTTTCATATTTTTTATAACAGCACTTACTTGTTTAGCAGTGAAAAGTATCACAGGTTTCACTCCACGGCTGCTGGGCTCAGTATTGTTTAACAAAGATGAGGGACCGAGTGGGGATTGTACTCTGAAATGTTCCTTGAACATATTCGCGATGCCCCTAGGTTCACTCATCCCTCCGACACTCACAGAGAGACCAGTCTTCGCATTTAAGTTACTGGTGGACTTCCAAAATTTTCCAAAATTTTTACTAGCTCGTTCTTCAGCTAACCTATCCATAATCATTTGCTCAGCGTTGTTTTGACAAGATTTCAGACGGCTTTTAAATGTTTTCCGCTTTTCATACATTTCATCATACACAGGACCTGAAGAGGGACGGTTGTTAAGTATCCAGGCCTGAAAACTACACCTGGCCTCTTTGTGAGCGTCTCTTACATATTCATTCCACCCACACACGCGCCTACCCCGTCTCGGCCCTCCCTCCCGTGTCAACTTAGATTGCCTAGCCGCCGCACTTAGTATATCTACAATCTGTCCATACAATCTAACCAGAATAACTCTATGTTCGGCCAAGCTGCATGACCCACTACCACAGCTCTCAAATTCATGAGGGAAGTCAACGTCACGTAGCTTACTATTACATATATTATGGTAATTTTGCGATTCCGACTTAGTTCTTTCACCCCACACAACAGAGCTGCGGCAGTCACCTCGTTTCATCAACTTAGGTCTCACTATTTCTAGATTGCATTCTAGATAGACAGGCAAGTGATCAGACACATAAACATCCTCAGAAACATTAACATTAGTGATAGTGTGCCAAGCTTACATTGATACCACACAGTGATCCAACCATCTCCTACTTCCGTGAGCATCACTAATAAAAGTATAGGTATCACTATCCACCCCTCGTTTCTCAATATCAGCAAATATCCAGGATTGGTCACTACAAAAGTTAATTAATTCGTTATAAAACAATTCATTCGTTAGCCATGTACGGCAAGCCTATCCCTTGGGATAAGCGAGCCAAATACTTAGGTGTGATACTCGATCACAGACTTTCGTTCGCCGAACACATAAAGGCGGCGCGTTCGCGCGCCGTCTTCGCGTCCGGCAGGCTTTATTGTATGACCAACGAGAAAAGCAAGTTGTCACTCAGGTGCAAATTGCGGCTCTTCGTCTCGGTCATCCGACCAATCATGACATACGCTTGCGCAGTGTTCGCTCACGCCAAGCCGTATCATATTCATAGGCTTCAGACCGTCCAGAACCGATTCCTGCGCAGAGTCACGGGAGCCTCCTTCTACGTCCGAAATGAGACTCTCCATGTAGATCTCAAAATACCTACGGTGAAACAGTTCATGAAGCGACTCACCCAGCGCTTCATGGACTGTTCTACCGCTCATCCTAACCCCTTAGTGTCATCCGCCGTCCGATACACTCCCTCGCGAATAAGTACAGTTCGAAGACCGAAACACACACTCACAGAGCCAGATGATCCTATCACTCTCCTCCAGGAGAGCGATAAGGCCACCAGCACTGTTCGCAAACAAAAACGGACATTCCGTCCTCGCCGCCGAGGCCCGTCGCGACGACCCCGTCAATGCCCCCCTCCCGACCCTTTGCTAGAGCCAGCCCGCGAAGCTGAGCCGATTAATGTTTAAAATGTCCCTAAATAATGGAACAATCAGATCCAGCCTGCCCCTTGCTGTCCTCTTCAGCGACGTCCTAAGCCGAGGTTCGTACCCCGCAGGGGGTGCCCTTAGCGATAGTCGCTTAGCTTATAAGTTTTTATGCCTGGCTGGAGGCCATAATTTTAATTAAGCCCCCCACAGGAAAGTTCGGTTGAGCAGTAAATATCCCTAAAGGATAAACTGCGAGATGCCCATCCCAAAAAAAAAAAAAAAACAATAAATATTCCCATTTTGAATCTCAATCGTTTGTTTTATTGCGCTCGAAATACCGCGGCCGAAGTGACGAAAACCCCACAAGTATAATCTCGTTAAACTCGCGAGATCTCGCCCTTTTTTCGTCCGAGATCAATCTCGCTAAAAAAAGGCCGAGATCTCGCGAGAACAAGCACTCGGGAAGAACGAGATTGCATTCCCTAGGTCTATCCACAAAATTTAGAGAACGTTTACCCGAACTTAGATATAGTTCTTCGACTGGCATTATGCACACCAGCCACCAATTGTTCTGGTGAGAGAAGCTTTTCTTGCTTAAAGCGGGTAAAAAAATAAAGATCCTCTTTAAGCCAGGAAAACTTAAATTCTGTAGCCCTTTTATCCATAGAGTCGGAATTAATTAATAGGATTTCATACGACGATGTCATCGATGATTCCAAATCACGGAAAAAGAATTTTAAGTACGTAGCGTTTTTTGAAAATACATATATTCAAATGGAGATACTAATAGTGACGTACTTAATGATTGTTGATTTCAATTTATTATTGTTTTTAAAATTTGCAATAAAAATCATTTAGTAACGTTACATACGTTAATAAACAATCACAGGGCATCGAAAAATCATCCTCATCGCTGTCAACGGGAAAAGTGCCCAGAAGGCTGGCAGCATTGGCACGTTGAATGGCAGTACTGATTCTTTGGCCAAAAAAAAGGCCAGCCCTCTGGTCATGTGAAGAGTCGACCAAACGCTTAGCGATTTTTCGAAAAACTAAATGGGCACACGGACCCCATGGCCCTAGTTTTTCAACCACCTAACGGCTCAAACATAACTTTCAATCAGGTTGTTGTATTTTCGCCGTTTGAGGTTTTCTGCACCAGCAGCAGCCGCACCTGCACAGTCCACCGTACTAGGAAGATGAGATGAACGGTGTCGACAAATGGTGCATCCCACACCAAAAGCCTACCCATCTTCCAAGGTATTATGGTCAATACATCTGGTCTCTTCCCATCGTCGCGTGCCAAGCCGTTAAAATAGCTGGTACCCCGGCAATGGCAAGAGCACGACGGATGATGTCATTTTAATACTGGCGTGAATGGCTATACGACCTGCGCTCTTACTGCAGGATAGGCCATGGTGTAGGAGGCAATCGACTGCTTCACCGCATTGATAACGATGTGGAGCCCCGCAAGGAGTGCCCAGACGCAGACATGTAGCGCGCAGGAAGGTAGTGTCACCCAGCATGGTGCCAATGTTGGGTGACGGTAGAGCTTAGAGCCAAAGGCCTGACTCTCACGCACCCACAGCCAGCAGGCGGGCACGCTCAGCAGAATTCGTGTACGTATTAATAAGATTATTCCGTACTACTGCAGAGCGGCTCATCTCACTGTCTCTGGGAAGATGGGTTCACGGGCCTGTCTGTATCCGGGCAAGTCACTTTCCAGGCGTTCACCGCATCCTTTATTAACGTTTATCGAATGTGCGTTATTTTGATTTAGCAGATTTAAGACTAAAACCTGACATTGGTAACTGTGCACCTGGAGCTGTCTAACTCGTGTCGGTTGACAGTACTTGAATTTACCCACTCGCGAGTAGGGTATAATTGGGGGTTCTGCATCACTTGCTCTCGCTGCGCTCGAGCTGCGTGATGCAAAACGCCCCAATTCTACTGCTTAGGCAGATCGTAATGTGCATATCGTATTCAATAACAATACAGTCGAATAAGGATTGCGTTCGATTCGCAACTGTTCATTCAGCGGGAATCCGACTTCCTAGTATCGTGATGTATTGTTTTGCATCTGTTGCATTGTAATATGTAAGAGATTGATCGTCTAAATCTAAACTTACGATGTAGCATACAGAAATACGACCTGTTAAGACATTCATTATACTTGCATTATAACACTTGTGAGCATGTTTATTATCATGCCTTTGTTAAGTATACATAAAACATTGCATCTCAGTTGTATTTGCCGAAGCCCGAAAGGAGTAGACCGCTATGCTTATGTCCCATGTAATAAAGACTGTATGAAATCCTTTCTTTCCTTTTATAAGTTAACATAAAGAATAAACGTTGTAAGGTTCATACTACTAGGCTAACACTTGGTACATAAAACTTCCTTTTTAGAATTTCATCTCAGGTATCCGCGACGCTGTGGCGCCGTTTTCTAAATTAGGAAAGAAAAAGATGTGTGCTCGTTATGCATGCTACATATTATCAAATTGAACTCTATGCTTTCAACACATACAGTTTAAATTGTATCATTAGAGTTTTAGAACTTGTTCATATATATGACTGCAATAAATTAAAAAGTATATTTAATTGGTAACAATTACTGTGACTGTTTGTTTGGGATAATTACATAAAATGTCGGTGAGTATTTTTTTTTCTGCTCTTTATTAATAATATTTAATTTTTTATTACGTGTATACTTAGTTTTTTATTTTTTTGTTCCAGGACTCTGAAGACCTTTTTAATTTTATCCCATACCCGCCAAAGGAACCAAACGCAGGCGAGTCATCTAAACTCAATTTAAAGAGAAAACGTGGGACATCATCAGCTCCACATAAGCGTCTATAATATATCTGCATCATCAAGGACGATAAAAATTGAAATTTACGAGGCTGATAACCAGCCTAAAAAGGCTTGCGAGTGCAGGGCGAACAAGTGCGTACAATACGTAATAAAAGATATTAATTGTGATGATATATACTTCGCTTTAGAAAATATAATTGGAAAAATTCATGAAAAAATTCAATAAAATTGTATATTTATATTCAGACTTTCATGACTGTGTAACATTTTTTTTAGTTAAGTTTAAATTATATCTTTGTTTATGTGTATAATCATAATTATTATATTGTTATTATACTATCATTATTATATTAGCTTATAGTGTCCCACTGCAGGACAAAGGCCTCCCTTCCCTCCTTCCACTTGTCTCTAATTATATTGTTAAATATTACATAAATAGTATTAAAATTGTAATCATTTTATAATTAAAAAATAAATAAAATTGTGCAATAAATATATTCAATAACAACAGTAGCTAAAATTATGTAGTTAATATACTTACTATACCATACCTATGTATATTAGCTTTAAAAATAAATTAGGATTATGTTGTTACTTTAAACATTTTTAATAAACTTATTTCCCTGGTACTGTGTACACAATTTGGTTTTATTTTTAATCAACTCATCACAATAAAAGAGACCAAGTCGAAAAATTGTTAAAAGGATTAACCACCTTATGACCACGCAATGAGGTCGCATTTTCAGCGTAAACACTCTTGTACTAATGTTGGTTTAATATTAAAAAAGCGTATCAGTTCGTGCATACATAAATGAGGTCTCATATAATTGGTTATAAGAAAGTTTCTTGTTATGACCGCCGTTAATTGAGCTCTTATTCCTTTTACGATTTTCATCTCCAATTGCTTGGTGAAAAGCTATTATGGTTAATATGATGAGCAGACATATTCCATATGTGCATCATTAGGATGCATTCATACCTGATACTAGTAAAAGAAATTTGTTCAATTAAAAGTATGCTCTAAGTACTACTGTTATAGGGACCAAATATCACAAATATTTTTTTATTGTAATTTTTTTTGCTATAATTTGTTGCAAGGAGTTCGTATATGAACACGTCTTTATTTTTAAGGTTTATAAAAGTATGCACTCGATGAATGTGCTTTACTTTACTTTGTTACACGTAAGTTTGAATACTTAATTTGAGCTGTGTTCGTCAGTGTCACAAGTTTTCCTACGTTTTTTTTTTGTGACGGAATTCTACAACAGTAAAGTATGTAAGTACTTATTTATTATACTTAACTATATTTTCTAAAAGTCCCCATCATAAAATCTTGACTATTTTCCCCTGACCGCCTACAATAATTCAATATTTATTAACATTTTTATCATTACTCATTTGACCAGTGCTCGTAAGTAGATCTGCTGAGCGAGAGGTTTTGGCCTCGATTTCCAAATCATGCTAAGACAATTCATAGGTTCAATATATAATTAGATTTTTTTAGGGTTCAGTGAATCCGCGAGAAACAGCTAGTTTCTTTATACATACATGCATCGCTGTAAACAGGTGTGATAATATTATATGAATTACTTTTCAGGGCTCAGATTGACAATCCGTTTTGGTTGTATGAAGAGGATTCGCTCCAACCTTCAACTGCCGCTAATAGCAGTTCTAAGAAGAAAGCTGAACCAGTGAAGCGGGCTAAAAAGTCTCAAAAGAAAAAAGTTCTGCCTGTGAAAAATCCATTTGCTGGGGAATCAGATTCCGACAGCGATACGATAAAGCTTGCCGAGGATACTACTCCACCAGCTATCAAACGAAAGAAAATTGCTGTTTTTCCTGACTCTGAGGTAAGCTTATGCTACACTTCAAACTATGTAGGCACACTTTTTATTCCTTCTGTTTACTTATATCTATCGATAACTCCTGCCTTTCACAGCCTAGGGCAGGGATGGTGAACCTTTATTGACTTGCGTGCCAAATCAAATAAAAAACCAATAAAAAATCAAATAGTTAACATGAAAAGGTAAAAGATTATGAAGAATAGACTTGTCTTTGATTCGAAAATTTTCATAAACAATTTTAACATTAGCGCTAAGATATCTTAATAAAATAGGCTCTGTTCGGGATATGGGAAATAGTTCTCATGTGATCTGATTGAATGCACGAGTACGTGGTTATGGTACATAATTTCAATTGAAAACTTGCAAAATAATGGTGTGCCCAAATTATTAGCTGCGTGCCATTGGTTCGCCATCCCTGGCCTAGGATATATTCCCGACAAAATAAGTTTTATAAGGAAAGTTTTTTTTTATCTTCGAAACGTTACGTGGTGATACAACACACCTTGAATTTAACCTAGATGTTACTAGGTAGATGCTAAATTGAAGTTTTATTGTTTTCCAGGATGAACCGCAACAACCGATTCGAGCGGTGACTTTAAGAAGTGCTTTCTCTCAGCGCATAGCTTCGGGCTACAGCTACCAATCAGACCCGACGAAAACAGGGCAATATTTTTTCGAACTGAGGGTGTACAACACTTGCGAGGCTAAGCGACTGCCACACAACGAGCGCTGGAAGCAAGCTCTCGTAACTTTGAAGCTTGCTACTGACCAGAACACAGGTGTTTGGGCTGCATTAACCGGTCTAGTTAATGCTGGTCGAAAAGAAATGAGGGATATTCGTCCGGTACTGTACCCTAATCCCAATAATTAGGATATTTTTTTTTTAACTTTTTAGATTCATGTAATCCCCATCTTAGGTTTATAATAACCATTTAACTTTATAGGAAATATTTTATTTTATCTTATTATTACGTATGTCCCATAAGTCTTATTATTATTGTTCATTGATATAAAATAAACCTTGCAGGCTTTACAAATAACAATTACCTTTTTGTCCTTCTAATTGCAACAATATGTATTCTCTTAAAGACATTTTACACATGAGAAATAAAAATTGATTAACTGCACAAATGAAACAATTAATTGATTAAAAATTACAATTGAGACTTTAAATAAGATTAACTTTGTTTTATTATATATTTAAAATTCTAATTGCATATATTATGTGTATTCTCTTACAGGCATTATACACAAGAGAAATTAAAAATTGATGAAATTTACAAATGAGATACAAATAATATAATATAAATAATAGAAAACATACAAGATAAAATAAAAAAATTTGTATTATTAATTAGAACTAGCATTCAATAACTTATATATTAAAAATCTAACCGAAAAGGTATACCTACTTTTGAAATGTTCTTTTGTAAAAGCTGCAAGATTTATGTCTCAAAATTGTCATCTCACTATAGATCTAATATTCATAAATCAAATCGCTTGTCGAATTCTGAAATTGATAATGTTCAAGTTATTGCTTCTGCATTTAAAAAAAGGATTATAAGTTATAAAATAAATCCGATTGTTTTCACTATAACTCCCGAAACATTTTTAAGCCAAATTTCAAACACTGTGTATAATATCATTAAAAAATCCATTAAAGAACATAAAGCAATTAAAGTAAATTTTGAACTATTTGTTTCTTACATTTTGCCTAAAAATGATGAAATATCCATGAAATCATTTAACACAAAATTTAATATTATAGTGCAAAGCACTGATATTGCTGATATTTACCGGAAATGTTCTGAGAAATTAACATCAAAATGTTCCGAGTTTGAACTTTCAGACTCTGGTTGGACAATAAATTTTATAAGTCATTTGGAAGTAAATATAAATAAGTACAATCCTCTAAGAGCTGGAACTTACTTACAGTTACCCACCGTCATAAGAAATACAAAATCTTGTTTAAACATACGTAACAATGACAATTATTGTTTTTTGTGGTGTCTTTCAGCTCATATGTATCCAACTGTACAGAATCCTAATCGCACAAAATCTTATCCGCACTATACGAAACTATTTAATTAAAATAATTTATCATATCCTCCGAATTTTAATGACATAAAAATATTTGAGATGAATAATCCATTTATAAGTGTGAATGTTTATGGTCTGGACTCTAATAATCATGTAACAGGTCCTTTATATTTGACATGTAAACGCAAGCTTATCCATGCTAATCTGTTATACATATTTCAAAATGGAAAAGCACATTTTTGTTTAATAAAAGACTTTAGTCGCCTTTTGCATCGTCAATTAACTAAACACAAGTCTAAAGTATTTTTATGCGATGAATGTTTTTTATACTATGGCACAATAAATAAATTGATGAATCACAACTGTGGTAGAAAACAAACCATTTTACCTGAAGAACATAGCAAATTACATTTTGTGAACTTTGAAAGAACTCAAAGTATACCTATTGTGATATATGGTGATTTTGAAAGTTTATTATGTGAATACTCGGACAAAAATAAATCCATTTTTACTGAAAGTGTACAAGCACATAAAGCATCCTCATTTGCTTACTATATTTGCTGCAAGGCTAAACCCGACCTGAATGAGTTTGTAAGTTATAGAGGCCCAAATTGCAGCCAAACATTTGTTAAAACAATAATAAATGATGTCAAAAGGCTTCATAATATTTTACAAGAAGATAGGCCTATGTTACCTCTTACCCCTGAGGAGTTAACTGTTCATAATGAAGCTACAACATGTCACATATGTAAAACTCAATTTGTTAAAAACGATAAAATTGTTAAAGACCATGATCATTTCACAGGTAAATATAGAGGTCCCGCACATAATAACTGCAATTTAAATTTATAAAAATGTCAATTTATACCAATAATTTTTCATAATCTCTCTGGATATGATTCTCATTTATTTATTAAAGAATTATCTGGTATCCTTGGTAGAATCAATTTGATTCCTAAATCAAAAGAAAAATATATCTCGTTTACTAAGTTCATACCGATTGATAAAACAAATACCGCTCAGTTAAAATTTATAGATTCATTTAATTTTTTGAGTACTAGTTTAGATAAATTGGCAAAAACTTTACATTCGAACGATTTTCATCACATGCAATTGTATTTTCCTAATGAAAACTTATTTCAATTAGTTCGTAGAAAAGGGGTGTACTGTTACGACTACATAGATACATGGGAAAAATATAACGAAACTCTGCCTGAGCGATCTAAATTTTTTAACAAACTTACCGGGGAACATATTTCAACAGATGATTATCAACATGCTAAAAAAGTGTGGGACAGTTTCAAAATAAAAAATTTGGGAGAGTATACGGACCTATATTTGAAATGCGACGTACTTTTACTATGTGATATTTTTGAAAAATTTAGAGATATGAGTTTAAATTATTATAGTTTGGATCCGTGTTTCTATGTTTCATCCCCATCATTAAGTTGGGATGCTATGCTGTTACACACTAAAGTTGAGCTGGAATTAATTTCGGATGTTGATATGTACCAAATGTTAGAAGATGGAATTCGAGGTGGTCTTGCCCAGTGTTCACTGAGATATGCTAAAGCTAATAATAAATATCTATCGTCTTATAATAATAAAGAGCCAAGCTCCTATCTAATTTACCTAGACTGTGTTAACTTATATGGATTTGCTATGATGCAAAAACTGCCTATGCGTAATTTTAAATTTATGAACGAAAATGAAATAGTCAATTTCAATGTCATGAATGTATCTAAAAAGAGCAAACAAGGTTATATTCTTGAAGTAGATTTACATTATCCAACTAGCATTCATAATTCCCATTCAGATTTGCCTTTTGCAGCCGAAAAGTTTTCTCCTTTGCAAAGGCAATGTAAAAAATTAATAGCAAATCTGTATAACAAATATCGTTTTGTAATCCATTATTTACATTTACAAGAGTGTTTAAAAAATGGTTTAATATTACTTAAAATACATAGAATACTAACATTCTTCCAAGATAATTTTTTAGAGCCATATATTTCATTAAATACATCTCTAAGACAAAAAGCTAAGTCAGATTTTGAAAGAGACTTTTTCAAAAAACAAAACAACTCTATTTTTGGGAAAACGATTGAAAACAAGCGCAAACAACTTGATGTTCGACTATTTCAGGTATGGAAAGATAAATTAAATACAACTAACAAATTACATGGGGCTGAAAAATATATAAGTGCTCCAAACTTTAAAGACTTGACAATTTTAGACAAAAATTTGGTGGCTATACAGTTAAATAAAACAAAAGTAGTTTTAGATCGCCCCATTTATATTGGATTTTCTATACTCGAAATATCTAAAACACATTTATATAATTTTCATTATTCGGTTATGAAAAAGATCTATGGAGATAACATAAAACTGTGTTATACGGACACTGATAGCCTTCTATATCACATAAAAACTGACGACTTTTACACTGACATGAAAAATAATATTACTTATTTTGATACAAGCAATTTCGTAGAAAATAATATATATAGTATGCCAAAAGCTAACATGCAATTACCGGGTTATTTCAAAGACGAAATGGGAGGAGATGTGATCTCAGAATTTGTTGGTTTACGTGCTAAATTATATTGTATACAGTCAGAGAAAAATACCATAAAAAAGGCAAAAGGGGTTACAAAGCCGGTAACAAAAAAATTAGATATTGAAAAATATAAAAGAGCTTTAAAATATAATGAAAATTTAAGAGATGATATGTATATAATACGATCAAAAAATCATCGCATTTTTACACAAAAATTGAATAAGTTAATTCTTAACAGAGATGACAATAAACGGCAAATGATAAAAAACAGTTTTGAAACTGTGCCTTGGGGACATTATGGTACAATACTTTAATAAGAATTCGTATTTAGGTATGTTTTGTTTATGTTTTGTAATTATTATGTTTTGTGTATATCATAATTTACTGTAATGTGATTGTAAAACACACCGTGTTGATAACATGTATATCTACTTGTTTTTTTATTTTTATTTATAAATAAAAAAGTATACCATATAAATATATTGTTTACGGAAAGGTAAATAAAAGAAGATAAATTTTGTGACATTTTATATTCAACAATAAGTAATAAGCAGCTTACACTCTTGTCGAAATAAGATTTACTGTTGATTAGACAAGCTAATTTTTTTTACTATTTTACCTATCAAATATTCAATTTCATCCATAATATCATCACAATAGTCTTTCACTAGGTACTGAACACTTACACGAGCATTATTATTTTCACAGTAATTAATTCCTGGAACAGTGTCACCACTCAGATCATAAACTGCTATATTTATCAAATGATGACATTTTCCTGGTTCATTTCGAATAACATAAGACAAAGATGTGTCCAGCTTCCTTTTTTTAGTCTTCTTGGAACTTTGAGCTTGATTATTCTGAGAGTCTTTAACTGGTAAATGTTGCTGATTTGTTAAGTTTTCAAAATACGTTTTGTAGTTTGCCTCCTGTAGATCCTCAGAATTGGGCTGTGAAAATACAATTTATTAACATCTAAAATAGTAACATAAATAAATACATTAGAAGCTGAATACTATCTTGGGTATTCTGGAAAAGTTCATAACTACACTGACGGACTAATAGGCTCCATCAAAGATCAACACGCGCCTACCCTTGAAAAGTGGAAAGGGCTATTCAATTTTTTTTGAACAAGTCTTTGTTGCAGTTTCTTTGTCTGAACTTTGTCTAACGATGATGAATAAAGTAATATTTACTAACCTCTTGTATTTCTGTCTGATCAACTTCGTTCAAAGGAGTTGTGATTTGAGAATCAACATTATCAAATACAAATCTGTTAAGTTCTCCAATGTCGAGAATGCTGGGGCTGTATGACATGATTCTGAAAATAAAACTTAAGTGAGATATCTAATTATCCACATTAAAAATATAGTGATATTTTTTTTAACATTAAAAACTTACCAATAAAACTTAATTTCTCCGCTAAAAACAGGTCCTGCTTCGACTAACTATGGCAGCATAATGAAATATGACGCAACATGAAATTAAATCAATTAGGTATTAAAAATATAATATTGTATACCTAATACAAGAATACAAAAATTAACTTAAACCTGTACAAACATGTTAAATCCTGTATTTATGTTTTATGTAATATATCTTATTTAGTGTTAAAGGTATAGCTGCCTATAAATATGTGTGTTAGACACTCATTACAGTAATTGTCAAAATGAAGTTGATCAAGCAACCCATATCTTTGAAAGTTAACAATATAGATTTAAATGAATCTTCTCATCAGATCAGACATAGTCCTTTATTACCGAATACGATTCGATGTATAATGTGTGGTCCATCGAACTGTGGTAAAACTAACGTTATGATTAGTTTGTTGTTACATGAAAATGGTCTAAAATTTAAAAATCTTTATCTTTATTCCAAAACTTCATTTCAACCAAAATATCGTTTCTTGAGTCAAGTATTAAGAAGAGTGCCACAGATGAACTTCTATAAGTTTAACGATGATAAAGAGGTCATTTCTCCGACTGAAGCTTTACCAAATTCTGTATTTATATTTGATGATGTTGCATGTGAAAATCAAATAAACATCCGCAATTATTTCTGCATGGGTAGACACAAACAAATAGATTGTTTCTATTTATCTCAAACCTATTCGAAAATTCCGAAACAACTATTACGTGACAATGTGAATTTTCTTATTATATTCAAACAAGATGATGTGAATTTAAAACATATTTATGAAGAACATGTTAGTTCTGATTTACAGTGGAAAGAGTTCAGAAATCTATGTCAAACTGTTTGGAGTAAACCTTATAATTTTCTACTTATTAATAAAGAATCGTCATTAAATAACGGAAGGTACAGACAGAATTTTGATATGTTTTTTAAATTTGACTGACTGTTTATATAATCTGCATATAAGTAATTAACATGCAAAATCAAAGTCAGTATAATTTGTTCTTTAGCTTAATACAGTTGTGATAACACGTATTACAACATGGAAAAAAATATTAAAATAGAATTAATTAAATCTGTTGACTCCATAAAAAATAAAATAAAACAAATGAAAAACCAGGAACATTCTATGAACTTGTCACTTGATAAAATGTTAAAACCTGTCACAGATCCCCTTAAAACCCTAGTTGATTCGAACAAAACAATAGAAAAAAAACAAAATGTTGAAAATACATGCTTTAATTTTGAAGATATGGAATTGGGTGACAATAATACTAGCTCATCTACAAAGTTTGAAGAATGCTGCGAACCAGAACTGAATTCTATGCAGTTCGTTAAAAAGTCTCCCCAGACAAAATTACTAGAAGATCTAGAAATATCATTAGAGGGCTATGACATCCATGATATTTATGATGGGATAAATATACCTTTTGGAATTAGGAGTGCAAACAAAAAATTATTAATGGGTAATTCAATAGTTTCATTTTCTAAAATTGATAGTGTGAATGATGATAATGTCATTTTAATTAAAGTTGGTGACAAAAGCTACAATTTAACTCCTGGTTTAAAAGAACTTTTACTTCGAAAAAAACCTGATTTAAAACTAATATCGAGCAAAGATAAACTTGTCTATAAAGATATGTTGCATTATACAAATGCACATAAGAGAGCTTTCAATCCTAATGCACAAATTAGAGGCGATAAAGGTATAAAATATCGTGAAATAATCAAACCATTGTTTTCTGAATCGTTAAACAGTAATATTGTAACTAAATTTGGAGGAAGCTTACCAACGCTAAAGAAATACAAAAAAGATGCTGACTTGGTATATTGGGACGATCCTAACGAACTCGTTGAGAGATTGAAACTATTAATTGCTTCCCGAGATGCTGGTAATACAAACCATGATAATGAAATTTTATCAATAATCGAGGAATTAAAAGAAGCTGGCATAATTAAATAATAAATAGTTGTAATACTATGCTTTTTATTCAGTATTAAAGCTGAATTCAATACAAATATACTGAACTGAATATGAGCAAAGCTGACGTAGTAAACGAAATTCATAAAAATGCAAGGGTGAACTATCCACGAAGACATGTTATCATGAAAGATATAGATGACTTGTGGCAAGCAGACTTAATTGATATGCAATCAATTTCAAAAGAAAATAAAAATTACAGATATATTCTTGCTGTTATTGACACATTTTCGAAATATGCTTGGGCCTTTCCTATGAGAAGTAAAACCAAAGAAGATGTGTGAAACTCTTTCAAAACTTTATTGAATAAAGGGCGTGTTCCTAAAAATCTGCAAACGGATAATGGAGCAGAATTTTATAATAACAAATTTCAGAAGCTTATGGCATCGTATCATATTAACCATTATTCAACCTTCTCAACAAAAAAGGCTTCAATAGTTGAACGATTCATCAGAACATTGAAATCTAAAGTCTACAAGGAATTTAGTTTAAAAGGCAATTACAATTGGGTAAATAATACCCTCAATGATGTTATTTACAAATACAATCACACTCACCATCGCACTATTAATGAAATCCCTGCTAATGTGGACAACAATAATAAAAAACTGATATTAGAAAGGTATTTAAAGTTGCTAAAAAATGATAATTTAAAAAGCAAGTATAAAGTAGGTGATTATGTGCGTATCAGTAAATACAAAGGAACATTTGAAAAAGGTTATACTCCAAACTGGTCAACAGAAATATTTAAAATTCGTAAAATACAAAATACAACTCCTATAACTTACATAATAGAAGATACTATCAGAGGTCAGCCTATTTTAGGTGCATTTTATACACAAGAACTTCAAAAAACAAAACATCCCAATGTATATCTAGTTGAGAAAGTTCTTAGAAGAAAAGGTAGCAGAGTTTTGGTAAAATGGCTAGGTTTGTCTTCAGCTGAAAACAGTTGGATTGATAAATCGAATGTTATATTATAAATAAAATAATATTAACAACAAAATCGAATCGCATAACTATTTATTAAAGTATTCAAACCGGAATCATCAGTCTTATAATGTGTTTTGGAGAGAGCAGTCTTCTCAATTGGCTTATTAATAATTTACCATTTGAATTACACTTACCCGGATATAATTACTGTGGTCCTGGTACTAAATTAATAAAAAGACTTGCACAAGGAGATAACGGTGTAAATAAGTTGGACGAATATTGCAAAGATCACGATATTGCATATCACAAGTCATCAAACTTGAAAGAGCGACATAAGGCTGATTTAATTTTGTTAAAAATGGCAAAACAGCGAGCGGTTGCTTCCGATGCCAGTACAGGTGAAAAACTTGCGGCACGCTTAGTAAGGCTATGTCGGCAAAAATTAAAACTGGTTCTGGTTTGAGGAAAAAATGTTCTTCAAAAGTTACATCCGGAAAAGGATTAAAAAGTAAATTAAAAACTGTTATTACAAAAGCAAAAAGACACATAAAAAAATTAAAACCTAAGAGCAAGAAAATGGCTATAGAATTAGCTAATGCCGCTACCAGAGAATTAGCTGACGATTCATCGATTAAGCTCCCCCGTGTTATTCCTATTCCAAAAACTGGGGGAGTACTACCTCTGATTCCTATTTTTGCTGGGTTATCAGCGGCGGGAGCTTTAGCAGGCGGTGCAGCTGGTATTGCTAAAACCATAAATGAATACAAAATGGCTAAAAAGCTGTATGAGGAATCGAGGAGACACAATGATATTCTAATCTGATCGGCATTGGGAGTTTTGCATCACTTGCTCTCGCTGCGCTCGAGCTGCGTGATGCAAAACTCCCCAATTATACCCTACTCTCGCGTACCTCCTCCGCACCCCGCCGCCGCCAACCAAGTACTGCCAACATTTGGATATTTTGATGTTGACAGATGCATGGTTATCAATATCGGGTCTTACTTACCTATCTTCCTTAGCCCACCACACCTTAAAGTGCAGTAAAAACAAACTAGATTATTTCTTAAAAAAACGGAATTAACTTTATTGTCAACAGTGTATCTAATTTTAGAATTCAGTAGGAGCGGCAAAATTTTTCCACTTTTTTTAATTTTATAAGCACCAGAGGAAAATGTGTTACCAGGGGAGTGACACTATTGGCAGAGTAGTGACAAATTAAGGCAGGGAAGTGACAGGCCATATAAAATTAAATAAAACAATATATATTTGAATATTTTTTAATATACAAGATACATTCAGTCGTTACAGTTTCTAAATGCAACCTTATTTTTAATATTAATGGTTTGTTAAGGCTTAAATTTCAATTACCTGTATCAAATAACAGAATTAATCATTTCTGCTTATCAGTCTCATCTGAGATGAAAGTTTTTAATTATAAAACGTTCATAAACTTAAAAGCCACATTTAAGGCGTTTTTATCTGAATAAAATTATAACAAAAATATAAACTTCGTTCACAAAACAAAACAATATTTGGTCCAATACTTTATACTTCTTGACTATTTTGCCACTTAATACTTTTTTAAATATCTTCTTTTCATTATCATTCGTTGTCAAATTTATATTTTCTTTGAGTTGATTTTGGATCACCTCACTAAATAATAATTTTTTCTTCACCTCTTCTATATTCTCTTTATTATTATTCTGTAAAAGATCGGCCACTTTTGAGTTTGGAGTCATTTTCTGTTTTCTGATGCGCTGTAGTTTCTTTTGACAGTCACGTACCTTTTGACGCAACTGTTTAATTTCATATTTTTGTTTTTTCATAAGTTGATTTCGTAGTTTCCGCTGAATTTCTGATCGCCTTTTAGCAGCCAGAGCGATATTGTTTTGTGGAAGTGGAGGTTGGTCTTCATTATCAGACGCAGGTGGTGTTACTGGATAGTTTCTGGTAGATTGTAGCTTTACGCGATCTCTATGCTTTTTAGTCTTCTCTCTCCATATTTTTCTAACAGCCCTTTGTTCCCTTTCAGTCATATCATTTATACTCTTAATTTGTCCCTTTTCTTTTTTCTTTTTATATTGCTGCCTTTCTTTTTCTTTTAATTCGGCATTTTTAACCGGATCGTTTTTTATTCTTTGGTAGCGTAATTTTTCAGCTTGACGCTTTTTTTCTAACCTCTCTTCCCTTGTTTGTTTCTTTTTAACATTCGCCATGATGTCTGGTTATATTCGAGTATCTAGAACAAATGAAATGAAGCCTTAAAACATTAAATATTAACGAAAATAAAAAATCGTCACTTCTCTGGCGCTTATGTATTTCATCTGGCATGAAATCTGCCAGAGAAGTGACGCCAGAGAAGTGACAAAACCGCACATAACCTACAAAAACAACATCACTCGCTTTTCTGACCACAGTTTAATGTAATACATGACATCTACGCACAATAAACATTGCATTGTGCAAGTATGCAATTTCGTAACGATAAAATACAAAAACATAGACTTACCAGAGTAAATACTCCGACGACTGGCACAAACACGCTTTCCTACAGCGAATCGCAAACTGACGCCATATTATTGGAGTTTTGCTCAACGTCGTTAGCTTGCTTCTAACTTCACACCGTCGTACGCGCGTAGTTCAAGGACAAAAACATACCTATGCGGTTTTAAGTCAAATTTTACTTCTTTGAGTTTCGCCAGATGAAGTGACATTATTGTAACATGAGATGGAAATAAGTTATTTTTTTGTTATATTAATAAATATTTTTACAGTGTATTTTGATAAAATATGTTTTAATGTTTTAAAAGCATATGATTATATTAAAAAAAAAACATAATGGCATACGTATTTAAAGTATCTGGCTATAAAATCACTATAATCTAGTAATGGGGGAGGCCAGAGGAGTATACATTTATAACTATTTTAGACTATTAATGCCTTAACTTAAACAATTATCGTGAATACACTATGTGGGCCAAATAAAAGACCATATTCTTTATTGTTTAACCATACAGAAACAATAATATAATAGGTTTAACATAAATTTTGTCTATGAACCATTGGAATTCAAATAGCATATATTCACCCATATGTCAGTGTCAATGCACTGCCAAATGTAGATCGCGTCCAAAGTGCAAATACGCGAGCCTACTGGCTAACTTATTGTAATATATATATTTTAAAACCCATGTACGTACACCGTACATATTGCCACAACACAGAAAGAGAATAACTAAATACCTAACACAATCCCAAAATATGTAACATAATAAAATAAGGATTTAAAAAATGTAAAAATGCAGGACTCTAATGTAAATACTCGTATGATTTTTTTTTTTTTTTTTTTTTTCTTAAAAAAACGTTGCCCCACACTAGGAATTTCTCCTGTATCGTGGGTGCGTTTACAAACATTTAAACTCACATACACAAACAACCAGACCCGGAACAACTATCTGTAGGCCATACAAATATTTGTTCCTCGCGGGGATCGAACCCGCGACACGCAGCGCAACAGCCAATCGCTTAACTACTGCGCCAACCGTGTCGTCAAATTCGATTGATCTACGACTACTATGAAGAAATGTAACTAAAGTCTATAAGTAGAATGTCACCATTATTATGGTGACAGTGTCGTGTGCTAACCTTACCTCAAGTGAAGTGAAATTTGACACTGAAAAACATAGTGAAGTGTGCTAATTTATTATTATAAATTAGCACACTTCACTATGTTTTTCATTGTCAAATTTCACTTCACTTGAGGTAAGGTTAGCACACGACACTTTATTCACTTTTGAGTCCCGTTCGTCGATCTTGCTGTTCCTTTCCTCGATGTCATGACCTTCTTCTCGTCTGCTTCTGCTTCTCGCGTCTAGCGGACTCTCCCCCTGTCTTTGGATGGCCATCGTTTGCCAAAAGTACACCGATGTTACAAACAGTGCAATGCTCATCGCAACAACCACATAGATTGCAATGTAGTGATGAACGTCGTGAGAGGATAAGGTGTCTAGCTTAGACTGTTCTTCTATAGAGCGTAGTTGCGTGTCAATCTTCTTGAACGTCTCTTCGTGCGTTTCAATATGCAACGATGAGTTACGAATCGAGGTATTAATTATGTTGTTGATTGGAGAGATCGTGGGCACGATCATTGCATATGGTTCATTAACTAAAATAATAATAATAACTTTATTTCACAAAAAATATAGATTTCACAAAGTAAAATAAGACAATTTAAAAGAGCTTTGGTACAATACATTATAATCTAGAAACTTAAATCTGTACACAATAAGGAAAACCCTGCCTCGAAAAACTAGGTAACCTGTATCTTGAGAGACAGTGATTCAGCCTAAAATTGAAATTATAATAGTAGACTGTGTCGAACTACCCGAGCGTTCAAAGAAAATCATTAATATACAGTAGGAAAATATATTACATTCACTTGATATGTGTGTTTGTGTGTAAGCGTGTATGTATGTGATGTGTGTGGGCGCGGGTGTAAATGTCACTTGTATGTTCCATATATGCGTGCAATGTGAATGAGTCGCCTTGCAAGTTGCATCCTTGTTTCAGCGTTATCAGACCCGAGTGACGTAACGTCTCCGATGTCATTTGAGTGCCGCACACTAATTGTACCTACTTCGCACGTGTCACAACAATAATAGAACCAGGCGTTTTGTTTATGTAATTTGACCCATTTGTCGGTGCATATTTTTATTTCCGTATGGCAATAAACGCTGTGTTCTTCGTTGTCTCGAATCAGCTGTACATCGCAAATAGATTTGTGACGATCACCGGTACTGTATATAGGGTGATTTGGTTTGCACAGTAGAGATTGGTCATGTAATTTTTGGAATTCATTAAGGTCATATTGTTCTAGGGGTATAAATGAGTATTGGTTGGCGTTAAATGCTATTAATGCAGAGTTGGGAATAACATACATTACCCGATTTATGTCAATACGTTGACGAATGCTGATAAGTTTGTTAAGTTCGTATAGGGCATCACTCAAGATCGGTACTTTTATTTCCATCAACAGGTGCTGTGTTATGCGCATGTATTCTGAACAGCCTGTAGATGTCTCTTATGTCATTACGAACTTCAGGTAGTGTAGAATCGCGAGGAAGTAGTCGAGCTACTCTATCTAGTTCGCTTTGCATTTGGTTTGGTGATAATAGATGTACGTTCATATGTCCTTGGTACATATTTGTCAGGGTGTTGAGTTTTTCTTGAATATCTTTTAAGTTTTGGGCCATTTTTTCTGCAGCTATGGCCGATGTAATGATGTAGAATGCATGTAAACTCTCAAGTTTATCTTTGAGCGTCTTGTTTTATAGGGACGTGAGGTGATCGTTGGTTAAAGTGAACTGCTTCACCATTGTTGCTTCGTTACGCTGTACACTGTTGTTCTCAGTTTCCAAAACACTTGTCTGGTTTTTAAGCAGTTGGAATAGGTGATTTTCATTATGTTGGATTGTGTCGATATCCTGTTCATATTGTTCTGCAAAATGTTGATCTAACACTCCAAATAACGAATTTGCAACATATCCTACTCCGTCGATCAATCCTCTTTTGAACCTGTGTTGGATTATCCGCTGGGACCTCAGTAATTCGTTGTAATAATTTTGTTCACTCGTGCTTTGTTCAAGTTGGTTAGTCAGAACATGAAATTTTTTTTTTTTTTTTTTTATTAAAAAACGTTGCCCCACACTAGGAATTTCTCCTGTATTGTGGGTGCATTTACAAACATACAAACTCACATACACAAACAGCCAGACCCGGAACAACTACCTGTAGGCCATACAAATATTTGTTGCGTGCGGGAATCGAACCCACGACACGCGGCACAGCAGTCAATCTCTCAGCCACTGCGCCAACCGTGCCGTCAAAAAATCGTAAATTGCATCATCCACTCTTCGCAACGAGCTTGCTTTATATGAGATACGAATATTTGCAAAGTGTCCACATTGCGCCAATCACAGGTCTGCAATGGTTTTCCTCTCTGAGATCTGATTAACGTTTTCTATAGTTTCTGATGTGCTGATTACGAGAAAAATAATAAAAAAATTCTATCACGTCAGGATTCTTTGATATTGAATATTTAAGATTTTAACTAAAAATGTCTGAGCGCATACATTTTAAAATCTATAAAACGTCACTTAATTACTTCAGCTTAATTTTTATTGCATTTAATTAGTTTAAGACGACATAGAAATGAATGCAAATCAGTAATTTGTTAATTACTACATAATAAGTGTAAGTAATTCGCATTAACCATTTCGAAAACGGGTCATTTTGGCTTCATTTAGTAATGAGCTCATTAATACACGATGTTTAGGTGATATTGCCTAATTGTTGTTAATGTTGTTCAAAAAGGGTATAATGAAGAAAACAAAAGGTTTTTTTTGTATAAGTACCTACTCTGAATTTTTGTCGGCCCTGATATAAGAAAATTGATGTCGGAGGAAAAATTTGATCAAAAACTCAATGATGTCGAGTTACAAGCGTAGAAATCATTTAAGGAAGTGGTAAAAAACTTTTTGGGGAACAATAAAAGCTCGGACTATAAAGAAATAGTAGCCAAAATGATAACGAATTTTGGTGTAATGGGTTGTAATATGAGCGTTAAACTTCATTTTCTGAATTCGCACATTGATTACTTCCCAGAAAATCTAGGAGCCGTTAGCGAAGAACAAGGTGAAAGATTTCACCAAGATTTAAAAGAGCTTGAAGTCCGGTATCAAGGAAGATGGAATGTCAGCATGATGGCGGACTATTGTTGGTTGTTGAAGCGTGATGATCCAAACCGGAAATATAAGCGAAAATCGCACAACAGAAGCTTCCAGGAAAAAAGGACCAGGTTCCACAAATAAAATTTAAGTGTATTTTAACCCAGCAATAAGTTGTTATTACGTGTTAATAGTTTTTTTAAGTTAAAAATTAAGTACTTTTTTAAATATATAATTTTTTAAGTGAAAACTTGTCTTTTTTCTCAATTTTCTATCTGTAGCTTTTTTGAAAAATCAGGAGGTGATGGAGAAAAACTAAGTACATATTCGTAATCAGCGCATCAAAATACTCCAGAATCAGCTATCAAATTCCAGAGAGGAAGTTATGACCTTCATTTTGCAGGCCTGTGTAATTTGTCATATTGTAATAGAATACCAGTTTCCATTCATCTCTAATTTCTTGTAGATCTGCAATCTTGTCAAAGTAAAGTGTTTGTTTTTTTGTCAATTGAGTAAGTTTCATATCTTGCTGGACAGTAGGTGTTATCAATGTCATAACTAGCATTAGCATATAACATACCAAGCTGTTCCAGACAAGCCTTTTAGCTCTGTTTCGACTGTTTTTGGGTAGTTTGTCAGTGTCGGGGTTGTTTTGTCCCTCAGCCTCCACTAGTGGTACCAGTTTTGTAATGGGACAACTCTAGTGTGGCCATCTTTTCCAGGGTGTAAATCCGCTACACGACCCAGTGCCCATTTTCCTGCAGGTAACCTTTCATCTTTATAATGCATACAATGTCATTTTTCTTTATGTCAGTACTCTGTTGCTGACGAACGACTTCCATTTTGTGACGTCCCCATGCAGCCAGCCTAATACAATCATAGAATCCGTCCAGGCGTATGTATTTTTGTGCACATTGTCCCATTTAAAGTCTGTCAGGACCTTTTTCATGAGCCGTGAAAGTAGTAGCGCTCCACATAATTCGAGTCGCGGTAGGGTCAATTTTTTGTTGATTGGCGATAACCTCGATTTTGCAGCGATAAGTCTAGTCGCAGGCTCGTTTTTGTCATTTGTTGTCAGCAGGTATATAGCGCATGCGTAGGCCCTTTCGGACGCATCGCAGAACCCATGTACTTGGAATGGTTTCGTAATATCTCCCAGCCACCTTGGTATTTGGTATTCGGTTATGTTATGTAAATCGCTAGTAAACTGCTTCCATTCTTCTTGTACGCTGTCAGATAAGGTTTCATCCCACTCGCATCTCGATAGCCAGACGCTTTGGAACAGCAGTTTTGCTTTTACTGTCAAAGGTGTCAGCCAGCCCAGTGGATCGAAAATTTTCGAGATTTCCGATAGTAGCTTTCTTTTTGTCCATTGGTTGTTATTGTCAAATTGTATTTTTTTTGTAAACGAAAAAGTGTCAGTTGTAGAATTCCACTGGACCCTCAGGGCTTTTGTCATTCCATCGTTTGTAAAATGCATTGTCGTTTGGTTAAGATCTGAAGAAGATAAGCTTTCAATCAAGGTCTGGTCGTTGCTTGACCACTTCCGTAGTGTAAGGCCAGCTCCACTCAGCACGTCGACGAGTTGCTTTTGAATTTCTTGTGCTCGTTCGATGGAGTTGCTGCCACTTAGGACGTCATCAACGCACATTTCGTTAGCAATGACATCCGCTGCTAACGGATATTTCTGTGCATCATCGTCTGCAAGCTGTTTAAGCGTTTGAAGAGCTAGAAATGGTGCTGCCTTGGTGCCATACGTCACTGTGCATAACTGGAACTCCTTTAAAGGACCTTGGTTGTATTCCCTCCACAGGATCTTTTGCAAGTGTTGGTCTTCTTCATGGACAAGGATCATGCGGTGCAACTTCTCACAATCTGCAGTAAAGACGTACTTGTATAGAGGCCATCCTAATAATAATGTCAATAGATCTTGATGAAGCTTAGGGCCACACTCCATCAAGTCATTCAGGCTATAACCTGTGTCAGTTTTTTGGGAGGCGTTAAAAACCACCCTCAATTTTGATGTCACTGAGTCCTGTTTTAGGACTCCATGATGAGGTAAGTAGCATGCCGTGTTGCAGCCAGGTTTGCTTTCCTTCATATGTCCCATTTCCAGTTACTCTTGCATGAATTTGATGTAACTATCTGATAATTTGTCATCCCTGCCTAATCTCCTTTCCAATTGCATAAACTGTGCTACAGCTCGTGGCTTTGACTTGCCCAGCAGCTGATTAAAACTAGGCTTCATTGGCAAACGAACTGCATATCTGCCATCAACTAATCGCTTTGTTGTTGCAGTGTAGAACTCCTCACAATATCGTACCTCTGACGTCATAGAATTGCATGCATCTCCATTGATGTCTTCAACTTCCCAGTATTTTGACAAGTCGTTAACTTCATTAGCTACGACGTTGCAGTTAAATGTTTTGGTGACATTGCCTGACAATATCCACCCCAACCGTGTTTGTTGAGCCATGGGTTCATTAACGGGAGGATAATGAACCCATGGCTCAACATCAACACGACTTGACTAAGCCATTCATGAGTATTTCGGAAAATACGTGTGCATAAGTTGTAGTCTGGGTCGGCCAGTGTGATGACTGTCACATGAGCCCAAGATTTCTTTGCAAATGTAACGTTAGGCAGACTGTTTACTACCCGTGTCATGATTAACGCTTCCATTGTAAACTGAAGTCCTTATATAAGGACTTGCAGGATAGATGGATCTTTCCTTTACTCCTGTTGGATAAAGTACCGATGCCGCTTATGTGTGCACTCAGCTGTTGACGCTTTATGCCCAATCTTTGAGCTGCATTTTCCGTTATCAACGTAATTTGTGAGCCTTGATCAACTAGAGCCCTTAGTGTAATGAAGTCACCTCCAGCTGTTGCTACTTGCAATAATGCTGTTGGTAATAATATTTCATCATCATTATTTGATGCGAAGTTGTTTTGCACATTTTTATTTGACCTAGTTGAAGTTGATGACGACGGTTTAGGTGCTGTTTGTGTGTTGCTGAGGGCGTTTGTGCTGACTTCACGATATCGCTGTGCAGAAGTGTGTTATGTTGTTCGTTGCAATCTCTGCATCTTTTCTGTGATGCACAGTAACCCTTAGTATGCACATACAAACAATTTTTGACAACACGTGTCATAATTTTCGGGTGCTATGTGTAAATGCTGCACGAGCTTTTCTGCTTCACCGCGAAGTCTACCCTTTAGATGCTGCATTTTCTGAGTTTTTGCAATCGCCGAATTATTTTTTTTTTTTTTTTTTTTTTTTTTTAACTCAATGTTTAACTTACTATGGCCGGCGTTACTGAGTCCAGCTGGAGTCTTCATCTCGAACGCTGCAATCTCCTGACGCGTTCCATGGTACCGCAGCTTTTAATGACCTCATAAATGTTACCGGTGAAATATTGATGATCTTTTTCCTTTACTGCACTTAGCTCCCGGTTCTTCTCTTCACACTCCGCCCATAGTACATCTAACCTCTCAAGCCTTTTACGAATGTGATCGGTGGCCTTCCTGCTCGCTGAATCCTTCTTAAAATTAGAATGGATTCTCTTCACTTCCTCGAGGATCTCCGCTTGACGCACGATGAAACCCTCCATTGTAAAGCCGTAAGAAAAATAATGATCGATCTTACTTGAAATTCAGGAACTCTCTGTATGCAAATGCAATGCAATGTGACGCTCTGGAACCTGGACCGCTGCTACCTCCCCGAATGCTCCTGCACGGCAACACACGTGGCACGGTATGACAGGACACGACACAGATCCCGCGCGGCGACTTATCGACCGACGTATCGGACTGTATAGTATGTACTTGCAATAGTTACGAAGGACCAAAAAAAGTATGTAGGGTGCTTCCCTAACATAAGTAATGTCAATGCAGATGTAAAATTTCAATGTAATGCAGAATGTCAAATTAAACTTAAATGCATAAAATGTCAGTGAATGCTCAACGGGATGAATGTAAATAAAAATGCAAGTTGTCCGACTCAAACCACGTCTAATTGAACACTAAAATCACAGAAATCTTAATAATAAGGCAATAGAAGTCGCATAGACGCGTGACCTTGTCGCCGCGCTTATGTGTTGGAGTACACAAGTGCACGCGGAGCGTTTGTTGCGGTTTCTTGTGTTATTTGAGACGCGGAGAGGTAAACATGGTGTTTTGCAGCATATCCAACTGCGGAAACTCGTCCAAAACTTGTAACTTAACAAATAAAGGAATAACATTTCATATGTTAGTACTAAATTTTTGAAATATTGTCGTTTTTTAGCAAATATAGACAAATCAAATATTTTCACTATCACTACTACGATTTATCACTTTTTTTTTTTGAAAATATAGTCATACGCAATAAACAAAAATCGCCGTTTGCGTAAATTCTAGGTACAAGCCGCATGAGTTGGCCGCAATTTAGTGACGTGCTACTACTATTCTGTATCGATAATTATTTACGTTCAGCTTAATAATTCGTTTTACCAAATTGGATTTCTTTTATTTTATTTTACTTTATTGGGACATAAAACAGTTACACATTACAATAAAGTATGACATAATATATTTAAAACTAAGTAAACGTGTAACCCACACCAATGTCCGCGAAATAAAAGCTTGAAAAATTATTAAACGCGTGCGTTAATCATACAGGAAATTACTCGGTATGTTATTGAGGTAATAAGAGTTAGAAACTACTTTAAAGATTCAATAGCCATCCTTTTGAACTTATAGTGCGTTAGTGCAAAGAGATCTAGTTCGATGAAGTGTGTGTTATACGTATATACGATGCGCCGAAGAGGCGCCCGTGCGCCAGCGTGGGTTTTGCACCTGGCGGTGTGGAACAGCCGATGCACGCGCGCTCCTCGGCGCATCACAGTTCTAGGTACAATGTAACATATGCTGTTAGTGATATCTGGACAATCGAATCTGTTATTACACAAACCATGTAGCATCATGGCCATAAGTAGGCTGCGTCTTGACTCCAGGCTCTGAATCTTGTAACGTTTTAATAATTGAGTGTATGGTTATTTCGACTTGGTGCATTTGTAGTGCATAACACGTAAATATATTTTTTGAACCATTTCAATTCTTTTTATATAAACATCAAAAATAGGACTCCAAATCGGGACTGCAAATTCTAATTGAAAGCGAACCAAAGCTTTGTATAGCAGTAGAAAAGTAGATGGTCTTTTAAAGTCGCTTGAAGATCGCATAACAAAACCAAACATACGATATGCTTTGTTAATAATGTTATCAACATGGAGATTGAAATGCAATTTCGAGTCCATTTCAACCCCAAGATCTCGAATGTGATCAACTCTTTGTAGATGGATACAATTGAGGCTATAATCAAATTGTATAATGTTTCTGTTTTTTGTGAAAGTGATTGCGTTACACTTAGGTAAGCTAAGCTGAAGTTTGTTGGAAGAACAATAAAGGGATAGCCTATCGAGGTCTTCCTGTAGAAGTAGGCAGTCTTGAGTGCTCTTGCAAGACTTATAAATCTTAACGTCGTCGGCATACATAAGAAATTGGGAATGAATGAAGCATTTCTTAATGTCATTAATAAACAGGATAAAGAGTAGGGGACCCATAATTGAGCCCTGGGGCACTCCGGAGGTGACAATAATTGAGTTTGATTGGAAACCATTAATAACTACCTTTTGAGATCTGTTTTATATATAAGCCATGAACCATCGTAACAAATTGCGACGGATATCGTTGTATGCTATTTTATCTAAAAGCAGTTTGTGGTCCACCCTGTCAAATGCCTTCCGAAAATCGGTGTACACAGCGTCCACTTGAACTTGCTCATCCATGTTTTTAAATATAAAGTCTGTGAACAACATGAGATTAGTATTCGTCGAACGTCGTTTGACAAATCCATGCTGCTCACTAATAATGAGATTATGAAATGAGAGTACACTTTACTGTGTACAAGACTCTCAAAAAGCTTAGACAAGGTGGACAGTATAGAGATAGGACGATAATTTTGTATATTATTTTTATCGCCACTCTTAAAAACTGGTGTGATATGTGCACGTTTCCAAATATCGGGAAAAGTGCCTCCTCGCAAACATTTATTAAATATAATATGAAGTGGCAGTACAATGTTTTCTCCGGTTTTCTTTATGAAGACGGGTGGCAAGCCATCGGGACCAGCACCTTTATTTAAATCTAATTGTTTTATTGCATTATGTATAACATTTACCGGTAAATAGATTTCAGAGATATAGGGCGAATTATTTGCATACATGCTAGGAGGTTGCCACATCGCAGGGTTTAAATTAGTAGGTTCATAAACGGAGGTGAAAAAGGTGGAGAACATGTCACATATTTCGGTTGGATCATTTGAGTTAAGATTTTCAACAAACATGTTTGCTGGAATCTCCGCCCTGCCCTTCCTGTGTGAGACGTATGTCCAAAAATGTTTAACGCTAAGCGGAATACTATCTTCGACTGATTTCATATATTTTTTAAAGCAATTGTCACATTCAGATTTAAAACGTTTACGGTGAGTAGAGAAACTTACATAATCCGATGCATTACCGTACGTTTTCCATTTCAGCCAAGCTTTTTCTTTGGTTTTGAAAATACGAATGAGGGAAGGTGAGAACCACAAGGGAAAATCAGAGTTCCTGAGACGAGACAGCGGGATATGCTTTTTAATTATACTATAAATTTTATCGTAAAATGCGTTAACCGATTGCTCAGCAGAAAGGTCGCAAAGCAATTGATTCCAGTCAAACTTGCCTTACTCGTTATTAATTAATTCATAATTAGCTTTAAAAAAATTGTGTCTCACAGATGAATTACGTTTCATTGGTGTAAATTTCGTAGTAAAAGATGTAGCTATCGAGAAAGGTGGATGGTAAACATCAAGCGGTAGCAATGGCGTACACGTTTTAGACTCACAGTCAACATTAGACAAAAACAAATCCAATATACGCCCTAAATTATTTCTTAGTGTGTTGTATTGGAAAATATTAGATAAAGAAATAAAGTTGCATAAATGAATGTCCAAACTATCAGTCGGTTGCGGAACAATATAATTACATCCACTACAATTCAGCCACTTAATGTCAGGTAAATTGTAATCGCCCGTTATGTAAATTGCTTCTGTACTAATGTCGTTAATGAAATCAAGTAACGTATCAAAATGAGATGTGTACGAATCGTCCGGAGAACGCGGCGGTATGTAGGCTGCACTTATGATATGGCGCTTTGTTGGGTGCGATCCCGGCAGTTGCACAAAGACATGTTCAATATTAGCGTGTGAGGGGCGCACCATAATGTTAGTAGGTCGTAATGAGCGTAGGACGGCTATCAGAACCCCGCCTCCATCACGCTTCCCCGTGGCACAGCGGTCGCGGTCGCATCTGAACACTAAATAACGGTCTATAAACTCAGCGTTGGATATGCTCGGTATAAGCCAGGTCTCTGTTAAAATTATTACGTCGTTCAAATTATTGTCTTTTTCCTAAAAAGACAAGATATTCATAAATAATGTATGTAGCTTGGTACGCAATCCACGACAGTTTTGATAATAAACATTTAGATTGTATTTATCCATCGAAATTAGAAAAGATATAAATGACATTACCAAAACAAAGCCTGGAGCCCAGTTCAAGTACAGTTTTAGTCCTAAACAAATGAAAGTATGTTAAACGGTAATCGTAGAAACACAACTTAATACATGTTATCGATAGTAGCAAATACAATTGAGAATAATGTAGGTAGAATGATTTATAATTACTGTATAAGTTAAATGTGAGTGTTAAGATAACAACTGCAACAAGAATTATGAAAAGCTTACAGGTTATTAACACAAAACAAATCAGATAAACATTAAAATTTAAGTTAATAGTACGTAAATTTTGATAATTGAGGGTTATCGTAAAATATTTTTCGCTCGCATCATTAGTAGAAATACAGAGTAATTTTTGAGTCAGAGAGCACAGATTGTTTGGTAAACAAAATAACAAGTAATAAATTAAGTAATACAAGTGTAAGTGTAAGCGCACTTTTGCACAATTATCATTAACGTTATTAAATAGTTTATTCAGATTCTTTATTATAGGGTTTGATTTTAGTAAAGTCTTTTTCGGAACGAATAGTAAAAGCTGCTTCGGAAATATCAGCGCGAACGAGTATAACTCCGTGTTTGATCCAAACAAATCGATGCCCGTTTTGTTTAGCTATCTCCTTTGTTTGACGAAATAAGTTCTTATTATGTAGCGTAAGATGCTCGTTAATATATATTTTCTGATGGGGATTGCAACTCAAATTAAGATCTTCAGATGTGATTCCCTTTTTGAGACGCGCTGCTGCAATGAAGTTATCACGTAGTATTTGGCCGGAGAGTTTTACAACTATGTTCTTTGGCTTTAAGGATTTCGGATTCATTAGAGGAACACGATGAATAGCAATGACATCACGAGGTGATAACGGTTGCTTGATTAAGGTGGCAATGTTTTCAAGGATCGACATTAGATTTTCACCGCGCTTCTCAGGCAGATTACTTATCTCGATGTTACAGTTCCGGGATTTCTGTTCAGCGGTTTCCAATTTAGCTTCCAGTATTGCAATTCGTTGTTGTATTGCATCCGGAGAAGAAACCTTTTCCTCGAGCAGCGTCACACGAGATCCAAAGCCCTTCAAATCCGCATCTAGGCGATCATATTTGTCGCTTATGAACTTGACGGATGACTTGACGTCTTCAAATTTGGATAAAAGTAATGCACATTTTTCATCCTGTTTCATTAAGCAAGTTTCGAGCATGGATTTTATATTTGCCTGGAAGTCTTTGAGTTCGTTACGCCAGTCCGGGTCACTATTATTGCTCGATATGCCTTTACGAAATGTGACGTAAGGGGGAGGAGACTTCTTTTCTATTAAAGACCCATCAACACTCATTTCACCTGATTGCGTTGGATTGTCGACGTCAATAATTTGATCGTAGGTGCTGTTTATAGTATTCATGACAGGTAAGTTATTAGTCTCTGTCCGTAACACTACTCTGTGTAATGCAGGTAAACGGGTTCGCGCGCACAAAAAACTGCCGATAACACCGATGGGTTTGCACACAACACACGCACTGTTACGCACACTAAGCTATTACTGTTTTAAGTTACACTGAGTTATAACGAAAAAACGTATCATGTATGGAATGTATCATGTTTTTTTTAATATTTAAATTTGAGATGCAACCTTTTTCATTTTCAGTTTTCACTGTGTTTGTTTTCTTTCTATCTATGGTGCGTTTGTTTAGGTGATTAAAAAAACAATCTTGGTATGTCTTTTTATCTAAAAGTTGTTTAAAAATTGTATCTAAAAATGTTTACAATTAGGTATTTACCTAAATTAATGTTAGGTAACATCTATTGGAATCGATTCAGTTACTGATTCTGAACAAACTATATTCAGTAAGTTATATATATGTATACTAGAAGTTTAAGTGTGGAGGTGTGTTGTAGGTAATTCTATATTTTATATTCTTAGCAATAAGTGGGTATGTACAACTTTGTTTGTGTGAGCTAGTCTCTCAATAAATCTGTTACGCGATTGACGTGGTTTTACTACAGCCGATTCCCCGGGGTTCCCAGTGTCCAGAGATTCTTCAAACATGATAACAGACTTTTTGGTGCCAGCTTTGCAAGAACTTCAAGGCAATACCTCGAGGATGTGGTTTCAACAGGATGGGGCCACATGTCATACGGCTAGGGTATCCATAGAGCTGCTGAAAAATGTTTTTCCCGGAAAACCCATCTCGAAAAGGGGGGATATTGAATGGCCCCCACGTAGCCCCGATCTCTCTCCATGCGATTATTTTCTATGGGGCTACCTCAAATCGGTAGTTTACGAGAATAATCCGACCAATTTAGAGCAGCTGAAGAGGAATATTATTCAGGAAAGTAACAAAATACCGAGAACAATTTTTCAACGAGTTTTCCAAAATTTGCGACTTCGGTTCCAAGAGTGCCAAGCAGCCGAGGGAAGCCACTTGGACACCATTATTTTTAAGTCTTAAAAATTCCTATTCTTCTACTTTTTAACAATACAAATATATTTGTGTTATGTTTCGTAGTTTTTTTAAATCGAATATTTAAACCGCCAACATCCTTATGGCCCACCCTGTATATATGAAGTAGCTACTTTTGTCAAATCAAATTACATTTATATAATCGCCCGAAGAGCATACGCTATAAAAATACAATATGCATGACAAGACACAAAAAAGCTATATTCAGCAAAAACCTTTTAGGCATGGCACCCAAAATCTACAATAAATTACCCAAACATATCATAGAAGCTAGTAATACAGATCTGTTCAAAAAATGGTTAAATGATTTTTTGATTGAAAAATACAGTATTAACGACTATCTTAATGAAACTTGCTAGAACTACTATATCCGATTTATGACATTAGTAAAAACTTGACATTGCACTGAATTAAATTATTGAAATAAAATTGTTATAATTATTACCTCTATGTTTATGTGACAATTAATTTGTTTGTAAGTGTAAAATTTTTGACTGTAATTAATAATCTAAAATATTCTTATTTTCTAATCATTCTGACATTAATGTTATTTTTGTAATTTGAATTTTGATAAAAACTGATTATAATCATCAATTTAATTTGTACGCATAAACGCAAAACATAGACGGGACTCTTATATTTAATTGTAACACCACTTAAAAACCTATGTTTACAAATAAAGATTTCATTTTCATGCGTAGTCTAGTTTTATGAAATATTGCACGCCATGTAGTCCAGATATTTGATCCGAAATGAGGGCAAGGGATCTAACTCCCTATAGTTAATGCACATCTTATCATCGTGATTTCCAACTAAAAGAGCTAGAGTTGTCAATGGTGAACTGCTAGGGCGAATCATTTCATCATGTAATAATTAATTTACCTTGTTTTGCACCATTTTTCTCTCCTCAAGACGATATCGAAGGTCCCCTTTGCATAGTTAAATAACAAAAAAGAAACCAACTTTCAAAAACTCCCTATTAGCCCAAAAAAGTATAAAATAATACTAAATCGAATCTACTTAATCTTGAAAATGTAACCTATATTACCTAACCTATAACAAAATTTAACAATTTTTGGAGTCGGTGCCAATTTTTTTTTTTTTATTCGGGCTGGAAAATCCTCATGGATGTCCTCCACCCTGGGGGGGGAAAGGGATCTGTCAGACTCATACTACCTAGAAACCACCCCGGTGTTCCGTCTCACACCTACGCCGGGGGTCGCGGGAACGTACGATCCTTCCGCAACCCCCAGTTAGTGCCGGCCCGCCTATGCAGGCCTCCTCAGGTCGAGGGGGGGAGTGAGGTGTCCGACTCCCCCCGCGACGTCTAAGAGGGGCGCGCGTGGAACACTACGCGCTGCCACCTCGGGTCCTCATGTGTGGGGGGCGACAGACGTCCCCAAGTCCGTCCCAAGAGAGCGTTGTCCGCCCTCCGCCGACGCCCGGTGCGTCTGCTGCGGGCCGGGTTGGAGGAAGATATCTCCCTTTCCCGTTCCGCAGCCTCCTTCCGCGAGATAACCATCTCGCAGAAGGACACCACCGCGTTCCAGGCCTCCTCGCTGCCAACCATCGATGACACGACGGCCGGCAGCGACAGGTCCCTGCCTAGTTCCGCAACGAGGGCACGGCGCGGCTCCTCCCAAGCAGCACACTCTGCCAGCGTATGCCACGCCGTGTCCTCCCGGCAGTCGACGCAGTGGTGACACCGGGCGTCCGGCTCCCTGTTTAAGCGACACAGGTACTTCCCGAAGCAACCATGCCCCGAAAGCACCTGCGTCACCCGAAACGACAGGAAGCCGTGCCTCCTCCCGAGCCAGTGATCGAGCACCGGGCGAGGAGTCCGTGCCAAGCCCAACACGATTGATGACATCAATACTAATACAAACTACTAAATACAAATAAAATATCAATCGAAACGCGTTAGAAACCACGTATACCTGTTTATCTAATTAATAATTTAAAATATAGTTATATGTTTTTGATTATGTGTTTAATTATCTACGTAAACTGTGTAAAAAAGTTAGCAGAATGATTTTATGCTCAGATTGGAAATACTTGGTTTGGCACCGACTCCAAAAATTGTTACATTTTGTTATAGGTTAGGTAGATTAGGTTATGTAGGTTAGATTTTCAAGATTAAGTATCGATTTAGTTTTATTTTATACTTTTTAGGGCTAATAGGGAGTTTTTGGAAGTTGGTTTCTGTTAGATACGGAAGTGACAGGGTAGTAGTACGTCAATCAAACTCGCTAGTATGTTGCACACTGATATATTCAATAAGTAACCCGCACGGCGCGGCCGGCGGGGAGGTGCGGGGCGCAGCCCGCACTCCTGCGCTCGGCATACACAACATCCCTTCCCCATAAGTTAGGACATACTTTTAATCTATTTCCTACTACTAAACTTATTCTATGGTTAAATCTGTTGGTTCGATATCATCATCGTCGCTGTCGTACTGACCCGCTGCAGGTGTCGTGAAGATCGGACTAATTGCCTGTCGCCTTAGAGATCTAGCGGCTGCTCGCGGAGGAGTCACCTGAGTACTTGGCATCGTCGTCCTTTCTCCCCCTTCTAGCTGCGTTATCAGGCACTACATCTGGGTTCCAGTCTTGTTCGTCGCTCGGAAGGGTGTGTAGTGATTTCCTTATTTGATCCATGTGCCTCGTGACTTCACATCCTAAATGTGGCACGTAGATTCTGTACATAATATTGTCGATTTTCTTTCTAATGATTCCTTGTATCCAACAGATTTTTTTATTATTAATATTTTTGGTTATCCATACTTTATCATTTTCTTTAAAGTCTAACCTGTGTTTTCCTCGGTGGTACTTAGCCTGTAAAGACTGATTCTGTGCGACGGTTCGCGTAAGTTCTGTAGACGAAGGTAACGGCGCGATAGGGTTCAATAAATCTAGGCGTGAGCGCAACGCACGCCCGAATACTATCTCCGCGGGTGATTTGTCAGTGGTACTATTTTTAGAGTTCCTGTAGTCATATAAAAAAATTGCAATTTTTTCGTGTATATTCTTCTTATTGCAGCCCTCCAAAATGATAGTTTTAAACCCTTTTTTTACTATTTTTACGAAACTCTCGGCTTGTCCATTACTAGAGGGATGGTAAGCCGGAGATAAGACATGCTCTATACCGATAAGTCTACAAAAGTCTTGAAATTCTGCTGATGTGAAAGAAGTGCCGTTATCACTCACCAACGTGTGCGGAACCCCGAACCGCGACATAAAATCGCAAAGTTTACTTATAACCGCCTTTGAATTATGAGTTGACATATCGTAACATTCTACCCATTTACTATAAGCGTCGACGATAACCAACAACATATAATTATTAAACGGTCCCAAGAAATCTAAGTGAATTCGGTAGAAAGGGTACGGGCTCTAAAGCTAGGCCACTGATCATCACACGCTCCGTCATAGGTTTCCCTCTCACGCACCGAATATTATAGAAACACTCACCGTCGTCGTCTCCGTCGTCCACAGTACCTTCGTCTACGTATTTCACTTTACCCTCACTAGGGCACATTTTACGCAAATGGCCTTTATTGTTACAATTTTAACATTTATACTTTTTGTAACGACACTGATTAGAACTATGATTTGTAAAACCGCACACACTGCACTTTTCCTTTTTGGAGATATTGAACTCGTCGTCGGGGCCTGCGCCGGCGCCGCTGGCGCCTGGTGCTGCCTGCGACGAGGCCTGGCGCGCACAGCGCACGCTCTCTGCCAAGTCGATGGCCTTCGCAAGGGTCAGCTCCCGCTGGTCCTGCACGAAAAGTTTGTCCCGTTCGTGTCCTGGTGCCATGCCCATGATGAATTTGTCCAGCAAGGCCTCCTCCAAATTCTTGAATGCACAGTGAGTTAGATTTGATTGAGAGCCAATCCTCTAATCCTGGCTGCCCATTGAGTGTGCAATTCACCTGGTCGCTGTGTTGCCGAATAGAATACTGATTTGCAAACCCAAACCTTTTTGGCGTGAAGTGGTCGTCGAGAATTTCCACTATCGCTTCGTAACTCAATTCTTCAACCTGTCTGGGTAGCGCCAGGTCACAAGCTAGCTTGAACGTAGATTCACTCAGGGATGTTAACAATATCGCCCTTCTTTTGATTGTGGCCTTGTCCGTTTCTGAGGTTATGTCGTTTGCGATGAACCACTGATTTAATCGCAATTTGAAACTATTGCACTCCTGTGACAGGTGGTCGAAGGTGGAAAGAACGAAGTCGCAACCGTAGACATTTTTTTGAAAAATGTGAGTCCGTTCGTCGCCACGTGTTAGATACGGAAGTGACAGGGTAGTAGTACGTCAATCAAACTCGCTAGTATGTTGCACACTGATATATTCAATAAGTAACCCGCACGGCGCGGCCGGCGGGGAGGTGCGGGGCGCGGCCCGCACTCCTGCGCTCGGCATACACAAGTTTCTTTTTTGTTAAAAAGTATTTTATTTTTGTATTTTTAGTGATGACATTTTATACGTAGGTATTATAAAATATGGGTATACCTGAATACGAAATGATACAATTGCGTGGACTTATTTCATCATCCTTGTCCTCCTTGATCCTCTGATCATCAATCAGCTGACCAATAAATCATCATCTGCCTAGCCTTTTCCCAACTTTATTGGGGTCGGCTTCTAGTCTCACCGGATGCAGCTACTCAGCTGCATGTATAATAGGCAGTCGCTCCATGTATAACACTGGTACTCACCAGTGTTATACATGGAGCGACTGCCTATCTGACTTCCTCAATCCAGGTTATCCGGGCAACACGATACCGCTTGGTAAGGCTGGTTGACAGATTTTCTAGCTTCTGACAACCCGTAACGACTGCTAAAGATGTACAAATGACAGCCGAGACCAACAATTTAACGTGCCTTCCGAAACACGGAGGAACTAGTTATAACATAGATGGTCAGACATCCATAGACCGACCGCGTCTAGCGTAGCTTAACCTTTGATCGGTCGACCAGTGCGGCTTTTAATTAAAGAATACATTTATGTATAAATCAAACTTGAATACGAGTACTATGTGCTTCTAGTCGCGAAAAAATATTTAACTACTAACTATGATAGGAGTGTACAGACGTGATGTTATTATGTGTGATTGCTTAAACAATGCATATTTATGCGAAAGCAGCGATTGCGTTTGAATTGCCATCATTTTTTGAAGAGTTCCGTTGTCTATCTCCCAAACCAATCGTCAGATCTACATAATATGAAATTTATATGGGACCATTTCGGAATAAACCCCTTTCGAATATATTTGACGGAGTTATGCCCGAACATACATAAAAAACATACATCCGAATTGAGAACCTCCTCCTTTTTTGGAAGTCGGTTAAAAAAGTGCTGAATAATTACAGTGGCCTCATTTACAGCCGAATAAACAAAAATAAACCAATAGGGAAAAACGTTACACGCACACCGACACCATATTGAAATGTATACCTGAAATGAAATGATATTTATTTCTGTAAATAGGTTTAAAAAAAAGTAAAAAATACTTTAATACGTCATAAAATGGAATAAATAAATAATTAGATTTAGATTAGGTCGGTGTTTCCCTACCTGACTACTCTGAGAAGAAACACAGAAACAAACTCTCTTTTTAAGTCCAGAAATTATCTTGGTGAGATCGTGTGACCTACATAGTGAGGTCAACTACATAGGGCTCTATGGTTTTACGGCTTGGACAGTGCCGGATTTATCATAGAAGCTGAAAAAGCTGAAGTTTAGGGCGGCAATATTAGGCGGGGCGGCAAAATTGGTACAGGAAAAAAGTAAGGCTGTCACGAGGTGAGCCTGCCGCTGCCGCTTCGACTGACTTCGTGTCAGTTAGGTTCTTAATATAGGTACATACCTGCCTACTTTACTGTAAAGTACAACAAAAAAATATAGATAAGTATGAAAAAATGTTTAGTAATTAAACTTTACTTAGAAAATATTATTTATTTATTTATAAAGAAGAAAAGACATGACGAAGCACCCGACGAAGTCATTGAAATGACATCAAGTGAAAATTACAGAGTAAATACATTTCTAGTACTAATCGACAGACTAATATTAGAGTTAGAAAAGCGACAAGAAGCGTACAAGGGCTATGACAAAAAAGAATATTCCTAACCAAAATTCATAAAGAGATTCTTCGTCTTTCTAGCACCACATGTGTATAATAAAATAAATAAATCCATAAATATTTTTTCTCTAAACAAATTCCATTATAAAAAGAAGGCATATGAATTTTTAATGAAACTATCATACGAAGACACTGAAAAATTTATTCAATTAATCTTATATTTTTGTTTGTATACCTATATCTGTATGTATATATTATATGTATATTCACTCGACTCCTGTGCATTTATCATGTAGACATATGTATACACTCACACTTACACACACACACACACCCTCTCATCCTCACACACACACACACACAAAATTGTTAGTAATTTAAGTTTAGTTTACCTCAATTTCTTATTTCTCTTTGATTTGTAATGGTCCTAAACTCTAGTGTCTTGCTAATTTAGGTTACCTAGTGTATTGTTTCTGAGCGGAAACGGCGCTGTTACATGAGATACAGGCTCACGCCTAGTTCAGCTGCGGATGCTCATTCTTGTATTTATAATTAATTCGAAAGCCTAATATTTGTAAGAATGTACTGTACCTACCTACTGTTTTGAGTAAATAAATATTATTATTATTATTATTATTAAAATGAGTGGCTTATCCCAGGCGACTCTTAAGGAACAAGCTAAAAGAAATCTATATTAATGATTTAGAATCTGACTTCGTGCAGGAATGTGTACATGTTAAATGTCATCTTAAGTCAGAAAAAAAATTGAATAAACCGGACTCAACATCTTTATTAGGTCTATCTAGGGAATGCATATCTCGCGAGATTGGGGCTCAAGCGAGATACCGCGAGTTTATGAATAACAATAATGCGAGATCTCGCCAATTTCGAGATCTCTTGAGATTAACGAGAGAGAAAACTTATGCACACACCTAATAGTAAACTTTGACGTACGTGTCGCAACTCCGTCCGCGGCATCCGCGCTTCGAATAAGACAACAATATTTTTTTATGCTCGAGTACAATCTCGTTAAACTCGCGAGATCTCGCCCTTTTTTCGTCCGAGATCAATCTCGCTAAAAAAAGGCCGAGATCTCGCGAGAACAAGCACTCGGGAAGAACGAGATTGCATTCCCTAGGTCTATCCACAAAATTTAGAGAACGTTTACCCGAACTTAGATATAGTTCTTCGACTGGCATTATGCACACCAGCCACCAATTGTTCTGGTGAGAGAAGCTTTTCTTGCTTAAAGCGGGTAAAAAAATAAAGATCCTCTTTAAGCCAGGAAAACTTAAATTCTATAGCCCTTTTATCCATAGAGTCTGAATTAATTAATAGGATTTCATACGACGATGTCATCGATGATTTTGCTGATTCCAAATCACGGAAAAAGAATTTTAAGTACGTAGCGTTTTTTGAAAATACATATATTCAAATGGAGATACTAATAGTGACGTACTTAATGATTGTTGATTTCAATTTATTATTGTTTTTAAAATTTGCAATAAAAATCATTTAGTAACGTTACATACGTTAATAAATACTCACAGGCTGGCAGCATTGGCACGTTGAATGGCAATACTGATTCTTTGGCCAAAAAAAAGGCCAGCCCTCTGGTCATGTGAAGAGTCGACCAAACGCTTCCCGATTTTTCGAAAAACTAAATGGGCACACGGACCCCATGGCCCTAGTTTTTCAACCACCTAACGGCTCAAACATAACTTTCAATCAGGTTGTTGTATTTTCGCCGTTTGAGGTTTTCTGCACCTGCTGGTCTCTTCCCATCGTCGCGTGCCAAGCCGTTATAATAGCTGGTACCCCGGCAATGGGCAAGAGCACGACGGATGATGTCATTAATACTGGCGGCGTGAAGGGCTATACGACCTGCGCTCTTACTGCAGGATAGGCCATGGTGTAGGAGGCAATCGACTGCTTCACCGCATTGATAACGATGTGGAGCCCCGCAAGGAGTGCCCAGACGCAGACATGTAGCGAGCAGGAAGGTAGTGTCACCCAGCATGGTGCCCATGTTGGGTGACGGTAGAGCTTGAAGCCAAAGGCCTGACTCTCACGCACCCACAGCCAGCAGGCGGGCACGCTCAGCAGTATTTGTGTACGTATTAATAAGATTATTCCGTACTACTGCAGAGCGGCTCATCTCACTGTCTCTGGGAAGATGGGTTCACGGGCCTGTCTGTATCCGGGCAAGTCACTTTCCAGGCGTTCACCGCATCCTTTATTAACGTTTATCGAATGTGCGTTATTTTGATTTAGCAGATTTAAGACTAAAACCTGACATTGGTAACTGTGCACCTGGAGCTGTCTAACTCGTGTCGGTTGACAGTACTTGAATTTACCCACTCGCGTACCTGCTCCGCACCCCGCCGCCGCCAACCAAGTACTGGACTTGGATTACTTACCTATCTTCCTTAGCCCACCACACCTTAAAGTGCAGTAAAAACAAACTAGATTATTTCCTAAAAAAACGGAATTAACTTTATTGTCAACAGTGTATCTAATTTTAGAATTCAGTAGGAGCGTCTAAATTTTAATAGCTTTGGGGGGGCAAATGTGTAAATCCAGCACTGGGCTTGGACTGTACAATATTTCACATAGGCTCAAAGACTTCATGTAGGGTGCTTCCCTAACATAAGTAATGTCAATGCAGATGTAAAATGTCAATGTAATGCAGAATGTCAAATTAAACTTAAATGCATAAAATGTCAGTGAATGCTCAAGGGGATGAATCTAAATAAAAATGCAAGTTGTCCGACTCAAACCACATCTAATTGAACACTAAAATGTAAGATACATAAAATGCATAGAACAATGCAATATGTCAGTGTCAATGCACTGCCAAATGTAGGTCGCGTCCAAAGACTTTCACCATACGTAATCCACCCAAACTACTTACTCCAAAACATTGCCTTATTCCTCACAATTGTACTGGAATAGATAACTAATTGTGTACCTCTAGAACGTGTCAACAATGTGAAATATTTAGGATTAATTATAGACCAAAATTTATCCTATAAGGCACACATTAAAGCTTTGTCGGGACGAGTAAGAAAACTCATTTATATCTTTAAGACATTGCGACATCTTGCTGATCTCAAATTATTAAAACAAGTTTATTTCTCTCTTTGTCAATCCATTATTAATTACGGCATAATTGTATGGGGAGGAGCTACCAAAACTACTCTAAAAGGCCTTGAGATAGCTCAGCGTGCAATACTAAAAGTTTACACTTTCCGTCCAATTCGCTTTCCCACAAACATTTTGTACAACTCATGCGAAGTCCTTACAGTGAGACAATTGTTCTTACTCAACATTGTACTAAAACAACATGGTGAACTTACATATGACACTGATCTCACAAAGAAACGCAGAAAACATGACGTTGTGGTCCGCACACATAAACCCAAAACCTCTTTCATAAAGAGATTCTTCGTCTTTCTAGCACCACATGTGTATAATAAAATAAATAAATCTATAAATATTTTTTCTCTAAACAACTTCCATTGTAAAAAGAAGGCATATGAATTTTTAATGAAACTATCATACGAAGACACTGAAAAATTTATTCAAATAATCAGCTAATATTTTTGTTTGTATACCTATATCTGTATATATATTTATGTATATTCACTCGACTCCTGTGCATTTATCAAGGAGACATATGTATACACTCACACTTACGCACACACACACACACACAAAATTGTTAGTAATTTAAGTTTAGTTTAGTTTACCTCAATTTGTTATTTCTCTTTGTTTTGTAATGGTCCTAAACTCTAGTGTCTTGCTAATTTAGGTTACCTAGTGTATTGTTTCTGAGGGGAAACGGCGCTGTTAGCTGAGATACAGGCTCACGCCTAGTTCAGCTGCGGATGCTCATTCCCTTATTTATAATTAATTCGTAAGCCTAATATTTGTAAGAATGTACTGTACCTACCTACTGTTTTGAGTAAATAAATATTATTATTATTTATTATTAAAGTGCAAATACGCGAGCCTACTGGCTAACTTATTGTAATATATATGTCGGAGAAGCATTATTCTCGTTAACATCATCATCAGTGGTTGCGGGCTTAGTGGGCGTCATTAGGGTAAAATGCGAGCACAAAACACAATTATCACTGCTTCGTACTATTTTATTTTAGATTTAAATAATATTCACTTTACAATAACGTCGAGACAATAATTTAACCGTTAATACCGAGCAGCGGGTTCAGGGCACCGATCTTACTTTAAGTCTAGTTTTTTACCACTCAACTCAACGATCCAACTCGATCTGTCGCTATCACCCAAAAGAATGCGTGGCAAAAACTGTCCACCTCCCTAAAGCAAAAGATGGCGCCTCGACCCCGCTCGAGGCACGTGCTCTGCTCTGATTGGTCGTTACGTGAATTGCAATATTCATAACTTTTATTTGATTAATAAGGTTTTTAAATCATAGAAAAATTTAACAAATCAAATTAAATTAAATTACGAATTCTAAAAGTAATTACAATGTAATTGTGCATTATACATGCAAACAATAATCAACCCGACTTATAGCTTCCTCCGACATATATATACTATAAATAAATAATTATACTTACAAAGTTTTTTTTATACATACATATAACTAATATAGGAAGATACTAAACTAAACGTTAACATTAACTAACACACTAACTTAACCTAATTATAACTAGACCTTTACTCTATGTACCATAATAATATTAACAATATATTCTTACATCTAATCGAACTCAAATCCATATCTAACCGGTTTCTTGCGAATACGGATGGGACGGTTCACGGAATCCGGGACGGTCGCGGCCGTCGGCGATGATTTACTACCGCCTGGTGGTGACGATGGTGCCCTACGGGTTGGTGAGGTCTTAGTGGCTGCTGTATCCACCGCGTCACTCACTACTGGGCCGTTGCCCCCGACTTCGCCCCTACTCGTCCCCTCACGAACCCTTGGCTCCGATATACTTGAAGACAGCTGTTGCTGTTGCGGTTCAACGACATCCCCACTCACTTGTCCCTCGGACATTACGTCTGGGTACATTATACTTGAACGTCGAGTTCTATGCCTAATTTGATCGCTATGCCGTGTGAGAAGTCAATCATCATCGCTGTTTACTACATACCTACGTGAACCTTGTTGGTTTACTACCGTTCCTTTTAACCACTTGTCTTTGCTACCGTAGTTGCTGGCCCATATCGTATCACCAACGGTGTGTTGCAATGGTTCAATGCCCGAACTCGTCGACTGCTGACGCTGCACCCCTTCCACCCGGTCCTGACGCGCGCGGTCTGCGCGCAAAAGATCCAACCGGGAACACAACGGCCTACGTTGCAACAGCATGGCGGGACTTTCCCCTGTAGTGCTTTGAATACTATTTCTATACGCTAGTAGGTATGTCTGTAAAGCTGTGTCGATGTCTACTGCCTCTCGGACTGCCTTTTTTATTTTTCGCTGCCCCGTTTGAAGCTGGATGATATACTGGGGAATACGACTGCTTAATACCGTTCAATCTTAAGAATTCTCCTAACTCGGTACTAGTAAATGGTGGGCCCTGGTCGGATACAACCTCCAAAGGCAAACCGAATCGCGCAAATAATGACCTCATAACCTTTAATGACTGCCAAAGCATTTGTTTTATTCATTTCAAAAATTTCAATCCACTTTGTACTGGAATCTATAATTACGAAAAACGTTTTTCCCTGGTATGGGCCTAAAAAGTCTACATGTAATCTACTCCATGGCTGGGCTAAATACGGCCAACTACGTGGTGCAGCCTGCGGCGGCGCAGCTGCTTCCATAGCACATGTTTCGCAAGAGCGGCATGTCGATTCGATGTCTGCGTCTATATTGGGCCACCACACAAAACTTCGAGCAATCGACTTGGTCTTAACTATGCCCATGTGGCTAACATGAAGCTCTTTTAGTATTGTGTCCCGAAGAGTTGGTGGTACCACAATTCTATAGCCCCACATAATACAACCCCGTTCCACATATAATTCGTGTCGCCTATTAAAGTACGGTTTCATCAGCTCGTCTGTGCAATGCGCCCGCCACCCTGACTGTACGCTCACCATCACTCTACTAAGCACCTGATCCCGCTCTGTTGCTAGACGTACATCATCATTCGTCACCGGCAAAAAACTTTCTGCAAAATTTAAATAGGTATATTCACGCCCGATTTTATTCTTATCCGTTGGTTGAGGTAATCGCGACAATGCGTCGGCACAGTTTTTAGCAGACGCCCGAACCGGAATGCCTACTTATTCCCAAAAATGTATGTTAAGGGTTTGTGGTCTGTTCTTAAAATAAACTTCCTACCGTACAAGTACTGATGGAATTTTTTAACACCGTATATAATCGCTAATGCCTCCCTGTCTATTTGAGCATACGATCTCTCCGCGGAGTTAAGTGCGCGTGACGCGTATGCGATTGGGCGTTCGCCTTCCGACGTAATGTGTGAGATGACGGCGCCTATCCCCATGGCGCTAGCGTCTGTCGTCAGCACAAGCGGTAGCTCCAGGGAGTAATGCACCAGCACTTCACTCGTGCTCAGTGCCCGCTTAACCCGAGCAAAGGCTACCTCACAAGCATCGCTCCATACGTACTTCACCCCGGCACACAACAAATTATACAATGGGTTAAGGATCGAACTTACATTTTTTTTAAATTTACCATAATACATGACCATCCCAATGAAAGCTTTCAACTCCGATATGTTCCTCGGTATCGGAGTTTTAGCAATTGCTTCCCCTTTATCTTTGCACGTGTGAACACCTTCCTTACTTATTACATACCCTAAATATTCGAGCGATTTCACAAAGAAAGAACATTTTTCTTTTATTACTTTCAAGCCACTCGACTTCAGGCGTTCAAAAACTTTATGTAGGCTACTTAAGTGTTGGGGTGTGTCCTTTCCTGTTATAATAATATCATCTAAAAAAACTCCCACGTGGGGTATATCTGCAAACAATTGTTCTAAACGTCGCGCGTCGTTGAAATATTCCTGGGCTCGACGACAGCCCATACACTAATCGTTTATACATGAAAAGCCCCTTATGTGTGTTAATTACCGCGTATCTCCTAGTATCATCCAGTTCAAACTGAGCGTACGCCTGTGACAAATCGATTTTACTAAATCTTTCGCCTCCGTGCAACCGAAACAAAAGATCTTCTACCTTAGGCAATGGATAACGGTCGACTTCTAACACTTTATTTAAGGTTAGTTTGAAATCGGCGCAAACTCTAATGATACCATCTTTCTTGACGACCGGCACGATTGGTGTTGCCCAGTCTGAGTGGTGGACGGGAGTGAGGATGTCGTCGCGTGCCAGCTGTTCCAGTGCGCGCTCAACCGGCTCCCGCAGCGCGTACGCCAACGGGCGCGCGCGCAGGAAAATCGGCCGCGCCCCCTCGCGCACGCGGATGCTCACTTGTCCTCCCGTGAACCGCCCCAGGCTATCCGCAAACACCTCACCGTATCTGGAACTGAATTCCGAGAAATCAAAATTCCGATTATTATCGATTTTATTATAATGCATAGTCGACACCGATATATTTAGCTCCGCCAACCATTGTCTACCTATTAAAACGGTATTTCCTTTGTCAATAACATATAAATCCAATATCTTTTCAGTGTTATTATATTTAACAACGGGTTTAATAACACCTACAGGCCTAACTAGTTCACCCGTGTAATATCTTAAAACCAACTTAGCGGGTTTAATACTTAAACTGGAAAACATTTCCTGATATAATTGGTAATTAATGCATGAGATTGCACTCCCCGTGTCACATTCCATTCTTAAGTCACAACCGTGCACACTTACAGAAATCATAATAGGTTGACACTGTCCAAGTGATAAGCGATTAATAGGTACTATTACCTCGTCACTGTCGCTCCCCGTCGAGTACCACACCTGTCGTCGCTGCCATGCCCGTCTTCTTGTATGTTATTTAAGAAATTATTCTTGGTCAACTTCGGACACATCCTTTTCAAATGTCCCTCCTGGGTACAAATTCTACACACATACAGTTTGAATTTACACGTATTCGAATTGTGTTTGCCTCCACAGACTTTGCCTTCCTCATTTTTAGTGGCCGCTCGAAGTAAGTTGTAATCCGCTCCGCCTATGGTACTTGGACCGCCGCCGCCGGATTATCGTGAGTCACGCGTCGAGCGAGTGTTTCGCCTCGCGGACGGCCGATAGCCACCGCCGCCGCCGCCTCCCCACGCCCCGCGCCTTCCTCCGCCGCCGTCATGCCCGATCTTATGAACGGGTATGGACTCCGCATCCGCTGCACTGCCGCCGGTCCTTCTCGTACCGTCTTCCACTATTGCCGCGTTTGTCTCAGCCGCCTCCATCGATAAGGCCAGCTTATACGCCCGGTCGATACTGATGCTGTCGTCTTCAGTAAACAACTTCTGCCGAATGTCATCGTTTACTAATCCGCACACAAATTGATTTCTCATATTTTCTTTTAAACTGTCCGCCATTAAAGAACAATCTTTACTCAGTCTTTTAAGCTCCGAAAAGTACGTCGCGATATTTTCACCAGGTTTTTGAATCCGTTGCCGAAATATGAACCTCTCAGCGAGCATACACGGTTTGGGGTTTAAGTGTCCTTTCATTACCGCTATTAACTCCGAATAAGTCTTTGTGGATGGTTTAACGGGTGTGCATAAATTAACCATTAACTCATATGCACTATTACCAATGACAGTAATTAAAGTTGCGACTTTTAATTCACTTTTTACACTGTTGGCAATAAAGTACTGATCTAATCGATCCACATACGTGTCCCAATTGTCTTTCGTTAGGTCAAACGCACCGATCCTTCCAACCGCCATTTTAAGTCCGTAATTTAACTTTACACCGCACAGCTCGCACGAGAAAAAAAATACACACCACCGCACCTTTAGAGTTTTCTGGTCGCAACATAAAATTTACACGCGTGAAATTACTTAATCGTCGCCACTGAAGAATCTCTGGACACTGGGAACCCCGGGGAATCGGCTGTAGTAAAACCCATTCAATCGACGAATCGACAATTGACGTTATCCCAGCCCACACGACAAGCTTAGGGCTGTGAAGTGGACGTTCATGCAAGCGTCGGGTATTAGTCTCGGATCGGAACCGACAATTTTGCTTGTTCACATGGCCATTAAGGTGAAAATTAGCCTCATCACTAAAAATCACGTTGTTCAAATTGTTGAACCGCTCGAGCATCAAATTGACAAAGTTAAGTCGGTTATTGGCATCATTGGGTTTTAATTCTTGGACTATCTGAATCTTTTTTTTTTTTTTTAATCTTTATTTATTTAGAGGCTTTTACCTTACAAAAGTACGTCAGCCTCATCACACCCTAATCTAGCTTATTATTACACATACTTATATTAAATAAAAACTAAATATATTATTGCGTAAGGGAAGGCGATAGCGATGCAGCAACCATTTCATAAATCAGTTTCGCTTCTCCCGAATAAGGTGTAGATAATATTCTAATGAAAGCCCCAACATTATACAAATTAACTTTCAATTCCCGCATCACTATCTCCCTCTCTTTCCTGTTCTTTTCACATTCCACAAGCAAATGTTGGACATCCTCGACTTTGTTACATACTTGGCAATTAGGGAAATCGACTTTCTTCATTAGGTATCCAAATTTCCTGGATGGAAAATGACCAGAACGTAATCTATGTGCCATAACGACATACGACCTCTTTGTATGATTTTCAGCGAACCACGGGATGCGAGGAGGCTCACTTTGCATAGTCTTGTACCATATGCCTTTTTCTGTACACTTCCTGTCGAAATACTCTTTGAACCGATTGTAACATAAGCTTTTGTAATAGACCGATTTGTAATAGATAGTTATATGCACGGATAGCAAAACCACTTTTGCTATCCGTGCATATAACAATGTTTTGATTCACAGAAAGTGTCGCATCATTAACCCTTTAACGCGCAACATAGTTTTGGGTAAAAAAATGTAAATTTTATTATTAATATATGTTGTATATGACTCAAATATGTCCAAAAAAATAATATAAAAAATTATTATTTATCAGTTTTTGAGAAACTATACGTTGAGTATTCTCAACATTACGATAAACTCAGGAATCAATATGTAGAAATAGTAGTTGAGTATTTTCAACAACATCCATTAACGATTAATGTACTTTTGTAATAAAACCAAACAAAAAAAAAACAAATGACTTTATTGTGCAACATGAAAATTATAAAAACAATTCCTCTTACTTACTAAACACAGCCTCATTGAGCATTTGGTACAATTAATGTTAGTGTATCCATTTTTACAATATTTGCACCTACCATAGGGTACGAAAACGGGTAAATGCCCGGTATTATCAAATCGTATTGCATCGGGAGGGCGACGTGTTGCAGGCGTTTTTATGACATCTTGAGGATTATTAATATTGCTTATTTTTTCCTTGCTGACTCTATTTTTTTTCAATAATTCGGTGAATATTTTAATTCGGAATGTCTTCAATGGCAGGCACTTATTTCCCGATTGCTTTAGATCCCTCTTATATAGTAACCAGGCATTATTTACACAAATATCTAAGGCTTGTGAGAAAATAGCCATATACCATCTTTTAGTCTTGAAAGTGCTGCGGTATATTGCAATTAACATGTCTGCTAAATCGACACCTCCCATATGCATGTTATATTGTTTAATAATTTGGGGACAGTCGACTTCTACCCTGGACTTCGATTCCTTACAGTACCGCTTTATTTTTTCAATAGGATAAGAGTCCACAAACGAACTGGCTAGAGTGACGCATTTATTGTCTTGCCATTTGACAACAGCAATTTTATTAGTATTGCAAACCGCTTGTTTTCTTGCGCCACGACCTTTCTTCGATAATTGTTTATCGGTGGGCAACTTGTCTGCACATCCTCTCAGCCTGTTATTTTTGATGGTCCCTAAACTAAATATCCCGTATTCTTCACGCAAGAAATGGATTAACTCTATTGAGGTAAAAAAGTTGTCGAAGTACAAAATTGACGGTCTTTTCTTAATTGTCTTCGCAAGAGCTAGGACAACTTTAGCCCCTAAACCAAGGCTGTTTTCTAGATTGGTGAACGATATTCCCCTAAACGTATCTTCTCCTCCGTAGGGTAGGAAATCGTACACCAATCCAGAAACTCCGGCTCTAACAAAAATCTTAAACCCCCATTTTTTTGGTTTCTTGGGAAGGTATTGTCTTCGGCTTCCAGCACGAGTTCCTTTGTAAGGCACCATCATCTCGTCGATGCTATATCGCCCTTCTTCTTCCACGGATAAACAATTGCGTCTAATTTTCTCAATAAGTGGACGGATCTTAAAATAACGGTCGTCATTGGTGTTATTATTATCGGCAAAATGGAGGTACTTCCTGATTTGCTCATACTTCTTCAGAGGAATAATATCTGCTATAGGAGCATACCTTAGACTTCTACTCCAATAGTCCCTGTATGATGGCATTGGGACTACCCCCATTAGGATCGTAATAGCCAAAAAGTCACAGACGTCATCTCTTGTCATATTTATGCATTTCGAAAGGCCACACTGAACGGAGCATAAATTTGTTTGTTCTATTATAAGATCAATAATATCTTCAGAAAAAAATGAAAAAAAGTAATCAAGGGGGGATTTAGAAACTGTTGGTGTGGTAAAATTAAATTCTTCTATAGTTGCAACGTGTTGAAATTTACATGTCTTCCATTTAAAATCAAGTGGTTTTCTCACATATTTTTTTACTCTTTTCGACGCAATAACAGGCTTATTAGCTGATTTTCTCTTGGAACGGGTATTTGGTTCTAATGGAGAAGATATAAATGGTGAATTTAAAATTGGTAGATCTGTACTGCCACCTGACGGAAACATCTCATTTATTAGAGGGGTCAAAGGAACTGTGTCTTCTTCATACGGGAGTATTGGTGAATCTGGTGAAGTAGTTATCTCATCGTTGTCGTCTAATATATTCAATCTTTCCAAAGAGGAATCTACTGACCTCGGCTCTGAACTATAATCGGATTCTTCATTCACCGCACCTATGTTTTGGGGCTTCGGAATCAGATCTTCATCTTCTGATGTATTGCTACTGTCCGAAGGAGCACGTACTGGTGGCACCATTGCCATGATGCGCTTGGTACGCTCCCATCGTGGCTTAATCTAAGAAAAGCAAATAACAAAAGCTTGCAAATCCCATTCCGACACCAAAGCAAACTAATAACATACACACATTCACAAATAAACAATATACAAACATAAAAAATTAAAATAAAGTAATAATCATACAGATATATACCTTAAATAAATAGTTTTGTAAATAAATATTTAATATACCAAATGCCGTGCAGAGTTGAATATACTCAACATAGATATACACATCTATTTTGTTCATAGTTGATCAACGTTGAGAATACTCAACGTCAAAAAAGTAGTTGTTATAACTTGCTAGGCAAAACAGTTCAGTATCCAATAAATAGCAAAACACAAAGAGACGTTATATTGGAACATAATAACTATTGGTTAATAGTGCAAATCTGTCAAAAAACGGTATTAATTAAAATATCTTACCGCACGTCCGCGAGTGGCTCCATTACCCGGTGCCATTTTGTCGAATAATGTCAAATTTTGCGCACAAACTGTCGTATGTCATCTGTCACTTGTTGCGTTTAGATTATACCACTAATTTAATGTAGAAACAACATTCACAAACGAAGTATTTACGTCAAAATATATTTTTTTTTGGGACGTTGAGAATATTCAACATTTCGAATTAAGGCGCTACCCTCACCAAATAACCTTGAGCATTCGTTCCCTCTTCGCCGCACCCCGCCTCTATAATATTTCGTCAAGCAGTACTGGCGCCATCTAGCGAGCATCTTACAAATACAAGTAAAAATCGCAGACCTAAGAATTCATAGACATGGCATCCAATTTTTTTTTTTTTTTTATGAAACGGTTAATGGTTCGCCATAATAATTTTGGTCATGATGAATTCTGTGACTAATTGACTATGCAACTTACCTACGTTTATGAATACAGTGTAAACTCCATGTAACGTCACTCCATTTAACGACAAACTCCCTTAAGCGTCGAAATCAATTCGCTTTGATTGGTTTAGCTTGTCTTTCATACAATGTTTCACTCTACATAGCATTACACCCACTCTTAATAACGACAACAATTGAGTAATAAAAAGTACCTTTTAAGTTGCTAAAATTAGTAAAAACTGCGCAGTGTGTACGATCTATTGTCGCTTTATTATCCTAGCCCGCAATAAACTCGACTGTCGGCATCATGCATACCGAACTTTCTAAGAAATTCGTTCTTTTGTTTACAAATTGGGATTGCTTGTACGTGTAGACTGTTGTTGACCATGACTCATAAGTAGGAGTCATGGATTATCTATACCTTATCATATTCTTAGTTACTCACAAACTTTCAAACTGTAAACATGGCTGATAAAAGAAAATCACTGTGTATTGACTAACGAAAAATATGGCACAAAGCGCCCCACGCTTTTTTAACAATGATATTAATATTTTTCGTTCATTATTATTATTTTCTACCTATGTTGAAAATTATTTTACACTTTTTAGTTTGATATGCTATGAAAGCGTGTTTTTTAGTTTTTTTAAACTATATTTTTTAGATTTAAGATTAGTTCAGACGGTGGGTGATTGATAAAAGTAGAAAAATTAAATAACAAAGTCAATTTTATCATCATTTATTAGATTTCAGTAGGTATCTACCTATGCAGGGTCAAATAAAATTACCTAGCGAAACTCTGTAGACGTGATATCGGCCGCTGGTACTGTTAATGAACTGAAAAACCCTGTTTTTTATGTTTCATCGTTCTTAGATATTAGTACCTATCAGTTTATACAAACAACAATTTTATGTTTTAATTTGATATTTCACTAACTGTCGATGACTTCACAAAAAACATCTTACTATGTTGTTTTTTATACGACGTGTAACAGAAAAGGTGTAGTGTAGTTGTAGAACAATTCGGGTTTCAGCTATGAGGTCATGTTCTGTGAAACTGCATCCAAGTGGTCCATGGTTTGAAATACGTTTTAATTCGGAAAGGAAGTGTCTGACATCAATAATTCTTCTGTTTATAACTTTTTCCCAACTTTCTGCTTCTTCCTCGTATGAAATTTGAAACTAAAAAAAAATCTTTTATTATGTATCCAAAAAAGTCAAATTAGAGTAATTCACGGTTTATTTTTTTTTTTCAACTTTCTTCCAAGTGCAAAAGTTGGAGCGGAAAGTTTAAGAAACTTACCTCTTCAATGTTTTTATCGTTTTTTTCTGTATTTTCTGATTCCGTCAAGTCTGGTACAAAATCGTCTTCCGTACTACAAAAGAAATATATTGCATAAAGATGATTGATATATATATTTTTTTAAGTTTTGATGACTGTAGATGATCGAGAAAAGGATTATAATCATCTAATACTTACTCATTATTGCTTTTTTCTTTCGATTGTATATTAGAAATCTCAATTAGAGGTAGCTGTGCATCAGTTTGGTGGTCCTTTGAACTGTAAAAAAATAATTATTTTAAAATATATTATATCTCAAATTTACACTCCAAAATTAATACATGACAAACACTGAACCATGTAAGTACTGAATCAATGTGAATGTTCCTGTCTGTAGTTTCATAGCTCTATGGCACGCGTATGATAAGGAACATTTAGTACAAAGATTCATTTTTATTTGTTTTTAAATTATAAAGATGAGATGTTATTCACTTCGCTAACTACCTACTCCCATGTTAGACCAGTACTTAGTGGGTTTATTCTATTTTTGATAGATACATACATACATAGATTTGAGGGATACATACGCGCTATCAACGTAATTTTGTTGAGAATCTTTAGATGTTGTTGGTGTTTCTTCTTGACTATTTTGTCCTGGTCTTTTAGCCCGGCTACAAAAAAAAAAGATTAATAAACGAATTGCATTGATTTATTGTAATAATTAAAAACATGTTCTCATTCATTAGCCCACAATCGTATGTGCAATATTGGTGCACTGGATTTTCAACGCACAACAAAGTACGTAGAGTCGAGATTCCAAGAATATGTTTTTACTAAGCGTTAGGCTGCAATTGTTGGATTCTGAACGCTCGACTAACCACCGAGAGTTGAAAACCCCTTGCGCAATAAAATCCCGTCCTAATAATAGGTCTTTACCTATGAAATTGCCGTTTTGTATGACAAAATTTAAATGAATTTTTTTCATGTATTTTTTATTTGTATTAATCGAAGTAATCACCCATGCAATCAATGCATCTTTGCCAACGCAGTGGCAGTTTATTGATGCCCTTCTTAAAGAAATCAGCTGGACGGGAGGCAACAAATTCTTCAAAGGCATTTTGTACTGCCTCTCGGGTATTGAATTTTTTTCCCGCCAAGAAGTTATCCAAATTCTGGAAAAAGTAGTAGTCTGTAGGCGCAAGGTCTGGTGAGTAGGGCGGATGACGGAGAGCTTCCAACCCCAGTTCTTGCAACTTGGAGACCGTCTGCTGTGCAGTATGAGGTCGCGCGTTGTCGTGCAGGAGCAACGGAGACGAGCGATTGACCAATGCTGGTTGGAGATGTGCCAGCTTCTCCATCATTGTGTTCAATTCTTCACAGTACACATCTGCAGTAATGCTCACCCCGTTTGGTAAGAAGCTGTGTTGAATCACACCGGCGCTAGACCACCAAACAGTGACCATCACTTTTCTTGGGGTAAGTTTTCGTTTAGGGCATTGTTTAGGTGCTGAACCAGGATCCAACCAACTTGCTGAGCGCTTGCGGTTATCAAACAGAATCCATTTTTCATCGCAGGTAACAATGCGGTTCAAAATTCCTTCATTTGTGTGTCTGTTGAGCAGTGCAAGGCACGTCTCGACGCGTACTTCGCGCTGGCGATCATTAAGTTCGTGGGGCACCCATTTGTCAAGCTTTTTTACCTTGCCAATTTGACGCAAATGGACCAATATTGTTTTGACGCTAACGTCGAAAGCTGCTGCTAATTCAGCCGTAGATTGTGTATCATCAGCTTCCACAATCGCCTTTAATTCGTCATTGTCGACCAAAGTCTTCGGACGACCGCGAGGTTCATTTTTCAGGTCGAAATTTCCAGAACGGAAGCGAGCAAACCAATAACAGGTAGTGCGTTGGTTTGTAGTGTTAGCTCCGTAAACGTCGTTGATGTTGCGTGCCGCTTGTGCCGCGTTGCTGCCACGACGGTACTCATATTCCATAATTACTCGAATTTTTAACGTATCAATGATGACGAAAAAGATTTAAATTCGATGAAAATGTAACACTAATCAATAAACAAATGACTACTTTTGGAAAAAAAAAACCATGTTTTTAAAATAAAATTAATTTGAAATTAGAATTCTTAGCCAAACAAAAAATATTTTGATTTGAAATGGCCAGTACTGCAGAACGGCAATTTCATAGGTAAAGACCTAATATTAATATTGATATCTCCCGCTATAATAATATATGTTTTAAATTCGTTCGAACTTGGGTTAGAACATAAATAAATTCGAGACTGCTTACCGAGCTTCGATCATCATTGCTACTTTTGCACGTCCTTGTCGCACAACTTTCTTGTACTTAGGCATTTTGGCTGTTTACACAACATTTCATACTATTGAGTTTTGCGAAAAGAACGCTATCCTTTTCGCAAAACTCAACAGTATGAAAATACAAACACAAAGCGTCCTTTCGCGATAAATAAAACAATAAATAACTAATACAAAAAAATCTATAACTAAAACAAACGTCAATAACAAAAACACACTATAAAATAAATGAAATAAATATTGCTGGACAATCCACACAGCATCATCTAGCCCCAAGGTAAGCAGAGCTTGTGTTATGGGTACTAGATGACTGATATACTTAATACAATACATTACATATATAGATATTTTTATTATAAGTACATAGGAAATACCCAGAACACCCGGAACAAATATTTGTAGATCGTACAAACATTTGTCCCAAGGCGGGAATCGAACCCGCAACCTCTTGCGTCGCAGGCGGACCTTCGCCCGCCGCGCCACATCGGTCGTCAAAATAAAACTAATATTATAATATTCTGCGTGAGCGAGTAAGTGCGCGAGCGCGTCGACGCGGCAACAAACGACACGGGTATCACCTTCGAGAGCTTGCGGCACACTAAGCCAGCGCATGAAAAACGTAGAGAATACGCTCAGATTTTAGAATAAAATCGATATAAAATCAAATTTTCGTGTTTTGAAAAAAATAAAATTAGCATTATGTTCTTTATTAAATTACCTATCCATTAGTTTAAGTATCAAATCAAAATAATGGTTACTTTACGAGGAGATGCGTGTTAAAAATCATTACTTCTCATTTCTGTAGTTTCGTTGTGACCCTTTAATTAAATATTATGTTACATATATTAAAAAAAAAAACTACCATTTTGGAGTCAAGATTACGTAGAATTTTAATGTATTTTTTATTAGTTGGTATTTCTATTGGATAAAGAGAAGTTGGCTCCTAAAAACTGCATAAAAAAGGGCTACCGCTGCGTTTTGCACGGGGACGCGCCTTAAAGGGTTAATTATTTTCTCTAGAGTTTTTGAGATTGCAACGAGTTCCATCGTCATTACCGATAAGTTTGTATCAGTGGATTTAAATAAAGCCGAAGTTCCATCACTCAAACTATAATAAATCCTAAATTGCTTAAAAAAGCCCTTGTTACCCCTGTGTTTAAAGCTGGAGACAAAAGTTGCGTAAATAACTACAGGCCAATTTCAGTTCTAACAGGCCTCTCAAAGATATTAGAAAAAATTATAAACTCTAGATTAATAAAATATCTTGAAAGTAATAAATTACTTTCTGATCATCAATTTGGTTTTAGGCCTAAAAGATCGACAAGCCAAGCTGTTCACCATCTGACTAATTTTATAAGCACTAACCTAGATAACGGCATGCACACAATAGGGATATTTTTAGACCTAGCCAAGGCTTTTGATACAATTTCTTGTACCTTGCTTTTATCCAAGCTGGAGATGATGGGAATACGGGGTGTACAATTGCAACTGTTATCTGATTACCTCAGCGACCGCCATCAGTGTGTAAAAATAGGTCAGTGCATCAGTTCTGAACTTAAAAATACCTGTTACGGAATCCCACAAGGCAGTATTTTGGGTCCTACCTTGTTCTTAATATATATAAATGACCTATGCAATTTGACACTTCAAAATGGTGTCATTATGTCATATGCGGATGATACAGCTCTACTATTCGCAGCTAAATCAACAGTCGATGTCTATGATGTTGCACAGAAAGGTTTTAATACTGTGTCTAATTGGCTTCATAAAAATCTCTTAACACTAAATATAGACAAAACAAAATACCTATTATTTACAATGAGAAACACTTATCCAACTCTTACTAATCTAAGCATTCAAGCGCATAACAATTGTAATTCACATTATGCTGACATTGCATGCACTTGTCCCACTTTAGCGAAAACAGAACATATCAAATATCTAGGTATTACGATTGACTCAAATCTGAACTTCCGCAAACACATCGATTTATTATGCAACAGAGTGCGTAAACTAATCTACATTTACAAAAACTTACGTCACATTGCCCATTTTCGATTAATTAGACAGGTTTATTTGGCTTTGTGTCAATCTATTATTACCTACTGCATAACATCCTGGGGTGGTGTCGCTAAATCAATTTTGCTGCCCCTAGAACGCGCCCAACGAGCAGTTTTAAAGGTTGCTACTTTTCGCCCATTCAGATTTCCTACACATCAGATTTATATAGCATGCAAGGTGCTAACAGTACGTCAATTGTTTGTTTTGAACGTAATCTTATTACAACACACTGAACTTTATTTTAACCCAGTACCCTCAGATAGGAGGAGAAAAGATTTGGTTTGTGCTAACCTTCGGACGAAACATGCTTTTGCTAATCGTTTTTACTTATTTTTGGGACCCTACTTATATAACCAGTTTAACAGAGTACTAAAGATTTATAGTTTAAGTTATAATAGGTGTAATCTACTAGTTCAGGAATACCTGGCAAAACACAATTATGCAGACACGGAAAAATTACTAGAAATTGTGAAATAAAGTCTGTATGTACACACTCTAATAAAAGTCTCACTGTTTACCTAATCTACTCTATCTACTTTAACATTATTCGTTAATTTATTGTAACATAATATATATCTTACATTCGATAATGTAACATAATAATTAATAATATAGAAGTCTTAATATTATATACCTAAATAGTTACTTGTTAAGTCATTGAAAATAATATGTCTTCTCTATAAGTTAGCTACTAACAAAATTTACTAATGTCCTCTTTTTAAAATGTTTGAACTAAATTGATGGCCTGAAACACAGGTTTTCATAAACCTAGCTCAGGCAGGTCTACATTATAGTTAGAATTAATTTTCCTCTATGACGATTAATGTAAATCTTAGTTTTACTTATATTTTGAATAAAATTTTTATTTATTTATTTATTTTTAATAAGCGGCACCGCATCCACTTTCACTCTTAGACCCATCAGTGAAGTACATTTTCCAACCCTGGTACTTTTCACTGAGTTCTTTGATAACATCGAATCTAAGTGATGTAACCTCATGACTGCGTTTTGCTACTTTGACACAGTCTAACTTACAACTAATTTTATCCCGTACGTTACCTGTCACCCATTTGTCCAGTGAGTACATGTCTAAAATACTAGAACAATGTATGTTACGGAGTTTACACTCATTGTATGCGGTCATAAGCAATGGTTTTTTTTTATTGTTCCAGTATCTTGTGACTGAAAGATCATTCAAGTCATCTATTAACGCGTTTTAACGCGTTTAAAGCTAAAGTTAAATCAAACCTTTGTTCTAAAGCATATTATTCGATCAACGACTATTTAGAAGACAAGAATAGTTGGTCGCTTTGTTGAACGCAGGACAATGTTGCTATGTTCTTTTACTGTTTAATAGTTCTTTATTTTTGTGTATGTTTCTTCTACTATCCATATTTTTATGTTATTGACATGATCCTCTCATTACATTGTGTGAATGAGTTGTATTGATATAATTCAGCATTGCACATGTCAGCGGGCACGCCCTTGGACTGCCTTGGAGGCTTTTTATGTATTCAGTTTAGCAGGCTTTGCTTGAGTTAATTGTCGATTTTGGTATATATAACTTTTTATTTATTTATTTTGGCATATTGGTGTGTGCTAGCTAACATGTAGCAAATTATTTAATTGAATGACGTATAAAGATGATTGACATAATTATTATTTTTGACATAATGTGTTGTATTATAGCTTCAGGTTCTTCAAACCTATCAGACAGACGTGTTGCTGGGGAGTTTGTTCCTCCACTTCTTCTTCCCAGCAAAAACACTAGGAAGTGGTGAAGGGTGGGCGTTTTGGGGGACTGTCTTATGTAAACGTCTTTGACGTTCAAAAAGTGCTGATTCTCAGCCTAATTTGAATAAATGAATTTTGATTTTGATTTTGATTTTATTAATTTAATAGTTACATTGTTCATACATGACATACTTTTAATACAGAACTTGTAAGCTAAGTAGGTATAATCTCCTAACGTACAATGGAGGAATGCACACTTCAGCTTCCATTACGTTCTCAAATACTGGTTCTGAATTTTGTCCAGTTTACTTAAATGAGTCTTTGCACTATTATCATGGGTGTACTATGCCAAATCGAATGCCAAATAATCGAATATCAATTGATCGACCACTATAAATCGAACATCTAAATACTCGAACGTTCTTAAAATCGAATGGTTAATAAATCGAACATTCAATATATCGTACACTCAATACATCGAGTGTTCAAAATATCGAATGTTTGTTTGATCGATCGTTCAACGAATCGCATATTCATTCTATCGAAATATCAACATACTGAATTTATTATCTTTTATAGGTACATTTTAATATTTTGTGTGAATTGCAATTGCACGGAGAAACTCTAATAAATCCATGTTGTTTTTATTAGATTTTATCAATACCTGTTTATAATTATTACTTCTTTTTTTTAGACTTATAATTATATTGAAAATTAATCATAGATATATTAAATGTATCATTTTATTAACATACATTAACTTTCGATAAAAATAAGTCTATTTCTGAACGAACAATAAGGTAAGTCATATTTATTTCAGGCTACCCTCATACATTGTAATATTGTTTTCACCTCTTAAATTAAATAAAACTATGTTCATCTGCAGAAAGCATTGTGACTAAGTACAAGTGAATTTTGTGAAAAATGTCTGTAGGGTATTATAAGCCAGAATTGTCCCAAAAACGCAAGTCGGTCTTAGTTTTGGATGGCTATGTAATGGCAATAAACAAGAATATTAATAACAAGTTCTACTGGCATTGTTCCTACAAATATAAATACCATTGTAATAGTACTGCAACAACAAAATTGCACGGAAGTGAGGAGCATTTGTTGGAAACCTATACAACACAGCATAATCACGCACCAGATCCTGGTAAGGTAGATGAACTACGTTTTAGGAATTCCCTAAAAAGTGATGCTACCAGATCGCTTGATAGACCGAGTCAAATTATTCAGCGAAATGAGGCCAAAATTTCGAAATCAAGTTCATGTGCTCTTCCAAACAAAAAAGCAGCATCGCAAATTATACGTCGAGCAAGAAGAAAAGAAATGCCAAAGGAACCGATTACTTTGGATGATATAAACATCCCCGATAAATTGCAGAAAGTTGATGGTGAAAGATTTTTAGGGCGCCAGATTAAGTTTGAAGAAAACTATGTTATGCTATTTGCAACGAAATCAAATTTAATATTATTAAATAAATCACAACTTTGGGTGATGGATGGTACATTCGCAACATGTCCTATACTTTTCAGACAAATATATAGTATACATGGTTTGGTGGACACGGGTACAGATCGTTATTACGTACCTTTAGTATATGCGTTTCTAACGAATAAGACGCTAAATTGTTACTTGTATTTTTTTCAAGCACTAAAGGCTCTAGAATATGATATCGAATTGAACCCACGAGTAATAATGACGGATTTCGAGATGGCAGTCATTAATGGTGTCTATTCCACTTAGGTCAAAATGTATGGCGTCAAATTCAACAAAATGGTTTGCAAAATAAATATGGCCAGGATGCTGAGTTTGCTGTCAAGTTAAGACACATTATCGCACTTGCTTATTTACCCCAAGAAGAGATACCAGATGCTTTCGATAAATTGAGAGAAGAAGTGTTACCCGACGAGGCAAATGATATCACCAACTGGTTTGGAAAATATTATGTTTGGGGAAATATGAATTCTCGTGAGACGGGAAATAATAAATTACTTATAGCACGCTCATCGCCGATGTTTCCACCTTCACTGTGGTCTGTGTTTCAAAATAATACACTGGGTTTTCCTAGAACTCAAAACAACATTGAAGGATGGCACAGAAGATGGAACACGATGCTTGATAAGCACAAACGGGGTCTTTATGCTACCATAGAATTTTTAGTTAAGGAGCAAGCCATAACAAATAGGACAATTGAAAAGGCAAACGCGGGATTGGGGAGACCTACTCCACAAAAAAGAGGCAAAAGGGATGATAATGCGATTGAAAAAATATTAAATAGTAAAAACAACATGGATTTATTAGAGTTTCTCCGTGCAATTGCAATTCACACAAAATCTTAAAATGTACATATAAAAGATAATAATTAAAGATCAAAATGTGATTTATTAGTAAATTTTGTGTTTTTCTTGTATTCTAATATCATTAAAAAGTATTCAGTATATTGATATTTCGATAGAATGAATATGCGATTCGTTGAACGCTCGATCAAACAAACATTCGATATTTTGAACACTCGATGTATTGAGTGTACGATATATTGAATGTTCGATTTATTAACCATTCGATTTTAAGAACGTTCGAGTATTTAGATGTTCGATTTATAGTGGTCGATCAATTGATATTCGATTATTTGGCATTCGATTTGGCATAGTACACCCTGGAATAACTATTGGAATATGAGTTATTCTTCACGTCGACAGTTTCTGAATAAATGCGTACCTAAAAATTGAACCAAAAAAACAAACTAGTACTGCTATTGAAAATTCAAATAAAATGCACCTGAAGAAAGAGTCTAGATACTATTATTTTTACTATATGGGAAAAGAAATAAATGTGTGTAAGGCGTATTTTCTCCAAACTTTAGGTTATAGGACTGACAGTGTCATAACAGAACTGGGCAAAGCTGTCAAAAGGAAACCACTTTTTGAAGATGTCAAAAAAAATAGGGGAGGAAAGAAGCCTTTACTTTCAAGAGGTCCAATTCAGCAACACATCATGAGTTATAATCCGGCTTTGAGCCATTACCGAAGAAATAATGCGCCTTTGACAAAATACCTTCCAAGAACACGCACTACTTAAACTTCAGTCTATGCTCAATGATTATAAGTCGAAAAATCCTAACTCCAAATGTTCACTTGAAACCTACCGGACGACGATGAAACAAATGAAGGTGTCATTAAATTTTCCAAAAGGAGACCAATGTACAGATTGCGGAGTTTTTGAAGAAAAAATTAAGAATGGTGACGAAACAGAAACTTTAAAAGAGACATATGAAAGTCACAAGAAAAAAGCTGAGAAAGCGATTAAAAGATACAGAGAAGACGGGACATATAAAAATACCGCTACAAATCATACCTATTCTATGGATTTGCAAAAAGTAACTCTACTATAGTCACCGGCACGTAAGTTGGCAAGGTTTTGGCGTAGTGGGGGTAAGTTCGCGCATCGTGCACTTAGTGGAACAAAAAAGTGGTGACTTTTATTGATCGTTATTATTTTATGGTTATTGCCATCATTTATATTTAATAATATCTGATTAGAAGAAAGTTGAAGAAGGGAGTGGAATTCGTAAAGTTTATTGGGAGTTATAAATAATATATAAATAATAGGGAACGCTAGAGGGCGCTAGCACGTAAACATTACTTTCGATTGTGCTCCTGCTTTAATATTTAAAAAAAATAGTTTATCTAAACTATGGACTGTGAAATGTGCATCAAAGTGAAGCTTAACACCTAAACTGACTGTGACAGTGTTATCGACGGTCATTGTGCACGTATAAATAAAATAACAGTGAGTAAAGTTCATCCAGTTCAACAGTGACTTGTATTATGGTGAAAAAGGATTTAAGTGGATTATGAACATACAGTGACTCCCTGGCTCAATACTGTGGCCTCAATTTATAGGCTACACATTATTAAAACTTTGATAAACTTTCTTATATTACTCTTACGTAGTGATCTTCAACTTCTCCCACGGAAAGTTTCGTTTTTTATTTGAAACTGTGCGACTACAACGCCATCTTGTGTCATAACACTGTGGCAACGTCCGTGATCAGAGGACGCACCTGTTTGGAGCGCATGTAGCTCGCACCTTAATCGACCGCGCGATGTGTGTACCTCGCCGCCTGCGCCCGCGCACCGGCGGCACCCGCACGCCCGCAATCGCTCGGTCATCCGCGCTAGTCGTTACTCTGCCCCGACGGCGAATGCGCGCGCTAACCTATATAAATCTTTAATTACGTTTCGCAACCTAGCTACCTAAATTCTCAGTTTCCTTCTAATTCTTGATTCTGTATCTTCTAAGTGTTTGTTCCTTCTCGTGTACCTCAAACTGTAAGTCTTATCTCTGTCTATTAAACTTCTATCTTGAACTCGATAAACGCCTGTCATTTATCTACGCATACCCTACGAGCAACCACAACACTAACATTGTATCATTCAAACAAATGTGTCCAGTCAATATATCAATTTATGATTAAAATTGAACTTAGAGACATCTATTGGCAAATACACATATCGCATATCATAACAATCCCACTAGGAACGCCAATTTCAACCACATTGGTATATCTTTACATGGTCGTGTGGCGTAAACGTAATTATTTTGAACGTTTTATATCGTTCTCAAGATGAATTTCTTGGAAAATATAACGTTCCGACGCACACGTACACGGTCGGAACCAAACAATGATGATAGTAGTGACAATATTTCACAAACTTTGCAGTGTACGACTAATAGTTTGCCTGACATTTCCGATGACGAAGATGTTCTTCAAATAAATATATTAAAGATGAGATTGCTAGTCTAGCGTCTCAACTAAAGAGTGCGCATGATGAAATAGAACTGCTGTCGATAGAAAACAGTAATTAAAAAAAAGTAACGAAGATTATAAAAAGAAGAATGAAATATACAAAAAATTTGTTAAATTTAAAATTAATACACCACCATACACCGGGTAAAAATAAAAATAAAATTAATACACCATCAAAAAAGTCCAAGAAAAATCAAAAATCAAAAGAAACGCAGACTGTTAACATTGCAGAAAAGGATCACTCTCTATCTTTGAATGTCAATAAAACTATGATAGATAAAAACAGAGATGAATGTATAACTAACATAGATCGGAACACGCGAGGAAAAACCACCCAAACAACAGAATATCGGTCCAGAAAACAGAAAATATGCCTTATAAGCAGTGAAACCTCTAACCGACTATATACTATGACTGAATCAGCCAGCTTAGAAAATTATGAAATCTGTCATTATCAGAAACCTAAATGTGGCCTACGTCAAACCTTGGATGGAATCGAGGGAAAAGTGAAAGGTTTTACTTATTCAGACTACTGCATTATTTTTATTGGTGAAGAAGATTTTCGTGCAACACATAATTACATTGAGCTTGTCATGTTTCTCAGAGGAAAATTGTTAAACCTAAACCACACAAACTTTATAATTTGCTTACCTACCTTTAAATATATGAAGAATGCTAACATAATGTTTAACAGTCGCATTGAAACTTTCAACAACCTTCTTTATCTAGATGTGAACACATTTATATAAATGAGTATTGAAGTGTATGTGTGTAAGTGAGTATTGAATGAGTATTAATAGAGTATTGAAGTAATTCTTTTTTCAAACTAAATATTAATGTTTATGTAGCCAGTTTGTATTAAGAACTTTTATTACATATGTTAGTATTTTTCTTTGATTGATGAAGCGTTCCTCTAAATAAGTCCATCAGTGTATTTAGATAGAAAAAAAACAAACAGTGAAAACTGAAAATAAATCTCATATTTAAATGTTTAACAAAAAATCATAATACATTCCAATTTGGTAAAACTAAGTAGGCTGAACGTAATTAATTATCGATACAAAATAGTAGTGGCACGTCACTAAATTGCGGCCAAGTCATGCGGCTTGTACCTAGAATTTACGCAAACAGTGATTATTGTTTATTGCGCATAATTATAATTTCATTGCTGCTTTTATTAGTTGTAATAGAAGACATGAAAAAGCTTAAGTATTAATGGTTATTGATTTGACTAAAAAAATCGTTTTCTTTGATAATCGTGGTAGTGGTGGTGAAAATAATTGATTTATCTATATTTACAAAATTCGACAATATTTCCGCATTTGGATATACTGCAAAACACCATGTTTACTTCTCCCCATCTCAAATAACACAAGTAACCGCAACAAACGCTCCAAGTGCACTTGTGTTCTACACATAAGCGCGGCGACAAGGTCACGCGTCTTTGCGACTTCCATTGCCTTATTATTAAGATTTCTGTGGATAACCACAGAAATAATACCATAAGGTATTATTGCCAAATAAAGACAAAAACTTTGCTAGCTATGCGTACTTAAAGGTGTGCGAGCCATTTACATCCTTATACCTTCCAGACAATCTCCCAGACAAACTATTACTATATATTTAGTCGTTTGAATGGCTTAGTAACTGAACCCGAACAAGTGTAATCGCGTTCAGAAAGTCAGCCTCATATAAAATGACTTAAGTAAATAACAAGAAGAAACATCGGTCTGTGACATACATTTACTGACCGACAAACAATGCATTTTATATTGTGACTCGTTGTCCGGCAGTTAAGGTGTTAAGTATCCGATTCAGTAACTGACCTACCTACGTTCATACTGTTTACAAGTTCATGAGACACGTAGTATATCGAAAAAATCAGATTTAAATAAATGTTAAAATGGTAACTATTTTACTTAGTAGTAGTTTGATGTGGTTTTTTTTCTTTATCATTCCTTCCTGCAGTCTCTAAGTTAGGCAGTCTTCCATGTGGACAGTTTTTTGCATGCTGCTTCTGACATTATCATGCAATCGCAACAAACCGACGTAAAAATGAAACTATCTTGGACTTCTCCATTTCTTGTAGCCATTTCTTATGACCTTAAACGTCAAGTGACAAGTAGAGAAAGACAGTACAAACAATACATTTTCTACTTTCTCGTTTTCTGTCAGTTACGGTATTACAATACAGTGACCTTATAAAGTTTCTGAGGAGTTCCAAAAATGTTATCCAGTGAGGTCGCAGGTTGGGCCAGAAATGGGCTAGCCGAGTAAAATATGCTGAAACTCTTCTATGAAAGAATATTAAGAAAATACAAAGTTTCCAATGACAACCAAATAATAATTTGACACTTGATAAGTTTGACATGTGTCAATAATAACGTTGTAACGTGGTAAACTTTTATGTCCTTGGATATGTAACAAGTTAGTTTAATTCTTGTTAATGGTAAGAGGTACTCATACCTACTCATAGGTTTCCAGGGAAAACAATATTTTCAAGATACGGTTGACGTATTTTTTTAACTGTATTGTTGTTAAGGCAATTGATTATTGTTTTATATTTTGTCTTGTTATTCCTTGTGTTCAAGGAGATATGTAGAATTTCCCGAACTATGAATACATTTTTCTACAGTGTACAGATATTGTTATGTCAAGATTATGGACGACTTTGCGCGGTATGTCGCATGTAGTGGCCTTGTATTTGTTGCAAGCCTAGTTGTAGCAAGCGAATTTTTTCGTTGTTATTTAGCAATCGATAGCTGGCGACAGCGTCGTTATGAATGTTGAATCTGCAGGCCCGGGAAGCACAATGTTAAAACACACACATTAAAAAGTATAACAATAAAATAATAGTTGTGTGGGCCAATGGTATAATAGCCAAGAGCCTCGATCAACACCTAAGGAGGCTCTCGTTAGGCAGCTGGATCAAGGGCTTGATCCAGAAAGCGGTACTCCTGGAAACGGCACGTATCGTTAGGAGGTTCCTTTCTCAAGAGCTACCACCGGTAGCTTGGACCCTGTTCCCAATGCCGGTGGGCTACTATTTTTTATATTTTTAAATGTTTTATTATTTTATTTTTGCTTTGATATATTTAAAAATGTAAATTATATGTATAAAAAAGAATAACGGAAATAAATATAAAATATTTAAATATACAGGTTGGAAGGGAAAATGACGCATATACGCTTATACCATGAGTTCAGTACACGATTCTGGACCCAGCGTTGAAATATTAGGTCTTTACCTATGAAATTGCCGTTCTGCAGTACTGGCCATTTCAAATCAAAATATTTTTTGTTTGGCTAAGAATTCTAATTTCAAATTAATTTTATTTTAAAAACATGGATTTTTTTTTCCAAAAGTAGTCATTTGTTTATTGATTAGTGTTACATTTTCATCGCATTTAAATCTTTTTCGTCATCATGGATACGTTAAAAATTCGAGTAATTATGGAATATGAGTACCGTCGTGGCAGCAACGCGGCACAAGCGGCACGCAACATCAACGACGTTTACGGAGCTAACACTACAAACCAACGCACTACCTGTTATTGGTTTGCTCGCTTCCGTTCTGGAAATTTCGACCTGAAAAATGAACCTCGCGGTCGTCCGAAGACTTTGGTCGACAATGACGAATTAAAGGCGATTGTGGAAGCTGATGATACACAATCTACGGCTGAATTAGCAGCAGCTTTCGACGTTAGCGTCAAAACAATATTGGTCCATTTGCGTCAAATAGGCAAGGTAAAAAAGCTTGACAAATGGGTGCCCCACGAACTCAATGATCGCCAGCGCGAAGTACGCGTCGAGACGTGCCTTGCACTGCTCAACAGACACACAAATGAAGGAATTTTGAACCGCATTGTTACCTGCGATGAAAAATGGATTCTGTTTGATAACCGCAAGCGCTCAGCAAGTTGGTTGGATCCTGGTTCAGCACCTAAACAATGCCCTAAACGAAAACTTACCCCAAGAAAAGTGATGGTCACTGTTTGGTGGTCTAGCGCCGGTGTGATTCAACACAGCTTCTTACCAAACGGGGTGAGCATTACTGCAGATGTGTACTGTGAAGAATTGAACACAATGATGGAGAAGCTGGCACATCTCCAACCAGCATTGGTCAATCGCTCGTCTCCGCTGCTCCTGCACGACAACGCGCGACCTCATACTGCACAGCAGACGGTCTCCAAGTTGCAAGAACTGGGGTTGGAAGCTCTCCGTCATCCGCCCTACTCACCAGACCTTGCGCCTACAGACTACTACTTTTTCCAGAATTTGGATAACTTCTTGGCGGGAAAAAAATTCAATACCCGAGAGGCAGTACAAAATGCCTTTGAAGAATTTGTTGCCTCCCGTCCAGCTGATTTCTTTAAGAAGGGCATCAATAAACTGCCACTGCGTTGGCAAAGATGCATTGATTGCATGGGTGATTACTTCGATTAATACAAATAAAAAATACATGAAAAAAATTCATTTAAATTTTTTCATACAAAACGGCAATTTCATAGGTAAAGACCTATTATTTCGTCGGCTTTTTCCTCATTTATCGTTTTATTCGGATGGGTTTTTTACATTAAAACGTTTAATGACAAAATCATCATTTATATGAAACCCAATGGGAGTATAATATACCAAACACGTCAAGATACATTAAAAAAATTAAAGTAATTCATTGAATTATTTTTTTTCATTTTTTCTGCTACTACAATTCCTTAAAACAAAGCCCGGTACAACATTATCACTAGAATTACATTATTTACCTACTGGCTGGAAAATAGTAAACCCGGTTTCACTAATTTTAAATTTACAGTAAAATATTTAGAAAATAAGAGAGGAATACCAAATGAACAATAAATGAATTATGTAAAAGATAATTTGGCTAGACAATAGTCAGGAGGTGACTATTGAGATGAGAACTATTGAGATAAGGGAAGGAGGATGAGTGACATCAAAATATGTCTGGGCGATCATTAACGCGCTTAGAACTAAAATACGTCATAGATAAAGGTTATTACTTAAAGTAATAACCATTATCTATGATCTTAGATATATTGTCTAGCCAGGTTTTACGATTTTCATCAACGTGAATGAGAGGGACCGTTGCATAGGTATTATAAAATAAAAGACCATTTTGTTCTACAACTTTATTTATAGAATTACAGGCTAAGTTGCAAACTACGTCTATAAGCAGAATAAATTATTACAGCCATTGTAATGTGGTACTAGATTGTGATAGGTAAGGTACAGCAGTGCTTAGGTGCCTCGTATATAGTAATAGAGTACAAGGACAGTGACAATAAGATTAATCAAGTTGGTGATTGGCTGTACCTCACTTAGGTTTTCCGTGTGCACTACGCGTGTTTTTTACACAAACACAGATAATTGCAAACAACGTAAGAACAAGCACTCCCGCGCTTTGCTGCGTGATGCGGTACAGTGTGCCAATCGCCTAAAAGCTATTATAACATTTCAATTCGATATATACATTTTTGAAATATCTATAAAACTAGTTTCTTATCTCGTTAATAAATAGTGCAATACTTAATATAAAAATGTTTTGTTTTGTATATTTATATCTAAACAATTATGATTTAGAAGAATAAAGAGCGTTCCCCAAATTGAATCCTGTCTCATTGAAGGACCAATTACCAACTTGCAATTTCGTGTCAAAATATGACAATATAAGCCAGCCGAACAATTTTCTCAATTGACATTTATTAGCGGTATTCAACCGCAAGAAAATGAAAATCTAAAAACATTATTGTTCAGTATACTACATTAATTTAAGTTCAGTTACTAGTCGACGGCTGACTTGATAACAACACTCGGAGTACGTATGTGCAAGAAACTCGAAAAATAATACAATTCTCACGCTTTATCCTAATTGATATTGAAACAGTAATACTACATACAATTGTAGGAATGGCAAGAAAATATACAATGTTTCACTATAGAAATTTCATCTACTAGCATATGGTAAAGTTCTAATTAAGAAATAAAAAAGTACCTTAAAGATAAACATGAGTTTTTTCCACGTGCAACTCATAAATAATTGAAAAACTGTATTTGGAGTTTATTTCTTAGGAATCGATTTTCATATAAGTCCCCCGGTATGGAAATTTTATGAGAAGTGAAATGAATACAAGCGATAACTCAAACGCTTTATTTTTTTGCCGTTATTAGCAAAGCCAATGTTGGTGAATATATTTATCCGTGAGAAATAAACATTTTTTATAAAACAACATAGCACTTAAAAATAACTTTTTTCTATTAAGGTACAGTTTAAAATGATTTTTGTGGTTTCTGTAGTGGACGCTATTGTAGCACATAGCCCCGCAAATTTTGGATATGGACAATCAAATATCACGCTTGTAATCTCAAAGAGTTTGACAGAGGTGTATCTATAGTTCACCCACATTACGAGAGTTTTGTTTCTGTCCCACGTAACAGGGCCATCAATCGGGCACAAATCCAGACAGACTTGGACAATATTTTCGAAATTATTTATTATGTTATTGAAGAAGTTGCATGACTAGATAAAGTAGCAAATATGAATGAATATTAGACTCGCGCTACTGCTGATTCTAAATTATCTGTGGTGGCACACTCTATGCAAAATGGCGGCGGGTCATCGTGACAGTATGCATGTTAATATTTTATTGATGAATTGCACGAGTTTAGAAAAACTATTTATTATAAATATTCACATCCCGTATTAAAATACTCGTATGGTAACATTATAAGCCTGACTCGGGTCAAGCTTTATAAACAGAGCTTCGGGGCTCTTCGGGACTTATGTTGTAATAACTCGTGTTAAAAACAGGTTCATTCATGGATATAATTATAACACTGTGTTTTAACACCTATTTATTTAAAGTAAAATACACTAGGAATTTATTCTGAACTGAAACCAAAAACACAATAAATGGTGACGTAATAGTGGCTCTCCGTGGCGACATTCCACCTTCAAACCACGTGACATGTCAGAAGAGTCTGACGTGTCACATGGTTTCAAGGTGGAATGTTTGGTTTGGTCGCTTTGCCAATAAAGGCAAAAAAATAAAGCGTTTGAGTTATCGCTTGTATTCAATGTTCAATGATTTGAGTATTATCTTTGGCAGTGGCCAAAGATAATACATTGAACAATATACTTTAACAGATAACAAGTTACTTTAAAGCACTAATTTGCTAGGAAAATCTTAACACTTTATCCATTCAAGTGGAACTCTGGTTTCACAATAATAATTTTTCGATTAGATATAAATATTTGTTGCACGGTTGATACGGTTAGTTGCAAATTGCAAACGTAATGTTTATCTAATTATCTTTGTGTATAGTTGAAAAAATATTAACATGTTTACAATAAAGCGAATTTATTTGTATAATGCAATTAAATTAATTATAGGTATGTAAAAGCAATCAAAATAATTAATTAATATACGTCTACAATGTTTGTAAATTAGTTATCTTTTGTAATAAAAAAAAAAATGTAAAGGCCCTTTCATAATCAAAGGCCTATTTTAAAACATTATAAGTAGTTATTATGCCAATTGGCTTTTTACGCAGAGTTTTAAGAAAATCATTTTCTAGATCAATTTATTCACTGTTTAAATCAGCATAGTTTTGAAGGGCAGAACAGAGTAGTCAACTAATAAATGATTCAGTGGCTTAAAGAAAAGTGTTTTTACACGGTTAATGAATTTGTGTCACATGTCGAAGAAAGAAAGTAATGTAAATTTTGGTATAAAAAGATTTATTTATTTTTTAAGTTGACATTTGCTTACTATTATTATTTTTATTTTGACATTATAACAATATTCATGGACAATCACATTGGTGAATGATGTAATGTGACTTTTTTTTTTTTTTTTAAATTGGTTAATGTATTGTGAAATTGAATATTTGCAATTAATTTATTTAATCAGACATTTTGTAACGTTTTTAGTGCAGGAATATTGTGACATTTTTAATAATTTAATGTATTTTTAATTTAAATTAAATATTTGCACACCACATGTAATGGTAGAATGTAAATGGGCCACATATATAATAACATCATACGACTTTGTACACCTACATTTTGGCAAATAAAGTATTATTATTATTATTATTATTATTAATATTCCAGAAATGTTACATGTTTTATATTTTTTTTTTTAAAATATTTTTGTTTCTATAAATGTTATAATTTTATTTATGTATTTATTCATTTTATGTAAAATAGTCGTTGTAATCTAAATTCGCCGTAATTACTCGGTTTTAAGGTATACTTTATATACGAATACGATATTTTATAATCAAATGTGTAGATATTGGTAATTCGTTGTATTTTTAAAGAAATGTTAGTGGGATATCATTTCATATAATTTTCTATCATTAAATTTGAAATTCTTTGCGGAATATTTAAATACTTTTAGTTGGCTTTATTTTTTTAAACATATTTATTGTTAACGTTAGAAATTTCTTCTTTTTATTATAATTGTTTCATTGATAAAATACTTTTTAATTTCAAATAAAGAACATTAGTTTGACAAACAGTCAAAAGATCGATCATAAATAGAAAATAATGTGCTCATCGGATTGGAAATGCAAAACGTTCAGAGAAATGCTAAAAGAAGTCTATGGAGTATTCAGAAATCCACGGTTATTATAGGGCGGAAAACACATACTTTATACTGCTTTAAAATAGAGAGACAAAAGTCTATAAGTTTATGTATGTATATTTTTCTATTTCTCTGTTGGTATAGTATTTTCTACATAATAATGTAATACAATAGAAGATATACAGAGTGGAAGGGACATCGACACACATCCTAAAACCTTGAGTTTAGGACATGATTCTGTAACACCCAGCGTTGAATTCGGTTATGTTTTAAATGCTTTTCCTAATTCGTACGATATTTATGGATCGTGATTTACTTTGTAACCGTACAAAATACATTAAAATAGGTAAAAACCGACGAAAAATTTCTTTTCTGGGGGTCCAGAGGCATTTACTGAAAACATTGTTTCAGGACGTGCGTCGATGTCTCTTCCACCCTATATAATATAATATAACAGACATGTTTGAATAAAACTAAGTTAAAATGTAATAAACAGTAAAAAAAGGATAACAAAACTTTACCATTTTAACTGCATCCATAAAGTTATTCCCTACGGTAAACAAGTAATTACTAGTTCGAATACGAAACCACGTGCGTACAGCACACCGTTTAACCCAGTAATAACCGATTATAATACCTACAGCAAAGTCCAAACCAGCACTAAAAACAAAACAAGTTAATTATACTATAATATTCTGTACTTCCTTGCCTCCCGCCATTTAAAATGAAAAGAGAGGTCATTGCCCTTTCTCTGTTGTCAATAAATGTAGGTTGGGCGTAAATGTAATGTACAAAGAAGTATCGATACGACCGGGTACTGCCATATTAAATGGCAAGAGGTATATGTAACAGAATGCGTCAACGTCACGCTACTCTGCTTGTTTTTTCTAATATTCAATTTCAAATTAGAACCCTATAACCCACATACTTGCTCAACCTATTCCACACACAAAGGAAATTGCTGTTGTGGAATGCGCAGAATGTAAAAACAAGGAATCTATGTTGATATAATGAGCTTTCTCGGATATATCCTATTAGATATTTTATTGATAGCTCAGCGGCGAACTCGGGTTCTTTATAAAACATTTTTGTTCCACTATCTTAGGTAGGTACATTGTTCAGTTAATTTTAAAATAACATTCTGAAGGTACCTAGCAAATGTCGAGAAATGGGTGTTACGCCCGTAAACGTAATGATGGCGAAAGGTGTTGCATCTCTAACGAATCGATAATTGCAAAAACAGTTAAAAAATATCCAATGAAAGGGTTTTATTTGTGAAGGCCTTTTATGTGAGTCACAGGGACATAGCTTTTGATATTTCACGTAACATTATTACGTATTAGAGAGATCACTTACTTTCCAATTAGGTTTATCACTTAGTCATGAATTAACACTAGCTATAACAGTTAGTTCCTTGTAAATGATCGCAATAGCTACCAGATTGGGAGTATGAACGGCCGTAGTCTTATACTTTGATCACCGCGGTAGGGGTACCTACTCGACGCTTGTAGTCTGCAATGAATGTCAACAACTGACATATGAAAACTAACTCAACATTTTATTTAAAACGACAAATATATTTATAAGATACAACTTCTTTGAAGGACAACATCAATGTAAGTACGAAAATAGACAGTTTTGATTATTCGATATTCACAGTTAAGTATAATATCATGAATCCGAACAGATTGACAATTTGAATAGACTTAGATATTACATCATGAAGGTCAAGAATAACACTTATAAAATGTTCGACTTCGACGGCGTCACTCTGAACGATAGCGTTGCGTCGTAGTTTTCATATGGCATTCGTATCCATCGTGTGCATGCGTGGAGCGGAGTGTACCGGTGCCGCGGTGCGACCGGCGGCGGCGCCGGCGGCCCAGGCAACAGTTTGGTCCTCCCGGGGCGCGCTTTGCTACGCTAACCGTCGCACGCTACTCGTGCACCTACTGCCACTTTACACTCGTTACTTTATTGCTCTCTTTGTACCACAGCTCGACGGTTTCATTAAGTCTCTACGTATCACCGTAACTACATCTAAAATCGCACACCATACCCGCGACGCTAACTTACTTAACGTTACTATGTAAACATTACCCTACGCTGTAACATTGCAGGCTCCTGCCAGAAATTGACACGTTCGCTTCCGTCATTGCCGGACTAATAATTGAAAAAATACGTTTCATTTTAATTTAACTTTTCATTAATTTTATATTCTATTAGAATTATGGTAAGAGCCATAAAGAGATTAGGTACATTATTATTGCTTATTATTCATTCGACGCCGTCGGAACTCCGGGCCATCTACCCTATAAAATATCTTCCTTTGAGTAATACAAAGGTGTAAAGAAGTTCATAGAGAAAATTTTCGTTGCATTGTTTGTAGTATGCGCGCGGCCTCACGTTACTCGTCCTCCTCGGCCTCCTCGTCGGAGCGCGCGCACGCCACCTCCTGGTGCTTGTTGAGGTAGCTCTTGAGCGCGAATGACTTGCCGCAGCGCGTGCACTCGTACTTCTTGTCGGACGAGTGCGTCTGCAGGTGAGCGCGTAAGTTGGAGCGGTCGGCGAACGCCTTGCCGCACGACTCGCAGTTGTACGGCTTCTCCCCTGTGTGTGAGCGCAAGTGGCCGCGCAGCAGCCATGGCCGAGAAAACTGCTTACCGCAGACGCCGCACACGTGGCTCATGCGGTGCGTCAGCACGTGCATGGCCAGCGCCGGCATGGACACGTATGCCTTGCCGCACTCGCCGCAGCGCTTGGCCGCCCCCGAGTCCAGGCTGCGGTGCGTCTGCTTGTGGCGCGACAGATTCGATGAAGTCGCGTACCGCTTGCCGCACTCAGTACAGTCATGTTTGCCGGTCTTTTCTTTAATGGCAGGCGCTGGCTCGCACTCCGGTGGATTAGCTGCTGTACTGGGTGGCACGGGTGTTGGTTCTGGGGTCGGCTCTTTGTATTCTGTGTGGTACTCGGTGTGCTGCGGCTCAGGCGCCGGCGGTGGCAGCACCGGCGGTGGCAGCACCGGAGGGGACAGCGGCGGCGGTGGCAGCACCGGAGGGGACAGCGGCGGCGGTGGCGGCGGCGGCTCGTACTCAACGTAGCTGATCTGTGTATCGATGAACTCGACTGGCTGGAGCGGGGTAACCGTCTGCACGGTGTGATACACCGGGTCAGTAGGCATATCGGCTAGTATGTAGAGGTTGGTAGGCTGCAGCGTGTAGGTGTACACGGGCAGCAGGGGCGTGAGAGTGGTGGGTGGGGGTGTCAGCACGGTGACCACTTGTGCAGGTGGCAGCGGGGGCAAGCTCTGAGCCAGCGATAGCAGCTCGTGTGCTGCCTCCGTGTCGGCCGCTGACCGCTCCGAGAGCGGTACGCCCAGCTCCGCATATTCGGTGGAACGGGGTTCTGCGAACAAATTCATGATGCAATTCCAATCTTCATACTCCAAACTAATTTGGGAAACTAAGTGCAGTATATGACATAAAACAGGATATAAGATTAATTTATAAATGTCTTATTGTTTACGTATTAAATCAGCAAGCCATATAATTCGGAAAACTAGCATTTGGGAAATCTAATCACATCAACAGAAGACCACAAGTTATTTCTGTTTCCACCACAAAAATAAATCTAAATCCAGTTCACGATCGTGGGGATCTGGGTTCAACTCCGAGACCTATCTCGGAGTTGAACCCAGATCCCCACGATCAGTGGCTTACCGCTTCGTCTAATTATAATAATGAATAACAAATAATAATTAACTCATTATATCAAAGTTTGCTTATAAACTAGTTAAAGTTTATAAAACACTGTATAGCAATGCCAGAAACTGATTGGAGATTGACTTGTAATACGTAAACAAACTTAGTTGAAAAACAATAAGTCACAATCAACTATCGCAACGCAGTATCTGATCCACACTGCGAAGTGACCAAGGTGCCGCGCGCCGGGCCGCCTTCAGCCGCCTTCAGCCGCCAGGACCCGCCTCCTCTTGCGCGCGCTTAAAAATTATGCACACTACTGCACTATATTTAATAACTCCGCCCTAAACGGAACATAATTAAAATTTTATTGAAATCTTTCACAACATTTTCTACTTAAACCTTAAACTTATATTAAACCTCACATTATTATATAATTAGCACCTTCTCACACGTGTTGTTACTACAAGGATGTTTTACCAGACTTTCAAAGTCTACAAACTTATGTTAAGTTGAAAGTTAGCATATATTAATACTTACTTACCCAAGTGACACAGTGAACCCATATAATAGCCGAATAACGGCATGTATTTATCGTTTAAGCATTATGATCTAATTCTATATTCATTTTATAAACGTTTATAGTGCTAATGTAGTGCTGATTTGGGCACAAATTATACAGCTTTTGGTCCGTAATAGGTTCACAATTTGCTCTTTAAGGGCATTACAAAAGTATTATACTAGCATTATTGTGGTCAAAGAAGTTATAATAGCATGACAAAAGCATTATATTAGCATCAGCTGTAAACAAAAATATAATTGCATTATATTAGCACTATTATTGGCAATGAAGTTATGAAAATGAAAATGAAAAATGAAAAAATATTTATTAGTTCATAAAGGGTTGTACATAATGATTGTGATTGGAGCCTCCCGTTAAGCATAGACAGCCTGTATTGGGAGACACCGCTCTTCCATAACGTTATTAATATTATGCTTAGAACCAATAAACTTGTTCTTAATTAAGTATAAAGAGTATTTTAAAAAGAGAATAGAGAAAAAAAAAAGAAAAAATAATACTTACGAAGTTTAAACATTTTAATGATGATGTACGATTAGGAGTGTGAGTGCGCGCGTGTGTGTGTGAGTGTGTGTCATTGAGGGTGTGTGTGTGTATGTTTGGATGCGCGTTTGTGCCTGTGTGTGTATTTATGTGTGTGTGTGAGTATGTATGTGAGTGTATAGAATGGACGTGAGTGTTTGTGTGTCAAGTGTTGTATGTTGTAGGTATGGTTACCTGAGTGTGAAGTGTGATCTTGCCAGTTATTTTTATTCCAGCAACGCCTCGGTGTCTTCGTAGGTAAGGGTTTTTAGGATGTTGTTTAATATTTTTTTACAATCCCGTAGTTTTTCTTTATGTATATCAGTTATTTTATTAACTTTATTATATAAGTGTGCTGCACGGTTTTGGTACTGTCTACTTGCAAATTTGGTTTTTGTATGAGGGACTTCAGCGACTTTATTTTTTCTTCTTTTCACGATTGAACTGGGGTTGTAGGGTAGTAACTTATGCAACTTCAAAACAGTTTTGATTATGTATAATTTCCTTACAGACAGTAACCCACTCTCATGGTAGAGAGACTGTGTGGAGTATCTAATATTTTTAAAATACATAATTTTTATTAAAGCCCGTTGCCCACGCTCCAGGTCAATAAATTTACTTTTTGCTGCCCCTCCCCATACAGGGATGCAGTAGGTTAAGATGGACTGAACCAAGGCCATATATATTTCATTGAGAAGGTTTCTCGATAGGTCCTTTTTGTTGGGGACGCTTTTTGGTACTATGTGTCTCAAAGTCTTAAATATCCAGCACAGTTTTCTCATCCTAATATTCACTTGGTCCAGGTGAGGATACCACGACAATCTTTGATCAATCACTACTCCAAGATATTTTGTCTCTTTTACTCTTTCTATTGACGGACATTGGCAATTAGAGGAATCTTCGCAGGTGTGAACTTTGATTCTAAAATCTGGCTTTGGTTGTGTGCGATTTGAGATTGAGAAACAAATGTAGTTGGTTTTTGCTGTGTTCAGAGACAAAAGATTATTTTGAAGCCATTTAGCTATCTTAGTCATTCCTGCCTCTGCCAGAAAAGCAACTTCACTCCAGGATTTTCCGGTAAAAACGACCGCAGTGTCATCAGCATAAGAAAATACTTTTGCCTTATTTAGTCTGACGCCACTGAGGTCATTGATGTAAAGAAGAAATAGCGTAGGGCCAAGCACGCTGCCTTGAGGGACTCCAAAAGCGACATTAGCTTCTTCACTTAAGTAGTCTCCTACCTTGACCCTTTGCTTTCTGTTAGACAGGTAATTACCAAACAGTTTTAACGGGATTCCTCTCACTCCTGAAGCTTCTAGTTTATTAATCAGGATGGGAACAGACACGGTGTCAAATGCTTCTTTTAGGTCTAGGAATACGGTTATACATTTATCTCCTTTATCCATACTGTCAGCTACCAAAGAAGTGAGAGCAGTTATAGCGTTCTCAGTCGACATGCCGTGCCTAAAACCAAACTGAGTTTTGCTTAAAATTTCATATTTATCAAAGTATTTTGTTAGTCTATTATTTATCAGTTTTTCTATAATTTTTGATATAGCTGGCAGGATGGATATTGGCCTGTAGTTGCTGACATCGTCTCTGTCCCCGCCCTTATAAACTGGGATGATGACAGACCTTTTAAGTGGCTCGGGAAAAATACCATTTTTAAAGCAGAGATTAGTCAGATGCGTTACGATAGGGACAATTTCTTTGCCAATGTATTTTAAAAAATTTGTTGATATATTATCCCATCCGGGTGCACAATCAATTTTAAGGCTCGATAGTATTCTGCTTACTTCGTCATTGTCGGTGTCCAAAAGAGTAAATGAGTTAACCTGTGTATTTAAAGTTTTAGGTGTGCCAGTATGATTTGAATGTTTTTGAATTTTTTCTGCTAAGTCTTTGCCAATGTTCGTGAAATAATTATTTATAAAGTTAACTGAGTCAGAGGGACTTGATTTGATATTCAGTAATTCAATGTTCGGGCTTTTGGAATTATTAGTGTAGGTTATAGATTTAATGTTTTTCCATAGTAATTTATTATTATTTACTGATTTACCTAGAAGCTCTCGTTCATATTTTCTTTTTAATTTTTTGATCAAATTATTACAATGATTGCGGTATCGACGGTAGGTTATTTTTAATATTTCATTAAATGGCTCGCTTCGAGTTTTTTGCTGTAGTTTATTGCGATTTTTAATGCATCTTAAAATCCCGGTGGTTATCCATGGCTTAATTGTACGCTTGCTGTTAGGTATAGTTTTAGTAATAGTGCTAATCTGTAAAGATTCAGTAAGTTTAGTTAGTAGTAGTTGAGTTAATTGGTCAGGATCGTCACAGAATAGTAAGTCTGCTATTTTATTATCCATAAGATATTTTAGGGCCCGCTCGAAATCAACAGTTGTAGTTGTTTTATTTATAATTCGCTTAGTTTTTATTTTAGATAAACATAAAAATGTTGTGTAATGATCGGTTATAGTAGTGTGGAGAATAGCGATATATGCCAATGTTTTTTTTCTGTTTATTTTAATCATAAAATGATCCAAACAGTTCGCTTCACGTGTAGGAAGTACGTGCCCCGGAAGTATACCATGCAGTGACAGCATGTTTAAATAGTTAGCTCTATTATTATAAACGTAAGCTGGATCATTGTCCTTAGGTATGAGATTGATGTTAATATCCCCCGCTATTATGACATTTTGATTTGATTTTAAAGTATTTAGGTGTGAGTTGAGAGAGTCAATGAAGCTCTCTGTATTTGTGTTAGAAGGTGAGCGGTAAATACATAGCACAATATTATCCAGTACCTCCAACTCGAGACACGAAGCTTGCGTCAAGCATATTTCTCTCACTTTAGCCTTTAAAGATTTTCTTACATAGATCACTACGCCGTCATTTTGGTTTAGCTTACGATTAGTCGCGAAGCAATGGTAGTTATTAATTTGCGGGATAGGTTTTTTAGAGTCAAGCCTACATTCTGTGAGTATTAAAATGTCTGATTCAAATTTTAGACTTGCTAAAAACACTGTCAGGTCGTCAAAATTGCAGTAGATACTCCTTATATTTTGGGATATAATAGTCATGTCATTTTTATTTATGTTAATATGCTTATGTAAATTTGTACAACTACATTGATAAGTGCGGGCAATTTCAATATCATCTATGTCCGTTACTGTTTGTAATGTGCTATCCATTAAATATTTTAAAATTTCTAGTCAACAAAACCTGGTACGTATACAATTTGTTATTAGTAGTTTCATTATATTTTATGCAAGTGTTACATTTTTTGAATAATTTAAACTCCCAGTTACACTGTGTTGAAATTACTTCACTTGAAGACGTGCAAGAATGTAAGTTACTAAGTGTGCAGTGTGTATAGTGTATGTTTGTGTGTTTATAAAAGTTGAATGTTTTAAACTCTGTGTAAGTTACAATTTCTACAAATTGTGGCAAGAAATAGTGAATTAACAGTTTAACATAATTAGTCATGAATTTTACCAGTAGACAATATAAAGTAAGAATCGTTTGTCTTATATCTATAATAGAAAACATAATAATTGGTATAGGAGCATAAGTCCAGCCAAATTGGCAGCCATATACTAATACTAGTCAATTACCCACAATCAGTTTGTGAACTTGCTCCTCACTTCTAATTGTTACGGTTGGAGACTGCTCGTCTTTCTTTACATAAACCTTTCCATACGCCGTCCAGCAAAATTTATAGGCTCCAGATTTAGTTAAATCTCTGGCCAGGAAGTGAAGACGGGAGCCCTTAGCGGTAAGGTGCTCGGACAGGTAAATTGGGGTATCTTCAAGTGTTGTGTATCCCAGTTGTTTACATGTTAATTTATGTTTATGAGTTTTATTAAAAGACTTACTCTTTTTTAAAACTTCGGTTTTCAAGATAGTGGAGCTTGTTTCGACAATAATGGGTTGATTTTGACTTTCGCTGTTTTTCCCACGTAGTCTGTAAATGTCCTTCACATCAGATTTTAGAAAATTACATTCCAAGTTACGAGCTAAACAGACCATCATCTCCAAGAGGTCCTCCTTAGTTTCATTACTCCGTTTAGGGACGTTTTTGATAACAAGGTTCGGTTTCCGAGTTCCAATCTGAATCTCTTCTATTTTGTTTTCCAAAATCGATATAAGTAGTTAGAAGTAAGAAGTTATTAATGGCATTACAAAAGCATTGTACTAGCAATAATATAACACTAAAGTTCTTCGTGTGTTCACAGTTGAAACTTAAATCAATCTTACATTACTGAAAAAACATCCTTATGACCACGGTACAAATGGCTTTAATAGAATAAACATTAAAATTTAAGTAATTGTCTGCGATAAATATTGACTGTGGTGACAAAAACTGAGTGCGAGTTTGTTGTTTTGGTTTATTCTAGGTAAGTTTCTCTTGTTTTTATTATTGTCTTCAAATATTACTGCGAAATGTAGTTTACTGTCAATGTCTATATAGGTTTTATTGAAAATTTTCACGCGCCTTCATTTTACAAAGCTTTTGTCATGGTTTTGTTATAAAAAAAAAACGTGTGAAATAAAAAAAAAAACGTATTTCTGCAATTTAACAAAATTTTGCATTATTAAGTTAACGCAATAAATTAACAATACTAAATTAACCTAATATTTAATTAATAGGTCGGTTACTTTCTTACATAAGTCGAAATAATAATATTTTTTGGTAATGGAATATTTACAAAATGGTGTCATTCTAAAGCAGCTTGGTGAACCATTATATGAGCTTATTAATGCTCTTAGCAGTACAAACACTTATATGTGAATAATTATTAAGCCAAAGGCCAAAGAGAAGAGTTTTGATAAACCACTGTAGTGCCATCGTCTGTAAAGTAATATTATAAGTGTTCACATAAATGCCAGAAGACTGAACGTGGACTGAATTTGTTCCGTTATAAAACGCAGTTTTAGTGATCCTTAAACAAACAGACAAAACTCATATCCTTTTAAGTTAAAATCTACGTAATGTTATAGAATTAAAATTGATTGAATTATTTTCAGACATACAATCAAGAAAATCAAGAAAACTCAAACAATAACCTCACAGCTACTGAAAACTTGACTAACAGTGAAAACGTACTACATATATTTAACGCAGAAACTGTGAACTTTGATCTAATTTTAAGCAATCAAAATATTATTTCTCAAAAATTGGATAATGTGCTACAAATTCAAGAAGTCGCTCTCAAAAACCAAGAAAAGATAACTCAAGAGTTGGCCAGACAATCTGTTCAGTTAGATGAAATAACTGTACAACTCGCAGAGATAAATGAGGGGCGTACAACTGGTACAAACGTTACTTTATTGAAAGATGTGAACGCTGCAGATAATGAAAGTTTTGCATTAAAGCCCATTGACAGTCAAAGAGAGCTTATATCATTGGACCAGTTATTAGCAAACAAAACAGAAAAAAAAAATTACGACACCATTTGTCATTTTTATGCACATCTTCGAACGGCACAGGAATAACTTGTGCTTATAAATTACTTGATATTCTATTTACTCGGGATTTCCTTTGCTTGTGTTCCTGGGCGGGTGGAAGTAGAGGAGATAGGTCCAAAATTTCTCTTAAGGACTACAAGAACCTTCTGAAATTCTTTCATGCAATGATACTAACTTGGGATCCAACATATACTGTTCAAGATAACGAAAAATTTTTCAAAATTGTTACAAGAAATTCAACGCAAAGGAAATACATGAAAAACGTAAGAACATCTTCTAAGAGATCTCGCAAGCTTAAGGATAATTTAGATAAACGACAGAAGACTGGGAATGAAAAGCCACCAAATGATGACACCAAAGACACTGAAAGAGAAAGCATACAAATTGAAGAACGTGCATCAATTGATGTTGACGACGAAACTGAAGAAGAAAGCCAGGTAATTCAAGAACAAGCAATGGAGAAAGAAAATATTCTTAATAATATTATTGATTATGAGGATGAATATGATTTATGTTAATCGACGTACTTATGTGGTTACGTAAAAGGTAAAAAATAATGTTCCTACACTAAATATTTAATTTTGATATAATATATTTGTGTAATCAATCTCAATTATTCAACCATAAAAATTATGTTTCTGCACTCAATAATTCTGATTTAAATTTGTATAATCAATCTTTTTTTAATTAGGTAATAATAAAAAAACAATTACATTATGCCTACACTATTTGTTTAATAACCCTAAAATCTACGTACTTAAATAAAACAAAAATGCTTAAAATAACTGTTTTTTTTTATTGGAACGTATGCAATAATGGTATGAAATATAAGTATTCATAATTATCAATACATACTAATTTACATTATATATCTTTAGGATTTAAAACAATGTTAAAACTGGTATTATCGTGAATTTTTGATTTGTAAATGTGTAAACGTGAGGATTTTATTGGATACGTAAACACATCTTCTTTGTTACTTATTTTCAAGCCCTTAATACAAGTCTCATTGATTTCTTCAACTAAATCATTTATTTCAACTATATCGTTGAAAGTTGTTAACACGTATCTGTCCTTTCTTTTTGGGGAAACCTTAAATCGTTGTAAATGAAGTATCCTGAAATTATTTCTGCTTGCCGTTACGAACGGATGATCACTTTTTACCATTAGGATTTTTAACATTAAACTCTTCCGTGGCCTCAACTATTCTATTTGCTGTCTGTGATAACGGATTTTTTCTACCTCTCAGCAATCGCTTAATGCAATATAGCTTATTCTCAAAAGGGTAAGCACTGAATGAGTGTAAAGGTCCAAATCTTTCAACTTCTGCAGTTACGTGGGTTAAATTGTGCACGTTACTAGTAATTTATTATATATATATTATAATTCATAATTTTTGCAAGATCTTTTAACGCTATTTGAGTAATATTCCTTTCAATTGCCCATTTTCTGATATTTTCACGAAATAAGGATACTTTTACATATTTATCAATATCATTGTCATCTTCACTTTCTTCAAAACTCTCAGGTCTTACATCCGGCACCACATCAGGGTCATCTAATCCGGCATTACAAAAGTGATCGCTAATTGGACCAGAATCGGTTTGGTCTCTATGGTAATTATATTGAGGGCCTACGGAACCTTCTCTAATATCACTATAACTTGAATCGTTTCGTCGTGCATTGTTTTTGTCCTCATGCGCAAGTCATCATTATTCTTGCATATTCTTTTGATATTTTTCGCCTTGTTCCTCCAGTTCTTGCTTTTGTTTTCCACGATTTTTTCAGCATTTTGAAAAAAACAATTTTTTTTTAACAGAACTGCACGTGAAGCAATGCAATGCAATTGTAACGTAATTTTGGTAATGCTATATTATCACCTTTATACGGCTATGTAAAAACAAAAGGCTTTACAAACACAGGAAGGTATATGTACAGCTCAACGCAGTATTATAACTCAATTGTATGTCATTAAAGAGCTATTGGTTTTACAACAATAATCAGTTGAACTTTAAAAATGCGAGCATTACAATGATTTCAGTTTATGCTGTTCAGTAGCATTAGGCTTTTACTTAATATCCAAAAATGCTATCAAACAGCCAAAGGTAATGAAAACAGCTAAAAGCTGTACAGTGGATTTACGGAGCATTGTAATGGTTCAACTTTATGCTATTCAGCAGCATTAGGCATTGACTTACTATTTAAAAATGCTATTATGAACCGACAAGTTCTGAAAACTGCCAAAAGCTGTATAATGGATTAACAGTGCATTAATATGGTTCAAGTTTATGCTATATAACAACATTAGGCATTTATTTATTACTTAAAAATGCTAATATAGAAGTAAAGGTATAAAAACATGCAAAAAGCCATACAGCGACGTTGCGTCGTGCTGCACTAAAACTAAAAGCTATAGAAAAGCACATTTTTATACCATTAGCCAACCGTCATACAGCGTAATGTATTATAATGGCTTTTAGGTGCTTATAGTCAGGCTGTTTGGTGAACGTTTATAAAATCTTACATAGATCTTAAGCTCTATATCACTTCACGATTGCTTTGTTATAATGCTATTTGTGTTACTTGGGTAGGATCTATTTTTCAATCGTCAGATAACTCTTATGTATAGAATAAATTTAGCGTATTGACATATTTTTTAAACAAATGATGTCTAACCGCAATTTCATGCCATACATATAATAGTGAAAAAACATATTTTTTTTAAATGACATCATGTACCAGAAAAATGTCAATTAATCAAAATATGTTAAAAAAAATACATTATATTACAATATAATCACTTGTTATAAAAATAGAAATATATCATTCATTTCTTAGAGACGATTAATAACTATGGGAAAAAGTGAGTAATATACCTACGCAGATTTTCAGTTCAAAAAGTCAAGTATTTCCAAGATGTATCTTTGTGTCATCAGTTTCAAGCTGCCTATGTATTCCAACGAGAAAATGTTTCCAGTATGGGCATTACTGGGTTAAGTATTCAGGTTAATTTTAAAGGTCAAGGTCATGCTCATGAACGTCGATTAATGTTATAAAATGGCTGTGTTATTACGTAAAAGTTTGTTATGACCACGATAATTCATAAACAACAACAAAATATTTATTTATTTCACTGTCTTTGGGCTTAAGTTCAGCTTTTAACTGAAATTCAGTCGTTCGTTAACATAACAAAAACGCTCGATTGTTTAGTAGTCGACCTTCAAAACCGAACGAACTGACCTTTAAAGTCTAACCATAAATAATGAATAGCAAAATTTTCATAGGTATTACCTATTCACATGAATATATTCATAGTGGGCATAATAAGTGACAGAAAGAAAAAACATTTATTCAGCACAGGCTCAGGAACACAACGACACAATACTAAACAAAGAAAACATAAAAAAACGACTAACAAGAAATACTTTAAAAATATATAAGTACGTAGTAAGTATAGGTACATACATATATTATCAAGTATGTGCCTTACGGCTGCGCTAAAAGGGTCCAGTTCAGCAAAAATGACACTTCATTCACAATCTAACCAGTCAAATAGTTATGTAATAGTTTATGTCTGCAATCAATTGTGCTATGTTTTTGACAAGAAATAACAATCGGATGACGATGATCTGTGCCGATTTCAGTGTCAAAACGGAGATCGCTTTATTGAAGAACAGAAGTCAGTTTCACGAATTGGTTGTACAAGTCAAACTTCATTAAAACATTGTTTAAACTACCATGTAATTATTTTAATTGTCACATAGTTATGGAAACAAACCATACTTTTTTTTATTCTAGAATTAGGCACTAAGCATTTTTCATAGAAATTTCAAGAAAAAATATTTATAACACCCGAATAATTCATGCAACCTAAAAGCACAAAACTCAAATTCATTTCATAATTAAGTAGGTGAGGTAAAAGCAGTACAATATGCCATAAGTCAATAAAACCATCATTGAGACGTAAATAAAACGTCCGAATCATACAGATATTGATATACATCACCTATATATATAGACGGGATGGTACTCAGAAAATAACTTTAAAAAATATACATACAAAAGGCACGTGCAATGAAATATGAAAAATTCTGTTTACGTACGTAGCCACAATTAGGTTTCCTTACCAGAGACTTAAATTATATCGCCCACATAGTTTGTTGGGGAGAGAATATTGGAAAGATCTTGAAGTTTTATTTATGGAACCGTAAATGAAAACGGCATTTTATATCTGATTGCAAGGTCGTTCATAAAATAGATTAAATCAGCGTCTTCCTGCCATCATTTATCTTTTGCAATAGTTGTAATTTTATACTAGCTAATTATTTATACAAACAGAAAATTGTGTTATAATAATCTAACAGGAATCTAAGCATGGACATGTTTCGTAGAGAAATCCTCATGGAAAACGCTTGCTCTGGGAAAAATGAAGGGTAATTATATCAGTATCCTACTGACTGAAACCCCATAGTTCCTCCTACGAACGCGTCACAAGTAACGAACGACATATTATGTACTATACCCCGTACCTAAATCAACTACCTACGTACCGCGTACACCAGCTCTTTAAACAAATAAACCATCGTAAATACTCCCAACTTAATTCTACATTCAAGGGCAGAAGCAATAATACCTACTAAAGAGGTAACTTAGCAACGTCACCTTAAGAAAATAAGTAGCACTCAGTAATGATAAAATAGAACATTCTTGATGTTTTCCTAGATTCTCTAGCAAAAACATTTCAGCGTAGGCAGGCTTAAGTGTTCTAGAAAGCTTGTTTCTCGGATACACTTTTATTATTTCTTTAACCTCATTCCGTGAGGATAATAACCATAATTGTAACCCGGGGGATAATAATCATGTTGTTGCATGCTGCACTACATCTCCCTAATGAATTGTTCAATCTAAACTCTAAACCATCAACATCACAGAACTGTACTTCACGTAATATGTTCACTAATATCCATACACTCTACTATAGCATGTGTTTGGATATTACTTTCAGTGCTTTTACCACCTAACTCTGAATACATTAACGGGTATTTCGATTACCGAAAGCTCCTGACTGAGCTTGGTTTTAATATAAACTCTCATGTTGGCGTACTAGGTTATTATAGTAGGACAGATTTGCTGCTATCGACATATTTGCTTTGTGACAAGGAAATATTTGGTAGGTTATTGTATTGTGTCAGACAAAGGCTTTGTCGCTCACACAATTCAGCAATGATTGCATTTCTGAAATTCCATGTGTTTCAATTTCTCATAATATTAAGGTTTTCTTTTAAAAAAAACGTTGGCCCAGACTAGGATTTTTGGCTGTATCGTGGGTGCGTTTACAAACATTTAAAGTCACATACTCAAACAGCCAGGCCCAGAACACCTACCTGTAGGCCATACAAATATTTGTTCCGTGCGAGAATCGAACCCACTACACGCGGCACAGCAGTCGATCGCTCAATCACTGTGACTACCACTTTTCCAGTAAGTTTTCCAGCTAAAATTATCCCTGATGATAATATTTAGTAGGAATATTGTGTGCTAAGTTTGCTTATGTCTTATTAAATTTATCACGAATAACGAGTAAATTAGTTGGCCTACTTAAAGAATACTTTATTGTCTGTCTATAGTACCAATTTGTTTTTTTCTTTAAATTCTTTGAATTATGCCTCTGACTTATGTTTCTGTAAACCCTCAAGTTGAGGTGTGACTAGGCAGTAAAGGGAAAGAATCTTAAGTATTGCTGATAGTCGTTTTTACTCGGAGAAAATATTCCTTTGCTTTTAATAATAAGTATGATACGGTTTACTGGTACAGTCTTGAAAAGATATAGGGTTTTATCAATGTTATATAGTTTTGTATATACCTGAATCAAACATTGATTCGTGAACTTTATTGCATATCACACTTGGCAGCTAGGAAGATACTGCTTTGCCACCTTTCTGCCTACCACCTATTTGAGACGTTCTTCAATTCTCTAATAATAAATAAATAATGCTGGACAATTCACACAGCATCATCTAGCCCTAAACTAAGCAGAGCTTGTGTTATGGGTACTAGATGACTGATATACTTAATACAATACACTACATAGATATTTTTTTTTATTAAACATAGCAAATAAACACCCGGAACAAATATTTGTAGATCGTACGAACATTTGCCCCAAGGAGGGAATCGAACCCGCAACCTCCTGCGTCGCAGGCGATTCTTCGCCCGCCGCGCCACATCGGTCGTCATAATAAGATCCTTGGAGAAACAAACAGCCTCATAATTATCTTTTCTACGAAATGCGGTGAATATGTATATTGTTCATTCAAAAGCGTTGTTAATTCCTGCAAATTCCTGTGTTGTAGCTATATTATATTTACTCATAATGGCAGGCACCAAACAAACATCATTACAAATTCCCATAAGGCGTTCTCAGTATCAGTGCAGCGTTGTATTATCATTTGTGTGTTGCGAATATGTAAATCAATTTAGCTGGAAATGAAGTAATATGCTCGAAGCAATGAAGGTAGTATTTGGCACTAATTATAATTTCATGCCCAAAAAGTAGTTTGGCCTAAATGTGTCGACCCATAGTAAATTTCCCGAACTTTTTAGGTATAACATGGTTTTACATTTTAAAGGTAACTACTAACTTTTATAACTTAACATTGAGTAAGTACCAAAGAAGATGAATCAAAAATAAAAGTATTCGTCTTCCCGCCCATCAAAATTTTGCTTAATAAGTAATGGAAGAATTTTATAGATTTAACTTCAAAATGTCTTTCAGAAATTTACAATAGTAGCCATTGCATACATACACAAACTCAAGCCTTTTTTCGATTAATAAAATTTCAGAAACTACAGAAGACCACCTGCTACGATCCTTACATACTGCTTTCTTTTACATTCATGTATCAGGTCATACATGCCAGTTGCAAATTATTTTTCATAATAATCTGGTAAAGCTCAATATTGTATAAAATTTTGGAAAATGTCCTGGCATATGAAATCATCGGCGGCGGGCGCCGCGTTCAATTTATTCTTTTGACATAATCCATATCGTATTTTTGTTTTCCGAGTATAACTTCAAACAACCTGTCGTGTTAAATCGCGTTTGTAACATTTCGTAGAATGCTTCCAAATTTCGCCAAAAAAGGCTCCTGCCAATGGCAAGCACACAATGAGTTAACCCTTCTTTGCATGGTGATGGAAATTTCAATCATAACATTTCATATTATTTATTTATATTTGGATTTTTTAAATTATTTTTCCTTTAATCTAGAGCATGAATTACATCACCCTGATTTATTTCACAAAAATAGAAAAAATCATGCAAAGAAGGGTTAACTGGCTTTGTTTTTACACCTTTTTGTCTAGCCTGAAGAATTTGTCACGGTAGCTGTACTTTATCTACTTATACTCGTATCTCGACTAAATCGCGAACGTTACGTAAATACGTATATTCGAACTAATTAAAAAAAACTTACTAAATATATGTAGGTGAACTAAAAACCCTAAAGGATAATTGTATTTTTTTGACTTAACAAAACAAAAATGTCATCAAAATCCAAAATCAAACATGGTTTCCTCCTGCGAACGTGAACGACTACTTTAATTATCTCCCAAGTACTAGCTGAGCTCACAGCTTCGCTAGAGTAGACTTATTAATACTACAACGTGGGCACACTTACTAGTTAAAGAAGAGGCGCTTACTTATTTATGTGCGTGTAATAAAATTGAAGCGGAATAATTTTGTTCGTTTAGTATCATGCAATATTGGAAACACACTCAGCTTAGAATGTTTCCACGACTGGGACAGTATGCCTGGAGACTGAGTGAGCAACACCTAATCCTCCTCTCGAATTTTGTCACATATCAGTGGTCTCATGGGAACATATTTCTGCAGATAATATTCATTACAAATTGCATGTATGTTTATTCAGATAGCTTTAAATGTAGCACTTTAATTTGTTTTTCCATAAATAAAATATAACGTACTTTATGTCTGCATAGCTGGAAACGCAAATAAAAGGTTTTCGTAAAAAAATTCTCGTGTTTTCGTGTTGGTATTAAATATGTCGCATACCGGTTATCAGAAAAAGTTTTTTGCGGAAACAAGCTGCATTTAATAAAAATACATACTATATATACTAAGAAAGTACCAAGTACCCATTTTATTTTAAAACAGGAGAAGCTATTGTGACCGGTTTAAAATGCCAACAGTTGCCAACTAACTTTGATGACAATAAATAAATGAATACTGCTGAATAAGCCATACAGCATCATCTTGCCCCAAGCTAAGCAGAGCTTGTGTTATGGGTACTGGATGACTGGTATACTTAATACGATACATTACATTCATAGCTATGTTTTTATTATACGTAGCAAATACCCAGAGCACCCGGAACAAATATTTGTTGACCGTACAAGAATTTGTCCCAAGGCGGGAATCGAGCCCGCAACCTCCTGCGTCGCAGGCGGACCTTTGCCCACTGCGCCACATAGGTCGACAAAGGTTATGGATGGTACATACGTTCCCCAATACCTTCAGTGAAGTCCCTGAATCTTATTAAAAGCATACTGCATAAAGCTTTATGCAGATAGTAATTAAAAAGATTCGATTCGGAAATTAAAAATACCCAACTCAGCGTACACGTGTCCACAGAATTGACTGTAGGATTATCCCCAATAAAAGTCCTTTTTTAAAGTAAAACACCAGCTAGCGAATAATACGGAGAAATATTCCTTCTTAAACTTTCAGGAAAGCCATACACAGCAGTGCGGGAGTTTAAATAAAGGGATTGAATGTTGTTTGCCCATACGCTCGAATTGACGTGAGCATCCATTGTATTTTATCAAAGATATTTTAAAATCGTATTACAAATGCGGATGTTCTTTGGATTCCCGGGTGCACAATGTTTTAAAATGGTTTCATTCTTTTTTAATATACTGTGTGTGGGTGTCGAATCAAATAACTTTCAGCCGTATCCATTAATTACACAAATTTTCACACACTACCTTCTAATTGGATCGAATTGAAATATTGTGCTCCCGCATTTATCTGATGACTTCACTCGCAAACCAGATTAATAATTTTGTTGTATTATTATTAGCATTAAATTGGTTTAATGCAAAACCTAAGCTGATATAATTTCTATTAGATACGTATTACAAGAATGTCATGATGGCCCAGTGGTTTAGGCCGCGCCTTTTGTGCACGAGATTGTGGGTTTAAACCTGGGCTTTAGTACATTTGTGAGTTTTTCAATTCATATGTACTTTCTAAGTTTATCTTGGACATCACTGACATCGGTGAAGGAAAACATCGTGAGGAAACCTGGACTTGTATAACTAATATAAGTCTGAAATTGCAAACCCGTCTTGAGCAAGCGTGGTGATTAATGGTCGTGCCTTCTCTGTATGAGAAGAGGCCTTTGCCCTGCAGTGGGACAGTAATAGGCTGGTACTTTACTTTACTTTTTTTACGTATTACAACCGTAACGTTAGAGACACAAAACAAAACTATTCGCAGTCCTGTAAATAAAATGAAATGAACTACCGACGCGTAACAAACTAATATTGAAAATGAAATGGATGGTAAAGGGAGACCGCTAAAACGCAGTGATAAAGCTTGGCGCCGGGAAATACGCATAACCGCAAAAGGTTTTCGATGTGCCTCAAAGCTAGATAAACGAGTGAGTTCAATTAATGGGATCTCGGTTACACGGACCACTGATGACGAGCGACCGCGAATCGTTTGATGATATTATACTTTTATGTCCGCCTGCAACGCAGGAGGTTGCGTTTTCGATTCCCGCCTTGGGACAAATGTTTGTACGATCTATACATATTTGTTGCAGGTGTTCTGGGTATTTGTTATGTATAATAAAAAATACATGTAATGTATCCATGTAATGTATTGTATTAAGTATATCAGTCATCTAGTGCCCATAACACAAGCTCTGCTTAGCTTGGGGCTAGATGGTGCTGTGTGGATTGTCCAGCATTATTTATTTATTTTTATTTTTGAACCCGGGCTATATTTCCTATTGTTCGCTGCTTGGGTTTAATCGCTAGGTATCTTTCAGTAGTCTTAAGCCTGCATGTTTTCATGGGTGAAAGCACAATGCTAGCTCTCTATTACATTATCATCATCATCATCTGTCTAGCCTTTTCCCAACCTACCTTACCAACTGGAAGCTGACCCTGACACTGTCTGTATATGGGGTGTATTGGGTATATACATATAGACTCCATGTATGGGGTGTATGGGATATGTAATGAACGGTTACCCATCCACAGTCTGACCTCAGTCAGTCGCCCCCTGTTACATGGAACTTAAAATGATTAGTGGTCAAATGTGGATGGATACCAGTGAGGAAATATTAGAATTATGATAAAAACCTGTGGGTACCAAGTATTTAAGTAACCGCCATGTGGTTGGTGAAATGATTTTGTTTGTTCTACATAACTACTTTTTATGAACGTAATACAGGTGTTGTATTGTGTCATTTAAAGCGATTATTATTCTGTTTCATTATGTTACGACGATGTTTTCCTCCCCACGGTAAGCTTGTTCCAATTAAGAGCTTCATTTTAGAGCTTCGGTCGGCTTACTGTTGTATTGTTTTCAAGCAAGCTTAACTGTCTCTTGTCTCGTGATTAGTGGGAAGGAAATATTTTATGCACTGTTCAAATATGAAAGAAACAAACCAATAATAAAAATTTTGGCACACAATAATAAAAAACAAAACCAAATGTGTAAATAGGGCAGTCATGGGGATTCGACCCCAACATAGTTGGGAAAAGGCTAGGTAGGTGATGTGGTATAATAGGTACACCTTGACAGTACCCTTCGAGATATTCCATTAAAGAGATGATGCAGTGTCTTGAGACGATACGAATTTTATTAGTAAGTGCTGCACTTACTAATAAAAGTTGTATTGAGGAAAGTTTATTGAGCCCACAACTTCTGCCATGAAACTATTCCAAGCCGTTTCTATACGTAAGGGCAAGGACGAAACAGGGATGGGTTTTAGTCAGTAAAAGTCTGACAAGCCGTCTCGTTCCACTCGTTTACCCGGAACAATTACCTGTAGGCCATACAAATATTTGTTCCGTGCGGGGATCGAACCCGCGACACGCAGCGCAGTAGCCAATCGCTCAGCCTCTGCGCCAACCTTGCCGTCAATTTATTTCACCAGTAGGTAATGATAAAGTCCTATGTATTGTCCATAGAGGGCGAGCCTATATTATTGCCACCAACCGGGCACAAATACCTACTCCAATCTGCTACTGACCAACTCCAGGCGGAAAACCGAACAACACTTTTCCCGACCCGGGAATTGTACCCAGGACCTCATACTCAGCAGTAGAAATTGAGACCAGTTAATAGCTCAATGTTGTAATGATGGCCCAGTGATTTAGGCCTCGCTTCTTGTGCACGAGGTTATTTATGGGTTCAAACCTGGGCAAGTACCGAAATGACTTTTTCAATTCATAGGTACTTTATAAGTTTATCTTGGACATCACTGACATCGGTGAAGGAAAACATCTTGAGGAAACCTTGTTGAGCAAGCGTGGTGATTAATGCTCGTGCCTTCTATGTATGAGAAGAGGCCTTTGCCCTGCAGTGGGACAGTAACAGGCTGGTATTATTATTGTATTATAATAGCTTAATAAATCTAGTAATTGAATCTTGTTGCTGCTACTAAATATATATAACAACTTGATTTGAATCAGTTAAGGCAAGTTGAGCGAGTTTTCAATTTGTATTAGCTCTCTCGGCATGTAAAGATGCATGAGATATCAGCAATCTTCGCAAAGTCGCCAGCGAGCTGACGTTACGACATGGTTTCCTATTCAAAGGCTTGACATGAGTTTCCTAGAAACAGTTTCTATCTTAAATGGTTTTCCAAGATTGTGCTGATACACCGTCAAACAAGTTGAACTCTTAGACTCAGCAAGTTGGTGAGTACTTAAACGCTTTTAGTCAGCCGATACTTTGATAAGGCTCGATTGGTGCAGTGGCTTATCGATTGGCTAGGATTGGATGAATTTAAAGTAATAATTTTTTTTTTATATAAAGACGTTGCCCCACACTAGGAATTTCTCCTGTATCTTGGGTGCGTTTACAAACATTTAAACTCATACATAAACAGCCAGGCCCGGAACAATTACCTGTAGGTAATACAAATATTTGTTCCGTGCGAGGATCGAACCCACAACACGCGGCGCAAAAGCCGATAGATCAACTACTGTGCCAACCTTGTCGTCAAAGATATAATTGATATGAAGCTTTAGTCGCGAATTTACTTAGATACAACGAACTGTTGAATATACTGATCGAAGAAGCCTATGTATTTGGTACGTATCTCTTAGTGATACTTGTGAGCGTTAACATAGCGTACTGATAATGGTTTCCACTTTTGAAAGAGGCTAATACTGCAATGTGATTAAACTCTTTTTCACACTTTGTATGCCATGCAGCAAACACAAAGAACATCTATTGCTTGTATTTGTAACACGCATGACTCACGTTGTAGCTTTACAAAACAGTGCCTAGGAAATAGTGTGTATTTACTACTGTTTTGTGTAAACAGAATCGTCCTGTTGAAATGCATAAGCTCTTAACACTACCCACGACAGAGTCAAGTGTCTGTGATTTTTATTTTCGTTTTCTTTTGTGTCGCCCTCGAGTTGACTCAACAAATAAGGATGCTATGATAAAAAAGGCACGTCGTCGGCGTGGTGGACACTTCAATAAAGAAAGATGACAATATGAGATGCTCTTAAATTAATTTTCCAACTGTGTGAATTGCGTGCTAATAATTAGCACCCAAGTTTGAACATTTAACAATAATGTATGACCAAAGCCAACTGTTGCTACCCTGTTGCGTCTCTGGTAAACCAGTTTAAAAACTAGGTTAAGGTGTCTTATTATTCAAATAAACTTTCTTGAAACCCTTCTTAACCTACTTAAACTTTCACTTTTTTATAATTTTTGATGTCGTAAATATGTCCTTGTGTAACGCCCTAGAGGTGCTGTTTCAAACAATTGTTTAATAAATAAAATGAAGTGCGACATGGCCTATTTCTTAGGACTTGCAATGAAGAAGACGCTCATATCATTAAGGTTGTACACTGTGTACAACATAAGCTACACGTAAATGCCGCATATCACGCCTTTATTCGCGAAAGATAGGCAGATATGTACCTGTAGTACAACCACATTACGCCAGTTATTTTTTTAATTCCCATGTAATACCTACCAAATGTTACAAACGTCTTAGTAGTCTGTTAATTGTGTGTGTCATTTATGTAAAAATCTGTCAATAACATAGAACAGAAAGACCATAAGAACATTTTGAAATCAGTGAAGTTAATTCCCTGGTCTAACTAGCTTTTAACTAATACTCGCCCTAGGGCTGCCTGTCTACCGGAGTGGAACGAGGCTGCGTAGCGAGGAAACGGAGAAATATTAACCAATAATCCCTGTCTCCGGGAACGAAGCGGAGATTTTATGCAATCCTATTGATTAAAAATTATCCGTTTCTATGCTCCGGTGGACCGGCAGCCTTATTTTAGCAACTTAAGAAAAGCTATACGAATCAGGGCCCAGTATACGAAAATAGAATAATATTGTAAAAAGGTATACTCACTACGAACAAGACACTAAAAATAAAGATTGTTCATTTTTTAATCTTTAAGAAAAATTACAAGAAAAATGATAAACTGAAAGGTGTAAAATAACTGTTATAGTTTCGGAAGACTTGGGGATTTTGTTTGATTTATGATGCCGACTTCTGAAACTATAGTTAGTTTACACCTTTTAAGTGTGGAGTTTTTGAATGAAAAAAGAATAATTCAGCTGACTCTACAGCCTAATTTTCTTTATAAAAAAAGCTTTTCCCGATGCAGGGACGTTAACTGTTGAGGAGTTCTCCTGGTACTTCACCATCAGCTCCCTTTGTCATATGCATTTCTAGCAACATAAACTAGTAGCGAGCAGTTGCGGTAGCCATCTGTGGTCTTCATCATCAGGTCCATTTCACCAAATGGTGCTTTTCAGGACCAAATACACGAGTTACCAAAGCGCTAGGTGTGTTTGTATTTGAAGAGTTCCCTCGATTCCTCCAGGATCCCATTATTAAATCCTGACTAAGTAGTAGGACCACCTCGACATATAATATGTATGTACCTTTTCAAACGAAAAGAGAACATCGCCAGAGAATCGGTGAACATACGAGTACATACAATAAATACATATCTGTGCCTCCTGTGATAAGTGATACAAGTCAAAAAACGTCATTTTACAGGACAGCAAATACAAGATTTTAAAAAATCTAGTTCGTTAATTAAGTGGGCTACCTAGGTAAAATATCAGTGCACTCTTTTGTAGAACAAAACATTTTCTTTCTCTATATAATTTACATTTTTTGATAGATATTTAATTTTGGAAGTAATTCATGAAAAACCTGCGACTTGTAACTTTTACTTAGTTTTTATGTGCTAAAATTAAGTTATTAATAAAAATAAAATAAAATGAGCTTTATTTCAGACAATCTTTACACCGTCCATATTATGCGTACAATCAAATGGAAAAACATTATCAAATAACCCTCTTAACCAACGATTTCCATAAGGGGGATGATATCCTATTCGCTACCGTCTTCAGGATTTCATTGCGGCTGCCACGCACCCTGTTGATTAGGGATACGGTTTTCTTGCGCATGATGGCATGGAAGCCATCAGTATGGTAAATTGCGAACATCCCAGACGCACTACAAAAACGTGGCAGCCCCAACATCATCCTGAAGACGTTATTATACTGGATGCGCAGATTATCCAGCGATCTTTTGGTGTGACTGGTCCACAGAGTCCCAGTGTATACGCTCTGACAATATGCTTTAAACAGAGTTATTTTAACTTCGTCAGAGCACCTGTAGAATCTGCGAACCAGCATGTTACCTCTGACCGCTAGTGACCTGCGCTCCCTCTCTATGTCTACATTGTCTTCAAGGCCTTCAGTAATATAATGCCCCAGGTACTTAAAGCTTTTAACACGATTTACGTTTAAACCATTCAAGGTTATATTGTGTGAATGGTTGGGACATTTTCACGCTTACGCTTAACACCTCCAAAACCAAGTTCATTACCTATTCCATCAGTTCTACCACCCAACCGAACCAACCAATATCACTTAAAGCCCACACATGCAAATTTCAAAATCAAGTCCCATGCCATTGCGCACCCATATTCTCTACTGATCATATCAAATACTTGGGTATAATGTTAGATAAGAATCTTAATTTCAAATCACATATTAATGTCCTTACTGGCAGAGTTCGCAAACTAATGTATATCTTTAAAACCCTAAGAAACATTGCTAATCCCAGAATTATACGTAATGTTTATTTTGCCTTATGCCTATCTATAATTACCTATTGCATCTCCTGCTGGGGAGGAGCTGCAAAAACTATCCTTAAACCATTAGAAGTTGCTCATCGAGCTGTACTGAAAGTAGCTACCTCTCGTCCAATTTTATTCCCAACTAATCAGTTATATAAAGAATGCAATGTCCTTAACGTGCGTCAACATTTCATGCTACAGACAATCCTATTGCAACACCGCATAACTCCTTATTGTATAATCAACAAACGGCGAAAAGATATTATATGTACCCCACCACAAACCCGCTTGTTTTTTACTAAAAGATTCTTTTACTTTCTAGGCCCATCTCTCTACAACAAAATAAACAAAAAATGTCCTATATATAAGTTATCTAATCATAATTGCAAAAAGACTGTCCGCTCATTCCTTCAAAATAAAACTTACGATGAAACAGAAAAATATTTAACCTAAAACGCGCTAAGCATGTACATATATTGCACCACTCACCAATCAAATAGATCCACACAAACTCACCTTACACTTACGCACACACGCTTACTCCACAATCACGCAACTCACATAAACACATGCACACACACACTTACACAAATGCACTCGCTCACATACACTCGGCGTCACAAAAATCGCACCTCTTTAAGAATTCCCTTCAAAGTCATTTTAACCCTATTAATCAATGGTAGACATATGACTGTAAGGTATCATTGGAAAGGCAATTCATTTAAATTTCAGAATAAATCAATGGATTTGGTTTTTTGTTTACCAGGGAATAAAAAAAAGCAAGCAAATGCAAATGATTAAAAAGTTAAATTTTATTTTATCAGCAAAAATTACAAAGAAGTCCTTAAAAACAACTTAAAACCTAGTGTTACCCCCTCTAGCCCTGATGACTGCTTCCATGCGTCCTCTCATGGACTGAATTAATGTGACAACAGTCTCTTGAGGAATGTTGTCCCATTCTGCAACGACGGCATCTTGGAGGTCTTGGAGAGTGGTAGGGGCAGGATCACGTGCCCGTACTCGCCGTTTCAGTTCATTCCAAAGATGCTCAATAGGGTTCAGGTCTGGACTTCGCGCCGGCCAGCGCATAACAGGGATTCCAACTTCTTGCAGGTAGTCTCTTACAATTAAAGCGGTGTGACAGCGGGCGTTATCGTGCATTAACGTGAACCCACTGCCAACAAAACCAGCATAAGGGACAACCAGCTCCTCTAAGATCTCTGTTATGTACCGAGCAGCAGTCAGCGACCCTTGCCCGCGAGCACTTCCAGCCCGAGAAACGCACACAAGGTTCGTTTGACCCTCGATTGACATGCCGCCCCAGAACATGCACGAGCCACCCCCGTATTCCACTGTCTCTTGAATACAGGCTTGCGCAAATCGTTCCCCTTGCCTCCTATACACTCTTCGACGCCTGTCGTTGCAGAAAAGACACACCCTCGTCTCATCCGAGAAGAGCACAGCCCTCCATTGGTCTATTGTCCAATCCACATGGTCACGGGCAAATTGCAACCGGTCTCTCCTATGCTGTGCAGTTAATTTTGGCCCTGTAGCAGCCCTATGAGCTGCAATTTTCTTCTCCCGCATTCTTCTTCTAATCGTGGAGACGCTTACAGAAGTTCTGCGAGCTGATCGCAGTTGTTGTTGCAGCTCAACAGCATTGGAGAACCGATTACGTAAAGACGTCGAAACAATGAAGCGATCGTCTCTTTCGGATGTGCACCGTTGTCTTCCAGATCCACGTCTTCGGATATAGCCACCAGTCTCTTGGAAGCGTTGGAACACTCGTCGAACGGCAAAACGACTCAAGTTCAGTTGCCGAGCAACATCACATTGCCGCATCCCTGATTGCAGTAGTGCAATGACTTGAGCGGCTTCATCTGCAGTGGTATCCATCTTCTGGGGTATTTTTCTTGCTGTAGCTGTTCACGTGTGTTCACTTTAAAGGTTGAATAGCGAATGACTCACATTTTTTTTTTTTTTTGGAATGGGCATCTCGCAGTTTATCCTTTAGGGATATTTACTGCTCAACCGAACTTTAAATGACTCACATTTAACCCGGGTCGCCCGTTTTATACCCTTGTAGGGAGGTGCAATTAGTGGCCGTTGTAATGCGTATTTTGACAACATTTTTTTTAACGTTACGTGCTAATGAGATCTGTTGTGTTTAGGAATTCTAACTGTTGTTAATTTAAAGGTCGTTAAACATACTTTCAATTGATACCAATATTAATAAGGTTTAATGTATTCGTTACTGGCGGGACATGTTTTAAACTTATTTTCGAAGAGGTGCGATTTTTGTGACGCCGAGTGTATCTTTAAATAAAAATTAAGAAATTTTTAAAATTGTAGCATTTATTATCAAGAATTTTGAGTACTAAGCAGTTATATATTATATAGAGGGGTTCGGGACTGTTACTCCTTAATACAGGCTACTCTGTAGCCTAGCTAGGAGAACAGCACTTCACCCACTTGATTGAAGATGTTACATATTATGTACCTACTACACACCCTTGTATAAAAATGTACTACAATCTACCTTTTTATAAATAAAGATTTATTATTATTATTATTATTATTATTATTATTATTTACCACCGGCCTTGAAGACCATGTATTCACTTTTTTGTACATTATATAGTAGGCCATGTGCTTTTGCATACTCTTCGCATACTCTCAACATCTCTCCGAGTCCCCCCACCGACGGGCTCAGCAGCACCATATCATCTGCGTAGCTTATGTTGTTGACCTTAACTCCATCTATTGAGCAGCCTACACGCATGCTGCTGAGCCCGACGATGAGCTCGTTTACATACAAGTTGAAGAGCTTGGGAGATGTCAACCCCCCTTGTCTCACCCCGCTCTCCAACCTATATGCTTCAGAGAGTGTATTGGCCCATCTCACATAATTGGTTTGCTTACTATACCAAAATTTTAATATATTGAGCACCACCACCGGTATACCCCCGTTCCCCAACTTTCTCCAGAGCACATCGTACGATACAAGATTAAAAGCCTTGGAGAGGTCAAGAAAACAAGCATATACCGGGGTTCTGCGATTGGCATAGTATTGGACAGCATGCTTGAGGCTTAAAATTGCGCTTTCAGTGGATAGTCCGGGCCGAAACCCGAACTGAGCGTCATGTAGGTTAATAAATTTAAATTATAAAAATAATATAATTATATAATATAATATAATTTAAATTTAAATTTAAATAAATTAATGATACTTGTACAGTTATATTACGTTGCACCAAGCTTGCACCAATAAATTGTCTTAGTGTAAACTGATATACATCAAGTTAAAACGTCTTATAACTCATTAGAATAATGATTCTAGCAAAATGTGCCAAAACAAAAGATGAAGATATAACCCTTCATATTTTTTTTTTCACTTATCAGTCACCTCTTTACATATTTTAGTTGAACTGTATCAATTTACGAAAATCCTAGTCTTTCAGAAGATATGTTAAATGATGTAAGTCAAGATGTACCCCTCAAAAAAAAAGATAGTGATATGTGTATGAAGTATGGAGGTTGATTGAAACACGTTCGTTCAAGACAAGCGTTTATTACTCACTAAAACTTAACATAAAGGTGTCTTAATGCTAAGTACATTTATGCACTTCACCTCCGGGGGTGAAAGAAAAAAAAATAACACAATCAAATCTAAAGTAAAAACAAAAGCAAAAGGTACCTTTTCATAAAAAATCTTACTTACTAAATTTTTTTGTCCTATCTTTATGTATTATATCTACCTTACCATTTTTAATTATCTTTACATTAACGCCTAAATCTTCCAACACTTCAAAAGGTCCATCAAAAATACAGTCTAATTTACGAGCACATTCATTCTTTACTAAAATAAGATCATTTTTCTTATAAAATACAGGATTACATGATTTATCATATTTGTCTTTTCTTTTTTTCTTACAAGCTACCAAATTATTCCTTGCATCTCTTAAAGCTACTTGCAACTTATATTTTAAATCTAAACAATAATCATCAGTATTATAAAGTGGCTCTACACCATATTCTAAACTGTTTGGCAAGCGACATTGTTTTCCAAACACAAGCTCATAAGGTGTGTATTTAGTTTGGGTATTTACACTAGTATTAAAACTAAAACACCAGAAAGGTAACCAGTCTGACCATGAATGATACACATTATTACAATAAGTTCTTAAAAATGCTCCTAAATGTTTATGAGCTATCTCTAGTGAACCGATTGACTGATGGTGGTATGCAGTGGATTGTAACTTTTCTACCTCTAATAGCCTACATACCTGTTCCATAACTTGAGAAATAAACTCTGTCCCCCTATCCGTAGCTATGGATTTCGGGATACCGAATCGTAAAATAAAATTATTTACGAAAGCTTTTGCTACAGTAACCGTTTCCTTATTTGGTAATGGATATGCCTCTATGTATTTTGTCAACTCGCATTGTAAGGTTAAAATATAACAATTTCCTGACTCGTCCCTGTCCAAAGGTCCAACTAAGTCAAGGAAAACTTTTTCAAAGGCAGCTAATGCTGTAGTAGTTATAGTCATGGGTTGTCTCGTATATTTACTTTGTTTCATTTTCTGACACATCTCACATTTACTTATAAACTTACGAATATCCATATCAAGACCTGGCCAATAATATTTTCTTTTAATATTATTCGCCATTCTATTCATACCCGCATGTCCACTCGTGGGCAATAAATGATAGTTATTCAAAATAAATTCTTTTTCCTTTTCGTCATATATTCTTTCAATTCCTCTCAAAATACATATTCGGGGCCCGCTCCATTTCTTTAAGGATTTAATTTCACTACATAAACCTCTTATAAATTCATTATTATTATCATCTTTCACTATGCATAGTTCTTTTACTTCTATTCTTTTACAAAACTCCTTTAACTTAGTCGCAAATTCGGCTCGCGAGAAATGCAATCTAAAGTCAAGGTTAATACACAATAGCATTTTGCTTGGTATATAAACAAAACAATCCTTTTGTTCCCCTATCATATTTTCTCTTTTATACTTCCTTATAATTTTTTCCTCTACTAACTTCATTTCAATAGAATCACATGGCTGTCTTAGTAATTCCACGACCCTTGGTTGATCAGGCCAATTGTCAGTGGGTTTACTAAGCACAGTTTGTTTTTTCTTACAACTCTCTTCCAACCTCCTCTTTTGTCCTCTAGTTGTTACAGCTAAAATTTGCTCTTTCATTTCAAAAATAATACGACACAAAATGATCCTATTTGCCGATGATAGCACAGCTGTTATTAAATGCAATAATGTGACAACCTATCAAAATGACATTAATGAATCCCTACTCAATATTATCCGTTGGATGAATACTAATAATCTTGTAATTAATTTAAATAAAACTAAGGTGATGCACTTTCATCAGCGGCAACCACATCCAAATATTCATGTAAATTATAATAACGACAAAATAGAAGAAGTTGATAATGCTAAGTTTTTAGGTGTTACCATCGACAGTAAGCTTACTTGGAAACCCATGATAGAAGAACTTTGTAAACGCCTGAGTAAATCTGCTTATGCACTCTTTCAATTATCAAAAAAGGTGAATAAAGATACGTTACTGGTAGCATACCACGGACTTGTAGCTTCTGTTTTGCGATATGGCGTAATTTTTTGGGGGCAGTCGACTGACCGTGTGCTTATATTTAAGATGCAAAAAAGATGTGTCAGAGCAATGTGTAATTTAAAAACAACGGATAGCTGTAGACCCTATTTTAAGTCTTTAAAAATACTTACCCTTCCAGCATTATACATATTGGAAACTGCGTTGTTTGTGAAAAGAAACACGGAATTATTTGAAAAAATATCTTCTTCTAAAAAAACTCCATTGCGTGCCCAATACGTAAATAAACTATGTCATCTAAAATGTAAGACCGCATTGATGCGGAAAAGTTTTTTTAGTATGGCACCTAAAGTGTTTAATAAAATTCCTGATGACATAAAAAACATGACATTAAATAAGTTTAAAAAAGCTCTTATCAAATTATTAATTGACAAATGTTATTATAATGTAGACGAATTTTTGAACGAACAATTATTAAAATAATGCATTTTGTACCTTTTGATAAGAAGTACATACTATGACTATTTATTAATTTTATTGTATTTGATTATTTTTTATTTTTTTTAATGACATAGTGTAATGACACCTAATGGGTCACTTATAAATTTGTATGTCTTAATTATGACAAAACATAGCGCACCACCTATTTATGTAACACCTATGTAATACCTATGTTTCACAAATAAACTGATTGATTGATTGATTGATTGACATATTCTTTAATTCATTCGATGTTATGCATATCCTTGATAAAGCATCCGCAATCACATTGTCCTTACCTTTCACATAGACTATCTTAAAATCATATTCTTCAAGTATTAACCTGAATTTGATTAATCTGCTAGAAGGGTCCTTCATACCGAATAAATAAACTAATGGTTTGTGGTCTGTCATAATAGTAAACGTTCTGGCAAATAGATACGGTCTGAAATATTTTACTGCCCATACTATGGCTGTTAATTCTTTCTGTATTACTGGATAATTTTTCTCTGCCTTATTTATCGGTCTGCTGGCATAAGCAACAGGTTTCATATTCTTGTTACACAATACAGCTCCTACTGCCAGATCAGATGCGTCTGTTTGTAATATAAATTCATTGTTTGGCGAGTAATCTGGATATTGTAATATAGGAGGCGTCGTTAATGACGTTTTTAGAAAATTAAATGCATTTTGACATTCCAAACTCCAAATAAAAGGTTCATCTTTCTTTAGCAATCGATTCAAAGGCATAGTAATTGTTGCAAAGGACGGCACGAATTTCCTATAGTAGTTGCAGAAGGCAACTAACCGTCTCACTTCATCCACGTCTTTTGGTATTGGAAAATTTTCTAAAACTTTAGTTTTGTCAGGGTCAGGCGAAACACCGTCAGCAGAAACTACATGACCCAGATATAAAATTTCTTTCTTCAAGAATTGACATTTAGTAGGATTCAATTTTAAGTTAACCTTCCTCAGTCTTTCAAAAACATCAATAAGATTTTGATTATGTATAGTTAAAGATCTTCCAAAAACGATTACGTCATCTAAATAAACAAAACACTTCTCAAAAGCTAATCCTGACATCGCAATTGACATAACTCTACTAAATGCACTACAAGATGTCTTAAGACCCATTGGTAATCGTTTTAATTGGTAATGTCCTGTACTGGTTGAAAATGCAGTATATTTACGGCTTTCAGGTGCCAGTTTCACTTGATAATATCCTTGTTGAAGGTCTAAATGAGTAAAATAGATTGAGCCAGATAAAGAGTCTAAAATATCTGTAATGTTTGGCAAAGGGAATTTGTCATCTACAATATTTTCATTTAATTTCCGAAAATCAATTACTAAACGCCACTTTTGAGATCCCTCTGTCTTTTTTGGAACTAGTAGTATTGGGCTAGACCATTCGCTAGTTGATACTTCTATAATATCATCCTTAAGCATATTATCAATTTGCTTATTTACTTCCGGCTTTAAGGCTTGTGGTAACCTGTACGGTTTATTATAAATAGGATTAATGTTACTCTTCAACGTTATTGATTGTTCGCAAATATTTGTTGTTTCTAACTTATCTCCGGGTAAAAAGAAAATATCAGAATATTTAGTACATATTTTCTCAATGGATTCTTTTTCTTCTCTGTTTAAATGTTGTAATTCTAAAATAGGTAATAAAGTAATGGCTCTTTTTAAACTACTTTCATGTTTGCTAAATTCAAAAGTGTGGTAGTCCTCTAAGGCCTCTACGTTTAATACAAAATTGTTTAAACTAACTTCTTCATCTCGAGTATTCAAAATTTTTATAGGCAATCTTTTATTTTTAGGCCTAACTATAGTACCTGCTAGGAAAACATCCTTTTCTAACTCTCTAGCGCTAACAAAGCAATCACCTTCCACTTCCGTATTTAAATAAACATAATGGATGGTTTCACTTCGAGGTGGGATCAGTAATGAATTACTGTAATCCGGTTTGTCAAATATTGGTTGAATATAATATTTTTCTCCTATCTGTAGCGTTAACATATTTTCATTTAAATCAATATTAGCTTTATACCTTTTCATAAAGTCTAATCCTAATATTCCATCAACGGTTATCGGTAAAGTTTTAAAAATATGAAACTTAATTTGAAATGAGTCAGTTTCAGAAGCATATAAATCGAGCACAACATATCCTGTAGAGTAAACCTTACCTCCAATTCCATTGACCGCTAAATTATTGCTAAACACTTGGGTTCTCTTTGGAAGTTCTTCTTCCTTAATAATAGAAATGGATGCGCCTGTATCTAATAATAGTATAAGCTTTTTACCGTTAATATAGAAGTTAACAAATTTAAAATTACTTGTACTGGTATTATAAACAAAATTATTAATCACGAAAAAACTGATTCTTATCAGACTTTTGTTCCAAGTTATTTGTAATTCGTGCTTGAGTATTATCACTCTGTGGCGGGATCGTCACTTTGTAAAAACCTTGGCCACCACGTCTATTATAGTAATAACCCTGTCTGTTATACTGTCCTCTGCCGCGGGGGCCGTACCGAAAAGGTCTGGAGTGACCTTGGTATCTATTTGAGTGGTAACCAAAATTATTAAAATTATTTTGATAATGACCTCTGTTGTTATTTTGATAAATTTGACGACCACGTCCCCTATTTTGTCTCGAGGGCTTAGAAAAACGATAATTGTGCCTACCTCGAAAGGTTGACGTCATCTCCATTACCTCAGCAGGCCTGGAAGAAGACGATGATGGCTGGGACTCGTCCTTGGCTGCCTGAATTGCGTCCTTCAGATCTGTGTAGTTGCGTGCAGCGATGATCGTGCCCAACCTTTCACTCTTAAGTCCATCTGTAAACTTTTTCACGGCCATTTTTTCATTAATTGGCTTCAGAATAGCGCATTTGGCAGTGTCTCCTTCAGCCTGAGAAATATTTAAATCTGTTAATAATCTTTCAAGTTCAGACCCGTATTCCTCGATAGTCCTATAGCCTTGGTTCAGTGATTGAATTTGATTTTGAACCGCAGTGAAGGATTTTTTTATTAATAGTTTTTTTCTAAAATCCTTAATCATGTCACTTATTGTGGAGTAAGTGTCTGCTACTCGCAACTTGGCATTTTCAGATAACCTACCCTTTAGTATAAACTTAATTAATAACTGTTGTCCTACATCACTAAGCATGTCTGCATACATCTCCACCGCATCAATCAATCGCTTTGTTGTATTTTCCTTATCATCTAATATAGGTATTAACATACACGCAGTTTTTATATCAAATTCCATCGTTTCTGATGTTAGTTCTAAGCTAGACAAAGTACACAATTTAGAAATTTCATGAAATAAAGCACAAATCTTATTGTACGTCACATTAATTAATTCAATTTCCGATTTCTTTATTATGTCACCTAAAGAAGAAAATAATGTCTTACTTTTGTTTAACAATATCTCAGCCTCTTGCAACTTATCTGACGATACCGAACCTTTATATCTACTCTGGCCTTTTTTTATAAGATATTTCCGTATTTGCAATAATTCTTCATACAATTCGATTAAATCGTCAGCCATAATATAATACGCAAAACATTATAATTTCAAAATAATAAAGTTGTTGCACCATAATATCATATTTCATTCATTACAATTTAACTTAATCTAACTCGAGGCACATTCATTCAATGCACCGATAAAAAAATGCTGAGTTGAAATTCTACGTACTACGGTACAGCGACGTATTACGGTACAAACTATTTTTAGAACTTAATATTACTACTTACATACTTTAAATCTAAGATTGTCAATACTCTTACGCGTAAAACACTTCACTTCACACACTTTTTCTTCTTTCACATGAGTACTCACGAATCTTCTCCAAAATTGAATTGGCTGCACTCAAACATCTTCAGCTTGAGTTTGGTCTCTCCTTCCGGATAAACGCTGCCGCATCCTCCTTATAAATGCAGAATCCACCTGCTGGTCTATCCACTTCTTATGTCCTTTTAAACATTTCTTGTAAATTAAGGCAATAATTACAATTACCATCAGCACCAGGAATGTCGTCATTAAGATATTATTAAATTTTATATGATTTTCTTGTTCCGTATTGCTGGAACTATTACTGCCTCCCGAAGCGTTTTGGGAGATGATGACTTCCTTATCCTCTGTTTTTGAGTAACTTTTGCCCATTTTGTTTAATATTCAAGTTCCGTATTACACAGTTAAAGTTAATCTCAGTCGTGAGTATAATATTTAGTTTTATAAACATTGTAACTTGGAGCACCGAGGCACACAGGAATCCGCCGCGTTTGCACTTTGCGCCCGCTATCCGATAGCTCGCAATCGTAGTTCCCGGAACGTGTGTGGCAGGGTCGCCATTAAATATGGAGGTTGATTGAAACACGTTCGTTCAAGACAAGCGTTTATTACTCACTAAAACTTAACATAAAGGTGTCTTAATGCTAAGTACATTTATGCACTTCATGTAAATAAATACAAGTTTTAGAAAAATAAAAATCAACGTTTATTAAACTAAAAATACAGTCGTTAAGGCACATTTTTATCAAAATTCTTATACAACTAAATGGAGATCAAATCATCACAATCTGACAATACGATTGTAACTAGGTATTCTCAAAAGGAACATATCATAAACAAAAGTTTGAAACTTAAAACTAAGTAATGGCACAGATCAGTTTTGATGAGCTATCACAGCAAGCAATTGACCTACTCAGTGTAATACAAAGTATCACAATAAAGTTTTAATCTATAAAAAAAAACAAAAAAAAAACAAAACTTTAAAACTTTCTTAAGAGGTAGATAATCTCACATAGTTTTTAAAATTACAATTAAATCAAAAACCTGTAATAAAACCTAAAAACCTTTTAAATGTCCACCTGTAGGTAGACTAACATTGTAAAGAAAAAAAATAGTCTTTCCATCTATTAATTAAGGGGCCTTTTACAGTCCACTAGCGCCGCCAATCGAAAAAAATGTCATAACTCGTAAATAGAATCAAAAATACAAAATGTGGTCTATTATTACTGTAGAAAAGGCAATAACGTAATTGTATAACACCTTATCAACACTTGAAATATAGCTGTTTAGCTAAATCGTGCATTCAAAACTCTCTCTCCAGCATACGGATTGGAATGCGGTGTGAGACAAGGGGGTTTGACATCCCCTAGGCTCTTCAATCTGTATGTTGATGGCCTCATCACTGAGCTCAGCTGCATGAATGTTGGATGTCAAATAAATGGAGTAAGCGTAAATAACATCAGCTACGCAGACGACATGGTGCTGCTGGGCCCGACTGCTGGGGCAATCAGGGAATTGCTCAAAGTTTGTGAGACTTATGCTGCCTCACATGGACTTATTTATAATGTCACCAAGAGTGAATATATGATATTTAAGGCCGCTGGTAGATGTCCAGACTCTGTACCAGAGATTCTAAAGCTGAATGGACTCCATTTAAACAGAGTCTCCAATTTAAAGTACCTTGGACATTTTATCACCGACGACCTTAAGGATGATAAAGATATTGAGAGGGAGCGTAGGGCATTGGCGGTCAGAGGTAACATGCTGGCCCGTAGATTTGCTCGGTGCTCTGACCTAGTAAAAATTACTCTTTTTAAGGCCTACTGTCAGAGTTTTTACACGAGCAATCTATGGGTCAACTACACCAAGAGATCGCTAGATGTCCTGCGCGTTCAATATAATAATGCTTTCAGGATGTTGTTGCGACTGCCTCGTTTCTGTAGCGCTTCAGAAATGTTTGCTGAGACCCACACAGATGGCTTTCATGCCATAATGCGGAAAAAAACAGCTTCGCTGCTGTGCAGAGTGCGGAGTAGTCGCAACTATATCCTGAGAGCTGTGGCGGAGAGCTATACTCCAAATATCAGGCATTTTGTGCGGAGGTTGATTAGGTAGGACTTTCTGCCTGGTCGTCCTTTGTTTTAATAATATTATTTTTGTATCAATGTTACTAACACTAGAACATAAGCTGTGTGCAATACTAACAAAATATGGATCTTTGTTGTCTGAATTAAATGAATTTTATTTATTTATTTATTTTATAAACGGCCGTTTTTGTGTTACAAATGCACGATTTAGCTAAACAGCTATATTTCAAGTGTTGACAATGTGTTATACAATTACGTTATTGCCTTTTCTACAGTAATAATAGACCACATTTTGTATTTTTGATTCTATTTACGAGTTATGACATAATGGCGCTAGTGGACTGTAAGAGGCCTCTTAAATGAATGTGAAACTATTCATCAACGGAGTCATTATCATTATCTGGTGGACTGTCTTTGACATCACTTTTGCAGTTCAGACCTCTGTAAAACTCATGGGTACTCTCATGAATAAAACATAATAAACTTAATAGATCCTTCTTCTTCTCAGTTGAAATAGGAAGTTTGGAGTGGTAAGCTTTCGGTACCGTATTAATCGTGATCATATCATAACTTTTTCCACGTTTAGAACAATCCATGGTCATGTAGTCAACATCACTGAACGCTTTTTTTGTAAAAAAAACGAGACATGTTTTCTTTGGTAAAAAGAACAGATCTAACGTTCGACCACAAAAACTTTTCATTGGCTGTATCCGTTTAACGAAAGGTAAAACATTGCTTTGCAAAAATGTTGAAATCATAAAACATTTCACATATCATTTCGATAACATTAAACTTAGCTATTTTGTTTGATGCTGTACGCACTAATTGGTACCAATCTCGGGGCAAGTGTATATTCGTGTGCTTCTTTTTGCGCTCAATCAATGCGTGATAGGTGGCAGCCTCCATGTGTGTATGTCCGGGTACGAGAAATGTATGTTCAATAGATATCAATTGTGGAGACAGTTTAGCAACTAGCATTAACATTGTTACTACAATTGAATTCTTGTTTTGCCCAGGACAAGAGTCCGAGTACATAATTAGCTTCTTAGCGTTTGGGTGTAAGTTTGGTAGTTGATTGATGATAAAATCGTAGAGACAAGAAGCAATATCATTAGCACCTCTATTTCCCTCGAACCCCCGCCACCTGCACTTGTATCACTTAGCACATTTATTATTTTGTACCATGTTTTTACAATTGGTTGGAATTTTAGATACAACTACATTTATATCTGTTTACACATAAAACAGATTTGTGTAGAATGATTTAAGTCAAGTTGTATCACTTTTCACAAAAAAGAGCATACCTTACATTCAGATTTGTAGATACATGTCGATTTGTATCCTAGAGGCATATCGAAAGAATTAGTTTAAAGGGATATTACTCTAGTCACATCAAAATTCACGATAAATGAACTGAAAAATAAAATGTGAAGTTAAATACAATAGCATTTAAATCACGAAGCACGAAAAATTGTGTGTTAAGTGACCGGTTTTGGGGTTACATCTTGACAAATATCGATTGTAACGAATTTTTTGCCAAAATCCCTATAGTTGTATCACTTTGCACAAAATTATCTCCGAAACTATAGCAGATAGAAGAACGTGAGTTAGACCAAAAAAGACGTATTTTTTTTCGATAATGCTCATGTGAAAATCACAAAAAGGGTACAACTCGAGTTATATCACTTATCACAGGAGGCACAGATATCTACTCTAGAAGATGGAACCGACATTAGGATCCTTTTTTTGAATTCGGTTAAATACAGAAAAGTGCAATGAGGACCTCAGCAAGCACGGAAAGATTCTTTGATGCAGCAAATCTTTTAAGAGGATTGGTTTCCTATGCGCCCGCGGTAGAGACATACAAAGTCGCATCGGAAGAAAGAGTACACGACGTACTATTTGATACGACTCAAAAATGAATAACGAAATACATTCATATTATTAATATTCCTTATTGCTGGTTCCTACCTAGGTAGTTTGAAACAGAAATATTGAATGTAATGCCTATTATAGACTTTGTTTGAGGTATAACATGAATAGAATAGTCAGTTATATTTTAAGGACCATAATTGTCCGTTTCGCTCAGATATCCATTTGCAGTTTCCATTCCCTTTGTGTATCTTACAGATAGACGACGAGACGGTACTTTTATTAAAGGTAGACTTTATTATGAATTCATTTCAATCGTTTTTTTTTTTTTTTTGGAATGGGCATCTCGCAGTTTATCCTTTAGGGATATTTACTGCTCAACCGAACTTTCCTGTGGGGGGCTTAATTAAAATTAAGGCCTCCAGCCAGGCATAAAAACTTATAAGCCAAGCGACTATCGCTAAGGGCACCCCCTGCGGGGTACGAACCTCGGCTTAGGACGTCGCTGAAGAGGACAGCAAGGGACAGGCTGGATCTGATTGTTCCATTATTTAGGGACATTTTAAACATTAATCGGCTTAGCTTCGCGGGCTGGCTCTAGCAAAGGGTCGGGAGGGGGGCATTGACGGGGTCGTCGCGACGGGCCTCGGCGGCGAGGACGGAATGTCCGTTTTTGTTTGCGAACAGTGCTGGTGGCCTTATCGCTCTCCTGGAGGAGAGTGATAGGATCATCTGGCTCTGTGAGTGTGTGTTTCGGTCTTCGAACTGTACTTATTCGCGAGGGAGTGTATCGGACGGCCGATGACACTAAGGGGTTAGGATGAGCGGTAGAACAGTCCATGAAGCGCTGGGTGAGTCGCTTCATGAACTGTTTCACCGTAGGTATTTTGAGATCTACATGGAGAGTCTCATTTCGGACGTAGAAGGGGGCTCCCGTGACTCTGCGCAGGAATCGGTTCTGGACGGTCTGAAGCCTATGAATATGATACGGCTTGGCGTGAGCGAACACTGCGCAAGCGTATGTCATGATTGGTCGGATGACCGAGACGAAGAGCCGCAATTTGCACCTGAGTGACAACTTGCTTTTCTCGTTGGTCATACAATAAAGCCTGCCGGACGCGAAGACGGCGCGCGAACGCGCCGCCTTTATGTGTTCGGCGAACGAAAGTCTGTGATCGAGTATCACACCTAAGTATTTGGCTCGCTTATCCCAAGGGATAGGCTTGCCGTACATGGCTAACGGACTAGGCGTGGGGACATTGCGGCGTCCGGGTTTCCTAAAGAGAACCGCTTGACTTTTGTCGGGATTGACCTCGACTCTCCATTTCCGGAACCAAGCGCCTAAGACGTTTGCGGAAGTTTGGAGAGTGCGAGCTATGGTGGTAGGGTTGTGACCGGTATAGTAGATGGCCGTGTCGTCGGCGAAAAGCGCCAACTGGGCCTTTCTACCCCTAGGGACGTTGCTAGTGAACAGCGAGAACAAGAGAGGAGACAGCACGGATCCTTGAGGGACGCCCGCGCGGATAGGGTGAGGTGACGATAGCGTACCGTCTACGCGATATCTAAACGTACGATTCGACAGAAAATCTCGCAAGATGAGCACGAGACGATCTGGCACATCGAGTTGGTATAGCTTGTATAACAACCCGTTGTGTCAGACCTTGTCGAAGGCTTTCGCAATGTCGAAGAAGAGGGCGCCGGTGAGCGCGCCTCTCTGAAAGCCCGCGCTGACGTGTTCGACTACGCGGTGCACCTGTTGAACACACGAGTGTCCCGGCCGGAACCCGAACTGTTCGTTCGGTATCAGGCTCTTTGCCTCGACATAGTCCTTGAGTCGCTTATAAATAAGCTTCTCGTAGATTTTGCCGAAAACATTGAGCAGACTGATAGGTCGGTAGCTCGTGGGCTCAGACTTGGGCTTGCCAGGCTTGGGGATGCCAATAACCACGGCTTCTTTCCACGATTGGGGAAAGATATTGTTGCTCAGAGCGCCATTGAAGATGGCGGTCATGAGCATAACGAGTTGCGCGGGGAGGATTTGAAACACCCTATTGGTGATACCGTCCTTACCGGGGGCTTTGCGCGGTTTGAGCCCTTTAATGATGTCTTGCACTTCGTCCGGAGTGACGGGAGGCAGAGGATCATCAGGGTTGTCGACGGGAGGGAGCGAGGACCTACGTTCGACTTCGGCGTCTACCTTTAAGAGGTGAGCTTGGTCGAACGGCTGGGAGCTAAGCGAGCATTGAGTCTCTAAGCTTTCGGCTAGGCATTCGGATTTTTCCGAGTCGTCGAACGCGACGCTCTTATCTGGACGAGATTTCAATCGCACTGTTCGTTTTTTGATACATGTACCTACGTACATACATAAACTAACGCCTTTTTTGGGTGGGGGTAGGCTAAGGGAAACTACAGAACACCACATGCTACGATCCTTACACACTCGTTTTGCTTCGTTTACGTTTATACATCTGGTCTTACACGCACTCCGGTTGGTAGCATTTTATTGAAGAACATCACCAATGAGGATATCGATGATTTTTATAGAATGTAAAAATAAATAAATCCAAAGTCCCGTCGCGTCGGCATCAACTGCCTGCACGATCTGATAGCAAATCTCCGCAAATGAAGACTTGCACTTAAGCAATGGAAGTACGATGCTCTTTACAAAATGAACAAATTCTGAAACGAACATTAAGAAGAAGTTGTTTTAGATACACGTCACGTGTCAAGGTGTTGAGTTCTCCCTCAAAGTCAAGTGTGTATGTCACTGAACTCCTAAACAGCTGGACCGATTAGAATGTTTTTTTTGTATGCGTTTAGGTGGCGCTTTGGATGGTTTAGATTCACAATTGGACCCGGTAGGTGTCTGTTCGGTCCGCTAGTATATATATATTATGGTGAAATATAATTTTAGCCCTCAAGGATCACACTAAGAATATAACCACATGCGATATTTTACCAAACAATATTTGGAGAACTAAAATTTCTTGCGCATGTTAAAACTTATCAGTTCGGTCATGATTTTCACGTAATCTTTATTGTATTATAACTATAAAAACTATAAAACTCACAATGTTTGTCCAGGATAAGCTGTAACTATTTTTTATGAAATTTCACTTACTATGCGTAATTTGGTAAAACTTAAAAGGCAGGAAAGTTTATATCTCGATTATTGATCTTAATATGATTTATTGCAAATTAAATGTTTCCCTTTAGTTCTATAAGTTTCTCCAAGATGGCAGGGTAAGTTAACTTCTGAGGCGGTACGAAGTTCGCCGAGCCAACTACTGTTATATAGTTCTCGACACGTATAGCTTACTAAGGGCATCCCGTACCTAAGGAGTTTAATGTGACAAAACTAAATTTGATTTACAAAAAACGTGTTACAAGATTGCGTTAACAATCCCTCTTTGAAGCTGAGAATATCTTTATTCCTATTCGATTTTCACTCCTCGCTAAAACATTTTGCAGAATCCCCGCAATAATATTGGTTGCGAACCTGGGCAATATTTCGTCTGCGCCACCACTTGTGGAAGAGGAATCTAATTCTAATAGGTGCAAATCCAATTACTACTGCTCGAACTTCAACCACAAACTGTCAGAACAAATAACAGCTTGTGGAAATGACAGACCCAACTGCGACGCTTTACAAGTTTTTGACTTCATTACCAGTGTTCGAACACATCGTCGTGACAAGACGGTAACATCAAACTGAAATCAAACCAAAACTAATCGGTAAATTTACGCAAAGTCCCCGGTAACGCTCATAGACAAACGGGAACGATGAAGTCGGTTTCCTATCTGGATCGGAAGTTTGTTCTCATGTTTGTTCAACTTTGAGCTGTCGAACTGAGCACGGGACGCTGCAGTGTTGCCTAGCAATTGCGCAGAGATCGAGGAAGACTTACCTAGTGGTAATACTGTATATGCCGTAACAGATCGAGAACGTTCTCATGTGGCGTTAGCTTTTGTACTGACTTTGAGGGTTATACTCACAGTGGGTTCTAGTTGGATGAGTTTGTTCTATAGGTTGTTTTATATAAGTACACAAAACAAACTATTGTTTATACAAAATTTTAGGAAAGTTCACTAAAGCATAACGTCAGCTTGTCATAAAACTATCAATTACATTACCACTGACCATTAATTGTTATTCTCTTATCCATTTAACTATTGCATTGCTATATACTATTACACTATTATATTAACTATTATCTATTGCATTACTATTGAAACCACAGAATGAACTAAAAGGATTCCATTAAAATGATAATCCAAGTGAACGAACATCCATTCACACACAACACGATGTAACTTCGTACTAGAAGCTACATTCAGTTTCGAAACTGCATGTATCGGTTTAGTTATTTGCAGACAATATAAGCGTTTCTAGCTAGTTACACGATGGAATAGTCGTTAATCTGATTCCGAGAGGATCCGATTTCCCGTTTTCGAAGGCTCTTACGTGTTTGCTACCGTTGATATCCTACCTAATGATACCTTATCGATTCTAAATTCATCAGAAATTTAAAGCCTTTAGGAGAGAATTTCATCTTCTCGAGTCCTCTTAGGTCGGCGGTTCCCATTAATTCAACACACGTAAGTTCCTATTGTACAGTTAGGATGTAGATATTTCACAATTGTGTTTACTTTGAATTGTTTTATATTGTTCGTAGATGCACTTCGAACAATCTTCTTGTTACTGAACTTGTTACTAACGTAGATAATATCTGCGAATTTTACTAACAATCTTATAGTATTATATAAGATTATTTTATTTACTAACCCACTATGGATGCAAGTTCTTTTTTTAAACTTTATCTTTAAGCTCAGATTACTTAGGATTTATGGCAAGAAATCTACACCATGACAACTCGGATTAGGTTTTATGAATAAAACATGTGGATATTTATAGGAAGCCTTTTTTTCTCGCGATCACACATTACACAGTAACTCCTAAGGTAGTAACATCATTAGTTCTGAATTCAGTACTTGTAACTAAATAAGGGTAAAAACAACATTATGTTCCTGTTGACCATTTGAAGTGTATAAATGCTAAATGATGTTTTCAAACATTATGTTAAAAGCTACCTAGATACATTTGTGTATATTAAATCCCAATATTTGAAGTCATATTTTACGTCGAACAAAATTCGCCGGCTAGCCTCGGTTTCGAAATCAAATGGCAGATAACTGCTACGCTATCGTGCAAAAAGTATTCGTTCAAAAGGGAAAGTGAAAAACATAGATTTCTGTCCATTATAATAATTCAACTTCTGATTTCTGACTAACTCACAGTTCGTAAGTAATAATCCAGCACAAAATTTAATATAAATTCATTTGAGGACCAGCGCAATGGCGAAGCTTTTTACGTGTACGCTGAATTTTACTTAATTACTTGAATCTCAATCTAAATTAGAGAAGTAAAAACAAGTTTGAAATAAACAGGATTTTCCGAGAGTGCACTGTAAAAATGTATTTTATAAACGTACAAATGACATCTAAGGGACGACGTTCCTTTCCTACCCATTTTTATTGCCGCTGCATTTAAAACTTTGATAAACTAAAAAGTATTTGGAGTCCACAATGTAACCAAGAATATAATATTTGAAATTGTAGACAATTTTGGAAGTTTTCATTTTCATTACGTGCTCGCAACATGAGAGTTTTTTGTCCTATACAGTCATGTCGTAAAATGGTGTTGTGTCGTTTCTCTATATATAAATCTACGTCCACAGAATAGATTCCAATGATGTCTAAGGTTCTATACGAAGCCGACATTTATATTGTCAATGATGATTTTTTGTTTTGCGTTGTGTTACACCACAAACTAACTTAACCAGCAAGTTTATTTCATTTCCGTATATCCATGCCTTTCTTTTATTCATATGTACTTTCTAACTTTATCTTAGACATTACTGACATCAGTGATATAAATCCTCGTGAGATAATCTGGACTTATAATTAATATGGAAATTGCCAACCCGCCATGTTCAAACGTAGTGATAAATGCTTGCGTCTTTTCTGAATGAGAAGAGGTCTTTGTCCTGCAGTAGCACAGCAAAGGGCTGGTACTATTTATTTTTATGTAAATGTATATCAAATTCACAATAATTTGTAGGTAAGTATATTGTTACTCATTGAGGCTATTCTTAGGGTATTTTCGAAGTCCATGACCATTTATCCGTGGATAGGTAACTAACCCAAAAGTTCAATAACCACATCACAATACCAATAGTTGTTTAGGGAAATTGCGGTTAGGGCTGAAGATCCTGATGTCACCCTGACCATATTAATATGGTCATCATACTGATACGTATACATTTCCGAGTAAAAAAATAATTAAAATCATGAAATGCTTGAGATGCCTACAATCGTGGATAAAAAAAATACAATCATAAATACCACAGGCTGGTTCGTCGTTCATATATTAGTTAATCTCGAAGCACTCTGAAGTGATTTCACAAAATGCCAATTTTATACTTTTTATAAACAGTGGTAACATTTTTGTTTTATAACTAGTATTCACTATACTCGCATCCACAAAGTAAACATATTTTACCACTTTGCACTAATTGCAGATTTTAATTGAACTTTGCTGCCCTAGCATTAACAAGCAACACAGAAATTCATTAAACATTTACTTTGTAGGCGAACAGCAAAATTGGGAGCGCTAAAATAATTTTGCCATTTGCAAAGTTTTTAACAATTCTGACACACTAGTCAGTGGTAAAACTAGTACATAAGCTGGCCTTGCTCTATTGGAAACTTGTAGGCCGTACTCCGTTGGTATAACTTTTTATCTTGAGGCTAGCTCACACCTACCTAATATTATTTGTGGTACACATTAATATTGACGACACGGTTGGCGCAGTGGTTGAGCCATCGGCTGCTGCGCCGCGTGTTGTGGGTTCGATCCCCGCACGGAACAAATATTTGTATGATCTACAGGTAATTGTTCCGGGTCTGGCTGTTTGTGTATGTGAGTTTAAATGTTTGTAAACGCACCCACCATACAGAAGAAATTCCTAGTGTGGGGCAACGTTTTAAAAAAAAAAAAAAAATATTAAAGTGAATGCGTAGAAGCAGCCGACGAAATTCAAGTTTTCATAGATTATTGTGAATTTGAAGGTCACTCATTATTCGGGAATTTTTTTGAGTTCAAAGTATGCAATTAAATGACTATGACGTTCCATACTAATATTTGTTCCGGGTGTCATTAGAGAGAACTTCCAACACACAAAGCATATACGCTTCAAAAACAGAAAACCAGTTGCATCATGCCCTGTCGTGTTTAATTTCTGTATGAAAACTAGCTAGACGGTAGACGGTCACAAAGGCGTGGTCATACTCAGATTGTTCATCATAAAGTCGACGAATAAGCCAGGAATAATTAGAAACCAGTGTATCTTCTCTATAAAGCTGATTAAGAGCTCGTTTCGCTGAATATTTTTCATTGATCTGTTTATTTCGCAGATTTCGTGATATTATTGTGTACTGTTGTTTCTGGGAGTTTGCTCATTTTTTTTGTTTTAAAATCTCATAAGGTACATAACATTACGCCATTTTCTCACAAGGGTAGTCAGAAACTACAGAACGCCACCTGCTACGATTCTTACATACACTTTTGTTTCGTTCACATTCATACCTCTGGTTGCCAGTACTACGCACTTCTGAAAAACATTACAAATAAGTTCAGTGTATATTCTGACGTTTCCACTTACATCATCTGCCTGGCCTTTTCCCAACTATGTTGGGGTCGGCTACCAGTCTAACCAGATGCAGCTGAATACCAGTATTTTACATGGAGCGACTGCCTATCGGACCTCCACAACCCAGTTACTGGGCAACACGATACCCCTTTGTAAGACTGGTTGTCAGACTTTCTGGCTTCTAACTACCCGTAACGACTATCAAAGATGTACAAATGACAGCCGGGACCAACGGCTTAACGTGCTTTCCGAAGCACGGAGGAGTCTCGATATGGTACGAACGATCACCCATCCACAGACTGACCTCGGCAAGCGTAGCTTAACTTTCGATCAACCCGTGCGGCTGTTTTTATTTAGCCACGGGCTATACATACATCACATACATCTGCTTTATATATACCTTTTGTTAGTCGCCTTCCATTCAACTTCACACCGTGACCAAACCATCTGAGCATACTCTTTTCAATGGTGTGGCTGGTGTCTGCGCTAATGTATGGAATTGAATGTTGGGTGAGGCAAAAGCTAAAGAACAAATGCTGTAGAAATGCGTTCCTCACGTAGTAGGTATGTGTGGTGTAACTAAGAATGATAGTTTGAGAAATTATGTAATATAAAACAAAGTTGTGGTTTAAAAGAAGATGTAGTGATCTCATAACATCTGTGAGATAATGGTGAACTAAACGCTAGCAATTCTTATTAACACCTTAAACGCCAGGTGACGGACAAACGGTACACTTTCTATTGTGTCTCGTTGTCTGGCAGTTAAGGTGTCAACCCGGGGCGGAAATGTAATTGATATCCTATACAATCACAAATACTGAAAGGACGTGTTGTTATTATAACAACACGTTCTTATAGATTTACCTATTAATCGCCCCGTCACCTGACCGGGCGATTAATATTAATGATCAATCAGATTAATATCGGGCGATAAACTCAAATAAAACTTATCTATACCTTTATGTAACCTCACATAAAGGTACAGATAGTTTTTGTTTAGTATTATAACTATAATAATAATAATAATAAGTTTATTAGTACATAAAAACAACAACACAGTACATAGCATCATTTTGGAAACAGTGGGTTGTACTACCAAGTTTAAAAATTTTGTCAGCTTTCCGGGCTCCTAAACTAGGTACGCAGACCTGTATCTTAGGAGTCGGAGATTTTGCGGCTTCAGTTTATATAATACAACCGTGACTTTTCTATTTGCTTACAGTGGTTGTTAACACAGCAAATGGAGTGAATGTGGTTGTGTAACTAGGAGTGTGTATATGAGTGTAGTTTGTGTGTAGGGAGGTGTGTATGTGAAGTGTTAGTGTATGAGCTTTCTTTCAATGTAGGTTTCATAAAGTTATGATTGAATAGCCAATATATTTTCTGTGTCATCATAATTTAGGGATAAGAGCCATGCTCTTAATTTATTTTTAACTTCAACTATAGAATAGGTTCTATCGTTATAATCCTACAACAACCTAATTATTTTCTACGTACTGATGTATAGTAGGTACTGATGGATAGACTAGTAAAGATGAACTACTTCATACCAAAAATTGGGTTAGGCGATATTATACAATCCGTGTTAGCGTTTTCCATATATCCATTCTTTTCACTTTTTCACTCTATTTTTTGGCCTCTTGCCAAGTCCCCGTTTACTCATGAGAACGAAGAATGGAGGACGAGTCACCAACGTTTGACAATATTTTGTTTTATCATACTCTGCACCCAATTTGGTTGTAGATCGATTGTGAGGCGACTGGCTTTATCGTAGAACACACAGGTGGTTAATTATGTTTTCACATCACCCACGCCGTCAAATTAGGTATATGTCATATAAACCTAACCTAAAGTAGTCACTATAGCCCTGTCCTATAGCCGAGTAATAATATTACATTATAACCCACTGGTAAATAATATAATTTGGATTTGGAACTCCAATTAAAAGTTTGTGTGAGAATAACTTTTTACCAAAAAGAATTTATTAAAACATTGAATTGCATTTTATTATTCCGCATAAGGTGTGATATTACAGTTTTCTCTTCGGGTATAGGGGTCTCCTTGCCGTGGGCCTGCCAGCGGCAATCGTTCAGGATTCTTGTCTGAACTAACTCGCTACGTTTGTGAGTTAACTATAGAATCCTTTATCGGATATAATATGAAGCTCGCGACATATCACCGCTTAATCCCCACGGTGCCTAATATCCTACTTTTGCGCTTCATAACTTCAAAGAACACTACAGATTGCATAAAAACACCTCGACAATTTACTTCGCACTATTCAAAAAAATTAAAAATTTCTTGTTGGTAGCAAAAGCTAGTTAATTCAATAAAAATTCAAGGAGGGCCTGGTACCGATACCTCTTAAACGCTTTAAACACCTTCTTGCTCGTTTTCCCTCACCAGCGGGCGGTAGCTTAGGTGTTTCTCTCTCATTTACCACTTATTTAAAAAGCAGTATCGTATTTTCCATCGTTGTTTATTGAAATTTATAAAATACTTGACGTTCTTTAATAGTGCGATAGGGTATTTCTGCTTTGTTAATAAAATAGGTAGACGATTCTATTACAATATGTCTGTTTTCAACACTGTTTTCTCTTACATTAGTTTTACAGCACATTAATTACAGGAATATTAATATCTTACTTGGTTTAGTACTCAATGGCATAGTGGTATTATTGTTTTATATTCATATCTCGTGCATTCGAACAAACACATAAACATTAAAACTTGTGCAGTAAAGGTACAATACTCAACTACAAGACTACACATTTATATCAAAAATATAAAGATAGATATAGTGTTTTATTTTTATACCAAGATTTTAAGTTGAATCATCATCTACCTAGCCTTTTTCCAACTGTGTTGGGGTCGGTTTCCAGTCTAACTTATTATAGGAAAACATTTAATTTGCAATAAAAAAAATATCGACATCAATAATCGAAATAAAATCTGTCCTATCTTTTACGTTTGACCAAAACACACACTATGTGCAAAATTTTGTTAAAATCAGTTCAGTAGTTTAGGAGTCCATAGCGGACAAACAACATGACAAGTAATTTATATATATTAAGAAGATTGTGCTCTTAAAGCAAGACTTGTTAGAAAAATAGTTTATATATTTTGTTGCATCGTTCTGTCGTCGTTTTGTCTACAGCACTTTTACGTCGAAACTCAAGTGCTTCATTCAGAGGTATGAGCAATATTCTGCGTACCTGGAATATTGGAAATACTTTATAAATTCTTGCCGGTCATCCAGACAACAGTGTCTCTAAAAGTATTCGTGTACAGTCAGCATAGAAAATATCAACAAAGCAAAAAGCTAAAACTTTCTTCTAAAGCGTGTTTTTCGTTTGCCCGATACCCATACCTTTGTCTGTGTCTTATCTAGTCTGATTGGACATTAAGAAAATACATTTAAAACGAAAAAACAAGCGTAGCAATAGTAACATTGACCTTTTTATATCTTCCTTAGTTTACGGAGAAGGTAATCTATCAGAAATCGGTTGCGGTGGTGCTAGTACAATATTATTAAAGACTACCTATGTGTATCGTACATAAGGAACATTGACGATACTATCGTGCTATAAATAAATAATGCTGGACAATCCACACAGCATCATCTAGCTCTAAGCTAAACAGAGCTTGTATTATGGGTACTAAATGATTGATATACTTAATACAATACATTACATAGGTAGATGTTTTTTATTATACATAGCAAATACCCAGAACACCCGGAACAAATCTTTGTAGATCGTACAAACATTTGTCCTAGGACGGGAATCGAACCCGCAACCTCCTGCGTCGCAGGCGGACCTTCGCCCGCCGCGCCACATCGGTCGTTGTCGGTCGTGATGGTGTAATAGCTTGAACAATCTTCAAACACTACATACTTTTTAAACAAAAACTACGAATACAGAAAAATTAAATGTATGTTTTTATACTAAGATGAATATACGAGTAGGTATGGTTTTGCCATAAAACATTGTCTTGACTTAAGGTAATATAATAAAGTAAAGGTTATCTTTTTTTAAACATATAGTCATCTTTGATGAATTTCTTTAAACGTCGTATATCGAATATTTTATTTTATAAAAATGTCGTGTAGTCTTTCTCACCTCCATCCTTATTTAAAAATCCTATTTTTCATTTGTGATGTCGGCAATGTTTAGTTTGTAAGAAGTTCAAGCAAATATCGCACAAAAGATGCTCGACCTTCCCTTTCTTTGACTGACCTACATACGTACTAAAAGTTGTAAACAAATTGTTAACGCTTACGTTCCTATTATCCCGTCTATACTTATTTGCTTTCGACAAGTTTAGATTTCGAAAAGATTTGAGCAACAGTACTTCGTTCGCCTTTTCAACCGACTGGGACAGATGGCACATGTCTTTCTAATACCTGAATCTGGATTCTGATAAGTTTTTGGTGGTGGAGGCTCGGGCATATCGGCGGGTCCAATAACTCGCTCGATACTTAGCCGCAATTCTCGTGGGATCCTATCATTGTAGACGCGTAATTTCATTTCCGGGAGGACTAATTCACGTGCCAGCAGGAGTAAAAATCGGCCACGACTAATGTCGCCCTTGTTTGTGCACTTGTTGTACAATACATAAGTATTAACACCGCTCATATCTATCAACCTGTAAAACAAAGTCATAGACCAACGTCGAGTTCTTCGAGAGCACGAGTAATTCGAGCATTTCTTGTCCACCTCATCCGGGGTGGGTCCTTTTGTTTTGTTATAGTCAATTATCATCATAGGCTTATTAGTTGCAGAATCAGTCTCTTTGATATGGTGCATAGACGACACCAGTAAAACAGCTTTTTTAGGCTTAGACACGTAAGACAGAATAGTATTGTCTTTGGTGAATCCGTATAACGAAGAACTAACCACTCTATCTTTGTGAGGTTGAAATTCTGGTGGGATCTCCCTCTTGTTTTTCTTCATAGTGCCCAAGTAAGTAAATCCACGATCTTTCAGTGCTTGCAGTAGTTCTATCGAGGTAAACCAGTTATCTGCTGTTATATTTCGGTTACAGCCCTCGATCCCTTTACAAAGATTTAGAACAGATTGTGTGGGAATTGAAAAACGTTTCTCTGCATCACTTAGACCATTGCCATCAGATCCTGTGCCATAATATACGTAAGCATTGTATATATAAAAACTTTGGGCGTCAACCAGCAGGAGAACTTTTAATCCATATTTATTTGGCTTGTTTGGCATATATATCCTAAATTTTCAGCGCCCTCTAAAAGCTACAAGCATTTCATCTATGCAAATGTAAGGACCCAAAGTGTAATTTTTCTGGCAATTACTGATGAAGTCATGAAATAACTCTGAAATAGCGGCAAGTTTGTCGTCTTTTAATCGTTCAGATCTTGTTTGAGTATCATCGAAACGCAAACAGTTTAACAAGACCAGAAATCTGTTTTTGGACATAACGCAGCGAAAAATATCCCGTCCTGTGCCATCTGTTGCAAAAATAAAGTCTGAATTTTCGTGATTTGATTGGAATACTGATGTATAAAACAATAGCCCAATTAAAGCCTTTATTTCTGTCTCATTCGTTGAGCCTAGTTCAGATCTGCTACTGTTTTTATACTTAGCCCTACAGCTATCTATTTTCTTGTTTGTGTAAGTTACTATCATTTCAATCATGCGATCACTAAACATCAGTTTCCATAGTTCCGTGAAAGATTCGAATTCAATCGGACTTACTTGAGATGGTGCATTGACAATATTGTGTGCGCGTACTCGACTTGTTCGGGATGGTTCCGCCGATGCCCATTTGTACCTATTCTTCCCGTAAAAGTAGCGCGGCAGCTCTCCTGTTGATTCTTCATTTGGCTCCTGGTCTGTTCTAAGATCTTCACTACCCTGGTCATTTCGCGTCTCTACTCCGCTATACTGCTCCTCTCCGATCTCTTCAATTCTAGTCCCTGCTGCGCCATGCTGTTCCTCTCTGACCATTGTCTCTTCTTCGATCTGCTCTGTAATGTCCTGGCTTCCATGAGCTCGTACTTCTCTTTCTTGTTCTTCATTGTCGTGATTATGGTTGATTTCTCCGTAGTAAACTTCCTCAACATGGGGATACGCAACCTCAACATCATCCTCATCGGATTGTTCGGATTCCGTGTTGTGATCGCTCTCTAAAATAAAATCAGGATCGCCTACATCGTCGTCAAAATCACTACAGTTGTCGTCACTCTCGTTTATGAGATTTTCACATATCTCTTTATCTTCTTAACGCCTATTGTGTTTTCGTAGTTTCGGAGGCTTCTCGGGAACTGAACCGTCATCATTTGAAGGTTTTTTCCGCTCACTAGACGTGATGTTTCTCCTTTTAGGCATTCTGCAATTAAAAGTATAATTTTAAAGCCGATGTGACGTCAATCAGACACTATAAGCTACCACACATGAATACCGAGGTGACGACCAAGAGACGTACGAAATTTAATACATAAACACCGTACTTACGTCTGTGAGACGTCGATCGCTTCAATATGGAGACGTGTGCACTCGCCGCGGGCACAGCGTCGACTGATGGCTTGCGACGCGGAGGGAGGAAGGTAGCGGGAAGGGCGACGCTAAAGGTGGCGTGATTTTAGAAATATTTAAAAATTAAAAGTTATGACGTCTGTGAGACGTATAGGTCGGTAGTTAAAGGTTAAGTGAAATAAACTCGTAAATATTTATTTGGTTGTTTAATTTTCGATGTACAAAACCTGCAATATAAATCATTTGGTTTATTTTCAAAATGTATAGGTATTTAGGATTATTTATACTGATTTATGTATGTACGTTTATGTAAAATGTTTATTTTAAATTTTTTAATTTCAAGCAAATGCATTCGATTCCGTCACTATACGATAACGTGATGGTTTATTGAATAAGGAACAAATTAATAACCGTGGTATAACAGTCAAGCTAGTGTTACTAGCCACTAATAACATCGCCCAACACTTTCAAGGGTTTTCACTGTAACATGCAAATGTTATGTAACATGTTTGCATGCAAAAATAAAACTTAAAGCGATGAAAGTGCTGAGTTTATCAACATGTTTGCATTTGTATAAATATTGCGCCGGAAATAAATTCAAGGAAAAAATCGTCAAACCATTATTTAAAACAATTGCGGGATTTTGCAGTGTCAGCGCGATAATACTCGTAACAATTGATATCGTGACGATTTGTAGTTTATAAGAGCAATGTAGTTTTTTTTAATATCGCCTTCGCTATTCTTTGGGGATACCTTGTGACTACGATTTAAGCAAACTTACTCCATAAAACAAATATGAAGCGCAATAAAACTGTTTTGTCTACAACAAACAAAATAATGTCAACTTCAAAGCTCTAACAGCTTTGTCAGAAGGCAAAACTGTATTCAATCAAAATGTTGCATGATAAGATGGTGCACACATTTGCATTTGTTGTGCCTCGAGTGCGCGCCTGCTTTAATCTTCCAAACTTGTCTGAATATAAGTCGTAAATCAAGTTACCTAAGAAACGCTCTGCCTTCTCCAAGTTATTGAAAAGGCGTCGAATATTTCCGATGAACTAGATTGAATTTCATTTTACTAAGGCCTTTAAATATAGGCACCATTGATATAAGATGCAATTTAAACCTGACGGGAAGTTACAAAATTGTGCTAAATCTTATTTGAAACTGTTTCGCGTCTGCTATCAAGGAGTCGGGAAAATCGAGTTGTTTTTGTGTTTCGGAATATCTGCAATTCTTGGACGGGCAAGTAAAGGTACTTAAAACATACCGATGGCTACTTCTAGACATATGTATTTAAACATATTATATTTTTGGTATCCCCGCAGAGTATGGAATCGTCGCGCCAACAGTGTCAGCCGTCAAGTCTCCGTGCTTCGTGGTTGTCTTGTTGGTAGATTACGCCCTACTCTTTCTCCACTGTTAAGTACTCTGGTACTTAGCAGTGGACAAAGAGTAGGGCGTCCTTCAATAGGATCTGTCCTATTGAAGGAGTCCAGCTCATCCAGCCATCTTCGTCTGATACTTTCGTGAAGTCAATTGCCATTAAGGGGTACCCATTGGGTCCTCTGCCCAGCCCATTTCCAGTTTAGTGTGGCAGCTACCCGAGTGACGACAGTGACCTACGAGATGGAACAGATGTTCCTATTCCTAACCCGGTGTTTTAGTTTAATACCTGGAATATATTCCAGGTATTAATCTAAAATACTGGGTTCGAAATACAGGGTTCGTCAGAAAGCTATGATACAGAGTACCGTTTAATAGCTTTCTGACCAAAGTAATACTGACCAAGGATTTGGAGTCAAATTTAAGAGCTCACAACATAGGACCCATTTATTTCAGTATAAATTTTGATCCGTGGTTTTATGAAACTGGGCTTAACCCAGTTGCAAACGTCCCTTAGTGCCTATTGGCCAAGTCCTGTTCTGTCTCCTGCTTGATATGGAGGAAAGTGGAAGTTATGTATTTGTCTAATTAGCCCGCCGTTTTTTTTATGATTCATTTCGTATCGGGATCCAAGACAGGTGAATTGTTTCTCCGGGAATCATCGAGCTTCATTGACTCGACGCTTTTCTGATGGCCGCCACTGTTGATTTGACTTTCAAGAGTTGCAGTGAATGGTAATAGTGTGTCGGGCTTATTCCAAAATAAAAGAAACCCTCGGTCATATCATGATTAGTTTTCTTTTACATGCCTACAAGATATTCCAAGAAAAAAAAAAACTTTTTGTGTGTAGAAGGCCAAATCTTGCTTAAAGTATTTTAAATTTGGTTTCTAGTTAATATTAATGTTGTGAATGGTAAAGGTAATCAATTTTTTTAGTTCCATTATGAGAAAGTCAAAAGGCTTCAACACTATTGGATAAACCAATTAACTAGCCGCTATGTTTAGCCCGAGCTCGGCTTGAGTTGGAAACACCGTTAAATAGCTCAAAGCCAATTTACGTTAGTTACTTGTTGCCGGCCTAGGGTTTTTCAAGCGACTATAATAGACAATACTAGGAACTTTGACCCCCATTAACAAACGCAGAATAAAGTTATGCTATACATATGTATACGTTCTGGTTTAAAAGAAGAACATTGAAAAGAGTATACTCAGATGGTTTGGTCACGTTAAGAGGATGAATAAAATACGACTAACAAAATGTATTTATAAGGTAGAAGTAAGTGAAATCACCGGGAGGGGGACGCCTTAGAAAAACATAGACTGACCTTATTGGTGACGCTCTACAAAAAGGTCACCTTTTTGAAGAACATGTATTTGAACAACATCCATCACACGCCGGTTACCAGTACTACGCAGGAGCGTTTGACGCGCAACCGGCGTGCGTGTGTGCCCAGATGTATGAATATAAAGAGTATGTAAGGATCGTAGCTGGTGGTTTTCTGTAGTTTATGCTATACTTAATCCTCCAAAGCTGTATGTTGAATCTGAAGGTTAGTATGTATATATATTTTTCTCTTAACACGTTGGACGCCAAATGACCGACAAACAATACATTTTCGATTGTGTCTCATTGTTTGGCAGTTAAGGTGTAAAACACAACTTAGGACTAAACTAATTGCGAGTCAAGTAATGCAATTGCCCGTCAAAAATTCATTCAACCAATCACAGCGGTGTAACTGCGTTCGACAATTTCTCTCATCAATTTTGCGATAAATTCCATTGATAAATCGTACGACGTACGCTAGTTAGATAGTTACATAACATGAAACCACACCTGTACTCTCTGAAGGGTTAGGCACAGGTGAACCTTTAGCACAAACACATTTTGCTAGTTATGTTTGTCCTATTTAATAGGGGGCGAGCTTATTGCCATCATCCGAGAACAAATCTGGGACCGGGTTCCAGATTTGCCGATGACGACTGAGAAATTCCAGATGAAAAAACTAAATATCAGATTTCCCGGCACGGAAATCGAACTCAAGACCTCATCTTCAGCAGTACATTACACTGATCTGATTGGTATCAAATTCAAATTAATAATACAGCAGCCATGTGGCTGACTTTCTACTCCTTTTTCTCGTATCTTACTCTATGTATCTATCTCGTATCTATCTCTACTCTATATATTCAAATACTGAACTACCAAAATGCGTGAATTGTAAAATCAATATGAACATTTCATCGTAGTCAATTTTTCACCATTTTTCCTTCATCGCGCGTTTTCTGGCGTGTGCGAGAGCGTACGTTGGCTAGGCCACGCGGGTACCGGCGCGGCGTTCACCTGCAATTACGAGGAAGCAGGAAAAACTGTTTGCTCTGTTGCTTTTGAGTTTGTGATGTTACACTTTTTTGTCTTTGATCTATAGGTACATCACAAGTGCCTGTTTGTAATGTTAAAATAACAGCTTTTTACGGTACAGGTTATAATTAAAAATCTTTATTTCTTTTGGAAATCTCTTAAACTCCTAGACCGATTTGACGGTACTTCACTGGCAGAAAGCTAGTGTTATAAAAACTAAATTAAACTACTTATATTTTAGAAAAGGAATAGAACAGAGTCGGTGGCATAGAAGTTTATTTCCACAAAACGGCACGGTAGTAGCATACTCCGAAGGCACAAACATTGCACCATCTTCGTGGCATCATCTTGGTCATAGCTAGTTATCAATACGACTGATGATGAAAAACAACACGAATATTCAGGATATCCTTACGACCACATCGAAATATAGGTGTAAACACTTCCTATCAGATAGGTACAGAACATCACTCCATATTTCTGACTACGAATTTCAGACGCTTTAAATTAGTGGAGATTGATGAGGACACCCTAAATAACCAACCGTTTGGTAACCGAGATGCACTCCTACTTATAGCCTGATAAAATATACTTGCACAGGAATGTTACTGGTATGAATTTCTAAAATCAAAAGAACAAAGTTGGACAAAACAAGTGACATATGAAGGAGCACAGTTTTATAAAAAAATACCCTTTTGTAGAAGAAACTTACATTCATTTAATACATTTAAGACTCAGTTAGTACAATATTTGATTGGAAATAGCACCTTTCGTCAACACTGGATGGATCTGGGTATTATAATTAAGTTGTTATTGGTGTAGTGATGAATTAAACTTAGTCTAAGATAATATTGTTGTCAAGTAAGTGACTTTTTTGTGTCTTTTTTTGAGAATAAAGTTCTTTAAACCTAAAACTAAAATGAATAACTGGTCAAGATCTCATCTATTAAATAACTTACACGCGACAAGCAATTTATTTGCATCAAGAACATACTATCGCGTCCCTCCAGAACATACGTATAATATAACACTACCCACACGTATTCGGATCGTGAAACAGTTACAACGGACCTCTAAATAAGATATTGTACCTACCCAAAGACGTACGTAATAGCAATTCTATTACTGCAGTTCAATACACTTTAATAAGGACAACATGAGACTTAAGGTTGAGTTGAAATAAGCTGCGCTCGAGCATTAAGTAGGCTTTGAGTGACACATCTCTGCCTGCCCTCAAGGATAACATGCGAGACTCACATCTTATGAATAAATATATGGAAATGTGCATCTTAGAGTTCATTCTCATCACGCCAGTCAGGGTTTACTAAAACGAAAATTTAACGTTCCTTAGTACACAGGAACAGATATTTTGAAGACGTAGAAAGGCGCACTGTCGTGTTGTTTTGCATCCTGAAAAGCGTATTAATGTACAAGTGACTTGCAGGATATTATTTGCATTTCCTTACAAATATAGTGCACGGTATAATATATAATATAATCCAATCAGGGCTTTCGTTCCGCACGCATGTAGTATAACCGTTGGAAGTCACGAACCCGTGCCATGGATGTGAAAGAGTGTAACTTGCAACATTTGACGCATGCCCGCGATATGCAATAACTTTACTGACCTGTTCTTATTTCAAATGCCAAAATCCCAAAGATCTAAGTCTGTCATTAGGGAGATTAAGCCACAGTGAAGCGAATGCAACACGGGACACTATCGGTCTCGTCAATTTGAACACACTCACAGCAGTTAGTTGACACAATCAACACGAGGTACCATCATCCCGCCCGCATCCCGCTTAATCCTGCCTAGCCCACGCTTGCATCGTTATGACAGGGATGCGAAGCCTATTGTTTCGATAACGCCAATCACGTTTTATAATTACGAGCCCAGCTATTACATGGTGTTTCTGAAGGGCTGAATATGTCTGGCTCAGGCTAATATCTAATTAATGTTTGTTTACTTTTCTAGACATTGCTGGCATGAAATATAAACGGCCAAGTGCGAGTCGGACTCGCCCATGAAGGGTTCCGTAGCAGCAAGTAATATTTGAGTTGATTGAATGAAAGGTAAATTGCGTTTTACGATTTATGACGTATTAAAAAAAATATATTACTAGTTCTCGTTCAAACCAATTTTCGTTGGAAGTTTGCATGGTAATGTACATTACATATCTTTTTAGTTTTATCATTCTCTTATTTTGGAAGTTACAGGGGTACATATTTAACCACTTCGGAAGTGTATCTCGCGCAAACTATTCAGTTTAGAAAAGAATGATATCTGTCTAAATAGATTAAGTTCACATTACGTTAGTAGCAACCTTTCACGCACACAGTCATACTTCACACACTCAAATTACGTTCATACAGTCCACTCATCTACCAATAAATTGTAAAGAAGGCAGTGTGCAATAAATACCCTTTGCGTAAAGACGTATTAAAAAGTTTTATTTCACCAAACAAGCCGATATAGACCTTATCTTCGTAGACATATGGTCCATCGAGCCAGATTTATATATAAAAAATCTAGTGACCGCGTGCGCCGTCGCGACACCGCGAGAACAATAGAATTCCAGAAATTATCTTTGCTAAATCGTGCGAGTAAATAATTCATCATTAGCAAAATAATCATTCAAATCTATATCAATATTGTTTGGATTTCGGAGTTTCAACGTCTACACATTTGTACACCATGGATGCGCTTCTGGCATATCAAAAGGAAGTGATGGATAATCTGAAGAAGTCGGAGAAAAACTATAAAAAGACACCTAAAGATCGGTTGAAGAAACCTTACTTAGAAACCAGATTAGACAATTTGGAGCAGCTGTGGATAACGTTTAAAGATGGACACAAGTCTCTCATAGGCAAGGTCACCTTGAAGGACAAACAGGACACATACTTCACTGAGGATATGTATGAGGAGTTTGAGGAATTATATGTATCATACAAAACTTTATTGAAAGAAGCCCTGCAGCCCTATCTCGCGTCATCGAGTGGAACTTCGTCCGTAACACCGAAAATAAGTGCTGAACAAACAGTCAGTGAGTGCGAGGTTAAATTACCACGTGTGCAGTTACCTACGTTTAGTGGTAAATACGTTGAATGGCAGTCGTTTTATGATATGTTTAATTCGCTTGTGCATACTAATAAGAATTTGTCTCCAGTGCAAAAATTGCATTATCTTAAAAGTAACCTGTCAGGTGAGCCGGAAACTTTGTTACGTAATTTTTCTATAACTAATGAGAATTATGAAGAGGCTTGGAAACAGTTACTTAAACGTTATGATAATAAGCGGTATAATTGTAATGCACTTATGAGATTATTGTTTACGCAAAAACCGATTACTAGCGAATCTCCTAGTGCCATTAAGAATTTATTAGATACAACTACAACTTGTTTACAATCTTTGCGTAATATGGATATTAATCCTGAGTCAATTAACGATGCGTTTGTTATTTATTTAGTGGTTTCTAAATTAGATCCTGAATCCATTAAGCAGTGGGAATATCAGTTGGGTGTACTTAGTAACGATTTACCGACATGGACACAATTATCTGAGTTTTTGGAATCGAAATTTAGGTCGTTGGAGATGATAGACTCGAATAAGGTACGTAACAATACCAACACAAAGTCGAAGTCTTTTCATGGGTCCATGGAAAGTAAAAAGAAATATTCTAATATAGTACCTAAATGTTCTAAGTGTAAAGGTGAACACTATTTATACAATTGCAAGGAATTCAGTCAACTTAGTGTTAAGGAAAGGCAAGATTATGTTAAAAATAATAACTTGTGTTTTAATTGTTTCTCTCCATCTCATCCAGTTTTTAAATGTCGTAATTCAGCGAGTTGCAAGCGATGTGGCAGGAGGCACCATTCATTATTACATTTTGAAAAGGAGGTGAGCAGCGAATCATTGAGTGAGGATGTTTTGGTGCAGAGTGAGTCGGACAAATCCGTGAGTACATCTATTTCAACTAATTTTTCGAGTAGAGGTTTAGAACCGAGTCGAGTTTTGTTAGCTACTGTATCTATTTGGGCATACAGTGAGCATGGATACAAACAACAGTTGAGAGGATTATTAGATCAAGGGTCGCAAGCGTCCTTTGTTAGCGAGTCAGTTGTTCAATTACTTGGACTTTCACGTAAACATGTTAGCGGTACAGTTTCCGGGATAGGCGGTGATGGCAACACTAGTGTGAAGCACATGGTTTCTCTTCGAGTGGTATCACGTCATAGCCCTGAGGTTTCAATCCAAGTAAATGCATACGTTTTGCGATCTGTTACATCATTGCTTCCTTCAACCGAGTTACATACACCTGAATGGCTACATTTTGATAAAATACCACTAGCTGATCCAGGTTACGCCACACCTAGTAAAATAGATATTCTTCTTGGAGCAGAGGTATATAGTGAGATTTTATTGGATGGTATCATACGTCACAATAAAATATTGGCACAAAACACTACCCTAGGTTGGGTATTATCAGGAAGGGTGTCAAAAAATTCAACTTCTGCTAACAATGGAATAATCACCATGCATTTACACCTAAGTGGAGAAGAACTGCTTAGGAAATTTTGGGAAATGGAAAATGAGCCCAACTTAATACAGAAGAAGATGACAGACATAGAACAACGATGTGAAGAATTTTATGACAGGACAACTACACGAGATAAAGAAGGAAGATTTATAGTTAAGCTACCTTTTGATAAAGAAGATCCAGAGTGTCAATATGGAAAATCAGTAGTTATAGCTACAAGAAGATATAAGTATTTAGAAAATAGACTGCAGAAGGATCCTACCTTAAAGGAAACATATAACAATGTTCTACAAGAATATCTTACAATGAATCACATGATACCAATAAATAAAGAAGACATAGACAATCCTAAGGCGGTTTATCTCCCGCACCACGCTGTGGTTAGAGAAGATAAAGACACCACAAAAGTGCGAGTTGTTTTCGATGGGTCATGTAAAGGATTGAACAACTTTTCACTTAATGATAATCTGATGGTGGGTCCCAAATTACAACAGGATTTGAGACACATCCTAATGCGTTGGAGAAGCCACAGGATTTGCATAGTAGCTGATATCATTAAGATGTTCAGAATGGTGAAAGTCGATTCCGAGGACTCAGACTTCCAAAGAATTGTATGGAGACCACAGACCAACGAGCCGCTACAACATTTTAAATTATTGCGTGTGACCTTCGGTACTGCATGTGCTCCTTATTTGGCCGTGAAAACCCTTCAAAGGTTAGCTGATGTAGAACATGCAAGGTTTCCTACTGCATCAAGCATAACAAAGAAGGATTTTTATATTGACGATCTCCTGACGGGCTGTGAGACACTACCAGAGGCTATACACATATACAATGAAATGAACAAGTTGATGAACAGTGGTGGCTTCGAACTGCAAAAGTTTAGTAGCAATAATCAAGACTTATTGACACATATAGGAGAGAATAATCACAGTAGTGCCGATTCATTAAGATTAAAATCAACTACTGTCATGAAGGTATTAGGCTTAAAATGGAATAAGAATAAGGATTGCTTTCAGTATTCACTCGACTTACCCGACGTCAAACAACCTATTACTAAACGGCAAGTATTGTCGGATGTGGCACGACTATATGACCCGTTAGGATGGATTGCGCCCGTGATAATCAAGGCAAAAATATTTATCCAAAAACTGTGGAGGTCGAAGCTTGATTGGGATGATGTACTGACTGCAGATTTAACGAGTGAATGGTTACAGTTTAGAGAAAGTTTGATATATTTACATAAGATAAACATACCACGATGGTATTGTTTTAGTCCAGGGTCAAAGGTTGAGTTGCATGCATTTGCTGATGCTTCAAAGGTAGCGCATGGTGCTGCTGTATACATTCGTGTTATTAATAATAACAACGAAACATTTGTGAGTTTGGTATCAGCAAAAAGCAAAGTAGCTCCTATTGAGAAGGAGATATCAATTCCTAGACTAGAACTATGCGGTGCAGCTCTAGCAGCAAAATTAGTATTTGAGGTTTCACAAATAATGAACATTCCGAAAGAGAACTTGTTTGCGTGGTCCGACTCAACAATAGTTCTAGCCTGGCTGAAAGGAGGGTCTAGCCGCTGGACTACTTTTGTGAGCAATCGTGTGTCAGAAATTCTCAATATTTTAGACTATAGTCAATGGAAGCATGTTACAACTGATTCGAATCCAGCTGACTGTGTGTCGAGAGGCATCGCTACACAAGATTTACTTGAACATTCATTATGGTGGTCAGGACCTTCTTGGCTTTCACAAGGAAGTACAGAGTTTGATAATGCTGATATTATCGAGGACACTCATGAAGAAGAAAAACACACATCTTTAACTGCTTTACCTGTATTGGAAAATAAATTCATCTGGACTATGTTTTCATCACTTGCCAAAACCTTAAAAGCTATTTCATATTGGATAAGAGTTTTACAGAATTTAAGAGTACCAAAGGAAAAACGAAAATTATATGCGAATATTATTACACCGGCAGAGAAAGATAGGAGTTTAATTATATGCATCAAACAGGTTCAAAGAGAGAATTTTAGTGAAGAGATAAAACAGTTAAAGTTGAAGAATTCAGTCCTCAAAAAAAGTAAGCTTCGCATTCTTTATCCCTTTTTTGATGAAAATGGGATACTAAGAGTTGGCGGTCGTATTGATGAGTCAGAAGTAACTTATGATACGAAGCATCCCATAGTTATGCCTGCTAAGAGCCATCTTACCAGTCTTATAGTTAGTGATGCTCATCTCAAAACCTTTCACGGTGGACCACAAGCTATGTTGTGCTATTTAAAAACGAAATATTGGATATTACGAGCAAAAGAGATAGTTAAAAGTCACTACAGATCCTGTGTAAAATGTTTAAGATATTCTAGGTCTAAAAGCACTCAACTGATGGGTCAAATCCCAGATGTTAGGTTGAAACCAACCAGACCTTTTAAATCATCTGGTTGTGACTATATGGGGCCTATTAGCGTTAGATTTTCACCCGGTAGAGGGTCGAAATCCTATAAAGGATATATTTGTTTATTTATTTGTATGGTTACACGAGCTATTCATTTAGAGGTAGTCACAGATATGTCATCAAAGGCATTCATTGCAGCGTTTAAACGTTTCACAGCACGAAGAGGTCACTGTCAAGATTTATATAGCGACAACGGCACTAATTTTGTTGGTGCCAACAGACAGCTTCGTGAGATGTTCGATCGAGCTAAGTCAACTGTGCCACGTGAAATTGAGGAGTTATTGAGCTTAGAGCACACAACATGGCACTTCATACCTCCACATTCACCTAATTTTGGTGGTCTGTGGGAGGCTGGAGTTCGCAGCGTTAAAACACATTTATTTAAGGTGATCGGAGATAGCACACTCACATATGAGGAGTTATCTACTGTTTTAGCACAGGTCGAAGCCTGTCTTAATTCTCGACCAATCACAGTAATGAGTGATTATCCTAACGAACCTCAAGCTCTAACACCGGGACATTTCCTCATAGGTGAACCGTTGATAAGTATTCCCGATGAAGATAATTCTAATCATAACATTGTAGGTTTGGATAGATGGCGATTAACACAAAAAATAGTAAATAACTTTTGGAAACGTTGGTATAGGGAGTACTTGGTTAATCTTAATCAGCGATACAAATGGAACACTAAAAAATCTGAACCCGAAGTTGGTGATGTTGTAATTTTAAGAGATGATAATATCCCACCTGCTAAATGGATTTTAGGGAAAATAACAAAAAAATATTTAGGGCCAGATAATATTGCACGAGTTGTATCTGTCAAATGTAAGAATGGCGAATTTAAACGTCCCATTAGTAAATTATGTTTATTACCTAAGTGAATTTTATTGTTTACTCACTATTATAATGTTAACTTAACTACTTAACTATGATGTTACAATAATAGATATCTATGTACCTTGTACCTTCTTACCAGTTATCAAGAACAGTAAATGTAAAATACCTAAAATGTATAATAACTTTAATACTGAAAATGTTATGTCTTCTTTGTTACATTTCTATGCAAGGTTTTGTTTGCTAAATCATTAGCATTTTATCGCTTAAATATTGTCTTTTGTATCACGGTGGGCGGAGTTCTCTCATCATTGTAAAAACGTTAACATTTTAAAATTTCAAAGACATATATTTTATATGCATGTTATTTTTAAGTATAGCATTTAAGTACATACCAGTATTACTAATAGGTACACATACAAAGATTGTTAGACATAAGTAGGTACTCACAATGTACACTTTGATGTGTTCTGGATCTTTAATTTATGTTCTCAGGCTTTTTTGTGTTTTGTATATCGATTTATTTTTTTTTGTTTATAAAGTACTACGTCCTTTGGTGGGCGGTATGTCTAAATAGATTAAGTTCACATTACGTTAGTAGCAACCTTTCACGCACACAGTCATACTTCACACACTCAAATTACGTTCATACAGTCCACTCATCTACCAATAAATTGTAAAGAAGGCAGTGTGCAATAAATACCCTTTGCGTAAAGACGTATTAAAAAGTTTTATTTCACCAAACAAGCCGATATAGACCTTATCTTCGTAGACAATATCAGAAACCTAAATATCATTTTTGAAGACCTATCCATAGATACCCTACAACTATGGGTTTGATGAAAAAAAAAGTTTGAATTTCAGTTCTAAGTATGGTAACCCCAAAAAAAACCCCAAAATTTACTGATTTTTTTGGTTCACATAATACATCTACTTACCAAGTTTTAACAGTATAGTTCTAATAGTTTCGGAAAAAAGTGGCTGTGACATACGGACGGACAGACAGACATGACGAATCTATAAGGTTCTGTTTTTTGCCATTTGGCTACGGAACCCATAAAAACTGAATTATGATAGAAGTATCTTTATTTTCTCTATCTGAATTATTAATAATAAGAAGTTACATAACTTTGCATGTTGTCTGTACGTTTATTAAAGCCACCGATATACTCGGTGTGACGTCAAGTTGCGGCGGATCGCAGTTTACAGTTACCATTTGGATTGAATAATTATTATTTTTGCTAGTCCATTATACGTACAATGGTCATTATAATCATCTACCTAGCCTTTTCCCAACCATGTTGGGATCGGCTTCCAGTCTAACCAGATACAGCTGATTACTAGTAATTTACATGGAGCGACTGCTTATCTGACCTCCTCAACCGCGTTACTAGGCAACACGACCCCTTGGTAAGACTGCATGTCAGACTTTCGGGCTTCTGACTACACAACACGTAAACAAACACGCAACACGTATACAATCGTATAAATAAAATATTAATATATTTCCTTTTTTTTTCTTACTTTTAAACCAAAAAAAAAAGTGTTATAAACATCAAAGGTTCCAACAATACTTGTACTTAATCGGATACTTGCATAAAAATAGGTGCCTACATTAATGAATAACCATTACATTAAAATTGTGTCGTTTCATTTTACCTTCCGCAAAACTGTAAGCTAGAAGCCCAATTACCTACGTCAAAAGCAAGAGTAAATGGTTAATTACAAACAAGTCTTGTTCTTAATTTCACTTCTCAGCAAAACAATTAACTGAGGAGAACAACATTGAAGGGGTTGAAATTAGTTTAATGGCAACTGTGCAACAAAAACACTTACAGCCAGGAAAATTGTTTGCAAAATGCCAGTTACTCAGACTTACATTTTATTTAGTGTATGATTTAAGTTATTTGAAAGTAAACAAAAAGTTCTAAAGAACTTAATAATTGCATAATACGATATTCAAAACGTAAATGTATAAATTAGGCATTAAAAAAGCTAGGCACATAAGTACTGCCTGTTATCTTTTGTAAAGATGGCAATAAATACCTACTAAGTACCCGTAGCTAACTCTATTTCTTGTGGGCAGTCGATTCTTTGGACGAGTATTCTCCATTCACTAAATAGTGCTTCTGGAAATATTTTCTAGACCTCGTTATTTCTTAGTCAAAGTCAAATCATTTATTTATGAACATTTATTTATGGCAAATAAAGTACTGAATTTATTTTAGCGGCCCTTACTAAAGGTAGGTTTGCGTCGTGAAGAATGAGCAAGACACCATCATCTGCCTAGCCTTTTCCCAACTATGTTGTGGTCGGGTTCCAGTCCAACTGGATGCAGCTAAATACCAGTATTTTACATAGAGCGACTGCCTATCTGACCACAATCCAGTTACTGAACAACACGGTACCCCTTAGCAAGGCTCATTTTCAGGTTTTCGGAATTCTGACTACCCGTAACGATTGTCAAAGATCTATAAATGACAACCAGAACCAACGATTCAACGTGCCCTCCGAGGCACGGGCAAAAAATGTGGAATGATATTATTAGATCGAAAAAAATTCAAACATACTCGATCCCGCTTTGCTGCAATATAAAATATTTTATATTAAACCCTGTGCAATATTGCATACCTTACACGCCGTATGAAGTGTGTGATGCAATTATTGTCACGAGTTATATTGGCCCTAAAATCTTATTTTATTTATTTGAAGCTATCTTCTTTGCTATTTTCTTTCAACACCAGTAATATTGATTACTGGTGCTTAATGCTTAGGGGGGCTTGAGGCTCATTAAATCACGTAGAAAAGTGATGCCTAAAGGGCACACATATCAACTCGGAAAGGGATCGTCACCGTATCGTCTTTCGCCTAGAGCTTGTCCCGAGGCGAAGCGATTACGTTACGTTTCCGATTAGTGTGCATTGCAGCAGGGACTTTTAAACAAAGAATACTGCACGGCTCATGTCGACGATCCCTTTCCGAGTTGATATGTGTTGCTTAGCAACCTTAACTTGACCACGAAAAATCGATGGTAATTTTAGAATATATCTAAAGGACACTTCTGTCACTAGCTATGCAGTACAAAGCTTGTTAATGAAATTAAACTTTTTTGTTTTTTTTGTCTTTATATTTGTTATGTATATTTTAGTAACCTTATGTATCCTGTATGTAAAGCAAATTGCCAAGAATTGGAAACACAAAATTTCGTACTTGTTGTTCATTACAGTGCTATTTTACATTGTAAAAAGTAATGATAGTATTCTTTATTAATTACAATGATAATCAATGATAAGTCATGATGGAAAAAAAGCTTAAGTTTATAAACGTTTGTATAAAAGATTAAAATTATCATTATGGCATCCGAAAATAACAAATTTCGAGAAAAAACGTCATATTTACTATTCAATGTTATATTTTGAGTTGCTTTTTTTTTGTAACACATTTTCCTGTAGTATCTGTTTTTGCTTTCATATCATTTGACCTGACTTGAACCCAGTGGTATGTCAGGTTACTCTACGATCGGCAGCGATGTATTTTAATGTGATTTACGAACCACACAATCAACCTGCTGTACCATTGTGCAGTCACACTCGGCTGTGACCGTCCACAACAAAACCCTATATACCCGATATTAAACTGTCGCAGAGGCTGTGTCGTACCTTATAGCTGTTCAGGGAAAATGTGTAGGTGTACTGATGGCTCGATGCCACGACGCTGAACACAGATAGTCTGCACCAGGAACCCAAAAGGCCGCTATGACACATCATGTTAATCTGCAACCTCGCGATATTCCATAACGCCACGCCTGTATTCTCCGAATAGTTAGACAGAGTTGTATTTATAGTATAGGTACCGACATTTTGCCGGTTATGTTAAAGTCGTATGTAATAATGGGTTAGCAAATTACCACCATATTACATTACAAACATGAATTAACAAACACAAAATACAGTCACTGAAGAGCAAAAATGCCCTAATGCAGTATAGCTAAGAAAGTTGTACCGACCGTGAATCAATAAAAAAACCTTGTATTGACACCGTTAAACCCAGGTTCGATGTACTTTGTACGTTATACAAAAACGGCTATCTTGCAGATCAGCACTTAGCGTTTTCCGTCCTACATGTTAGTCCTACCTGTTAGGGCAGAGTGCTCGGCCGGGCTGTAGCATGGCGGTGCAACGATCGCCTCTGTGGGACTGCACGGGGGAGGGCCTTCGAGCCGATGCACACCTTTCTTGACCATGTAACAGCGCGGCATTGCGGCCAACACTGGAACAAACACAAAACAAAATTGAATTATAGGTACATTGACAAAAGGTTTAGTTTCTAATAATAATTGACGCAAGCTCGTAACTGTACCGGGTGTTAATTAGAACGATGGACAAAGTTTAAAGGAGCGCAGTCCTCATAAATATAAACAACTTTTACCATAGGACCAACCCTCATTCTCATGACTATTACAGTGCCATAATTCATTTATTGTTAGTTTTCATGGTGTATAATAAAGAGTGTTAAATTCTTTTCTAGTCAATTCTATTGTATGTCCATTTTCCACCATTCTTCAACGTATAATGGAAGTATAGCAAAGGCTGGTAACATGAATGTCAAAAATTGATGTTTGTATTAAATCAGGTGATTCTGGAAAAAGGTATATTACGGAGTTTCATGAGAATGCGTGTCCTAGATAATAATAATAATATATTTTATTTTCCGAAAGATGTACAGTACCACTTACAGACTAATGTTCTAGTAAAATAATACTAAATATAACTAAGTAAGTAGATTATATTGAACTCTGGTGCCCAAGCTAAGATTCAACTTGTGTTATGGGCACCAGTGCTCTCACATGTATTCCAAACAGAGTTACATTACATTTCATTCAGATAGAACGTGGTTTCAGTAAATCAACATACTAAATTTAGAAAAAGAAAGTAAAACGAGAAGGAGCCTCAACATAATGTTTATGTTGCGTAAGTATATATAGATATATTACCACTGACGTGTGGCCTACTGTACGTACTAACATATTCCATTACTTACGAGTAGATCCTCTTATACAATGAAATACCTTAGAAAATGTGGTAACTAATTATAATGCAGCCGACCGTCCAAACAATAATTAGTCATGTCAATGCTTACACATAAAAGTTCGGTTTACTCAGTACACATCAAGTGCAAGACATTCACGATAGCACACACACGAAACACACATAACCAACAAAGTCATAAGAAATACAGTTATTAACGCAACCACCGTTTAAAATTCTTGTAGACACGATAAACGTACAACGTATTCTTGTCGTGAGAAATTTCTTTAATACTTAATAAGGAAAACGTCTAAGAAATCCAGCGGCAAAATGTTCTGAAGCGAAAGTTTATACTAAGGAGAACCGTAACGGATCAAATGGAAAATGCGGTTGCGGAATCGTATAGTAGACGCTTTTATTATTCAAATGTATTTGAGTACGATAGACGCTTAAATGTAGGCAGAAAAACCATAGTACACTTACAAGTTGCTTGTGAAGACCTACATGCCGGCGACGTGATACGTTCAAACAGTAGGCATTATTAAATAAGGTTATATAATCTTACGGAAAATTTAATAACTATTGAATTATAAAGAGTAAAAATGAAAATACATTTTGGTTCGAGTCAACAATAGCGATGACGTAAATAAAAACAATCTTACATCGTTGTTCGTATCAAAATCAAAGCAATAGGAAACACAAATGATATTTATATATATTTCAAACGAAAATCTTCTATTGCTTCCAGACTAGAAGACTGAAGGCTCATAATAATGTTCATCCAATTAGAAGCGCCACGATTGCTCTTACAATATCCGTCTTCGAATTGCAAACCGGTAAGCCAGCCGCACCGTACCGATCACATAATTGGTTGGTACGGAGAGTTTCGACCAGCTGCCGTCGGGTCTAAGCATCACCGCCAGGGCTAGACGCAGTCTAATTCGATGATTCGGTTGCGTGACATGGCTCGCAGTGTCGTCACTTTGCTTAGGTTAGATAGCTGAATAACTGTTGAGTTACGTGTGCGCTACCTATGAACCCTTTCACCCCCGTATCTATGCGCCCCCTTCCCTGTTCGCTGTGCGCCGAACACAATGGGGACGCGGATATACGTGTGCCTTCATTCATCAGTTCATGTACACATGCCAGTCCATAATGATAATTACTTATTTATTTGTTTGACTGCATCGGTCCGAGTATATGTGGTGTAACGTTGAATGATAGATTAAGGAATAATGTTATAAAACAACGTTGTGGTGTAAAAGAAGATGTAGTGACAACAATTTAAAAGAGTATGCTCAGATGGTTTGGTCACGTTGAGAGGATGAATGAAAGACGACTAACAAAATGTATTTATAAGGCAGATGTAAACGGACACGAAAAAAAGAAGGACATACGCTGACTTTATTGATGATGTTCTTCAAAAAGGTCACGTGCGTAGTACACGGGCGTGTATGACCAGATGTATGAACGTAAACGAAGCAAAGTTAAGTATGTAAAGATCGTAGCAAGTTGCGTTCTGTAGTTTCTGCCTAACCCCATCGAAAAAGGCGTGAGTTTATGCATTGGTCAAATTGCTAGTCTAAAACTGAATACACGGTTTAGTAACTTAAATTAAATTATCTTTTGTGTGTAGTACAAAAGATAAACTATGTATGACAAGGTTGCTCTTGCACCAAAACATTTACAAAATGACTCAAAATTGTCCAGATGTTCAGCTAGGGCCTTCAGAATGCCATTGGATCTGCCACGCATCAAGAGGGCTTAGGGAAGCGGTCTTTTTTCGATTAGGCAAAAGTTATCGCTACTCACTTCCGCAAACATAGATAATGCACTACAACGCCCAGATATGGCAACGCCAACAGCACCCAGAAAGCGTTGTCGTAACGCTTTCAGGGTGCTGTTTGTGAATTCGTCTAGAGCTTTACGCTTATAGACGACCCTAAGGCTGCCCGTGTAGAAGTTATAAGAAGCTATTTTACAACAGACGGAAAACTTATGTGTTAACATGTTACACCTAGCATCTAGCGTGCACCGCTCAAGTTCCATGTCTGCCTGACCATTAAGGTCCTCCGTTACATAGTGGGCCAGATATTTAAATTGAGATTCACTTCTTAGCGGTTTACCATTGAGGGTCAGCACAGGCTCATACACAATGAGGTCCCCAGTCACCTTATAAAACAGGTATTCACTTCTTTTTAAAGTACCTATATTTTACTGATTTAGCCAGCCGTTGGACCCGACAGAAAAATGTCATCCGCATAACTTAAATTGTCGACAATAACTTTTACTCAATTTTGCATTCAACACATTAGCTGCTTAGGCTATTTTGCATTCAGGTCATTTATGTACAAGATGAAAAGTTTGAGTGAAGTTAGACCCCCTATCTTACCCCACACTCCAACTGGTACATGGCTGATAGAATATCGCCCCACATCGAACATTGTTCATTTGATTTGGGTACCAGTACTGAAACAGGCCCAGCCACTTACTAAGGCACACCGGCTTCCCTGGGCTTATCTCAAAGGAGTTTGCAGCGCAGTACGTCAAAAGCCTTTGATGGAATAGTGAAATCAAGGAAGCAGGCATAAGCCAAAGTATGCCTATCGTTATTGCATTGAATGGTCTGCTTCAGACTGTGCACAGCGATTTCAATAGACACTTTTTGCCTACCCAAACCATGCAATCGTTAATATTCAGCTCCTAAAAATGCCTATCAAAGAGACTTTCACGATAACAGTTGCTAGAGAAATGGGTCCGTAGTTCACATGTTCCAATATTACGCCAGTTCTGCTTTTCAGTCTCGGCCCCGTCGTATATAAGCTGTTACATATTGATGATGTATAAAGATGCAATCGATGTTTCTAAAACTGCGCAGTAAAAGGCCTGTAGTAAAAAAAACGATTATTTTTTCGGAATATATTGAATTTTTTGGTCAAAGAATCCGCATTGCCATTCATTTCGGCAATGCTGCTAGCCTTTTAGGGATTTTACCCGTTGGCTTCAATGCGGATGAATTTTTCGGTGCCCTATGATTATATTTTATTTTCTTTTTAAATTTACATTTAAGTAAAGTAATAATTATAGTTTAAAGTTAACTTGATAATAAATATCACAATAAATAGATAGCACAACAGAGGATAAAAAAGTTAAAAAAATATTTAAAGCGCTTTCAATATTATATTTAAAAAATATAAATTCATTATAATTATATCGATACTCTTTTAAACAGCCAGAATCCCGGCGCGGTAAGTGAAGACCGCTAAAATATTTACTAGCCGGTTCGCAAAGTATACAATATATATATATATATAATAATAATAATATATATATATATATAATATATTTACTACGGAAAACATACCGGGCACCAAATTGGTGTTCTCTTCGGCGCCTAACGACTCGCCGCTACAGCACGCTGAATCCGAGCCTGATCTCCACTCTCACGCGATAAATGTCACTGAGCGGAAGAAAAGAAAGTACAACGAAGAATATACTGACATAACGGCCCTTATCAAGGAAATGTTCTCGGCCTTTTCGAAAGAGCAGGAAAAGCGCTTTCAAGAACTCAAGACGAGTATGGAAGTTATGTCAAATAAATATGACGATTTTCTGCTCAAAATTACCTCTCTTGAGAAAGAAAGAAAAGCAGACAAAATTCAGATTAAAGAGCTTGAGGAAAAATTAGAGATATTGGAGCGAAAATCGCGTGGCACTGGCATCGAAATTAGAAATTTGCCGAAACAAAATGGTGAGACAAAGGAAACCCTATGTAGTGAAGTTATGCAGCTAGGGAAGTGCCTAAATGTTAATATTGACAGCAACAATATAAAAGACGTCTACCGTCTGAAGTCAAAGGACAACTCAAACCCTGTTGTCGTAGAACTAACTACTTTAATAATGAAGGAAAAAGTTCTCAGGGCCGTCAAGAGCTTCAACAAAACAAAAATTAAGGGAGAAAAGCTAAATACGACGCATCTGAATACTAGCTACGAATATAAGCCGCTGTACATAGCTGAAACATTAACTAACAAAACCCGGAAATTGTACTTTATGGCGAGACAATTCAAAACTAGTCACGGGTACAATTTCTGCTGGACATCCAATGGGATCGTATATCTTAAGAAAACTGAAGAGTCAGCTCACGTCCGCATAAACCATGATACCGATCTGGACAAATTAAGAAACACAATATGACTGTTTTTTATTATTACCTTGAAAACGTTAACAATTCATGAATAATAAACAAAGCATGAATCTTTTTTGTTAAATAAAATTTTTACTTAAAAACGCACTGGTTAAAATCATAAAAAGGATTCAGAACATTTGGATCTCTTTTGTTAAACTAAATTTTTATTTAAAAAATGTGCATTTTTTAAATAAAAATTTGTAATTATATTATTAATATTAATTTTTTATGTAAAAAATGCACTGGTTAAAATCACAAAAAGGATTCAGAACATTTGGATGAACAATATGAATAAAGATTTAATGCAAGCAAAAACTGATGAAAATTTTGAATGTTTAACGTTTGATTTAGAAAAAACCCTCCCACTGCCCCGAATCCCTACGAGCATAATTTTTATAAATAAACGCCAACTCTGGCTGTATAATTGCGGCATACATCCAGGCTCCGATAACAACGCCCACTGTTATATTTGGATTGAAGGCGAAGCTGGTAGAGGCGCCCAAGAAGTGGGATCGTGTTTGATTAAATATATAAAAGCAAAACCTAATCCAAAAGTCCAAAATTTGGTTTTGTGGAGTGACTGCTGTGGGGGCCAAAACCGTAACATTAAAATCGTACTCATGTTAAAGGCAATATTAAGTTCACACCCAACATTAAAAACGATTACACTCAAGTATCTTGAATCGGGTCACACATTTTTGCCCAATGATACCACCATCATCATATCATCCTCCTGCCCTTATCCCAATTTATTTGGGGTCGGCGCAGCAGGTTTTCTTCTTCCATACATCTCTATTTGTCGTCATCTCAAGGGTTTTCTTGCCATATCATCTTTCACACAATCCATCCATCTTTTCTTTGGTCTTCCTCTACTCATGTAACCCTCCACATTCATACTCAAAACTTTCCTCACAACATGGTCCTCATTCCTTCGCATCACATGCCATACCATACCATGACAACCGATTTCCACACAACTTCTCGGTCACAGGCGCCACTTTCAGACTTCCTCTTACATACTCATTTCTTATTCTATCCATTCTCGTAACACCACACATCCCCCTCAATATTCTCATCTCAGCTGCATGTAACTGCCTTTTATTCATGCCTTTTGCGGCCCAACATTCTGATCCATACAAGACAGCAGGTCTTACTATTGTTTTGTAAATCTTCCCCTTAAGTTTAAGGGGAATATGGGGGTCACAAGTTGTTCCCGTTACCTGCCGCCATTTCATCCACCCTATGTTAATTCGGTGCTTAACAGCCCGATCTATTTCTCCGTCACTTTGCACGAGTGAACCGAGATACCGAAAGTCGGAACAGACCGGGAGAAGTACGCTGTTAAGCGACATTGCTTCAGGACTGGAGAGACCGCCGAAATCGCAGAACATATATTCAGTTTTGGTTCTGCTGATTTTCAAGCCTACACTCTCCAGCCTCTGTTGCCACTTCTCCAGTCTGCTCTGGATCTCAGGTCCATCTTCACCGACAAGAACAATGTCGTCGGCAAATAGGATGCACCAGGGTGCCTCTTCCTGTATGTCCGACGTCAGAGCGTTCATTATCAACAGGAAGAGGTAAGGGCTTAATGCCGACCCTTGGTGTAGTCCTACAGCCACACTAAACTTGTCGGTGTTGCCAGCAGACGACCGGACATACGTCTTAGACCGGCTGTACATTGCACGAATTAACTCCACATACTTCCCAGGCACACCTTTATCTTTCACGGCCCAACACAACACCTCCCGGGGCACCCTATCATACGCTTTCTCCAGATCAATGAACACCATATGCACGTTCTTATGTGCACGTCTGTATTTCTCACACAGCTGACGGAGTGCAAAGGTGGCGTCCATTGTTCCTCGAACTGGCATGAACCCAAATTGACTTGGGGTAATTTAACTCTCCTCTCGCAATCAATTTTTCTAAAATAGAGGCACAGTTAAAATACCACTAAAGAATTTACACAGCTGACGAATATGCCGCAGTAATAAAAAAAAGTAAGAATAAAAATCCTCTTCAGGTGCAGAGAATGGAAAAGAAAGACGTTTTTAGTACAAAAAAATGAGAAAAATATAGTTAATCGGAAAGTCTTCTTGGATAAGACCAAAGCAAACTGGCTACAAACAAAAGAAATATTACTGAAAAAAGAAGAAAAGTACGTTATATTTATGAAAACTCAAAATCAAGACCAGTTTCAAGAATTGAATATAGAGAAAAAGATTAAAGGAAAATCTTTGGAGGTATCAGAAAACGATTTCACATTACTATGGCCGAATGGGAAAAGAAAAACCACAAGCAAAATTAGACGATTTGGAGTCAATCTTTGACTATATACCTAAAGACTGCCTGGATTCCTATAAATCTTTAAGGGGCAATCCGAGTCTTCATGACGATATGGACGGGTTTGGCGGTGAACCGGACTTCACACAGGAAGAAGAGTAAATTGGATTGATGTTTTATATAAAAAATAAACAAAATTTTAAAAAGTTAGTTGTTTTATTAGTGAAATGAACAATTTTTAACGATTTTAGTGGCAATTAGCTATTTTGAATTGTTTTTGCGAAATGACAATGAGCTTAACATAATTGAAAAAAGGTTTTATCAAAAAGGATCCTAACACACATTTAGCTCAATATCTCAAGAAATAAAACTAAACTCAATAAAATTTATTTGTATGAATAAAATATACATTGACACACACATATTTTATTAAGAAACAATAAACGCAAGCAAGTCTATTAATGAGCAAACACAGGTTAAACTTCAGTCTTCAATAACTCAAATGTAACATTTTGTGGGTTGGATCCTTTTTGGTTATCTACGTCCAATTTAAGCTATTGCTATACACACTGTAGTACACAGTACAAAACTTACTTCCACATTATTATTTTTATTAATCCATTATCTGATTATACTGCTAGAAATATTGATGGTAAACTAATATATCACACATACTCATACCAAAACCTTCTACTACACAATTTTTCAGCCACAAATACACAATAAATAAATAATAATAATAATAATAATAATAATAATAATAATAATAATAATAATAATAATAATAAATTTATTCAAAAAACATAAGGTATATGTTAAATACAATTTTCTTAATTCTATGTCAAGTTCAGAAATAATCTATGCCTGAACTAGGAATTCCTGTGTTTCAGGCGAAAGGGAGGTAACATTAATTTATTAAATAATCACATAATAAGCATAATAATCTATAGACTATACAATATAAGATGTTTAAAAATTATGGTGTTTAACTTAGTTAACTAATTATAAATAGAAAATTACAATAATTTGACCAATCGTTACTTAAGAACAAGTAGTAACTTCTCTGTATCTTCATAGGACATTGATTGTAAAGCTTCCTTAAGGATTTTTTTGCAGTTACTGAAATTTAAGGAGTAGATGTTTCCTTTTTCATTTAACCTATTATAAAGTAGCGGTCCAAGGTACATATAAAATTTGGCTGTGAAAGCATGCTTTGTACTTTTTTGAGGACAAACTATATCTTTCCGTCTCTTATTAGTAAATTCAGTGCTATAAGGAAGAGCTGTGTGTTGTTTTAGTACAGTGCTGATTATAAATAACTGTCGAACTGTTAGTACCTCACAGGATTTATACAGAAGGTTAGTAGGGAACAGAAAAGGCCGACAAGTAGCCACCTTGAGAATAGCTCTTTGAGCTCGTTCAATGGGCAATAACAGTGTTTTACTCACTCCACCCCATGCAGTAATACAATAAGTCAAAATTGACTGACAAAGAGCAAAATATACTTGCTTAATTATTTTTGCATCTGCAATAATCCGTAGTTTTTTGAATACGAATATCAACTTACGAATTCTATTATTTAATGCTTCCATGTGGTATTTGAAGGAAAGGGTTTCATCTATTATAATACCTAGGTATTTTATTTTGTCAGTCTTTTTAATATTGGGACACTTACATTGACTTTCTGTAGGCACTTGGCAACAGTGAGCATGCAATGTTGAGGGGATATTGGGTATTTGTTTGCGCATCGAAAACTTAATGAAGTTTGTCTTGTCTGCATTTAAAGTTAGTGAGTTATTTAGAAGCCATTTATTTACAATATTAAATCCGTGTTGCGCAAGATTGTAGACTTCGTTTTCTGAGTCAGCCGAAAAAAGCAAAGCAGTGTCATCAGCGTAAGTTATGATAGTGCCGCGCTCTAGTTTTAAATCGCAAAGGTCATTTATGTAGATCAAAAATAGAGTGGGCCCCAAGATACTTCCTTGGGGAACACCATAAAATGTATTATTTTGAAAAGCGCTGACAACATTGCCAATCTTTACGCACTGGGATCGATTTTCCAAATAACTTTAATAATAATTAACCATTCATTCAATCACACACACAAACTTTACAGGAACCGTACAACACACAAATTCAGTCAAACACACGTATTTATCAAGAACTGAACTTAACACAGAAATACTTAGTTTTATCCTCTCAAAATTACCTCTTAATAACTGGTTAATATGGTCTGTATTATTCGCATTAAATGCCGTCTTAATCTTTGAGCTTCAATACCTCAGTCTACTAACAGTGACAAAATTATTATTAATATTTATAAATGTTGGATATTGATCAATTATCTCAGGAAATAGATAACGTCTCTATTGCTGATTCCTATCTGTGTTCACCAGAATTATGCCAAGATTTTGTAGGACAGAGCGTTAGGGGCTTTCGTATTATACATATAAACATCAGAAGTATTTAAAAAAGAAGAAGTATAAAAAAGAATTTATACCGATTTGGCACTATGTTAACATTAACAAAAGTTCAATTTGATTTTATTATATTAACTGAATGCTGGTTACAGGTTGCAGGTTATATCCCTGTCTTACAGGGCTATACTTCACATTCAACAAACAACAACCCAATCAAAAATGATGGCGTCGTAATTTACGTCAAAGACACAATTAACTGTACCACATATGAACCCTTGTCTTCAGATGCAAACTGTCTAGTAACATGCTTTAATAACACAGTTATAATCGCAGTATATCGTTCTCCATCTTATTTAAATCCAACAATTTTTTTGCTAAGTTTAAATGATATAATTACATCCGTAAAATCTCAAAACAACATAATGCTTATCGGCGACATTAATATTGACATCAAGCCCGGAAACAATGATCGTCATTCAGACGATTATTTAATGTTAGCAGCAACGCATGGGTTATGGCCTGCCCACACTCTCCCGACAAGGATAAACAACTGCCTGGATCATGTCATGATTAAGACTAAATCACCTGCAAAGGTTCTCGTGCTGGACACCCACGTTACTGATCACCTTCCTGTTGCTGTTTTCCTAGAGATAAATAAATCAACTGGATCTCCACCAAAAAGAACTTCTCTCCGATACGACTATGACGAAATAAAAAAGGAGATTGAATACCATGACTTTACCCCTATCCTCAGCACCACAGACCCAGAAAAAGCTACGGATATTTTAATTGCCGATATTCAAGCTGTAATAACAAAACACACTAAGATTGTTCACACACCCAATCGAAAAATAGTTAAAAAACCGTGGATGACTGCTGGTTTAGTAAGGTGCCTCCGTAATCGTGACAAAATGCATCGTCGAGTTATTAGGTCCCCCAGTAATTTAATTTTGAAATCTACTTACACGCGGTACCGCAATTTTTGTAATTCCCTTCTTAAAAAACTTAAACGAGCTTATGAAAAAACAGAGCTTAAAAAAGGGAATAACAACCCGAGAGCTACGTGGAAAATAATTAAATCAATTACACACAGTAACCAACAAAGACACTCCCCTAATGCCCTGTTACAATCTTCAGTTGAGCCTATCGTATCTGCCAACAGTGCCAATAATGATTTTGTTAACATCGGAAGAAACCTAGCATCAAAAATTGCCACAGCTACACAGTCCGTTTACACACCTTCTTCCCCATCTCCAGTTAACTCTTTGGTTATTCCACCGGTTGACGAAGCACTTGTAATAAGCACTATTTATAAATTACGCAGTGATTGTGCAGTTGGGTGGGACAACATCCCAGCAATTATAATTAAACAATCGAGCTGCACTCTAGATTCTCCCATTGCCTATATTTGTAACTGTGCCATCAGTTCAGGAGTTTTTCCAAAAGCATTCAAGCGTGCTATTGTCCATCCAGTGTACAAGGGCAAAGCTAAGGATGACGTTTCCAATTATTGACCAATTTCAGTTCTTAGCTCCCTTTCTAAAATTTTTGAACGAATCCTCAACAACAATTTAACAAAATTTATGTCTAAACATCATTTAATTGCACAAAACCAGTACGGATTTCGGCCAGGAATTTCCACGGAAGATGCTGTCTCCGATTTCACCAATACCCTTATAAATAAATTAGACAGTCGCCTTAAATGCTATGGTGTCTTCTTAGACTTAACAAAGGCTTTTGATACAGTGTCTATTTCCAGACTTCTGGCTAAAATGGAGCATATGGGAGTGCGCGGTGTGGCCCTAGATATTTACAAAGATTACCTCAGTGGGCGTAGCCAATGTGTTAAAATTGATTCCACTCTTAGTGATGAAGAGTTTATCGGCTACGGTATACCTCAAGGTAGTATCCTTGGACCTACACTTTTTCAAATTTATATAAATGACCTCTGTCAACTCTCCCTGACACATTGTGACATTTTTACCTATGCTGACGACACAGCACTATTTATATCCGATGTGACCTGGGACAAGCCTAAACAAAACACTGAATTTATCTTACGAACTATTAAGGACTGGCTTAACACTAACCTACTGACGCTCAATATTTCAAAGACCAAAGTAATTCAGTTTAAACCACCGAATTCTCCTAAGCCATCCATGCACTCAAATAAAATAATTGCGCATACTTGTCACAATGCTTCTCCATGCCATTGCAATTATCTTGATATGGTTACAAATATTAAATATTTGGGTGTTTATATCGACGAGAGGCTAGACTGGCGCACCCATACAGATAATGTATGCTCCCGGCTTCGAAAGCTAATCTATTTATTTAAAGAGCTCAGACATGCGGCCGACTTCGAAACTGCTTCATTATGATATCGTTCGCTGTGTGAGTCGATCATCACTTACTGCATCCCAGTCTGGGGCGGAACCTTCAAAACCGTGATGCTTAGGGTGGAACGAGCTCAGCGGGCAATCCTCAAAGTTATGTACTTCCGTAAAAGAGACTACCCCACAGCCCAGTTGTATTCAGAAGCCCAAGTACTCACGGTGAGAAAACTTTACGTCCTCCGCTCTGTCTTGCGCCGACATTCTACGTTGACACTAGATATTAATCGTTGTAATCGTCGGATTGGTTTTCCGATCTGTTAATCTGTTCAGTGTCGTACTGCACTTGCGCGACAGCACAATCGTGCCCAAAGCTCCCAAATGTACAACAAAATAATTTTAAAATTATTATTTTTATTATTATTATTATTTTTGTGTTTAGATTTTTATCTCTCCCATTACTGGGGAACTACACCAAAGTTGCGGGCTTTTGGCCAAACAACCTTGCCGGTTCATCTTAGTCGATAGATAAGAATTTCCTGACTAGTCTGCAAGTGTTCAGTATAACTGCTTTCTGTAAAAGTGTGAATGTGAGTAGATGAATATCTAAGATTTTAAGGCTTTTATGAAGTGTTTTGGGGATGACGCCGGTGCTGGATATAATGATAGGGATGGTTTTGACCTTGTTAACTTTCCATTGGGTTTTAAGCTCAATTGTCAAGTCTACGTACTTTGAAAGTTTGTTTGTGTGCGTGGATATCAGATTGTGTGTGTTTGGGATTGCTATATCTATCAGGTATACGGTTTTATTTTGTTTGTCGTGCAGGGTTATGTCGTGCAGGATTATTATTATTATTATTATTATTATTATTATTATTATTATTATTATTATTATTATTGTTCTTTTTATACGTTTACGTATCTCGGCGTTGCGCCGGAGTTATGGGGTAGTACGGGCCGAAGCCAAGTGCTACCCCTGGGAATTGGTTATATTATGATGAGATGATGGTGTGTTCGGGTTTTGTGATGGTGATTGTGTCAGCTCATGAGACTGTGTTCGTGCGTTGGCTGCTGCACGCGTGTGTGAGGAGACGATTGATGTGTCGTTGTCATTTTGCAGGAATTTTCTGACAATCCTGCAGGTATTCAAGATTGCAGCTTTCTGAAGAGTCTGATATGTGTAGGGTGGTAAATCAAGTGTTTTTAAAGACTGATGAAGCTGTTTAGGTATTACACCAGTTGTTGACAACACTATAGGAACTATGGTGACATTGCTAAGCCGCCACATTCGGCTGATTTCTATTTTGAGGTCTATATATTTTGAGAGCTTTTCTGCTATAGTATTCTGTAGATTGTGTGTATTAGGAACAGCTATGTCTATGATTTGTGCAGTTTTGTTAATTTTGTCTAATAACGTGATATCTGGTCTATTGTAGTGTGTTGTTTTGTCGGTAAGGATAGCTCGGTCAAAGTACAGCTTGTGGGTGGAGTTTTCAAGAACAGTTTCGGGTTGATATTTATAATAAGCTACAGGTGGTGTGGGAATTAATTTATATTTTATTGCTAATTTTTGGTGGATTATATTCGCTAACTGGTCATGTCTGTGTTTGTAATCAGTCTGGACTATTGCTTTACACGCACCCGTGATGTGTTGAATGGTTTCGGAGGAACTATTGCATCGCCTACATCTGTCTATGGTTTGAGGAACTCGCATTATGTGTTTTTGGTAATTGCGAGTTTCTATTACCTGGTCCTGAATTGCTATCATGAACCCTTCAGTCTCAGGGAACAGTTCTCCACGTCTTAACCATTCGTTCGACGCTAACTTGTCGACGTTAGGTTGATTAAGATCATGTCGATGTCTCCCATGCAGTGACTTTTTGGACCATTCTGCGATTTTAGTCTGTCGGTCAGTCTGTTGTTCGTTACTCTGGGTTGTCTTCTCAAACATGTTTAATGGAGTAAGTTTTTTATCATTAAACGCTATTGCTTTATGTAGAGTTGAAATAGGGCTTTTAGTGTAAAAGTATGTTCTTAAAATAGTTATTTGTTTGTTATGTAGGTTAGTGATATCTATTATTCCTCTGCCACCTTCGTTCCTTGGCAGTGTGAGCCTCTGTACACATGACCTGGGATGGTGCCTTCTGTGTTTAGTCAGAGTGGTATTTATCACCCGTTGCAAATGTTTGAGTTCAGTCTTGTTCCAATTTATGATAGCAAAAGAATAGGTAAGAACAGGGATGGCATAAGTGTTTATGGCTTTAATAGTATTTCGAGCGTTTATTTGTGAATGACATATTGTTTTTAACCTATGTTTAAATTGTTTAGTGAGTGTAGCTTTAATTTCCTTATGAAGAATCTGTTTAGCCTGTATATAACCTAAATATTTGTAGGTCCCGTTCTCGTCTAATGACTCTATCGTATCTCCTGTCTGCATGTAGTATGAATGTGAATAAGTTTTGCCCGCTCTGATTGAATTAATTTTACATTTGTCAATTCCAAACTCCATAGCGATATCATTCGAAAATTGTTCAGTAGCATTAGCTAGTTCATATAAGTCGTCTGGTGATGATGCGTACAATTTGATATCGTCCATATAGAGCAGGTGGTTTAATTTACAAGTTTGCTGGTCAGTCAGTATGTCAGTCGTTGTATCAATATACTGTAGTTGATATCCGGGTTTTAAAGCATTAAGTTTATTTGAAAGCGGATTTAATGCAAGACAGAACCATAGTGGGCTGAGTGAGTCTCCTTGGAATATTCCTCGCGGGATCTTAATGTGTTCTGTCTCAACTATTCCTATGGATGTGTTCAGATGTAGTCGCGTCTGCCATTTGTCTAATATATTTCCTAAAAAGTTGATGAGTTGTGAATGTATCTTGTATAAACTCAAAACTTTAAGTAACCACGAGTGAGGTACTGAATCGTATGCTTTCCTATAATCAATATACATAGAGCATAAATCTTTCTTAGTACGTTGGACATGTTTAAGTATTACTGCATCTATTGTTAACTGTTCTTTACAACCTTGACTGAACTTCCTACACCCTTTCTGTTCTTCTGTCAATATATGTTGTGTTTCAAGGTGTTTGTATATGATTTGAGTAATGCACGATGTCAATATCTTATATATGGTTTGCAGACAGGTAATTGGCCTATATTTTGCTGGATTAGCTGTGTCATTAGGGTCTTTCGGAAGCATGTAAGTTTTACCTTCTGTAATGTATGACGGAATAATGTTTGGGTCTTTTATAAAATTGTTAATACAGTTATAGAGGTATGGGTGTATGTGTGTAAACTTTTTATACCAATAGTTGTGTATGTGATCAGAGCCTGGTGCTTTCCAATTGTGTATCTTTTGAAGGACATCGTGGAAAGTTTCTACATCAACCTGATCAAAATCCATCGCTTCAACGTTTGTCTGATAGGCCTCCTCTTCTTTGATCCATTCTGCTTCAGTATTATGAGAGACAGGATTTTCCCAAATTCCAGCCCAGAATTGCTGCAACTCGTCTGTGGCTGGCCACACTGTATTTGTGTTATTGCTCGGTGTGGTGTGGTTTGTTGTTGATGCCTTTAGTTTTCGGTAAAATAATTTTTCGTTATTCCTAAATTGGTTATTTTGTGTTTTACGGAGAGTGCATTTAGTGTATCTATCTAGTCTGCTTTTAACAACTGTTAGTTTCTGTTTAAGGGTGTCTAAAAAGTGAGTAAGGTGTGTGTTAGGTTCTTCATGTGATGTATGCGTTTTATAGTCTCTTAAAATTGTGTTTACTTCTTTAGTTAGTTTTTTGCTCCTATGACCTTGCATGTAATGTGTTAATCTTCCGATTTTGGCTCTGATAACTTCTATTTTGTGGTCTAACCTTTTTTGCCATTTAGGCTTGCGATCTTGTTGTAGTCTATTTCTATATTCAGGAGGTGATAGTGAAATTTTACTACCGTTGGCCTTGGCAGCTGTCCACGCAGCGCAGTATATTATGGTCTGAAGGTGATTAAATTCAGTATCTTGGGTAACTTGTTCTGGCAAAATAACTTTGTTAATATAACTAACTATATTCGCTAATCTTTTTGATGATTTTTGTACGGGTATGTAACTCCTCTCTGTAGGATAAGTGTCTCTGTAGTACTGTAGTGTTTCTGAGAATATTTCATCTATTTGAAGATTTCTTTCTTGGCTTGTTTGTGTATTAGAGTGTACGGGGTGTTCTAACTCAATGGCATTGAGATTATCACCTTCCGTTTCTACTCCTATTTGTTGAGTTTGTGACATCTCTATATTTTCTATATCTATATTTAGTGTGTTTTGGGGAGGTTGTGAGTGAACATTTTCTGTAGTTCGTCTTATACTATCAGATTGCCAATTAAAAGAGGCCGTCTCCAATAATTCATTCTCTACTATTGATTTTAGTATCTGGAGCCGTGTTTCTGAAATCATACTATTATTAACTATTACTCTTTTTTGGTCCGATATGCGCTGTTCTGATAAATGTGACAAATGAGGGTAACATTCTATAAATTTTTCTTTTAAATTTTTCCGCCATATTGTCATATCTGTCTCCAATTTTGTTGCCCTAAAATAACATTTCATAAGTGTTTCATTGAGTTCGTTGGACCATTTCATCCTGCGTTTAGGTTCTGATTGTGAGTACGGTTGTGTGTTTGTTTGAAATGTAAGAATTTCCTGTGGTGTTTGGGGCTGTAGTTGTAAGTCATTATTTGGTGTTTGTAAATTATTTATTACTTCTAGCCTAATTGAATCAAGTGTAATGGAAGGTAACAACTTTTTGGACACTATTGCTCTCCTTTGATCTCCAATTCTTTGCTTAGAGACTTTCATGTTTGGGAATTTTTCTATGAATTGTTGATGTAGTGATGTCAAGTATGCATTTTTGTCAGATTCTAAGTTTGTGATGATTAGGTAGGTACGCCAAATGAATTCGTTCATTTCAATACTCCATTTTTTGCGCGTATTTTTTATGTCAGCAGTGGGTGAAGGTTTATTGGCTAAAATAGCCTCCGACACAACATCTACTGACGTTGGTGATGATGTTGATGATGATCTTGATGAACGTGATAGATATGAAGGTGGTGATGATGCGATTGATGAAAATATGGACCTCGGAGAGGCTGATGATGAAGTTGTTGATGTTTCATCATCTACAGAAGGCATATTTGCCTGAATATCTTTTTTTGTTTTCGATCTTGTTATCATAATTAGTCCCACGAGTAGCTAGGGACTAACAAAGTCGACCACAGCAGAGCCCTGCGTTCACTGTGGTAAGGGTAAGTAAAACTGGAGGTCCCCTATTATCCAGAGTTGGCACACTAGCGACTAGCGCATTCCCCTAGCCATGCAGCCCTCGGCGTGTACGACCTTGGCTTGGGTTGTATCTCTCTTGGTCTGACCCCTCACTATAGATCTATCTCGGCAGAGTAAACTCTACCGGCACAGACCTAGAGTTAATTGGGGTGCACAAGCCCCACCACGACGTCAACGTAAAGATACGGCGGTGGGGTTATTATTATTATTATTATTATTATTATTATTATTATTATTATTATTATTATTATTATTATTATTATTATTATTATTATTATTATTATTATTATTATTATTATTATTATTATTATTATTATTATTATTATTATTATTATTATTATTATTATTATTATTATTATTATTATTATTATTATTATTATTATTATTATTATTATTATTATTATTATTATTATTATTATTATTATTATTATTATTATTATTATTATTATTATTATTATTATTATTATTATTATTATTATTATTATTATTATTATTATTATTATTATTATTATTATTATTATTATTATTATTATTATTATTATTATTATTATTATTATTATTATTATTATTATTATTATTATTATTATTATTATTATTATTATTATTATTATTATTATTATTATTATTATTATTATTATTATTATTATTATTATTATTATTATTATTATTATTATTATTATTATTATTATTATTATTATTATTATTATTATTATTATTATTATTATTATTATTATTATTATTATTATTATTATTATTATTATTATTATTATTATTATTATTATTCTTTGTATGTGTGTTTAACTTCTCAGCACTTTGGCTGGTTTTAGCTACATTTACGGGCCAAAACCAAGTAAATGCAGCGTGTGATGTGTTATGTTGATGTGTTATGTTGATGTGTTATGTTGGTGATGTGTTGTGATGAGGGCCTATTTCATTTTCATCTATTTGCAAGAATTTCCTGACTATTCGGCATGTGTTTAGGATCGCAGCTTTTTGCAAAGTGATGTAGAGAGTTTCTTTTAAATTTAGCAATTTTAGACTATGGGGAAGATGATTTGGTATTACGCCTGTTGTGGAGAGGACTATAGGGACCACATAGACTTTTTCTTGCCGCCATATTCGTGTAACTTCGTCTTTGAGTTCTGCGTATTTACTGATTTTTTCAGTGATTGTCTTCTGTATGTTGTGTGTGTTGGGGACTGCAATGTCTATTAGATATGTAATTTTGTTTATTTTATCCTGTAGTGTTATATCCGGTCTGTTATAATGAATGGTCTTGTCTGTAAGTATGGCGCGGTCGTAGTAGAGCTTGTGTGTAGTGTTTTCTAGAATGGTTTGTGGTGTGTAATTGTAGTAAGGAGTGTTGGTGTTTTGTATGAGTGTGTATTTGAGTGCTAGTTGTTGATGGATGACGTTTGCTACCTGGTTATGCCTGTGTGTGTAGTCTGTTTGTGTGAGAGTTGTGCAAGCGCCTGTAATATGCTGAATGGTTTCTGATTGGGTGTGACATTTGCGACATTTATCATTTGTTAGTGTAGGATCTTTTATTATATATTTTCTGTAGTTTTTAGTGTTAATGATCTGGTCTTGAATAGCTATTATAAATCCTTCAGTTTCTGGGAACAAGTTACCTATTTTGAGCCACTTATTTGACGCTAATTTGTTTATGTGGGGTTGTTCTAGGTCATGAGGGTGCCGGCCGTGAAGTACTTTCTGCTTCCAATCATCAATTTTTTGTACTTGCGGGTCAACATTGGTAATATTTTCGGTGTCAATGTGATCGTTTAAGTTAAGTGGGGTGTACTTGAGATCGTTTGTCACTATGGTTTTATGAATATTACTAGTCCGGGATTTTGTGTGAAAGAATGCTTTGAGTCGACTAACTTGCTTCCGCCATAGGTGCTGGATGTCTATGAGGCCACGCCCTCCGTGTTGCCGTTTGATTGTTAGTCTTTCTATGGGTGATTTAGGGTGAAGGTTATTGTGTTTTGTAAGTGTTGTTCGTTCTAATTGTTCTGTGTCTGTTTAAGTCCATTTTATAACTCCGAATGAGTACGTTAATATGGGGATGGCAAAAGTGTTTAAGGCTTTAATCAATTTTTTACCAGAGAGCTGTGTTTTACAAACGCTGTTAAGTCTCCTCTTGTACTCTGTAGTTAGTGTTTCTTTAATTCTTACATGATCGAGTCCTTTTAGTTGCGCGTACCCTAAATATTTATATAAATCCGTCGGTTCCAGAGCTGTTATGGTGTCGGTGCTATTCACTGCATAGTCGCCGGGTCGTACGTTGCCTCTCACAATGTGAAGTGTTTTACATTTTTCTAGGCCAAATTGCATATTTATATCTTTACTGAATTCTGCTGTAACATCTACTAATTTCTTCATTTGTTTTTCTGTGTTTGCGTACAATTTAATGTCATCCATGTAGATTAAGTGTGATATTGCTGTTTTTTCTGTAGTGTGTTTGAAATAATATGCGGCCTTACAACTCTGCAGCATATGAGACAAAGGGTTTAGGGCGAGACAAAACCACAAGGGGCTCAGAGAATCACCTTGGTAAATACCTTTTTTAATTGAAATTGGTCGCGTTGCGACAGTATTTTTGCCGCAATTTATCTGAAGTGTTGTTTTCCACTGTAACATTATACGGCGAAGGAAATCAATGATTTTTGGGTTAATTCTGTAGATCTTTAATATTTCTATCAGCCAGGAATGAGGGACACTATCGAAAGCTTTTTTATAATCTATATAGGTGCAATGAAGATTTCTGTTTTTTGTGGTAGCGTGTTTATGTATAGTGGAGTCAATTATCAGCTGTTCTTTGCACCCCATGTGTCCTCGTCTGCAACCTTTCTGTTCCTCTGATATAATATTGTGTTCTATGTGTATGTTAATCTTTTTTGTTATTACTGATGTTAATATTTTGTATAATGTAGGTAGACATGTAATGGGTCTGTATTGAGAAGGCTGATGTGTATTTTTAGCTTTAGGTAGCATGTAAGTGATACCTGTTGCTAAAAATTCAGGTGTGTTCTGTTGTCCTAATATGATATCTGTTAAATTTTTTGCGATGTATTTGTGTAGTGAGGTTAACTTTTTGTACCAAAAATTGTGTATTTTATCTATACCAGGGGATTTCCAGTTGTGTAATCTCGCTGTTATGTGTGTAATGTCGACCTCTGCTACCTCTAAGAACTCCATTTCGTCAATAATTCTCCATTTTGCTTTTTCTGTAACTATCCAAGGTGCATTGTCGTTGTGTTGTACTTGCTCTTCCCAAATACGAGACCAATAACTTTCTAGTTGCTCTTTTGTAGGTTGGCCAGGAGTGTCTATATCATTCTCATTATTTGTGTTGGTGTGAGATTTGTGTAAGTTCCTATAGAACATTTTTTCGTTTGTGGCAAACATAGCGTTATCGTTTTTGCGTTGTTGTGCTTTTTTATATCTTCTGAGTCTATGAACTTTAAGGGCTAGTTTTTGTTTTAAGGTGTCTAAGAATTCTTCAGGTTTTCTGTTGCTATTTTCGTGTTTGGTGTGTGTGAAAGTGTTCCTAAATATAGTCTCCACTCCTTTTACTATTTTATTTGATCTACTGCCATTGATGTATTGTGTGAGTCTACCACAGTCTGCTCTTAATTTTTCAATGTCATTTTCTAGCCTCTGTTGCCATGCTGGTTTTATATTGTGTCTAGTTCTTGTGGTCCCTGTGTGGTCTGTTATTTTAAAGTTGAGCTCTTCAGATATTACTACGGCTGTGCAGTATATAAGTAAGTGTATGTCTAATAGATGTGCGTCTTCATATAGAAACTGTATGAGTATATTATCATTAAATAAATTAACTAAACGGAATAGGTTTGGTGTATATCTAAGTTTGGGTAGTTTGGGTCGGGCTGCTGGGTCCATCCCAGAATAAAGTGCTATTGTTGTTCTAAATTTGTCAACTATTTCTTGGATGTACGTGTCTGTTGTTATGTTTTGATCTGGAATGACTAAGGTTTCAATATCATTTTCTAGCGTTAGGGTTATATATTCGGTTTGTGTGGATGTGTGTGATGTTTGCGTGTAAGCTTGCGATGGGTTGTATGTTCGAGATTGAGAGTTAATATATTGCAACTGTGGTGGTTCTTGAAAACTATTTTCGTTTGTGTCTTGTATAATAGTCTCAGTATCTATATTGTTTACGGATTCCTCTTGCAGTAATTGCGTACGTATTTCTTCTTTTAATTTGTCTAAGACTTCTTGAGATATAAGTTTATTTCTAATAATGATTCTTTTTTGGTCAGAGATTCTTTGTTCTGTAACAGTGATTTCTGGATATTGTCGTGTGAAATGTGCATGCAATTGTTGTCTGTAGGTGGTCATGTCAGTCTCTAATTTCGTTATGTGTAAGTAGGTTCGCATGATGAACAGGTTTACTTCTTTACTCCATCTCATGCGAACTCTTGCTTTGCCAGCCTTGGTGGACGTGGGTAAGAAGGTAGATACCTCCCGCGCAACATTCAAGGCCGGAGTGGGTGGAATTGAATTTAAACTAACAATGGGAGGTGATGATAGTATGGGTGACGATGGTATAGATGGTGATGATGGTCTCGAAGGTGTGTATGATACTGTGCTTGGACTATACGGTTCTACAGGGGTGTTTGTCCTGTCCGTCAGTCTGTCACCATCGTCACTGGTTTCGGCTGTAGCATCTTTGTCGGTGGAAGCCCGCCTGTTCAACTCCTCACCGCTGACGGATCGCATGCTGAGACACCTAGCGTCAGCTCCAGGTGTGCCCCGGCGATCACCCCCGGGCAGCGGTCCTAAACGTTTTCTTTTCGATCTAGTCTCCATATTTACTGGGTTTCCAGAGCCACGTTGGCCACGCCAGTAATTTCTCATTCGTGTGTCCGCCCCCCACGTGATTAGATGGTCAATCAGGACGTGTGGTTGTTTAGGGGGCTTATTATTATTATTATTATTATTATTGATCATCGAAGACCTATTTCGCCCTGTTTTGTCGATGAGTAGAAGACTATTTTATGGCAATAAAACAACACCACGTACTCAGAACGAAGACATTTATTAAAAAAATATCGTAGCTACTTATACCTTGCCAGGTAATGAAACCATAGCGTGCATTTAAACCGGGCAACGCCATCTATCGAGCCACAGAGTAAACTTTGGAACAAAACAGATTTAGTGTTTATAATCACATTTGCTCTATTAAATAAGTATCAGAACGTTAACATTCCGCCCACCAAGGACCTAGTCCGTTCAAGCCGCCCACCATGGCAGAAACGTGAATAAATAATAATTATGAGTGACTTCAGTGATATAACTAACTCCCTGGCGTTCGAACTTACAATTTTTCAAGTTGTCTTAGCGTAACATAACAGAATGTGAAAAGAACCAAAACTTGATTGGAAATATAATCTACTTAGATTCTTACATTTCTTGCATGACATACAATAAGTATGTGAGTGGACTGTATATAAAATTAATAAAAATAAAAAATAATAAAGAAAATACACAAGAGGCTTATTCATCATTCACGGGTAAAATGCACAGTTTCGAAGTTGGACGTTTGACACGGGAATCCTTACACTGAAGGGTTACAACGCGCACTAAACTGTCCTTGCCAGGGTGTACTTCAACTACCTTCCCGTACAACCACTTGGCAGGCGGTAAATTGTCTTCCTTTACGAGGACAACATCCCCAACCTTCAGATCGCGCGTACGTTTGGCCCACTTGTGTCGTTGAAAGAACATGGTTAAATATTCCTGAGACCAACGTTTCCAGAAGGATTGAATCATCTTCTGTGTCAATTGCCAACGTCTCAAGCTACTGACTGTCGTATGCTCGTAATTATAATCGGGTGCTGTCACCAGTGGCTGACCGACCAAGAAATGTCCTGGTGTCAACGGGTTAGAGTCTGACGAGTTCTCACTGGACTGTGATATGGGTCTAGAATTCAGACACGCCTCGATTTGGCACAAGACGGTACTAAGCTCTTCAAATGTTAAAGTTGATTCGCCAATAACCCGTTTGAGGTGATGTTTGGTGCTTTTGATCCCAGCCTCCCATAAACCTCCAAAATTAGGAGAATGAGGTGGGATGAAATGCCATTCGGTTCCATTATTGGCCAATATAGAGGCAACTTCTTGAGGAAGAGAAGCACACTCGTTGCGAAATTTTTGCCTTAAGCTCTTTTGACGCCCCTACAAAATTGGTGCCATTGTCGCTGTAAAGATGGCTACAGTGACCACGCCTAGCTACAAAACGTTTAAATGATGCCAGAAAGCCTTGGGATGTCAGGTCGGAGACCGCCTCTATGTGCACAGCTCGGGTCGCCATGCACACGAACAAACATACGTATCCTTTATAGGCCTTATGCCCACGACCTTTTGCAGTTCTCATTAGAATCGGCCCTGCGTAGTCTACTCCTGAATAGAGAAAGGGTTTGCTTGGAGTGACACGACACGCTGGTAGCTGACCCATCAGCTGGTTTTTTGAGATGCCTGCGTACCGAATGCACGGTACGCAGTCGTGTATGTGAGCCTTGATTAAATTCTTTGCTCGAATAACCCAATACTTTGAACGAAGAAAATTGAGAGTCAATTGGGGGCCACCATGCATTACGCGCTCATGAGCATCCGATATGAGTAAATTTGTCAAATGAGACTGATGAGGAACTATAATGGGATGTTTCCTGTCCTCACTCAGTTGTGAATTTTGTATCCTACCTCCTACTCTCATTAGATTCTTATCATCCAAGTAAGGATTCAAAGAAATCAAACCGCTGCTTCTGTTGACGTCTTTTTTTGATTGAATAGCCTTTATCTCTGATTCAAACCAAACGCTTTGGCATTGCTTAAGACAGCAATGTATGGTGTCTGCAATCTCAGCGGCTGTAAGATAAGGTGGGAGCTTTACTTGTGATTCCCTGGCTATCTTAATTTTCAGGAATCGTCTACAATAGGTCAGAGTCCTGATCAACCGACGGAACGATGAAAATCTAGACCATATTAGTTCACTCGGGTGATCGTCTATCTGTGCTGCATGAACCTTGACAGCCTTTAATTCCAGTTGGGTCATTATTGCCTTGGGTCTAGAGTATTCGATGGTATCAGCAAGCAACCATGATGGTCCATGCTTCCAAAGCAAATCGTCTAACAAGGATGTTGATGTTGTACCTCTCGAAGCAATGTCGGCTGGATTACTTTTTGTATCTACATAATGACACTGAGTGGACTCTAGAGCATTAAGGATTTCAGACGTCCGGTTGGCGATGAAAGTTTTCCATCGACTCGGGTGATCGCTCAACCACGCCAGCACGACAGTTGAGTCGGTCCAAACATGTAAGTTAGATTTTTGAACATTTAAGACACACGCCGTTTCTAACAGTAGTTTGGTAACTAAAACTGCGCCACATAGCTCCAGCCGTGGTATGGAAATCTGTTTAATGGGCGCCACTTTCGTTTTTGCAGTTACCAGATTACAGTGGATCCGGCCTTCAGCGTCGATAACTCTGATGTATATTACCGCGGCGTATGCCACACTTGACGCATCCGAGAAACCATGAAGTTCAACCTTTTGATCATCAGCTTTTCTTTTCAGCCACCTCGGCATCCTGAAGTTGTTAAGTGATGGCAACCCACAACGATAAGACTGCCACTCAGTCTGAAGATCTTCAGATAGTTCATCATCCCAGTCCAAACCAGCAATCCATAATTTTTGGATGAAGATCTTGGCGGTAATTATACATGGTGCAATCCAACCTAGCGGATCATATAAACGCGAAATCTCTGATATAACTTTTCTTTTTGTTTCAGATGCAGACGACGGCGACGGTGGTGAAAATAGTAAATTCACGGTATAATGGAATTCATCGGAATTGCAATTCCAGGTAAGTCCTAGAAGTCTAGTAGTTTCAACTTCTTTTATTTCCAGATCTCTTCCAGTATCTAGCCTTATTTGTTTTAGCAACTCTTCTCGGTTACTTGTCCATTTTTGTAAAGTAAATCCTGTTTTATTCAATAATTCATTAAACTCGTGATAGATTCTTACAGCTTCTTTTTCAGTTTGACAACCTGTCATTAGATCATCCATGTAGAAGTCTGTCCTAACTCTACTAGCAGCGCCTGGATACGATTGACCTTCATCGCTAGCTGTTTGCTGCAATGCCTTGACTGCCAGGTAAGGTGCACTTGATGTTCCGAATGTAACTCTCAAAAGCCTATATTCTTTTACAGATGAATTGACATCATCTCGCCATAGAATCCTTTGAAAGTCCACGTGATCATCCGCAACCTTTACTTGGCGATACATTTTTACGATATCGGCTGCCAAGCATACTGGATGTTGTCTCCACCGCATAACTGTGTGACGTAAGTCAGCCTGTACACGTGGTCCTACCATCAACGTGTCATTTAGGGAAACCCCATCGGGCCCCTTGGATGACGCATCAAATACCACTCTTACCTTCGTGGTCGACTTGTCTTCGCGAATTACAGCATGATGCGGTAAGTAAACAGCGCCTACTTTGTTTTTGTCTTTTTCATCTGAAATCTCTTCCATATGACCTAGTGATAAATATTCCTGTATTACCGATGTATATTGACTTTTAAGCTCGCTATTTTTAGCTAACTTCCGTTCTAGACTATGCAATCTTTTTAACGCAATTTCCTTTGTATTACAGGGAGTTTTACTGGATCGAAACGGCAATTTAACTATGTAGCGACCATCTGCATCTCTGCATGTGGTAGCCGCAAAGTAATCTTCGCATGCCTGCTCTTCAGGACTAAGAATTGACTTTTCAAAGCCTGTTGGCTCTGCCTCGAGTTCCCAAAACCTTTTCAGGATTTCATTTTCTTCGACCTTAGCATGCATACTTAGAATTACATTGTGACAAGACATCGCCCTATCTTCATCACTGACTTCTCCCGATATGATCCAGCCGAGGTAAGTATCTTGAGCCATGGTTTTACCCTTAGGGTCCTTGATTAAGCCTTCTTTTAAGACTTTGGTATAGGCTCCCGACCCTAACAAAATATCAATTTTGTTAGGCTTATTGAAATTTGGATCGGCCAAAGTAATATTACTAAGCTCTGGCCAATCCACCAATGTGAATTTCCTTTCAGGCAAGATTGAGGTCACCTTCCTCAGCACATACGCTTTTACTTGAAAATTGAAGTCAGGATACAGTAATGACTGAATGTTTACTTTGACCATAAATTTAGACGTTAGACTGCCCTGACCCCCCACACCTGAGATAGACGTTTTAATGGCTATTTTTTTTAAGTTTAATAGCTGAACTGCCGCTTCCGTTATAAAGGAAGCTTGCGAGCCCTGGTCTAACAGGGCTCTCAAAACTTGTGGATACCCATTTCTCGATTTAGCCTTAATAACCGCTGTAGCCAGTAAGACTTGACTTTGAATATTTTGTGCGAAATGAGTTGAAATATGAGGTTCAGCCGTGGTTTCGTTCTGTGGTGTTTTCTTTTGTATAGGAGACGCGGAAGAGCTCGTCTCGCTTTCTGACTCCGATTTTAGATGCAAGAGAGTATGGTGCTTTCTGCTACAAATTCTACATTTCGTGTTAATTCGACAATTGATATTTAGATGACTTGAGCGAAGGCAATTGAAACACAAATTCTTTGATTTTGCTATTTGGCGGCGCTGTTCGACGGTCTCCTGAGCAAACTTCTTACAATGACACAAGAGATGGTCCTCGGAACAATGTGGACAAGTTACTTTTGAAGCAACGTGAAATGCTTTAGTACTACTTTTAGGCTTACTACTTTGAGGTTCTACAAACTCTAAAGCCCGAAAACGTCTTTCCAAAAAGTCGAAAATCATCGAAAGTGGGAAGGTCTTTGCAAGCTTGACTTACCTGCAACTCCCACTGCTTCCGAGTCTCAACGTCCAACTTGGAGCTAATGAGGTAAATAATAATTATGTCCCATGCTTTGACTTGTACACCTAGGTTTGACAATTCATGCAAGCAATCAGTAGTAGTGTCTAGCAGCTCCTTAAGAGCGGTCGATGACTCAGTCGTCATTTGCCTTTGGTTTAATAAGCGCTTCAGAATACAGTTACTTAAAAATCTTTTGTTATCATATCGACTGGTTAACAAAGTCCAACATTTTTTATAATTTGAATGTGTGATTGGTATGTGTTTAATGAGTTGCGATGCTTCGCCTGACAACTGAGATCTTAAATAATGTAAGCGTTGCACGTCATCAAGAGACTGATTGTTATCAATTAGTGACAGAAACAAATCCCTAAATGTTGACCATTCTTGATATGCACCACTGAAAACCGGAATCGTAATTTTAGGTAGCTTAGCAATTGACATTATTTTTGGTTGGCTACAGTCAGATGAAACATCACTCCTCTCATTGTCTTTCACAGAAGACTGCAATTTTGGTAAAGCATTTCTTAATTCTACTTTGTAATTTATAAACATATCTGTAACTACTTCAAACACATCGTCTTTGATATAACTAGTTGCACTTAGTTCCTTTGCTGTATAATTGACCAAAAGCTCCTCGTGTTTTCTTGTGAAATCTTCAAACTGTTTGTCTAATATTTCTAAACGTGAGTCCACATATGCCTGATTTAATCTGTCCTTTGGGGTCTTTTTAAAGTTAATAAGCCCTTTCTGAATACGACTTTTAATATCTTCCAACAGTCTTAACTGAGCCTCCATGATTGCAAATGTTTTGGGTATAATACGCAAATGCGATGTGCTTTATTTGCTAAGTGTCAACCGTTAGCAATTCACTAAATCGTTGAAAGTCGTATTTTTTCCAAGTGTTTTAACGTCACTTTTACACGGGGAAAAATCGGGCATAGATTGGGGGTATCTTCACTTTTTTACGAATAATTCTAAGTCCCAAGTTCCTTGATTGAAATTTTTCTAAGTCTCTGACACTTGGAACTTTGAACTAAAATATATGCATTGAAAGTACTCACAGTTTATTGGGTTGCACTGATCACTTATTAAAACACTGGCACTTAGCTCCGTACGTCGACCTCGCTCCGCTCATTAAACCCGCTCCGCTCAGCTCAGCTCCGCTTTGTTTGCACCGTTAACTATCAACTCTGACACTAGAGGGCGTTTTAGCTTTTTCTTAAACCGTTCCGGATCGTAGGACCTATGATCATCGAAGACCTATTTCGCCCTGTTTTGTCGATGAGTAGAAGACTATTTTATGGCAATAAAACAACACCACGTACTCAGAACGAAGACATTTATTAAAAAAATATCGTAGCTACTTATACCTTGCCAGGTAATGAAACCATAGCGTGCATTTAAACCGGGCAACGCCATCTATCGAGCCACAGAGTAAACTTTGGAACAAAACAGATTTAGTGTTTATAATCACATTTGCTCTATTAAATAAGTATCAGAACGTTAACAATTATTATTATTATTATTATTATTATTATTATTATTATTATTATTATTATTATTATTATTATTATTATTATTATTATTATTATTATTATTATTATTATTATTATTTTGAGTTCTTTATTTTTCTTCTCTTTTTAAGAGAGTTTACGACCTTGCACACGGGCCGGAACCAAGTGTGTAAGGGAAATCTAAATTAAGAAGGTGGATGACAATGTAGATGAAGTCAGGAATTTTCGGGTAATGCGACAGGTGTTGAGAATGGTGGCTTTTTGAAGCATGTGAAGTGTGTGGGAAGGCATGTGTAGAGTGTTAAGGCTTTGTGTGAGAGCCTTTGGTACTACACCGGTAGAGGACAGTACTATAGGGACGATGTGTACGTTCTGTGCTTGCCATTGGGTTTTTATTTCTATGGCGAGATCTTGGTATTTACTAAGTTTTTCGGATATTGTAGTTTGGATGTTGTGTGAGTTAGGTATGGCTATATCTATTAAGTAAACTATTTTATTGGATTTGTCGTGAACAGTGATATCAGGTCTATTATAGTGTATAGTTTTGTCTGTAATTATTGTTCGATCCCAATAGATTTTCTGATTTCTGTTTTCTAAGATGGTTTCAGGTTTGTATTTATAATATGGGACCATCTCCCCTATAAGTTTGTATTTGTGTGCTAAGTGTTGGTGTATGATTGCGGCAACTTGGTCGTGTCGATGTTTATAATCTGTCTGCGCGAGTGATTTACAGGCCCCTGTTATGTGTTGTATGGTCTCAGAGGCACTGTTGCAATGTCTGCATGTGTCAGTCGGCTGATTTCGGTCTTTTATAATATACTTTCTGTAATTACGTGTAGCTATTATTTGATCCTGGATTGCAAGCATGAAACCTTCAGTTTCAGGAAACAATTCGCCTCGTTTGAGCCATTCGTTCGACTTTATTTTATCGACGTGTGGCTGGCTCAGGTAGGCTCGGTGTCTTCCGTGTAGGGCTTTTTGGGCCCATGCTGCTATTTTTTGTTCTGTACTTACAATGTGTTCATTTGTTAGCGTGTTCCTGTTTTGTAGGTTTAGTGGTGTAAGTTTTATATCTGTCTCCGTTACCTGTTTATGTAATGATGAGTTTTCTGATTTTCCATGGAAGTACGCTCTGAGTGTAAGTATCTGTTTGTTGTGTAAATTGTTTATGTCTATCAATCCTCTTCCTCCTTCTTGGCGTGGCAGTGTAAGTCGTTGAATGCATGATTTTGGATGGTGTTTTCTATGCTTTGTTAGGAGTGTATTGACAGTTCGCTGTAGTTTTTTGATGTCAGTCTTCGACCATCGTATTATTCCGAAAGAGTATGTGAGAACAGGTATTGCAAATGTGTTGATAGCTTTAATTGTATTTCTGGAGTTTAGGCTGCTTTTGAGGACAAGGCTTAGACGGTGTGAGAACTTTTTGAGCAGTTCTTGTTTTGAGATCTTTTGTTGTATTTGTCTGGACTGTTTAAAACCTAAGTATTTATATGTACTTTGTTCATCCATTGGCTCAATCGATTCTCCTGATGCGAGTGTGTAATTATTATTTAGGATTTTTCCTTTTTCAATCGACAAAATTTTGCATTTGTCTACGCCGAAAGACATACAAATATCGTCCGAAAATTGTTGTGTTGTGTCAGCTAGTTGGAATAGTGATTTTTTGTCAGCTGCATATAATTTTATGTCATCCATGTACATAAGGTGTGTTAACGTGTGATGGCATTAGTACAAAGTCTTTAATATGTGTTAAAAAGTTAATCGCAAATGAACTTACAGCCTGTATAAATCTTTGTTTGGATCGAGGTATTTTTCCTGATGGCTTAAAAATTGCCAAAGTTATCCCTATTCACAAGTCTGGAAGTAAGTCTGATCCTTGTAACTATCGCCCTATATCTGTCCTCCCTGTTATCTCAAAAATCTTCGAGAAAATCTTGTATAACCGCTCGGAAACATTTCTTAAATCAAAAAACTTTTTGTATCAAAAACAATACGGTTTTCGACCTCTCTCAAATACTCTTTCGGCCACTATTGATCTTATAACTAAAATAAAAAACAAAATTGATCAAAAGCAAGTAGGTTTAGGTATTTTCATTGACCTCAAAAAAGCTTTTGATACTATTAGTCCCGACCTGCTATTGCAAAAGCTGTCTGACATTGGTATCACAGGCCAGGCACTCCAGATTTTTAAGTCATACCTGCAAAATCGTATGCAAATTGTCAAAATAGGTAAATATCAGAGTAGTTCACTTCCTGTCACTTTTGGTGTACCTCAAGGTTCAATTCTGGGGCCATTGTTATTCCTAATTTATAATAGGTCTTTACCTATGAAATTGCCGTTTTGTATGAAAACATTTAAATGAATTTTTTTCATGTATTTTTTATTTGTATTAATCGAAGTAATCACCCATGCAATCAATGCATCTTTGCCAACGCAGTGGCAGTTTATTGATGCCCTTCTTAAAGAAATCAGCTGGACGGGAGGCAACAAATTCTTCAAAGGCATTTTGTACTGCCTCTCGGGTATTGAATTTTTTTCCCGCCAAGAAGTTATCCAAATTCTGGAAAAAGTAGTAGTCTGTAGGCGCAAGGTCTGGTGAGTAGGGCGGATGACGGAGAGCTTCCAACCCCAGTTCTTGCAACTTGGAGACCGTCTGCTGTGCAGTATGAGGTCGCGCGTTGTCGTGCAGGAGCAGCGGAGACGAGCGATTGACCAATGCTGGTTGGAGATGTGCCAGCTTCTCCATCATTGTGTTCAATTCTTCACAGTACACATCTGCAGTAATGCTCACCCCGTTTGGTAAGAAGCTGTGTTGAATCACACCGGCGCTAGACCACCAAACAGTGACCATCACTTTTCTTGGGGTAAGTTTTCGTTTAGGGCATTGTTTAGGTGCTGAACCAGGATCCAACCAACTTGCTGAGCGCTTGCGGTTATCAAACAGAATCCATTTTTCATCGCAGGTAACAATGCGGTTCAAAATTCCTTCATTTGTGTATCTGTTGAGCAGTGCAAGGCACGTCTCGACGCGTACTTCGCGCTGGCGATCATTGAGTTCGTGGGGCACCCATTTGTCAAGCTTTTTTACCTTGCCAATTTGACGCAAATGGACCAATATTGTTTTGACGCTAACGTCGAAAGCTGCTGCTAATTCAGCCGTAGATTGTGTATCATCAGCTTCCACAATCGCCTTTAATTCGTCATTGTCGACCAAAGTCTTCGGACGACCGCGAGGTTCATTTTTCAGGTCGAAATTTCCAGAACGGAAGCGAGCAAACCAATAACAGGTAGTGCGTTGGTTTGTAGTGTTAGCTCCGTAAACGTCGTTGATGTTGCGTGCCGCTTGTGCCGCGTTGCTGCCACGACGGTACTCATATTCCATAATTACTCGAATTTTTAACGTATCCATGATGACGAAAAAGATTTAAATGCGATGAAAATGTAACACTAATCAATAAACAAATGACTACTTTTGGAAAAAAAAACCATGTTTTTAAAATAAAATTAATTTGAAATTAGAATTCTTAGCCAAACAAAAAATATTTTGATTTGAAATGGCCAGTACTGCAGAACGGCAATTTCATAGGTAAAGACCTAATATTAATAACATATCTAAGCTTGGCCTCAAAGGCGACATCTCGCTTTACGCTGATGATACAAGTCTTTTCTACTTTGGGAATTCAATCGAAGCTATGGTACCTTGTATCCAAAATGATTTAAATTCACTTAATGACTGGTTCCAGTCAAACCTTCTAACCATCAATACCACAAAAACCAACTATGTCGTGATTGCCCCCAAAAACAAAAAAATAAGCCATGATATACAACTCAAAATAAATGATCAATTCATCCAAAGAAAAACTAAAGAGAAATATTTAGGTTTAATCTTAGATAACTATCTGAGTTGGAAGCCTCACATTGAGAAAATTAGATGTAAACTTTTGTCACTAACAGGAGCTCTTCATAATATGAATAAATGCCTTCCTCGGAAAGTTCGTTACATAATTTATAATTCTTTAGTTAAACCACATATAGACTACCTAATAGAAATCTGGGGAACCGCAGCCAAATCTAATCTAGAAACATTACAAACAACACAAAACAGATTAATCAAAATTTTATTTAATTACAAGTTTCGAACGTCAACACAGAAAATATACAAAGATACAAAAATAATGAACATTTCCCAAACATATATGTATTATACATGTATACTAATACGCAAAATATTACACAAAGATTAATACAACACTAAATTTCACAAAAAAATATCAAGTACACAAAATAAAACTACGAAACTCCAATTATTTAGTAACACGTCCTCCCAGAACTGTTAATTACGGGAAAAGAAACATAGAATTTGAAGGTGTCAACATGTATAATAAAATACCGATGGAAATAAAAGAAGCGAAAAGTATGTCTAGTTTTAAAAATAAACTTAAATACTATATAATTATTAAGTCAGTAGTACGCTGCCATGTATGCCACATCTAGTAGAATATCAACTTTTACTCTATATCCGTGTTTACTCGGTTGGTGATTAGTTGTTTACTTGAATTTTATATCACTACCTTCATATTTTACTTTTACGTCGTTTTTGTACGCTCAAAACCATATTATGTTAATTTAATTTCTCAGTAAGTGAATTATTGTTAGTTCTTAATGAGGAATAATAAAGTTCTTAAACCATACGTGTATTGTGTGTTATTGTTTGACAGTATGAATCCGGCGTCTGTTTTGTCTAGCAAGTGTGAGAGTGGGTTGAGTGCCATGCAAAACCATAGAGGGCTTAGAGCGTCTCCTTGAAAAATCCCACGTTTTATACTGATTGGTTCAGTTGCTACAGTCGAGGAGGATGAATTAATTTTTAGAACAGTTTTCCAATTTTGCATTGTTGTTTCTAAGAATTGTTTAATTTTTGGGTTAATTTTGTATAAATTTAAGACGTGTGATAGCCAGCTATGCGGGACTGAGTCGAAAGCCTTTTGATAATCAGTAAACATTGTGTGGATATCCTTCCTACTTTTAACAGCGCTGTTCATTATTATTGCGTCGATGGTAAGTTGTTCTTTACATCCTTGGCTATTCTTACGACATCCCTTTTGTTGTTCAGAAAGAATGTTATTTTTAGTTAAATGTTCATATATCACTTCGCTTACGCAGGCTGTTAAGATTTTGTACAAGGTTTGTAGGCAAGTAATTGGCCGGTATTTTGCTGGGTTTATAGTGTCGTTCATGTCTTTAGGTATCATATAAGTAACTCCGTGTGTTATGTATGTTGGAAGTAAATGTGGTGATTGGATGAATGTATTTAAATGGTTATGTAAGAAAGGATGTATGCTGGAGAATTTCTTATACCAGTAGTTGTGGATGTTGTCAGTACCTGGAGATTTCCAGTTGTGTGCGCGTTTTATAACGTCTATAAATGTCTCAACTGGTATAAAATCAAATTTCATTTCTAATATTTCTGGTGATGCTTCGTTAACCCAGTCTGCGTGATTATTATGGCATACTGGATTTTCCCAAATGTTGGCCCAGAAATCTCTTAGTGTTTCAGATGAAGGTGTCTCTAAGCTTTGATTAGTGGTTTCCATGTTATTCGATGTCAGATTCCTATAAAATGTCTTTTCATTGTTAGTAAATTTTGTGTTTTGTACTTTGCGATTAGTGCATGTTACGTATCTTTTAAGTCGGCTTGCCGCTGCGCTTAGTTTTTGTTTCAAAGTGTCCAAAAAGTGTTCTATTTGTGTATTTGAATTTTCGTGTTGAGCGTGTAGTTGGTATTTTATCTTTATTTGTTCTACTGCTGCTATTAAATGTTGACTTCTGCTACCATTAATGAAATGTGTCAGCCTGCCAATGTTCGCTCTTAAATTTTTGATTTTATTCTCTAATCTAATTTGCCACTTTGGTTTTCTCTGCCTAAACGTACCACGTTCATTTTGTGCAGATATTTCGGATATTTTAGCGCCGTTGCATGTAGCTGCCGTCCATGCCGCACAGTAAATTATGGTCTGCAATTTGATGAATTCAGTATCAACATTTACGTGCTTAGGCAGAATGACAGTATTTAGATATGATACTATGGTAGAAAATTTTCGCGATGTTTTTTGCTTGGGAATGTATGGCCTGTGAGTAGGGTGTGTGTTAATAAAATGTTGTTGAGCTTGATGAAATGTGGCTTCTTTCTAGGTTGATTTATTTCTGGGTTGATTTCTGGCGCTGCAGGAAAGTTAGTTTCCGTAGCTCCAAATGGGTCATTATCTATGTCGTTTAAGAAATGAACTTCCTCTGTATTTGGTGTATGAGTTGTGGTGACAGTATTTGGGTTATTACTTGGGAGTATATTTGTTGTGAGGGTATTTGGGTCAAGGTGTTCCAAGTCGTTCTGTGATTGTGTGTTCAAGTAATCGCTATTTGTGTGTTCAGTATTTTGTGTGTCAGTGTTACTATTTCTTAGTTCTAAAGATACCTGGTTCTTAATTTCTGCTAATCTGTTGATGTTTATATATCGGTTATTTATAATGGCTCTGACTTGGTCAGATAATCTTTGTTCTGTTATATGTGCTAATTCTGGATATATAGTTATGAATCCCTCATGTAAATATTTCCTATAGGCTGTTTTATTTGTTTCTAATTGTGTGGTGGTATAATATATTCTGATTATTGCTTCGTTATATTCGTTCGTCCATTTCATGCGCTGACCGAATTGTGTATTAGATTGTGTAGAGTGTTGCTGTATTTGTGTGTGAACCATTTGTAGTTCGGCTCGGGCTTCTTCATAAATCTGATCTATTGTGTCTTGTGACAATAATTTCTTTTGTACTATGGCTCTACGCTGGTCACCTATTCTTTGCCGGCTAACTTGCATAGCCGGGTATTTTTCTAAAAAATTGGTGTGAAGCGACGGAAGGTATGCATTTTTGTCCGTGTCCATATTAGTGAGATGAAGATATGTGCGTAGGATGAATTTATTCATTTCAATGGTCCATTTCCTACGACTTGTTGCATTTCTAGCGATGGGTACAGTATCGTCGACAAAATTTGTCTCCTGTACAACATCTGCTGACTGTATACTGAAAGATGATAAAGATGGCGTCGGAGTGATGCGAAATGATTGTGATGATGATGGAATTGATGAAAAAAGAGATGAAGGTGATGACGAAGATAGTTGTGAAGTTTCGTCATCAATTTGAGGCTGATTTGCCTGAAGTTGTTTTTTTGTTTTAGATCTTGTATTCATTTTATTCCCACGATTAGTTAGGGACTTAAAGTCAACCACAGCAGAGCCCTGCGTTCACTGTGGCAAGGGTTGATAAAACTGGAGGTCCCCGATTATCCAGAGTTGGCACACTAGCGACTAGCGCATACCCCTAGCCACGCAGCCCTCGGCATGTGCGACCTTGGCTTAGATTGTATCTCTCTTAGTCTGGCTCCTCACCCTAGACCTATCCCGGCAAAGTTAACTCTATCGACACAGACCTAGAGCTCATTGAAACACGCAAGCCCCACCACGTCGTCAACGTAGAGATACGGCGGTGGGGTCAACGTAGAGATACGGCGGTGGGGTTATTATTATTATTATTATTATTATTATTATTATTATTATTATTATTATTATTATTATTATTATTATTATTATTATTATTATTATTATTATTATTATTATTATTATTATTATTATTATTATTATTATTATTATTATTATTATTATTATTATTATTATTATTATTATTATTATTATTATTATTATTATTAATGAACTTTTTCGCTACCCGCACAGTTTAGCTGCATTTTAATCCCGAGCTTGACAAAAATACGCTCGGACTAATTCAGAGTTGAATAACAAGTATTTTACATGGAGCGACCGCCTATCTGATCTGGGAGATTTTCGGGCTTTTGACCCGTAACGGCTGTCAAATATCTTTCAATCACAATCACAGCCAGGACCAACGGCTTAGCGTGCTTTCCTAAGCATGGAGGGGTTTCGTAACCCGTCCCCCGACAAGCCCAATAAACCTACCACAAAGTTTAGCTACATACAAGAATTGAAAACAAAGTAAATTAACAGATCGTTTTTTCAAGACATATGCAATGACCGCTGGGAAAGAGTCAGCCAACAACCATGGTTGAAGAGATTGATGCCACCTAAGCTTGCCTACTGCAGGTGAAGACCTTTGCCCAGCTGTGGGAATGACTGACACCGGATATCCAAACTATGATTTACAATAATTGATGCGTTTGCAATCAACTCACATAAAAATTGACGAAATACAAGGCCTATCCGCTGATTAAATAGATGGAAGCTTATTGTTGAATTAACTGACGCAACGTTTTTTTCATTCGCCGCTCCACTGGCTTATCAATCATCTGACAAATTGTAGCGAGGTCATGTTTATTCCGTCCCTTAATTAGTATCGATTTCGATTCGACAAATTTGCATAAACTCGGTATCAATGCATTCAGTGGCTTTTAACTTTTACTTCTTTGTGTACAAAGACCGTAGCTTCTGAAATGGAGTTATTTCTTGTCAGGTTTATAATAGTGGAAAGGGACAGAGCTCGTTGGACGCTTGAAGCGGATTTCCTGTGACAAAGCACGTCGGCATAATGGCATATACTTAATGCACATTTTATACGAGCAGTGTGGGTAGGTGACACGTGGGCCGCCCGCGCCCCGCCGCGGCCGCTGCACGCGCCACTCACACACCATTCTCATTTGTGTGGGTATTTCGCAGAACTGAACTATTCAACGTTATTAATAATATGCCTTTCAAAGACTCTGGTACCGGGAAATTTTTATTTGCGTTCATATATTCCTTTGATAAAAATCATAGGTGCTACGAACGAGGAGATACTTTCAAGTAGATTTTTAAAGTATCTTCACGTGTGCATAAATAAAATAAACTTTATAAGCAATACTGAGTTTTGCTCAGAGACTACTTAAGGCGGCTATTTTATGGATTTCTTATCGTGCTGTCGTCTTTAACAGTGTTTAGTTATAAGAAAAACATATACCATGTAGGTTTACTAATTTTATGACGTGGTGTGACAAAGGTGTTTTTTTTAAACCGATTTCCACAAATTTCATTTAATTAATAATAATAATAATAATAAATATTGCTGGACAATCCACACAGCATCATCTAGCCCCAAGCTAAGCAGAGCTTGTGTTATGGGTACAAGATGACTGATATACTTAATACAATACATTACATAGATAGATATTTTTTTATTATACATAGCAAATACCCAGAACACCCGGAACAAATATTTGTAGATCGTACAAACATTTGTCCCAAGGCGGGAATCGAACCCGCAACCTCTTGCGTTGCAGGCGGACCTTCGCCCACCGCGCCACATCGGTCGTCAAATTTCTAGTTGAATGAATCTACTTGGCACATACCTACTGTATTTGATTATATAACGCTCAACGTTGTATTACTCGTATGTTTTCAATTCCCTTTTCAATAGAGTCAATTTAATGAAAACAAATATCCCGCGGGATTGGTTAGTGGCAGGTATATTGTATTTGGCATGAACCCAATTCGTCGACTAGTGAGAGGGTTCGGTATTTGGATAGTGATCGCAACAGAACTCACAACCAAGGTGCCGCCCAAAATTCGCATTAACTTACACATTATTGCGAAATATTGTACACCACCTATTTTACAGATAAATCTATATTTACATCATCGGTCAACTTTTACATTAAAAGCTCTCTCCAGACATTTAATTTAGGTATTGGAAACTAACGTATGTAAGCGGTATGCTTTCCAGTGGTGTGCAAACAAAATGTGCTCTCTCCATTTCAATCAATACTTGGCCAATCAAACTATCGCCAAACAAACGGGAGAAGCAACTGTGTGTACGTTCATATTATGTTCAGTTATATGCAAGTTACCACTAAAGTAAACAGCGAGATACTAAAACTATTATACGTTAAGTAACTTCGAGATTTCCACAGAATATACCCAATGAAACTTTTGATTTTACTTCACCCATCCCAACTCAAGGGCACCTCAGACTACGCTAAACCATTACGCTAAATAAAAATAGCCGCACGGGTTGATCGAAGGTTAAGCTACGCTTGCCGAGGTCAGTCTGTGGATGGGTGACCGTCATAACATATCGAGACTCCTCCGTGCCTCGGAAAGCACGTTAAGTCGTACGTCCCGGCTGTCATTTGTAGATCTTTGACAGTCGTTACGGGTAGTCAGAAACCCGAAAGTCTGACAACCAGGCTTACCAAGGGGTATCGTGTTGCCCAGTAACTGGGTTGTGGAGGTCCGATATGCAGTCGCTCCATGTAAAATACTGGTATTCAGCTGCATCTGGTTAGACTGGTAGCCGGTTGTCCAGCAATATTTATTTATTTATTATTAGTTTGAACTGCCCTTTATAGGTGCCCAAGTTCAAAAGTCCACTTGGAATTCCGGACTAAGTTGCATGGCAAGCCGGAGGCACCGCAGTTTGTTAAGTAAATAAAACTGTCTTAGAATCATTATGACCAAGTTCGAAATGTTGGGGGAAGTGGGAGCAACAAGTTCGTCTAGCTTCCCCTTTTCATCTAAAGCTGGTTCCACACCATCATTTGCGGACCGAATCGGGTACGCGGTGAGACTTAGAACGCAAGTTGCTCATAAACTTTATCCAGAAATATAATAGATGTATTTTGATGGATGTGAAAGTTTATAAGTGGAAGTCATGTAACTCACTAACTTTACTTAAAAGGATTTCCACTGAAGGTGTTACTGAACAGTTTTATTGATGAAATGTGCGTTCTAAGATTTTTCTTTTAAACATTACATATCGATTCAATTACAGTGAAATATGTCTTTTTTATTATATTTTGTAAACTGTCATTTGACGGCACGGTTGGCCCAGTGGCTGAGCGATTTGCTGCTGAGCTGCGTGTCATGGGTTCGATTCCCGCATGGAACAAATATTTTAATGGCCTACAGATAGTTGTTCCAGGTCTGGCTGTTTGCGTATGTGAGTTTGAATGTTTGAACCCACGATTCAGGAGGAATTCTTACTATGGAGCAACTTATTTTTTTTTTTAATCGTTAGATTATAAAAAAAAATACCAGGCAATTAATGAGGTTTGGGGTGTTCAATATCACATCAAATGCAAGACAGGCGACACGTATTTCTGTTAATTAATTAATGAATTATCATTTATTATCATTATCATCATGGTGGTGGGACTTTATTTGCCGTCACACTAAATTTCCTTTACTTCACACTAAATTTCACGTTTCAGCCTGGAAAATATGAAATGTGTTAAACATAAGTCGACAAACTTTAAAGCTTACATTACAACAAATTAATCAGAAACATCACTCCTGAACTCTCTAAAGTGTTAGGCGTACCTATGGTACACCAATATTTTGCCAGTAAAGTTGAAGTCCCATATAATCCATTCACTCCTACGTAAATATCAAAAACGCCTATGAATGAACAGCCGAACCTCAAGAACCAGTTAGGTTAGTTTAGTCAATAAAAGTAAGTAAGTGTGTGTGCAGTACAGTAAGTAAAAGAATCAATTAAATAATATATTAATCGAGTAATACTTAGTAAGTAACAGTCTTTTACAGAGCCCGGTGTGGCAGACCAGCCCTCGGTGCCTCTCTGTCTATTTACATACGTTATTTATTTACTGTCTAAAAGGTGTTGGTTAACCTGATGCCTTTCTCATTGTATTTTCTGCATACATCGAGAAACACTTATATAATTAAGTGCAGCACCATTTGAATGAATAAACCACTGGGCCATCATGACTAATAAACTTTGAATTATGTATTAAGTTAATAAAAAAATTTACTTATCATATGATCTATGTAAAATAATGTCCATTACTAATTTTTATTTCCTTTTTTTTAATTGAACGGCTTTTGTAAACTCATCCCACGGGGTAAGTCCACAAAAAAACAATAATACAACAAACTTTTTCATACCAGATGTCTAGGCACCATCTTACACATTTCTAGCTTTAAAAATAACAGACTATACAAACATCCATCATCTTAAACCATTTAATTTAATGTCACCCAGTTCGTTACGAGGATATTGGATTTCTTTAAACCTCATAAAAGGAGTCCTTGTGCTAGTTCTTATACTTGTGGACCCAAAGGTTTAGGCTGTACGTTGGCTGTCAGTGTTTGTTTTTGGAACGAAGTTCCTTATCGCGCGTTGCGAAAGGGGGCTAGACGGAAAAAATTAAGAAAAAAAGTTGTAACGACACTTTTTGCTATAGTTGTAAGCCGTGCGGCGTGCGCCTGTTTGTCTGTCTCTCTCTCTCTCTCTCTCTCTCTCTCTCATAGAAAGCAAGCCAGTTATTTTCGTTTCGTCTTTCTATTTCGCATTGAACAGTGTGGTGTCGCGACGATTATTAAAATAATAATCAATTAATATTAATTTTATAATAAATTATTAATTATTATAATAATTAATTATATTTTTATTTATTAATGGTTAAAATAAAATTGTATTACAATTCCTTCATCACCTCTCAAGCAGATCTCCTTCCGGTCCACTTTCATTAGTTTCATTAGTACCATAAAATGCATTGGTTTCCGAGTACCAGCTACCGGTAGCCTATTCCTGAAATACATAACAAAACATACTGATCTAGCGTATAATCACCAGAATACATTTAGTGTATCGTCCATTGCACATTTCGTTGAAAACTGTTATTTATCGTGTGCTAATTCAATTCAACTACACAACCCAGTTGTAATTTCCCACCTCCAAGACGAGGTTCGAGGTTAGAGTTTTTAACAAAGAGAAGGATTTATTAAAAAAGCTGAGGCTAAACAAAATGCAAACAAAAAGAGACCGTAAACGTTTGAAGTAATTTAACATTTTTTGAAAACGTTACAAACGTAGTACGCGAGTAGGTATGGTTATAAATATATGAGCGGAGAGCTCTCCATTAATGAATTATGCAGAGAGACATTACGTATTCCTGTTCACGCTACATTACCTCGTAAAAGGTCATCATGTCTGTAGATTTGTCGCAAAAATGAATAACGTTCTTATCAACATTTTTACGAAACAGGAGAATCATATCATATATCCCAACATTATTTGACCATTTTATGAAACGGAACAATATTCAAGCAACCAAAACCCAAAAAAAAAAATCTTTACACATATCGGAAAAGTTAAATCGTATGAATCAAAATCAAAATTCATTTATTCAAATTAAGCTGAGAATCAGCACTTTTTGAACGTCAAAACGTTTACAAAAGACAGTCCCTCAAAGCGCCCACCCTTCACCACTTCCTAGTATTTTTGCTGGGATTAAGAAGTGGCGGAACAAACTCCCCAGCAACACGTCTGTCTGATAGGTTTGAAGTAGTTGAGTCTATACAACAAATGTCAAAAGAATATTCATTATGTCAATCATCTTTATACATCATTAAATTAAATAATTTTCCACATGTTAGCTAGCACACAAAAATATGCCAAAATAAATAAATAAAAACTAATATATACCAAAATCAACAATCAACTCAAGCAAATCCTCCTAAACTGAATACATAAAAAGCCTCCAAGGCAGTCCAAGGGCGTGACCACTGACATGTGCAATGATGGATTATATCTATAGGGCAGTGATTAAAGTCACTAAACATAAACTAGTGATACACTAGGACCATCGAAGTTAAGAAAGTAAACATTTAATTGATATTACAATAACAAAAACCATAACAAAGTCACCACAGGCAGCACCCGTTCACGAGTATAACTCAAAGATCTGCCATTACCCCTCTCGCCATATTTAAAGGGAAGGGGGTAACCCGACCCCTGAAGCTACCGCTAACAGTGACATCTAAGTGAGCATGACGAACTTGCTTTCGGTTGCTCATATAAAATAAAAAAATGCCCTGGTGGCTAGTTCACCACATAATGCAATAAAAGTCATTCACACAATATAATGAGAGAATCATTTCAACAACATAATATTAAACATGTTAGTAGGCAAAATAATAAAGTGAAAGAACATAGTAACATGGTCCTGCGTTCAACAAAACGACCAACTATTCTTGTCCTACACTTTCCACATTTAAATAAAGGTGTTATCACCTTCTTATTGAAGCGTGGCACACAAATTGTTTGATAACAGTCAACTGATTTAACGGACATCCAGCTAAAATTCGAACACGTATCTGTGCAATTGCCCGACTTAAATGACGCGCAGAAATATGTGTCCAATAATAGGAAGGTTTGCATGGATCTGACATTCAATTATTGGTTCACTAATTGGGTACGTATTTACACGCCAACTCAAAAGCTTCATTTATTCAGAAACAGGTATTGCATGAGCTATAAGATGAAATTAATTAAAACATTATTAATCTTCAAGTTTTTATAGTTTTCTTAAAACAATAACACTACAAATTAACTTACCGTACAAAATGGAAACTTTGAATATAGTCGTATTATTATCTGAGCTTCTATCGAGAACTATTCAAAATCCTGATGCAGAGAATAATGACTCGAATCTTCTGCAATGATATTGGGAATTATTTTAAAACCGATCCATCCTGACAGATCGAAATGGAATATACCCGTAAACCGAACATGCTTCATTAAATGTTAAGTGCTGATACGGTTCAAACACCGAATTTATTTTGACAATTTCAGGAATAAAATTCTGTATTCGTGTGGTTTCGACGTATTTTCGTTACTGATGGATAAACTCTGTAACTAATGTTTTTTGTTGCGAACCGAACAAATATACACGACGATAGACAGGGAATAATTAGCAGATCCGACCACACCGACTTGAATAGTGTTCACATCAAGCGATCAATGGCTCGATCTATCAAGTTAATGAACTGGCGCTATTTCCATACATTATGTGACGAACGATCAAACATCGTAGTAATTGGACAACTAAGTAAAAATGTTGGGTAATCAAAAATATACGAACATAAATGTTTACTGTAAAAAAGTATTACGCAACTTCATACTTTTTGAACAATACACACTTACATAAGTTGACGGTCGTATCGTTTTGCGTCATAAGGAAAAACGTTCTTCATGTGACTAATGACGCAAATATTAATTAAAAAGGTTTTAAACAACAAAATGAAAAAGAGCATTACGTAACGAACCAGTCTCTTTCAATAAAATTGTACGAATGTTCACTTATTTATGAAACATTTTAAATTAAATACGCCAACTTTTTAATGTCTCTCTAGATGTTTCGTGGTTCCATGCTTAAAAAATCTTTGTTTGAGTGTGCGAGAGAGATAAAACTACACAGGACACATGGCATAATTATGAGTGAATTTTTTTTGAAGTATTGTGCATGATTTCACTACGTATCAAGAAACTATAAAGTTTCTAGACGGGGAAATAGGCTGGTGACCTGTTTCGATACATCACCTACCTAGCCTTTTCCCAACAATGTTGAGGTCGTCTTCCAGTCTAAGCGGATGCAGTCGAATATCGGTATTTTACATGGAGCGACTGCCTATCGCCTCCAAAACCCCTTTACTAGGCAACATTATATATACCCTTGGTAAGATTGTTTGTCAGACTTTCGGGCTTCTGACCACCCGTAACGACTGCCAAAGATCTACAAATGACATCCGGGACAAACGGCTTAAAATGCCTTCCGAGGCACGGACGAGTCTCAATATGTTACGAACGGTTACCCATCAATGAACTGACCTCGGCAATGTAGCTAACATTTGATCAACCCGAGCGGCCGTTTTTATTTAGCCACGAGCTGTTCTCTATGACCTGTTTCGATACACGTTATTTCAATTATTAAGTTATCGCTTCGGATGAAAAATCTGAATTTTCGGATAAATTAAATTATCTCTGACATCGATATTTAAAACATCCCTCAAATTATATGCTGACCGCTAACACAATTGTCACAAAAACTGATACTAAAACCCCGCTTCAGAAAAAGTTACTCTATAATATTAGCTATGGTAAAAGATGGCGGGTCGCATATTAACGCGACAGGTGGCCACTTATATTCCCCTTCATATACACTTGTTGGTTAGATAGCTAATGATACTACTCTTTGATTAGAACAAGTTAATAAATCGACGGGCTGTATGTCCTATAATTATTATTTAGCATTAAAAACAAAAACTATTTTCTTCTATCAGCTGTCTTTTGTTTATTTAAACTGTTTACTTTCCACTTAAATATCAACAGTTATAAGTAGGATAATTTTACAAAAATCAGGCTGTTCCTAAATCGATAATCACGAATATAATCGAGTACCGAATTTTACGACTTTCTTGCACCGTCATAACAATAAAGCTCGAATTTAACTGCCGTTGCATGGCCGCTAAAATGTCTGGGTACCGGCAAAAGATGAACAGCCAGACAGACGCTAGCTTTCTTTAGTCGAGTACACGACCAGTGCATTACATAATTATATTTTAACAGACACATACTTACTTATTCACGCAGGAAGTAGCCGGTGAGAGTTGCCCGCCCTCCAGTTTTGTTTCCGACGTATTTTAGGATCAGAATGACATAAAAAGACATGTTAAGTTATTCTAAACCGGGTATAAGTGCAGCTGTCCTTTATTATGTCAATTAAAATAAATTACTGATGTTGGATTGGCAATCGGTGGCCTTACGTACTGACGTGAGGCATTATGTTAACAAAGCCAGTATAAGCGGGTCTCGCCTTTTACTGAAACTCAGTAAGTACGATGCTAAGCCAGCCTAAGGTCGAAGTGTTACCACAGTCTGGTTTTATAATTTTAACTTTGTATTGCATAGAAAGCAATTTAACAAATTGATCACGTAAGCTACTAATTTTCACAAATCATATGAAGTACAAAAATAGAATTGAAATGCAGTGAAATTGGAATGTTACAACAGTTTTAAACTAAGATGCTGCGCTTCATTATTATAACTTCAGACGACAGCATATTTTTCTTCATAAAAAGTAACAATACAACTTTGTTTAATGCATGTACCCGTAAATATCAAAAGCATGAAAATATCACAGCAATATTATCCGTTTCAACGCGGCATGCGTCGTAGGTATAGGAATTATACTCATTCTTCGTCAAAGAAAGTATGTTAAACGGTACAGCGAAAGACTGAAGTTTAAGTCAAAAGCTTTGCAAGGACGACGGCGTCAGTGCCTCAGGTACAAAGCAGCGATATTAAATGCACTCCAAACGCGTCCGTAGTACACGGTTAAGCGAATTTCCGGGAAAATTTCGTGAAGTTCGCGTTGGCCAGTCTAGTCCCGTCTAGACATCCACTTACAATAGTACACAGTGTAACTATTCATATGAGCGTGAATCGATTCACTTTAGCGAATGATTCAGAATTAGATAATGGCTCGCTGGGTTTATGCTTCCATAATGCGCCGCCTTTCTTATCCACCGCCAATGCTTAGGCCTTTATTGTACATTTTTCATTATTTCTTCTTGTTTGTAGAGAATGTTACAGTCGCTTTATCAATTGAACAATCTGCTCCCGTCCTTCATTAAGGAAATACTAGTCCTGGCTTTAATATTGTATGGTGGTGTGGGACTAGGACCTGAATAAACATGACCGACTGTAAATAACTGCAATCGATTCGTTTCCAATCTCCGTCAGTATAAAGATATTTTCGCGCACCGATAACTTTTAAAATGGCAACCCGTTTACCAATGTACAGCATTGAGAGAATAAAACTCCTGGTTCTACGAATAATCGTTTTCTACTACGTCCTCCTCACCGCTCTGGTTTCATTCACCCTGTCTTCATGTCTTCCCTTGGAATTCGGAACGGTCCACATTTCAAGTGAAACCACAAGAACACATTCGCAACCAGTTGGCGGCAGATTCATCTCAGAGTTGATTTGTAACATACCTTTTTCACCATCTACGTATTTCTATTTCTATTCAGATTATTTTTGTTTTTTTATAAAATTATGTGTTTATTTATTTATTCTTATACTAGCTTCCGGCCGCGGCTTCGCCCGCGTGTTTTTGTTGATAAAAAAGTTGCCTACGTCCTTTCCCGGGGTGCAATCTATCTCTCTGCCAAATTTTATCGGAATCCGTTCAGTAGTTTAGGCGTGAAAAGGTAACAAATAAGCTTACTTTCGCTTTTATAATATTAAGTTAGGATTTATTTTCAAGTTAATAATAATATGTTCTATCTATGCAGCACCCTAATATAGACTGCTAGAAAGTGCCTAAGGCATTTATAAATATAAAATAGATGTATTGTAAATATTACTGTGCAGTATGATCATCCAAATTGAAACGTAATAACGAAACATGATCGAATCACAAAAAAAAAACAAACGTAAAGGTATCATAATCCTACTACTAAGTTCTGCTTAGTTAACCATTTTATTTTATTCATTAAACGCTTATACTTTCCAATAGCAAATTTCATAAGTATCTAACTTCTGAATCGGTACGATGTTCGCCGATACCGCTAGTATTGATATAAAAACTAAGATCGCATTGATAATATTGTGTGGTAACACATAATAGAAATGTCGATTATTTTGTCAGCAGTACGTAGAAGCCGGATTTATTTCACGAGAGTTGCAAAAACATTCACGCAAAAATTTCTTTGAACTGATCAACTTGTACACGTTCAGCCAAACACGTATGTATACGTCATAAGCCGACGCGGCAGTAGCGGCAACACACACAACAAGGTAACAAACGGGAGCCTTATTTCTTACAACCTTTAATATAACTACTGAAACTCTACGAAAATGTCGCATACCCCGAATTGCAGAGGATGCCTTTGTTACCCTAAAATATTCCTCTCAATTTCGAATTTCCAAACAAACGAGCTACCGGCCAAACACGGAGTGAAAAACACACGCGCGTTGCTTTTGTAACCTTAAAAATGAAAAACAGAAATAAGATAATTCCCTTTCACGTTCGCGCTTCCATATTTATAAAAGCAAATATGACTGATGAAGTTTCAATTTTCTGTTACATATTTATTTATTCTTTATATTAAAAAAATATATTTACATATGAACAGAACAAGCTTGAAACACGTTATTTGATCGACGCAAATTTTACTGTTCATTATGTTAACATAAACTACAGCGTATGCTTAATAACAATAATGTTGATCATTTAAGTTTTAATTGAGTAAGAATTTATTCAGTTAAAACTTAAATTAATTGTTGGTAAAAGTATTTTTTTTAAAGCAAAAGATGCGCAATTATTTCCCAATTAAGTCGTTGCTGGCACTATAATTGAAAATATAATTTTAACAATGTTACAGTTAATATTGAAAGCATCAAGCTCAGACAGGAAGATCCAGTAATTGTCTGCCGTACGCCGACAGCGATACCGAACGGGAAGCGGATGTATCTGACAAAAGCCTGCAATAGGCCGGGAATCCTGTATTCGTGCGGCCAACGTGAATTCAATATTTACACGTATAGAACATGCATCAATTGAGAACACCGGATGCGGGAGACGGCCATTTTTATGTATGTTAGTAAATATTTTAAAGCCGCAATAATAACATAAAGAGTTAGTGGCAGAAGTTATTTGTGGGTGTCATCAAGTTTGGGTTTTTGCTAGCCAGTTGGTAAGTTCTAAGCCACCGGTCATATATAATTACGCCAAAGAAATCATGAACTCAATTTCAATGAAAATAACAGTGACCTTCATCGTCCATCCCAATTTGTTTAATATCACCGCAGTTGCTCTTCTTCGTCTTCCATAAATCTCTATTTGCCGTCATCTCAATAGTCACCTTCCTTCTAACCATATCATCTTTCGATCAGTAAATCCATCGTTTATTTGTTCTTTCTCTACTCTTGTAACATTCCTACTCAAATTTTTCTCAAAATATGATCCTCATTCCTCCGCATCACTTTTCCTAACATGACAACCGATTTCTATACAACTTGTCGATTTAGACTACTAGATTACTTTAGACTAGATTTAGACTTATATACTCATTTCTTATTCTATCCATTCGCGTAATACCGCACCTCCCCTTTCATTCAAATTTTTTTTTAAGTTCAAAACATTAGTTGTTATTTTTAATAAGGTATACTGTCTAATATAAAATAGAAACCCCCATGCCTATACCACCCCATACCGCACTACAAACAATGTAGGTCTAATGTTGCTGGAAGATATTTCAAATGTTACCTATGTTAAAACAAGCTTTCAGAATTCTGTGGTCCAGAGCACAGTTGATTTCAACGTAAAACTAATAATTTCATAAGGAAATTAATTGTCAATAGAATTTTCTGCGAATAATTAGTTTCCATTTAATGCTACTTTCATTTTCTTTAAAGTTTAACCCATAATTTCTCTGAGCGTTGAGTGGAAATACATACAAAATGGTAACAAATGGGTGACTTATTTCTTGTAGTATCATGTACCACCTGGAATGTAACTCAAAAAAAGTTTGCACACCCTGAATTGCAATAAGAATGCCTGTGTAACCCTAAAAAATATCCCTCCCTAATTCTAATTTCCAAACAAACGAAACACCGGGCAAAAACTAAGTGTTAAACACACACGTTACTTTCGCGAACATTGGAACGTCAAAAGAGATGTAAAACTAAACATTTCTAATTATCAAATTGTTCGAAAAGTTTCAACTGCACCAATTACTAACAGGTGTCTAACTTATAGTAGGTATGTGTAATTACTTTTCTTCTGAATAGTTTTTGCGATTCGTTTTGCCGCACCGAATCCAATTCCACAAATGTGTCGAGAATATTTTACTGTTCTATTTTTATTCACTGATTTAACAGGCATGTGACTTCTAAAAATTGATGCAGTCGTGTTAATTGAAATATATGTATAAACTGCACGTAGTAATGTGTAGACTAAAGATGCTTTGATAATAATAGGTCTTTACCTATGAAATTGCCGTTTTGTATGAAAAAATTTAAATGAATTTTTTTCATGTATTTTTTATTTGTATTAATCGAAGTAATCACCCATGCAATCAATGCATCTTTGCCAACGCAGTGGCAGTTTATTGATGCCCTTCTTAAAGAAATCAGCTGGACGGGAGGCAACAAATTCTTCAAAGGCATTTTGTACTGCCTCTCGGGTATTGAATTTTTTTCCCGCCAAGAAGTTATCCAAATTCTGGAAAAAGTAGTAGTCTGTAGGCGCAAGGTCTGGTGAGTAGGGCGGATGACGGAGAGCTTCCAACCCCAGTTCTTGCAACTTGGAGACCGTCTGCTGTGCAGTATGAGGTCGCGCGTTGTCGTGCAGGAGCAGCGGAGACGAGCGATTGACCAATGCTGGTTGGAGATGTGCCAGCTTCTCCATCATTGTGTTCAATTCTTCACAGTACACATCTGCAGTAATGCTCACCCCGTTTGGTAAGAAGCTGTGTTGAATCACACCGGCGCTAGACCACCAAACAGTGACCATCACTTTTCTTGGGGTAAGTTTTCGTTTAGGGCATTGTTTAGGTGCTGAACCAGGATCCAACCAACTTGCTGAGCGCTTGCGGTTATCAAACAGAATCCATTTTTCATCGCAGGTAACAATGCGGTTCAAAATTCCTTCATTTGTGTGTCTGTTGAGCAGTGCAAGGCACGTCTCGACGCGTACTTCGCGCTGGCGATCATTGAGTTCGTGGGGCACCCATTTGTCAAGCTTTTTTACCTTGCCAATTTGACGCAAATGGACCAATATTGTTTTGACGCTAACGTCGAAAGCTGCTGCTAATTCAGCCGTAGATTGTGTATCATCAGCTTCCACAATCGCCTTTAATTCGTCATTGTCGACCAAAGTCTTCGGACGACCGCGAGGTTCATTTTTCAGGTCGAAATTTCCAGAACGGAAGCGAGCAAACCAATAACAGGTAGTGCGTTGGTTTGTAGTGTTAGTTCCGTAAACGTCGTTGATGTTGCGTGCCGCTTGTGCCGCGTTGCTGCCACGACGGTACTCATATTCCATAATTACTCGAATTTTTAACGTATCCATGATGACGAAAAAGATTTAAATGCGATGAAAATGTAACACTAATCAAATAAACAAATGACTACTTTTGGAAAAAAAATACCATGTTTTTAAAATTAAATTAATTTGAAATTAGAATTCTTAGCCAAACAAAAAATATTTTGATTTGAAATGGCCAGTACTGCAGAACGGCAATTTCATAGGTAAAGACCTAATATTTGGATTCTGTGGCAGTCCTTGCAGTATCTGTTTAATAATGTGGACGATTCCCGCCTTGGGATAAATGTTAGTACGATCTACAAAGATTTGTTCCGGGGGTTTCTGGGTATTTGCTATGTGTAATAAAAATATCTATCTATGTAATGTATTGTATTAAGTATATCAGTCATCTAGTACCCATAACACAAGCTCTGCTTAGCTTGGGGCTAGATGATGCTGTGTGGATTGTCCAGCATTATTTATTATTATTATTTATTTATTTATTACGTTTGTATTTTCTAAAGTGTTAGACAGAGGTGACCCCATAGTATCATGCACATTTCACTTAGTATGTGTTAAGTCCCCTATAATAGAAATCTAACCAATCCGAGAAAAATCCTAATCGAAAAACTTAATACTACCTTGCCCGACCTGGGAACCATACCCTCAGCAGTCGCGGTTGAGGCCACCAAACCGACGCCGTTACTACTACTGGTTGTAATAATGTACTAATGCCATGTGTAGGTTGTAGGTACTAATAAAATATAATTATTTAACACGTTTTGCGCTTATTATCCAAGGCTTCCTAAGATATCGTCTGCCTAGTCTTTTCCCAACTACTCGTATGTTGGGGTCGGTTTCCAGTCTAACTGGATGCAGCTGAATATCAGTATTTTACATGGAGCATCTACCTATCTGACCACCACAAACCAGTTACTGGGCAACACGATACCCCTGGTTAAGGCTGGTTGTGGGACTTTCGATTTTCTGACTACCCGTAACGACTGCGAAAGATCTACAAATGACAACCGGGACCAACGGCTTAACGTGCTTTCCGACGCACGGAGGAGTCTCGATATGTTATGAAAATCACCCATCCACAGACTGACCTCGGCAAGCGTAGCTTAATAAGGCTACCTAATATACATTTATAAAATCGACGTACTTCATGTATCCAATTGGTATCAAAACATGAAATAAATAAAACATTTAAATTAAACACACAGGTACTCTCGGACTTGTAAAAGCACGTTAAGCTGTTGGTCCCGGGTGTCTGACAGTCGTTACGGGTAGTCAGAATCCCGAAAGCAAAAACCAGTCTTGCAAAAGGGATCTATTGGTACCTTTTACTGGATTGTGGAGGCCAGATAGGCAGTCACTTCATGTAAAATACTGGTATTCAGCTGCATCTGGTTAGACTGGGAGCCGACCACAACGTAGCTAGGCAGGTGATTTGGATGACGCGTAGTGTTAACAAATACACGCATAAGTATTGTATTCAACACCGTTTGAAAACTTTTCAGTAAAGTACCCTGAAACAAAGGCAGATCTACAAAACGCTATCAATCTCAACACCTCAAATATAAATCCTGCAATGCGGTCCGCCATTTTAAATGAAAATGTTCATGTTAATTAAATTCAATCGTGCAACGATCGTGCAAAGGCAACACGGGTGGGTCAGGTTACACTGGCCAATAGGTCCCTATAATTTTGCAAGGACAGCGAAATAGCTATAACTACATCATGCGCTAATGCACCGTAATACGTGATCAAAATTCAATAAACCTTGTCACTGAATGATCAAAATGTGATCCGGTTGGGTCACCTCAGCGCTCTGGACACTTTGCTGTATTCGGTTTTCACGCACTTGTTGTGAACGCAGGACATTGAAAATGAATTTCCTGTATTCTCAACTTCCATTGAAATGGGAAGCGAGTGAGATATTGAATTACACAAAAGGTTCTCTGTTATATTTGAGAGAGGGATATTTTTGGCGTAAGTTTATTTGATTAAGAGTTCTGATTGTTTTGTTGTCGGTTATGATTATGCGTGTAAGTTATTTCGAAATAGCTTTTGGACGAAAACTCATTACTGAAGTAATAAGTATTCTATTTCCTAAGCGAATGCTAAATATTATGGAAATATATTAACGCGTGAAAGCGTAACAAATAAACAAACTCGCATTCAAATAATAATATTAATAAAGGTTTAACTGTGTTTGAGTTACAAACTGAGTTAGTGTTTCCAGTGTGTTCTCAGTTTCTATCAGGAATTTCTCAGTAACAGTCCGGAGTCTGGATTTGTACCCGATTAGTGGCAATATGCTCGCCCTTTATAACGTGGGATTTAAATATAACTAATGAACTGTGTGTGTATTATAGATACTTTATATATATGTATTATACATACATGCGTAATTATATGATGCTGTACGTTTAATTAATTTGATTTTCGATTCGTTCAAGCCACAAAAACAATTGTGTTCCTAAATAGTCACCGTCTTATTTGTTGGATAATTTAAATGAATTGGCTATCTACCAGTTGGTAGGTAATGTTCGTGTCCTGTGAATGTTTAAACAAAATTCCTCACCATTTCCTTCTTGGAAGAAAAACGGAATGTCATACACAGCAATATAGGTCTGTCGAATTTTCTACCGTTTCCAAAGAATAGAGTTTGTGTCAGGTAATTTCAAGATTCTTCATGTTTTTGTTGCCTCAAGTTATGACTTGTTTCGAATAGAATGGTTGCGGGGAATATAAAGCTAGACAGTGTAAAAGCAACTCATGCGGAGAAAAATTATAGGAAAAAATATGGTGTTGAAACATCATACAGTATATATTTTAACAAAAATGCAGACTGAATTTTTTAATCAACTGCGTTTTTTTACCTTACACAAACCCGCCTGTATTCCCCGTAGGGTTGGGTGATGCAGCGATGTTTTTATTGTACACCCACATTCCACTCGTTATAGTTCGGTTCTACGAGTATGTAGTGAGGGGGGGAGCATATTGCTATCAACCGAGTACAAATCAGACTCCGAGCTGTTACCGAGAAAATTCTACTGTAAAACCCAATTAGCCCGCCCTGGGAATCCAACTCAGGGCCTTGAAACCAGCAGTCGCGTTTGCAATCACTTCATTAACGACTGTGTTGTTGATGCCTTAGCTTTTTTAGCCCAAAATTAAATATATTTAATAATTTACTAAATCATACAAACATACATAAACTCATGCCTTTTTCCCATGAGGGTAGGCAGACACTACAGACCGCCACCTGCTACGATCCTTACATACTCCTTTTGCTTCGTTTTGTAGTCATACACGCACACCGGTTGCGAGTGCTACGAACCTGACCTTTTTGAAGAACATCAAATCAAATCAAATCAATCAAAATCAAATCAAATTATTTATTTGCATAATACAGGTAGAAAAGAGATGTTGTAAATAGGTATAAAGTGCACTGTATCATTACCTAAATAGGTGTGCAAATATTTATGTTCGATAGCCGCTATATAAAGCTAAAGCTAAGTTAAAGCTAATTATAATACATTCAGAATAATTACTACAAATTTCAAACGATTTAAATATTAAATGTCAGAAGAATTATAATTCATGTCATAGTTATTAAAAATTAAATAGATTATAATATTATACATGGTCAAATTTACAGTTTCTTATTAAACAAAATTATTACTGTATGTCACATTACTTTATTATTACATCACAATGATACTTAATTTATCTTACTTTAGGTACCTATCTATATCTTTATCCTGTAAGTACTCCTTGACATTATAATAACATTTATTTACCATTAGTTTGTGCAACTTCGACTTGTATTGGTGAATAGGCAACGTTTTGACATCATCAGGCAGCTTGTTATAAATCAGTGATGCCATACAAAGAATACTTTTATTTATTAGTGCTGTTTTCCCGTATGGTATATCTATTTCTAATCTTTTTTTGTCACGTAATTGTCTATAGTAGCTTTTAAAAGAAGTCTTAAAATAATTAGGATTTAATTTCACAAAAACATTAAGTTCATATATATATAACGAAGGTAGTGTCAGTATTTTCAAGCTTTTAAAGTAGGGTTGACAGCTGGTAGTAATGTCTATATTACTCATTGCATCACTAATAAGGTCAGTGTATGTCTTTTTAGAGCGTCCCCTCCCGGCGTTTGAGCTTAAATCTGCATAATTTATCAAAACTGCTTTGTAATTAGTAGTTCGATTGACGCATTCCTTACATTGTTTTTTATAGTTACCCAGTAATCGAAATGCTAGTGATAATTTAATCCGACGACAATCTCCATTCGCGAACAATACCACGCTTGTTAGGAATTGTTCTGGTTCCATGGAGTGGGTGTATAACATGCTTCTGTCATTTTTATTTCAGGCAACACTAGATTCAATTACTTTATTTTTATTGAAGACAAAACTCCATGGATTTAATTTTTACAAGCACTTGGACCGTGACTTCGTCCGCGTGGATTTCGTACTTTTATAGATGATGACTTTTACATCTTGGGTTACATCATTGCATATTTCGTATGGATTTCAAATTAAAAAAAAAACTAGGAAATGAGAATGGTTAACTTGTTTTTGAGTTTATCCATTACAAACAAATATACAAAACATTAAATATTTTCTCTTTATAATATTACGTTACACTTGTTGGTGGCCGTGACTTCGTCCGCGAGGAATTTAACAAAGTGCGGAAGCTTACTTGTTTTTCTAAAATAAAAGTCTCAAGTTACTTCTTATAACATTGAGTAGCTGCCAGTGAAAGTTCCGTCCAAATCGGTCCAGCCGTTTAAGAGATTACTCGTACCTCAAACAAGCAGACGGACGAAAAATAATCAAATTGTTTCTTTAGTATTACTACCGATCCTTTCATAAGCCATAGACCCTTCAATTTTATTTATTTATTTGGAAAGCTTACAAAATGTAGACTATCCAACATCCAGATATTCCAACCATCAAACCACACTTAATTAATCTAATCATATTAGCAAAAACTAACCACGAAGTAAAGATACAATTTATTTTTATCCAACAACCCATTAGTCCGGCCTACCGCTGCGTCTCCGTTCCAATATATCTAGTTCCACTTATTTATACGTCGCTTGAGTCAGTTACAGCTCTTTTAATTAATGTCCGGGTATAGTGGTTAATTACTTTTGCCGCAGCTTTTCCCTTAGACTTGCTTTGTGATTTGTTGTTACTTTTTAATATAACGTTGAAATTTCCTTGAATGCGAGACTCAAACGATATCCACTGTGCTTCACAGTCTAGTTGCCAAATTCCCAGTGCATCGCACTCTTTGTGACTTACCAAACATTCCAACCAAATAAAATCGTTACCGATGACTGGAACTATTCCATCCCTTTGTGACGTACGAACTTCTGGCTCCTGGCATCACAAGTATTATTGACACAGCTTAAAGCGTTTGTAAAACACACAGAGAGTTGTTTGCGAATTAATTAGTGCTAATATTGTTCTGCTTCGGACGCGGGAATGTTGGGGTTTCCTGAGAACTCCTGTGGGACGCAATTCAAACAAACTTATTGATGTACCAATTAATACAATATAAGCAATATTTATAATAACTCACTTTCCATTGTTTTGCTTTTTGTCTCATTTAAATTTCACGCCAGCTGGCTGGCATTCCAAGTAGGAGTTAATTATGATTTTGGTTCTACGTACGTAGGTATAACCCAGCCTATTTAACTCTTTGATAAAGGAGATGAGAGTGACCGTGGTGGCCGGGCGAGTCAACAGACTACAAAATAATTTGGGAGAATGTGATGACCATTGAAGAAATACGTATACTCCGTAAAATATGAGAACGTGCCGCTTTCCTTATTTCTAAAACCTAATATCTTTGGAGAAATTCAAGTGGATTGGTTGCCGAGCTGAAGTTTCCATCGATAGCTCTTAACAAATAAACCGGCAAAGAGCGAGTCAGACTCACCCACCTAGAGTTCCGTATACCAGTAGGAAAAATAATATTCCATTTTCATATTTCTTTGTTTGCGACAATACATAAGTTATCTTGTAAAGATAATCTGCAGATTACTTACTTTAAAAAAGTAAGTGACATCAGTTTATTCTACCTGCAATATTTACATAGATTTCCATCAACTAAATCTATTGCTGATTTAATGCTTCGCAAACTTCGGAGAAAAACGTGGACGATATTCAGATAATTATAAAATTTTTAAAAATAAAAATTATAAAAATTATATTATTATATAAATAATTCAAAAACATAAGGCATTAATGAAACTAAAAATATGATTCGAAATGTGTCTATAGAGTTCTTTTATTTGATACCCAAACAGTCACCCCACTTTAAGATTGCAATTTCAGCTCCTATGTTAATGCTCATAATACTTATATTTTAGAGCAGGCAACCCATTGGTTTCAATGCATCTTCTTTTTATTGATATGTTGATGACCTTATAATAATAATACCATAATAGGAATATAAGCCATTTTATTAATAACCAACCATCAACTCAATTTGAAAAACAAGTATTTTAATAAGTATTTTAGTAATATAAACGTATTAATCACGGGGAAAACCATTTAAAATCCATTTTAATCCTCTTACCTTTTACTAGCGTGTGGAAGAAAATGATCCTCTTATATTATCAATATTTCTTTACCAGCGTCCATTAAAATCATAATGAACTGTCCCGCTACATCGCCAATGGCCTGGACAATACACGTACAGGATATGAGGAAGAACTCATTTATTATCAATAAGTGAATTTTCCTTCATATCCTGTACGTAGGGGCGATAGCGAGGTGGCCAGGCTGAATCGCGAACTACAATATTGTCTGTGTTAGGGCTCCATGTATAGTCAACCAGGAACCCTTAGAGCTAAAAAATAGTTTTTCAACTATAAATTGTATTTTTAATAGTTTTTTTAACTAAAAATTGTATTTTCAGTTGAAGAACTATTTTGTTGCGTTCATAGAACGTGTGTCAACTCGATCGCTGCTCGATAAAAAAATTAAAAAGCTGTATAGATTTGCTTTTTATTTAAAAGTTTTGAACCAAACTACCAAACGCTCATTTTGTATTGCAGGGTATTGATGAATTGAACATCGACAAAACAGTCGGTTAATGAACCTTGAGCGTAGCCGTTTAGGATGATGATTTGTTTAGGAGATAAAAACAATCTACTCTCTACCGAACTAACAGTTTAGTAACTCTTTTCTTCTTCTCCATAGGTACTTAGTTAACGGTAAATAATTTGGTACACGGTAATGAATAAGACACCAAATTGTATTCGATTTACGTTACCAAATGTTAGCAGTAGCAAATGAGATACCATATTGAATGGAGGAACACAGAAATGTATTCATCACACAGTTTTCCTAGGCATTACACTAGACGAGAAATTACAATGGGGATCTCATATCACATATCATCCGGAGCGGCTGAGCTCAGCCGGTTATGCAGTTAGAAAGATAATACAGTTAACAGATGTTCCAACCGCGCGTTTGGTATATTTTAGCTAATTCGACAGCGTAATGTCGTATGGCATTTTACTGTGGAGTCCAGCTGCTTTCATTGAATCCAATTTATTTTACAAAAGAGAACTATCAGAGCCATTTATAATATTCGTCGTATCGAATATCGTAGGGTATTTTTTATAGGATTACATGGCCGTGCCTTCCCAATTATTGTATGAAATTTTACGTAAGTATGAAAGATAAGACGTCCATGTTTTTAGTAAATTATGTGATAGACATAGTTTTAATACTAGAAATAAAGATAATATAGCGCAACCATATCAGTACTGTTTTAAATGTTACAATAAAATACCTTCTGACATGTTAACATTGAATGAAAGCAAATATAAACTTTATTAAAAGTACCCTTTGTAAACAAGCATATTATAAATTAGAGGATTGTATTCACAATAAGAATACTTGGAAGCATGCTAATCTTGCTCCATAGGACAATCAGGAGATTAGACAAAATAGAACTGGTTGCTAATCCGATTTTCTAATATATGTATTTTTGTTTATATTGTATTTGTATGAAATGAATTCTAGACTTATTATTGTAACCCACTCTGTAGCATTCCTTTTTTTTTTTATTACGCATCTTTATGAGTATTTATTTATCTATGGTGGTAATATTCGTAAGTCCATATTTGAGCACCATGTATCTATCAACACAATATTTTTTCTATTTCCTGCATTGCTTAATTGTTATAATTTGTACTTATTTTGGTATCGTGGTTTTTATTCTAGGTAGGTCTTCACAAATAGTTAACTTATTTATGAATTCCTAACATTGGTAAAAAGCTATTATAAAAGAGATTGTGCGGACTTTGTTACCGATTCTGCACACGGATATACCTACACCTTTTAAATGCGGCAACTAGAATAAATTTAGTAGTTCTAAAGTAAAAATAAAATACTAAATCATTTTACTATTTTATTTTTACTTTAAAGTGGACGTTTATAAGTGCCTTTTTATTGGTCTAATTAAAATGATTTGACGTTAGTTGAATAGTAATCGATACAAGGACACAACTCGACTAAACAGTTAAGTAGATGCAAAATTTGTCTGTATGCCTAATAATTTGGCCGTGGCTTCGTTCGTATCTATCCACGACTCAGCACAGAGACTATTTGTACTAGCAAACTGTAATTCGGCGTGGGTATACATATTAATCACGTCAACAAAATGATATAGTGGACCTCACCTACACGTACAGGGTATGGGGGGATATTTCTTTTTTTTGTCGTCCATCCCATAGTGTGGGGTGGTGTCGTTAAAATATTGCAGGTGTGTGAAAGCTATTTTTCGATTCAGGGATCCGTTTGCGAAATTCTTAATAATTCGCAAACTTAACACCACAAAAATTGGCACTTCAATGCTTACTTTAAAGTACTCATATTTGTTAGAGTCAAGTGCCCTAAGTGGCATGTTGACAATAGTCTCGTCAGTAGTTTATATTAAGAAGTTAAAAGGACACAGATAAGAAGGCTTTAAAAAGTTATCGAGTAAAACTCGACCAACTTATAAAATGTACGTACTTACTTAAAGAAGTAAAAGTGAAAATTTCGAACAAATTCCACTGAACATTACCTAGATAAAGTTGTTTCTGTTCAGTTAAATATGCGTTTCTAAAGTTACAACTCCAGGGATAAACTGGTTTTTATTGGTTTCTTTGAAATTATATGGATACTTAAGACACAAACTGATTTTCGCAATCGATATGCATGCGTTGAGGAGCTAGTGGCTAAAAAAAAAACAGCCGCATGAGTTGATCGAAGGTTAAGCTACGCTTGCCGAGTTCAGTCTGTAGATGAGTGGCCGTTCATTACATATCGAGACTCCTCCATGCCTTGGAAAGTACGTTAAGTCTGTCATTTGTAGATCTTTGACAGTCGTTACGAGTCGTCAGAAGCCCGAAAATCTGACAACCAGTTTTACCAAGGGGTACTGGTATGCCCAATAACTGGGTTGTGGAAGTCAGATAGGCAGTCGCTCCATATAAAATACTGGTATTCAGCTGCATCCGGTTAGACTGAAAGCCGACCACAACATAGTCGGGAAAAGGCTAAGCATGATTTGGATGACGTTAGTGTTAACAAATACACGCATAAGTATTCAACACTGTTTGAAAACTTTTCAGTAAAATAACCCGGGAAAAGGCAGGCAGATGCTGGTATGCGTAAATATTCTTCCCGGGTACGGAACCCTGAGCTGTGCGAGACCCAGCACGCAGTTGGTCGGCCACTTCCGTCACAGTAACCATAATATCACAGCGGGCCGGTAGCGGACCGACGATCAACGGCGGAGTCTCGACAACAGCGCTTTAATCAAATTCCCTTTGTTACTGTGCTCTCATTTTTAATTGCTGCTACAGTGAAGCCACCGCTTTAATTGCTGCCTACCATATCACAATACCGATTACATCTTGCAATCACAGTCTTTTCTCGTCGATGTGTGGTTTGACTGCAATACTTGTGGAAGGCCTAGGTTTTCTTCCAATTAATTATAAATTGTTATGCGGTGCGTTTTAATAATGAAAGTGGTCATATTTGCACCCTTATGATTGAACTAGTTGCGGACTCGAACGCTGGTTGGCAACCTCATCTCAAATCGTGTCAGAGAAAGATATAAACGGTTACACATTGGTCTGTATGTCTCACACAAACACCGTTCCGAACTCAAACATAAAACCAGCGAGTAAAAATTTCTAAATGTCTTTTGGAAGATCGTCTTTTATGTAAATCCCACAACATCTATCTCGACGACCGATGTGGCGCGGCGGGCGAAGGTCCGCCTGCGACGCAAGAGGTTGCGGGTTCGATTCCCGCCTTGGGACAATTGTTTGTACTATCTACAAATATTTGTTCCGGGTGTTCTGGGTATTTGCTATATATAATAAAAATATCTATCTATGTAATGTATTGTATTAAGTATATCAGTCATCTAGTACCCATAACACAAGCTCTGCTTAGCTTGGGGCTAGATGATGCTGTGTGGATTGTCCAGCATTATTTATTTATTTTATTTATTATTTATTTAAAAATAAATATATTCTTTTTTATAGTTGCTGACTTTTTTTTTACTTTTTACTCTATTTTTATTAGTTGCTTACACCCAAAGTTGCGTCAAAATTAGCAAGAAAAACGAATCTCTGTTAGCTTATAACTTTTTGATGGCTTATAATTTTACTTTTACTTTTCCGCACATATGTATATGTATACCTATATAAATAATAATAATAATAATAATTTATTTATAAAAGTATTACAAAAATGTACATTTATGTGCAGTAGTGTTATTTCTAAAACAATGGTAAAACTAAAACTAAACTAAAACTAAAATATGTTTATTACAGGTGCAAGTCGGTAATGATGGTTCGAGATTACAATGTTAGATAGCGACCCGCCCGATCTAGGTTAATTCAAACCTGTGTTTCAGGCCATCACTTTACATTTAATTTAAAGAAAGCACTAAAATTTAAAGTTAAACTGAAATAAAATAATCTATAGAAAAAACTATGAGAAAAAACCTAATTATTAGTACATTAATATCTAAAACTAAACCTATGTAAATTTACAAAAGTAAAATACTTACGAGGGAATAATATATCATCATGACAAAATTTCTAGAAGTTTTTCTGTGTCTGTGTAATTGAGTATCGCTAAATATTCTGTTAACAATATACTACATTTCTTATAGCTTACACTATAGAAGCCTAGTAACTTGTTGAGCCTATTATACAGAAAAGGTCCTAAAAACACAAAAAATCGATTAGCAAACGCATGACTAGTTTGAGGATTTATGCAAACCAAGTCCTTCCTTCTCTTGTCGGTAGGTACTGGGTCAAAAGGAAGTGCCGTGTGCTGGTGTAGTACTGTACTTAGTATAAATAATTGCCGTACTGTTAGTACATTACATGATTGGTAGAGCTCGTGCGTAGGAAATCTAAAAGGGCGAAAGGTAGCAACCTTTAGAATTGCTCTTTGAGCACGCTCTAGAGGGAGTAGAATTGTTTTTGCAGCCCCACCCCAAGAAGTTATGCAATATGTAAGAATGGATTGACACAAAGCTAAATAAACCTGTTTAATGAGTTTATAGTCTGCTATGTTCCGTAAATTCTTAAAGACATATATTAATTTGCGCACTCTAGTACATAGTAACTCGATATGTTTACGGAAATTTAGATTAGTATCAATAGTGACACCTAGGTATTTTAAGTGGTCAGCTTTTGCTAAAGTGGAGCAGGAACATGCGGTGTCAGCGTACGTGCCGCAATTATGCGCGTAAATTTTTAGATTAGTAAGCGGTATGTTAGTATTTCTCATTGTAAATAAAATGTATTTTGTTTTATCTGCATTTAATGTCAGTAGATTATTATGAAGCCAATTAGACACAATGTTAAAACCATTCTGAGCATGTTCATAGACCTCAACTCTTGATTTAGCTGAAAACAATAGAGCGGTGTCATCCGCATAAGACATTATGACACCACTTTGGAGTGACAGGCGGCACAGTGCATCTATATAGATTAAAAATAACGTAGGGCCCAAAATGCTACCTTGTGGAATTCCAAAACCACTATTTTTAAGTTCAGAACTTGTATAATGATCTATTTTTACACATTGCTGACGATCGCTAAGATAATCAGATAATAGTTGAAGTTGGACTCCTCTTATCCCAAGTGTTTCAAGCTTGTGCAAAAGTAAAAAAAGTATAAAATAATGAGACTAAAAGATACCATGTTGACTTGCAAGTCTTCATTCGTATTTTAAATGAAACTTTCTTTGGAAATTAAAGTCCCAGCTGTGAATATATTCAACATTGGAAAGTGTATGATTACATTATATTATTAAATTATATGATTACGGCGAGGTAATTTTCGAATCGAGCTTATCTTTTGCATATTTCTGTAATTTATGTGTGATTAGATATTATATTATTTCGTGTCTATTATATTTTAACAGTTCGTTTCAAAATTTCGTTCAATTTTAAAAAGAATTTCTTTATTTTGCCACTGACCAATGTGCTGCGACCTCTGACCATCTTCTACGCCATAGTATCAAATCCCACTGTTTATTCAAAGCCAGCACATACATGTAATAAGATTATAAGGAACTTCGTCCATTTGATTTAGAGTTGTGTTTTAGATGTCTCTCTAAAATCTTGCCCGCTAGGGCCGCTAAGACGTACTCCGAGATAGCAAACTTGGCGGCAGCGGTAGCTAAGTTTATCGTAAGCCAAACTATTCATGCTGCATCAGCGTAACTACAGTATATGTATGTAAAGTTATCAATATGACATCGCCGTGTGTGATAAGACCGCCCATTGTACAATATTGATTTGTATATGGTTCTCTTGTTTTATTATTTGGTGTAAAATTAAGAATTCGAATAAATAATCAAATAAACATGTGGGTGTACTATAGGGACACCTCCGCTTAATCCTTTGGGTAATACACGTATGACGTTATGTTATGTCTTGTTAAATAACTATCGAATGGTCACAAAAAGTTTCTTAAAATAACACGATTAAATTATTTTGCATCGTCTGTATATTTGCTAATATAAACCGGGGATACAGAACCGGGGATTTTAAATAAGTCAAAACTCTACCCCCAAACCCTTCCTCTTGATTGCGTTTTGTTCAGTGAGCAGTCTAATTGGACACCGGAAAATATTACTGGCTCCACGATAAATGCCGGCACGTGGTTCGTACGAACCGACACCGGTACGCATCACTAGCCATGCCGGCGTCAAACCCAGCCTCAGATAATGGCTAACCAAGTAATCAATATGAAGGCAATTTAGTAATCATTTGACGTAGTAATTAAAATTTTAGTGAATATACATTCATGACTACATACATAAACTCACGCCAATATTCCATGTACGCAACACCAATAGAACGCCAAGGGCTACGACGTTTTGATTAGTTTACGTTCATACATCTGGTCATACTCACAACTAGCGTACGTGTATACGTAATCCAATTGTGAGTATCTAGATATATAGAATCATAAGGAGTACGTAAGGATCGTAGCACTTGCCGTTGTATAGTTGTTGCGTACACCTGACCTTTCTGAAGAAAATCACCAATAGGGTACTGTTGCACTGGCTCCTAGCGTCCTTTCCAGGCGTTTCCACTTACATTTACCTTATTTTTTTGTCGTCTTTCATTCATCCTCTCCACGTAGCCAGACCATCTAAGCGTACTCTTCTCATTTTTTATCACTGCAACTTCTTATTTAATTTCAAACTAAAAATTGAATAAAGTAAATGGTATGAGGTTGCAAGATGCTGTCAGACATGATTGAATGCAACCATGAAAAAAACTTGAGCTGTTTTGAGGCTATAATAAATTATTTTCATAAAATACATCGTCATGTGACTCGTGCTCATCATCTGCCTAGCCTTTTCCCGACTATGTTGGGGTCGGCTTCCAGTCTAACCAGATACAGCTATTATCAGTATTTATATGGAGCGACTGCCTATCTGACCTCCATAAAGACACGATAACCCTTGGTAAAACTGGTTATCAGACTTTCGGGCTTCTGACTACCCTTAACGACTGTCAAAGATCTACTAATGACAGCCAAGACCAACGGCTTAACGTGCTTGCCGATGCACGGAGGAGTCTCGATATCTTACTAACGGTCACCCATCCACAAACAGACTTCGACAAGCTTAGCTCAACCTTAGAACAACCCGTGCGGCTGTTTTTATTTAGCCACGAGCTCCTCTTCATTTGACTCGTGCCATGAACCTAAAATTGTATAAAGTTCTGAAAAAGTATTTTTGGTCCGTCAGTAAGTTTACCAAAAAATATTGGACGCGTATTTTTTGCTTATTCAAATCAATAAAAAGTGACAATGATATAGCACATCAAAGTTCAGGAGAAAGGGCTTGTGACGTCACTGTTATGTTAAAAGTGTAGCACGATGTGACGTCCCACGCCATTTCAATGCACTCTTCGTCATTTTTGGTTTACGTAATAAGAGAAAAAATAAGTCTAGTATTTTTGAGTAATCCAACTTTCGGACCAAACAGAATTTTTAAGGACACTATCATTAATCTCATTGCGTATAAAATTAATTAAATTGATCAATAAATTGTATGTACAATATAAGTGTGAGCTACACTTTGAATTGAGTTTCCCGGTGGCCAAACTTATACGCAAACATGTCCTAAATGTAATATGTTAATTATCTGTTAACTAAATAGACTGCTATTTAGTGTATTAGTGTATTAAAAGCAACACATTGCTTTTAAACGCTCGCATGCCATTCAATTGCACTCACCCTCTATGTACAGTATCTATATGAAATTACTGAATAGTTCAATTTGCAGCATCATGGCCGCTACACGCAATGTACACCTACACCACGCCCACATATTCTGCGAACTATTTGTAATCCCTTAACATTCTATCAGTGGATTGCTGCAATATTGCATATTAAAAACAGTACAGATAGTTACAATGGCTGTCCCATTTATTCAAGCATCGATTTGACCCTATGTGACTCTGTAAGCTAGGTATGTTTTTATTTTTTTATCTACTTTAGTAAGGTATCTCCGGATTTTAACATGTTGATTGAGTAATACTTAATTTGTTTGAGAAGGTATACTTTCAGTAAGATCCCATATAAATATTTTGAATATCTGATAGATCAGAGATGGGCAATGGACAATTCAATAACGAACAGTACGTATACTGTGGTTTGGTAATTGTACTGAAGATTAAAAAGAGATGCAAGGTAGTTATTTCTCCATCCACGACGACAACATACGGAACTCAACCATTCACCTTAGGTAATGTGAAGACAGGATAAAACACAGTATTGAGTATTTGTTATAGAGGGATTGAGAATGAGATTTTCCATTTGAAAACTACGTAAACATGCATAGGCAAGTAATTCTTCATCCTTATAGCAAATGAGTCAATATCAAGGCTCCTTTCTTTTCTTCATAGCTCATTATAACATTACTTGTGTGGCAAAGCAACCAAATTCCATTCAGTGTAAAGTTACATTCAGGCCGGCTTGCTAACGAACATATAACATTCGTTACCGTAATGATGTGGCTTGTTACGCGTTGGCAGATAAACACGCGTGAGCACCCCTTCCGGCGGTCACCAGCACCAGGGGCGCTATCTGTTCCACCGTGAAAATGATCCTTAGTTTGATAACGACGTCAATTACTTTATTTTACATCCGTTGCAATAGCCTGGTTTTTTTAAACCTAATTCAGGCACGGCACTCGCAATGAGAATACATAAAAAACATACATAAATATATACATAAATGAAAAACAAAAAATGATGTCCTAAAGATTATGTGAGTAGTACTCGCAACCGGCGTGCGTGTATGGCCAGGTGTAAGAACGTAAACGAAACAAAAGGAGTATGTAAGGATCGTAGCAGGCGGCGTTCTATAGAGTCTACCTAACTCCATATGAAAAAGGTGTGAGTTTATGTATGAGAATAATACAGTCTAAAAACCGTAAGTACAAATTATTGTAATAAAAATAAATAATAATTTTAATTATTATGATAACCCCCGGCCAATCAGCATTAGATATTTGGGTAAGCAACATTGATGCAAACGCTGGGTTGCTGAGATGAATCAATCGATGAAGGAACGTATCTTTGGTCGCCTCAAAAAGTTATTTAACTTTTTTTTTCTACCGGGAACAAGGTATGCATCTTCAAAGGTTGGGTTATGTCGGTTTAATATATACTCTGTTAGCATACTCAAATCTACTCGTACCAAAGCTGACTACCTGGGTAGGAGTGTTTGTTCACCGCTGACCGCAAACCGTCTGCATCACTCACTAGGAGATGAGACTGTTGTGAGGGTTGTATTAAGTACCTACTTTAAGATCTACTTATATTATTATAATCTATGCACCTTTGTAACCATTTATATGCACTATTGTACGAAATATATCGTAGTCTTGTTCGAGCCTTCACTAGTTTCATTTACCTTCAACACCGCACCTTACATGGCGACCCTGCCATACGCGAACTTGAGACTTTGAGAGTGACTGTGTAATTTAATAACATTCCATAGTGTACTCGTAACAAAGAATATGACAATGGGACGATTATTGATTTATTGTGCTTACGGACTACACGTTACCGCGAGTGTACTAATCATCCTAAATATATCCATAATAACCATCGAAAATGGGCAAGCAACAATCTAAAGAGGAGACCGTGATCGTTCAAAACGCGGCGGCTGGCAATAACCAAGCAACAGCAGACGAACTTCGTTTTCATATGTCCACATCTAATATTATTTTATCCTGTATCCTGCTCATACTACTACTCGGATTATTGGGCTTCATATATCGACTGTATAAAAGGTGCCATAAAAAATGGATCACCAATGAGATAAATAAGACGACTATGAGGAGATCTCTTTTCCGTCGACGCGTACAGTTGGGAGCCACGGAACCATCTTCAAAAAACTACGAGCATGAAATGGTGTAACAAAAATTGAAAAAAAAAAAAAAAAGTGGAAAAAGTGATAAAAAGTGCTAAAAATGTGTTTAAAGTAAAATAATAATAATAATACTTAGTGCTTCTCTATAAAAATAATCAAATCAAATATTAATCGCGTTCCCATTTCAATACAACATAATAAATCTCTTACCAAATAAGGACGATGCGATGATTGAACTTTGGACTTTGGTATTAATTTCGTGCGGTGTTTAATTATAATACTTGTACACTTACATTTATGTTTAACAATGCACTATAATAACATAGTCATTATCCGTCTACGTTATGGTGGAAATAAGGTATGGATATTATATTAAATTTATACAATGATTTAAAGAAAATTAGAGTTTATTTAATCAAGTTAGGATCGAAAAGAAGGACAGAAAGAGTATTAGACAATAAATTAAAGGAGGTTGATGTTATTTATGACCAATATGAATCTTGGTTAATTGATTTTAGAGAAAATGTTAAGAAAAAATATTATAATGACCAAGATATTGCTTTAATAGAAAATTATTGTCGTCAATTTACAGATTTACATGAGGATATTTTAGTGTTGTGTGAAACTGATACTTTAGAGACGTCGTCAAAAATGAATACATTTGATTTGAAAACAGCCTTGAACCTTTTACCGGTTATGACAAATGATGAAGTTAGCATAAAACAGCTAATTGATAACATAGAATATTATAACTCTTTACTGAAGGATACCGCTTGTAAGCAAAATTTAATCAATTTCGTGTTAAAAAGTAGACTTTCACAGGAAGCTAAGATAAAGTTAAATACAAAGTATGATACTGTTAATGACTTAATTGATGATATGAAAAAAGTGTTACTGTCTAAGAAAGCTGCAACGGCAATACAAAATAAATTATTAAAAATGAGACAAAATGAGTTGTCGATTGCTGTTTACGGAAAAGAAATCACGGAATTATTTGTTGATCTAACGATTACGCAAGCTAATGGCAATGAACAGAACTATAATATATTAAAACCAATTAATGAAAACATAGCCATCAAACAATTTGCCGATGGTTTGCGCAATCGTAGACTTAGTACGATTATTTCTGCAAGAAATTACAGCTCATTAAAGGACGCAGTCCAGGCAGCTCAAGACGAGGAGGCATCGACAGCAACTTCCCATGGAGAAATTATGGGTATGTATAAGAGACCCTATAATAATTTCTATAATAACAGAAACCGTGCAAATAATTACAGAGGCCATCGTGGTGGAGGTAGAAACTTCTATGCATACAGAGGTCAAGCACGAGGGCAACAGCAACGATACCGTTCTACTTCACGAGGGCAGCCGACTCGAGGAGGACCTAGCAGTCGCAGATGGCAAAGAGGTAACTTCAATTATTCTAATAATAGAAATCAAGGGATACCTAAACAACGTGACGTCAATGTTCTAAATAACGCGGAACAATTACACTCGGAATCAGAATTAACATCCAATCAGTTTTTTCGTGATTAGTGATAATAATAAATGTATTTTAGCTAGTGATAGTAATTGTTATATTTCATTATGTTCATCATTACATAAACGTAACATTAAGAAACATTATTTTCTAGTAGATTCTTGAGCATCGGTGTCAGCTTGCACATATAAACATGCTCTCGAGTGTGGTATTCCAATCCATAACGAGCATGTAGCCATAAACGGTTTAGGTGGCAAAGTTCAAGCAATAGGACACTTGTATTTATATTTCGATTTAAACGGTGAGATAATTAGTCAGAAGTTTTATGTATTTTATAACTTACCAATTAAGGGGAATGGAATTTTAGGTCGTGACTTTTTAAATAGATATAAGGCTCAGTTAGATTTTAATAAAAGTTCTTTAACTTTATTTACAGATAGGACAACTATTTGTTTTCCACTAGTTAGCAAATATAATGATACTTTTAATGTACCTGCTAGGAGCGAGTCTATACACTACTTACAAACGAACTTTAATGAGGCTTGCGTAGTATCTTCAAAAGAACTAGCACATGGTGTATTTTTAGCAAGTTCTATAGGTACTCCTAAACATGGACTAATACCTATTAAAATATTAAACGTTACTGAAGAAGATGTATCGCTAACTGAAATAGAACCTAACATTAAAAAACTTAGTGAATTTGACATCTGTAATTATGAAAAAACGCTAAACGACGCAGACAGGGTTAGAACGTTATTTTCTCAATTAAAATTGCAACATTTAAATAACGAAGAACAAAAAACCATTGAAAATATTTGTGCAAAATATTCAGATATATTTTACCTCCCTAAAGACAAATTAAGTACTACAAATATATACAGCCATACTATATCCGTAAAGCCTAATACGACACCAGTATTTTCAAAACAATATCGTTTGCCACATGCTCATAAAAGTGAAATAAAACGACAGATTAATAAAATGCTAGAGGAAGGCATTATAGAGCCAAGTAAAAGCGACTGGTCTAGTCCAATATTATTAGTGCCGAAAAAATCAGATTCAACCGGAGATAATAAATGGAGACTAGTAGTAGATTACCGGAAACTGAATAATTGCATTGAGGACGATAAATACCCATTACCGGATATTACAGAAATTTTAGAATCATTGTCAGGCAGCATTTACTTCTCACATCTTGATTTACATCAAGGTTATTATAATGTTAAATTAGAGGAAAATAGTAGAAAGTTCACAGCTTTTCATTCGGGTCAGTACCAGATGACACGTATGCCTATGGGTTTAAAAACCAGTCCCAGTTCATTCTCGAGAATGATAACAATAGCAATGGCCGGTCTAAACTATGAAAAATGTTTGATATATTTAGATGACTTAATAGTGTTTGGCCGTAACTTAGATTCCCATAGTAAAAATTTGCAAGATATTTTTGAAAGATTACGGACCGTTAACTTAAAACTGAACCCGTGCAACAACAAGTGTGATTTTCTTAGGAAACAGATTTTGTACTTAGGACACATTATTTCAAGTGACGGTATAATGCCTGATCCTGCAAAAATAACTGTAGTGCAAAATTATCCGTGTCCAGCAAGCACAGATGAAGTAAAAAGATTTGTAGCATTCACCAATTATTACAGAAAATTTATACCAAAATTTGCTGAAATAGTTCACCCCTTAAATTCATTAACTAGAAAAGGTGTACCATTCGAATGGAATGACACATGTCAACACGCGTTTGAAACATTAAAACAAAGTTTAACTCATCCACCAGTGTTACAGTATCCTGATTTTTCAGAACAAAATCGATTTATTGTTCAAACTGATGCATCAAATAATGCTATAGGAGCAATTTTATCAAACAGTAACGGACGACCGGTAGCTTTCGCTAGCAGAAGTTTAAATAAAGCCGAAAAGAATTACCCTATCATAGAAAAGGAACTTCTTGCAATTGGGTATGGGCTGTTAAATACTTTCGTCCATATTTGTACGGTCGACCTTTTATGATATTAACGGACCATAAGCCATTAGTATATTTGTTCAACATGAAAGACCCATCTAGCAGACTAATGAAATTTAGAATGACTTTAGAGGAATACAATTTTGAAGTACAATATATTAAAATTTCTGACAATGCAGCTGCAGATGCACTGTCTAGAATTACTTTAAAAGACTTAAAGGAAATGCATGAAAGTTTAGTAAACGTTATGACAAGAGCACAAGCAAGAAATCTAAATAAAACAAACTCAACGGTAGATATGAATATTTCAGACTCGAGGCCTGATCAACCAAAAGTCGTAAGTACTCATATCAAACCGAGAGAATCAGTAGAATTAAATTTTATTGGTGCTAAAGAATTAGGAATTTTAAAGAAAATGGGAGTTGTAACTAAAGAAAATAAAATATTCTGCTATGTTGAAAATAAATCTATAATTTACGTGAAATTTCTAAGTTCTCAATCACAAATGGCGCGAGACGACTTTGTGAGAGAGTTAGATGAATTTTGCAATCAATTAAAATTGAAAGAAATATACATATTAAAAAATAAAGACAATGAGGACTTTATTAAAAAGTTAGTAACAACGATAAAAAATAATAAAAGTAGGTCCGGACCACGTATATGCATTTTGAGTGATGTAGAAAGGATAGAGAATAAGGATGATAAAAAAGTTATTCTAAATGACTTTCATCTCTTACCTAGTAGTGGCCATGCTGGTATGAGGCGAATGTCAAATAACATAAAGAAATATTATTATTGGCCTGGTATTGATAATGATGTTCGAGACTTTGTAAGGCGGTGTGACAAATGTCAGCGGCAAAAGTATTCAATGCCTAAGAAGGAACCCATGGTGATTACCAGTACAGCTAATACTGCATTTGAAAAAGTATATCTAGATTTGGTTGGTCCTTTGGAAGTAGATAATGATAATTTTTCGTATGTACTAACTTTGCAATGCGAACTTACAAAATATGTAGAAGGTTATCCCTTAATTTCTAAGAAAACAGAAGAAGTAGCGAAATGTTTTGTCAACAACTTCATTCTCAGATACGGTGTGCCGAAAGCAATAGCGACAGACAGGGGAAAGGAGTTTCTCTCAGAAATTTTCCAACAGGTATGTAAATTGTTAAACATAATACAACTAAATTCTACAGCATACCATCACCAAACCATAGGAGCATTGGAGAATACTCACAAACATTTAAATGCATTTTTGCGTATCCAAACCGAGAACCATCCAGAAATGTGGAGTAAGTGGATTCCCTTTTGGTGCTTTTCATATAACACGGGCGTACATACAGAAACAGGATTCACTCCATATGAGTTAGTATTTGGTAAAAAATGTTCTCTTCCTAGCAATCTGACAACCAATTTAGATCCATTATATAATTACGACAGCTATCCTCATGAATTAAAATACCGATTGCAACTTTCACAAAAAGAGGCAAGAGAAAATTTATTGAAAAGTAAGTTGAATAGAAAGATAGTATACGATAAAAATGTTAATCCTGTGCACTATAATGAAAATGATTTAATTTTAGTAAAAAATGATGCAGCATGTAGGAAATTAGATAGCTTATATTCAGGCCCTTTTAAAGTTGTAAAAGACATACCACCAAATGTAGAAATAATTAATCAATTTGGAAAAAAGGACATTGTTCATAAAAATCGAACAAAACCATACTGTGTATCATAGTTTAAGGAAATGTGTAAGTAATAAAAAAAAAAAAAAAGAAACAATATATTTTTTTTTTCTTTTTTTTTTTCTATTAGTACGGTGATGTGAGGGTTGTATTAAGTACCTACTTTAAGATCTACTTATATTATTATAATCTATGCACCTTTGTAAGCAACCAGTGTTCGAGCCTTCACTAGTTTCATTTACCTTCAACACCGCACCTTACACTGTAAGTACATACAGTGTCAGTGTGGCATTTGCGGCGTTTTTAATGCTACCCTCGTTTTAAAATGATATATTGAATATGATGTGGTTTTTCTTTGCCTTACAAATGGAGCGAATGCGTAGTAAATAAAAAAAAAAAAGATAAAAAAAAAATTGATTGCTCAATTTATCCTGAACACTTCTTTTCTCAGGCCTAGGTTCTCTAAAACAATCAAACTTAACGTACTATTACTAACTTACTAAACTACACTTACAATTCAGCACATCACACGACAGTAAAAATAGTCAGAAATATTTTATCATCTTTCCGATCCAGTGGGATTATTAGAAAATTCTGCCTCATAACTTGTTCCCATTACCGAGATTAATCAACGTTGCCTACTTAGCCCGTACTATCTTCACAGATATGTTTCCGTCTCTGTCTTGCATTTTCTAGCATGACATTTATAAGACAGCGGCATGACGGTTAGCCACGGCTTATGTTGAACTATACTATTATTTAGAAGACAAGAATAGTTGGTCGCTTTGTTGAACGCAGGACAATGTTACTATGTTCTTTTACTGTTTAATAGTTCTTTATTTTTGTGTATGTTTCTTCTACTATCCTTATTTTTATGTTATTGACATGATCCTCTCATTACATTGTATGAATGAGTTGTATTGATATAATTCAGCATTGCACATGTCAGCGGGCACGCCCTTGGACTGCCTTGGAGGCTTTTTATGTATTCAGTTTAGCAGGCTTTGCTTGAGTTAATTGTCGATTTTGGTATATATAACTTTTTATTTATTTATTTTGGCATATTGGTGTGTGCTAGCGAACATGTAGCAAATTATTTAATTGAATGACGTATAACGATGATTGACATAATTATTATTTTTGACATTATGTGTTGTATAGCTTCAGGTTCTTCAAACCTATCAGACAGACGTGTTGCTGGGGAGTTTGTTCCTCCACTTCTTCTTCCCAGCAAAAACACTAGGAAGTGGTGAAGGGTGGGCGTTTTGGGGGACTGTCTTATGTAAACGTCTTTGACGTTCAAAAAGTGCTGATTCTCAGCCTAATTTGAATAAATGAATTTTGATTTTGATTTTTTGATTTATTTTAGTAACCTTTAGAAATCCCAGACATAGTGATTTTATTCGAATAAAATCACTATGTACTATATGTACTATCTGTAGTACTAGCCATTCAAATTTCATGATGTTACCACGGATCAGCGTTGCTTATATTGAATGGAGGCTGCATGAAGCTTAATCCACCCCTTTGCTAGCCTCTTTTTTAGAGTTATATTGCATGAAAAAAATGGTAAAAACACAGTCGTTTTACTCGGAAACTGTTGGCGCTATATCTATGTAGTTGGAAGGTTGTACTCTGTGCACAGATAAACGGTGTAGTAAGATAACAAAATAAACAGAATGCTCAATATGTGTGATAATGTCGGATCCCATAGTTTAAATAAAAACATTTAAATGATGTTGATAAGTGACTTTTAAGTTTTAATACATAGGAAATTGGTCCGATCGCTAAAACGGAACCCTTCTCTGTGCGTAGTGCGACACTCACTTAGCCAGGTTTTTTTTTTACTATTGGGTTCTGTTTTAATTTTGCCGAGGGGACAGCTACGTTCCTGAGTTCAACGGACTCAATTAATAAGGTTGAACGGGTAGGTACGCGTTCATTGAATTTTAGGATAAAACGAAACATTTCTTTTCATTGAATGATAGTTAACGAATTTTATTGCTACAAGACAAAGAAACAACAGGAGATACACATAAAATATATAAGTTAAAATCTTTATTACATTTTTTAAACATCGTAGAATAAAAATTAAACACAATACCAGCCTGTTATTGTCCCACTGCAGGGTAAAGAACTACGCAAAAGGCATCAATCACCACGCTTGCTCAAGGCGGCTTGGAAATTTCAGACTTATATTAATTTATAAGTCCAGGTTTCTTTATGATATTTTAATCGATCTCAATGATGTCCAATGATTAACTTAGAAAAAGGTATTCGGGCGACGTTCAATTTGAAATCGACAGAGAATTGCAGAACATTATTTTAAAAGTCCAAACTATTAGTAAGATATTACTGACTCTGTGTATTTTTGAAGCGGCGTCGTTTGTTACATACAGCTCCCAATTGTTTCCATGGCATGTGTTTGACACCTTTTCTCGTAACAGACGGGACAATATGCAACTTTGCTTCCACTCTATAAAAACTTCTCTGATGAGGAGAGCCTTTTTTGTATGGCTCCTAGGATATTCAACATCGGTCGTATAAAGCTTTGACCATTCATTTATTTAAAAAAAGATAAGAAATTTATGAACAGGAAAAAAATCTACCCACCAACACATCTGTATTAGTTTTGTTTGTAAAACTTGAAAATATACAATAAAATGCAAAGTATTTAACACTACAAAACATAGAAAAACAAAAGACAACCTAGATATTTAATTGAACCAAATAATTTTGCCCCGTGACAGCTAGCCAACTCCAATATACCGAAAAAGAAAAATATACTTAAGCTACAATTAAACTCAAACATATTTTTTTCCCTTGAAAAAACTGAATAAATAAAAGCCTCCCTGTATAAAAGAGGTGCTCACTCACATGTGCGACGCTGAATATCCAGAAACTTAAACAGTACTTGTAAAGCCAACGTCGAAAATAAAAAAAGTCTCACCCCTTAACCTCAATTCTTTAAATCAAAACATGCTTACAGTCCCTGCAATAGGCGAGGAAATGACATCATCGTCAGAACAAGAACGCGTAGTACCCAAGTGCGGCAAGCTTTTTATCATGTTAATTAAAAAGAAGAATTTATTTAAAACCTACAAATGCGCATATTTCTTCATCTCTGATTATGAAACGTACTAGTAATTTTCAGATGTTTTACTAAATGTCATTAGCATTCTTCTAAGTATAAATTGAAAGTACACGCTAAATACTTACATGCTTACATTATTTTATATTGATGTTTTACCAGCCTTACCAAGGGGTATCGAGTTGCCCAGTAACTGGGTTGCGGAGGTCAGATAGGCAGTGGCTCCATGTAAAATACTGGTATACGGCTGCTTCTGTAAGACTGGAAGCCGACCCCAACATTGTAGGGAAAAGGCTAGGCAGATAAATAAATAAATATAAATAAATATTGCTGGACAGATGATTGATGTTTCACAAATTATTTTAAGAGTATCCATATTATTCATTATGATTGTATCACAAGTCTTAAATTAATGACTTGGTTTGCTTTAGGCCCGCTATAAAACACACGTTTGATTAAGAAAGGCGAATCAAAAATGTATGTGGTGGCGCGCCGTGCCCAGCTGCTTCAATATTTGATGGCACGTCAATCACAAGCGCTTGCAACGCTTTATTTATCAGCTATCGAAAAATCCACCGTGATTTTAGAAAACCTACAATGTTAATAAACAATCAAGCTAGAATTAAATTTTGCCGAATCAGAGTTTGTAGCAATTTTACTTTAATCGTCATTATCAGGTTGTTCAGCATTAGAGTGAGTCTGAACAACTTATTTTCAATAACTCTCACATAATCGCTGTTTTAATAAGTTTGAAAAACTGTAGACGGATTTCTCCAATCATATTATTATCTTTATACTTCTAACGTTTTAAAAAAGTTTATAATACAGTGTTTTCTACATTACAAACAAAAGCTTTTAATGTAAGCAATTGATGCTTCAGTAAAATCTATTTTTCCCAGTAAAATGCATAAAATACTGCTACTAAAATCAAATGTCAAATTATCCTACGTAGTGTCACAGTATTGAATATAGAATAATCAAGGCAGAAGCATTACATACAATAATGGACACAGTATTCCTTTCTACTTAGTTTTCATGACATTATTCCCAGAATTTTCGATGTATATCGGAGCACTGATGCCGAAATAGACGCAATCCTCCCCACACTTAGTTAAATCAAGCTGCAATGCTAATAGCTTTTAACTACCAAATAATTACTGATTCATTCGCAATCGACTATACGTGAATCAATTAGTGTTGCGTTTAGTCGATTTATGGTAACATTAATTACTTTGTATTGTAGTTAAATATTGTATATTAAATCTCGATTATGCAATAATTGCATTGTAAAGTGGGTTGAATTCACAAAATGAAAGATTTACTTTTGGCTTGCGACAAACCATCATCTCATCTACCCAGCCTTTTGCCAAACAAAGTTTATTGGATGCAGTTCAATATCATTATTACGTATGGAGGGGCTGATGTGACCTCCACAACCCAGTAACTGAGTAATACAGTAACACACGTTGTCAGACTTTGAGGCTTCTGACTTCTCGTAAGGACAGCTAGGAGGTGAAAAGGTCTTGACGTGTTATCGATGGTCACCCATCCACGGACAAACTACGACAACCGTAGCTTAACCCTCGATCAACCCCGGCTTTTACAATTCCGCCACGAGTAGGCTTGAAAAATGACTTCTTATATTTGAATTTTTTAAATGATTAATTTCACATATTGAATTATGCTATTTTTTTATAATGTTGGCGACCTTTAATACGAGCACATTAAACACTTTTTTGCATCTGAACGTTTGAGTACCTACCGCAGTTAACCAATACCGAATATGAAAAACAAGTATAACCTAGACGTAACGCTATACGTGACGCCACAGCGTTAAATTTTTTATACGATGTCCCTTCAAAAAAAAACGTCACTGTCATCCGGCAACGCCGCGCGCTTTTAGGGATCGTTGCCAAACGTGTCGCGCGTCATACGTTCCCTATCAAACAAACAGTTAAGCTGTTATAGTTTGCACACTAATTGGATTTTTTTTTTTTTTGGAATGGGCATCTCGCAGTTTTATCCTTTAGGGATATTTACTGCTCAACCGAACTTTCCTGTGGGGGGCTTAATTAAAATTAAGGCCTCCAGCCAGGCATAAAAACTTATAAGCTAAGCGACTATCGCTAAGGGCACCCCCTGCGGGGTACGAACCTCGGCTTAGGACGTCGCTGAAGAGGACAGCAAGGGACAGGCTGGATCTGATTGTTCCATTATTTAGGGACATTTTAAACATTAATCGGCTCAGCTTCGCGGGCTGGCTCTAGCAAAGGGTCGGGAGGGGGGCATCGACGGGGTCGTCGCGACGGGCCTCAGCACACACTAATTGGACATTTTACTGGGCATTTTATCCTACAACATATACATAAGTGCGCTGTGCATCTATGTAGTATGTATTCACTGCTATCTATGTATGTAGATGCACAACATGTATTGGAAGCAAGACCAATATATTATATTGTATTCGGTTATCTCATTTCGTTCGGTTACGTCTCGACTGACCCATTTATTTGCACCAACAGTGCAAGGTGTACCAAGTTCATTCATTCGTAAAGCGAAAAATTGGACCACCCATACGCTGTCATAGTCTTTAAGAATATAATTTTTTAAAGGTTATTTTTGAAAGGTATTAATAATACGTGCCGTGATACACCATTATTTAAACCTCGTGTCTCATGCATGATTTGTGGGTTCAAATCCGGGCAATGCGATTTATCCAATTCAGGTTTATCTAAATTCGGGACTCCTGCGAGTGTTTTTCCCAAACACCACACAAAAAATCGAAACAAAGGGGCATTGCCATACACATTTATGTATGGAAACACAATGTAATTGTTTTCCGAACATGCATCGAAGTCGCGGAGGATTTGTTTCATTTTCGACTCCAAGTGATTTTTTAATCTAAAAATATTTATATTCGCAGGAGACAGCTTGCGTTTGATAATATTTTTTTATGTTTTTTGTGTAACGTTTCGAAATAACACGCGCAGAGGTCTCGGCTTTAGACTTCACTGGCATCAGTAAAGGAAAATATTGTGAGGAAACCAGCAGTTTTAATTTTTATAAATCTGAAATTTCCAACTCGCCTTGGGCAAGCCCGGTAATTAATGCTTGTGCCTTCTCTGTATAAAAAGATGTCGCCGCACATGAAAGTGGGCAAAAGACTGGTATTTAATTACACTATTACGTGATTTTAGTAGTTTAAAAGATGTAAGTAACTAGATATTTATCAAGAAAACTGCTGACAATTTGTACTGCTGTTTGGCAGGAAAGTTTTGTATCACTCACACATCAACACTATTTGTGTAATAATCAATTAATTATACTAAATTTCTAATGACGCTTGTCTTTTAATAGACAAGCTATTCTCCCTACATAATCGGAATACAATCATTCTTGTCGAATGTAATTAATCCCTCGGCAACTCAAAAGGTTAACTTCCTAGTAATGCTTGCAGACAAACGGGTTATACCGTATCAAAGGGATTTGTGTATTTGTACGCCAATCGACAGACATGCAACTCAATTGTATTCAGTAGTTCCCGGTAATGACAACGTTGTGCAAGGGTTGGGTAGGGTCAATGTTATGTTTCAAGCCACAAAGGTAAACCTACCCAGTAAGCCTCCGATTATTGTGTACGGTTGGCCACGCATTATGTTACAACAGTGTCCATGGTATGTAAATAATCTAAACCCAATAAAGGTTGGATTCCCAGTAACATTGTCATTATTAGGAGCACTTAAAACCGGATATCCACTGGGTTATTCAGGTACCATTTTCTGTATTTATGTCAATTTTCATTTGCTTTCGTTCGTTGTCGGAAATGGCTGAACAAACGGCGCCGATTCCACTATTCAAAAACTATATAAATTGAATTAGAGAATTGACAGTTATTACCGGCAGCTCTCAAGTGACAGTTACTTATTACTAATTTAGAGATGAAAACATTAGTAGGTTTATTTTTATTGCACTTTTCCGAGTTTGTAGTCGATACTGTCTGTAATTTTAACTACATTTGTATGAAATTTTTGGTTCCACTAAAACTTACGACTCTTTTATATGTCCATCCCTTTAATGCTTTATGAGGAGCTCTTGGTTAAATAAAAACCACCGCACGGGTTGATTGAAGGTTAAGCTCCGCCTGCCGAGGTCAGTCTGTGGATGGGTGACCGTTCGTAATATATTGAGACTCCTCCGTGCTTCGGAAAGCACGTTAAGCCGTTGGTCTCGGCTGTTATTTGTAGATCTTTGACAGTCGTTACGGGTAGTCAGAAGCCCGAAAATCTGACCACAAGTTATACACAGGGGTATCGGGTTGCCCAGTAACTGGGTTGTTGAGATCAGATAGGCAGTCTTGAATTAAATTGATTACTATTTATAGGTATATGTCATACCTACTATTCAATAGCTAAATGAGATAAGTAATTAAGGCTTTATTTAAAAAAAAAACACGTAAATAAACCAAATTTGTAAAGCCATTCAATAAAACAACCTGAATACTTAAACAGTGATTTTCCTTCGATAGTGCGCAAACGAAATTGTTTGTAACTCCCTCACCCGTCTGGAGTCGGTTGGGATTTTACAGCAGCGAGGAGCCGCTCGCTGTGGTGGAACATTGTTCACGCTTACCCTACTCTCCATAATTAATAACAGATCGTTAAAACACCTCAAAAAGTATGCAGGAACAAGTTGAACGGAACGCATTGTAATACTTATTGTTTTACAGTAACTTCCCTATGTTCTAGTTACATCCAACGTGAATTTGAAGAGTGTTTGTAATTATTTATACTCGTAGTACTCTGTGTTCCTGGTTGTTCAAACTATTGTTGTGTATCTAGTTTTACAAATCTCCATTGTTTGTTGGTTCATGTTGACTATGTACTACAGTGAAGGGTGGGCGTTTTGGGGGACTGTCTTATGTAAACGTTTTTGACGTTCAAAAAGTGCTGATTGTCAGCCTAATTTGAATAAATGAATTTTGATTTGATTTGATTTGAGTAATAAAGAGAAGTCACGAACAGGGGGTACAGTCACGAGCAATAACATAGAAACGCCCTCCAACTTCAAAGTCATGTAGCAACATTAAATCGCAAAAGTAAGTATGCTAACTGTGTCCAATAACTATGTAAACGGTAAATTGTGTCAAAATGATCTACACATTTTTATGAAATATTCGTTAACAACAGATTACCAAAAAAATATTTCAACTTTTAGTAACATAATTATGTACCTAAGGAAATTTCAAAAACATGGCTACAGTACAGTTTCGAAATTATGTAAACAATTACAAAGCAGCAGTTTTAAGCAGCTTGAGCTTACAAATGAGTCACAATTTGGGTTCAAAAGGAACCCAAATTGTGATTTTACCTTATTGACAAAATTGTGCATAAATTGTATTTTTTAATCTTAATATAATTTATTTATATAATTTTACATTAATTTGCGTTATTCCATATTATGTTACAGAAAGGTAGCTAGTAGCCATCAGCAAGTGGCATCAACTCGCCCGTCGACTGTTTTTATTTCCGTATACCGTCCGTCGTAAAACTATTGTGCTATAAGATTCCTACGGCAACATTGCAAATCATATAGAAGGGATTAGGTTGCATTACGGTTGTTTTTTGTTGTCGTGCAGTGCAGCTAGATAAATATTTCCTACGTATTGTGATTAACATTGAAATCGATCTTAAATGAATAATAACAATGTGCCTTATCGTATTTCTACTTATGACAAACACAAAATCATTGTTCTTAAAGAACAAGGACTTCCAGTTACAGACATTGCAAATGAATTGGGAATTACGGTGAGTTTGCAATTTATTGTTGATTTATTTTATGGTTTTTTAATTAATAAAAAAATCAAACTCAAAATGTTATTATCACTATAAATTAGAATTATCATTCCAATCTAAGCTGTTTTTAGGGTGCCACGCGTTGAGCAGGCGTTTTTAGTGTTCTATATGTCGCAGAAGCAATTATTGGAATATTTAAATTACTTAATTAGTAACAGTTTACTTAAATACATTTCTTTTTTTCAGAGAAAAACCGTCTATTTGTGGCTCAAGCGGTGGGAAGATGAAGGTGACGTTGTTAGTCGTAAAAGTAGTGGTCGTCCGCGAATAACTTCCGCAGCGCAGGACAGGCAGATCGTGAATAGGGTGGTTAGTAATGGATTTGTGCGAATTCAGGATATATCATCTTCAAATCGCGTATCAACTTCAACGATTCGACGTCGCCTACGCACAGCTGGCATACGTCACAGAGTTCCCGCGCGAAAACCACTTTTAACTGCACGCCATAAACAACAGCGACTACAATTTGCTCGAGAATATCTAAACTACGATTTTAGCAGTGCCATTTTTTCTGATGAAAAACTGTTTGTTTCTTCTGCTGATGGACGTTTGTCTTTATGGCGCCCTAATAACACTCGTTATTTGGAACGAAATATACTGCCATCTAGAAGAAGTGGCCGGATAAGCTTCGGCGTTTGGGGCTGGATGGCAGCCAGTGGACCCGGTGAATTGGCCGAGATTAGTGGTCGAATGAATAGCGAGCAATATACCAGTATTTTAGACGAAGTTTTACTGCCTAGTCTGGAGGTATACTTTCCCGAACTGACGCCTATTGATTTTGTGCAGGACAATTCAGGGGTCCATAATTCTCGATTTACTCAGGCCTGGTTCAATCGCAACCGAAATTTCGTGAATTTGTTGCCGTGGCCGCCTAAAAGCCCTGACCTCAATCCTATTGAGAATTTGTGGGGTCTGATGGTCCAAGACTGGGACAGCAACCAAGCTAGAACCAGAGAAACCTTGGTCAGACATGTCCACGAGATATGGAATAGTTTTAGAGGCAATAATGTATGTCACAATATGGTTTCGTCAATGCGGGAAAGGTTGCAAGATGTTATAAACGCTGAAGGTGGCTACACAAGATTTTAATTAATTTAGTTACTGATGCCTCGTATTTAAAATTAACAATAGTTATGTGAAGCGATAGTGAATTATACTTGTGATTTAAAATCAATTACTACATATTGAAATAACGTTTGGTTTAAAGATAAACAACGCATAACAACGCTATTATATTGAATAGGCTTTATTATTAATGATTACGTTTGGTAACGAATTACAACACTGATTCTGTAAGCTCTTGTTTTATTGAAGTTGTAACCAATCACTATTTATTTATAAAACTATAATAATTGTATTATACAAAGGTAAATGAATAAACTTAACAAAAACAGGAAAAAGTAGGTATACACTTTCAATGTCATTTTAATGTATCCATGACTATTTCAATAACACGTTTACATTTGTATACATGTTATAGAAATTGTCATGGATACTTAAAAATTACATTGGAAGTGTAAACTTTTTACTGATTTTGCTTCGTTTACATTACTGTGAAACCAATGTATACCCAGTTTTGACACAGTTTGATGGTTAGTTAATTTAGAAAAAAATGTCGTACACAATTTTTTTAAATGGTAGAAGTTAAGATATTTTAGAAAATGTGACAATGTTTATATGTTATTGCTCGTGACTGTACTATATCCCGTAAGTTTAATGTGATTAAGTTTTATTTTGTCACATGACACAAATATAAAAGTATCGACTCGATATCATGGCCGTGCCTAAAGGAACTTTGTAATAAAACGACGCAACCTTAGCAAGTTCGGGATCTTTTGATTTGCTGTGATAATTATTTAGTTTTCGATTGTATTTAGGGTCTGATGACGGAAGAAAGAATATGGCGGAAGGTGGCCATAAGAACTCTGTAATGAAACTCACGACGGAACCCTATCAAGATGGTGCTCGTTTCATTTGTCATATATAGTAGGTGCTATGGTCCCAGATGATGCTCATGGTTCAATTTTGGTCTTTAACTTTGACATACATAGCTGAAAGTTGGATGCTTCATTAAAAATTAAGTCCTGTGAACCCTAGAAGAACCTTCTTTGATTAATTTATGGTTAATGAGAAAAACACTCATTTATAATTTGGAGGAGATTAGACAACCGCTGGCTGACAGACGTTTTACATAGAATATAGAAGTAGCTAAGAAGTAGTAATATAAGTAGTAAAACATAATAATATATACATATTATACTTGCGCGCTTACCCGCTTTTTGCAACGACTACTAGCCGAACAAATGCTGGCGAGCGAGCTCCACTCTGTCGATTAGTAAAAACCTACAATAACCATTTTCATAATTTGGATATCTTCTTTCTGTCTCAAAGCAGTTTTAAGAAAAAAAATATTGATAGTTTGTGCGATGAGCAAAAAAAAAATTGATTAACACTTAAGCTAAAGTCTAAGACAATATTTAAGTAGAATTTGTACTAACCTACCTAATTAATATTGTACACAAGTAATCTGTGGAAACGTTGTGGATTGTACATTTACCCATTTGTATAACTATGTTTTATTATATCACACATTGTACAATTGTTTGTTTTTCCCAAATAAAAATAAATAAATTAAAAAATAAATAATATATTAGGTCTTTACCTATGAAATTGCCGTTCTGCAGTACTGGCCATTTCAAATCAAAATATTTTTTGTTTGGCTAAGAATTCTAATTTCAAATTAATTTAATTTTAAAAACATGGTTTTTTTTTTCCAAAAGTAGTCATTTGTTTATTGATTAGTGTTACATTTTCATCGCATTTAAATCTTTTTCGTCATCATGGATACGTTAAAAATTCGAGTAATTATGGAATATGAGTACCGTCGTGGCAGCAACGCGGCACAAGCGGCACGCAACATCAACGACGTTTACGGAGCTAACACTACAAACCAACGCACTACCTGTTATTGGTTTGCTCGCTTCCGTTCTGGAAATTTCGACCTGAAAAATGAACCTCGCGGTCGTCCGAAGACTTTGGTCGACAATGACGAATTAAAGGCGATTGTGGAAGCTGATGATACACAATCTACGGCTGAATTAGCAGCAGCTTTCGACGTTAGCGTCAAAACAATATTGGTCCATTTGCGTCAAATGGGCAAGGTAAAAAAGCTTGACAAATGGGTGCCCCACGAACTCAATGATCGCCAGCGCGAAGTACGCGTCGAGACGTGCCTTGCACTGCTCAACAGACACACAAATGAAGGAATTTTGAACCGCATTGTTACCTGCGATGAAAAATGGATTCTGTTTGATAACCGCAAGCGCTCAGCAAGTTGGTTGGATCCTGGTTCAGCACCTAAACAATGCCCTAAACGAAAACTTACCCCAAGAAAAGTGATGGTCACTGTTTGGTGGTCTAGCGCCGGTGTGATTCAACACAGCTTCTTACCAAACGGGGTGAGCATTACTGCAGATGTGTACTGTGAAGAATTGAACACAATGATGGAGAAGCTGGCACATCTCCAACCAGCATTGGTCAATCGCTCGTCTCCGCTGCTCCTGCACGACAACGCGCGACCTCATACTGCACAGCAGACGGTCTCCAAGTTGCAAGAACTGGGGTTGGAAGCTCTCCGTCATCCGCCCTACTCACCAGACCTTGCGCCTACAGACTACTACTTTTTCCAGAATTTGGATAACTTCTTGGCGGGAAAAAAATTCAATACCCGAGAGGCAGTACAAAATGCCTTTGAAGAATTTGTTGCCTCCCGTCCAGCTGATTTCTTTAAGAAGGGCATCAATAAACTGCCACTGCGTTGGCAAAGATGCATTGATTGCATGGGTGATTACTTCGATTAATACAAATAAAAAATACATGAAAAAAAATCATTTAAATTTTTTCATACAAAACGGCAATTTCATAGGTAAAGACCTATTATACATATATAACACAAGTCAACAATTTTTTGTAACAAGAAAGGTGCTTACTTATTCGGAATTACCTACCTACCCTTATAACTACATCATATTTATTTTGATTTGATCAGGTCTAGTTTTTGTGTTACAGCTAGTCTACTAGGCGAATAATTGATTTTTTGCCACTTTGACTCAAATTGTTTAAATACATTTTTTTTTACTTATAAGAATGGCTATATTTTATGTTTCAATGATTACTTAATAATACAAAGAAAGTGTAAAAATAATTCTGAATAGTTCAGTTATTTGGTAAAATCAACTTGAATCTTTCATGATTGTGACTACAAATTTTCTCGGAAATCTCTGCTCAAACGACTATATTAGTATTGTCGAGGAGCTCTTATCTGCTTATCAGGATTTAGGTTGTAACATGTCTGAACTACATTCACATTCGGGCTTCTTAAGGTGGCTCTTCCTTTTGCTTAACCAATTGAAACATAATTATTACTATCGAAATATTTGTATTTAATATATTCTAATAACATTTCCGTCATCTTTATTCTTGTTCTAAACATAACTAGTCTAAAGTTTTCGTGTTACATACAAAAGATCTTTTTTTGTTGACCAGTTTAATTATTATACCTAATGAAACACACCTAATAATTTATAATAACATTGATTTGATTATTAATATAATAATATAATTTATAATAATAATACTATCCAGCCCTCTTCCACTCTCCCTAATTTTTGCGTGCCCGACAGGGTCCATATTGCATCTCTAACTTCTTTTTTTTACCATCTTTGTAACATATGGATTGCAATAAAAAAATGAGTATTGAGCTTTAAAGGAAAAAATCCTACTATTATCAAATACGCTTCATTTATGTGCCGATGTTAGTTGGCACGTCATTTTCAGTTTTGACGCGACGTGGCTAAGGCACAAGAACGTTGGTTACCGAGTACATATTGGCACACTTACTCATGTAAATGTCGATGACTCATAGCATAGTGACAAACTACCGCATGCCCTAAGTCACGACCTAAGCTATATCTTGCAAGATGGCGCACCTCAATGTATATACGACATAATATGTCTCACGTTAGGTAAATGTTATTAATAGGTAGAAGCACGTGTCATTTGTGTTGGTCTTCACTGGATAATATTATTATAATGCACTACCTTGCCTCTATTTTACCCATTAGGGTGGGCGCAGCTGAAGTGAACACTTGGAGAACCTCCATTGATTAGTTTATGAGTACTGAGTAAACACTAATGTATAATTTAGAAGGGATAAGACAGCCGTTGGCTGACTTGGATATAACAGTAGCTATAGATACAGGAATAACTACTATTAATAACATCAAATACATATCTTAATGATAACTCGGTACCTCTAGAACGGGTTAGCTTCCACACTTACTCCAATAGATTTTACAAATTTTTGTTTTTAGCTAGTTTGAGAGGTTCGAGGTTAAGTAAATATAGCCGTACAGGTCGATCGAAAAGGTTAGGTGTCTCAAATATTACAGGAACTTTGTAGCTATCTACAACTTACAGATATGATAGTGAAAAGAATTAAAACAGTAAGTAATAAGTGCTGTTTAACAAAGTATATTTAACCTTCGTTGTAGTTTTAAAGTAAGTACTTGTCTTTATCAAATAAAAATATCATTCGTTGGTTGTTTTCTCCTTCGCTCTTTATTATTTAGATGTATACTTCAAGATGCCGCTTTTGCCGCTAATTACGGCAGACCGGGACAAACTTCTCACCGTAGACTGTCGCAAAATGTCGGAAAAATAATTGCGCGAGCCCGACTCGCTCTTCGCCGGTTTTATTTTCATCAATATCATTTCAGACGCGAAAGACTTTTAGAAATGGCATATTTATCGATATCTAAACCTAAAATAAATAGACAGTCTTGGGGAGTGCCGACGGGAGAAAAAGCTTAAAGCTTAGAATAACTGTGTTTTTGAGAAATGTCGAAACCATAAGTGTGTACTTTACTTTCTTAAGTAAACACTCGCATCGTTATTCTCATACGTAATAAATACTTATTAATTAAATATTGTTCCGTAGTTAAATGTTTTAATTTTTCTGCTTACCGAGCTTTTCCTTGAGTTATTCCTTCTAGGTACATAGTAACGCTGTCTGTATTAGTGTTGTATTTACCTGAAAAAGAGGAAAAAAATATCATTAGAAGAAATGTTTACAATCATTTTTCACTGTAAACGATAATACGTTTCAACGTAAATCGTATAATCGTTGGCAAAGATATTCTGTCTATTAGTATAAGATATTCCTTTTCCCCGCACCGTAACTAAGTACGTTGAAGACCGATCCTGATTGTATTGATAGATAGGTATTGCACGTAATACGGCTTCCGACGACATCCTGCAGACTTGCCGCAAATTATACCTATATTTAAGTAGTTTATGCCTCGCATCCCTTGAACGAAATTATGGGGTTTAATTCGGGCAAGTATATATATTACTGTTTGAAATCAAAAATTCTGTCATCGGTGAATGAAAAACATCGTGAGAAAACCTGGACTTATAAATTATATAAGACTAAAATCGCCAACCCGTCATGTCTATAGTAAGGGAAGAGGCTTTTTTAAAAACTGAATGGATAAAAATTAAAAAGCAAGACCAAAATGTAATTGGTAAACTAACTAAAAGCACACATCGAATTTATTTTTGCATGGAAAGTCATAAAAACAGTACTAGTAAAACGAAAGCTTTTAAAAAAGCAACCAACCTGACCAACCAACACAATAGGATACAAAAGGGCATTGTTTAAAAAAATCGGAAATAAATGACTGCTTTCATTGAGCACTGTATCGAATCCATTTTAACCAATTACATGAAAACATTAGTTTTCATATTCTGTTTTCGGGGGAGAATAATAAAATATTGTGTATTTTTCACTTTTCATCCCGCGCAGAACGTTGAGGCTAGTCCGCGCATGTTAAAATACGGTACAATATCCGATATCCACACAGTATACGAAACAGGATATTTGAATCGGCCCATTTAATGGAAATTGTTAGTCAGATTTTGTGTTCATAGGTGGAATATTAATGAGAGAGAAACTGAAAATGGTTTTAGTAGTACCACATCTAGGCATATTGATTTCCGCTGCATCCAGTCTGGAAGCCGACCCAAACATAATTGGGAACAGGCTAGGCAGATGATGATGTCTAAACATCTGAATTGCCCACCGATCCAGTAATGGATGGTTTTAATTACTACGTTGAGTGAAGTACGAAAGTTAACCCTCGAAACTTCACGGATTTTTTTATGGTTATTGAGATAAACGCTAATTTATAATATAAACGATAAATCCCGTTATTGCATTGATAATATTAATACGTGTAAGATAACCCGGTACCTAGAAACTGTTAGCTTTCACAGTATTAGTAGGTATTAACTAATTACTGTTACGAGGATTATCGTGTTTAAATTACATATTCAGAGGTACTAAGTGTTGAGATAGATGTACCTATGCACATATGGTATAGTAAGGCTAATTATTTCGTACCTACAAATTGTGTATCGATGCACATGATTCAGTTCACCAAAACAAAGGAACGTATGTTTCGAAGACCTATGAAAAATACGAAAACGTCCGAAAAAAGACGAGGTGACGATTCCAGTCAGTTCAAACTACGCTATAATATAAAGCATATAGAAAATATTATACTTATAACACGCCATTATCGTTCAGCTTACATTTTTATATGGACACGTTAACACAATGCTATGCTATACAGTATTGAATTTTAGAGTGATGAAGAAATGTATAAAAGATTAAAATTGCGTCAGTTAAACCGCGCTTTACCTTTGTTAATAAAATAACACTTCTTATAATAATTAACTTCCGTCGGTTACTCGGGAGTTTCCGTTTATATAAAAATGTTAGGTCTGAAGCGAGATTAAATTGTGCACTTGTACTGCGAGGGAGAGTTCATTGTCGGGTGAGCATTACTGTAGGTAGGGCTTACTTGTTGCCGAAATATATTCGTACTGAAATACTAACTGCTTGGTTTTTAACATGTGAAGGACGTGAATCTTTTTTCGCTACTCCTTAGGTTTAAGACGTATCAAAGTCTATTGAAAAAATATATTAAATTACTCGAACTTAATTATATTTTTTTACTAGACAATGTTTTAAACACTGGCTGAATCTGAATGGTTTAATCTCCATTCCGTGCCTGCACAAAGAAAAATTAAAACAAATTAAAATAAAACGAATGGACTACGTAAGCAATGCAACAAGCAGAGAACGAAACGAACCTTGTCGTTCTAACCCACGTACAAATAAGAAACAAAAACATAAAACGAAAAACAATCCATTATTTTCCCTCAGCGAGTGGTAAATTGCAGATACTCCGTTAAAACTTTGATGCCGCTCCATGGAAATGTCTGCTGGTTTAAATAAAAAACGAGCAATGTAAAATTCTTACTGTTTCCTTTATTCTTTGTACCATTAAAAATGTAAAAATATTAAAGGATTATTATTATTATTCTTATGATATGATTATTATTAAATCTCTCTTTCCAGTTCTTATGGATGTTTGATTTAGGTTCTTTTACCATCCTCGTTTGAGTATTACACGGTGACTATGATGTTATTAGATAGCGATCAGCTAACATCTATACTTAATATTATAAATATGGAAGTAACTCTATCTGTATGTTACCTTTTCACGTTTAGTCCGCTGAACTGATTCTTATGAAATTTGGTACAGAGATAGTTTGAGACCCTAGGAAAGACGGGATACTTTTTAATCCGCAACTTTGTCTGAATCCGCTATAACCGACATTCTCGCTGACGAAGTCGAGGGCAAAATCTAGTTCGACATAAACGGCCTGCTCTGTCGCATTTAGTTTGGAAGCCATTTCCCCCACATCGACAATTTGTCAAGGCACTCAGTATTGTGTTTCGCACGCAGTATTGTATTAATATCTGTCGTGTAAAACTGTTTGTGAAGCAATTTACAGAAAATTAATATCATTTATGATAAATTATATTTATGTAGGTATGTATATGTGTTTGACTCCCAAAGTACTACGTTCCATGCGTCGCTAGCAAACCGCAAGCGTATCCCTGGTGGTCATTCCAAATCCATGTTTCTGATTCATATGTGAGGATAAGAAGGATGCAAATGGCTTGAGTATGTTGGACGGCCCGGTTGGCGCAGTGGCTGAGCGATCGGCTGCTGCGATGTGTCGTGGGTTCGATTCCCTACAGGTAGTTGTTTTGGGTCTGACTGTTTACGTATGTGGCTTTAAATGTTTGTAAACGCACCCACAATACAGGAGAAATTCCTAGTGCGGGGCAAAGTTTTATAAAAAAAAAACCAGAAGCTTTCTCTTTACTGATAGGAGAAATTCTCTATTCATTAGGTCTTTCATTGTCCAATAGCTCTCCCAGTTGTTTTTTTTGTTTTTTGTTTTCCACCCGACGTACACGTCGGGTGGAAAACAAAAAACAAAAAACTAAACTAGATTGTAATCTAGTTTAGTTTTTTACTCTTTTTATGGCTATTAACATATTGAAAATATCGTATTAAGCTTAGCACTGAACTGTACCCGGTAGAACGCCAGTTCTGGGTACTGTTCTGAGTGAAACTTCTTTTGTTGTACCATTTTCCCCTTTGCCGAAAGGGGAAAAAGGTAAAACAACAGGAATGCCTTTGTACTGTCGGTGTCTCCCGCTCTTAACTTCCATTATAATATTTTCCTCATTAATGTTAAAACGAAGAGGAAAAATTAACGACAAAATGACAATAGGATGGGAAGCGAGCAAAGGCATCTAGCCAACTGAAGACAATGCAATTATGGTAGTATTAACATTGAATTTAGAAGGTGTTCGTATTTACTTTTTCACTTTTGAGAATTTGTTTGAGAAGAATATGGGTGAGTCGACTGTCCCAGGATCACTAAAACAAACATGTCGTTTATTCCATTCTTTTCTTTTTACTTCCTTTCTAGTCATAACCACTTTCACAAATCCATTTATCGATTCTTTGGTCGTCCTCTTCTCTTTTACCATCCACATTAATAATCAAAACTTTACTCACGACGTTTTACCATGACAACTGATCTCTACGAAACTATCCTAAACTACCCTGACCAGTAATACCACTAACAGAAAAACTCACCGTGTCGTCACTATTCTGTAAGTCACATATTATTACGATTCCCGTCAGGAACTTATTTTATGTACCTACTTACAAAGTCGTGATGAGGTAGGTGATCTCGTACGACTCTCCCCCTGAATAAATAAAACCTCATCAACAGGTCGCTTGTAAAAGGTTGCTTACGTCTTCTTACGTCATCATTGCCCGTTCTCACCAAAACTAAGTGACACCTAAATCAATGCCCGCATAATAATAACGCACTGTTGGATTTTTAACGTTCGGCATATTTAAGCATTTGTTTCAGTGTCTCCTAGAGTTAGGGGAAACGGGTGTTAAGTACTCATAGACGACAGCATTATTATTTGTTTGTATTAGTAGTTAAAACAAAAGAGAGACATAACTGTGGGGAAATCGATTATAGAAGAAAAAACTGGACCTAATAGAAACGAGTAAAACCAAAGATTGTGCAGAAACAATCTCACACAATTGTTTACAAACACTCGTAAGAGCTTCGTCGTCGTACTCATAAGAGCTTCGCAAACACACCGACACTGGTTACACACTGATCACTTCACGGCGAAATTCAGCCCTGTTCAAGTCAAAGCTCTCACTGCTGTTGGCCCAAAAATTTGCATAAACTGAACGCGCGACGGTTTCTCCGACGATCCGACCAGTATCCGACGTCCAAGCCGTCAATATGTGCCCACAAACCGTTACGTCGACAGGTAACAGGCGTTCACTGTCCTTTCCGAATACCGAGCACACAGCGTTATGTCACTTAGCTCGTTTGCCTGGATTGCTCGGTTACCGGAAGAGCATAAATTGTAACTATAATGTAACACTCGGCCGAGTAACAGGTTGTTAGATAACCAAGCATTTAACCTCGAACTATAATCGTGTTACATATTTGAAGGAGATACAGTCACAAACGTTAATACCTTAGTATTCATAAGCGATTTTCTTTGCGTAAATAATTGATGGAAATTGAATGAAATGCGAGCATAGAATTCCCAAACTGTACTGGTATGAAAGAGATGTTTTCTCAAAGTTGCAATTTTCACGAAAATCGATTTTGAACTTTCCGTAAGTTCTTTATGCTCTTTACTGTACCTATAGAAACGTTGTATGAAGAGTATAGACAGAAATTAAAAAGGGTATTCGTCGTTAATTAAAATAGACCGTGCCGTATCCGTCGCGGACTAAAGAATGGCTTTGTCTCATACAGAAGAGAAGCCTACTTTCATTATTTTCCGAGTACCGGATTAGATTATGATTGCGAAACCACAATATATTACAATGAAATACCGATGTAATTCCTTCAATTCTCAAAGGGGACTAATATTTGTTTTGTTATTGCTTGTAAACCTTACAGAATCCAAATGTGTGCGAAGTAATTTCACTCCGTTTTCCCCTATAGGTTTAATTCACTGCTCAGTAGAGAAAAGTCTTGAATAAATAAAAGTTAATCCACAGGTTGGCTGTAAAACGATCCTTATGTCTGTTGCCGAACTCAAGGTCAACTGCCGACTGAGGGGTATGTTGATTTAATGGTATATTTCAATGAGGTGCAGCAACTATCCCGCGGCCTAAGACTTAGATGGGCTACGACGACGGCGTCACTAGCAGTTATGTTAAGACAGCATTCGCAATTGTTCATAGTTAATTAAGGACATCACTTGACTCTCGCAACTTTTTTTAACCGCCGCCTCAACGATGGTTTATCGTTGAAGAAGCAGGTCGTGAATAACGACAGGAAATAATTAATAAAATGCTTGGTGAACTTTTGACAATGATTGTTTATCTTCATAAGAAGAGACCCAAGTTCAGTTTAACTATACGAAGCATCTTCTTGTTTAAAGAAACCTTGAAAGTGCTACAAGCTGGCATTGGAATTTAATCCAGAGATTTGTAGGGTAAAGCTGTTGAATAAATGAAAATTAATCAACAGGTTGACTGGAAAATATAACTTATCTGCCGCCGCGTTTTGTTACCGGAGACTTATATTGCATTCTACATATTAACATGGTGTTTGTCGGACACATCTTCGTTAACTTTAAATGAGGGGTAGGCAGAAACTATAAAAAAGGAGCAATGTTTGGCTTTGAGGTTGAACACCTCGTAAGAGGTATTTTTTTATGTATCTGCTTGTTATTTGAAGTTAATAAGTACGTAGTTACTAGTAGTACGCCCGCACCTTCATCCATCATTCCTTCCTCTCCGTCGAGGCCAGCCCGCGTAGCTGAGCCAGTAGTTGTTCAAAATAGTCCCTAAATAATATATCCATTAGATCCAGCCCGTCCCTTGCTGTCCTCTCCTACGTCCTAAGCCGAGGGTCGTACCCCGCAGGTGCCCTTAACGATTGGTCGCTTGCCTTTTAAGTTTTTTAAGCCCTGGCTAGAGGCATTAATTTCTAATTAAGTCCCCACAGGAAAGTTCAGTTAAGCAGTAGGTCCTGCCCTAGGATCCGTGAAGGATAAACTGCGAGATGCCCATTCCAAAAAAAAAACTCCATCCTTATGGATGTACCCTTTTGAACTACAACACACTTTACAGTATACATTAGGGACAAAACAATATCAATCTTCATTTTTAACAAAGGTTAAAAAAACATTCATCGCAAACTTCTGGTTTACAACCAAGTAATAAAAAAATATAATTTAAGCGTCTTCCTCTTTTAACCCTTTCAGTTTCACAAAAGGATATCATCTCGCACAGTTTTGTTTTAAACTACTTCGAGTGTCCAAAATTCAAGTTCTATCTTTGGCGGTTTGACAGTTCCTGTACACGAAAGTCTTACGAACATTCCAGACTTATTTTTAAAATCATCCCTGCTGTTCTCCTTATTTATTTCTCTCCGTTTCTATTTTACATCTCAACTGCAACCTCCTTCCTGTTTTAGACCCTGTTCTTTTATACACAGGTTTGAAAGCCCATCGGCGCACAAACAGATATCATGATTTCAGTACATGGTCTGATGTTATTTATAATTTAAACTATTTCAAAACATCATAATTTCTTCGGTACCCAATGAGTTTTTTAAAGAAAAATGTAATTAAACATCTCATTGGGTTCGATAGAAAGCATGATTTTCTAAAGACTTCATACTGTTTTAAGTAAAAAACACATCCGATAAAAATATAAATATTTAATTTTTGTTTCAAAAAACGCTACCCCACACTAGGAATTCCTCCTGTATCGTGGGTGCCAAGGAGGCCAAGAGGAGGATCCAGCTGGGCTGGGCAGCGTTTGGGAAACTGCGCCGAGTCTTCTCGTCATCCATACCGCAATGCTTGAAAACTAAAGTTTTCAATCAGTGCGTCCTACCCGTCATGACCTACGGAGCCGAGACATGGACACTCACGGTAGGGCTGGTCCACCAGTTCAAAGTCGCTCAGCGAGCTATGGACAGAGCTATGCTCGGAGTTTCTCTGAAGGATAGGATTCGTAACGAATACATCCGACAGAGAACCAAAGTTAATTTTATTATTATATTTATTATTAATTTTATTATTTTAAGTTAATTTTTAAGTTCGACATAGCTCAAAGAATTAGCAAGCTTTTTTTTTTTTTTTTTTTTTTTTTTGTGGTGGGAAAATCATCTTATGACATCCCCCGCTCTTGGGCGGGGCGGGAGATAGTGTCAGACTTTTACTGACTAAAAACCCACTCCTGTTCCTTCGTTGCCTTTCGTACCAGGGCCGAGTCTTCCTTTCAGAATTAGACCCTTGGCCCCGGTAGGCTTCGACCCTGCTGGGTCCCTACAGTTGCTGACATCTCCTTGAGGCGCGCGTGGAACAATACGCGCCGTCGACGACTTGGGCTCGGTCCGGATGGTTACCGGACGGGCGGACGACGAGCCACCCATTGCTCGCCGTCCGCAAGCCCGCGCCTACGGTGGCCGGTAATCGGGATCGGGATTTCGGCGGCGGTTGGGGCGTGAGGACCGTTGCCTCACGCGATCGGCCGCCTCCTTTGCTAGCATTACTGCTTCGCAGAAGGAGGCGACCGCCTGCCACTCCTCCTCGCTCCGGACCATGGCCTGTACCAAGGCCCGGCGCGAGAGATTGCCGCCGCCGATTGCCCCCACGAGGACACGGCGATGCTCTTCCCAAGCGGGGCACACTTCTACTGTATGCTCCACCGTGTCCTCCGGGCGGTCTACGCAATGGTGACACCCGGGCGTTTCTTCCGCACGAATCCGGTGCAGGAACCTCCCGAACTTACCATGTCCGGTGAGGACCTGCGTCATGCGGAAGGTAAGGACGCCGTGTTGCCTTTCCAGCCACTCCTCAAAGAGGGGACTTACCGCCATAATTATGGCGTGCCCAGCACTGGGTTGCGACAGTCGCTGTCGCCATTCCACCATGAGACCCCGCTGGAACTCTGCCCGCCATGCCGCGACTTGTCGCGGCAGCGGAGTTTCGCCCCGCCGAGAATTAGCAAGCTGAAGTGGCAGTGGGCTGGCCATATCTCGCGAAGAACCGACAACCGCTGGGGTAAACGTGTTCTTGAGTGGAGACCGCGACTCGGCAAACGTAGTGTAGGACGCCCTCTGACCAGGTGGGATGACGATCTGCGAAAGACTGCAGGCAGATGCTGGTTGTGGCAAGCTGAAGACAGGGCGCTATGGCACTCATTAGGAGAGGGCTATGTCCAGCAGTGAACTAGTATAGCCTGATGATGATCGTGGGTGCGTTTACATACATTCAGACCCACATACACAAACAGCCAAACCCGGAACTACTACCTGTAGGCCATACAAATATTTGTTCCGTGCGAAAATTTAACCCACGACACACAGCGCAGTCACCAATCGCTCAGCAACTGCGCCAACCGTAAAAACATCTGTATTTGTAGAATACGCGGTTTTCCCGGTCAGAATCGTGTACGAAACTCAAGGTATCAATTTGTGCGTCTATGAGCCTTCTAGCCTGTATATACAGTGTGAAATTTTAATGGTTGTATTCTCGCGGTGAAACGATTTGCCCGCAGTAATACCTACTATCGAAAATCAAACAGAATCCAAAACTTAAATAATAAAAATGTTTTTCAAGCGGTATTAGGTACAATTGGTTCGAGGTTGCTTTCGAGTTTTGATCTCACAATTTTTAATGTCCTATTTTTGAACTAGTTTAAAAACTATCTTTTAAATTGATTGTGCTACCAAGACAAATCGTTTCGCTGCATGAAAATAAGTATTCAAATTTAGCGTGATTATATATCTAAATAGTCTCTCACAGAGAAGGGGCTACAGTCCTGCACTGCGGCAGTGGGATTCAGTGATAATTTGTTCAGATATAAAACAAATCTAAGCTAACATAATTCCATAAAAATCTTCATCTGCCTAGCCTTTTCCCAACTATGTTGATGTCGGCTTCCAGCCTAACCGGATGCAGCTGAATACCAGTGTTTTTACATGGAGTGACTGCCTATCTGACCTCCACAATCCAGTTACGTGGCAACACGATACCCCTTGGTTAGACTGGTTGTCAGTGTTGCTTTCCGAGGCACGGAGGAGTCTCGACTTGTTACGAATGGTCACCAATCCACAGACTGACCTCGGCAAGCGTAGCTTAACCTTCGATCAACCCGTGCGGCTGTTTTTATTTAGCCAGGAGCTCCTCAATTAATTATTTCCTTAAAAAATATAAATACTAATATAAATACTAAAGTGGTCATATTTTGTGGAATGGATAATCCCATATAAATAAAAACTACTAACACGTCTGAAATAAAGCGTCTCTCTTATATCTTCACGTATTAGGTAGAAAGAATTTCAGCATTAAATATTCAGTTTTATTATCAGTTCCCAGACAAACTCTAACCAAACAAGATTTTCCGTTTAACATTACTTTCATACATGTCCTTGCCGAGAAGCTACGTAGGACAATCCGAAGCCATACAAATAATACGAAAAAGCAGTTGTTGCGTCAATGAACTCTGAAACTCTGTTGTAGACTTGAATAACCGAACGACAATGGGCCTGGAAAACGTACCGCTGAGTGTAGCCATATATCTATTTTTGTTCCACGTAGTATGTCGTATACAGTCAAGGTCTAGGGACGACATCAATGAGTGGAGTGCGACAAAACAATAGCGCACGTAAACGTATGAATTCACGTTAAGTTTTTCGATAACCCAGTTGGCGGCGCGTTTAATATTGGAGTGGATTTTTTCCGACTATTCGAAGTATTTAATTAGTAATCATGGGGTTGTCCATATGGTAGGTACCCATAAGCGCGTGTGTGTATATAGAGCAGGTTTGTTTGAATGTTTTGAAGAACAACTCTAAAATTAGTATGTTGGTATTTTCATAATTTCCCTTTAACTCTTTCCTTTGCTTAGGTGTTGTATTGATTAATTACTATGCGGGATAGAAATCTAATTATAATTATTGCAAGAGATTTAGAGGACATAAATAATAAGAAGGCACATTAACCGCTCATTACTCGATAAAATATAAAATAATAGTGATTGCCAGTCGGAATGAATATTGACTATAAAAATGAAAGATTCCTGTTAAGACCAAAAAAACAATGCCAGTGTGTTGATATTATGGAATTCCATGTTAGCCCACCATAACCAGAATAAACCTTCCCCCTCCAAATTGCTTGGCTTGGGTGGAGGTGTACCAGTGTAGGGCTTTCAATCCGGAGTTCCGGAGTTTCGGAGAGATTTTAAGCATTTATTTCAAATCCGGAATTGAAATAGAACACAGGAGTGGAAACCGGTTTTCAAAAACCATGTAAACATTATTTACAAAACTACGAAAAACGCATCTTAATTCTTGAGCGTAACCCGTTGTTTGATTACTTCTTAAGTCCTTAGCACAACACAGTACCAAGACCTACGATCTCAAAAAAGTAGATTTTTAGGTACCTATAAGTTCATGGTTATTATTTTAATGTTACATGCCAAACAAATGTTTATTTTTTATGATTGTTAATTGTTTTAATATTTTCAAATGCGTATTAGTTGTCTATTATAACGTCTGTCAGACAGCAAATTATTAAACTAAAAGACTGATTCTTGCCAAACGAATGTGTATTTTTTGTGATTGTTTTAATATTTAAAAATGCATACCTATTAGCTGTCTATTATAACTTCTGTCTATAAGACAAAAAACACTGATTCCCTAACAAATAAAACTTCTATTGATTAAAATAAAGAGCCTTTTAATTAATTTTTTAAAAAAGCTCAGTCAACTCCGAAGCCAACACCGGAGTTCCGGATTTGATTGGTCAACATCGTAACTAGCTCCAGAGTTGATAACTATCCGAGTTTGAATACTCTTTACCAGTGAGTGTGTACACCCACATTTAACTAGTTAAGTTTTTAAGTCTCGTGTAATAACGGGTGAGCCTATTGCCATCAAACGGGCACTGCTAATTAAAAAGCCCAATAGCACACCCAACCAACAAAACAGTCGAGTCATCTTTAATAGTGATAACAGAAAATATCTTTATCATAGTCACAGAACAAAATGATTTTTTTTTAGTTCAGAAATACAGACGCCATTAGTTAAAAATTCAGTCGCAAAACTTTACCATTCATTGGCACACAAGAAGTAAAGCGAATCCGATTAAATTAAACTCGTACAACAAATGTAACCAACAGAACAGAAATATCCTTATATACGGAACTTTTCATTTAGGAAACATACCTGCAGCACAAAAGTGGAAACAAATGCTCGAAGTTCATTCAGCCCAAAGTACTCGTCATAAGCGAACGGCAAAACAATGCGGACAGCAAACGAAATTTTATAAACTTTTCAATTTAACGGGCCGTGAGGACTTGTTGTTGAAAAAGTGAACGATTAACGTGTTTTTCCATTGTATGTTATCCATTGGCGGAAACTCACCTCGACGAATGAATAAGCTCAAAGGAACTGTGCAATGCATTGAGCATGTGGGATAGAATGGAGCGCTCTGATAACTCGTATACATTCCGGAAGCCTCTGTGTGGCACACGTTGCTGACGTTTTGCTTTCTGACCTCCGTTACGAAGAGAGGTCAAGAGTCTATTTGGATCGAATTTCGCTTGTTAAATGTTTGTTAACATTTTAAGAATAATGTCTACTGTTTAAGTATTTGTAAAAATGTGAACAACATGTATCCTAAAATTTACTTGTCTGCCGCATTGCTTAATTCTTTGCCCAATTTTAGTACAGTAAATTATGTTCTCGGTGTCTTCACATAATTATAGTGATCTGATTAATTGATCTGGTTAATATCTTGTTATATATAAAATTCTCGTGTCAAAATGTTTGTTCCCATACTCCTCCGAAACGGCTTGACCGATTTTTATGAAATTTTGTGTGCAACATCTATTTTTCATACCCCTAAGTGATGAGGGTGGTCCACCCCAACATCTTATATGGCAAAACAACGTTTGCTGGGTCAGTTAGTACTATTATAAAATATTTATTTTAAAAGTGTACGTAATTTCCCAAGACGTTATTTATTTATTTATAGTTAATTAAAGCGGTACAACACCAATTACAATCATTAATATAGAAACATAAGATAAAAAAATACAAAGTCATGCTCGGTCCAAGTCTGAAAAATAACTGAAAATGCCAACAAGAAGTATAAAACCTCTTCTCAGATTTATTCTTCTCAATTGAAAATATTTGACATCTTCTATGTTTCGTCATTAAATTGTCGTTACAATGTCGTGGCCAAATTGTTGAATTCACCGCATTGCACAGCGGCTAGCCGATGAGTACTACGGCGGATAAGCGGTTAACCTCATAATCTCATAGAATTACTCGAACCAGTCATAGTAGGTACATAGATAAGTACATTTTGACACCCGGACTAAATGGCTTAGGTTAGAACTGTGACTGACATTATTGATTTTACGCGTACATACACGCATCAACACAACCTAGTGATATTTCAGGATTAGTTTCATAACTTTAAAGTACTGGGCATATAAAAAAGATTTCAACTTCCATTTGTTCCGGGCATATTTCTCTTCTATCATAATCCTCCTGCCCTTATCCCAATTTGTTTAGGGTCGGCGTAGCATGTCATCTTCTTCCATACATCTCTATTTGCAGTCATCTAAAAGTCAAATCTTTTCTAGCCATATCATCATTCACGCAATCCATTCATCTTTTCATTGGTCTCCCTCTACTCTTGTCACCCTCCACATTCATATTCAAAACTCCTCACAACATGGTCCTCATTCCTTCGCATTACATGCCCATACCATGATAACCGATTTCCATACAACTTCTCGATCACACTTACCACTTCCAAACTTCCTCATACATACTCATTTCTTATTCTATCTAGTCTTCTCTATCCATATTTCTGTTCCATATTTCTCGTTTAATTGAAAAAAAAAGAATCACAGTATCGATACAATAAAGTTAATTTTATCACGAAATAATTCGTTTCAGTGTGTTTTTAAAGTGTAAATCTTTGTTTTCTCACATGTTTAATAATTATATTCAATCTGTTGGATTTTCCGATACCATGGAACGCCGACATTTAACCAGACAACAGACGTTGAGAACAATAGGCAAACTTGAATAGGAACAATAGGCTTTGACACTAGTCAAAGCGTTATATTAAGATTGTGGTCTAGCTATCGGGACACTGGTGAGGTTGCTGAGCCGCACGCTGTTAATGTTCGAATTGCCACCGCATGACACGATCGATTGTTACAAGTAATTGCGAAATGACCACCTACCGCTACAGCTAGGCAATTGCTACTAAAGTTACAATTGGAGCACCAGGTGCTGATGAGTGTTCAAACTGTAAGGAGGCTGCACGAAGTCAACCTTCACGCTCGTAGACAACTTCGGATTCCAGCACTACGACGAGGAAATTGCGGATTACGATTACAATATGCGCAAAGGAACATTTGGCTTGGGACGTCGACAATGAGCTAGAGTGTTATTCTCTTTTGATACCCGATTCGATTTCATAAAGATTCACGAAGAGTACGGGTTTGGCGAACACCTGGACGTGAGAGCCGCCTGCAAAATTACCGTGATGAGGTACTGGAACCTGCAGTCCACACCATTTGCACCACACCGTTTGCAAATCTTCACAGCGAAAATACACAAAAATACAAGACTAATTCATGTTCAAAATGTTTCTGTATCTTGTTATGAAGTAGTCGACAAGATCTGCCTACAAAGCCATATGTAATAATCAAGGTTCATCAACATGTACCATTTACTGATAATAAATTAAATATGCCTGGAGATATTACACTGCAGACATTTTCTCTTGAGTTATAAAAGATGGCAAAATAGAGAATCGGTTTCTACGGTCCGAAGCTCAGTACAAGTTTTAGATACGTCATTTTAGGTGCCTTTATTCATCTTCTACGAATATCTCTGTTGCTATGCATGCAGTAGTGGAGCACGCCCTTGATCATGAGTTTTGGATCGAAACCATAAACTGTGAAACTATCGAATATTTTGAAAATATGTTTTGAAATCAGTTTCTGTAAGCAATAATTATTGTTGGGTTGTATTAACTATATTGAGATCTAGCGTTTCGTTTGATCCCAGGGCTAAGCTGGTTCTCTTACAACTAACGCTTCCTCACAATGAAAGTTAACTGTGCCAACGTTCAAATTCAATGGCGCACTGCCAGATAATTTTAAATAACACTTTGCTGACTAATACATAGTTCAATTTTACAACTTGTTTTAATTTCAACAGCTTAATATGGTTTTTGGGGAAAATGATGCCAAATATTCTACAAAACTTAATTTGCCAAAGTCAAATTGTAAACAGGACTTCCCCTATAATGAACTCTCAAAATTCCAACAACCCGTTTCCACATTGCTGATCTTCGTTTTTTTTTATTTTCCATAGGTACTACGACCTTTTTCGAAGTTTAAAGGGTTTTTATTTTTATTTTTAATACGTTTTTTGTTATTCAACAATTTTTCGGCTTTGTTCGCCATGTAAAGCGAGCAGCTTCTGTACAAGTACCATCGGTTCGTTTTCACAGTGCCAGTGTTTTTTATTATGCGCCGTTGTAACTAGAGTTTCCTCTTCAGCCTCACCATTTTCACTGTGCCGGCTTGTACCGGTTTTATTTATTTTCTACTGTGATCTATCTTTACAAATAAATACCATGTGTTTGTTTGCAATGTCAAAATAACAGCTTCCTACGAAATGCATGTGGCATTTTATACGGTAGTCATACCAATAAAACAGTTAAAAAAAAAATTGTGTAAAGATTTAACAAAATGTTTATTGAAATAATCTCCGAAGCGGCTGGACCGATTATGACGGCTCTTTCACTGGCAGATAGCTGATGTGATAAGGAGTAATTTGGGCTACTTTAATTTTAGAAAAATTATAATGGTGCCGCGACTGTGTGATGGGGTGTTTTGATAAACTTCACGCGGACAAAATCGTGGGCTAGTGTACAATAAAAATAGGTTGTAATTTGGCGGCAACCCGCTTAATAATATACATACATATGTGAAAAGTTTCGACGTCATACTAATACCTTTAGAGTTGTATATTTAGATGTCCCGTATTTTATGTCCTTAGACATGCAATTAAAGTTGGATTTGATTCAAAACAAAGTTACCCCTCCCCCCTCCTACGTAATATTTCAGGGAGGAGAACGTACTCGCTCCCTGTCCAGCACGATAACTAATTAGTGCGAACTGCGGACGATACTTCGTTACGCAAATTGGGAGCCTGGGTGAGTATTTTTGTATAAACGAAGCTGTAGTAATGGTCATCTAGGAATACTTTAATTAAATAACGAAAACCATTCGTTTTTTAAATTATACTTCACGTATTAAATATATATTTAGTTCAGTTTCACAAATAAATGTTAAGATTTGTTTGTCCGATAAATAAATTATTCACCTACTTACATTTTGGTGGTAAAATATAAATAAAACAAAACCTTTGTATTTTGTTTTTGTTAAATTGTTAATAACGCCAAGCGATCGCCAGAGCTGTGAATTGTATTTGTTTGTATGTACGTAATAAACGTTTTGAGCCGATTGGAAGGCTATTAAGCTATAAAGAATTTATATGAAAAACATTGAGGCAAACAATTATGTGGTACTTTTTTGTACATTTTTATTTATTTTGAGGAAAAAATAAAGGCGGATATCCTTTAATTTGGTATTCGGCAGCAAAACAACATTATTGGGAGAGCCGTAATAGCTTAGGTCCTACCTATTTTAAACCCTTGCGATAAACGTAGAGACCGTCCTGTGAAAAAGAGGTCTTTGATAATTTCTATAACAATGCTGCAAATAGTTTATTATTATCTAAGTGCACCTTTTACTAGCTTCCTACAATTCACTCACAAAGGATACGAACTAGTTGCATTGTCCTACTTGCAGGCGAGGTACGCGTGGAGACGATGACGAGAAGATGGAAAGAGAATATTCTCCAAGGTGATGACGGTATCTTTGTCTTGGGCTAGCTTTAATCTCATGACCATAAGAACTGCTTTATCCCCCTGGTGCACAATCTACTATGAACGGCGAAGTGGCGAGTGCATAATTAGCGCATTATATTTCCACTACTGGGGTGCAAGCCTCCTCTCTTAAAAGAAGTAGGCTATAATTTACCACGCGGCCCCAGTGAGGGTTGGTTAATGTCACGTGTCTGTGGCTTTTTCGTTCAAGCACATTCCGGTCTGCCGTCGAGGCCACTCAGTTTGCGGCTCGTGGTGTTACAAGTAGTGGGCATTATAATTAATTTCATTTCATTTCATTTCATTTCATTTATTTATTTTGTGAATCATAGGAGATTACAGGTAATCATCTGCCTAGCCTTGTCCCAACTATGTGCGGGTTGATTCCCAGTCTAGCCAAATGCAGGCACTACCTACTACACACCTCTTTGTTGTCCATTTAATGGTTTCATGGACATATTCACAGATATAATGCCTGAATCAGAACTGTTTAATCAAATCAAATCAAATCAAATCAAATCATTTATTATCAGGTAACAAAAGACCCATAGATAAATACCTTAACCTAAGTATACATATTTAAAAGTTGTTTGTTTAACCGTAAGGAGAACATAGCACGTATAGTAGTCAATCATGTGTATGGTAATTGTCTGTTAGCAAATTGATCAGTTCAATATCTCGTCTTGATTGCCCCTGAATAGCTATTCAAATGATTTGCAGGCCCAGCCATGTCTGTCAGTGTGTATGTGTACGGAATACGAAATTGACTAGAGAATGACACGTTTTCACAATAATTCCGTGCAGAATAAATTAAACAAAATTTCAAATAATTCTGTCAAAGTGATTTTGAAGGATCTGGTACTAAAGGTAGTCAGCGTGTATATCGGTTTGGAGAGATAAATTAGTATGGATGAAGTGAGGAATGCAATTAGAAGTATGAAAAATGAAAAAACTATGGGCCCTGATGATATCCCAGTAGAAGTATGGAAGGTATTAAAAGATTGGCGCAATAGTTCACTAGTGGCCATCTTCAAGAATAAAGGGGATGTACAGGACTGCAACACCTATCGAGTGATAAAGCTGTCACGTGGTTTGAAAATACGGGAGAAGGTGATATGAGACAAGTATGCAAGAGGAGAGTGAAATTACCCCAAGTCAATTTGGGTTTATGCCAGATCGAGGAACAATTGACGCCACCTTTGCACTCCGCCAGTTGTGTGAGAAATACAGACGTGCACATAAGAATTTGCATATGGTGTTCATTGATCTAGAAAAAGCGTATGACAGGGTGCCTTGGGAGGTGCTGTAGTAGGCCGTGAAAGAGAAAAGTGTGCCTGGGAAGTATGCGGAGTTAATTCGTGCAATGTACAGTCGATGTAGGACGTATGTCTGGTCGTTTGTGAGAACTGAAATTGTCAGCAACACCGACAACTTAGGTGTGGCAGTAGGACTGCACCAAGGGTTGGTTTTCAGCCCTTCCTGTTGATAATGGACTTTGGACATACAGGAAGAGGACATGCATGCTTTTTGCCGACGAAATTATTCTTGTCGGTGAAAATGGACCTGAGATCCAGAGCAGACAAGAGAAATGGCAACAGAGGCTGTAGAGTGTAGGCTTAAAAATCAGCAGAACTAAAACTGAATATATGTTCTGCGATTTCGGCGGTCTCTCCAGTCCTGGAGCCACAGCATTCAACAGCGTGCTTCTCCCGGTCTGCTTCAACTTTCGGTATCCCGGTTCACTCGTGCAAAGTGACGGAGAAATAGATCGGACAGTCAAGCACCGAATTAACATAGCGTGGATGAAATGGCGGCAGTTAACGGGAACAACATGCGACCCATATTGCCCTCAAACTTAAGGAGAAGATTAAGAAACGGTAATAAACGGTTAAAAAATGGTAAGACCTGCTGTCTTGTATGGATCAGAAAGTCGGGACAAAAAAGGATCAATGAAAGGCAGCATGCAGCTCAAATGAGAATGCTTATACGTTACGCAAATGGATATAATAAGAAATGAGTATGTAAGAGGAAGTTTTGCGTAACTTTATTATATAATGTTAAATATTATCGCCGGTCTGTTACTATAGTTATCTCCATTTAGGTCTTTATGGTGGTATTTAAACTAGGCGACACTTCATTTTCTTTTTTTTCATTAAATAATGAGCTAATCGAAAACCATATTAATTCTAAAAAACGATATGAGATCTGCATTTTTTACAGTATCGACGTTTTCAATTTTTGCCGCGTATTATCAAAAACTCTAAGCAGTTCGGTAATTTTAATATGCAACCCCATCAACTCAAATATAAAAAAATGAGTTTATTTTTTTTTCACTTACTCTTTGCCAGTGACTTCGTTTGCTCATGAATATCGTAAAGCATTAAAAAAAATTGAAAGATTTATTTTATGATGTAGACGAAGAATGTGTTCTTCGTCTACATCATAAAAGAAATCTATGTGCAAAATTTTAGTTTTCAAGTTCCTAGGGATTGGCGGAAATTTAATGAGTCAGTCAAGAAGCCAGAAATTTACTTTTTATATGTATTCAAAACCTCTTGGTGGACGGATACACACTGCAGCTTAATTTTGGCAGTATATTTTATACGCCATATTTATTTTATTTTAAACAGAACGCCTGAAGCCAATTACACTATTAAAACATATAATTTATTTACCACAGTCATGCATTCTTCTCACAACAATTAAAACATTCCGACAATATCATCTTCCATTAATTCGCAAACATATTAAAATCTGTGTTTGAGTTCATGAGAGCGTTAATAGCTAATGTCAGAAGAATAGGTGACTTAGAGTGTGCAACAATACGACAAGGTGGAACAGCCAGTAGGCGATGTTTCCTGATAATGAACTAAACGTTGGCTTGCAACGTAACCAATATACGCACCATGATACCGCCATTTTTGCACTGGCGGACGCTAAGTAAATACGAGGCTTGTATGTACCGGCCCAAGCAAACACACGGTAGTGAAACGGTTTGTGAAACACGCCATACAGCGTGTACTGTGGACCGTTTACCCTCCGTGATATGCTAATGGAACAAAGCCTGGTATACGTTAGGTATAATACTTTTAAACTTAGCGAAAGTATAACCATATGTTTCTTTTTAATCTAACATACGTCGAAAAAATACTAATTACTAGTCGTATTTGCTCATACGTCGGATTACCTCGTATACCACTAATAATAATGCCTACATGTTCATCGTTTTAAATTTTCAGCAACTCAACGGTAGTGCTCCTGCATCACCACTAGAGCTTTCAGCACAAAAAGTGAACAAGCAGTCGCAGCTGACACTGACCTTGTAAGATATACAAAAAGTCATAGTCCTTAGAGTGAAAAGCTCGAGAATGCAATTTTAATCATTATTATTTTATTACATGTCTGGAAAGAAAACCTCGGGACGCACGCCTTGGTTTCACGCAAAATAGTTTATTAATCTGTAACACCCTTTATGACGGTTAATGAGAATCTCTTCAAAACTTGCGTGTGTGAATAAGCTGGAGTAAATAAATTATACAGGGTTAAGTTTTTCTTCCTCCTGTAAATTTATCTCTTTCGCATACACGATGTGTTCACGGTCGTAAGGTCTTCGTTCTAATCTGAATAAACACGAGCCAGTATGTTTGTGTAGGTATTCATGCGATATTCAGTAAACAATTACGTGCCTATTTTTAAAAGCATAACTCGATTCAGAAACGCAACAAAAACATAACAAATTAAATTAATAGATGGGTAAAACCTTTCGATGGGTCTTGAATAGATGCGTTTACCTAACGCGGGTTCTCATAATAGATTTAAAAAAATATCTGACATATGATTTAGCCGTAGGATGTTTTAATTTCACAACACAATTAACAAAAACTATAAAAGAAACGTATCACGTAGTTTTTGACGTGCTGAGTGATGGCGCCAATGCGCCTCGTTTCGCGTATACTGGCCCGTTATAGTATTATGATTTTGCAATAAACCCACTAACTAAAATTGTGTTTGTTCCAGAGGAAACGGGGTGGGTGCCTCGGGCGTTGACCCCGTTGTAGTCTTTCTCACGACTACAGCGCGCCAAAAGAAGAGTTCTATCATACATGGTAAATTTTAGTTCCCATACCTAGTATTTAATGGTTTAATATGGTAAGGTACGGTATACTCGTACGGTTATATTTATAATATGACGTTCAAAAAGTGATGGTTCTTTGACTAATTAAAAAAAAAAAAAAACATGTTTGTTTAAAACTCTAGTATAACTATATATATGTTGTAGTTCGTAGGATAAATAATGATTTTGGTTGTGTGGTTAATTATAGCGTGGTTGGTAGTACAATGAAGTACTGAATACTTTAGATAAGTGTAATATCAAAATAAGTAAGAAGATGACGCAACTTTTTCGGAAACTTTTATTCCACTTATATATACAGGGTGTTTCGTAAATAGTGGTCCACCGTTAAGGATTCGATATACCAGATAATTTACTATAACCTATTAGAATTTTTAACATTATCACAAAAGTATTAAGAAAATATGTATATTTTTTTTAGTTTTATTTAAAAAGAATATTGTTTTGTTACAAATGGCATGGCTAAATAAATTATGGGTGACTGCCCTAAGCATGTACAGAAATTTGTCACTAGCTCGTTACATTAAAATATTCATTCATTATTTTTTACGTGTTATAGAATAGAATTTTAGTTTCAACAAAAAGCATTATTTTTATTCTGATTTATATTAATTACTGTTAAATGCTAGAGCTAACGTAAAAAAGTTTTTTTGTTTTTAAATGTAGAGCTTTTGATCATAAATTTAGGTTTTCTTAATTTTAACCCTATTTTTTATTTATTTTTATTTATTTAAAGAAATTTTAATACAGAGGTGTTGCTTAATTCTAAACTCGCCAAAGTTTTACGTTTGATGGCGAGAGGCGCTCTTTTACATCATAACTAACCACCTTACTTACTTAACTAATACTTTTTATATCTATAATACTGTTATGTTTAAATCTTGTACAGTGTAGCTATTTAGTTCTGTTTGCTATCCTGTATAAAGTTTTTTTATTTTTTCTTAAGTGATCCTTTACTAACTTTTACTTTTTCTCTTAATAAATCTATTTTGGTAAACACTTTAGGTACCAAATACTTAGGTGTTCTCTTACCATAATAATTTGTTATCTGTGGTTGAACCAGTCTGTTCTCTCTAACCCTACGTGTGTTGTACTTGTTTTTAATATTAACTTAATATTCATCCTTATAATAATATTCTAATCCTACCAAATAATCTACTTTTTTATCTATGGGAATAATTTTACAGATGGGAAATAACTTATCATACTCTTTGTTGCACTTATCTTTAACATTTTTACTAACTAGAAACTTTATCAGTCTTGTTTGTATATCTTTGATATCTCTTAAATATGTAATAAAGGTTCGCCCGTACACAAGGAGTCCATAGCTTAGCATAGCGAATCGGCAAGTGCGAAATACACAATTATTAACGTCTGTTTGTTTAATACATGTTTTAAGTGGTAAAACTTACCTAGTATGTGTAATCTCCAATTAAAGTTCTTATCTATCGTTAGACCTAAATATGTAAATTTATCAACACAATCCAATTTTGCACAGTTACAGTTACATTTATTTCTATGCAAATATTCGTATGTATATGTATATCACTGTAAGATGTTCATTATTTACATATTTAGCTATTTGATTATTTGGCGAGTGTACATACATACATTTGGTTTTTGACAGATTTAATATTATGCCATTTTAATATAATATACGAGTATATCATGCTAATTGCTACTAAACTGTCTAATAAATACAGATTTCAAAATGGTATCAGAACAACAGATTCCGGTGTTTAACAGAAAGATATTCAATTTTACATTAGGAATAGAACTAGAGTTAGTGTTACCTACCACTATTACAAAACGTTATCTATAAAGAAATAAAAATGAAATTTTAGCTGTATAGCTTAAGCCGGTACTACAGAGGTTCTTTCTAATCTGTATAAGACCTGACTTTCTTGCTAATAACAAACGTTAACGAAACCTATGATCAACGTCAAGCTAGATATTTTGCCTAACTCTCAAAATTCCAAAATAAAATTATGATTAAAATAATTAAAAATAACTGACATCTGAGTGACCATAACTATGGCCCACGTTTAGTCAAAGAAACAATTTATTTTAGTCTTTACATACAAAATCGATAGAAAACTAAAATGTGTGACAATGAAGCCTTTTATTTCCTGTAGATAAGAGTTGCGATAAAAAAGAGAAGAAGTAAAAATAAACAGAAGTATGACATACCTAATTGCACGTGTCCTCTAATAAATAATCAAAGAGCAAGTTCTCACACACAGATAAAGAAAAAAACGTCGGAATATCGTTAATTCATAGTTTTATGACATACCATTTTTTTCCTGCGATTATAAACTTGCATTTGCAGTTGGAGAATTGACAGCGACGTATATCATTGTATGGGAGAACATTTTTTTAAGAACAAAGTTAAGTTTGTCGGTCAATTCTACTTAGCTTCTCGACAGAGTATTCGGTGCTACTGAAGTTCAAAAACTTTTAAATACTTTTGAGCTTCAATCAGGTAATGTCAAAGGTGAAAGTTGCAATACCCAGCGTTTACGTACGGAACCTTTTTTTTAATCGTAAGTGTGTAGCGACGTGATCCAGTTATAATATGAATAGACATCGGTCAGACAATGCCTATATGGTCTGAGGAAACACCAAATGAAGTTTCTATGAACTGGCGATATAGCTCACAGACCTCGCATAGGGTGTATGTCGCCATGACATGCGATATCGCTCGAAATGTAAAGGGACACGCGACCGCTCGATTTTGCGCGACTTGTGATCTTTGTTCGGAATATCGAGGAGCGATTGTAGTAGCGCTTCTACATATACTTGTGTCGGCGTGGGGTGGTAATTCGAGATGAGCATGAAGGGCGGCAATGAAAGCAGACCGGCGAGACTGTCGCAGACGAGGGAAGTGTGAAACAAAAGGGTAACGATTTATGCTCAGCTGAGGGACGGAACAACGCAGCTGAATTTGATTTTTGAAAATGTATTGTTTGTTGGTCAACTGGCGTTTATGGTGTCAGACCGTACTTAACTCGTGACTTGACTTAGACACGTGGGCGTGAGTGACAGGAGTAACGCTTACCCGAAGTAGGTGTTATGTAACGATCATAGTTTGACTTTGTTTTATTTTATTTGATACGGGATGTAAGGTCAATTACAATTTCCCATTGATAATTTGTGAGAAAGTTAAAGTTAATGTTCGCAGAAGTCTTTACATAATACCTTTTTTCAGTAAAGCGACACTGGTGGAAAATAAATCTAGATTATCTAATCTCTGACCAATTTTGAAGTTCAAGTTGTATGCTCGTTCTTTAAATTTTGCCGATAAAGTCACCGCACAGAGAGAACACATGAAGTTTGATGATTCATTAAAGTGAAGGCTGCAACGCGCAACCCAATTCTGCTCCTCAGCTCAGGACTGTCGATTGAAATTTAATAAAATTAAAAATACCGAAACGATAATTTTTCCCAGCTCAATTACTTGAAGAATGTGACTCTTCTCTCATCTGTTGGGTAAACATGTTTTTGATCTTTACTAAATGTGCCTTAGATTAATATATAAAATATCTTAGCTACATAAACTTAGCCTTTCATATTCATAAGGAACGCTTGCTTAGAATAGCTTTTACAAATATCAAAATTATCCACTTATTGAAACGGTTCGTATTAAATGCTAATTCAAAGTCAAAATACGATCTATGAATCCCGTACGGTTGACCATCGATGTGATTTCGCGTCGTCAGGAAATACCCTAAGTCTTTATAAAATTAACGACTTCCATAGGTATTAAAACCGAGTAAAAAACAACGCGATATTATTTGTCAGATAGAGTCTAACTTAAACAACAAATTGACAAACAGCTTCGATATTTCCCGTAAGTGAAAGATACGAGCAACACCTGTGGCAAAAGCTGTCAGTTCTTTTCCCCATTAAAATTTGTTGGAAATTGGTCCGATAGACCAATTTCCAATTTTCCAATTTTGTTTTTTGCAAAGGTTAAGGCAAGATTGTGCGGGGGTATTCTGACAACCGCCTTAAAAACTGTATAAGAGGGCCGCTCTGTAATTGATCGTGACATCGCAATTACGTTGCTTCTTGTTAGTAACGAGTAATCTACCAAAACAACTTCTGAAACGCTTTTCAGTGGTACCAAACTTTAAAACATTAAATTTTATCACTTCCGGCTTCACTTTTATACACTTTTTTCAATTAAAATTTTCGATAAACACGTTTAACAGTATTCCTCATTCCCGCGGGAAAATGGAAAATAAACAACTCGAACGGATGTGTCAGTTGCGAAAGCGCGCGGCTTTCAAACTTTTGTTTGCGAGTGCAAATTTTTCGAAGTTTCCGGAGTTTGTCCGACTATTGTCGCTAGGGCTGGAAGCCCAGGAAAAGTGTTTTTGATAAACTCACCTGAGTTTCACGGTACCCCCATAAGTTAACAGGTGTCGTTCGCAACAAGTTCGAGTCGGTGCGTTCCACAGGTCGCGGGCGTGCGACAACGGCGATGGTCCACAGCCGACACGCGGGTAATCGTTTGGTATAGCGCACGCGCGATCCTATCCCTCCCTCTAATCGATCGATGTATGCTGCCTTAGGCGCGGTATTTACTAATGCAGACAATTGCCGACTGGAGTTCCCCTTCATAACACTTTTCCCTAATTCACAGAAACCCGTGTCCCATAAGCCAGAACGCACGGAGAGCGCAAGCCGGAGGGCGCGGCTTGCCTCACGCTCTGCGCACCACTGGCTATACACGACCCTGCGCACCACTGGCTATACACGACCCTGCGCGAACCTGCGCGAACTTTTTCGCCCGCCGGCGTCCGTTTCCCGCCAATGCCACCCGACCGGCATTGTATTGTGTGGGCGACATCTACCGGGATACTCATAAATCACAGGCGAATAAGAATAAAAATAACTTACTCATCTCTTTCTAGGAATATCTATTAAATAAGGTATTCACCTATAGAATTTAATTTCATGTTATGTCATGAACAAGATAACATATCCAAAAACTGTAGAATATAGTAATAATATAGTATTATCATGAAAACTGTTTTCAAAGTGTTGCCGCGGTGGAGCTGAAATATGTTTCATGTAGGTATGTTTGTATGTCGGTATGTCTTTGAACCTATATTATTTTATAAGAGTGTTGTATTTTATGCATCAACATGTGTAAAAAAACCTAAAAATCGGACTTTATAAAAAGCGAACTTAAAATAAACTAAAAATAATAGGCAAGACCAGCTCAAATCTTCTCAATAATGGCTCACGACTGTAAAAGTCGCAGAATCCTGGACTACCGACTTATTATTAATTTTTAGTTTATTTGGTAAAAAATATAAAATAAATAAAGTAAATTAATTCAATCATTTAATATACTTCATTAATTATAATGATCAATTAACTTTTTTATTACTGGATGTTTTATTTAAGTTATTTAATAATCATTTTGTTTTCTTTCAAGATTTGGGTCAACTGTACCGATAAAGAAAGAATTATTAAAGCCCAAAAGCGCTGCCTCAGAGTTATGTTTAGTTTAACAGTTACCGACTTCTTTATTTAAGTCGCATAAGTTATTAACATCCCCATGGCATTATATTCTGGAATTAGCTATATTCATCAAATCGAGTAAAACTCTCTCTAAATAAAACTAAAAAACGAACTAACACTATGAGATCTCAATATCAAAAGTTGTTATGCACGGGAGTATATAAAACTACTCTGTTAAGGAAAACCGTAATTTGTATGGCACCTGTAATTTTTAAAATAATATAAAAGATTAACCATCGAGAATATTTGCAAAACATTTCACAGCATTAATTCTACAAAAATGTTACTAATTGATTCATTATCAACATCGGACGTCTTCCATTCTTCCCGGGAGAAACTTAAAAAAGATATTCTCTAAATCCTCAGTGGATCATCGGATCGGTCGGTGAGTCAGTAAACGCAGGCTTGCCTTACACATACACGACATAACCCACACATTTAAACGCTACAGCACGCCCACATAATCACAATAATTATGTACTTTTCTTAATTTGTTTTTCTTTTTTTTATGTCACTCTCTTGCCAATGTTAATAATTTTATTGTATACTTCGCTTTTGGTGTAATGTTTTGAAACAAAATATTTTTTAACACCGACCAGCTGTGAAGTGACCACTTATAAATAAATTCAGTCCAGGATTTGTTAGCTGACAAGTTACAATAAGTTTGTATTTTGAAGCTACTGTGTAAAAATTTGCATGTTTATAATAGGGCAGAATGTACTTGGAAATGCTAACAGTATCACCTGATTTTGTACCTACATTAATTGCAAATAAAATATTATATTCTATTATATTCTACTAGAAGAGACCACAAGGACATACGAGTACACTGACCTCATTGGTGATGTTCTTCAAAAAGGTCGGGTGCGTAGTACTCGCTACCGGCGTGCGTGTATGACCAAATGTACGAAAGTAAACGAAGCAAAAGGAAAATGTGGATCGTAGCAGGTGGCGTTCTGTAGTTTCTGCCTACCCCTGTGTCAAAAAGGCGTGAGGTTATGTATGTATGTATTCTATTATATTGTAACATACGCCCACCGACTAGTAGCGTACAACAATATACCTATTATTATTTTTTGGGTTATTTCTCAACGTATTAAGCATCGCTTTAGGTAGCCATAATTAAATTTACGTTTTAAAGCAGTAGGTAATATTTTGGATTTGTCGTTTAAGAAGTACAGTACCTGGATGACCGAGCTTTGCTCGGTTAAAACGACGTTTCCTAGAAGTGAAACCCAGCTCGATTTATCGCCCGCGAAATCCCCTGCATAACAAATTTCATGAAAATCATTGGAGCGGTTTCCGCGATTCAGATTAAACATGTTTAAAGGTTTGTTGATTAATTATAGATTAATACTATGACAATATTATTTCACGTTAATATGACCTATGATGCGACTATATTTATAAGTACTTTATCACAACTATATTATAGGATTTGAAAAAAATGGGAATGGTTGTTTATCAACTTTAAACCGTTAAAAATCCTACATGGTCTATCGAAATGAAAAATGATAAAAGAAACCTAAAGATTAGTTTCAAATACCTATTGAATGATACCCCACTTAATATAGTTCGTCAACTTTGTCTTCGTCACAATATGACGTCTGTTTTCCGTCATAATTTTGATTACTTTATGTCTCTAGTGACAGTCGCAAAATTAAGACAAATCGATTGACGTAAATATTATCAAAATTGGCACGTCTCTAGAGGAAGGAATAGGTACTTTTTAAAATAATTAAAACTGTGTTCCATTATCATGATTTCACTCCAACAAAGTCCTTACGCGAAAAAACGAAACTGTTTAATATAACAAAGCTATACATCTACAACACATGAATACTTGTTAAAAAACAGAACCACAAACTCGATACAAACTAACATAAAACAAAAGTAAAAAAACAATGTCATACAACCCGACGAATAGATGTAAAAACAGACTAGAAGTGATCTACGTACGCATTAATTACGGTAAAAATCCATATTGTTCGGAGGAGCACCGCTGTTCAATGATTTGCTTCACGATATAGAAGAATACGATAACTTGAATATGTTTAAAAATAAGCTTAAAAAACATGATGTACATTGTAACTTCGAATACTCTGAAGGAAATTTATTGTATTGTATTACCATACTTACTACTTTGTTTGTCATAATAAGTGGACTGTAAGTTCTCATTAGAAATAAACTCTTTAAACCAAACTATACTAATAGGCTGATCAACACATTACCCTAATTTGCGTCGGGCAGTCGGGTATTCTAATTTTAGAATTGCATTCAATTACTTCTACAATGAAAAGTATTGAGGTCCTCTTCTACGCTGCTTATTCGAACGTCAAGTGTTTTAAAGTGCGATTAACTTAAACTACAGAATGCTTTAGAAAGTTTAAAAGATAAATTTGGGATGACGAGGTATTATTTTTTTTATTTTAAGGTACCTGTACCATGTCATGGAATTTTGTGACTCATGCATAAGTAATCGGAATCTAAAAGTCAAAAAAAGTAAAGTTCAAAGTCTAAGATCTACTAATGACCGCCGGGACCAACGGCTTAGCGTGCTCACCGAGGCACGGACGTGTCTCGATACGTTACGAACGGTCACCCATTCACAGACTGACGTTGGCAAGCGTAACTTAACTTTCGATCAACCCGTGTGGCTATTTTTTATTCAGCCACGAGCTCCTATTATCAGTATCTATATATCCTATACACGAGTTATTTCACCAATTAACTGCAAACCCAAATAAAGGAAATTTTACTAGAAATCAATTCAACTGACTCCAAAAAAAACCACTAAAAGGGACAAAATAACTTCAGTTTCGGTAGCTTTGGCATAAAACGAAACTACGGAGGCCGCCGATTTCTGAGAATAAATTCAGAAGAGTTGTTTGTAAAACAGATTTTTATTCGTCGTTTTTTAGTGTGTCGGTTTGATATTTATCTAAGATATAACAGCCTAAAATCTAAATCTAAATCAAAATTCATTTATTCAAGTAAGGCTGAGAATCAGCACTTTTGAACGTCAAAACTTTTACAAAAGACGTCCAAAACGCCCACCCTTCACCATTTCCTAGTGTTTTTGATGATGGGAAGAAGAAGTGCTCATCATGTTTTACAAAATATTGCTTCTCCTGGTACTTCACCATCAGGGTCTATATCACCATATGCATTGTGGTAAATTATTTATTATAGAAGAGACAAACTGTCCACCAGAACACGAAAGAAAAAAATTCAAAGTAACGCTCTTAAAAAAAATTAAACGCATATTCTAATATTTTCATTATGAGCAATCATAACTATCGCTGGGTGCGTTAGGCATAGTGGGGGACACAAAAGTGATGTCAGCGCCCGCTGCGGACAATACAGAACTACGGGTGGCTTTTTATTATTTATGACCATAAAAATAACACGTGTATCAGTTTAATTTAATAAATAAAATAAAATGGGTCATCAAAGTTGTTGTGTAGTCGATTGTAAAAATACTATTAGAAATAGTAATTGTAAATTTTATAAGTTTCCGGTTGCCAAGTGGAAATTAAATCAGCGAAAAAAATGGATAACCGCTGTTAAAAGGCAAAAGTAAGTAATACTATAACCTACAACCGTATTATATAGAATAATATCATATACATGTGTATATCGTGTAAGAAAACGGAGTAATAATTTCATTTTTTTTTTTTTTGTAAAGTATTGATGGATCGTTTTGGTCTCCAAAACCTATGGATGTCATATGCAGTGAACACTTCATTGGCGGTGAAAAATCAGATGTTGAATCAAGTCCTAATTACGCTCCAACTATTTTTCCATCAGTTTATAGAAGACGTAAAGCCAACGAATCCGCAGTTTTGAGTAGTTACGTAAAAAAAAATAATTTCGATTAAAATATTTAGATTATTTAATAGAAATAATCGATTAAAAAATTCAGACATATTATTCGATGTAGTTAATGATTTAGCAATACCTGTTTTATTTAATTTTATTTTTATTAATATTATCGTAATTTATTTATTTAGACACAAACGCTTCATGGACAGGAGAATAATAAAAAAGTCAACGGCTGAGATAGATCCAGTGATAAATATTATAGAACCGTCTGAAGTAACCGATGAACCTAATACATCCATGAATCAAACATGTCTCATTAATCAGAAATATAAAACTATTAAAATAAAGTTTATAAAAATACAAACAATGATAATTGTTGTATGTAAGTATTATAAAAATTGTTATTACATTCAATGATGTAGTGTAAGGCGTTGAATTGACTGATGCTTGTCGAATGACGCGCGATTTAATTAAATAACTTTGATTGAATTTTCGATTTTCTTCAACATCTCTCACGTGCTCAGCCAGGACTAAATTTTTACCCTTTATCAGAGTCTGTGGTTGAAAAATAATATTATGTGTGATAGATTGAAAACCCGTTCTTAACACCAATTCCATTTTTGATCTGCAAAATTAAAAAAAAAAAAAAAAAATTAAGATACATTCGTAAAAAAATTATTATGTTAAAAAATAGAGCTTTTCGTAATTATAATTTTAGATTGTTTTTTAATATTAATAATGATTTTTTATTCACCATTAAATTTCAAATTCATTCAAATTCATTTTTTATTCACCCTGGTGCATGCTATTTGCCGAAGACATTGTCCTTGTCAGTGAAGATGGACCTGAGATCCAGGGTAGATTGGAGAAATGGCAACAGAAGCTGGAGAGTGTAGGCTTGAATATCAGCAGAACCAAGACAGAATATATATTCTGCGATTTCGGCGGTCTCTCCAGCTCTGAAGCCATTGCGCTTGATGGCGTGCTCCTTCCGATCTGCTCCGACTTTCGGTATCTCGGTTCATTAGTGCAAAGTGACGGAGGAATAGATCGGACTGTCAAGCACAGAATAAACACATTGTGGATGAAGTAGCGGCAGGTAACGAGAACAACCTGCGATTCCCACGTTCCCCTTAAACTTAAAGGGAAGATCTATAAGTCAATGATTAGACCTGCTGTCTTGTATGGATCAGAGTGTTGGGCCACAAAAGGAATGAATGAAAGGCAGTTGCATGCAGCTGAGATGAGAATGCTAAGGGGGATGTGTGGTGTTACGCGAATGGATAGAATAAGAAATGAGTATATAAAAGGAAGTCTGAAAGTGGCGCCTGTGACAGAGAAGTTGTGTGGAAATCGGCTATCATGGTATGGACACGTGATGCGAAGGAATGAGGATCATGTTGGGAGTATGAATGTAGAGGGTTACAAGAGTAGAGGGAGACCCAGGAAACGATGGATGGATTGTGTGAAAGTTGATATGGCTAAGAAGGAGGTGACTTCTGAGATGACGGGAAATAGAGATGTATGGAAGAAGAAGACATGCTGCGCCGACCCCAAATGAAATTGGGATAAGGGCAAGAGGATGATATGATGAATGATTTTTTATTCAATATTAATTTTACAATAAACATCTTGACAGATTTTAACACTACTTAACCTAATTCACTTATTGAGACTTGTTTTAGATGTTGTATTTATTTTACTTACTGTTTTCAGCTGACCCACGGATTTTTTTTAATTTAATGTACACTGTGTAATATATCACATTTAACACTGAAAAAAAAATATTTTCAAGTTTATTTTATTTTTTCAATTGCTACTTGGCATCCAATACATGTTAATTTTCTCAAAAGAGCCACCGTAAGTTGTATCGTTAGATGGCACTGAGGTCACGCACCCAGCGAATAATAAAGAAAAACCTGAAATATAATTTCGACCGCTACTAAGTATGCAGAAGCTACAGCGTGCGCCGACTCATCTGTTTATCACAGTAAAAGATTTCAACGGGCGCGCTCATCCTGGAATATGCACTCCCATCAATCTCGATTTAATTTTTATTTACCTGTTAGTAAAGATCTAATTTTTTTTTCGTAGCCTATGCTGTCCCACTGCTGGGCAAAGGCCTCCCCCAAGTCCTTCCAAGTTCTGAATAAACCTGGAAATTGTGAAAGCATTTAGGTATATAATGCTTAGTAATAACACAAATACTGCTTAGAAACGGCGGTGGCTACGGCGTAGAAAAGTCCTACGATCCACTAGCATAGCACAGGCCTACGAACCTACGGCGTAGCAATGGTCTAGGACGTGATAATGGTTTACAAGACAGAAACATTTTCTTTCAGAGTTTTCAGTTTTCAGTGTTATAAACATAGCCGCAGATATTTGTTTAATTTGGCCTGGCTTGCTTCTCTCAAAGCAAACGATCGCGCGAGTGTGTTTCTAACGCGGCGCTCAAAATTCTTTGAATCGCATTTTTATCGCACTCTGTTGAATTTTTAACGCTTAGCGTTGAGCGTTGTATGAATACGACATACGGAGTTCAGTACTTGTATCCACACGAGCGTAAATAAAAGGCCCGCGTCGGTGTCAGGTGTGAGATCTGACGAGCGACATTATCACTAGCTGCGTTTGTACAGCGATAATGCAGCTAAAGTGCATTTCAACTTTAAAAAAATATACTGCAATTAAGTAAAATGGCTTGTTATATTCTAAGCTAATACAATAAATAAAGAGAAAACATTTGAACTTATGTAAGTTTTTTTGACTTCGTTTGTAATGATAAACTCAAAAAATTCTAAAACGATTTCTAAATTATTCCAATTATAGTAAGCTATACTATCAGCAAGTAACTTGGGATTTATTTTATTTTCTCAAATTAGACTTCTCCACAAATATTGCGAGAAATCCAAACCCAAGTTGGGTTTGGATTTCTGTATATTCTTTATATTTGTCAGGATTCAAAAAACGACCAAGCACTTCGAGAAAAGGCAGGTAGTGCCAGGTAGTGCCCTTGCGCTTCGCTTAGCTTGTCTTGGCGATAATGATGTAACCCAAGGAATAATGTACCTAAGTTATTAAAAAAAATCCCACTAAAGTCATTACATGGCGTGCTGCGAAAACTATGGATGATACAAAAATTATTTACTACTTATTTATAGTACTCATGATTTTAAATTCATGTACTCAAAAAATCCGCAAGGCTATATGCTAAAATAATAAATAGCCGCTTTTTGTACTACTTAGTCAGTCAAAACACGGGTACATTAGGAAGATTATGAAATTCTTATCATGATATTAAACTAAGTAGTTTCATAATCAAGGTGATTATGTACATGCAAATTCCTCTTTAGATTCTGCGAATCGGAACTTTCGTATAGAAGTTACGATGGGTAAAGATGCTAAGTAATAAAAGTACCGCGGCGCGAGCGAGCAGCCCTCAGATAGCCGGATAATTACCCTGACATTTTATTAAATTTAAAATAGAAACAATTTGTGTTTTTATTTAAAGTCTGTTATAACTGCAGTAATTATAAAACTTTGTCAGTACCAACTAGAAAGGCTTTTTTTTAAGTATGGGAAATCATCCAATGACTTCTCTCGTTGTGGGAGGAGGGGGGAGGAGGGAGGCCGTGTCAGACTTTTATTGACTAAAACCCATCCGTATTCCGCCCTTGCCCTTTACGTTCCAGGGTCCCGGTAACTCTTCCGAACATCCCGCAATGCCAGGGTTGCGGGCTTCGGCATCCTATTGGGCCCCGTCACTTCTGCTGACACGTTTCCTTGAAGTGCGCGAGGAACACGACGTGCCTTTGACTTGGGCCTGGTCTCTCATCGAACGGCGAGCTACCCAGTGCTCGTCGCCCGCAGTCCCGCCCTTACGATGGCCGGGAGTCTGCCTGCGATTCCCAACGCCAGGGCGTCTCCTGGGCGCGGCGGCCGGGGCGTGAGGCCAGCCTAACTAAAAATACCTTCATGCTAAATCTGTAAGCCGTGGATTTTAACTATGTGTCACGATGAAATGACTACTCTAAATTGGACCCATATGAAGTCAGCGCTGGTCGCTATTATTTTACACTTTAACAAATAACAACTACAACAACAATAACTAACTTCCAATTAATAGTATGTTTGCGTTCTTCACTATAGAAATTGTCTAACAAAGCCGCATCGCCGCCCAATTAATGCTGGGTTTACACGGGAGACAACAGTCCGTCTAAATGGCAATTCGACTAAGTCGCAGTTGACTAAAATCGCAAGCCCGAATTTTAGCCGCGCGGCGATAGTTCGCATGTTACTGGTAAATCGACTGTATTATGGTCAGTTGGTTTCGATTTCAGTCAATTTTATAAATCAACATTTTTCAAAACAAATACCTATTCGCTCGCGTTTTCAGTCGACTTTGTAAATGGACGAGAAGCCGAACGGAAAAAATCAACCCGTGTACAGTACACATCATACACAGACGACTTAATCGCCAGCGAATACGTTTTTTTTTAAATGATGAGCAAAACATTTTACACACTTTCATAAAGCAGGCGATTGCCTGAGACGGAGCATAATCACGGTGGATTTCAGTTACCAGCCGCATGCGACTGGTCTGCCTGGATTTCTATTTAGTGACCCGTAATTCCGGCTTTACTCAACTTTTGCAAAGTCCGCTTTCGCGCGCCTGCACAGGATATCCACGCAAGTTAATGGAAATTACGCCATTGTTGTATAGAAATATTAACACCGTATCAATAAAAATACCAGCTTGTTAATGCCACAAGTCCCTTTTCGGAACGAGAATTCACGAGCAATTTTCAACTCGCATGCTCGAGGCAGATTGGCGATTTCAGACTTATATTAATTATAAGTTTAGGTTTTCTCACGATGTGGTGATGTCAAAGGTAAACGTAAAAAGTACAAGTTAATTTAAAATATCAGATTTCGAACCCACTTGACTACGAGTGCAATACAATTTACATAACATATGTACATCCGTTTATTCCTAATAAAAAATAGTAGGAAATTCTAAAAGAAGACTAAGTCTTCAATTAACTTACTACGCTTTGCATTTTCTGCAGACAAAAATACCTAATTGTGTGATGAAAATAATGTGTTTATGTTATGTAAAAGATTGCAAGCTGTATCTGATACTTTGTCGAATGTCAATATTCTTATGAAGCAGCAGCTACATGTTATGAGTACGAAATAAGAGAGCAAGATGAAATAAAAACGTAAACCGCATTAAAACCAATTTATTTAAAAAAATATCACTGTTTATTTCACTTGTTTGTCAGCAATATTCCAAAACCATATTTGCCGTACCGAAACCGTATGGAAATACATACTTACTCACATATCACAATTTGCACTGGCATACATTATACCTATATCACAGTTATTACACGCCTATCTTCTACCAGCATTTAATTTACAAAAACAAAAAATTTCCTCGCAAATCACTAAGCTTTACAAAAGTCTTAGTACCTAAGTACTTTCGCAAGTGGAATAAAAAAATATTTACAAAAACTAAAACTCGGCTCCGGATAAAAGCGCGCTTAAAAAGTACGAAACAAGAAAATGGTCGTGTCGGATGTTGTTATCTTCCAACTCGACGTCACTTCGTTTTCAATATTGCAATAAGCAAAAAATGTAATGTTTATTTTTTCACTGGGTTTACAGTGTGTATTTATGTTTAGTCAATCGTTGTTTATAAATGATATGATTACATCAGATTTTGTAGTGAAAACATTTAGCGATTGGCTTTTTTCTTGTAGTCAGTAGTTACAGTAAGGAGGCCTCAACAATAGTCTGCAAGCATAGCTGTCAGCAAGGCAGGGCTGACCCATCATTTGCCTTGATTTTAAATTGCAATTGTGTAACACTTTGCAATGACACTTCTCAAAGAAAAGATCACTAGGCTTGTTATCACTTTTAGAATTACGTTCACCACTTACACTATGTCATAAGGTAGGAGAATGAACACAAACATTTGGTAGATTTATGAGTAATCGTAATGTTTTGATGACTTTTGTACACACCATTTATTTATTTTTGATTTTCGAACATGTGGTATGAAAAGTAAAAAAAGTAAAAAGATTTACGCTACCTATGTTTTGAGAAGTGACATTTAATAATAATAGGTGTTGTGGTGTTTACTAGGTAGTATCGTAATACGAATTACAATTCGGGATATGGATGATTGTTTTTGTGCTGTGTACATGTATCATCTAGTAACTGCCCTGAGGGTTGCTTAATTAACAGGGCAATGTGGTATTCGACCACGACTATCCACTTAACTTAACTATATTTATATTTACCTGAGTTAGGTACAAATTATCTATTTGTTAGATGATACACAATTGAATTAGTAGTTGATAGGTAAGAATTTCAGATAGGAATAAATAAATAAATAAATCGTCGTGGTCGGGGTTTAGTTTTCAAGCTTAAATTGAAAAATTGTTTAGTGTTTTATGTTTGTGAGAAAGTGTGTAGAGCCGGTGTACTAATTATTAAGCTTTAGGTTTTATTTTGCTTTAATTATCATTTAGGTTTCGTAGATTCAAGCGGCTTAGCGTCCATTTGTTCGGTGTTGGTACCCGCCATGTGTATTTTGTATTAGCCAGTACGCGCAACCGGCGTTGGCGCTATCACGAGAGCATGGAGCTCGGAAAAACGCACTACCGATATTTTTTATAGATATATATAGATATAGATACATTTTTGACATTTTGACTAGCCTAAAGTCGTTTAAGATGTTTGCGGGACGTGGCCATTTGCTAACATATCTATGTATTTATGTTAAACTTTGCGATCACCATGAATAAATAAAAAGAATATATATATATATTATTATTATTATTATATATATATATTTTACTCCTACTCACAAAAATAACAATATTGACATATTGAAAAACTAATTACCTACATAAATAACTTTCGAATGAAATCTATACAGAAGACAACAGAACAGAAGAACACAAGAACAGAAGACACACACAGAACACGCACAACAACACACAGACGGACACACACGGACTGCAGAAGTTAAGTACATACCTAAATAATATTAAACATGAAATGTTACATCCTAGAAATCTTTGATTTACACATATGCGTACTATAAATGAAACTTTACGTCGCTAGGAGGTAAGCTGTAAACGCAGGATAGTTACAATTGTATACAGTTTTATACATTTAATCACTTTTTATTCACGTTCGTTTGTCGCGTTATTCGTGGCGAGTCTGATTGCCCGGAACTTGTAGCGAAGCTAGTGGGATTTTTTGTTCCTCTCATGCCCAAATACCAACACCGACTGCGAACTCACAAATTGTCGGTCGTACCTTCAGGACGCACAGTTTCGCATTGCAACTCGCCCTTGGTTCGCACGCTGCAATGCTGAATGTGTTATTAGTATCGACACCGGTGTGAGTTATTTGTCGCGAGATGGATGGACGTACATATGTCGTGAATGTTTGTGATTTTGTGAGATCATGGACGAAAGATGAGTTTTTGTACCGTAATATTGTTTTTAAAGTGTAATATTTAAATTTTATTCATATATCTTCTTCTGATTTATACTATCCGTTATGTTTCTTGTCATTTTAGTATTTTATTTTGTGTTTTGTTTTTCTAAATTAATTTTTGCTTTTCGATAATTAATCATAAACCATATATCTGTATTTTAAAAATATCAATCTAAAAGTGTCTGAAACAAAATATTACTAATCTTTTCAAAGAGCAAGTAAAAATGTCGATATGCTGAATACTTCATTATATATTGCTGTCATTCGACTAATTGGTGAGCGTAAACCCGGTGTGAAATCAGCAGGTACCTACTGCAAAGAATTTGCCTGCACACACCCACCGTCTCTGGACAGTTCTAGAGACTGCATATCACAATATATTATTTAAATGAATACAGTCAAAGCGAGTGGATCTAATTATAAATCCGTGCATCATATAGGCTTTAATATAATTTGCTCGAAATCCAAGCATAATTTTGAATCTAGGAATATCTCAAGATCACTAATCACGATTTAATCACGAATTTCGTTTGGTTAAGAGTTTTTAATTTTGTTGCATTTTAGACTATGCTTTTTTTGTGGTATGTACCATGTATGTACCTATAGTTCAAGTTAATATTCTGTACATACGCATATCCTTTCACTTTGAGTTCAATCATTTTTTTAAACTCGAAGTGTAAGTGTTTTAGTTCCTACAATTTCGATATTTACCATTCACTTAGAAAATATTGCAGTTCCAAGTTTGTAAGTTTTTCTGGTGGGATAAAGAGTATTCTATTTTATTATAAACTACTCAAAACTAAATAGGGCCCACCATGTTTTTGGGTATGATTATGATTATGTTGTTAGTGATTATCAGTTTTTGTGGTTGTGTGGTTGTGCATGTTAATGATTAGCAGTGTTTAAAGAATATGTATCTATGTTTAAACTAGGGATTACGAATTTCATAAACATAAACGTCAGCTGCGCAATTTGTTCGTTTTTATCAAATTACTCACAAAAAACATTTTTTACGGTAAACGGCGGAAAATATCGGGATAAATATCGGGATAAATAAAGTTTGTTTATCACCAATTTCTCGTCACTTTTTGATAAAAAAAATCTGAGTGTTAGTAGCGAGTAAGGCCTCCTTTGCTCCGTCTGCTATCCCTGAGCCTGGTAATGTTTTGTACCGGATTTCGTTCCTTGCAAACTTTTAACGGGTTTATGAGTCCCTGTTGATTGTTCACTTGACTGTAGTTTTCTTTGAGGCTTCTTTATAGATGATCCCATAAATGCTCGATGGGTTTCAGGTCGGATGGCACTAATAGCTGGGCATGGCACAACGGCGATATTGACATCGGACAGTGCGCTTTGCGTAGCACGAACTATTTGAGCGTGAGCAGTATCTAGCATTAAAATGAAGCTAGCGCCCACTCTTTGTAAAATGGGACCACGTGAGGTTGGGTTATATGTTCAGCGTAGCTGGCGATGGTTCCCTCATTCAGAATAACCAGCTCCGCAGCAGCTTGGTAGGCAAAAGCCTACCAAGCTTCCAGCCCACACCATAACACTTGAGCAACCAAAACGATCTGTTCCGTGGATGCATGGTTCTGTAAATCGTATGTTTTGTTTTCTCCATGCATAGTCGTTTATCATCACTCAAAAAACTTAACCTTGCACTCGTCTGTAAAGAGTACAGTACTCCAGTGTCCATGGTCCACTCTAAATGCTCGCGATCGTACCTTAAGCGCGCTGCCCGATGGGTCCTTGTTAGTTTGAGTTGAACTGCACGCACTCTTGAACGGTGACCATATTTGTGGAGTCGATTACGAATGGTTTGATCACTAACTCGCGTAACAGTAGATTGCCGCAGTCGATTCTGTAAGACCCGCGCGGTTACTGTGCGCTCTCGACAGGCCGTAAACCTAATGCACCGGTCTTTCTAGGCAGTTCTGGGCCAAGTTCTTTCTGATTCAGGACTTCTATCCACACTGCCAGTTTCCTGGTAGCATTCCCACACGTTCCGGACTGCTCATCACACCAAGACGTTCTACTACAGATCTCTGAGATTCTCCCTCCTGAAGCATGGCAACCGGCGGTGGTTTCCATGTCCATAGGACGGCGAGAACCAGGCATAGTAATCACGATTAATACCGAAAGCAACCGAAACTGTCAAAGAGGATGACGTTTTACAACAACGTTTACAATCGAGCTTAGAACACAAGTGAAAGAATCTGTGCATTTGATATTTTTTCAATCAATTGCCTTTTTCTATCTACACACTTGAAGTAAACTCTTAAATTCTCGCTTGTAACATATATTTCAATTGAGCTCATTAAGTCCTTTCATTTGATACCCAACACGGCGTATTCAATAAGATTTTTGCTTAAATCTTTGACTTCCCTTATTCTTTCAGCGCATCCAAATTCTTTCCCCTACCATATGGAATAGTACCCCACCACACGTGAAATAGATAGTTGGTTCATTAACCATAACATCTTCATCAGTGTCCCAGCTACATTATAGGTTCGATCATGTTTGTAATCCACAATACAGTACATCTGGTAAGACTGGAAGCCGACCCGAACATAGTTGAGAAAAGGCTAAACTATTGGTTCCAAATAGATAAAAATGACGCGCCGCCGGCATACGTTAAAAGGCACGCCGCACGCCGCCCGCCGTCGGCCGCTGGAGGGACCCGGCGCGCTGCTGTGCAGCAATATTCGCAGACGCGTAATAACGTGTCTGCGAATTTTACTTTGAGTACACGTTTAGGAATATGAACCTTATCCTTTGTGTCTCATTACGTAGCCCAAATATGCAACCTTCCTTACTCTGATAGTATCCCAAAGGTCACGCTTCTTGCCCACACGTCGCAGAATGTCTGGGCTTGTAACCCTCGGAGCCCTACTAACTTTTAGCATTCGTTCATCCACTTTTTTTTTTTGCTGGACATCCTATTTTCAAATGCGTCTATGTTTCCTGAGTTCTGTTTTGATTGTCTAAGACTCGCATCTGTTTAGAAGTATTAGCCAGACATAACAATGAAAATCGAGTACGGAGCGCATCGTGATGAACACGGTTAGTTAGTGCTTTTTCATGCTGTCAACTTCTCAACTCAACTCAACTCTCAACTCGGGCGACTTCAAAGCTGGTTTTTTTGTGACTTTTTCTGTCTAGAGCCCTGATATTCTAATCATAGTGCAGAAGTCAACGGCACAAAATAGAATCAATGCCAACCAAGTTTGTCAGTGTGCAGCATCAAGCCAACTATCTCACTTCAGTCATTTACGCGGTCAACTATGTTCTGTAGCTCTGACACCGATGATGCCATAAGTACTATGTAATCGCCGTAACAAAGGTTATTGATGACGAGTTCTTTAATGAAAACAACTATATGTCCTTCAGAGGGCACCATATTGAATTCAGTGTTACGTCACATAGCTTATAACTACCAAGAGAGGTGTCTTGACGATTACGTAACCATACCTCATGTTAAATTATTATAGGTGACTTAGAAATACGCGTAAACAGAAAAACATAAATAACCTTTCCAAATATAGTCCTCCGTATTCGGGTAATCACAAATATAATAATGCTTTTGAACCATGAACTCGGGAAAAAAATAATTCTGCTTATTCTACAAAATATATAAACTTGGATACCTACCTGATTCACACTTGAGTTAGACTGTAGTGGACGAAGTCCACGAAGATTATAGTTCACTTCTCCCGTTGGGATCAAAGTCACCAAAACACTTTTAGAACCACTTCACTGTACAATTTCAGTTTTGAACCATTTAACCGACATTTTAATCACAAAAATATAAATAAAGGAAATTAACAAAATTCCACTACAAGATCCTACACTATGCTACTTTATTTCGTGTCCGTACCACTAAAACACTTTGAGAACAACTCTACTGAACAAATATAGTTTTAGTCTATTTAGCCGATAGTTTAATTAAAGAAATTGAAAGAAGAAATTAATAAAGTCCACAACAAGATCCTACACTATACTACTTAATATCGTGTCCGTATCACGAAAACACTTTTAGAACAACTCTACTGAATAATTCTAGTTTTAGTATATTCAGCCATTAATTTAAAAAAGAAATAAAAAAGTCCACTAAAAGGTTCTACACTCAGCTAAGTTATTTCGTGTCCATATCACCAAATCACTTTTAGAACAACTTCACTGTACAAATATAGTTTTAAACTATAAGGCCGACAGTTTAATATAATAAATAAAAAAATAAAAAAACTCCACAAGTTTCCACACTGTGCTACTTCACTTTGTGTCCGTAACACTGTCAACAAACACCAAAAAGTTAGCAACTGGTGGAAAAGTACACCAAAATGTCTCAAACAATTAGTCCAAGACGAGAAAAAAAAGTTTTATGAATGAAGAAAATTGGAGGGCTACGTAGAGCGAACCGCAATCCTGGCGCGAAACCGATTCACGAAAACTCTCGTTTCGAATTTTCCGTAACTGAAGTTCCGTGATGGTTGCACATGGCACTGCGATCGTGCTGTTTACGCAACTGAGGCCCGCTCATACGTTGCATCACCTTGACCAAGACGGTACGCGCCTGCGCGATTCGTAACTTTAATCGCTTACAAACTAAAAGTTTAAAAGCTGTATAAAGTTTACAGAAAAACCGGATTGGCTAATTGTTTAATATGGTAAGGTACGTGAAATACATAAAGACGGAAAAACATTATTTGCGTATCAAGACCGCCCCGTGGCTTGGAGAATACGTGAGTCTCCGTTATCATACTGAATATCTAAAGTGACAGCCATGGTAATAGGTAATTTGAGCCGATGGCAGTGATTTGATGTTTGATTGACTTTAATATTGAAGTTCTGTCGTTAGTTTGGTTTGTTTCAACTGGAAAAAGACCCTGACATACATAGTGGGGAAAAATCGCTACAAGCGAATGAGATGTTTAAGATCATCATTAAAAAGGGTAAGACGTACGATAAGGTCACCTTCTTTTGTTACTTGGTACCTCCGTCATTAAATTAATTGTATAGAAAAGAACGGTAGCAGTAGGTATCCCCCTGTGTGCTTTTTTACCAACATGTAGAATTTGGAGAGCCAGAGCTTATAGGTACAGGTAGAGTTATTTGTTATATTTACCGTATTCTTTATTTGTGCATATGTTTTTACATATTTTAACAAAAAAAATAGTAATTATACAAATGATTTGGTATTTATTGTTATAAATGTGGTACAGTCAGGAACACGTAGAGCTAAAAACAGTACATACATATTTTGATCTTGGAACAGGCCCCGCGAGATATGATGCGCAGCACAAATTGGAGCTCAGCTAGAGGCCTGGCTCTACTAGTGATCTCATTAGTTTTTAACTGTGGAAGCATTATAAAATTGTGAGTCTTGGCAACCAAATTCGTATAAAATGTTTTTGGTGGGATATTGTGTTTCTACGATATCGATATGCGAATATGCATCCGCTGTTATTTTATCCGTGTGTGGAAAATTGTAGCTAACTTGGAAGCGAGGTAACTTGTTAGGTTTAAATAATTGTTTTTTCTTATAAAAGACACAGTCACTTACATGAGAAATATGGTTAGCAAGAAGTATTTAACGAAGGGGTTGACTTTCATTTTAATTATAATAATAATTATTTTGTTAGTAACAATGTACTTAAAAAGTAATGTTAGTTTAATAATAATATTGTATGTTGGTACTTCTATAACGCATTCAGAAGTAATTGACTGCTACTGTCGATATTTTCCGACGATGCCGAGCAAGTTTTAATGTATTAAAGGAGCTTACATTTTTAACTATCGACCGTAATTTGTTAAAAAAGTTCCGCTCCTGCATAGGTAAACATTGTTTAGCCGGGGTTCGTTCCTATCTTGGGTAGAACGAAAAAACTGTCTCGACGTGAACTTTGCTTTGTTTTTGTTTCATCCGTACAAAAGATAGGTTAGTATGGAGTGAGTTTTTTTATATTTTTCTGCAAAAGAATGCAAGAGTGGTAAATGTACATTAGTTTTATGTTCTTTAGTTTTATTTCATGGTACACTTTAGAAGCAGGTGTTACGTGGGGATTTTTACTTACTTATTTACCATTTACACTGTAAAAAACATTCGATTTTTTGCAAAAGTGCCGGGGTCACTGTCTCTGCTGAGCATCGAACCGACTGAAATATGTTTACTCCTATTGCACCGGCTTCACATGCACACTGCTACTCTGTGCCCGTAGTCGTGCGCCATAGATTGTGAGATGAGCGCTTTTGTGTGTGATCCTCCTCACCTGATCGAGCCATCCTGCATATATTTGATTAAGAGGTCACAGAGAAACCAATAAATAGTATTGCAACTTAACTTTTTTCGATTCTTTTTTTTTTTTTTTTTTCTTTGTAAGTACTTTATATTATTAAAAAAGATAGCGTGGATTTTTAGAAGAAAACCAAGATTTGTATAGAGATGACGTTTATTTTATTTAGTTACTTGTGCACCTCCAAGCCGTATTACTGTGGATACTTCTCCCATGCTTTTAAGATTGCAGTTTCAACTCCTGAAAAGTTTCTGGAGCTGGTTGGTTAGCTCGAACACGCCTCTTCAGCTCATCTCGTAAGTGCTCTATTGGATTCATATAAGGGCTTCTTACTGGTGATTCCATTACTGCGATATTATGTAATGCAGGTATTCTCGAACATTTCGTGCAGCTTGCGAGCTTACGTTCATTGATAAAAAATAAATCCTGGCTCACTCAACACATCACATGACCCTGAGGCATTGAATTGAAATTGAGTGTATCGCTTACTAGTTAGCGGTGGCAATCGCGGTACCTCATAACCTTTTACCAGCTGGTGCGGTGTCTGTTTTTATATGGTTTCAGGATTTAGACAATAAATGCAGATTTTTTAAATGCCTGAGTGTAATTTATTGTTGGTAGTTAGGGAGGATTTTCACAAGACTTGACAGCCTGACTATTATAACTAAGAAATAGTGACAACACATAAATGAAAACAACCGCAAGGGTCGATCGAAGGTTAAGCTGCACTTGCCGCAGTCAGTCTGACGGCTGCTGCGCTGCGTACCGTGGGTTCGATTCCCGCATGTAAAAAATATTTGCATGGCCTACAGGTAGTTGTAACGAGTCTGGCGGTTTGTGTATGTGAGTTTAAACGTTTGTAAAGGCACCCACGATACAGGAAAAAATCCTAGTAAGGGGCAATGTTCTTATAAAAAAAGGGAAAAAAAAAGTCTTTGGATGGGTGACCGCTCATTACAGATCGAGACTCCATTGTGCCTCAGAAACAACGATAAACCGTTGATCTTTGACAGTCGTTACGGGTAGTCAGAAGGCCAAAAGTCTGACAACCAGTCTTGGGTTGTGGAGGTCAGATAGTCGCGCATTTTAATAGGCAGGACCTCGACCCCAAGTTAGTTGGGTAAAATGCTAGGCAGATGATGATGATGACTTTAAATTAGTGACAACGCAATTTTGGAAAGTAGGACAGTTGATACGAGATTGTACACAGTTACAAAGTTACATTTCCATCCCTATTATATTAGAGAAAGATGATGATTTGGTAGGCTGATGTTATACAACCTCAATGCCAATTTTCCCATTATTGGAAATTCCGCTTAACTTCATTCTTCGGTGGACTTTCCTACGTCCGTCACTGCCAAACAGCACAATCTAGGTTTCATGCGTAAAAAAAACCTGGCTTCATTTACGCGAAATCCAATGCAAATAAATAAATAAATAAATAATAACAATCCACACAGCATCATCTAGCCCCAAGCTAAGCAGAGCTTGTGTTATGGGTACTAGATGATTGATATAATTAATACATTACATTACATAAATATATATTTTTAATTAAACATATCAAAAACCCAGAACACCCGGAACATAACATTTGTCCCAAGGCGGGAATCTAACCCGCAACCTCCTGCGTCGCAGGCGGACCATCGCGCGTCGCTCGCCGCGCCACATTGGTCGTCAATGCAAATTTTCGCTTGCAAACCGTAGGCGCGCTGTTCTGTTAGCTCGTATCAGTTGGGGACCATTGGCTGGCTTTTGAGTTCCAGGCCACGCTCTTCGAGTCTCCCAACAGTTTGTGCGCAGACAGTCAGTCTATGAAAGTCTCGTAACTGTTGTTGGACCGTTACTGAAGGCAGCTAAGGATTACTCAGGCTGGTGGTAAAGATGAACCAATCTTGTGCCTGGTTTATTGATCCTCCTGGACGGCGCACAAAGCCGCCGCCAGTGTACTGGTATCGATGGTTAATTCTTTGAACGACATAATGAGTTACTTGAAGTTGTGAGCTTACGTTTCGCCGATTAAGGTCAGACTAGTTCAGTCAGGTGCAGTACCTATACCACCCTGTCGTTTCGGGTGACACAGGTGCTCTCGGGGCATGGTTGCTTCGGGAAGTACCTGTGTCGCATAAACAGGGAGCCGGACGCCCGGTGTCACCACTGCGTCGACTGCCGGGAGGACACGGCGTGGCATACGCTGGCAGAGTGTGCCGCTTGGGAGGAGCCGCGCCGTGCCCTCGTTGCGGAACTAGGCAGGGACCTGTCGCTGCCGGCCGTCGTGTCATCGATGGTTGGCAGCGAGGAGGCCTGGAACGCGGTGGTGTCCTTCTGCGAGATGGTTATCTCGCGGAAGGAGGCTGCGGAACGGGAAAGGGAGATATCTTCCTCCAACCCGGCCCGCAGCAGACGCACCGGGCGTCGGCGGAGGGCGGACAACGCTCTCTTGGGACGGACTTGGGGACGTCTGTCGCCCCCCACACATGAGGACCCGAGGTGGCAGCGCGTAGTGTTCCACGCGCGCCCCTCTTAGACGTCGCAGGGGGGAGTCAGACACCTCACTCCCCCCCTCGACCTGAGGAGGCCTGCATAGGCGGGCCGGCACCTAGCTGGGGGTTGCGGAAGGATCGTACGTTCCCGCGACCCCCGGCGTAGGTGTGAGACGGAACACCGGGGTGGTTTTTAGTCAGTAGGAGTCTGACAGACCCCTTCGCTCCCCCAGAGCGAAGAACATCCATGAGGATTTTCCAACCCGCACCAAAAAAAAAAAAAAAAGGTGCAGTACCTATCCGGGTCTTGAACGTCAGAATGGTTAAAAAAAGAAAAACAATTTCATTCCTTTTAAGAGCGTTCCGTAACTCAAAAGGTAAAAAAGGAACCCTTATAAGATCATTCTCTTCTCCGTCTGTCTGTCTATCTGTCTGTCTGTCCGTTTGACCGATTTTCTCAGGAACGGTTGGACCTAGCAAGTTGATATTTCCAGATACTGAAGTCTATAATCCCTATTAGGTGTATAAAAATCAAGGTGTTGAGTCAACACGATAAGAAGATATGGGCAAATTTAGATTTTCGCGAAAACTTGTTAGAATCAAAATTTCCTTAATTTTCAACATTTTTTTATTTTTCTGAATCTTTCCTTTGCTTTTGCTGTAAGACCTTGCTTTTATCCAAATTGACAGTTTTAGGTCAACCGGAAGGTATAGGTTTTGGGTCAAGCCATATGGTACGTAGTTCCTGTTGACCTAGAATTACGAAATTTGGCAAAAAGCAACGGAGATTTTTTTTTATAATTAAATATAATAATGGGTAATTCAATTCGACTCGCACTTGACCGGCTGTTTTTCTCTGACCTATCATTATTTTGATGCATGTTTATTTAGCCCTATAAAGATGCACTATGGCTCGATTTAGGAATACGAGAGTATATTTATATGTATATTATCGTTGTGGCGTGGCGGGCGAAGGTCCGCCTGAGACGCAAGAGGTTGCGGGTTCGATTCCCGCCTTGGGACAAATGTTTGTACGATCTACAAATATTTGTACCGGGTGTATGTAATGTATTGTATTAGGGATCCCTTCTTTTCGCATAATGTTTTTTGTCCTAATATACTTCGGCATAACGATTTTGGCACAATTTGTTTTGGCATAATAATACTTTGGCATAATTTTTTTAGGCATACATTTTATGTTGGCATAATCATGTTAAAGACTAATTTGTTTTGGCATAAATTTGATTAGCATAACATTAGTAGGCCTAATGACTATTAGCATAACGTTAGTAGGCCTAAAGACTTTTAGCATAACGTTAGTAGGCCTAATTTAAATTAATATGCTGTGCAACAAAAGTTAGTCACAGAACCGAATTGCTGCAAAACCGACTTCACGTAGTCTTGTTTGTCCTACCCCTAGAGTGTTATTTAAAATCGCGTAGGCGCGTAGGGCGAGGCGGCCCGCGGGCAGAGGAGCAGGCGGCTGAGGCTGGCCGGCGGTGCCGGCCAACAAGCCGAAGCTGCGGTGGTGAGCGAAAGCCGTCTGCGACGATTAGCACGCGTGGGGCCGCCGGAGGGCCGCAGCGCCGGAGCCGTCACAGAAACCCTGCCTGCTGCATGCTGCATGCTGCTTGCTTGCTTGCTTGCATGTTGCATGCTTGCCTGCATGCTGCATGCTTGCTTGCATACTGCATGCTTGCTTGCATGCTGCATGCTTGCTTGCAAGCAAGCATGCAAGCAAAATATATTTTAATATTATTTTATAATTTAATATTATTTTAGCAAAATATGTTTTAATATTTTTATGCGTTATTTATGCTTAACTTTTATGCTTTAGGATATTATGCTTAAAAAAGTTATGCTTTAGAACTTTATGCTTAAGAAAGTTATGCTTTAGAACTTTATGCTTAATAAGTTTATGCTTTAAAATATTATGCCTAATCATTATTATGGTTACAGACATAATGCTTAAAAAAATTATGCATGAGCTGTTATGCGTAATTATATTATGCGAAAAAATAATTATGCCAAACAACATTATGCTAAGTTATATTAGGTCTTAAAATTTTATGCTAATGGATAGGGAACCATTGTATTAAGTATATCAGTCATCTAGTACCCATAACACAAGCTCTGCTTAGCTTGGGGCTAGATGATGCTGTGTGGCTTGTCCAGCATTATTTCTTTATTATTTATTTTTTTATTCAAATGATGTGCTAAAAATTTTCAATTTGTGTTCTTATTATTAATGTGTTCAGTTTTTTATTATTTTATATTACCTCCAAATGAGTGCCTCTTCTCTACTCTCTCAAAATGGGAAAACACGGGTCAAAAACAGAAATTCGGCACAAATTTATCACAAATATCTGCTACAAATTATGTTGAAAATAATTGTGTTGAAAACCGTCGTTCGAAACATTGACGTTGCATCAAAATTTACTACCGGCTATTTTAATTATTACGGGTGAATTTCACCAATCAAACTGAAAGCAATTAGCACGTCTAAACCGCATCCAAGAGCTCAAGCGTTCAGTGTCGTCTCTGTGGAGGAACATTGACACAGACAGATGTTGAACGCAGTTTAGGTAGGCCCAACGTAAATTTCGATTTCATGGCGGATTCAATTTGAGATGAAATGTTCACTAGAGAGATTTCATCTTTGCGATTGACCGTAACTAACTAAAAATTAACATAAAACGTAATTAAAAAATCGATTAATGCCATAAAAACACGTGTTTAATCTTTGGGTGCGTCACCATTTCCCGAAGTTCACTTGACCGAACAAAGTTTGCTCGAATGATCTTTTGATCGAAAGAACGATTGCCCGATGAAAACTCTTCGTCGAAACGTCCCGAGTAGCTTGGGCAGCTAGCACTCGGTTACACTAAATCCCGAGTGAGTCCTGAGTAATCCTTTCACCATGACGAAGTGATACCGAAACGCTTCTTGTCAAACCTAAACCCAACGGCTTTTGTGAAAAATACTTAAGGAAAGGCAACCTACCATGCATAAGGGGATCTTCGGCCGTAAACCTGCACTTTTGAAGGTTGAATGAATGCAACTGATGATTGTGCTATTAACGTGGTCACCTACTGTGTTAAAACAAATTATTTACAAAGCTCGTCTATTTTCAAAAGAAGATCTTGTTTATTTTTTTCCAAAATCGCTTTCAACAGTATGTAGGATTTGTATGGAGATTATTCGAAAGACAATGTATAGAGATCTGAGTTAGCATGAGTTATTCAAAGTAACCTTACCAGAGAGTAAAAGTAACCACAATTCACATATTAAGGCATCTTACACACTGCGACCCCGCGATCTCGCTTTTAGTTATACCACTCACTGCATGGAATCGCCGCCGCCGGCTGAGACAAAAGCGCCATTACTATTGTTGCAACAAATATTCAGCTGTTATTCAGTATTCGGCCTTTCTTGATGCGTCAATGCTGTTCGGCCGAGTACCGAAAAGCTGGGTACTAGTCAGCCGAATACTGGTTTAATAAAATGTTTTGTGGTAGTCAGACACATGGTAAAATAAAAAATATAATTAATATTATAATAATGTAACTTTCTAGTAATTATAAAAGTAATCACATGTACATATTCAACTACCTTATTATAAAAAAATACAAAAACGATAAAGTAAAAGGCGATGCACTTGAATATTCCAAATCAAAATTTTGAAAAATTATGTATATATGTACTGTCGTCATCTTCGAAGTATGCCCTTGTCCTGTTAGGCGATTTGTTTTTAGAGGCTTATTGATTATTATTTGTTCGACCTAACCTTACCTTAAGTGGCAAATCATTATTTTATCAAAACACTCTTAATTTGCATAAGAAGTGTGTGGTATTTTTAAGAAGATTTTCAATGGATACCGAAGCTTAGGGTACTTACTTATATGTCGTATGAGCATGCCGGTTCAGGGCAGGATCTTTGCCGTCGAAATTTCATAAGGGCGTAATGGGTAACGAGCAAGAACGTTACTCTAAGGGAAACAAAGTTAGTACTTACCCGTTATACTTTGAAATCGAACAGTATTAAAATCACACCTTCTACCTTGTTACATGTTTCTGAGAATACAATCATCATGGTCCAACATTGGTTGAGCCGGATTAAGGAAAACCCAGAAAAACCTAATCAGAAACCATCACGAGTCTGTAGAAGCGCGCTGCCGGGCTGCCGGTGAAATCACGTGATGTCGGCTGCGCGCTTGCGATTCATTTCTTATATATCACAATTACAATTCAAAATTGTTCATAAAAAGGTGTTTTTGTAATCTGGGAATAATTGGCCAAAATTAATAATATTTTTTTTGTTGTTAAACAATAAGTACATCTTTGTTATGCTAAGCCGGTTGCAATATTTCACCCACCATCTTGCCACCATATTTTATAAATACGGTTTATATTTCGCAGGTGTACGGACAATTATCAGAAGAGGCTGCTGAGCGGGAAACAAACATTTCCGATCTTTCAGACTCGATATTCCAAGACTTACGAGACAACACACAAAAAAGGTCTGCTTAAGGCTTTTCTTAACTTCGGATCATTTTCTGAGCTGTGGGCTAAAACGGCAGAAGCTGAGAAACAGCCAGTTTTTTTTAACAGAATAATTTTTTTGCATTATTTGTAGCACCTCAAAACATCAGAGAACTGAGACGGACAGTTTGTAATTTTATTTCATGCTTGTGTTTGAAAATAAATGTTTAGAATTTGATAAACCTGGAGTCTTTTTTTTCTGAGAATGTTTCTTAAAAACATACAATATAGTAAAAAAACATCATTTTTAATCAACTCCAGTTAAAAAATTGTAAGAAACAATGTTGACCGGATTTTGAGGGGTGTGCGACGTAAGTAGGTAGTATTTGAACCAATGAGCGAGAAGCAATCAGTCAATACAACACATCTTCATATTCGTCTATTTGGCCGGGAAGCACAGAATATTCAGCATTGAACGGTAGTCTGAGTACAGTAGGCCAATTCCCGTATAAGCGTTCAAAATCTAGTCGCAGTCTTGTCTCAGCGACAATCAATGTCAAAACATCTCCTGCGGGGCGGCTCAGCCAGAGCTCAGCCGCTTATGCAGTTAGAAAGATAATACAGGTAACAGATGTTCAAACCGCTTTTGGTATATTTTAACTATGTACTTCCACAGCATAATTTCGTATGGCATTTTACTGTGGGGTCAACTTTGAATCCATTTTTATTTTACAAACTAGCTGTGCTCTCGACTTTGTCCTCGTGGAATGTAACCAAACGGATTTTCATTTTTTTGCGCGGAAGCCTAATTCTTTTTCTAAAATAAGAATTAACATTAGCATCATCTTCATTATCTGCCTAGTCTTTTCCCAACTTTATTGGGGTTGACTTCCAGTCTAACCTGATTCAGCTGAATACAAGTATTTTACATGGAGCGACTGCCTATTTGAGCTCCACAAGATACCCCTTGGTAAGACTGGTTGTCAGACTTTCGGACTTCTGACTACCCTTCACGACTGTTAAAGATCTAAAAATGACAGCCGGGACCAACGGCTTTCTGAAACACGGGGAAGTCTCGATATAGCTCAACCTTCAATCAACCCGTCCGGCTCTTATTATTTAGCCACGAGCTCCTCTTTGTCTTGTCAGAATAAAATACCTGGTGACATATTCAAACTGAATGAAGGATAATTTAAAACATTTTTCAAAGCATACTTTGTAAACAAGCATATTATGAGTTAGAATATCTAAATCCGGATAAGAATACTGCAATCTAGAGTTTAGGCAAAGTAATCTGATTACACAAAATATTCTTGTTTCTTTTTTATTAGTATGAAATTAATTCTAGAATGATTATTGTAACTCACACGCTTTTGTATTGTTTATTTTATTTTTTATTATAACATCTGATAAAGCATGGATAAAGAGGTCCGAACTAGATTTGAATGCTGTCAGTCTGGCGGAGCGTCGACGCGATGGTCTGTGCGGCCATGTTGAACGAGGGATCATTCCAGAAACGTCAACGGCGAGCGCCCCACACATTCGATGAATCGCTTTTGTTCCAAATATATCAGATTCTGATGATGAATGGCACTTGCCTATACATCTTTTTTATGAGTAATAATCAATGGTGGCAATATTTGTATATATGTGAGCACCATGTATCCATCAACACAATATTGATTATAATTTCTGCATTGCTTAATTGTAATAATGTGTACCAATTTTGGTATAGTGGTTTTTATTCTAGGTACTCGTAGTTGTTGCGAGACACGGAATCTTGGGATACTTTAATCCTAAATAATTTAAGAATGTATAGTTTAAATACCTTTAAGTTTTCATAAAAAGTTTATAGGGGACTATATTTCTTGTCACCAAAGTTTATATTTGTTATCAATTTGTATCACCTAATAAATAGATCTATCGGCACGAAATATTTTCGTTCTCAATTAAACAAAAAGTATTCCCAGGTATGAATTATCAAATTAATGTTAATATAAGTGTAAAATAAGAGATGTATTACCAATAAAATTGCATTAGATGAATTTAAACTTCGTTCTTAAAATAATAGTTTTATTACTTAAATAATATCTGACGACACGGTTGGCGCGGTGGTTGAGCCATCGGCTGCTGCGCCGCGTGTTGTGGGTTCGATCCCCACTCGGAACAAATATTTGTATGACCTACAGGTAGTTGTTCCGAGTCTGGCTGTTTGTGTATGTGAGTTTAAATGTTTGTAAACGCACCCACGATACAGGAGAAATTCCTAGTGTGGGGCAACGTTTTTTAAAAAGAAAAAAAAAAAAAAAAAAGAAAAAAAAAAAAAGCTTTTTGCTCAGAGTGGTAGATCTGTCACCAAATAAATCGATTATCGATCCCTGACTGCGACTCCTTTTTATTTGTTATTTTGTTAGGTTAGGTTATTGATGATCTCTTTAAATTCATTTGCTTAAATACTTATTAGGACAAACCTATTATAATACATACAAAAACATTTATTTGTTACTAGATCCCATATCTCCATGATTTTAGGTGATTTATAGTGGAATTGATTTTATAATGTTTGGTGACTACATTTTGGTGACAAATCTACTATTTTGCGGACAAACCCTATTATTTAAGAAACACAAAAGTAATTAAATGTGCGATAGCTTAAATGATGCCCTAGTTTATAAACAGATTGTTTTTTTTTTTTATTCTACTAGTATTTTCAAAATTTAAGAAAGAGAGAAATTTCCCGCCAAATTTGACGACGGAACGACAACTTTACGAACATTAGCAAAGAACATGGGACTTCATACCGTAGCAAGACATTGACAATTTAATTTTAAGTATGAAAAATCGATATCGATGTGTAATTAATTAATGTAAGAGGTGGTAATACTGATCTCGTAATTATTAGATTATATAAGATTTTTCTATTTTTGTTAAATTTAATAGTTTTATAAGAAGAAATGAAGTTTCTTTATTATACTAAATTCTACGGCGATTAAAAATAAAACATTTTTTTTTTTTAAACTCGAAATATTTTTTATTACAGACTTTAAAATAACCCATTATTCCTCCATCTACTAAATCGGAAAATTCTTCATAGATTTATAGACATTTGATGAAATATAAATTATCCCTGGATTCTGTTGATTTGTGTATGTTAGCTTCGATTTATATTCTGTAGGTTATAAAATAATTTACTTTAATTGAAACAATTCCTTTATTACATTATATATTTAATATAGTAAAGGAATTGTTTGGAATTTATTTAAAGGGATCAAAACAATCGCCAACAATAGGGATGTGTCCTAGGTAAAAATATACTTATTAAGTCAATTTCGTCCGTCAGTGGTAAGAGTACCATTAAATATTGGACACGTATTTTTTGCTTATTCAAATCAATAAAAAGTGGAAATGATATAGCATATCAAAGTTCAGGAGGGGCTTGTGACATCACTGTTAAGTTAAAAGTGTAGCACTGTAGATTTGTACAGTTGTATACCTACCTACAACGCTACAATCCCAGTAATAAGTGAGATGCCTCATATCGATTATTACTTCGGATATTTTTTGTTTCATTACGAAATTTGATACGAAATACTTCGTTAAAACTGCAGCGCCCAATTTCGCATTCGGGATATTGAGATCGCAAATGCAAAATTTCACCTTATTAAGAAAATAAGAAACAGTGTATGCGACATAAATCTGTCTTGCGTACCGTACCGTAACATATTAGGTATTTCATCTTCTTTCCTTTCAAAATATCATTTTTGTATCTAACAATGTTATGGATAACAAGATTTGACTGAATTAGGTAATGTTTAGCTCTAAGGCGAAAACATGCAGGTTATTAGACTAGACAACAAGTTTTATTTGTTTTATTTGCTTATACTATCATTACAGGGTTTACCCTAATGAGACAGTCAAGAACTTACACTCATTAAACTATAAGCTTATAATAATGAAATTAGACACAAAAAATATTAAAATAGTATTAAATTATAACATAAAAACATAGCATAATATAACATAATTACTTAAAGCATATCATAATTACTCTACATAATTTACTTACATTTTATCTAATACCTTTAAATGAGCAATTCTTTGTAAATATGAATGTATATATATAATCTGAATCTCGGAAACGACTCCAGCGATTTTCACGAAATTTAGTAAGCAGGGTTTCGGGGGCGATAAAAAGATCTAGCTAGGTTTTATTTTTAGATAACGTCTTTTTATCCGAGCATAGGTTGGTCAACCAGGTACTAATAATTAAGTTTTATTTTGCTTGTATCATAATATACTCGTAAATAGCAATACCCTTGCTAATTCACTCCAACTACATGTAAACACATCAATCCGAGTTTGAGGTCGTTGATGGTATGAAAAGCTCTGTTGTGAGGTGCCCTGGCGAGCAGGTCAGCTTAGTTCTGTTTAGTAGCGGACGGCGCCGGCTACACACGTAGCGGACCGGTACACGCAGACTCAACCGTTGTGCTCAGATGAGAGGAACGCGGTAAGCTAATACTGTTAATTTTACGGACGCCGAGGCCACCAAAACGGATGGCTTGCATCCACGCTCGGTCGTACAAGGCCACTTTCAAAATGGATGTTCATGAAGTGCAAATAATTTCGTCAATTTTTTCCAAGAGGTGTGGCTGCTTCCATGGAGGGTAAGAGCGTAGAACATACATAAATTAAAAAAAAAGGGTAAATGCTGAATGTAAATTAATTTTGGAAAGGCTGTCCGAAATATCGTTGAAATATACATATGTCTTCAATATATACTTCTGGACACATCTATTGGCCCACCTTGTATTTTCAGTTTCGTTTGGTCCTAGCTTAAATTTTATATTAGGTCGAGCAAAAAGTTTTAATGCAGTTTTGAACCTGGCACATTCACAATTTCATTCAATAGTCTTTTTTTGAATTTCGAACACAGAATTTGAAGAAACAAAAGACAATTTGGAGCCTGTTTGTTGATATCAAACAATCGAATACTAAGAAAACTTGGTTTTATTGGTTTACTTGGATTTAATTCTTGAAAAAGTGATTGATATCTTTGGTTTTGCAACAAACATTACTTATTCTTAACATTAAGGTGAGGTTCTATCAATAATCTATGGATACTTCACCTGAAGTCGCCGCCCAAGCTGTGGCACTTATTCAGGCCGGACACAGCCAAAGAAACGTGAGTGCTCAACTTAATTTAAGTCGATCTGCGGTCCGAAATGTTTATCGGAGGTACCTAGAGACTGGCGGCTTTGTTCGTCGCCAAGGAAGGCCACGATCTCGGGTCACAACTGAAAGGCAGGATCGATTCATCGTGACGACCAGCTTGAGAAATCGTCACCTTACCTCCATTGAGATACAAAACCAACTTCGCGACTTCCACGGAGTATCTGTGAGCGCTCGGACTGTTCGGAGAAGGTTAAAAGAACGCGATATGGTACCACACAAGCCAGCTAATGTGCCCAAACTAACGCGAGCCCACCGAACAGCGCGCCTTCATTTCGCACGCAGTCATTTAAATTGGACACAGCAAGATTGGAGCCGTGTACTCTTTTCTGATGAGTCTAAAATTGTGTTACATGGCAATGATGGAAGGAAGAAGGTCTACCGACGTAAGGGAGAGCGTTTCGCACAATGCTGCTTTGAAGAGAGGGTTGCTTATGGCGGTGGCTCATGGACTGTCTGGGGCGGTATATCCGCGAGCGGCAAAACTCAACTTGAGGTTGTTACAGGACCACGGCTGCCAACATTAAATGCTGAAAGGTACATTCGTGAGTGCTTAGAACCTCACGTGATACCATACGCGGACTATGTGGGCCCAAATTTCCTTTTTATGCATGATAATGCAAGAGCCCATGCGGCCGGCATCGTCAGGGAATATCTTCGGGATGTGAACATCACAGTTATGGACTGGCCAGCCAGAAGCCCAGACATGAACCCCATTGAGCACATGTGGGACGAGCTAAAAAGACGTGTTAGGGCTCGTCAGCCAGTTGCCCAGACGATGCAGGAGTTGAAAACTGCCATAGAAGAGGAATGGGAGATGATCCCTCAAAATTTCATAGAGCGGTTGATAAACTCTATGCCTAATCGTATGAGAGCTGTGGTAGATGCCCATGGAGGCAACACGCGTTATTAAATTAAACCTTTACTTCATAAAACATGTTTTTTATTCAAAAATCAATTGCCTTTAACAAGGCGCATATCCGACTTGTTAGGCGTAGCTCCATGTCGTATGGTATTCTGAATTCAAATTTAAAACAATACGATCGAAAAAGATGGTAAAATGTATCAGGTTTAAAACTGCATCAACAATTTTTGTTCAATCTAGCAATCATATTTCGGTAGGGGCCATCGAAACCTAAACTCTAAGGTGGGCCAATAGATGTGTCCAGAAGTGTATATCTTCTCAAACATATCGGACTAATCAGTAGATTAAGCATCTACTGATTAGTCCGATATTTTTATATAGCATAGAATAAAATAGATATAGCATAGAATATAGCAATTCATAATCCACTTTATAAACCAACGCGGTCTCGTAGCAGTGCGTGTGCCGACTGCGACGGAGGGGACGGCGCCGGCAGCCCCACTTACACCTCGCGAAAGCATGCAGTCTTACTTACTCTTTAAATGAATCCGAATCACTACCGTATTACAATCAGATTCAGTTTCAATTACGATCGTCAGGAAATTGGCACTCATGAACAAGTCGAGATTGATATTAGTATCGACTGCGCGGTCGACTACAGTAACTTAAAATGGGGTGACCATTCAAATCGACACTTTGATTACAGAATTTAAAAATATTGTAAAACTCGTTAAATCATGGCACCATTTGCCTCTTATTACGGCTTTCTTTTATATCTAAATTATATATTAAAAAAAAACTACTGTTATTTACTTCGGATTTGTTTCACTCCTATCCCATCTGCAATGTGACAAAATCATGACGTTCAGATACATGTAAATCGAAAGCAATTGGCCAACATACAGGTTTATCATGTGACTTGCAATGTGTACCAACCATGTCATTGTAATTACTTCATGGCAACGTGTGTAGATAATATAATATTAATTGATGGTCAACAACATAAAGCATTATTATAATATCGTAAAGGTTTTAAGATCATAGTCGATGACAAGAGCAACAGATCGTTATAAATTGATTTCTTTGATTAAGTACATTTACATTCAAGTAAACAGTGAGTAATGTGTTTTACAATGTGAAAAGCAAATATTATTATATAACACAGTCAAACTACATAATACGTACCAAGAATGGGTTGCTACATTATCTGGTCAAGGTTTACTCTTAATAAAAGCCGAAAACAGCAACAGTACAGTGTTGTGGTCTTTGATGTTTTCCCGTAAACGCAACGAAAGCTGGTTTAACTACCGTTCATATTCCCATGAATGTTAATAGCTCATTGTACTTGGTTTCGACACACGTATATAAATACAAATCAATTTTATTTTAAAGAGAAAGTGAGAAAGAAAACACAAACCTTCAAACACAAGTGATCCACGTTCACACAGAAACCAGTGCAGTCACAGCACAGTTGTTGAAGTAACCGCACGTTTATCTGGTTTTAATTCCTCATAAATTTATTATAACCTGTTTTTTCTTTATATTTAATAGGAGGGATTTGTTAGTATTTGGTATTTAAATATAGTTTTGTCGAAGGAATGTGAAATGTTAAAACAAAATGGCGCGTGTCGTGTAGGCATTCCATGTTTAATTTATGAAAAATGTTATGACCGTTCCTTCCTTTGACTTGATATGAAGGTAAACTACAAGAACTGAATGATTTAATATAGGTTAAGAAACCCATGTTGCATTTATTGTTTTTTCTGTAAAAGTGTATTAGCTAAGCAAATGCGAAATTTAAATTGTTTAAAAGTACATTTAAAGCACCTACCTGTATGTATTATCTGTGTGATCATCACGTGTCAACATAAACACTCTGCGAGACACGAAACGTGATACATTATAAAGCTTATAACAATTACATTTATTTGAATCCTTGCGTTTAGTGCTCAACATAGTCTTAAAAGATACCTGCACGCGTAGCATGATCACTCTATGATCTATTTATTCTACCAAGAATACACAAAGTTCTTTCCTTCCGACTTGACATCTCTTCTATCCCAGCACGGGGTGCCCCATAGACTGTAAAGAATATGAATCTGCTCTGGCGGTCAAAAGTTTAAGACTGAAGAAATCTTTCAACAATCTGTTGTTTACTCTTCCGTCGACAATACCCGTTTCGATGGTGGTCATGCTACGCGAGCTGTAGTCTTTATAAATCATTTTCATAGCACATTTGCTTTCACAACAATCAGGCATAAATAGTTCAAATTGTTATTTTATAATTAAGTTTAATTCGTGTAATATAATGATTGCACACCTACGCCCAATGAGTTGAAACTGGTACTCACGGTATCACGTGCCGGGTGTACCTAGCTATAGAAACTTTATATTCTATAATCTTTAGATTGGCCCGATTTATAGGACTCATGTTCTTCAAACGTTTATCGTGTTATAAAGATATATTTGTACACAACCTCTCCGAAGCGGTAACAGTGATTGATGTCCAACAAATTAATAATCAAGGTAAGTAACAAGCCAGGCGTTATATACACATCAAGTCATCAGTGACACTGAACGCTATTACTATGCAAAAGTTTAACTTTTTAGGTCGACATTGGTTTATTTTGTATTTTACTTCTAAATCTTTACAAAAGCCTATAATAATTAAAAATGCCCCTTGTTAAGCAATGCCATTTCTTAAGCTCCTCGAAGTGTACCGAGTGTGTGTGTGTGTAGTGTATGCTTGTGAAAGCATTAGACATCCTAGTATTTTATAATAGCCGCTGCAGAAAAAATATAAACTCAGGGCTATGACTAAATATTGTTCATCTCTGTTCGTTATCATCAACATAACTTGGTCTTTAAGGCCCCGTGCCCATAGGGTGCCCACGGGAAAGTATCACTTTGCCTCCGCTGTCAGACCATCCGTCAGTCCGTCCACTCATTGTTTTTTTGGAAAGGGCATCACGCAGTTCATCTTTCAGGGATATCTATTGCTTAACCGAATTTTCTGGAGGGAATTTAATAAAAAATTAAGGCTTTCAGCCAGTGCCTAATAACTTAAAAGCTAAGCGACTATTTGCTAAGGGCACCTCTGCGGAGTACGAGTCTCGGCTCAGGACGTCGCTGGGAGAGAACTGCAAAGAAATGGGATGGATCTAATAGATATATTATTTTAAGGGACTAATTTAAACAACTATTGCCTCAGCGACGCGTGCTAGCTCGAGCAAAGGGTCGGGGGGAGGGCATTGACGGGGTCTATTGCTGTCTTGGAGGAGAGCCTCATCACCCTGATGACCCTATCACTCTTGATAGGGTCATCAGGCTCTATCAGTGTATGTCTGGGTCTACGAACTTTACTAATTCACTAGGAAGTGTATCGGGCAGCCTATGCCACTAAGGGGTTATGGTGTTTGATAGAACCGTCCATGAAGCACTGGGTGAGGCTTCATGATCTGTTGTATCGTGGGGATTTTGAGATCTGCATGTAGAGTGTCATTTTGGACATAGAAGAGGGCTCCCATAACTTTACGAAGGAAACGGTTTTGGACGGTCTGTTATCTGTGCATGTGATGCGGCTTGTGCGAATACCTCGCAATACGCATACGTCATGATAAGACGGATAACCGAGTGATAGGGGCGTATCTTGCACCTGAGTGATAACTTGCTTTTCTTGGTTGCCATACATCGCACCGCCCTAATGTACTCAGCGAAGGTGAGGTGGTGATCTAACCAAATAAACATTGATTTCAATAAAGAAATCTAAACAATCCGATGTTTCTTTAAGCAGCGGTCAAGCCAACAACAGTTACTGTGTTTCTTGGTCAAGAGTTTTCACCGGCTGATGGACTGTTGAAGAGGTAAGGTTTATTAATATATGATGTTTAATTGTTCAGTAAAGCTGACGAACGACTCGAAAATAGTGTAAAAAGATCTTAAGTGTTCTTTTTAAACAGTCGCCTCGTGTACTCGTAGTTGCTGCTCTACGTACGCACTTCGTAACAACAAATCAAATCCGGATATCCTTTGCAGAAGTCAATAGCGGATAAGATATGCAATTTAGGCAATTCTTAAGTTACAACTGCAGGAATAGAATCGGTTATTTCATTTTACTTTTTGAATGAATTTATATATACTTAATTAAAAAACAACTACAACCTGCATTTGCTACAGTACACCAAATCAAAAAGCAATACGTTAATATAGTATGTATAACACATAAAGTATGTGTTTCATAATAGATGCGCGAGAGAGACTCGACACCGTTGCACTGAATAGATATTATCAGAAGGAAATTATTATAGTTTGATTTGTCTCGACTTGGCCGTAATGCTATTGGGTGGCGGAAGTAGGCGTGAGATTTTTTTCTGGGATCTTAGTCCTATTCGTCATGACCTTTGCAGTGGGACACGAAATGCTACAACAATAGTTCTTCATAAAGTAATTGATTGAATTTTCAAATAAATGTCTCTACTTCTCCCCGTCGACATGCACGCATGAATACTACACATGCGTAGAGCGGCGATTAAGGGTTGGGAGGACGTGTGTTCATTCATTCATCGAATAAAATCATTATTAATTAAAATTAAACAGTTTATTTCAATAGAAAAAGGAGTCTCAATCGTGCATTTTCAAAATTAGTTATGTAATGTTTGTGATCATTTTCTGGGCTAGTTGAGTTTTCATCCTTACCCACCCGTTGGCAGTAACGTTAGCAGATAAATGTAACTACTTTTTTATTCTGCAATGGATAACAATGGAAGTTATACCAGTTATTAAAAGGTATTTAATATTTACTGCCCAGAAAGCAATTATACACATTCATATATCGAGATACACATTCTGAAAAAAATGATTTGATAGGCGATAGTGGTATACGGTACATTTGTGTAATCATAATGGTTATTATTCAAGTATATCTTGAACTTTTAACAATAAGTACATATCAACCTATTTAGTACTGGGCGATCAAATCATTTTTTATTGAAAGCAAACCTCTTAAGGGGTCATTGTGCTCAGTATTACGATCAACTTTTAATTTAAGACCATCACAGATGTCGCGGAAAAAAATATTGATATGCAGGATACCTATTGCCTATTCTATCTCTCAGTCAACAGGTACAATGCTTAGACTTGGAAAGTATTTACAATGAGACTCGTTCCCAAGTAAACAATGCTGTTGAGGGCATGAAGAGAGGCATCATTAATAAAATAAATAATAGATACGAGGAGGTAGGTATTTCGTCATCTGCCTACCTTTGTTGCAAATATGTTGGTGTCGGCTTCCAGTCTACCCGGATGCAGCTGAATACCAATATTTTACAAGAAGTGACGGCCTACCTGACCTCCACAGCCCAGATACCCGATACTCCTTGTTAAGACTGCTCGTCAAAAATTAACTTATTAAGTAAGTAAATTGCTCGGCTCAAAGCCCTACAAACAAAACTTTGTCATTTAAAAACAATTGAAACAAATTAAATCATACATCGCAATAATCAATCATCAAAATACTAAAACTAAAAAAAACGGAAATTTTCGAAAACGGATCTTATTTTATAAATTGGATGGTGATTGGTGGCGTGATATACGGTGGTACGGTGAAGTTATGCGTATATTTGACATGCATAATGCAAAGATTGAGAAATCATCAGGAATATAAGAAAATAGAGAGAAAGAATTAGAGATTATAAAATGAAACTCAGCTACTTAGGAGACACTCAAATGAAAATAGTTTATAATATACAAAGCTTAATCTTGCCTTTAAAAAATCCAGACTGCAAACAGAACATGTTCTAACTTGCATCCTGGAGTATTATAGCAGTAAGTCAAATACTGATTGAAAAATCAAATCAGCAGTCCGTGCTGTCCCCTTGTGGCGTCTTATTATGCTTCCGTCTGCCGCTGTCCCATGTTTCTTAAAGTCGGCGTAAAATCTTTTATGTTCTCATCTTCACGGTCTTTGCTAGTTTTCTCTCATTTGAGACTCTGAAAAGGACCGTCTCGGGTTAGTTAAAATTCCAAGGGCTCTGAGCTTACAGCACACATTGATGTTTGTTACTTCTTAACGCTTCCAAGAGCACACAAACCGCAGAGACCAAACGACTCAGAGAAAATATATGGTATTTAATTTTTATAAACATCATATTATTGGGCAGTTCCTGAACTAAGTAGCATGATACAGGCACCGTATGTTTTGTACAAGACATTATTTTGCTTTGCGCAGCTTACAAAACACTGAGGAGTGATTTAAACCAAAATTTACAAGGATTGTTAAAGGGTTAAAGAGATACTAAAACTATCAATAACTATTATTACACAAGGACTATGCTGAATTGACTAACTTCTCAAAGGTGAAGCTTGCCATTACTGAGTGTTATTGCGTACACTCATTCAAAGACTGTATTTTCATGCTTCAGAATTAAAATTCCAACTTTAAGATTGGGACCTTCATTGGGTATATTGTTTATTGCATCCGTATTCGTATCGTATAAGGACGATAGGACGATACGGACGATACGATAAGGACTCATATCATCATTTGGTACGTGGTTCAATTTTCGAAACAAAAAAATACAATTTTCTTAATTTTTTTAATCTATAAATATTTTTTTATTTATAACATAATAAATTTAAAAGAAAACGAAAATACCTATGATATTGTAGAACTAATTTTATGTATTTAGAACTAAGTATACTCTAAAGGTTTAGGTAGTTAAAAAAGGGTAAACAAATCGTAAAAAGGGTTTTTTATAGTTGACACTATCTTGTTTAAAAATACGTTCTAACAAAATTAAATTTATTGTCGATCACACGATAGTTTCCTCTTTTATTATAGTTTGTTCAACTTTACCATTTATTCTTAAACTACTGTTAGTAGAAATAACTGCTTGAGCACAATTTTTTAGTTAAATTTATTATAATAATATAATATTTTGTAATCTGTCTTTTGTAAAGAGCCTAAAAAAACAGGTTCCCCAAACCTTTTATAAAATACAACGAATTAGATAACGTTGCTAAATTGAAGAGTACAACTGTGGTGTAGTATGTCAATTGAAGTGTGTAGTATTACGTTTTGTCGGTTAACCAGACGCCTTTGTTGACATGACAGCGCTCTCGACATTTGCGAATTTATGCAAATCGATTTTATTAAATTGTGATATTATTCGCTTGTTTCTTTGTTTTGTTATTGTTTTGTTTTTGTTATTTAGTTATTGTTAGTTTTTGTTATTTATCGTTATTGGTTTTTAAATTCGTATCGTGGAAAAATGAGTGAACCCGAGGCTGGTACTAGTCAGACCAACTTCGTGCACACATTTCCATCACCGAAGAAGAAACGCTTCAAAACCGGACCTCTTTCATCATCTGAGAAACAGACATTGATAAATGTGTTTAAATATGTAGAAGAAACATGGCCCAAAGATTGTTTTACGTCAAAAACAGACATAGTGCAAAAAACTGGTGAAATAATGGGTATGTCTGTACCAACTGTGTATAGGGTTATTAACCAATACAAAACATTGCATAGAGTGGAGTCTCCTCCTCCACCGGCAACGAAACCAAGCAAAATCGACAGTTTTGATGATATGGATTTTGCCGCAGTGAGGAGAAAAGTACATATGTTTTTTTTTGCAAATGAAATCCCAACTATTGAAAAAGTTATGGAAAGTGTAAATAATGATGACAGTCTACCTGATATAAAAAGAGATTTAATGTGTAATTTGATGAAGAAATTAGGCTTTAAATACTCCAAACGCAGTCGCAAGAGTATGCTTATTGACAAACCAGACATTGCAGTATGGCGTGTAAAGTATTTAAATGAGATTGCAAAATATAGAAGAGACGGGAAGAAAATATATTATTTGGATGAAACATGGGTCAATGAAGGTATGATAACAACATTAATATGTTTTTAAAATAAATATTGTACACTGTTACCTTTGTAAATATTTTGTAAACTCATTAATATAGTTTTTTGCAGGACACACCAAATCTTTAACATGGCAAGATACTACAATAACATGCTGTAAAGAGGCTCACAGGCAGGGTTTGTCTACAGGGTTAAAGAATCCCAGCGGGAAAGGAAAACGCCTTATTTTAGGCCACATTGGTAAGAATATTACTTCATAGTCTTATGAGTCAAAGTACATGTGAGATACTCATATTATAAGAGAATATAATTATTAATCAGTTCCTGATTGTTATTTAAAACTATGTTTCAGGTTCATCAAGTGGTTTTGTTGAAGGAGGTGAACTTATATTTCAAGTATCTAAAGGTGATGGTGATTACCACTCAGAAATGGATGCACATAATTTTGAGAAATGGATCACCACAATTTTCAACAAACTGGAAAGAGACTCAATTTTGGTGATGGATAATGCACCCTATTGCAGTAGAAAAAAAGAAAAAGTGCCAACAACTGCATCAAAAAAGGCTGACATTCAGAAGTGGCTAAAAGAAAAAAATATTGCTTTTGAAGAAGCAGAATTAAGAGCACAACTATTAGTAAAAGTTAAAAATGAAAAGCACAAATACCAATCCTATGTTGTGGATGAATTAGCCAAGGAAAATGGCATTACAATATTGCGGCTGCTGCCATATCACTGTGAGCTCAATCCAATTGAGTTAATATGGGCTCAAGTTAAGGGGTTTGTAGCCGAGAAAAATAAAACTTATAAAATGGCTAACCTAAAAATTCTTTTGCCAGAAGCTTTGGCTAATGTAACTGCAGAGAATTGGAAAAACTGTGAGGGCCATGTAATCAAAGAAGAACAGAAAATGTTTAAATTAGACAAAATAAATGTGTCTCTAAATAATATGATTTTAACAATTGAAAAAAAAGTTTTTGCATCTCTGAGTCACGTGGTTTGTTTTGTTTACGCTTTTTTAACTACCTAAACCTTTAGAGTATAGATTGTTGTGAGGTACATAATTTGAAGTAGTCATGAAACTAATGTACTGCAATGTGTAATGTACTACATTTAGTTTAAGACATTATATTCATGAATAATTCTAAAAAGAAGTCCGGGACAGAATATGTCTATCTTTTAAGATTGACTCACTGTAACCTTTTTTATGGTTATCAAATTTGTTCGAAATTAATGCATATTTGCGAATCAGTTTTATCAACATAATGTTAATCCTTGTCTAAATTAATATGTTATTAATTACAATTTCTTTAACTGTCATCAAAATTGTCCTTTACATCACTTGATTTCAAATAATATAATATATTAGGAGATATCATTATTTTAAAATAAATCCGCAACAAACTAGGTACCACTATGTTACGGCGCGGCGTACAAATATGTTTTTAACAGTGTTCTTGTTAACGACACAAAGATTTCTTTTTTGGATGCTCCAGGTAGGTCCGGCAAGACTTTTCGGACATTACAAATTTTGATATTTGCAAAAGTTAGGTCTCAGGTGAAACTCGCTTTGTTGGTAACGTCGCGCGTCGTCAGGTATCGCTGCGACTATTAGCAGGTGGACGCATAGCTCATTCAACTTTGAAACTTAAACTTAAATCAATGTGGGATGAATACACCATGATTCATCGAACTCATGTTGTGGCTCTAGGTGGGACTTTTAGAGATATAATAAAATCATGGGTTGAATCACTGTCATGTTCGGTGGAGATTAATGACAAACGTTACTGGTGATAGTTAGGGGAACTAGATAAGAGCAGACATTGCTTAAAAACTTCCCCGTTATAGAAGTCTATCATACCCTTAAACTATCTGCTAATATGAGAGCACATTTGGGTGGAGGCAGTACACATTTTCCTTCAAAGTCACTTTTACTAGGAGATGGGAAAGTACCTCATTTTGAAAACCAAATTGAAGTTGATCACGTTTTAGGTGAAAAAGTAACGAGCATTGAAGACTTAATATCGAAAGTCTACACAAATATAGTCGAAACAATGAAAAAATTGCCGGCGAGACATTATAATAACTAATATAACATAACCGTTAACTACACATCTGTTGATAATGTAATGGATCAAAAGGAAGCGGTCCAATACCCACAGAGTTTCTTAATTATTTAAACCCGAGTGGATTACCCTCATAATTCCCCAAGTTAAAAATAGGTGACCCAATAATTTTACTTAGAAATCTTCAACCACCAAATTTGTGTAGCGGGAGCAGACTACAAGTTTAATTTCTGAGCAATTATAACGTGATCGTTGCAATAGTTTTGACTGGTCCAGCATTTAGTCAAACAGTGCTTATACCTCGCATCCCAATGATCCCCAGTGATTTACCTTTTAATTTTTAAAGAATTTAATTTCCCGTGAAAGTATCGTTTGAAGTTACAAGTAATAAAGCACAGAGGAAACATTTAAAGACGTAGGAGTCGATTTACGTTAAGACTGCTTTTCTAATCAGGTTGCCAAGAAAACCGGTACGTTCTTCTACCACAAGAAAATAAAACAAAAAATATCATTTTGGCAGAAATCAAGCAGAGGCCAGCTCATGAGACTACCCCAATCTGTATTTTTTTGATAGATTTTCATATTCAATTGGGAAAAAAAGTACATTTTGGGATTGCTTGATGTGGCGTCTGTACTTTAAAATGCCACTTAATTGCTTCTAGTTATATAAATACCTCCATAATGTATTATTACATACCCACATTTTATAACACCCCCGGTACTTATCCTTACCCCTACACTAGCCAGCCAGCGTTCCTTTATTATTTCTTTTCTGGTGACATTTTTACAACTTATTTTAGTTCCTTTTTTTGTTTTTTTTTCCACAAAACGCTGGTGAATCCGCGGTGCACAGCTATGTTGTAACAGTTTTTGATGTAACTCTGACTGTCTGTCACGCGTCTGCCTGTGTAACGCTTTCACGGCTAAACTGCCACATGGATTTTGACGAAATTTAGTATAGAGTAAGCTTAAACTTCAAGGAAGGACATAGTAGTATTATTAACAGCCAGTTATTGAATAAATAGGAAACATAATAGATGTGTGATACGAGCAACATCCACTTGATATTTGCTAAATTATCTAATAATTTAGCTTAGAACAAGAATGTTATTTGTTTATACGAGTCTTTCCATCGAAATCGGCCTTTTCTTCGGAAAAGGCCAAAAGTTTATGTAGAAACTTTTTCTTAAATTTTAATAATTTACTAAAAAGTATTTCGGTCAAAATAGGGACACAAATGTATGATTATAAAGTTCACCACTAGAATTTGCAATTCAATAAAACCATACGATAGTAATGTTATTGTTATGTTGTTATTTTAGAGGATGCGACCTCGAATCTCATATCATCATTTGGTACGTGGTTCAATTTTCGAAACAAAAAAATACAATTTTCTTAATTTACTTAATTTTTTTAAACTATAAATATATTTTTATTTATAACATAACAATTTTAAAAGAAAACGAAAATACCTATGATATTTTAGAACTAATTTTATGTATTTAGAACTAGATTGTTGTGAGGTACATAATTTGAAGTAGTCATGAAACTAATGTACTGCAATGTGTAATGTGCTACATTTAGTTTAAGACATTATATTCATGAAAGTCTCAAGAATTTGATGTTTGTGTAGTTAAGCACGCTTATCTCTGGAATGGTTTGAATGAAAAATATATTTTTGTGTTTTATAGTTTATTAACAAAGAAAGGCTATAAGGCTTCATAAAATTACGCTGCGACCAATAGGAGCAAAGCATTAATGAAAACTGTTGGAAAAACGGGAAAAAACATTCCTATTTGAGAGCTTCCATTTAAGTTACGCAAAAATCATGTAGGGAGAAATTGTTTTTTTTTAAATAATTCTAAAAAGAAGTCCGGGACAGAATATGTCTATCTTTTAAGATTGACTCACTGTAACCTTTTTTATGGTTATCAAATTTGTTCGAAATTAATACATATTTGCGAATCAGTTTTATCAATATAATGTTAATCCTTGTGTAAATTAATATGTTATTAATTACACACTTTATTAACACACAATTACAATTTATTTAACTGTCATCAAAATTGTCCTTCACATCACTTGATTTCAAACAATATATTAGGAGATATCATAATTTTAAAATAACTCCGCAACAAAATAGGTACCACTATGTTACGGCGCGGCGTACGAATATATTTTTAACAGTGTTCTTGTCAACGACGCAAAGATTTTTTTTTGGATGCTCCAGGTAGGTTCGGCAAGACTTTCCAGACATTACAAATTTTGATATTTGCAAAAGTTGGGTCTCAGATGAAACTCGCTTTGGTGGTAGCGTCGTCAGGTATCGCTCCGGCTCTATTAGCAGGTAACATAGACTAGCAAAACATTCGAGGCACTGCCTGTCTCGGATCCGTCCTTTTCCATGGTTGATGAGGAACTTTAAATCCTGTTCCTCATACCCCCAAAATTGCACAGATAATCTTCGAGATAGCCCCCTGTATACTCGGCCGGACGACTGTGGTCGCGATATCCGCGGCACTGCAGCTTCCCATTCGTAGATGTGAGACCTGCAGAATACAAGACAATCAAATACAAATTGAAGTTTATATTCAACTGAACCATCGCTGAACCACGTTTGCTTGTCAACGTACCCAATGTTGTCTGCCCTACTTGTACACGAATGAGAAGCAAAATGTCGGGATAGCGCCACGTCACCCATCCTTCTCCAAGAGCTGGCAGGGGGAAAACTGCAATTTCTGTTGTGACATCCATAAAGCATATAATATAAGGCAATAGAATTGATCCTCTTTAAAAGTTCTAATAAAAAGTTAAATATGGAAAGTTAAAAAGGTAAGTAGCCTTTTTTATGGTAATCAAATTTGTTCTAAATGAATGCATTATTTGCGAAGGAGTTCTATCAACATAATAATAATCCTTATGCAAAACTAAAGATGATAAATAAATACAATTATTTAATTGTGATCATAGTTGTCCTTGATATCAACGACTCGACACGGTTGGCGCAGTGGCTGAGCGATTGGCTTGTTCGATTCCCGCACGGAGGAAATATTTGTATGGCCTACAGGGAGTTGTTCCGGGTCTGGCTGTTTGTGTTTGTGAGTTTAAATGTTTGTAAACGCACCCACAATACAGTAGATATTCCTAGTTTGGAGCAACTATTTTTTCTTTTTAAACAACCTATTTTAAAAACATAAATACACGTTAACGTTAAAGTGGCCAACAGAACTTCATGACTCTTAGATCTCTTCAGTCATCTGTAGTTGGTGACTGCTTGTAAGATTATCATCATACATTTTGTTAGAAAAAAACAAGGGCAACAATTAATAGAAATCGTGTTCGCAAAAAAAAAATCAGTCGACTTCAAAACACCACTAAATGAAAATTTTATTAACTATTATTTCAAAAATCGGTGGCTGTGCTTGTTTCTTTTGAAACTCGTGCAGTGTTAGCACTGACTGGCACAACTCGAAATGAGTCGAAATTTTGTTAAGTGTGCGTGCGACGACGCATAGATAATACGGCGCACACATACAAGCCACGCGCAGTGCGTTTGTATGAAGATAACTTACTTGCTCGCTCTTTATACTATGGTAGTGTAACTCGGCCGCATGATAGAAATAAATGCCTACAGCCGCGCGGTACGTAAACATGCGTTAGGGCTGCCCGTCTCTAGCATTGTAATAACATTTGCCTACTTTCTGTTTCTATTCAGTTTTGTGATTGTAAATATCCTTTTTATATAAATAAATGAAATACTTTGTATATTGAATAGGAAGTGTTCAATAAAAATGCGTGTTGTTTTGTGATTGGTAGATTTAATTAAAAAAACATGTTTTTGTTTGAAAAACAAATCGGGCTTATAAATTTGCGACCGAAAAATATTAGTATTATTCATACACACAGATAATAAACAAATATAATTAATAATAAAATACCACGTCTTTACTTTGAATTATGCAAACTAACAAAACACACATGCACCGAAGTTTTAACACAAGCGTAAGTAGGTAGGTACCTATCGTATCATGATTCATTCAGAACCGCATATAACTACCTATTTCACTCGTCTCAATAACTTTCCATTACTCTATTCGCTTTATTTATTAATCCAAACACCTTTTTTTTCGTGAGATATAAGGAAATACTTATACATTAAAAAGACACACAATATGTACCTACCTACTAGTAAGTAAAATTATTTTATAGTCGTACCTTTCAGAGTTTCCAGGTAATTTAAAAAAAACATATGTCTGGATGCGTTATTGACGAATTCATACAACCAAAAACAGCACAATATTTCCTACTCGTCATATTAACTGATTTTTAGAGAAAAAATCGCGCGGTTATTGTTAAAAAACAACATACCGTCCGTTCGACACTGCGGTACAGCTGCGTGACTGTCTACGCCCCGAGCGCACCCCGAGATCGATCGCGCGCAGGTATAGCTTGCGTTTCGTCCGTTTTTATGAAGTTAGAGTACTGTATTATAATATTACCGTGACATGGTGCTTCGTTTGCCTTTGCAAGAAAGTATTGATCCGACCAGAGCGTACAGTTTAGAAATACCAGGCTCCTATGAAACACGAAGAGGTTTTCTAAACACATATACGGACACCTAGATCAAAACTGACACAACTCCAAAAACTGTTTTTTTCAGTACTCAGATGAAAAATACCCATTTTTCTAGATTTTGTAAGACAAGTTGAAACGTAATTTTATAGTAGGTCATTAACATGTTGTAGAATGTCACTGCATATTAAAAGGGGGCTAGGAATCAGTACTTTCTATTGATAAATTAGTATTTTGGAGTTGTAACTAAACAATCTCGTATTTTGAGTTGTCTCAGTTTTAATCTAGCAGTGCGATATGTCCAGTGAGCATTATTAGAACTCGCTATTTACAGATGTAACGCGCTCTTTTTCTTGTCTAGCTAAGCAAATTAAATATTAGATAGATATTATTAAAGATATTTACAGTTAAACGAGTAAAAACTCGTTTAACTGTAAATAATAGGTCTTTACCTATGAAATTGCCGTTTTGTATGAAAAAATTTAAATGAATTTTTTTCATGTATTTTTTATTTGTATTAATCGAAGTAATCACCCATGCAATCAATGCATCTTTGCCAACGCAGTGGCAGTTTATTGATGCCCTACTTAAAGAAATCAGCTGGACGGGAGGCAACAAATTCTTCAAAGGCATTTTGTACTGCCTCTCGGGTATTGAATTTTTTTCCCGCTAAGAAGTTATCCAAATTCTGGAAAAAGTAGTAGTCTGTAGGCGCAAGGTCTGGTGAGTAGGGCGGATGACGGAGAGCTTCCAACCCCAGTTCTTGCAACTTGGAGACCGTCTGCTGTGCAGTATGAGGTCGCGCGTTGTCGTGCAGGAGCAGCGGAGACGAGCGATTGACCAATGCTGGTTGGAGATGTGCCAGCTTCTCCATCATTGTGTTCAATTCTTCACAGTACACATCTGCAGTAATGCTCACCCCGTTTGGTAAGAAGCTGTGTTGAATCACACCGGCGCTAGACCACCAAACAGTGACCATCACTTTTCTTGGGGTAAGTTTTCGTTTAGGGCATTGTTTAGGTGCTGAACCAGGATCCAACCAACTTGCTGAGCGCTTGCGGTTATCAAACAGAATCCATTTTTTTATTTATTTCATCGCAGGTAACAATGCGGTTCAAAATTCCTTCATTTGTGTGTCTGTTGAGCAGTGCAAGGCACGTCTCGACGCGTACTTCGCGCTGGCGATCATTGAGTTCGTGGGGCACCCATTTGTCAAGCTTTTTTACCTTGCCAATTTGACGCAAATGGACCAATATTGTTTTGACGCTAACGTCGAAAGCTGCTGCTAATTCAGCCGTAGATTGTGTATCATCAGCTTCCACAATCGCCTTTAATTCGTCATTGTCGACCAAAGTCTTCGGACGACCGCGAGGTTCATTTTTCAGGTCGAAATTTCCAGAACGGAAGCGAGCAAACCAATAACAGGTAGTGCGTTGGTTTGTAGTGTTAGCTCCGTAAACGTCGTTGATGTTGCGTGCCGCTTGTGCCGCGTTGCTGCCACGACGGTACTCATATTCCATAATTACTCGAATTTTTAACGTATCCATGATGACGAAAAAGATTTAAATGCGATGAAAATGTAACACTAATCAATAAACAAATGACTACTTTTGGAAAAAAAAATCCATGTTTTTAAAATAAAATTAATTTGAAATTAGAATTCTTAGCCAAACAAAAAATATTTTGATTTGAAATGGCCAGTACTGCAGAACGGCAATTTCATAGGTAAAGACCTAATATCTTTACTGACTTCGTGCATTTTAAATAACCAGAAACAGCTAATATAATATTTAAATTAAAATAAAAATTTTTTTTGAAGCGCAAAGTTTTCTTTGCGCTTCGTTAATTTTCACGTTTTCGAATTATCACGAACAAGCTACCGAAAATACCGCTAGAAATACCGAAATTTTATTTTCTTAAAGAACTACACTCATGGACTTATTTAGAGGAACGCTTCTTCAATCAAAGAAAAATACTAATAAATGCACAAAAAGTTCTTAATACAAACTGGCTACATGTACATTAATATTTTGTTTGAAAAAAGAATTATTTCAAGTCTTTTGTTTCTGGCTTTCATTTGTTTTTTTCGTTTACTGGCTTTCATTTTGCTGACGTAGGCGTATTGATTTCATAAAATCTATCTTTTTTCAAGTTTATTTTTACTAAAACGTATCGCAATGGTGGTCCTTACACAATAATGAAATACCTGAAGACACAATGCCGGATCTTAGCGTAGCTCAGGTTTCCAAAGCTGTTACGTTAAAAATAAAAAGTGTTTATAAAGTTAAAATAAAAGGTAAAATTAAAAGAAAAAATAAAATTAATAAAGTGATTAATATAAATTATATAATACATACAAAAATTCTGATCCGTCTTTATTTTGTTCCGTTCCTTTAATTATGTCCATGAGTGTATACTATGGCATTTATTTATTTTTTGTAATAAATGTTGTGTAACAAAACTTTGTTTAGATTTTTTTCGCTACTATTAAAAAGTTATATTAAAACAAATAAATCTCAAAATTACATCTTTTTTTGTTGTTGTGCTGTTGCAATATGTAATGAACCATAACATAACATCACATGTGCATTCCCCGAACGGTTAAGCAGAGGTGTTATAGAATATCCATATTTCGCCAAGTATGTTTCAGTCCCATGCAAAATGGCAAACCCATTGCTCATCAGACTCCGACGAGACGTTTATTATTGTTACCACTACACAAATCAACTAATTTGCATGAATATTATTATTTTCTTGTCATTACCCCTAAAGTCGGATGTATTATTTTTACGGTAGGTAACCTCCTTGTTTCCTACAGTAAAATTATGAAATCCACAGCTAAAGATTGTCAGAGGACAAGTCGTAATTCATGGATCAGAAAAACGGAAAGAAAGAAAATATTACGTTCCTTATAAGACTTTTATTTCTTAGATTGTCACATCGTTATAACGAAAAAGTACCTAGTCAACGATCTCCACGCTTACGGAGAAGCGCTATACGCCACGCTCAAAGTAGACGACTAGAAAGTTGCCTGCCGGTTGCTAAACTGTTGCTGGTTGGTTGGTTGGTACTAGGAGTCCTTGACTCATCTAAAGCTTGAAGCTCGACCGCGGCTGGTTCATTCCTTTATTAGAATACGGTCGTAAAATATCTTTGGCTGATTTTTGACGAATAATGACTGAAAAGTTATAAAAATTATAAAGAAAACAGTTGATAATTAAATCAATACATTATATACAAAAGTTGAGTAAAATTCTCCATCCACGTGTTAGTATTTTAACATATAATCGAAGAGCAACGCAATAACATTGTGCTTTTGTTCAACTAATAACTATGCTATTAAAACATCACACAATTAATACCATGCGTAATTTCTAAAATAAAATGTTAATAAATACTGAACATTTATCAACAATGTTCATACAACTTATAAGCAACAGATACAACTTACAAGTTATACAAATATTAAAGAAAACAGTTCATAACTACATACTTTATTCATACCAACCAAAATTACGAAAGAAATCTGATTTGTTTTCGTTTCGTAGTTATGGCTTTGTTTTTGAATGTGGCACTTAAAGCAAAAGGTTCAATAAAATAAAATACAATCTTTTTGTGTCAAAGGTTTTGATCGCTAAGTGAATCGCACTATTTTCTAATAATTTACTTCCCAGAACGGTACCTTTATATATAAACATTCAGCTTCTGTGTGTTGGAGTCCGCTAAACTCTAAAACTAGTCTATGCATTGATTTAAAGCTTTTACACAACGCTTAATTTGGATAAATAGTGCTTTCATATACTTTTATACCAAAGTTCTCACAGAAAGTGCTTCACTTCGCACTTTCGAGCAGAGGTTGAAACTTTAATGTACCAGGGTAACAAGAAGTCACAGGAGATGATATCTACGGAAAAGCGGTAGCGGGCTAGAGAGGGATAGCACAATCATGGGGATACTTTCACACTAAAATCACCCTCCGCGAAAGTACCGCCATGTTGTGAATGAATGAAGCTACAAAACCAATATACAGATAAGTAGAACTATGGTTGTTTCACACAAACGTAGTATTTTGAAGTAGCAAGTGTTAGATTTTAGTTCGATTATATGTCAGGTAAAAAGTTATAATAACATTATGGCTATTATTTAAGGCCGTGTAACTTTGGAAAAAATATTGAAAAATCGATGTAATGTATTTTATAAAGAATCTAAGTCATCTAGTACCCATAACACAAGCTCTGCTTAGCTTGGGGGTAGATGATGCTGTATGGATTTTCCAGCATCATTTATTTATTGATTACTGTGAACAATGTAATAATGAACTTTGAACTTGTTGCAATGAACTGTGTCAAACAAAATTTACCACAGTTACTATTATTAGCTGTTTTATTCATCTTGCATAATTAAATAAAGTAATTATTTCTTGCGCAATACAATCTTTAGACAGAAGAATACAGAGAGCTGGAAAGGCGGCTATGTATGGAATTAATGATAAGATACCTATCCGGTACCCACCGCCAGATACCATCTACCGTTATTATTAACGAGCGAGATGGTTACGTAACATATAACACATGAAATAAGGCTACTTGTTGTTACAGCAAAAGAAAATTATATCATGTGTTTCAAGTGATATTTAACTATTTGTTATTATGTCATATATAAAACCCTGTTTGACCAGAGTGACAGTAACATGATTTCGACCTCAGTGAAGGCTTAAACTTATGATGGCACGGTTGGCGCAGTGGCTGACTGAACCCATATTTGTATGGCCTACAGCTGATAGTTGTTCTTGGTCTGGCTGTTTGTGTAGGTATGTGAGTTTAAATGTTTAAATGCAACCACGATAGATTATTAAATTATGATTGAAACTGACAAAAGTAAACATAACTGGCGAAATGTATAGGTGCATCTCTGCCCAGCCCTTCGGGGAATACATTCGTGTTCTTACGTTACGATATGTCAAAGTTACCCCACATTATGTTCATACAGTGCGACACAGATCATAATGTCAGTAATAAGGTCGCTGCTTGTATAGGGAAGATGCCCAAGTCCTGGTAAAGTATTTTTTTGCTAGCCTACAATATTCCCACTGCTGGGACTCAACCCTTCTCTCTATAAGTGAGTGGGTCCCAACCTACAACGCGAGCCTGATGCAGTTTGGTAGATCTCACATATTTTAGTTATAGCACATGGTTGGTGACATTCGCCGTCTTGAGAGCAGTGTTGATGGAATAAATTTCACAAATAAAATGCTTGGGTTCAAACATGGGGCCGTTACCACCCGTCACGCCGCGTCATATGGTGCGCGGAAGATCACGGCATTATTTCTATATAATCATGGTATTTAGAGGACAGTGGTTTTGCATAGTAATTACTTAGCTGCTAGGAAGGCAGCGGACTTACGCTACGCTGTTATTGAGATAGGCAGTACAATTTATTGCGTTAACAAATCCTTAAATTACCACGACATTTTCAACATAAGCGTATATTATAATGATTTAACTCATAGTCACGACCATAATTATAATGTGCAATCGTATCCTATTACTGAGAAAATTAGTTACCGTTAAAGATTTCCCCGCTGAAAATCTTCCTTCGTGCGGTGACAATCTCTAGTTGCAACATACGCCGTTTCTAACTTTTGAGTGTATTGTTATCGGCACCATACAAGTATGCAATGTTTCTACCTAATATCAGAGAAAGTATTCTATTGTCTTGTGAAAATACATCATATCAGAGACAAATTAAGAACAAGTGAAACTGGACAGTAGCGACATCGATTTAAATTTACTTTGTGATTGATAACTGTTAAGGAAACTCTAAGGTTATTCGTGCCAAAGATATGAAGGCAACAACCGTTCCCATGTCAATAAACACTTAATATCATCAAGTAGAGAGGGAGAGAGAGAGAGAGAATGAGTTAATTAAGTAAATAGTTTTGTTTCGAGTATTTTAGACGATTTGAGTCACAGAATTTGGCATTTGCTATCTAAAACATCTCGCCATTATTAGCGGTGTTCATCTCGTACCAGCTTCATGTATGTTAACACAGGTTAGAAATAAGCATGGCACCAATGAATGTAACGTTTTGGCACAAGTAGCGCGCCGCCATCACGTTCATTAATATATCTTAGCACAAGCTAAGATAGAGAGGCTTTGTTGGTGTCGCACAAGTTGAGTTTTTTTTTATTTGTGACCTTGTTTAGCTTGAGTTCATTTTCAATGACTCTCTTTCTTTAACGGAACTTCATTCGAAAACGGATTGCCAGAAGGACTGTGCTTGTACCCGTCATCTGTTGGCTTCTTTATGTTCTTCTTCCGTGTCGGGTGTTTACCCCTAATTGCATGTAACGAAGGGATAATTTGATAGATGGCATCACTGCATGCAGAAAAGGATACCATAACTTTAGTAAATATAAAAACTCCCGACACAAGACAAAGAAAAGAACTTATATAAAGCGAATACATAATAATATGTTTGCTAGCTTTGATATAAATTGTAGTATGTTGATCTAAGCGTCCGTCGTCGTATCGAGGTTCCGCTAAGTAAATAAAATAAATAAATATATAAATAATAGTAGTGGTTAACAGTTCCCCGACCTGTACCAATACTTAGATTATAATGAAAACTTTGCAAAGGACACGTTCTACATTCTCTAGTTTCAATATGATTTCCACGTGGACTGCCAATTAATGCGCGGCGTGAATCGTCGTGAATCACATGACTCGCGACATGAAATTGCGAATCACGGTACCAGGAGCCCATAAAGCAGAACAGCATCACGAATGAACATTCGAAATAGGTACAACGTAACTCTTCGGTTTCACACAAGAATAAACTGTATTGCAGCGGTTTTTAAGTCTACATCTGTTCTCTTATTATTAGTTCATTGGTTCTGACCCTTCAGCGGGAACATCGCGTGTTTGACTAGCGTTTTATAACTTGTTTCGCTAAAATATGTTCATTGATGTTGAAATAAATGTTCTCATATTAGATATGTAAGAAAAGACAATTTAATACTGAATCAATATCAATAAATGAAATGTACATTTATTCTGGATTGATTCGGTTAATATTTAGAAATTTCACAGTGCCGACGCCACCAAATTTTCTTTTTTGGGTTTTATTTGTTTCAGTGTTGAGTATCTTTTGTTAGTACGAGTATGTAGCACTAAGATTGATTTAATGAAACTTGTTTTGGAGCGTTATAGATACTAAGAATAAATAAAGTTATAATTCAAAAAAACATGTTAAGTTTTGGACGTAATCGAAGTGATTTTAGCGCAGATCTTTATAAAGCTACATAATAAAATCACATGAAATTCTGCTCATGAATAATGTTAAATTTTATTGAGATAAGAAATAGATAAAACAAAATCCCAGCTTGATAGTTTCTTTTTTTTTGTTGTATTGTATTGTATAACTGGCTGATATCCGCGACTTCACGACCCTGCGCGTATTATTCGTGCAGGTGGGGTTATACCTTATTACGATCCACCCCAACTCATCAAGAAAGGCCAGCAGCGATTAGACGTTGCTGGCGATCACTCAGAGAGTATCTGGGCCTTGAGTGCTTTTCCCTGCCTTTCTTTAATTTTTGTTTAAGGACTAACTAAATAAACATTTTTTTCCGTATGATGATGTGCCAAAATAGTTAACATCAACCACACAAAAGTACAGTTTATAAGACGATAAAGACATCAACTTTGTTCGATGTGCACACACACACAAGCACAACTAAATAGAATGCCGCAGTAGTATGCCACATCACGAGTATGATACAGCAGTCGTTTGATACACACATACAATCATGACAGTGTTAACTTCCCCCAATACTGCTATCGCACTCACTCTTGTAATTTTTGTGTATCGTTGTCGCACGCGTGCTGAAAAATGAACACCCCTCTGCACGCACACAGGAGTGCACAGCAGGGGTGCCAAATGTAACATTCTTCTGTTCATCGGATCCTGGTACCGCATATCTATTTATCGGTTGGGTTTCCCTTAACTGAAAATCCTCAGAAAGCAATGCATATCTTACAGATGCCTATGGATCATCATTTCAAACAGTCATCATTATGGATTATGTACCTACTCTCAGTGAAAATAAAGCACGAATGTATTCTATTCTAATTTTCACACCTATGAACAAAAAAATATAAAACATGCATGGGAACCACAAAACTTAAAGTTCAAACGATTGTATATAATTATAGACTTTAAATAATTGTACGTACTAACGATCACTTATCTAGATATCCACTATAATTATCCTATTTCGGCATTCATGATCAAGGCAAACTTCCCCGAACGTTTTGGCCTTGACCACGATCGTTGCAATATTAATCTCTTGGTGAGTCATGTGCTCCTAATGGTTCGCGCCATTTTTGTCCGGTCTGTGTCATTGAACGGAGTGAGCACGTAAATTAGGAAGGCGTAGGGTTGAGTTGCTCCAATTAAACTTCCACGGTTTTTGTCGACTTTTTTTCATTTTTTTTTTAATGAAATCTTCTTGAGCCGCGTTGAGCGATTTTTGATAGGGGCAAAGGTTGTGGGTTCGCGTCACCTAATGTGAAGTATTGTGCCAAACTGACAGTAATTATTACAAAGTTTATAGTTTCACTTCTATTTGCAGTTCCCATAACTGCCTGTTTTTACCTGACTACGGCGAGGTTATGATTTGGAGCGGTATGTTAATAATATAAGTATGAATGTTCGTATCGATAATTGCCATGTTATTAAATAAAATAACAGCTTAAGGTTAACTTGCTTATTATTAAGGTTCATATTTCAATAAATATAATATATCGTTCCGATTGATTTTAATGTAAGATTTGCGTGTAGGAATTTGATTTTGGAATATTTTAGGTCTCAATGACACAGAATCGAAACAAAAACTATTTCTTATTACTTTTTTTTTTTTTTTTTTTAGAAAAAACGTTGCCCCACACTAGGAATTTCTCCTGTATCGTGGGTGCGTTTACAAACATTTAAACTCACATACACAAACAGCCAGACCCGATTTTGAAGATTAGTTCGAAGCTAGGAACAATAAATTTTACGCAACCATAGCAGGCGCCCCATGTGACTGCCCCGGTGAAGAGCTAATGGGAATCAAAAGTTACGGAGTAGCTATAGGGTACTTTTATTTTAGAAAATACTAATTCTTTTCTAACACATAACAGCGCACACGCACTTAAAATTAATTATACATGAAATCTGATTCAAATAGGAAAATATTTACATTCAATATACCATTTCAATGAACATTGAATTATTTCAATGAACATTGAATTATTTCAATGTTCATTGAAATGGTATATTGAATGTACATGTGTGGTGTAATACATGAAAATATAAAAATCACAGGGCATCGAAAAACTCATCCGCATCACTGTCAACGGGAATAGTGGCCAGAAGGCTGGCAGCATTGCCACGTTAAATGGCAATGCTGATTCATTTTCCAAAAAAAAGGCCAGCTCATATAAACAAAGAATATTGGTGACAGCTACCAAGCCCATATTGCCATACACGTGTGTGTGTTTTAAAATCTTTAAATTATACAAAAATGTTTTAAGAAATGATTAAGCAATAGTCAAAGGAGATTGTTCTAGACCGCCCTATAACCAACAAACATTTGACGTGTACGTTAATTTTAATTATATTTTAATAAGCTTTGTAAAAATAATAAATTCAAGCGGACACTGTTTAATTCTTAATAGGTTTTTAAAAGTGAGCTCATTGATTTTATTACCAACTAAACCCGCCATCTTTCAAGGAATTGTCAATGTGAATGTCACAAAAGATTTGATAGTGTCGCTCTCGCTCATATTACATAAATATCGATATCGACGACAATGTCCATACTATCTAGTGATAAATAATGGGTGTTCGATATTTATCACTTCCAAAACATTGAAAATGTGCAACATAAAAGTTTTTCATGCATATTTTTTTCATGGAATTAGTTCCGTGAACATTTTAATGGAACTTATGATGAATATGGCCTAGCACGATTATGATGAAAATATAATTAACAAAACAAACTCACAAAATGTACTTACTAGTCGAATGACGAGGGATTTTCTGTCAAGTGAGAAAATATTAGTTCAAAAGAGGCGTTGGTAAAAAATACGTCAAAAATACGAAGAGATAGATATGAGATATATACTCATATAGAGATATCAAAATACGTCGTTTCGATGCATCGAACTATAAACATCGAGTGAATTCGATACATCGATGTATATCGAATATCCCTAGTCGGAGTATGCGACTGACGACAGGATTCATATCAACTGCATAATTAAAGTGCTTCAAATCATATTCTAAAATCTGTTAGGTACCAATCAGTACATAAAATGAAAAGGGATTTATACAGATATTCAAATGTTAACTTTTTCTCAACTGATGGTTTGCATAGAGTGGGAAATAGGTATGTAAGAAACTATACCTAAACAATGCTTCTTGTACGGCTGACTTGGTTTAATGAAGTAAGTAGGTATGTATAATTAATCACCCCAGCTTAAAGTAAACTTCAACCAATAAATAATAACTGTAGCTAAAAGGCATAATAAAACTGTAATTACAGTATTATTTTACTGTATTTGAAGTTTAATGCTTTGTAGAAACCAGAAATAGCGATTTTAGAAGGAATTACTTACTTAAGTTTTTGTTTATTAAAAATAACCTCAAAATCAGTTTCTTTTTTTTAAATAAATCTGTTCTCTAAAGTGTCCGTCAAGAAACTTTGTTCTTATGGGCTACTAAGGGCAATTTACAAATAGAAAATGATTTTTTCTATGCTGTTGGCTCCAGGGCGAACAATGTATGGGCGTAGAACAATCTCCTTTGACGGTGGAAATAACTAGGATTAATTAAATAAAAAAATAATGTTTAAATAAAAGAAAATTAAATAAATAAATATATAATTATCTGAATCTGCCACAATGTAACTGAACTATAATCATAGAGTCTATGTTATTTTCAAAATATAGAATTAATTCTGTGGCAGAAATTCATAAGTCCTCTAGCAAAGTAAAGTGACGCAAACGCTTTTGTGTTTACTGCTTTGTATGTGTGGCATACTGTGTAAAGTGAGTAAGCAATATCCCGTTAACTAAAGAGAAAGGGAGAAAAAAGTGACAAGCCGTCAGACTCAAATGCTGTAGGTACATTCCGTAGCCATTGCTTTTTCAGTCACACCTCAGATGTTGAAGTAACCGGACGTTTATCTATTGTCAATTTCACATAAAATTATTTTAATTTTTCTTATGTACTTATCTAGACCTAAGTTATTTACGGTAAAAGTAGTGGTTGAAAAAAGGGTTTTGTTATTAGTATTTGGTTTATTAGTATTTATCTACAGATTGTGCAATGTTAAAACAAAACGTCGCGTATCGCATAGGCATTCCATGTTCTCTCTAAGAAAAGTAGGCTTCAGGTCATTTTGCCTTTGGCTTGACGTGAATGTGTAGTGTACTGGACTAACATCACTTGATTTCAAACAATATATAAGAAGATATCGTAATTTTAAAATAACTCCGCAACAAAATAGGTACCACTATGTTACGGCGCGGCGTACGAATATGTTTTGAACAGTGTTATTTTTAAGGAAGGAAAGATTTGTTTTTGGATGCCCCAGGTAGGTCCGGCAAGATTCCAGACATTACAAATTTTGATATTTGCAAAAGTTACGTCTCAGGTGAAACTCGCTTTGTTGGTAGCGTCGTCGGGTATCGCTGCGACTCTATTAGCAGGTGGACGCACAGCTCATTCAACTTTGAAACTGCCTCTAACTGTTTCTTTGCAGAACGATAGTGTGTGCGCTATTCGTAAAAATGGCCTTTTGGGAAAAGATTTGCAAGATATCACTAAAATAAATATGGGATGAATGCACCATGATGCATCGAACTCATGTAGTGGCTCTAGATGGGACTTATAGAGATATTAGAAGCTGTAATAAAATCATGGGTGGAATCACTGTCATGTTTGGTGGAGATTATTGACAAATGTTACTGGTGATAGTTAGGGGAACTAGATAAGAGCAGACATTGCTTAAAAACTTCCCCGTTTTAGAAGTCTGTCATACCCTTAAACGATCTACTAATATGAGAGCATGGGTGGAGGAGGTACATATCTTCCTTTAAACTTACCTACTTTTAATAGGAGAAGGGATAGTACCTCATTTTGAAAACCAAATGGGTCATCTTTATCTCGTTGGACTTGCGTGACGATGATACTCTCATTGTCCTGACTTTTATTACTGTTGACTCGTTTCATGTCGCAAAATAATATTTAGGGTTGTTTCACCCAATGTGGATATATCGGCTAATAAACTGAGGCAGTGCCTGTGATAGATGCGTGGTGCATGGGGTAGGGTGATGTGATATGCCGTCACCCACTGACGGGCTTAACTTCACGTTCCACTCCTCAAACGCACCACAAGCACAGTTGTCGCAATTAAAATAACTAACCAAATTAATAATGGGTGTTGCCACCTCAGGCTGTAATGACTTCTTAGAGCCGGTTTTGCAATCCATCCATGATATCTTGGATATCTGACTGGGGAGTATTGTGCCACTCATCAACCGCAACCGTCTTGTGCTCATCTAGAGTAGTAGGGGCTGCTACTCTTATTTGGACACGTCTTTTAGGGTTGTCCAACCATGGTTAAACTTGAATCCTGACCGCATTAAGGTACTAAGTGACGGATCTAGAGGAATGGCAAAATGCATTTTCATGCATTAAGCTTAAGTTGTCACCAATTAATGGTGCGAAAAATCGCTCTTGAACTACTTCCTTCACGTATTTTTGAGCGTTCACGCTACCTATATCAACCACAACAATATTGATTTTTTTTTGAGTCACAAACCCTTAAAGAACTCTACAAACAGGAATTTAATAATATTCACACACTATGGCAGAAATAAACAGGAACTGCTAACACGTTAACGGATCGGCAACAATGTCAAATAACGACTAAATTTCAAAAACCCTTCGGTGACACAAATTAAGGGGAAGAAAATAAGGGCATAAGTGTTTAATTCATTGAAAAAGTGCCCACTAGGCAAAAATAAAACAGTGGATAAGCCATGGTTAACGTAAACAAACAGGGCGACGACAGATTAAGTGGGTTTGAATGTATAGGTATGTTACCTTATAAAATAACCCATGGCGGTTCCTCAAAATATGGTTTCCAAAAATAGTAGTTTAATTCTAAACTTATCCACAGAGATAATAACAACATTAAAGACTCGAATTATAAACGCAAAGATTCTCTAAATGTATCACTCAAGGCTGCTGAATTTTCCCTTTTTTCAAATAGTGTTAGAGTCAGTTTCTCTGAAGAGGAAGGGCCATCAACACGACTTAATAGATCTTTTTCCCGGACTGGTAGAGACCAGTAAGACAGAGGTCTTAAAAGCTCAATCATTTTTAGCTTTAGACTAAAGAAGCTTGTAAAGCTCAACACTTTATATTATGAAAAGCTAATCGACATCTAGGTTAAGTTAATTAATTTAAGAATTTCAGGCTATCAGACTCGTCATATCTTATCTTGATTTTTTTAAGTTGTTTAAAAGATTTTTACAATTTAATACCACCAACGAAAAACACATTTTAATGATAGTTTCTAGTGAGGTTTTCCTAAATTTGCTTAACTCAGAGATTATCGGATAACTTTGCAAGGCTGCTCCACACTTTCTAATATTTTGCTTATTAATGTTACTGGCGGTTTTGCTCATAAAAATACTTATAAATTGCACTAAATCGTTAAAGTAAAATATTTTACGCGAATATATAAATTAATTTATCCACAGTTCATAAGTACGCTTAAATACAACTTAACAAACTTATGTGTAATTAAGTCGCATTTCATATTAGGTAGTGCACGACTAACGTAAAATGACAATCAATAACGCAAAAATATTTTTGTCACCGCCATCGACTTCACTGGCTCAACCTGGGCTGTAACCAAATCTAACGCAGAAAAAGGTATGATTCGAGTAGCCTCATGGCTAAAAACAAATCTTACGTTAAACAAAAGCAAAACAAATTATATCTGCTTCTCAATTTATAAAAATGTCTAACCAGAAGTTAATTTTAACATTAAATAAATGAGTGTAGAAGGACGGCTGATCACGACTGCAGTTATCTAACCATCAGTAAAGTTAACTACTTCAAGTATTTAGGTATAATGTTAGACTAAAGCCTGTCTTCGTATTCTCGAATTGAACAAATTACTGCCAGAATACGAAATTTTATTTGGATATTTAAATCACTACCACACATAGTCCCGAGGAGTGGCTCAGCAAAAAATCTTCTCAATGAATTGTATATCTCGTTGGTTCAATCAGTATTAATATATTGTATCTACATTTGGGGAGGCGCGCGTAAAACCCGATTCCTTGATGTTGAAAGAGCGCAACGGACATTAATTAATAATGTACTTTAAAAAAAGGACCTTTCCCACCTATGAGCTATACCATACAAGTTATGTATGAGCTATACTGTAGCGGACGCCGCAGCTTGTAGAAAGATTGTTAGATAATTTGTTATGTATAAGCGCATGCCGCAGCTTGTAAAGAGATCGTTAATTTATTATTGTAGCGCAGGCCGCAAAGATTATTAAAGTATGACATATAAGCGTGTACCGCAGCCTGTAAAGTATTAAAAACAAATAAAGTTTATTATATATAAGCACTCACCATAGCTTATAAGGAAACATTGTGTAAAAGCGAGCACAACGTAGTTTTGTATAGAGAAAAGTACTTACACCTAACCAAGTAAATAAAATAATTTCCCCAAGTATGACGTCAATCTCAGGGAATAGGGTCCGGCACCGACAGGTCGAAACACGTATGAACCTGTCGGGAGCCGAACTGGGATTTAGGGGATTTTATTAGTGGACCGCCCTAGGATTGTTTGGACGTGTCCACAACTTGTACACACGTAGCCGTGCACATATAAGGGCACGGCTCTCGGTTAGGGTGTAGTACGCCAACTAAGCCAAGAAATGTTAACTAGTCTAAAGGAAGATCAAATAAAGCAAGAATTACGACCAAGAAGAGTTTTTATTTCACGAACAACCCCAACATACAGTCCACGCCATAATATATACCATACAAGCTATAACTAAATATAAAACCTTACCCAAGATCCTAATGTATTAGCTAGAAGAAGGAAACACAATATTCTAGCCTCCACCCGTTTTGTAAAATCAGTATTTGCAAATATTCAGTACGACTAACGCTCGTCTTTCTTATACTATAAAATAAATAAAAAAATAGATAATAATAATAATAATAATAAGTTTATTGACCATAAGTTCAGGTTACAGTACACCAGTAATACATATTTCCATAGTACATAGTATAGGGCACACTCACTTACGTTCAACTATACTAAGTTAGAACTTATCTATAACAAGTAGTAAAAGAAGTAGAAGAACAGTTAAATTATAATAATGCTATCACAAGTAAAGCAATGGTTCACCTAGTTGATAAAATATGTAAATGCCCAAATGACGGTATACAGAGAAAAGTTCTTTACCTCCCGTGCTAGTCAAGGACTGTGTTACGGCAAGGTAAGATTCTCGCTCATGGAATAATAGTCATAATGTAAACACGTTAAGACACTTTTTACTAAATACATTGGTTTTGTTTTGAATCATAGATGACGATAACGAGTTACAAGCTTAGCGTAAAACAAGTAGTATATGCGAAGGAATCAGACAATGCAACTACTAACGTTATTTCAATGTAAACAATTTTTAATATTTTTTTTTTTTTTTTTTCACAAAAACAATGTTTGTTTCGAATTTGTAATAAGACAAGCGTGTTAAATACAGAATAAAAATAAAAGAGTTGTTCCTAAAACTAAAATAAAATGATTAAGAGTAAAAGCATAAAGTACTAATTAACTAAAGTGCATTTGTTTGTTTGTTTTTTATTTCTTTTTTATAACTAGAAAATATTTTTTTTTTTTTCAAATGTATTTACGTGTGTACATGTAAATATGTATAATTCAAATAATGTTTGTCTTTTATCTCCAATTTATAGTGATTACTTTATAGTATATATATTTATATATATTAGTTACATATTTATGTAATGTATTTATTGTTTATATAAACTTATTTAGTACTTATCAGTATTTATTTAAATATACATATATTTATAAATAAAATATTACTGACATATTTCTATAAGTTTTTCAGTCTGTTCATAATCCAGGTTACTCAGAAACTCATCCAGTGCCCTTCCACACACAAATCTCGTTGATTCTTTAAGAGGTTTATTTTTACTTATGCGATTGTACAATAGAGGAGCCGAGAAATAAGAGAAACACTGTGCAAAAGTGGTTTTGCATGCTGGGACGTCATATACCTCATGCATTCTTCTATGAGATTTGGAAACAGGTTTCTCGTAGAGATGTTGTCTCAGGACAATTTTTTTGATAAAGAGTTGGCGAATATTTAGGACTCCAAACTCTTTGTACAACGCAGTTGTAGGATACCTGAATTTCTTAAAATTTATCACTTTTAGAATACATCTATGGGCCCTTTCTATTTTTATAAGAGTACTTTTTCTAGCACCACCCCAGGCAGAGATAATATAAGTTACTATCGATTGGCACAGTGCAAAATATACAGTTTTGCTCGTAGCTTTGTCATTTAAGTTTCTTATTTTTTTAAAAATCGGTATAAGTTTACGAATGCGAGATTTTAGATTATGAACATGTTGTTTCCAATTTATATTTTCATCGATCTCAACTCCAAGGTATTTTATACTTTTAGTATGAGATAAGACAGGGCACACGCAAATACTTGCAGCAGAACAATTTGAGGAATGTGCTTTTAAATTAAAGTCGGCAGGTAGTAAATTATTATTTTTTATACTAAATGTTAGAAATTTTGTTTTTTTAAGATTTAATGTAAGCAGATTGCAATCAAGCCATTCAATTATATTTTTAAGACCAATCTCGGCGGACGATTTGACATCACTCCATGTTTTTTGTTGAAATAAGATAACAGTATCGTCAGCAAAAGTGATCACTTCTGAATCGGGTAATTCAATGTCACAAAGATTATTTACATAAATCAAAAATAATGTTGGGCCAAGTACTGATCCTTGTGGCACACCGAAAACAACATTAAGCTTAGCGCTAAGGTTATTACCAATTTTTACAGCCTGTGTCCTATTACTAAGATAGTTTTTAAAAAGATCAAGTGGTACACCTCGAATCCCTATAGCCTCCAACTTGCAAATTAGTAGAGGGATTGAGACAGTATCAAAGGCTTTGGCTAAGTCTAGAGAAACACCAACACATTTATTCTTGTGGTCGAGATTCCTAGCTACATTGTTAACTAGATGTTCAACCGCATCTATTGTCGATTTGTTCCTTCTAAAGCCAAATTGATTATTAGAAAGAACATTATTTTTTTCCATATAATTTACAAGCCTAATATTTATTAGCTTTTCCAGGATTTTAGCCATAGTAGGTAGAAGCGATATTGGACGATAATTAGCGATACTGTCTCTTTCCCCCGACTTGTAAACTGGTATAACAATTGAGTCCTTCAACACATTAGGAAACTTTCCACACGTAAAACATAAGTTGAATATGTGTGTCAAAGGTTTACTGATAAAGTTTACACTTCTTTTCAAGAACATAGAAGATATTCCATCCCAACCAGTAGAATTAGTATTTTTTAAGGACATAACAATTTTATAAACTTCTGTTACATCAGTTTCCAATAACACAAACGAGTTAATCGGGCCGTGTTTACATTTAAACTTTTGCACAAGATCATTTTCTGTAAGCTTTAACTTTCGTAAGATGTCAGTTGATAGTTTGGATGCCATATTAGTAAAAAAATCATTTACAAAATCAACCGATTCTTGAGGAGTTGATTTTATTGTTAATAATTCACAAGGCCCTTGCGATTTTTCAGAGTGATTTAGATTACATACACGCTTAATGACATTCCAGGTTTTTTTAATATCACTCTTGACAGCATTTAAATCTGCTTTATCGTGCTCATTTTTTAAATTGTGCAGAATATTATTACAATGATTTCTGTAACGCTTGTAGGTAAGCTCCAGATCTTTATCATTAGGTGCCTTTTTATGCCTTCTGTGCAACGTATCCCTGAACCTAATGCAACGCAATAGACCAGAGGTTACCCATGGTTGAAAAGTCTGTCGCCTGTTAGGCATGGTAACCTGGTAACTGCTCTTTTGTTTGATTTCAGATAAAGTTTCGATGAGCAATTCAGTCGCATTATTTGGATCTTTCAAAGTTGTTATATCATTCCAATCAAATTCCTGCATAAGTTTAAAAGCTTTCTCATAATTTAGTCGTAGCGATGTCTTTTCTGGCCTTTTATACTTACTTTTCCGTGCTATAGGAATAATACAGTATATAGTACTGTGGTCAGTAACTGATGATTCACAGACTATTGTCAGCATTTTAGAATTAGGTTTTGCGAAACAGTGATCAATGCATTTATTGAGGCGCGTAGGAAATTGATGGCTAGGTAGTAGACCGTATGTGGCAAGAAGATTCAAATATTCATCGGATTTCTGGTCAGTAGTATTGCAACTGACGTCAACATTTAAGTCCCCGGTTAGATAAATATTGGGTACGTGTTTAATGTCTATTAGGAGTTCTTCCAAGGACCCAACAAAATTGGCGAGAGAGGCAAACGATGGTGATCTGTATATACAAATAAAAGCATGGCTTTTACCCATTCTTATCACCAAGCAGTCCGCATCGGCCAAATTTTGCTCATATACTGTGACATGTGGTAAATAGCTCCTAATATAGACAACTACACCACTGTTCTGGTTAATATGGTTTCTAGTATGAAATGAGTCAAACTGCTCTAGTTTAGGTATCAGGTCTGAATTTTGTAGCCAACATTCGGTGAGAATAATAATATCATAGTCTATTTTACTCCTAGCAATAAAAACTTTGAAATCTTCAAGATTTTTATGTATGCTTCGTATATTTTGAACAATAATTCTAAGAGATGATTCCGTTCCAAGTTTGTATTGCGGAAACGCTTCTGGATCCTCGACCAAAAACGAATCACCAACGTTGATAGTATTATCAACCTCGGTGACCACCTCATCTATATTGCTACCCATAACAACCATATTTATCACTAATAGTAGCAAAATTATATTTTTTATAAATTTGCTTAACTCAGAGATTATCGGATAACTTTGCAAGGCTGCTCCACACTTTCTAATATTTTGCTTATTAATGTTACTGGCGGTTTTGCTCATAAAAATACTTATAAATTGCACTAAATCGTTAAAGTAAAATATTTTACGCGAATATATAAATTAATTTATCCACAGTTCATAAGTACGCTTAAATACAACTTAACAAACTTATGTGTAATTAAGTCGCATTTCATATTAGGTAGTGCACGACTAACGTAAAATGACAATCAATAACGCAAAAATATTTTTGTCACCGCCATCGACTTCACTGGCTCAACCTGGGCTGTAACCAAATCTAACGCAGAAAAAGGTATGATTCGAGTAGCCTCATGGCTAAAAACAAATCTTACGTTAAACAAAAGCAAAACAAATTATATCTGCTTCTCAATTTATAAAAATGTCTAACCAGAAGTTAATTTTAACATTAAATAAATGAGTGTAGAAGGACGGCTGATCACGACTGCAGTTATCTAACCATCAGTAAAGTTAACTACTTCAAGTATTTAGGTATAATGTTAGACTAAAGCCTGTCTTCGTATTCTCGAATTGAACAAATTACTGCCAGAATACGAAATTTTATTTGGATATTTAAATCACTACCACACATAGTCCCGAGGAGTGGCTCAGCAAAAAATCTTCTCAATGAATTGTATATCTCGTTGGTTCAATCAGTATTAATATATTGTATCTACATTTGGGGAGGCGCGCGTAAAACCCGATTCCTTGATGTTGAAAGAGCGCAACGGACATTAATTAATAATGTACTTTAAAAAAAGGACCTTTCCCACCTATGAGCTATACCATACAAGTTATGTATGAGCTATACTGTAGCGGACGCCGCAGCTTGTAGAAAGATTGTTAGATAATTTGTTATGTATAAGCGCATGCCGCAGCTTGTAAAGAGATCGTTAATTTATTATTGTAGCGCAGGCCGCAAAGATTATTAAAGTATGACATATAAGCGTGTACCGCAGCCTGTAAAGTATTAAAAACAAATAAAGTTTATTATATATAAGCACTCACCATAGCTTATAAGGAAACATTGTGTAAAAGCGAGCACAACGTAGTTTTGTATAGAGAAAAGTACTTACACCTAACCAAGTAAATAAAATAATTTCCCCAAGTATGACGTCAATCTCAGGGAATAGGGTCCGGCACCGACAGGTCGAAACACGTATGAACCTGTCGGGAGCCGAACTGGGATTTAGGGGATTTTATTAGTGGACCGCCCTAGGATTGTTTGGACGTGTCCACAACTTGTACACACGTAGCCGTGCACATATAAGGGCACGGCTCTCGGTTAGGGTGTAGTACGCCAACTAAGCCAAGAAATGTTAACTAGTCTAAAGGAAGATCAAATAAAGCAAGAATTACGACCAAGAAGAGTTTTTATTTCACGAACAACCCCAACATACAGTCCACGCCATAATATATACCATACAAGCTATAACTAAATATAAAACCTTACCCAAGATCCTAATGTATTAGCTAGAAGAAGGAAACACAATATTCTAGCCTCCACCCGTTTTGTAAAATCAGTATTTGCAAATATTCAGTACGACTAACGCTCGTCTTTCTTATACTATAAAATAAATAAAAAAATAGATAATAATAATAATAATAATAAGTTTATTGACCATAAGTTCAGGTTACAGTACACCAGTAATACATATTTCCATAGTACATAGTATAGGGCACACTCACTTACGTTCAACTATACTAAGTTAGAACTTATCTATAACAAGTAGTAAAAGAAGTAGAAGAACAGTTAAATTATAATAATGCTATCACAAGTAAAGCAATGGTTCACCTAGTTGATAAAATATGTAAATGCCCAAATGACGGTATACAGAGAAAAGTTCTTTACCTCCCGTGCTAGTCAAGGACTGTGTTACGGCAAGGTAAGATTCTCGCTCATGGAATAATAGTCATAATGTAAACACGTTAAGACACTTTTTACTAAATACATTGGTTTTGTTTTGAATCATAGATGACGATAACGAGTTACAAGCTTAGCGTAAAACAAGTAGTATATGCGAAGGAATCAGACAATGCAACTACTAACGTTATTTCAATGTAAACAATTTTTAATATTTTTTTTTTTTTTTTTTCACAAAAACAATGTTTGTTTCGAATTTGTAATAAGACAAGCGTGTTAAATACAGAATAAAAATAAAAGAGTTGTTCCTAAAACTAAAATAAAATGATTAAGAGTAAAAGCATAAAGTACTAATTAACTAAAGTGCATTTGTTTGTTTGTTTTTTATTTCTTTTTTATAACTAGAAAATATTTTTTTTTTTTTCAAATGTATTTACGTGTGTACATGTAAATATGTATAATTCAAATAATGTTTGTCTTTTATCTCCAATTTATAGTGATTACTTTATAGTATATATATTTATATATATTAGTTACATATTTATGTAATGTATTTATTGTTTATATAAACTTATTTAGTACTTATCAGTATTTATTTAAATATACATATATTTATAAATAAAATATTACTGACATATTTCTATAAGTTTTTCAGTCTGTTCATAATCCAGGTTACTCAGAAACTCATCCAGTGCCCTTCCACACACAAATCTCGTTGATTCTTTAAGAGGTTTATTTTTACTTATGCGATTGTACAATAGAGGAGCCGAGAAATAAGAGAAACACTGTGCAAAAGTGGTTTTGCATGCTGGGACGTCATATACCTCATGCATTCTTCTATGAGATTTGGAAACAGGTTTCTCGTAGAGATGTTGTCTCAGGACAATTTTTTTGATAAAGAGTTGGCGAATATTTAGGACTCCAAACTCTTTGTACAACGCAGTTGTAGGATACCTGAATTTCTTAAAATTTATCACTTTTAGAATACATCTATGGGCCCTTTCTATTTTTATAAGAGTACTTTTTCTAGCACCACCCCAGGCAGAGATAATATAAGTTACTATCGATTGGCACAGTGCAAAATATACAGTTTTGCTCGTAGCTTTGTCATTTAAGTTTCTTATTTTTTTAAAAATCGGTATAAGTTTACGAATGCGAGATTTTAGATTATGAACATGTTGTTTCCAATTTATATTTTCATCGATCTCAACTCCAAGGTATTTTATACTTTTAGTATGAGATAAGACAGGGCACACGCAAATACTTGCAGCAGAACAATTTGAGGAATGTGCTTTTAAATTAAAGTCGGCAGGTAGTAAATTATTATTTTTTATACTAAATGTTAGAAATTTTGTTTTTTTAAGATTTAATGTAAGCAGATTGCAATCAAGCCATTCAATTATATTTTTAAGACCAATCTCGGCGGACGATTTGACATCACTCCATGTTTTTTGTTGAAATAAGATAACAGTATCGTCAGCAAAAGTGATCACTTCTGAATCGGGTAATTCAATGTCACAAAGATTATTTACATAAATCAAAAATAATGTTGGGCCAAGTACTGATCCTTGTGGCACACCGAAAACAACATTAAGCTTAGCGCTAAGGTTATTACCAATTTTTACAGCCTGTGTCCTATTACTAAGATAGTTTTTAAAAAGATCAAGTGGTACACCTCGAATCCCTATAGCCTCCAACTTGCAAATTAGTAGAGGGATTGAGACAGTATCAAAGGCTTTGGCTAAGTCTAGAGAAACACCAACACATTTATTCTTGTGGTCGAGATTCCTAGCTACATTGTTAACTAGATGTTCAACCGCATCTATTGTCGATTTGTTCCTTCTAAAGCCAAATTGATTATTAGAAAGAACATTATTTTTTTCCATATAATTTACAAGCCTAATATTTATTAGCTTTTCCAGGATTTTAGCCATAGTAGGTAGAAGCGATATTGGACGATAATTAGCGATACTGTCTCTTTCCCCCGACTTGTAAACTGGTATAACAATTGAGTCCTTCAACACATTAGGAAACTTTCCACACGTAAAACATAAGTTGAATATGTGTGTCAAAGGTTTACTGATAAAGTTTACACTTCTTTTCAAGAACATAGAAGATATTCCATCCCAACCAGTAGAATTAGTATTTTTTAAGGACATAACAATTTTATAAACTTCTGTTACATCAGTTTCCAATAACACAAACGAGTTAATCGGGCCGTGTTTACATTTAAACTTTTGCACAAGATCATTTTCTGTAAGCTTTAACTTTCGTAAGATGTCAGTTGATAGTTTGGATGCCATATTAGTAAAAAAATCATTTACAAAATCAACCGATTCTTGAGGAGTTGATTTTATTGTTAATAATTCACAAGGCCCTTGCGATTTTTCAGAGTGATTTAGATTACATACACGCTTAATGACATTCCAGGTTTTTTTAATATCACTCTTGACAGCATTTAAATCTGCTTTATCGTGCTCATTTTTTAAATTGTGCAGAATATTATTACAATGATTTCTGTAACGCTTGTAGGTAAGCTCCAGATCTTTATCATTAGGTGCCTTTTTATGCCTTCTGTGCAACGTATCCCTGAACCTAATGCAACGCAATAGACCAGAGGTTACCCATGGTTGAAAAGTCTGTCGCCTGTTAGGCATGGTAACCTGGTAACTGCTCTTTTGTTTGATTTCAGATAAAGTTTCGATGAGCAATTCAGTCGCATTATTTGGATCTTTCAAAGTTGTTATATCATTCCAATCAAATTCCTGCATAAGTTTAAAAGCTTTCTCATAATTTAGTCGTAGCGATGTCTTTTCTGGCCTTTTATACTTACTTTTCCGTGCTATAGGAATAATACAGTATATAGTACTGTGGTCAGTAACTGATGATTCACAGACTATTGTCAGCATTTTAGAATTAGGTTTTGCGAAACAGTGATCAATGCATTTATTGAGGCGCGTAGGAAATTGATGGCTAGGTAGTAGACCGTATGTGGCAAGAAGATTCAAATATTCATCGGATTTCTGGTCAGTAGTATTGCAACTGACGTCAACATTTAAGTCCCCGGTTAGATAAATATTGGGTACGTGTTTAATGTCTATTAGGAGTTCTTCCAAGGACCCAACAAAATTGGCGAGAGAGGCAAACGATGGTGATCTGTATATACAAATAAAAGCATGGCTTTTACCCATTCTTATCACCAAGCAGTCCGCATCGGCCAAATTTTGCTCATATACTGTGACATGTGGTAAATAGCTCCTAATATAGACAACTACACCACTGTTCTGGTTAATATGGTTTCTAGTATGAAATGAGTCAAACTGCTCTAGTTTAGGTATCAGGTCTGAATTTTGTAGCCAACATTCGGTGAGAATAATAATATCATAGTCTATTTTACTCCTAGCAATAAAAACTTTGAAATCTTCAAGATTTTTATGTATGCTTCGTATATTTTGAACAATAATTCTAAGAGATGATTCCGTTCCAAGTTTGTATTGCGGAAACGCTTCTGGATCCTCGACCAAAAACGAATCACCAACGTTGATAGTATTATCAACCTCGGTGACCACCTCATCTATATTGCTACCCATAACAACCATATTTATCACTAATAGTAGCAAAATTATATTTTTGGTCGACGATTGTAGCCTCTGAGATATAAAGTACCAAATTAATTTTATTATTGCTGGACATGAAGTTTGCGTAGTAGACTGGTATTAATAATGTCATATAGATTTCTAGATATGATATATAAAATAAAATATACGAGTAGTGTATAAATATTACCAGATAATATATAATAATTAAAATGCACATAATATTATTGTGAGAAAAATAGTAAGCAAAGATAAAAAATACCATATTTTCACATGATCTTCAACAACAGCTAGTCATTCAGAGGTGATTTCCTTAAGTTGATTTAGAGAATTGATGACTATGGCAGGCTGTCCGTCTTCCTTACGTAGGAGTATGTTTCCTCTTGAAGCCCAGCAGTACTTGTACGAACCATTTTTCGTCAGTTCTCGAGCGGCAGCCAAAATCTTTTTAGACATAAGAGTTAGAGACTCCGATATATAAACCCGTGAGAAAGCTCCGGTAAATCCTAAGATATCCGTGCTTAAAGGTTTATCTTTGTTGCCAGAGTTGTATTTTTTCACAGCTTTTAGCAGTACTTCTTTATTTTTAGTGTTCTGGTACTCAATAACAATTGGTCCCTTCTTCTTACCTCTTCTGTAAATATCCGTATGTTCATCAATTGATGGTATTTTTAGGGTGTTACATACGTTATTAACAATATTCTGCACATCTTCGTTTTCGTGTTGAGGAATATTTCTTATTTCTATTGTGTTTTTCAATAATTGCTTTTGTATAACGTTTAACTGAGTTTCCAATAGGTTAATACGCTCTATAGCTGCTTCATGCTTTGTTTCAAGGGTTAACACCCTGTCGCGGATTTCCTTGTAATTGGCAGCATTTTCTTCGAGTTGTTTTTTTATTTCGAGGTTGGACTGGAGTATCTCACTATTTTGCAGCTTAATTACAGAAATCTCAGTGGTCATCATTTCCTTGAAGGACTTTAGAAGGTCACTTTTTAGGTCCTCAAGTTGTTGATCGTCAGGATTTCTCCGTTTTCTTATGTTAATATTTCGTATACTTTCTTGGTCTTGTGATACATTTTCAAGGGTAAGATCTGGATGTGACGAGGACTTAATCGGTGATCGTTGCATGTTATCTGGATTCCCTGCATATACTACAATCTCTGGCCGACTGCCGTGTAGTGTGAGTGACGACGTCACACGTCCAGCGCACGAAGATAGCAGCAGCGCGGGCGGCGCAGGAGCAGGACAGCAATTATGAGGTGGTTCCTTTTCCCTCGCGGGTCGCGGGTTCGCGGGAGCACCTCCGCTGCGTGGATGGTAGGTGTACGCGATAATGATAATTAGGCAGTCAAAATTATGCACTAGTATCGGGTAAAGTAAGCAACTTATTGATGCGGAGCAAAGAGTCACACGTCTGTTCTCAGTGCGAGTTTGAGCGAGCGTAGATATACATACTAAACCGTTTAAAGAATGCAAATCGCTGCTGATTAAGTGGATAATCAAGTTACCATACGAAGAAGTAGAGACTCTTCTATTAAATATAAAAGAAACTTCAACCGTATAAAACAACCAGACACATACACACACATATACAAAGACACACACACGCATACACTCATGCAACTTTACGTAGTTCGGGGCCAATGTCTGAATGTTATATATAATAAAGTTTTGATTTTTCTTTCTTTCTATATCTCTTCTGTGTCCCGAGAGCTAGAGTCCTTCAAGCTCAAGAAAACCTTAATTGTAATTTCAGTATGGAAACTGTCAACTGAAAATCAGAAGAAGTAAGATAAGTTAGAGACCTTACCACTTGCCAGACATCATGTTGCTAGGTCAACGGAAAGTACTCAGTACATTTTGAAAAGTTAAATAATCATCATTTCATAAATCATCCTCCTGCCCTTATCCCAATTCATTTGAGGTCGGCGCAGGATGTCTCTCTCTGTTGTTTGTTTTGAAAATAACAGTAACATTAAATTTAACCAAATCATATTTTTCAAGAACACGCTAACCCGCACTGGGACCGCGAGCAAGGGGTACAATCCAGGTGTATAATGTCCTTAAAAATGGTTTACAAAAACGTAAATGTTTAATAACCCAAAAGTATGAGTCTGATCCCAAGAACATCCGGTACTCGTAAACTTCACTTCTACGCGTTTTCCATCGGTCCACATGTTGTTCACCTCAACGCGCTTGCGTCAACTCGCAAAGTCGCTGCGAATACGATAAAAGATACTAGGATCCCATGGCTTTAAAAAGGACGTTTCAGCAGCCAAAACGTGATAACTACCGCTTCAGTGTACTACAATACTCGCCTCTGCGTTCATGAAATTAAAGCCGTAAATCGGATCCATCTATTAACATATTGATATTCAACGCGCAGACTCGAGCTGAGTCTACCTATGATGAAATAAATTTAGTGTTCTTTTATTGTGATTTAAGACGAATTAAGACAGAAGTGTATGCAATATGAACATGGTTAAAATTTGTCACAAAATTCCGAACACAATCAGTAAACATCGTTCTGAAACTCCCTCTTATTATGGTCATATTTGTAATATTTACAAGATACAGCATGGCAAAATGGCGTTTTAAAGCGGCATTTAGTGAATTATTTTACAAATATCTTACAAAATATAACAGAATTGCTGTGGGAGTTAACATAAAAGTTGGTCGTGATTAAGCACTGAATGATTTTCAATGGTTATTATTTAGAATAAGTTTTCACTCCTCTCGTAATCCGGAATTATCTGATAGTAAGCAGGGAAACAATCATATCGCGCGCGGCTGACTTCGGATTGTAATAAACTTAACTCGAATTACGGAAAACTAGTTGTTGGTAAATTGATTAAAAACTGTAAATGAAACAAAATATCTTATCTTTGTATAAAATATATTATAATACTATGGCAGATTTAATAGTGAAGAGGATTACAAGAGCTAAGTGACCTAAAAGTCGAGAAACGTAATGAAAAAAAAAAATCACAATATATTTTTTATATAGACTATTTTAGTGATGTAATTCTCAATTTTTTTTTTTTTTTTAATACTTGCCCCACACTAGGAATTTCTCCTGTGTCGTGGGTGCGTTTACAAACATTCAAAGTCACAAACACAAACAGCCAGACCCGGAACAACTACCTGTCGGCCAAACAAATATTTGTTCCGTGCGGGAATCGAACCCACGACACGCAGCGCAGCAGTCAATCGCTCAGCCACTGCGCCAACCGTGCCGTCGAATTACATCAACTCATTGCACGTGGTTCTCTTCAATGCGTTCGCGTGCTGAACTCATACCAGACCCCAACGGCGCGAAGCATTAGGAGCACATGATTCGCCATGACGTTAATATTGCCGCAATGGTCGAGGTCAAAGTGCAACGACCCCTTTTGTCAAGGTGATGAAAAGTTCTGAATATCGTTGCGGTTCTATTATTTAATAAAAAAAAAATTACGTTTGAGAGTTATCAATCTATCACTCTTTTTATTTCGAAAATGAGGAGCTAGTACTAGCTAGCTAGCTAGTACTCTAGAAATAAACAGTAAGGTTAACATGTTCCTTTTGAAGAATATAGTAGAATAGAATACTCTGTACATCATGAAGTCTTAATTTATTTAATTAAATATTGAGCTCTGTATATAAATTGTTCTGATTTCAGAACTTTTGAGAAGCTGACATAAATACTCTTTACTGTCGCTATAGTGAACCTTACCTTGTCCTTCATTGTAGTAATCTCTTTGCAGCTTTAGCCTTAGCAACTCAAACCAATAAATAGATTCCCCTCACCAGGAGCCTATATATATTAAGATGCTATATTATATTCTGATTTATATTCTACCCCTGTTGTGTATACCTGTGTCCATCCAGAGGGAGAGATCTGTTACCACGCAAGTTACAACGATTTACAAAATGTGCAAGAGTGTATGTGATGGCAGTATTTTAGGCAATGCAACCCTAGCATACATCTATGCGATTTCTATATGTATGTTTGTGGTTTTTATCTACATTTGAAGCTGAACAATTTCATTGCGGATATTTTTTTCGTTGTAGATACATTTTTGAGTAATACAGTTAGGGATAGTGTATATGTGATGCAGCGCTGACAATAAACATTAACGTACTATTAAAACAGCGGAACTGTTTATAGATTAGATGAACTGCTCTAATCTGTAAAGAGTTACGCTATATAGTCACCATAAAGCTTTCTTAGGTCAACTTTTATAAAGGCGCTCTGAGCTCTACCTGCATACTTATACACATACATAAACTCACGCCTATCTCACTCTCATGGGGGTAGGCAGAAACTACAGAATGCCATCTGCTACAATCCTTGCAGTTGCGAGTACAATGCACCTGATCTTTTTGAAAGAACAACAACAATAAGGTCAGTAAATGTCCTTCTAGGGCATCCCGTCCCGGCGTTTCCGCTTATATCTGCCCTATGAATACCTTTTGTTAGTCGTCTTCTATTCATCCTGTCAACGTAAAAAAACCATCTAAACATACTCTTTTCATTGCTCATTGTCACTCCATCTTCCTACTCCTATGTAAATCAATGATTGTGCGCAGTATTTCTATTTTCAATTCTCAATTAAGTTTTAAAGGACTTCCTGGCATCTTATTAAACTTGGCTTTGCTAACGTAACATTGGTGAAAATGTAATAATATGACACTTACTTATGTACGAGTAAGTAAAGAAAACACTTGAAATCATTTGTAACTGTAGTGTATGTAGATATTATTATATCACACTACAAACCAATAACATTGTTGTGACGTTGCCTCGGGCGCGCACGTCGCTCGGTTATAAATACCGGTCCGAATGGTGGGGAGGCACCCTAAGAAGCGCATCGAAGCGCTCATGGAGGCCCCCTCGGTGCTCCGTGACCTAGAAGCCCACTTTAATAACCGCAATGGATAGGTACGTTAACGCCAGAACCTTGAAACCGCGATCCCTAAAGTTAGGATACGTCAATATAAATGGCTTACTCCAGCAACGGGCTGAGTTTGCCAACTTCCTCCGCGATCACCAACCGGACGTCCTCCTCATACAGGAGACGTTCCTCAAACCGCACAACCGCGACCCCAAAATTGCAAACTACCGTATGGTGCGCAATGATAGATCCCGCTGCCACAAGGGCGGTACAATGATTTATTATAAAAAGTCATTGCACTGTGTCCCTTTAACTTCTCCTCCCCCGACCTCGCTCCTTGAGTACTCTATCTGTCGGCTCGGCATGACTGGCCATCAGCCAATTACTATTGTATCCGCGTACTGCCCTCCCGCTCGTGGGAGGGACGACATCCCAGCTTTATCCCACGATATCTCGGTTCTTCTCGGCTTGAGTGACTCCGTTATCATAGCGGGCGATCTCAACGCCAAGCACCCCGCGTGGAATAGTAATGTAACCAACGCCAGAGGGAGGGCTGTCCTCAATCTGGGCGCCTCCCTTAACTATGACGTCATCGCCCCGATGACTCATACCCATTTTCCCCACGATCCTGACCATAGACCTGACATACTGGACATAGCGCTCCTAAAGAATGTAAACCTTCGTTTACAATCGATAGAGGCGCTCCACGAGCTTAACTCCGACCATCGTCCGGTGATGATGACGCTAGTTCCCCGTACGGGTCCGCTTGACCCTGATCAGCCACCCCCGACTCAATTAGTTACCGACTGGAGGAAGGTAAGCGAAAAGCTGAAATCCTCCTCGTCGCCTCTACTCGACTCCATCCCCGATCTAATCACCTCAGTCGCTGACACCACGGGCGCAGTCGACTCGTTTACGGAGCACGTACAGACAGTCCTGAACGACTGTTCAAGGCGGGTTCCGGCGCTGAATGCCCAGCGCTGGAACCTACCGGACGATGTACGGGCTCTGATAACCGAGAAGAACGCGTCCGTCCGTGCCTATAGCGCTTTTCCCTGCTCTGCGAACAAAGCCCACATGCGAATGCTACAGCGTACTGTCAGCAAACGTGTGGCGGAGCATAGGTCGGAGAGCTGGGACAAGATGATCAGTGAGCTAGAGCCCAACCACCATGCCTTCTGGAACCTCCAGAGGAAACTCCGGTCCACCGTAGAGGCTACCATGCCTCCCCTCACTCGTCCAGATAAGAGCGTCGCGTTCGACGACTCGGAAAAATCCGAATGCCTAGCCGAAAGCTTAGAGACTCAATGCTCGCTTAGCTCCCAGCCGTTCGACCAAGCTCACCTCTTAAAGGTAGACGCCGAAGTCGAACGTAGGTCCTCGCTCCCTCCCGTCGACAACCCTGATGATCCTCTGCCTCCCGTCACTCCGGACGAAGTGCAAGACATCATTAAAGGGCTCAAACCGCGCAAAGCCCCCGGTAAGGACGGTATCACCAATAGGGTGTTTCAAATCCTCCCCGCGCAACTCGTTATGCTCATGACCGCCATCTTCAATGGCGCTCTGAGCAACAATATCTTTCCTCAATCGTGGAAAGAAGCCGTGGTTATTGGCATCCCCAAGCCTGGCAAGCCCAAGTCTGAGCCCACGAGCTACCGACCTATCAGTCTGCTCAATGTTTTCGGCAAAATCTACGAGAAGCTTATTTATAAGCGACTCAAGGACTATGTCGAGGCAAAGAGCCTGATACCGAACGAACAGTTCGGGTTCCGGCCGGGACACTCGTGTGTTCAACAGGTGCACCGCGTAGTCGAACACGTCAGCGCGGGCTTTCAGAGAGGCGCGCTCACCGGCGCCCTCTTCTTCGACATTGCGAAAGCCTTCGACAAGGTCTGGCACAACGGGTTGTTATACAAGCTATACCAACTCGATGTGCCAGATCGTCTCGTGCTCATCTTGCGAGATTTTCTGTCGAATCGTACGTTTAGATATCGCGTAGACGGTACGCTATCGTCACCTCACCCTATCCGCGCGGGCGTCCCTCAAGGATCCGTGCTGTCTCCTCTCTTGTTCTCGCTGTTCACTAGCGACGTCCCTAGGGGTAGAAAGGCCCAGTTGGCGCTTTTCGCCGACGACACGGCCATCTACTATACCGGTCACAACCCTACCACCATAGCTCGCACTCTCCAAACTTCCGCAAACGTCTTAGGCGCTTGGTTCCGGAAATGGAGAGTCGAGGTCAATCCCGACAAAAGTCAAGCGGTCCTCTTTAGGAAACCCGGACGCCGCAATGTCCCCACGCCTAGTCCGTTAGCCATGTACGGCAAGCCTATCCCTTGGGATAAGCGAGCCAAATACTTAGGTGTGATACTCGATCACAGACTTTCGTTCGCCGAACACATAAAGGCGGCGCGTTCGCGCGCCGTCTTCGCGTCCGGCAGGCTTTATTGTATGACCAACGAGAAAAGCAAGTTGTCACTCAGGTGCAAATTGCGGCTCTTCGTCTCGGTCATCCGACCAATCATGACATACGCTTGCGCAGTGTTCGCTCACGCCAAGCCGTATCATATTCATAGGCTTCAGACCGTCCAGAACCGATTCCTGCGCAGAGTCACGGGAGCCCCCTTCTACGTCCGAAATGAGACTCTCCATGTAGATCTCAAAATACCTACGGTGAAACAGTTCATGAAGCGACTCACCCAGCGCTTCATGGACTGTTCTACCGCTCATCCTAACCCCTTAGTGTCATCGGCCGTCCGATACACTCCCTCGCGAATAAGCACAGTTCGAAGACCGAAACACACACTCACAGAGCCAGATGATCCTATCACTCTCCTCCAGGTGAGCGATAAGGCCACCAGCACTGTTCGCAGACAAAAACGGACATTCCGTCCTCGCCGCCGAGGCCCGTCGCGACGACCCCGTCAATGCCCCCCTCCCGACCCTTTGCTAGAGCCAGCCCGCGAAGCTGAGCCGATTAATGTTTAAAATGTCCCTAAATAATGGAACAATCAGATCCAGCCTGTCCCTTGCTGTCCTCTTCAGCGACGTCCTAAGCCGAGGTTCGTACCCCGCAGGGGGTGCCCTTAGCGATAGTCGCTTAGCTTATAAGTTTTTATGCCTGGCTGGAGGCATTATTTTAAATAAGCCCCCCACAGGAAAGTTCGGTTGAGCAGTAAATATCCCTAAAGGATAAACTGCGAGATGCCCATTCCAAAAAAAACAAAAAAAAAAAAAAAAAAAGGTGGGGAGGCAGTCGTTGTCGAACTGTCGGCCTGTGCGGTGGTGCGTTGGCGAGTCAACTAGTGATTGTGTGTGAGTGAGTGTATTCTACATTGGCGACGAGGAGAAAAACCGTGAGTTTTATATTTAAATTATCTACAAAAGCAAATAGGACAATTTATTCATGTTCATAAAGTAAAATAACATTTATTTTTGGAGATAGATTGAAATAAAGTTTTTTTCTTTCCTTCTCATAAACAAAGAACCTATTTATGATGAACAAAAAGACAGTATTTATTATCTATACCGGAAAAGAAAACATAGTCTTCTACATTTCGGCCAGTGGTCATTAAATTGACAAGTTATCAAAGGATAACGGTTATCGCAGTAGATCATATCTACTGGTCATTAAATTGACAAGTTATCAAAGGATGACGGTTATCGCAGTAGATCATATCCACTGGTCATTAAATTGACAAGTTATCAAAGGATGACGGTTATTGCAGTAGATCATATCTACTGGTCATTAAATTGACAAGTTATCAAAGGATGACGGTTATTGCAGTAGATTATATCTACTGGTCATTAAATTGACAAGTTATCAAAGGATGACGGTTATTGCAGTAGATCATATCTACTGGTCATTAAACTGACAAGTCACCAAAGGGTGACAGTCAAATCAGTAGAATATATGGTTATTACGTAATAGTTATCATTCATGTACATACTGCTCAGATTTTTTTAACTTTTCAGTTGAATGCAAATCCTTAATTCTTTGATTCCAGGTAATTAAACAATAAAATGAGTTCCCAACTCACGCTTGAGAAATTTGATTGCGAGGGGGAACCGTCATCAGTAGGAACGAGATGGGAACGCTGGAAACGAGCACTATTGATCTACCTAGAAGCTGCTGACATCAAGAGTTGTGAGAAAAAACGTGCTTCGCTGCTACATTTTGGTGGACTAGAGCTACAGGAGATATTTTATAATATACCGGATGCAAATGTATCATCAGCGAATGGAGTGGACGTCTTCGAAGTTGCTATCACCAAACTCGACGCCTACTTCCTTCCCAAACAAAGCAAGATCTACGAACGTCACCTTTTCCGATTGATCAAACAAGAAGCAAATGAAAAGTTCGAAAAATTCATAGTACGGCTTAGACAGCAAGCAGACAAATGTCAATTTAAAGACAAAGACGATCAAATAATCGATCAAATCACAGAAAAGTGTTCCTCAAAAGAGCTCAGGAAGAAAATTCTACAAACAGGAGACTCAATAACGCTAACAAATATAATTGCTGAAGCAAATACTCTCGAAGCCGTAAGTCGACAAATAGAAGAATTCGGAGGAAGCAGCACATCAACTGAAAACATTAATAGAATAAAAGACACAAAATCAGAAATGAAGGAAAAAAACAATAGCAGTGATAAGAAGTGGAAAAGACAACCAGGATGTGGAAGATGTGGAAATTCAGGACACGCATCTCACGACAGCAAATGCCCAGCAAAAGAAATAGATTGTTATAAATGTGGGCTAAAGGGACATTTCAGACAATTTTGCAGAACAATGACACGGAACAGAACGAATAAAAGGAAATATGAGGAAAACTACAACAAACAAAGCGGAAATAAAAAAATGAAAAGAGACAACAAAAGAAACGATACAAACCAGATAGATCAAGTAGAATCAGAAGGCATTCAATATGTGTTCAAAATCGACGATGACAGTGTATTAGATTGTCATGTTGGCGGAATGAAGGTTAAAATGTTAGTAGACTCTGGGTGTAAATGCAACTTGATCACAAACAAAACCTGGGACAACATGAAAAAAAATAAGGTACAGGTTCGTAACCAAACATCCACATGCAATAAGACTTTTTATGGTTATGGGAGTAAGAAACCCCTCGACCTAATGGGATCATTCGACGCAAACTTAAAAATCGCGGACAGGTCAGAAAACGCCACTTTCTACGTCATAGCTGATGGAACTAGAGATTTACTTGGAAAAGACACTGCCATGGCTATGGGGGTACTTAAAATCGGATTAGAAATCGACCATATGGAAACTAAGACAGAATTTCCGAAATTCAAGGATGTTTTAGTGGAGGTACCAATCGATGAGAAAGTACAACCAGTTTCTCAACCATTAAGAAGGATCCCCATACCACTAGAAGAAAAAGTCGACAAGAAAATAAAAGAGCTGTTAGAGAAAGACATCATTGAAGAAGTTAAAGGATCCTCGAGATGGGTATCCCCAATAGTCCCAGTTTTGAAGAACACCGGAGATGTTCGTATTTGCGTGGATATGAGGCGGGCCAACACAGCAATTCTACGCGAAAATCACCCATTGCCTACTATGGACAAGTTAATACCAAAAATTAAAAATGCAAAGTACTTTTCAAAACTGGACATAAAAGATGCTTTTTATCAGGTGGAATTGCATCCTAACTCTCGACATATTACAACTTTTATTACTAGTAAAGGCCTGTTTAGATACAAAAGATTAATGTTTGGAATATCCTGTGCTCCGGAAATATTTCAAAAGACCATAGAACGAATGTTATTGAGATGCAACGGCACCATTAATTTTATAGACGACATTTTAGTATACGGAAAGGATGTGGAAGAACACGATAAAAGATTAGAAACAGTAATGAAAACTAACTGAGTGTATTCTACAGTAACATTAAATTGTTGAACTGTAACCTCAGTCTCGCGCGATTCGCCGAGGTGAGCGCACGCGATAAGCTGAGGTCGATTTTGTTCGCGTTTTTTTTTTTTTCGCAATACCCTCATCTAATAAATGTTACGCGATAATGGATAACATAGACTTTTGCGATTCAAGTGGAAGTGATATAGTAGAAGAAGAGATGGTGAATGAGCGTGAGCAACTAGTTAATAATAAGAATTCGAAGGAAGAGGGAAAAAAGTTGGAAAAAAGTTTAGTTAATAATAAGAATTCGAAGGAAGAGAGAAAAAAGTTGGAAAAAAGTTTAGTTACTAATAAGAATTCGAAGGAAGAAGGAAAAAAGTTGGACAAACGGCAACGGTCAGACAGTGAAGAAATAATAGAAGATGATGAGGGATTTATCACGGTTCGAAAGGACAAAAGGAGGTTAGTGAGGAGGCCGTCAATGAGTTCTAATAATAGTCTTGAGAATAATGAGAATACATGTAAATCAACAAATGAGAAAATAATAGTGTGCGTAACGTCGAAAGAGGTTTTACCCAAACCTTTCGGCATGGCCAAATTGTTAAGAGTAGAAAATATAAAAAATATTCTTAAAATACAATATAAGAACCCATACAAGATACTAATTCAATTTGAAGACCGAAAAGATGCGGAGAATCTGATCAAGTGCAGCAAGTTTCAAAACCTGGATTATAGATGTCAGTTTATAGACGAAATTAACTTGTCATATGGTGTAGTGAAACAAATTGACTTAGATATTGAAGAGAAAGAGATTCTAGAGAGTATTGAATGTGAGAGGGAAGTTGTTTCTGTCAAGAGACTAAAAAGGCAATCTGATAGTGGAGAATGGATACAAAGCGAGACTATTCGCATTTGTTTTAAAAGTTCCACTTTACCCCCGTATCTCCTAATATACGGGTGCAGGTTTAAAGTAGAACCTTACACATTTCCTGTTAGCCAATGTTCGGGATGTTGGAGATTTGGGCATTTGATTAAAAGTTGCCCAACTAAGAAGCTACTGTGTCCAAAGTGCGGAGCTAATCACAGCAATTGTGAAACCATCACATTTAAATGCATTAATTGTAAAGGCCCGCATATGTCAATGAACAAATCGTGCCCTATGTTTAAAAAAGAAAAAGCCATTCGACAAATCATGTGCGAGGAGCATTGTACCTATAGAAGAGCACTGACGCTGTATCTTAATAAAAATAATTCGCATCAGTCTAAAGAACGTTATAACCTAGAAGATAATATAATTCAAACGCTCCAAGTCCCACCTCCTGTTGACAAAGATAAGTCATTTAGAGATGTTTTGTTGTCACAAGTTCACAATCATACAGAACGGATAGATCCAGTACCCAAAAATCATTATCCTGGCGAGACGAGTCGAGATATTACTATGAAGGAGTCTACTATATCTAAAACTACGTCAAAATCGAAGGAAACAATTAATAATAGTCGACTGGAAAAGGCTGAAGTCTATGAGATGGGGCAATCATCTAAGAAAAATGAAAGTACAGAAGGTCAGCAGACGTATACATCTAGGAATATATTTTACTTAAAAAAATTAATGGATAAATTGAATGAAATTGTATTCTCCAATTCGAGTATTGCTGTTAAAATCAAGTTAGTAATTAGTGTTATTTTTGAAGAAACGGTTCAATTTGTTTTAGGATTTGTGAGAGAGGGAGATTTGATGAAAAAAATATTTTCCTTATTTAACGATGGCTCCTAACAAATTACGGAATTTCGCTCTTAATATTATATATTGCAATGGAATTCGCAGAGTATTAGACCTAAAATCACTGAATTCGAATCACTTTTGTTTAAAGATCAAATCCATATAGCTGTCATCTGTGAGACATGGTTAGAGGAACATAATTTTTTAAACATATCCCAATATAATATTTATAGAAAAGACCGAATCGATGGTTATGGGGGTGTCGCAATTATGGTACATAAATCTATTATATCTGAATTGAAATCATCTAATATTAATAATACTGGCATCGAAATGTTACATGTTAAGATTATTAATTGTAAATATCTAGAAAACATAGTATCAGTCTACTGTCCGTCCTCCGTTCAAACGAGACAATGTGATTGGGATGAGTTATTTTCTTTGTGTTCACGAAAAAGTCTTATAGTCGGGGACTTTAACGGGCATCACTCCAATTGGTCCTATAAGACTGATACAAGAGGTACACAAATTATGGACTCGGCGTTAGACAATGGATTTATACCTATTAATGATGGCAGTACCACTCGGGTAAAATATGTAAGTAATGTTTTACAACAGTCATCTCCTGATATCACATTTTCCTCATCCGATATAGCTATACATTTCTCTTGGCAAGTGTTAAGTGATAACTTAGGGAGTGATCATCTCATTATTAAAATTAAAATTAATTATCAAGATACAGTTAATACAACTATTAAACGTAATTTTAAAAAGTCTAATTGGCTGGACTATTGTAAAGATATAGAACAGCTATTCTCTAATGTTGATCCTAATATATGTGACATCCAGGAAATGTATTCAACTTTTATTTCTATTATTAATAAATCTGCTGATAAAAATATCCCAATAATTAAAATGCGCAATAACCCTCAAAATAACTTCAAACCTAAGCCGTATTGGGATTCTCATCTTTCTAAATTAGTAGCGGAAAGAAGACTCGCGTTGAAGGAATTCAGACGTAACCCTACTCCGGCAAACCTAGCTATCTTAGAGGAAAAAACTTTAAAAGCCAAACAGGAAATCCGGCAAGCCAAGACAAATTGTTGGCAAAAATTTTGTAGCTCTATTGATGGCACTGTGACTTCATCAGAAATGTGGCGCAAAATGAAATGGATTAAGGGCTATAGACAAGCTGGTTATTTCGTTCCAATGGATAAAAAAAGAGAGCTCTTGCAAAGTTTAGCTCCTGACTCATCTCTCGCCTCTAAACCGTTATTTTCTTCAAGTAATGTCTTATTAGAGTCAGAGTTCACCTTTCAGGAATTAGAGTCGTGTATCAAAAAGAAAGATACTGCTCCTGGAGATGATAATATCACTTATTCTATGATTTTTAACCTTCCAGATGTCGCAAAAACGTTTTTACTCCGTATATTCAACAAAATCTTTTATTCTGGTTGTATCCCTAATGAATGGCGTAATATAAAAATTATTGCAATACCTAAAGTAGGGAATAACTCCAAACTTAGACCAATTTCATTAATCTCTTGCCCTTGTAAGATTTTCCATTTGATGCTAAATAAAAGAATAGAATGGTTTATTGAACATAACAATGTGTTATCTCCCAGTACTACCGGTTTTCGCAGAGGCCAATCATGCTTAGATTCACTTGCACAGTTGATAACCAATATACAGGTAGCTTTTACTAAAAACTGGACCACATTAGCGTGTTTTTTAGATATTGAGAACGCATACAACAATATTTTAATCGACAGTGTAGTTAAAACACTAGATAACCTCAAAGTGGGCAGTCGAATATGTAACTATTTGTGGGAATTTCTTAGGGAAAGACATTTAATTGTTAAAGATGACACGGATGGGAAGGGTGATATCATAAGATGGACTAATAGGGGGTTGGCACAGGGAGACCCAATCTCTCCACTGTTATTTAATATTGCAACACTTGAAATTTGTAAAAATATCAACAACAGTAATTTGATCAAAATATGTCAATATGCTGATGACTTTGTCCTTTTTGTTAGTTCGAAAAAGATGTGTGACAGTGTGCATAATATGCAGTTATCGTTAAACTATATTGTGGAGATTTTATCTAATTTAGGTTTAGAATTATCAACGTCTAAGTCACAAGTTTGCCTATTCAGTAGAGGATATCGAAGGCAAACTGTTCAATTATATTTAAATAATATCCCTTTAGTACCAGCTGATAGTATTAAATATCTAGGTGTCTGGTTAGACCCTTCACTTCGATGGGGCAAACACATTAATGAACTTAATGAAAAATGTCAAAAAATGTTAAATATTATAAAAGTATTAGCTGGCTCTAATTGGGGTATGCACCCATTACAGTTGAGGCTTTTGTATATATCTTTAATTAGAAGTCGAATAGATTACGGCTGTGTATTTTATGATAGTAGTGTTAAGTCTCGATTATGTAAATTAGAGAAAATTCAAAATAAGGCTATGAGAATTGTAGGTAGCTTCATTAAAACTACACCTATACATGTGATGGAGAGCGAGTTGTGCTTACCCCCATTACATATTAGACGTAAATTTTTAGCATTTAAGTTTTGTCTTAAGGCTAAGTCTTGTACAAACTGTGTGTCAAGTAAGTGTTTATCTGATCTTGGAGCTCTTAGAACCCACAGATATTGGTCAAATAAAAAAATACCTGTCTTAATGGATACATATAATATTACTAAAGAAGAAAATATATATTCGTCTAACCCTTTAGATATGTATAAATTAAATGTTTGGTGTAGCTATATTACAGTTAAGAATGTTATTAAAATTAATTTAGAAACTGTTAACAAGCCTAAAAATACATATGAGAGTAACTGTTTGAGAAACGATATCTTGCAAGAATTAAATTACACATACAATGGGTGGCATAAATTGTTTACCGATGGCTCTAAGAGTTCTCAGATTGGAGCCGCTTTTTATGATGCTACCACTAAAAATAACGAATGTTTCAAACTTGTGTCTAAGGTTTCCATAATGACAGCGGAGTTGTATGCTATTTCTGAAGCGTTGTCTTACGTTGCTACATTACAGCACGATAATATAGTTATATTCACAGATAGCAAGAGCGCGCTCCAGCATTTGGCTCGATGCGCCTCTGGACAGAGAGGTGTATCGATAGCCTTTGCTGTTTTGAGTAAAATTAATACAATTCTGCTGAATAATGTTAACTTGGTTTTACAATGGATTCCGTCACACATTGGCCTGAAGGGAAACGAGGAGGCTGACAGATTAGCTAGGATAGCAGCAACTACCGGAATAGAGGTTTATGTTTTACCAGTTTTTTCAGAAATTTTAGCCAAATTCAAAATTTACTGTTATAATGAATGGAAAGAATATTTCAAATCTAAGGACAAAGGGCTATGGTACAAAACCATCCAAAGTGAGCCTCCTCGGATCCCATGGTTTAGTAATTTTAAAGTTAGCCGTAGAACGTTAGTAACTTCTTTCAGAATTCGTTCCGGACACATGCCACTAAGATCCTTTGCATTTCTGATGAAGAAGGTAGAATCTCCGTTTTGTTTAGCCTGTGATAATAAAATAGAAGATGTTTATCACCTCTTGGTGGAGTGTGTCAGGAATGGGCCTGAAAGAAATGCGTTAGTTAGGGAACTAAAAATAAATAAGTTAGATGTAGGTATATTTAACATGATCTTAGCGAAACCAATGTCGCCAGAGGCTGCATTGGTATATTCATTGCTTAATTTGTAAATTTGATTGTAATTAGATTAGTTTATGATGGAACTAGCGTAACATATTGTTAAAAGTTCCTAAAACAAATAAAGAAAAAAAAAAAAAAAAAAAAACTGTAACCTAATGAAAATGTTTACATTGTTCATACAAAACTACATGGATATGATAGCATTGCGTGAGGTTCTCAGGAATGAAATACCAAATGATTATATCGACATTATAACATAACACCTGTGTTAGAGCGAAATAAGTTTATAAGTACAGATACAAACACTCATTATAAGGGAATTTGATTTCCTTACTAACTGAAATGGCCTTATCTATTATTCGTACACAATTTCGAGTCAATTCTATTTTCGTCTGGAAAAGTTATAAATCAATAAATAAGGAAGCCAATAAAGAAGAAGAAGGATTTCCACACACAATACCATCGATTATTTTAAGAAGAATATTCGTCTTTAGAAATTCAACAAAGTAGTGTCTTGATGTTGGTTCACTGAGTTGCATGAAGTATATTATGTCACCAAGTTCCACATTGTGTGTTCGACATAAACATGTGGTACAGGTTCTATTTTACGCTTCGTGCTCTGCCTAGAAGTATTCAACTGTATTCAACACAGTATTGTCTTGATGGTGGTCCGCTGAGTTGCGCCGGAGCATTATATGTCACCATGTTCCACAGTGTAGTTTTAACATAAACAGTGCGGTACAGGTTACGTTTCGTGCTCTGGCTAGGAGTATTCTTCAGCTGCATCTATTTTGACTCTAATTCACCAAAAGTGTTTTCTTGATGTCGGTCCGCTGAGTTGCGCCGGAGCATATTGCAGTATAGTTGCCACTTTACGCTCCGTGCGATTCTAAGAAGTATTCAGCAGCATTCTTCAAAAGCATTTTCTTGATGTTGGTCCACTGAGTTGCACTGAGTTACACGTATCACATTGTGTGTTTGTCATCAACAATGTGGTACAGGTGTCAATTTACACTTCGTGCTCTGCTTAGGAGTGTTACAATTGGGAAGATGGTTAGGTGATGCTCTGTGTGGGACGGCGACGCCGCTTGGTTACTCGGGATACTGTTCAATCTCCAACTGTAATGTGACAATTTCATGATGCTATTACAAATCAATTATAAAAGAAATCAAACGTGTAGGTTGGTCAAGTGAATGCATTGCACTTGTACCAAGGTATTTTTAAAATTATTGTGTTCAAATTTTGCCTCTATGGCGGCGATTGCAGATACGATAATTCATTCATTGTTACCTAAGAAAGCGTATAGAGCATAATATGTCTTATTATATGCTCATTGTCAAGGCCAAGAGTATGTGTAAAGTATTAATATAATTCTCACAGAGTGGGCGGCACTGTTCCGGTTCTCAATCAATGATCAATGTGAAGACATCAATGCTCGTTCTTGTAAGAGACCATGTCTTAGTGCTGCAGTTGGTATAGAAATTGACTGGCAGTATTGCCAATGAGACTCTTAAGTCCATATCATCAATCTGTCTTATACCAGTAAGGAAAATAAAACCAGTCATGTGATGGCGGCGTCGCTGCGTGATGAAATGCGCTGTGGGGATCACCAACGTCAGGCAGTCAATGCACCGCGTGGCTAACTTTTCGTTTCACGTGGGCACTGGCACGCTAACACCACATCACGCTGCGTGTTGCAACTCATTGCCGCGGCAAAACTGTGAACATACAACATTGATAGTCAAAATTAAGCAAATAATATTGTGTTTGCCTGTGCTTTTACAGTTTTTAGTCTTAAGTAAGCTTTATTACTAGATTAAGACGGAACGCTGTGTTAAGTAACTTTTTTAAGTAAAATATTTTAACATGAGGCTGCGTTACTCTTCAGTTAGGCAGCCTAGTGTTCAAATATTATGGGTGGAATACCTTTTAAGATAGAGAGTGAGATAGAGGGTGAGAGTGACATTTACGCACAACCTTGCACCGTGAGTTCAGAACATCATTCTGAGCCCATTTTACCTTTACTTAAAACTAACAGCGTCCGGTTTATCTTCTTAAAAGTCGACGTGGTTTCCTTTCGACCACGAAACATTATGTTATCATAGCTTCCCTCGTTACTGAATCACAGAAACAGCCAACTAAAAAATGCGACACTCCATCTGAAAAGTCAAAGTCAAGTCACTTATTCCAGTAAGACTATTAAAAGGGCAATTTAGAATATCAAAATAAAAATTTAAATAAAATACTAAAATGGTTCTAGTTGCCCCTTACAAAATATAGTTTCGTGTGGAGAAGACTGGCCAATATACTCCACACTAACTTTTTGTTTCACAATATTTTGTAGACATTAATCGGATAGTAATATGATTATTTCATTCGGTTTTAATAATTGTGACACAGGGTACTTTATTGAGACATTTAACACAGTATCCCATAAAAGATGTTTGTACTATGGCTAATCTCAAAGATGGTTGGGTTATTTCATCTTTATTTCTAGTATTAAAATCATGTCTATCACTACTTTTACTAATTACTTACATGTAAATTATTTCTTCCATACATAATTATTTGCCTAGCCTTTTCCTAATCATGTCGGGGTCAGCTTCCGGCTTGAAGAGCTCGTGGCTAAATCAAAAACAGCGGCACGGTTTAATTGAAGGTTAAGTTACGCTTGCCGAGATCAGTATGTGGATGGGTGACCGTTCGTAACATGTCGAGACTCCTCCGTGCCTCGGAAAGCACGCTAAGCCATTGGTCCCAGTTGTCATTTGTAGATCTTTGACAGTCGTTACGGGTAGTCGAGCTTTTTGAAGCACGGTTGAGACTTATATGAAATGAACGATCCAGACACCGACCTCACAAAACGTAGCTTGACCTTCGTACGATCCGTACGTGCTGTGTCTAGTGAGTTGCTAGCCCCTCTTACATACTTACATTATATTTTCAAAAATAAATTGGCAAGTCACTGTCATATTATTAATATTGTTTAATAGCTCCCTTAGATATTCGCGACCACGTAGATTATGAATATAGATAGATAGCTCAATCAGCTCACTTTTGCAAAATAAGAATGGATTCAATGTCAGCAGTCCAACCCCACAGTAAAATGTCATAATATAAAACACAAAGCATTCATTGTACTGAAACAAAAACTTTGTCTGTTTATTAAAAAATAAAATAAAAATTCTTTACTTCAAACCTTGATCCATATTACCGGCAACATTTGAATTGGCAGTAAGTTAACATTCTCTTCCAATCAAAAGCTCCTGTAAAAGCAAAAATACAAGAAAATGGACAACGTGTGTCGCACAGTGCACTTTGGATGTTTGGCATGTTTCTCTGTTGACAGTGGTCGGTCATAGTTTTATTGATAAACTGATAGCATGTTATCAGCGCATGCTATCAGCCGACTGCCGTTAAAATTGTGCGTACGTTGAACTGGAGTTCGTAGGTACTTATGTGTGCAGACTTGGTGTCTGTTTAGTAAACTTTGTGTGTGCTTTAGCCCGAACAAATAATAACCCTAACCTACTTACAAGTGCAGTGTGACTGCTGTGTCATTTGATTCACATGCATTTTTATAAAATGGAAAGTTTTAGCGTTGTAAAATACTAGAAAGACATTTTATCGGCAAGAGGCAATCTCGCTATTTGCTCCATGCAATTTATACTGTAGTACAGATATTAAGTTACCTATGGTCTATCTGATCGGAACAGTTGAAGATTTCGACGTACTTAGCCAGCCTTTCCTTGTCTTTGACTGTCTCCGTCTTGCCCGTGCCGGCAGAGCCGAACGGGGCTCCAGTCATGCTGTGTTTTCAGCTGTGCGTACAGCTTTTCCTATTTCCATAACTTATTTATCCCTAAGCTGAGTTCATTTATTCATTCAAAGTGTCTACGCTTACAGTGGCAAAGGACAGAATAACTAAACTTGCTCCGAAATATAGATTAAACAAACAATAAAAGCATAACTATGAACAAAACCCATATATCACGTCCACCTTACAACCAAACACACAACCAAAGAAATGTATTTAAAAGAGTTTTCAAAACGCGAAGCTAGATGTCACTATTATTGCAACGAAAGAGATGCAGCCTCGTCTATCGCTATTCGACAGGCTCCGGCAATCAAACTCCTCAAAGGTTCTGCTAACCAAGCAAAATGTACGAGAACACAAAATGTGACGTTCATGTGGCATACAAGTGACGTACACGTGGCCTGAAAGCCCGGACGTCGATTGAATACCGAAAATTTAGAATTGTGCCAACTAGCTACGCAATGATACACTACGTCGAATTGTATCACTGCAGAGACAGTTAAACCTTCTCCGACTATTGCCTGAACATCAGTAGACGTAACGGACAGCAATAGTTTCAACGTTGGCTGTGAAATGTTAATAGATGACGGTACCATGCTACCAGGATTTATAAAGTTTTAATAATAGGTCTTTACCTATGAAATTGCCGTTTTGTATGAAAAAATTTAAATGATTTTTTTTCATGTATTTTTTATTTGTATTAATCGAAGTAATCACCCATGCAATCAATGCATCTTTGCCAACGCAGTGGCAGTTTATTGATGCCCTTCTTAAAGAAATCAGCTGGACGGGAGGCAACAAATTCTTCAAAGGCATTTTGTACTGCCTCTCGGGTATTGAATTTTTTTCCCGCCAAGAAGTTATCCAAATTCTGGAAAAAGTAGTAGTCTGTAGGCGCAAGGTCTGGTGAGTAGGGCGGATGACGGAGAGCTTCCAACCCCAGTTCTTGCAACTTGGAGACCGTCTGCTGTGCAGTATGAGGTCGCGCGTTGTCTTGCAGGAGCAGCGGAGACGAGCGATTGACCAATGCTGGTTGGAGATGTGCCAGCTTCTCCATCATTGTGTTCAATTCTTCACAGTACACATCTGCAGTAATGCTCACCCCGTTTGGTAAGAAGCTGTGTTGAATCACACCGGCGCTAGACCACCAAACAGTGACCATCACTTTTCTTGGGGTAAGTTTTCGTTTAGGGCATTGTTTAGGTGCTGAACCAGGATCCAACCAACTTGCTGAGCGCTTGCGGTTATCAAACAGAATCCATTTTTCATCGCAGGTAACAATGCGGTTCAAAATTCCTTCATTTGTGTGTCTGTTGAGCAGTGCAAGGCACGTCTCGACGCGTACTTCGCGCTGGCGATCATTGAGTTCGTGGGGCACCCATTTGTCAAGCTTTTTTACCTTGCCAATTTGACGCAAATGGACCAATATTGTTTTGACGCTAACGTCGAAAGCTGCTGCTAATTCAGCCGTAGATTGTGTATCATCAGCTTCCACAATCGCCTTTAATTCGTCATTGTCGACCAAAGTCTTCGGACGACCGCGAGGTTCATTTTTCAGGTCGAAATTTCCAGAACGGAAGCGAGCAAACCAATAACAGGTAGTGCGTTGGTTTGTAGTGTTAGCTCCGTAAACGTCGTTGATGTTGCGTGCCGCTTGTGCCGCGTTGCTGCCACGACGGTACTCATATTCCATAATTACTCGAATTTTTAACGTATCCATGATGACGAAAAAGATTTAAATGCGATGAAAATGTAACACTAATCAATAAACAAATGACTACTTTTGGAAAAAAAAACCATGTTTTTAAAATAAAATTAATTTGAAATTAGAATTCTTAGCCAAACAAAAAATATTTTGATTTGAAATGGCCAGTACTGCAGAACGGCAATTTCATAGGTAAAGACCTAATATTTTTATTTTCTATTCATGGTTTATGAATGTCATATAAGGTAAAATGACTTTTAAAACATATTGCGTTGTCCGTCCCGTCCATTTTTTGAAATTTTGTATTTCCACCCATCACAAAAGCGAGCAAATCGGATTACTTACTCGGTGCACAGTTCGTTTAAACTGCCTAGCTTAACTAACTTATCAGACAACGCAGTTCTCTGTTCTACTTCTATTACTATAGTAGCATTGTATTAAGTTTAAACATTCGACGAGAGTACAGAAACAAGAAGACTTCCCTCACACCTTCTTTCTCCTTTTTTTCTTCTTCATGAATATGAAGAGGATGAATGATGGCTATACCAACTAAGAAAGGTAAAAATGAACGAATTGTGTAAAAGATGATGTGAATAGTTAGGGGCGAATATTTACGTGAAGGCTGATAGCGACGAATGGAAGACAAAAACCTGTTGCATGTGCATCATTTCCAAAGATGTGAATAGCTTCGTTGGTCTAGACCACTTCACTCTAGATGATTTGACTTTTCACTCACTAGTCTCAAGCAGCTGCGCGCATAGTCCTGGGTTCGATTTACGAGTCGGGCGAAGTAATATTGTGTTATTTCATCAGGAATTATCAGCAGCTGCCCGGAGTCTCGACATCTGCTCAACTGAAGGCAGTTAGGCTCGCCCTATTTCATTACTCTCTGGGCGTTTACAGACTGAATGTTGCATTTTCTGTTATCCTAGTCCTTCACTCTATTATATAACTACAACATGAAATCCAAGACAATGAGGCCAGTCCGGACCCGCCCCCAAGCGTTTGTATGGAGTTGTTGTGCTTGGTTCCGCTGGGAAGTTTACCAGTGAACCAGGCGCTACGCTACCTTAGTACTAAAACTGAATCTGTTTTTTTTTAAACGATCCAAGAATTCATATTTGAAGAAATTAAATAAAATAAATAATCACAGGGCATCGAAAAATTCATCCGCATCGCTGTCAACGGGAAAAGTGCCCAGATACTTGGCCAAGAAAAGGCCAGCCCTCTGGTCACGTTAAGAGCACTGTTAAATGTAGGTCAAGATGAAAACGAAGAACTGAGCAGAAGGGTTTATATTTTAAGAATTAAGGTACAAAACTTTTGGCGGAGGAAGCGTGCGTTGCATGACGTAGGTAATGTCACTGTCTTTTCGCAAAAAAACATGGCGGTCCGAGCCTCGCCCCTCTCCCGCTCATACCCCGCGCACTTCCTCTTACAATAAAATTTCGTATCGCGCCGCTAACAATCACACGCTTTTCATTAAGTCTCAGTTTTAATCGTGATGTTGCGATTCGTAGCCAATACGCAAACGCTTTAAGCAATCAGCGTTGTAAGACTGCCTTGCTGAGAAAGAGCGTTTTGGGCATGGCACCGCGCATCTATAATAAATTACCAGATGTCATAAAAAAATTGAATGTCAGCAGCTGCCCGGAGTCTCGACATCTGCTCAACTGAAGGCAGTTAGGCTCGCCCTATTTCATTACTCTCTGGGCGTTTACAGACTGAATGTTGCATTTTCTGTTATCCTAGTCCTTCACTCTATTATATAACTACAACATGAAATCCAAGACAATGAGGCCAGTCCGGACCCGCCCCCAAGCGTTTGTATGGAGTTGTTGTGCTTGGTTCCGCTGGGAAGTTTACCAGTGAACCAGGCGCTACGCTACCTTAGTACTAAAACTGAATCTGTTTTTTTTTAAACGATCCAAGAATTCATATTTGAAGAAATTAAATAAAATAAATAATCACAGGGCATCGAAAAATTCATCCGCATCGCTGTCAACGGGAAAAGTGCCCAGATACTTGGCCAAGAAAAGGCCAGCCCTCTGGTCACGTTAAGAGCACTGTTAAATGTAGGTCAAGATGAAAACGAAGAACTGAGCAGAAGGGTTTATATTTTAAGAATTAAGGTACAAAACTTTTGGCGGAGGAAGCGTGCGTTGCATGACGTAGGTAATGTCACTGTCTTTTCGCAAAAAAACATGGCGGTCCGAGCCTCGCCCCTCTCCCGCTCATACCCCGCGCACTTCCTCTTACAATAAAATTTCGTATCGCGCCGCTAACAATCACACGCTTTTCATTAAGTCTCAGTTTTAATCGTGATGTTGCGATTCGTAGCCAATACGCAAACGCTTTAAGCAATCAGCGTTGTAAGACTGCCTTGCTGAGAAAGAGCGTTTTGGGCATGGCACCGCGCATCTATAATAAATTACCAGATGTCATAAAAAAATTGAATGTTAAACAATTCAAAGAAAAACTGAAACAGCTATTAATTGAAAAATGCTATTATACGATTGATGAATTTCTGAATGATGAATATTAATGTAGACCTATTTATTTATTGGAATATACAAACAATTTTAATTATGATTATTTATATACGCATTGACTGTTAATAGACATTACTTCTTATTGTGACATTTGTAATTTTTTTGATTGTATTTATTTTTCATTATTCAATTTAATTTTGACATACTTACCTCTCAAATAATTTGAATTTCCTTCTCGCATGATTGGTATTGCACTTTTCCTCTTTGCATGCCACCATATTTGTACGCCACTAGCCATAACATAGCGACCTATTTACTTATTTAAGATCTGTATTCACTACCTATGTTACACAAATAATAAATGATTTGATTTGATTTGAATCAGATCAGATCAGAGAGATCTTTTCGATAATTTTAATTTTGATACATTCTGAATGACAACAAAACCTCAATAATGACAACTTTTTTATCTTTAACTTATCTTTGAAGGGTATCACATCAAGGGGCACACATTTTTACCGTAAATTTCATTTTAGATTAATACTGAAAGACAAAAGAAACACAAAAACGAGTTCTGAATCACTTTACACACACACAGAAACAGCACGCAACACATACACAATATGCAACACGCACACCATCACATGGACCAAGTTTTACACAAAGTTTTTCGTAAACAATAGGGAATCCAAATTGCTACGAAGAAAGTGACGTCATGGTTACGATGGCTACGTGGTCGTAGCGTTTTAATTAACGCATACTGCCCCATATTTCATTAATTACATAGTTCAAACAGAAAACGCCATGATAATCTGATCAAGTGTTAGCAGCTATCAAAGTAGAAAGAAAAGCACCGACTATAGTATAAGTATTTTTTTTTGTATTATTGTATTGTTAGACGGGCCTATATCCGCAACTCCACGACTCTGCGCGTATTTTGCGTATTATAAAAATATAATTTCATAAAAACCCTTTATACAACCATATTATGTACAAATATTTTATAAAACGCTATTGGAAAACAAAATCGTAGGAAAATCATGGTTACGCTTTTTAATTTTATGCAGTACCATGCGTGGTCGAGGAACTTTGGAAATTCAATTAATGATCTGTACGTGTGACACGTAGATCATTACTTGAGAACTTGTCTCGACCGATATGGCTGTTTTTTTTTATGTATGAGTGTCATTTTTTATTAAGTCCACCAAAATGTCGAGAATTAAAATGCTATTTATGTATAAAATGACAAAAAAAATTACAACCATGCAAACCTCGTACGTAGTAACAAATCGTATCCTGTTCATTTTTGAACTTCTGGCACTATTTGTCTTTGAGCTCCTGGACTACGTAGTGTAATCTTTATAATGAAAGGGTATTCGATTAGGCTTTTCTACTAACGGAGTGAGCAGATTGGTCAACAACTAGCATGTCATAAATGAATAGGAGTACTTTATCTGGAAATATGAAGGTAGCAGAATTGTGATGCAGTCTGCACTATTAATATCGATGTCAAAAACGGGATGTGAAAAGCATGAAGTGGTGGCACTTTATAGAATTAAGTCTTAACACCTTAGTTAAACGACTTTAGTTTTAGGGGGATGTCACGATGGCCCGAGAATTACTTTTTTATGTTACCGGTTTTTCTAAATAGGTAAATCATCATTCTTCAAGAAACGAACTTTTCCCAAACAATGCTGTGGTCGTCGCTAAGGTGATATTAGCTACGAGTTTATGATGTAGACACCGGCGTAGTTACACACATTGTAGGACTTACTAAACTTTTGGAGCTATCCATTTCAATATTTCTTCCCGGAATTACAGATTATTTATCTATTAGAAAACGTCCCTCGCTGTCTGTCGTTTTCATAGCAGAACAGGCTCACCCTCTTTTACATGCCACTGCATGAAACATTTCATATAATTTGTATAAACATATATAATTCTACTGTACGTGTGTTTGTCTACCCGAACCCGTCTAAGTGGCTGAACCGGTTTTAGTAGGGTTCGCTAGTATACTATTAACAAATAGGTTTGTGTTCAATAAATGCCATCTGCCCCGTTTTACGTTATGTCTCTGAAGCTTTAGAGTGTTTATGCGTGCATTACTAATACCGCGTTTGTCCAGAATCATGGACTGAACTCATCGTATCAGGTTGTGTATCGATGTCCCCTCCACCCTGTATAAAAGTGAACAAGATGAAGATAATGTTGCTTGATAGAGATGTGTCGATGTGTCATTTGGAAATTGATGTTAAGAGTGTGGAACTAGTGAATGAATTGTATATTTGCGAAGTTTGTTTACAAGGAATGGAAAAATTGATGCTTATGTGGCAAGGACAGTTGATGGCGCTATTATTATTATTATCTTTTATTGATGTGACCATCCAGTCGATGTCTAAAAGGCTTTACTAGCTGTTAACAATGGTGTACCTACTGAAGCCTTTGAAATGATTAGATATTTCAATTTGAAATATCCTTCACATAAAACTTAAACTTCAGTTTCTATTTTTGTGCTTAAACTGCGTGATCTAATTGATTGCTAAAGCTGTACTCCTAAATATTTATGACATACATGTTCTGTGGGACGAATCAGTAACATGCACATAATGTATGCCAGTTGTCAGATGTCGTTGTCAGCAAAGGAAAGTCGTAAGTAAATATCCCAGTAAGTTTCAAGTTACTTCTCCAGTTTGCCACCTGCATAACGTTAATGTGTCAGTATTGACAATGCTCCTGTACAGTTATGACATGCTAGTACTTCGGGACCCCCACACTCGGTTGATTTCACCCTCTTGAAAAGGCTGCGATAATACTCGTATATGTATTTTTTAAATATCGCAGTATTATCCTGATGTAGGAGAAGACTTTTCGTGCGTGTCTTAAAAAAATATAAATATTTTTTATTTCTTATTTAATTCAGGAGGATCCACGCAATACACTGCTTGAAAAACAAAATCCGTTTCATGCCCTGGAGCTATTCATTACTTACACAGTGTGACTAGCAGAACATTCAGACCTACTGAAGGCATGACTAGTTATGATGACATGTAAAACGAACAAAAAGCAAAGCATTGATATAATTACCAAGGAATTATCCAGGAAATAGTTGAACGCAAACGCTTATCAAGGAACAAGACGTGTTAGTTTTAATATAGTTGATTAGTAGATTTTGTAGAGGGTGTTTTTTGATTATATTATTTTTATGGCAATATTGACAAATTGGCAACTACTTTATTGAATCAAACAGCTTAGCGGAAAAACGGTTGCAAACTTGAAGTTGATCGGCACGCCACCTATCTGTAAGTTTTGGATAGAAAATAATATATAAAAGCACGTGCTACGCATTTTTGAACTTTATTTCACAAGGAACAGTCCTTGTAAAATAAAGTACAATAACGATGCTCTGCTCGTTTAACTGTTGCAACACATCCTCATTTCGTATAAAAGTAAGATAAAACTTAATCTAATTTATTTCTTTGCTCAGGTTTGTGTATTGCATAAGTTTAAAAAAGGATATACAACATGCATTCGGCATGAGTTAGTGTCTACTTGTTGCATTTATTATTTGAACCAAATAAGTTCTAGTTAAGTACTAGTTTTACATAAAACTTCTAAAATTCTAAAAGATGAACATAATACAAAATTCATGTAAAATAAAAACATCTATTCATAATGTAGGGTATACATCTCATACCAAGACACCCGTATCTTGGATAGCTAGCTAAGCTACCGGCCTAAGGTAAGAATAGATTGTATAACACTTACTGATTCAAAAGCACATTTTCACGACAGTTACGTAACGCCTCTATAGGTCTTCATGCATGACATGCCTTCAGCAGAAGCTCCAGTTTCTTCAAAATGATTGTTAATTGTACCCAACAGAGACAGCTCGAATGGAAACAACCACGTCTCCTGCAGAGCTGTCACATCTCCTATCGAGTATAGTTAACGAACACTTTTCATAAATCTTGTTACAGCTTTACAGTAGTAGCTAATTAATCTGCACTCACTCTGTTCTGCTCGCTTTCACGTTTAGCGAATATTACAATAGAATTCTATTTTATGCTGTGTCAATCTTATGTTTCTGTTAAACAACAGAAATTGCCTGAATAGAACACTAATAGTTTGTTTTTAGGTATACCTGTGGAATTGATAAGCCTCATAACATTAAGGTTGAAGATTAGAATGAGAGCTCACATCTTTTCCAGGCTTTACCTTTGTTTTATCATAAACATAGTAACTTAAAAAGGGATTCTGATTTCTTACGGAATGATTTTCTGTTTGTTAACGGTATCACTTTCCCTTTCACGGATTAAACGGTTTCTAATAGGTAATGTCTATTATATCTAATTCCTCTTAACAACTTCTTTCCACTTGCAACATTGACCCATATTTCTGTCTCAGTCACAGTCAGTCTACCTCATGAAAACGGCTGTTGCGCGCGCAAAAAGGCCTCATTCACTGCAGCTTCAGCGGTCGGAACCACAATGGAGAATGTTAAATAATTTTGATTATTAGCACTCCATACTCTCTGTCAAAAATAAAAAATAATAGTGAAAGAATTACTTCGATACGTCAATTAATTTCCGATTTAGAAGTAAAACAAGTTGTAACTGCACGACGCGGGCTGCCGGTGACGGTGTGACGTCATCGTACAACACGCTCAGTCTGGCTCACTCAGTCCGCTCGCGTTCGCTCGCCCATGCCGTCGAAATTATACCTAAATACTTTTAAAAATGTCCAATCCTAATACTAGGTACTCGTGTGTTGTGCGTAAATGTAAAAATACAGCTACCAATTCGCCGGAAAAATTGTTTTTTGTAGTTCCAAAGGACGTTAAAATGCGAAAAAATGGATATAATCTATGTATACTAAATGCTTTAGTATGTTTACAGATTTGTTACGGGTTATTGCTATGTATAATAATAAAAAAAATATCTATGTCATATATTGTATTAAGTATAACAGTAATCTAGTACCCATAACACAAGCTCTGCTTAGCTTGGTGCTAGATGATGCTGTGTGGATTGTCCAGCATTATTGTACTTGTCGTCTTCCTGACAAATGGCGTGGGTTCATTCAAAATACAAACGCTCAGTTACGCGTTTGCATGTTGATAGTCAGCTCAGCTGCAGCAGCTCTGCTATGGGTAACAATTCGCATTCTATGTGTTATTGTCCCGCCAGCAGAGCCACCTCTGCTGGCGGGACAATAAATTAATAAATAAATAATGCTGGACAATCCACACAGCATCATCTAGCCCCAAGCTAAGCAGAGCTTGTGTTGTGGGTACTAGATTACTGTTATACTTAATACAATATATGACATAGATAGTTTTTTTATTATTATACATAGCAATAACCCGTAACAAATCTGTGTAGATCGTACAAACATTTATCCCAAGGCGGAAATCGAACCCGCAACCTCCTGCGTCACAGGCGGACCTTTGCCCGCTGCGCCACATAGATCGTCAATCTTCACAGGTTACATTTAAAACTTCTTGATCCTTTTCATTGCATTCTAAACTGCAATGATAAGGTGTGGTACGTACGCGGTGTTCTGGCGTGATTCTACATTTAAAAGTACATACATCACCTACTCTGTTAACTTGAACATATCCAATAGCATCATCGCCATAGCTGTCTTTTGCCGATCTGAAATAAGTTTCAAATGAAAAATTAATGGCCTTACGTATTTTGTAAGTGAAAAAAATACAAATAAAAAAGGTTATGTCCTAAGTACCTATCCTACTTCCTACTAATATTATAAATTCGAAATTTTGTGAGTGTGTGTGTGTTTGTTATCGTTCACGCAAAAACTACTGAACGGATCTGGACGAAGTCTGGAATAACACATAGGCTACTTTGAATCCTGGGAAAAAGTACACTTCCCGAGGGAAACGTGGGCGAAGCTACTGGTGGAAGCTAGTTTGCAATAAATCAATGTATGTATTCATTTAAATTTACTAAGAAGAGCGGTACCTACCTATATATACATACGTACCTACCTATAGCTACAAAACTATAATACATATTTGTTGTCTTTAACGTAAAAAAATAATGGTAGGTAGGTACTTCTACTATATGAGTTGCATTCTTCCATTACCACATAAGTTGGGTATTTTGTTTTGATAAAACAATTTAGAACAGATAAACTATTAAGCATAAGTAGTAGCAAGGAAAGTTTAACCATTTTGGCGGCAACGAAATCACTATTTGTTGATAAATAATGCGCAACCATTAATCCATCTATTTTAGGTAGATTATACGATTGCCCTTTTTCGAATCCTTCATCCATTTTATTAATCGAATAATATTTACTATTATTAGACTATTAACGTAATACGCGGACGAAAACACAACAAAATACTGTGCAAGCTATTACACCTATTACAAACGCTGGCGACTTGATACTAAGAGGGCCGCGGCCCGAGCGGCGCGTTGTGACATGACGTCACAAGCGGTCACATCACTGTTAGTGGGGCTCGATATTTTTCGAAACTTTGAATGCCTATAAAATCAAAACTACTAGGTATTTTTAACTACAACAAAAACTAGTGTATTTGTATATACATACAGGCGATACTGAGACAATTTCAAGCGATTTGGCATACCTAGTAACATTCTCCATTGTTTTGCAATGGGCTTCAAGGCGCTCTATTTGCCCTAGGTCAGGTTTTTGTTCGAGCATAGTCAAGGTCAGGTTAGCAACAGGTATATCGTGACGGAGATCGCGATGACTAAGCACATAATATGCGTCCTTGAGGTGTTATATACCTTAACAGTCGCTGAGCTGGTCATTGACTTTACTCATTAGGCGACCTTATCTATGCAGCGTTATCAATATTTTGTTTCGCACACTTCTAGAATTGAACTTTCTTGTAATATGTAAGCACCTCAGCGGTTGTTTACAGTACAGGCAATGTTATCTTTTGAGGAATGCTCATTGATCTGTATTCTGATTCTGATTTGAAACATCTCCTTAATCAATCCTACGGTAGCTTAATTTTGCTTTACAGTGTTAAGCTCCTGTTTTGATATTAGGATTTTATTCAGTTGACTACGTACAACAGTACGATCGCATGATATGGGCGGGATGCACGTGGAGATTCTTCGCCACAAATACCGGTACAGTTTCAGAATCAGGATCAGGAGTAGGAGGAGAGGTAAATTATATTTTCAAAGATACTCTTTTTTTTTTTTTTGTTAAAAAAAACGTTGCCCCACACTAGGAATTTCTCCTGTATCGTGGGTGCGTTTACAAACATTTAAACTCACATACACAAACAACCAGACCCGGAACAACTATCTGTAGGCCATACAAATATTTGTTCCGTGCGGGGATCGAACCCGCGACACGCAGCCCAACAGTCAAACGCTTAACTACTGCGCCAACCGTGTCGTCAACTATTGAAAACGTAGTATTTAGCACACTTTATGCTTTCCTCTGAATACGCACTTTTACATTTATTTACATTAAACTATCATTGTACATTACGTTTATTCATGTTGGGTAAAGCAAAACATCTCGTTAATTATATTACATCCTCACATTGATTGCATATCATTAAATTGTTATCCATATTATGTAGTTCAATGGCGCGGCCAATGACCGCACGCTTAAGATTCACGTGTACCGGCCGAGAGTGCACAGTGTGCACACAGTGTTATTATTTTTGACTAACACTGATCGACACTGGTGAAAAAGTGCAATTTTGGATTTCAACGTTAAGCTTAGCACCTGCAGTTGAAATTCCAACAGTGCAATAATAATATTTGGACGTTCATTTAGTTATCGCCTAGTATAAGTGATAACGTTTGGTACTGTTTATGTTACGCCCATAACATTATCTGGGATCAGTCACGTTTTACATGGCATCGAATTATAATAATTATTAGAGCAGGAATATTCTTTCTAAACTTTGTGCCAACTTTGAGCTATTTTTAAGCAACTATATTGTTTTCTATACAATATCCACCGCCATACGAGTATGTTAGTGACCGCTGAGCGGTTGTCACTTAGTTGATACTAAACTAGGTATGCCTAGGTAGGCCATGTACGTTATAGTCTTATACTGTTCTGATCAAGAGGACTGTGAGTGATCTGTACTAGAGTATGACTCCCAAAGATCAAACAGTTAGATGAGCACTTGATGGTAAAGCCTATGTATAGTATTTTACAACGCCAGACACTTTAATTACTTTTGCAATACAATTTACAACACTTGCGATCGGCGAGACTGATTTGCATGATGCACGTACATGCCACATACCTACCAATAAACCAGACTGACATATATGTATTTGTCTGTCTCGCTTGGAGACGTAATGCGCATAAAAGGACCGGTGCTACGCAGTTTGCGGCATTGCCTGGCTTGAGGCCTTAATTTTAATTAAGCCCCCCACAGGAAAGTTCGGTTGAGCAGTAAATATCTCTGAAGGATAAACTGCGAGATGCCCATTCCAAAAAAAAAAAAAACATTTTGCGGCAGTGTTTGGCTGGAAGCCAACCTAGCTGGAAGCCAACTTGGTTCGTCTTCAACAAACACTCATAAACGGTAATAACGTCCTTCTCCTAAAACCTTTTGTCCGAAAATCATTATCCATAACACGTTTGATATAAACTTCAGTAACTACAATGTTAAAAATGCGAGTTGAGAAAAGGATGGACGCGAGCCGCCGCGGCTGATTCGGGCCAGCCAAAGCTGCGGTGGTTAGCGAAAGCCGTCCGCGACGATAAGCACGCGTGGGGCAGCTGGAGACCCGCAGCGACGGAGCCGTGGCAAAAGCCACATATATTGCTTTGTAATCAATTTGTTTTAAAAATATTATTCGGATAAATAAACATTACTCAATTTCAATTTAGGACTCATAACTTTGATGATGTTTGAAAACGGTTTTAAGTCTTTTGTATGTTATTGGTTGTACTATATTTAATGACAAACAATTTTTTGGCATATTGTGTTTAGGGAACGCCATACTATGTAACAGTAAGTTCGAGCAAGTTATCATTCGGACAAATGATGATTACGAGAAAGAAATGATGGCACGTTAGACTATGGATAAAAAAATTTAGAACACAATAGAGAATGCTGATAAACTAGTATCTATTTATTTAATCAAGCTTTATCTGCCCATTTCATTGTATTAATCCAAAAGCATTTTTTTTAAATCGTTCTCATTTAATTTCTCTGTGGTTTAGAGTTTGCGTAGTCTGTCACTCTTTTATTTTAAACAGTGAGTCAGTCATGGAGCTTATATGTTTGGTTTCATGGATTTTCATTTAAGATTTTTTTAAACCATGCTCCACATTAGGAATTTCTCATGTGTCGTGGGTGCGTTTACAAAAATTTAAAGTCACATACACGAACAGCCAGACCTAGAACAACCACATGTAGGCCATACAAATATTTGATCCGTGCGGGAATCGAATCCACGACACGGCGTAGCAGTCGATCGTTCAGCCACTGCGTCCACCGTGCCGTCAATTAAATCAGCGTCAATATATAACTTATTAGCAGGTCTATTAGCCCGCTGCCCGTGTTGCGCGAGGCTAGTCTTACGATTGCATAATCGGTGTGTCTACGGAATGGTAGGTGGAGCTCCTGTGACCACCTTTCTGCTTTAACATCAGACAGATACTAGGTATCGTTTATTATTACATTTTCATTATATTATATTATTATCTTTAACTATACAACGAGAGAAAAACGAGAGAATGAGTCCAAACCTTAATATGTCCGCTGAAATTCGTAGAGCACTTGGTTAGTCGGCAGACTTTCCCGGCTGCAGCTTCAGGTTAAGAATGTTATTGCACAAATCCTGGATCTTTAAATATATTCCGAATACCAATTATTTTAAGTCGATCGTGAAATAAATTACCATTTTTAGGCCCTTCTGTGTAAAAGAACCTTACGTTGGAGAGTTCCGATACACAGACACTCCAACCCTTAGATACACGTCGAGGGTTTAAAAAGGCCAGCACCTGTATAGTATCTCGTTATGTACAGAATAAGATCCAATTGGCTAAAGAAAATTCAATTCAACCAAAATAACTTTGGAAATTTCATAGATTTTTTGAATTTATTTATAGAAAAACTTATGCTTTTTACATCAGAGAAAAAATTAGGATTCCGCGCTAAAAAAGAAAAATGATGAAATTTTATCAAATTCGGTGGGATCGATTTTAACGAGACTTTCACTGGTATGATGAGATGATGTGTAGAGGAGTAACTCAGGCTTCTTTTATTTTAGAAATAGAATTAGGTTACTGCGTAAAAAAATGAAAACCCATACTTTTTAAATTCCCATCCACACGTACAAAGTCGCGGTGACAACTAGTTTATTCATAAGAGCATGTAACAACAGTCTTTAAAAGATTGTGCAACAATGTATTCCTTTCGTAAACACAATAGCTACAATTGTCCGCAATGACGCATGTTATTATTGGTTGTCCAATTGTATAAATAATCTGGTATACAAAACGATAAAAGCGACCTTTCATCATGGAATCTATTCTCCTGCGAAAGAAAACGTATTTGATATTACATTTAGAAATGCGACAGGAGATTTTTTTTTCCGGTCCCTTATTGTAAAATATCTCAAGGTTTCAAGGATTGTTATAGAAACATTTTTAATTCAAAGCAACTGAACTTCTTTTAGTCAAATATTAGATAATGACTTTGCAAATGATATGATACGAATGATATATATATAGCCAGATTATAATTGTTATAATTAATTGCAAATTATACCATGTAAGCCATGTGCACCTGACTTTAATATTGTTAATTGACTTCACTTTAATTTCTGTTTTGGTTTGTTGACATTATTTTGTGTATATTAATATTTTAATTTATGTGATTGCTTTTGCTGATATGTGCCGTTAGGTAGACTGTAGCCGATATTCTTAATTTATATACAGACGCCAGCACATGAAGCTACCCCAGATTTTCCCGATTGAACATGAAACTTATTCTTTCGGAATATAGATGAAAATCTATCAAAGAAATGTGACACATTGGGATATTTTGATGTGCTGGCCTCTGTACAACATACCTGGTAGTTAGTATAATATATCTACTATATATGTTAGTGTTAGTGTTAGTATATATATATATACTAACTACCAGAGACATTTGTCTTTTTTTTCAAATAAAAAGTAAGTATATAACTGGATGAAGAATTCTCCACAGAACAAATAGATTTGTATAATAACCGTGACCTCATATCACACCCAAGAATACTTTAACGGTCAGCAGCACGGACACGCTACTTTGAAAGCACATACATTATGACATTTTGATAAAATCTTGTTTTGATTTGAAATTATGACTTGCGCTCCCTTGTGTTTTCTTGTCTTACCCACGTTAAAATAACACTATAAGAGGATTGCAAATTATTAGAAATAAGTACCTTCTATTTTAATCAAGGGATCAACTTGAATTTGCTACTTTCTTAGCAAATTTCATTCAAATCTGTTAAGCCGTTTCAGCGTGAAAGCATAACGTAAAACTACAGTCCTATATAAAAAAAATAACTTTGCTATAGCGTAAAACGCCAAACGTAAATATAACGTCAAAATACTACGAGTAATATGGCAACATGACCCGTGGAAAGGAGTCACGTGACATCTCTAAAGCTAATGACAACTCCGTACGATTTGATCTTTCCATAGGCGTTAACGCTTCCACAAAAAGGATTTTGTCAACACAAAAACGCTAAAACAGTCAAATTTCGACGTGACTTCTAACATCAATAATATTTAGATTGTATGTACTATTTTCATAATGGACTTAGTAAATCCGGTGGAACTTTCCTACTCGTGAAAGTGGAACACGCCGTCCACTAAATCACTTCAACATCGGTCTTGTTGAGGTAGGTACAGCTTTTGAAGATCCATTGTAGGGATCGCATGATAAATTGATTACAACATATCTGGACTCAAGAACCAGTTATCCAATTTTCATGATTTACAGTTCAACAACCCACATGAGTGAAGCTGCAGGGCCGTTTGTAATGATTCAATAAACTTTAATTTGATTATGTAAACACTTTTGAATAGTACAGATGAGGAATGGTTTTCCCTCGCCTGGTTTATATAGTTTAAGGGTAACCAAAAATGTTTTATCGGTACTGGTCCAAAAAATGGTCTGTATTGGTTTTAATCACAACTGGCGAGAGTGCGTACTGGGGCTATGTCCCCAGATGCTTCACTAACCGTTATAAAGAATTAATGTCATATTAACCCCAGTCTGAAAAGGGGATGGCAATATTCACGTAAAGCTAGGTACAGGCAAGACACGGTTGCCCATACTTGAATTAGGATAGGCTTAGGATTGGGACTTAGGATTTTAAAATCGTTCGATTGACAGCACGGAATAAAATAAAATTTGTATGGCTTATTATATAGGTATTCGTTCCGGGCTGGCTGTTTATGTATACGAGTTTGCTTGTTTGTTAACGCACCCACGATACGGGAGAAATTATAAGTTTGGGGCAGCATTTAAAAAAAAGACTATAGGTACCTACTACGTTGCTTCAGCCTTTCAAGCCAGAAGGTGTATTATTTGATAAACTCAAGATGTTATTGTGCAGTAGAAATAACTCTATTTTCACACTGCACCGTGCTGATACCGGGTACAACACCGTGATAGATATTGCAACAGTCGCTTTATTTTGATGTATGCAATAGGTGTCTTATACAGTAACGAAAAGGGTTACGCCCGTACAAACGGGGTGAAGGGTGTCTCTGGTTTCTAATCGATCTTCAAAATTTCAGCTTAAAACGAATAATTCTTTTAATGCACAATTTTATTTTACACTACGAGGGTCATCATGATATCAAAGTAACTTACATAACCTATTCTGGGGGGTCTGTGCACCTAATACAGACGTTATTATGCCCCAGAACACCGGTCAGTACCCAGTTTAAGACACGGAAACCCCTCGGCCCTCATAAAAGACACATTTTTATTTTTTGTAAAAAATTATATCACTATAATACCGCGCAATTGATTTTATTGGCCTATTTACGGGCGTACTAAGATTAAGTCTACGATATTACGGAAAACGTAATCATTACATAAAAATTAAAACAACTTTGTTAAATGAAATCATAGTGTCATGCATAAAGTCTTACATTTGAAAGGACAGGTTCAATATGCTGGCCTGGCCTTGCTGGCCGTGTCTTCAGGAGTTTGCACTCCGTTGTCTCTAATTCGTACTTCCATCTTGAGCACGGTGTCATACAGCACTGCATACACTATGTTTTAATATACCCCCACAAAAAATATCCAACAACATGTCAGGTCTGGTGATCGTGGAGGCCAAGACGTGCTCGTACTACCGCGGCCGATCCACTGATGGAAACGCGCGTCGAGATCATTTATAACATCGCGTGCGAAGTGTACCGATGCCAATCTATGGCAAAGTCTAATTAGTTCTGTCTGTTCAAACGTCATATTCGCTATTACATAAGCGTGACGACAATAATACGGATAGAGAGCGACTGAATTGCACACTAAATTTCACCAAAAAAGTATCAACACCTACGTGTGGCTAGCCCGGTGACTAGCCCGATTACTGTTTCAGTAATTTTTAATTAAAAAATAAATCCCAGGGTAATACAGGGTGTCTGTGTCTAAGTGTGGGGTTAAGTGTCACATTCAAACATTGATACCTTTTTTATAAAAAAAAAACTTTATTACTTCAAATAAAAAAAACAATTAAAACCAAACACGTAATAAAATGCACTTGGAATACTTACTAGCATAGTTGTGCTGTCTGTCGACTCAAATTCATTATTGTTTATTTTAACATCAAATGGTCATTGGAAATTACATGACAGCCAATGTGTCGTTGAGTACATAAACGAAACCGATAAGTTCACTTGTATGCTTCATTTCATTTCAGGTTTATTATATTAGATAGACAAGTGAATCATGGTTCCTTAACTTTACGGGCTTTGATATCAAAGATAACCAAGGAATGGTTTTAATTATTAAACGTAAGAGCTTTGCTTGGTGATCACCGGAGTGATGATCACCGGTTTTAGTGAGGTAAGAATCCCACACTCCCTGGTCTTTTCTCTAAAAGTCCAGGCGACTTTTGAAAGATTCGCCCGTTAACAAAAAAATATACATTAAAGACGTAACTGGAATATAGTGGAATTGTTATTATTTTATATAATCTATGGTTAATTGGTCGTTCATTGCCGGTTATAGATATGTAGAATGAAATAGAAACTATTTTTGTAGAATAAACTAGCTAATAATGATTCTCGTACCGTTTATACCGTTTTTTACCTTTGCTTGAAAAACTTTTTACGAATTACAACAGTAACAACTTAGTAAGATCAGTACACCAAATCGATATAGGATTTCTAATTAACACAAAATCGATATTTTTACTGGAGATTGTATGCATCGAATCACATCCAGAAGTCGCGTGCGGCCATTGACCTGTCATATACTATAAAGAGGTCAGTGTCTTTCACTGTTTCACTAAGGGAAAAAATCCAGCATTAATAAAATGGCGCTAAGTCTTTACTATTGCTAACACAGGGAGTACCTACTTAGTGGATTTAAACATACGAAAACATTGTATGTTAAATAAATATTTAATTTTACAAGGGCACGGAAATATATTGTATTAATATTTTGTTTCTTGACCTTTTTGATGAGAGTATTTCATTCAGAATACAAGCTCACTGAGTTTAAAACCTCTCGAAGGTGACAATGATTGATGAGTATTAAAGTAAATCAACTAGACGCAATAGACTGTAAGTAAATATTAATCGTGAGGCGTAGATACACAAAGTAAACTTTATATTTCACAATAGGAAGTTTAGTATTCTACTACCGAAACTTAAAACGTTGAACGCCAAATGAACGCCAACAAACAATACATTTTCTATTGTGTCTCGTTGTTTAGCAGTTAAGGTGTTAAGAAAATCTAACTGATCTGACGGCATAGTTGGCGCAGTTGCTAGGCACGTGTTGTGATGGCCTACAGGTAGTTGTTCCGGGTCGGGCTGATTGTGTATTCGACTTTAAATGTTTGTCAACTCAACCACGCAACAGGATAAACTCTTAGTGTAGGGCAACGTTAAAAAAACACTTAAACCTTAAAGAACTACTGAACACTAGCTAACGCTACAGACGTTGTCCGGTTCTTATAGCGATTCACACAAATACGTACCGCAGCGGCCGGGAACAACAGCTTAACGTGTTTTCCCGCACGGAGGAGTCTCGATATATTACGAACGGTAACCTATCACAAGACTGACCTCAGTAAGCGTAGCTTAACCGAAGGTTAAGCTACGTTTATCACCCCGTGCGGCTGTTTTTATTCAGATCCTCAAATAAATAAAACAAATAAAAAAAAATCTTTCATATTTTGTTATTGCTCAAGCTTACCGAACCGAACCGCATATATCGAGCTGTTATTGGTAGACACATAAACTAAATAAAAAATAATGTAGCTGCTTTATAAACAAATAATGAAATAAAATAAAGGTGATTAAAAATTACATAGTGTTAAATCCTGAACATTTTGTATTGCAATACGTAATTATTTTTTGAAATATTTAAAAATGTAATTAGTATGTATGTAAGAAATAAAGGAAAAAATATTTATTTTAATACATTATTAATATACGTAATAATTACATTGCAAATGAAAGGGTGCTTTTAATATGCCTCGCACTTTATGCCCTAAATAACCAACATATCTCACCCTTCAAATGTCCCAGTGCCAATCAAATGTCTAAAACTTGTCAAAGATGTACGTTAACTAAACGTATTTGTGACAGATTGAATCTGAATAGAATGTGAACGTTATTAAAAATACGGGAATTGTTACTACAATAGTTCATAATTTTTAACACTAGTTTATATATTTTTTAAACATGTTGAAAGCCAACTAAAAGTTTTCAAAGGTATATTTATATAAACAAAAATTAATCGGTTATGTTCAGACTATTATCTTGGTCTTTTAATGTTTTTCTATTTGGTTATTTATATGGTCATAGGGCAAATTTAATTAAACGTCTAATTAAATGTCATGATGGCCCATGTTTTGGGTTAACTCTGTGCGGGCAAATGCGCAACAAGTGATGACGCTGCGCCTTTTTGTACCAGGAAACCATAAGTCTAAAGAACTCCAGCAGGCCAGACAGGGATAGAATGCGTAACATGTAGTAGATACAAGGGCGACATAGTCTTGTGAGTGCCGTAATTCAGCGGAAAATCGTGAAGCCATTGTGAACTTTTTTGCATTGAACTTGTGTGTAGTTCAAGGACCGTACTTGTATTGAAATCTACTGTTTACAGATATTTAATGTATTGAAATTTCATGAATTGCGATTACTAGAAAAACTATGACCAGTATTATATTTATTATATTATAATCCAGTATTCTTTGAAAGCCTGTTAAAAACTAATTGAATTTTTTTTATTACTTTATATTAGGTCTTTACCTATGAAATTGCCGTTCTGCAGTACTGGCCATTTCAAATCAAAATATTTTTTGTTTGGCTAAGAATTCTAATTTCAAATTAATTTTATTTTAAAAACATGGATTTTTTTTTCCAAAAGTAGTCATTTGTTTATTGATTAGTGTTACATTTTCATCGCATTTAAATCTTTTTCGTCATCATGGATACGTTAAAAATTCGAGTAATTATGGAATATGAGTACCGTCGTGGCAGCAACGCGGCACAAGCGGCACGCAACATCAACGACGTTTACGGAGCTAACACTACAAACCAACGCACTACCTGTTATTGGTTTGCTCGCTTCCGTTCTGGAAATTTCGACCTGAAAAATGAACCTCGCGGTCGTGAACCTCAGCTTTCGACGTTAGCGTCAAAACAATATTGGTCCATTTGCGTCAAATTGGCAAGGTAAAAAAGCTTGACAAATGGGTGCCCCACGAACTCAATGATCGCCAGCGCGAAGTACGCGTCGAGACGTGCCTTGCACTGCTCAACAGACACACAAATGAAGGAATTTTGAACCGCATTGTTACCTGCGATGAAAAATGGATTCTGTTTGATAACCGCAAGCGCTCAGCAAGTTGGTTGGATCCTGGTTCAGCACCTAAACAATGCCCTAAACGAAAACTTACCCCAAGAAAAGTGATGGTCACTGTTTGGTGGTCTAGCGCCGGTGTGATTCAACACAGCTTCTTACCAAACGGGGTGAGCATTACTGCAGATGTGTACTGTGAAGAATTGAACACAATGATGGAGAAGCTGGCACATCTCCAACCAGCATTGGTCAATCGCTCGTCTCCGCTGCTCCTGCACGACAACGCGTGACCTCATACTGCACAGCAGACGGTCTCCAAGTTGCAAGAACTGGGGTTGGAAGCTCTCCGTCATCCGCCCTACTCACCAGACCTTGCGCCTACAGACTACTACCTTTTCCAGAATTTGGATAACTTTTTGGCGGGAAAAAAATTCAATACCCGAGAGGCAGTACAAAATGCCTTTGAAGAATTTGTTGCCTCCCGTCCAGCTGATTTCTTTAAGAAGGGCATCAATAAACTGCCACTGCGTTGGCAAAGATGCATTGATTGCATGGGCGATTACTTCGATTAATACAAATAAAAAATACATGAAAAAAATTCATTTAATTTTTTTCATACAAAACGGCAATTTCATAGGTAAAGACCTATTATTAGTTTCACCTGTATGTATGTATGTATGTTTGTAACCGACTCCTTTGGACGCTATTTTGACCCACTTTAAACGGTCAGATTTCATTCAAATTTTGCACACCTGTCAAAGACCGCTGACAATGCAATAATTCGAAAAAAAATTACATAGTTCAAAAAAAAAAAACTAAAAATCACGCTTTTATAAAAAAATCAACTAAAAATTGAAAAATAAATTACACTATGCACCCCACGCTTTTTTCCATTAATAAACATATTTTTCTAATTTACACTTTTCTTAATCCAAATTTATTAAAGTTTATTTTCTATTTTTTAGTTGGATTTTCTATAAAAGCGTGTTTTTTTAGTTTTTTTAAACTATAATTTATTTTTCACTAATATATTTATGTATGTACGGTGCGTACACTTGTAGAGTTGTTGTTGAGGTTGTTGTTCAAGTTGGAGCGCGTAGAGAAAGATTCACTTAGTTTTCGTTGGGTTTATAACGTTTAATTGTGTTTACAATAAAAACTGTTGACGATTCCTTTCTCTAATGTTAGTCACCGCGTAGCAGTAATTGCACTCACCGATTTATTATGTTGTATCGGTATTTATAGAAATAAAACATGTACGTCAGTCATTTTAAGACTGTACATCTTGGCAACCCCAAAAGGAGAAACCAGCGAGAAGAGAAAGGAAAAGCCATTACAAAGTTAATTAACAAGTAAAAAGAAAAGTAAAAAGTAAAGTAAAAATAATATTTAATCAAATTGAAAGGCGATGTTCCTGGTCCCAGATCGAGGCTCCACTTGCAAGTCCTTTGTTGTTTGTGCTGCGCCTGTTTCTTTCTGGCACTCCCGTTTCTTGATAACTTGAAGTTCAATTTCTTCAGGTGGCTGACTAGCCGTTTTGTTATTGGAGTGTTTCGTGCACCTGTTTGGGCAACGATTCCTCCCAACCACAACAAGTGCCACTATAATGGCGGCCGTCAGCAATGAGTAACAGACGGCATATTGGTGGATGTCATGACTTGTCATTGTTGGTAGTGAAGCTTCACTTTTCTTCTGAGTTACTATTTTCTCTTCGATTGTTTCAATTTCTTGATTGGTGCCTTTCGACTGAAGGATGTTTGGCGCATAGTGATATGTTAAGTTCACTATCTTGTTGATAGATGTCTCAACTGTTGGAGCTGTGAACCCATAATCCATCTTCATGTGGTCTTTGTATTGACGTTGAGCGTAGATGGTCAAGTCAGTGGATTGCAAGACGCACCCCTGATATAAAGTCACTATGCTTGATGATGAGATGGTTTGTGATGTCACGTCGTTGTTGCATATGATTCGTAATGAACACGTTTCGCAGCAAATCGCCAGCCAGCTGTTTTGTGTTTGTAGCTCTATCCAACTGTCCTTACATGACGCACGTTCTATGTCACAAGGTCTGCTGTTTCGATGTGAAAGCAGTTTTGCTTCACATGGAGCGTCTTTGCTGTGCAGATTGAATGATGGCAGGTTTTTCTTGCACAATAAATTCTGCGATTTTTGTTGCGTGCAGTGTTTCAAGTCATCTTCAGACATACTCATGTAAACGTTCTTCTTAAAGTTGACAGCGATGTACTTGTTCGATAATTGCACAAATGTAGTTTCTTTAGCAATTTTCACAGGTAAAGGTATAGCCTTGTATATATCGAAATCTTCATTAGCTACTAGTGGGATATGTGCTTCGAACAGAAAATAGTTTTCAGTAACTCGAGCTTTCACATTCATTAGCTTGTACATATCCTTTATGTTTTCTTTGTAGTTTTCAACTGGTAGCGATAAAGTTTTCGGAAGGTTTCCGGATATTTCCGTTAGTTTTTGCATCAGACGAACCGGAGTTATCAGATGAACGTCCACATGTCCTTGGTAGACGTTTGTTAGAGTGTTGAACAGCATCTCCTGGAACGTCCTCAAGCTACTGATCAGTAGGTATGTCGTTAATGAAGCAGAATTGATATAGGTTGTGGCCGAAAGTATTTCCATTTCCGTTTCGATGGATGCTATGTTTGCGTTGGTCTGATTGATAAAGTTATCAATGAAGTTGAATTGGCGTTGAATATTTTCTTCACTTCGTTTCAGTACTTGATTTTCAAGCTCCACAATAGTTGTTTGGTTCTTGATTAACTCGAGTAGGTAGTTTTCGTTAGTTTGCAATGATTGAATGTCGTTTTGGTATTTCTTAGCAAATTGTTGGTCCAATATTCCAAACAGACTATTAGCCACGTAGCCGACTCCGTCGATAAGTCCCCTTTTCTTCCTGTTGCTTAGGTGCTTATGGGGATTTATAAGTATGGAGTTATAATAATTTAGAAGTTCCATTTCATAACTCAATTGCTCCATGGTTGACCTACAGTTTTGTAAGTTCGTTTTATGACACAGACTCTTGATGTTATCGAAATAAGTTTGTGTACGATGAGTTCCTTCCCAGTAGTTTGTTAGATTGTAATACATCATCAAAATCCATTCATCGTGCACTACTTGCATTTTGCCGACGGTGTCATAGTATATCGGCCGCTCGCGTTCCAAGCTTGTAATTTGAGTATTTGACGCCGGCGCTCCGCGCGTGCCATCAGTGGCGCTAAAAGATCCCGTTACGAATGTAAACAATGATAACATTGCTATTAGTAACATTGAAATAGGATTCTTTGACCTAGTCCGCCGTTTATTTTTAGAATTCTGTTGAGGCTTGTTTTTCATGTCGTTTTCCTTGACCTCCTCAATTTCTGAGTTCAGTGGTAATGGCGATAATTTTGTTATTGGGCGCTTTATGATCCCGGCTTTAGTTTTGACGGTAGTAACTCGAACATATCCATCAGATCCTGGATGAGTCTCCAGTATACGACCTAGGGCCCATTTTCCTGGCGGTAGATTGTTTTCTTTCACCAGTACTACATCTCCTTCTTTGACGTTTCTAGAAGGCTTGTTCCACTTACTACGTGTTTGTAGAGTAGTCAGGTAATCGTTTGACCAGTTTTTCCAATATTGTTGAAACATGCTCGGTAAGTTGCCACCTACGACGTAAATCGATGTTATTTACGTCACTGTAATCAGAGAGCGGCATGGATAATATTGGGCTTCCTGTTAGGAAGTGTCCAGGAGTAAGGCAGTTGTAAAATTCTTCTGGATCTTCAGTTAGTGGGCACAGGGGTCTTGAATTTAAGCAGGCTTCTATCTTTGCTAACAACGTTATGAACTCCTCGTATGTTAGTTTTTGGTCCCCGAGTACTCGTCGTAGATGGTGCTTCATCGATTTGACGGCAGCTTCCCACAGACCGCCAGCAGTGGGCCAGGCGGGGGCGTTGAAATGCCACTCCACCTCCAGTTTAGCCAGTTCGTTGAAGAGATCCGGTTTCAATAGTTGTCTGAACTCTTCGAACTCTTGACGAAGTACCTTTGCAGCGCCAATAAAGTTTGTACCACAGTCGGAGTACATGTGCTTGGGGGTGCCACGCCTCGCACACAGTCTCTGGAAGGCTGCAATAAACGTTTCTGTGCTGAGGTCTGACACGAGTTCTATCTGAACGGCTTTCGTCACCATACATATAAATATGGCTATGTAGCCCTTCGACGTTTTTACGCCCCTACCCTTGTTATGTTTGACATCAACATGACCGGTAAAGTCTACTCCTGTGTGAGTGAAGGGTCGGCAAGAAGTGATCCTTTGCTGTGGTAAGTCTCCCATCAGTTGGTAGCCATCTGTCTTTTTGAAGCGATGACAGCGTACACATTTTCGAAGTTGGTTCTTAACGGCCCGGTTGCCGCCGACGATCCAGTAGCGCTGTCTTATATAAGCCAACGTCAGCCGAGCTCCTCCATGCAACGTTGTTGAATGGGCTTCTTCTATAAGTAGTTGGGTAAGTCGTCCTCTATGCGGTATGATGATTGGATTCTTCATCTCTCCGGGTAAGCTTGAATGTTTAAGGCGACCTCCAACACAAATAATTCCTGTTTTGTTTATATAAGGATTCAATTTGAGAATTGCGTTTTTCTTTGATACTGTTTCGTTGTTCACAAGTTGTTTGTATTCAGAATTGAACTCCAGTTGCTGCGTGTGCATTATGATACTTTTACGCGCTGCGCTTAGTTCACTTGTCGTTAGGTATGTAGTTTCTGATTTTGTTCTATTGCGCAAAGGAGACGGGGACTTCTGGGCCTGATTGTAATAAGTTGAGGTATGGCTTAAAAAAAAGGTTATATTTTTCTACTTCAAAGCATTGAAAATCAACTCAATTTACAATCTGGAAAATGAGAAATCCAATAATCAAGTTTAGGTTACGAAGTAATTGGAATATCGATTAAATTATAATCGATTAAAGTTACAGAGTTCATACTATTTACGAAAATGCTTTCACAAAACGATTAATTCAATTAAAATAATTAAATCTATTAGGATTAAAGTATTAAGAGTTTAAACTAATTAAATATCTACATAATTAAGATAAATTGATTCAAGTTTACTAATCGATTATTGTATTTTTAATCTGTGCTAACTCTGAGTTGACATGCATGACATGACAGCGACACTCGTTTCGTAGGTATCGTAGACGATACGAAACGAGTGTCGCTGTCATGTGCGTGTGCGTTTTGAGAATTTCCTCCCATACTTTTATTGATATTCGTGAGCTGTCAGCTTCAAATACCTCATGACTACTTAGGGACCGCATTCAATCAAGACATATAAGTCGAAAAACGTATTTTGTTTATATTTTAGTTGACAGCCCTCGCAGAGGTAGGGAAGCAATATTATTGTAACTGCATCGTAGGCCAACGGACTGTAGACTGCTGCGCCCATGTTATGTCAATAATATGGTGCCTTAGTTGGGCTAGGTACCAAGAAAATATAGTACCACCTGCACATTTTCTGGATGATGTTCTTGTTATAATTGAAGATGAATAAATATTGGTCCCCCCACAATCATGTAGCCAGTCATATTATGTAGCCATTGACGCTCGCAAGGTTAAGACGAATCGATTGACATAAGAATCATCAAAATCGGCTTACGCGTTTGGTTTCTAGAACGCTACAGAGTAACAAACATAAGATGTACATACAAATATACATATTTATACTGATAAACCCATTCCTTCAGCAGTCGGGTAAAAAATGACAATCGCACTTCAAAAATCGGCTGTTAAGTATAGATTGTTACGTAACCTCACTTTTCCAAAATCTCTTTTATCTCGGCTCTCAGATTGCCAAAATCTGCAAAATTTTCAGTGATTGTTTGTTAATATAGTAGCTATCAATTGACACCAATTTCATCTTTTTACATCCAGGCCCAAAATTGTATGAAAGCGTATCCGTCTCCTTTGTAATGAAGCGCGAAATCCATGCGATGACCCGGATTACTCGTGTCAATGAACTGTGTTTGTTCAATAAGTTTGTTATTATGTTATGTTCATTATTTTCTTGTGAAGGTTTTTTGACTTTAGTGTGATTTATGCAGCCAAAATTGGTTTGGAAAGCGCATGACATATCTTTCGATAGATCTTGTTTTGTTAAAAATTCGGGACCTTGCCACCATAAATTGAAGCTGATCAGTTTGCTTGGCAATAGACCTCTTGATGCACAGTCTGCGGGATTCTGCTCTGATTTGACATAATGCCATTGAGCTGCAGGAATGACGCTTTTGATCTTTGTAACCCTGTTGGCCACGTACGTCTCCCATCTTGATGGTTCTCCTTGAATCCACGCCAGGACAACTTGAGAATCTGACCAGGCCCGTACTGATACGTTTCCATGGAACGTTTGCTTGATTTTCTCCATTAACTCAGCCAGTAGTTGAGCGCCACACAGTTCAAGTCTAGGCAATGTTGTTTTCTGTGCCAGTGGAGCCACCCTTGTTCGAGCAGCTAGTAGAGTTATGATGGGTTGACCATGTTCATTGAGCACTTTGCTGTATATAACACAAGCGTATGCTTTTTCACTTGCGTCACAGAAGCCTAATAACTCGACGTTTTCTTGTGTATTGCCAATCCATCTGTTTAACGTTATTTTACTGACGCACGGGAGATCTGTTCTCAGGTTCAGCCACTCAGACTCGATGTTGCTGGGTACCTTGTCATCCCAGCTAAGTTTACTCATCCAGAGTTTCTGGAATAGTAGTTTGGCTTTGATCGTCACTGGGGAGACCCAACCCAGTGGATCGTAAAATCTTGATATAGCTGAGAGTAAGTTTCTTTTTGTTAGTTGTTTTGAGTTTTCAACAGGCCAGTTAAAGTGGAAGGTGTCGCTGTTTGGATTCCAACCGAGTCCCAATGTTTTTGCTGATTCTTCATCTTTAAAATCAAATATGTTTTGAGTCGAAATTTGATCCTCGCGTAAGTCTTCCACTATAGCTCGGTCATTGGCTGTCCACTTTCGTAGGTTCATGCCTCCTCCTCTTAACAGTTGGATTAGGGATTGTTGCAGTTTTTTCGCTTCTGTGAGATTGTTATGACCGCTGATGACGTCATCTACATAGCATTCTTCTGTAAGTATCTTGGCAGCTTCAGGGTGTTTATAACCATCGTCAATGGCTAGTTGTTTCAATGTCCGCATAGCCAGCCACGGTGCACATTTGGTTCAGTAGGTTACGGTGCAGAGCTGATAATCGCGAAGGTGGTGATCTCGTGAGTCCCGCCACACAATTCTCTGTAGATGTTGTTGTTCTTTTGAAATCCAAATGCAGCGGTACATTTTTTCAATGTCAGCTGTGAATGCGTATTTATAAGTTCGCCATTTAAATATGAGAGCCTGAATATCTTTTTGTAGATTGGCGCCCTTTTCCATGACGTTGTTCAAACTGAAACCACTCATTGTTTTTTGAGAAGCGTTAAATACAACCCTCAACTTTGTTGTTGTTGAGTTTTCTCTCAGGACACCGTGATGTGGTAAAAAGTAGATGTCAGTAGGTATCTGATACGCAGGTTTCATGTGACCCAGATCTGCATACTCTTCCATGAATTGTTTATACATTGATGAAAGTTTTTGATTCTTTTCCAGCCGTTTTTCCAACTGTAAAAACTGCGAAACCGCAATTTTTCTAGACTTTCCTAGTTTCGCTTCGTAGTCTGGAAAGAGAGGCATTTTGACGATGTATTTTCCATCAGCTGATCTTCTCACCGTTTCTTTGTAAAATTGTTCACACTGGTCGTCCTTGGGAATGTCTTTCGTGTTTTGAATTTCTTCATTCTCCCAAAATTTTGTTAGGTCTTCTAAGTCAAATAGAGTAGCATGGCAACCGAACGTTTGTTTCATTTTCCCGCATAAAATCCACCCAATTTGCGTATGTTGTGCAACTGGGGAACTGTTATTGCCTTTCAATACACCTTCTAGGATAATTTCGGAATACACGTCGGCTCCTAGTAATAGGTCGATTGGCCGAGATACGTTGAAGTCAGGATCAGCGAGTTTCAAGTTTTCTAAGTGCGACCATGTACCTTTTTCGAACGTTCTCGTGGGCAAATTGTTTGTCAGCTTAGTCATAACAAGCGCTTGAGTGTCAAAACTATAATCGGAGTGAATCGATTGGCAGGTAAATTTCAGTTTTCCCCTGCACTCTCTGGAAACAGAGCCGATTCCCGATACGGATGCGTTGATCCCATTCCGAGGAAGACGTAATATTTGTGCAGAGTTTTCTGTTATCAAGTTCACTTGTGAGCCTTGATCGAGTAGTGCACGCAATGTTACGTAGGTGCCGTCTATGGATTTAACTCTTAACTGGACCGTAGTCAGTAGAACTTCCGTGTTGTCTTTATACAGATGGTTAGATGTTGGCTGTTGAGTTGATGATGAAGAGCGTTGCTCAAGGTTGTTTTTTCCAGTCGTTGACGTTATGTTTTGTTTGTCCGAATTGTGCAACAATGTGTTGTGTTTCAAGTTGCATTCTTTGCAGGTTTTCGTCGATCTGCACTCGTTGTTGCCATGGCTGAATAGACAGTTTTTGCACAGCTGCAGTTTTGAAACTGTGTCATTTCGTTTGCCGAAGTCCATTCGAAGGAATTTGTCACATTGGCGCAATACGTGACTTCCATTGCAAAATGGGCATTTTCCATGTAAAGCGTGATAGTTGTTAGTTTTATTTTGATTGAAGTTATAATTATGTTTCTTCATCTGGGTTTGCTTGTTGAATGTTTTCCCGTTAGATGATTTTTCTGGAGCTGTGTTCGCTTTCTTAGCTGATTTCATCGTTTCGTATGCCATGAACCGTGTTTCGAGGAAATACAGAAAGTCGCGCAGATTTTGCAGTTCTCTGTGATCTTGGAGTTCTTTCATGTAGTCACTGAAAGTAATAGAGTCCAGTTTTTGCGACATTATGTGTACAATGATCGGATCCCAGTTTGATGTGTCAATACCGATGTTAGAAATGCCGTTCAGACATTCGGTGATGACGTCATGCATCTTCTTCAAGTTGTATGAATCTGCATTTTGTATGATCGGCAGATTTAGCATGTTGTTCATAAACGAAGTAAACTGCAGGCGACGATTATCGTAGCGCTGATTTAGTATATCCCAGCAGGAGTTATAGTTTTCAGTACTAATGGTCAGATGCTGCACTAAGCGTTCAGCTTCACCTCGCAGTCTGGTGCTGCATTTTCTGGACATTGTTGATCATTGGGTTCTTATGTATAGCTTCCAGGAACAAGTCTTTGAAGGAAATCCACTGACAGTAGTTTCCTGAGAACTCAGGGATTTCGATCTTAGGTGTTGATTTCTGATAATGGACAGTGGACCAGATTTTAGCGTTGATTTTCCTCTTCAGTTCATCGTATTTCTGTTCGATGTCTGTAAACATTTGGTAATAATGTTCGTTAGATCCTTTAAGCTGGAAGTCTATTTCCCAGTGAAGCTTATCAATGGGATCCCATTTTGATTTCAGTGTCGTGAAATGGTCTTCCAGTTCCCATCTTTCCGAGGTAGTGACTACGTCAATTTTGGAGAGAACACGGTATATCGCATTGAAGTTACATTCTTGCTTGTTAAGCAAGAATTGTATGTGTCGTCGTCCTCGGAAGTCCCGCCTAGGTCAAACGTGATGTTTTGTTTACCAAATGTCACCAGTTTGTTCGTTATGTCCGTTTTTGTTGATAAGAACATTTCTTTAGTTTTCCCAAAGATGTCATCCTTGAAATATGCTGTGTCCTTATCTTCTAGTTCCAGCATCAGTTGCATATGTCTGCTTTCGAAATCTTGCCATTGGTTTTCTAGCGACGACAAGCGTTTCTTCAAGTAATCAACAGTTTTTCGTGATGCGGAATCCTTGCGATAGTTGACACATAATGTTTTTATGTTCTCGAAGCACGCTGACTGCAATTCTAGTTTTTCCATAGTTGTGCTTCTTGTTGTTATCGTTCTCAGGTCTGGCACGTCGTTGACGGTGACAGGAGAGCGTTGTGTTGTGTTGCGAAGGCTACTGCGTTGCTCGTAGCTTTCTCCGTTTCAAATCTTGAAGTCGTTGTCTTCCTTGATTTGAAATGGTCAGTGGTACTCAGCACCCCCGCGCCTTAGTTACGATATTATGCGATTTCTCAATCTAACTGGGGCGACCCGCTTCTGGGAGACCAGCTTAACCGATTCGCTACCGTAAAGAGACACAAAGGCACCGAATATCCGGCTTGAAGGACCATAAAATGTACGGTGCGTACACTTGTAGAGTTGTTGTTGAGGTTGTTGTTCAAGTTGGAGCGCGTAGAGAAAGATTCACTTAGTTTTCGTTGGGTTTATAACGTTTAATTGTGTTTACAATAAAAACTGTTGACGATTCCTTTCTCTAATGTTAGTCACCGCGTAGCAGTAATTGCACTCACCGATTTATTATGTTGTATCGGTATTTATAGAAATAAAACATGTACGTCAGTCATTTTAAGACTGTACAATGTAAATCAAAATTACTTCCTATTAAGAGACTATTCAGTTTCATGTCATGACGGCCCAGTGGTTTAGGCCTCGCCTCTAGTGCACGAGGTTATGGCTTCAAATCTGGGCAAGTACCAATGTGACTTTTTCAATTCATATGTACTTTCTAAGTTTATCTTGGACATCACTGGCATCGGTGAAGGAAAACATCGTGAGGAAACCTGTACTTATAATTAATATGTCTGAAATCGCCAACCCGTCTTGAGCAAGCGTGGTGATTAATGCTCGTGCCTTCTCTGTATGAGAAGAGGTCCTTGCCCTGCAGTGGTACAGTAACAGGCTGGTATAGTATAGTACCAGTTTCATAAAAGGAGAACATTAATTGGAGCAAGCCCCATGTAGTCATTTCCTAATGAATGTTATTTTTCAGTAATGGTCTTCAGCATAATGGCTTATTTATTGGTTTAGATAAAATTCGCGATTTATGAGTGCAAGCTCATCTTTGATCAAAACGCCTTCGAAATTCCTCACGCTACTAGGAGCATATAAATTATAGGTGACTCGAATTCAGGTCGAATTGCATGAATATTATTGTACATATTGGATGTTTTAACCTTACCTGGAGGAAATACTCAAAATACTGGGGATGGCAAATTTTACTCAAAGGAAACATTAATATATTTTTAAAGTGAAACAAATCTGCATTATAAGATTTTCGAAAATTAGCTTGCCACACTCGGTAATCGAACCGGCTAAAATCTGAAAAAGTAACAAGCATAAGGATCAAAATATTTTTCTACTATAAATCCTAACACCATGTTATTTCGCGGACTCTAAAGCATACGCGCAATCGCCATAGGGAAAAGCTGCAAGTCTCGAATCCTCAAAATCAATAGCTCGTCCGCATTAATAGCAGGATGTCATAACTGAAAACAGTACATTGCATGTGGAACTTTGAGGGGCAGTCCAAAATAGGTTTATGTTGGTGCCAATTCTTTAGTTGACAGTTTTATTATTTAGGTACTGGTGAGAAATAAGGGTTCTGGAACTGTTTCATAAAAACAATTAATTTTATTGTTCGTATTTTTTTCCAATGAAGTAAATTATCACAAAGATTTAGAAGCGAAAAATAGTAAACTCTTTTTATTTAATAAAAGATATCACTGTTGAAATGTGACTAAAAAATAATTTTGTTTTCGGTTTGAAGTATTTTTAAGCAAGCGCTAAAAGCACTATGTCGCAAAATGAATTTGGAAGTCAAAATATACTTTTTCATTAACCTAATTAATGAAAAAAGTTTACTATAAGTTTAGCCTCATAAGCAAAAACTATAAATAGTTTTGCTGTACCAGATTACTATCACTACCAGGATGTCGTTCCCCCTGCTAATTGTGCACGTGGTTGCACGCACACATAAGCAGGAGATCATCGTGATTTAGTGTTGGTCATCTGTATGCACCCGTGCGACAGTCATATTCGCAAATTGAAAGAGGAAATGCGATAGCAATAGTAGGGGAACTGCCCTCTAACATTCATTAAAAGTCGGGGTGAGTACTTGTTCACGCTAGCACACAATTTGCTGGTCAAGTCAAAACATTCATAAGAGATAACATGAAAATCGTTTAAGTAAATAATTTTGTAAAAATATGAATATAATATCGCACTCCTAAATGGACCCGTTTTTGCAAACAAGAACCAACCCTCAGTTTGAGTGAAAGTGAGTTTAGTACATAGATGGCGCTAAAATCACGCATTCTAGCTTCTCTAAAAAAACTGCTTCTTTTTCACCGACTAACAACAGAGATACAACACTGTCACTTGCGGAACCAACCCAATTTGGCCACCTTTTAATAAACTGTAGAGAACTATACGGCATAGTCCCCTAAATACTTATTAAAACTAATTGTTAAACAGACCCATGATCCTTGGTACCTTTTCAACTTAAGCATTTTAATTATGCAAACCAGAACCAATGTTCGTTGGTTGGTTGGTTGCAAAAATGGGTCCAAATGATGTTAACCCTGTCCGTGACTTACGTGTCACGTTAGATTCTCGCTTACATTTCGATTAACATGTAGTGAAAAACAGGGCCCTTCCGGCGTTTGGTTCCATTATGAGATCCTGTTGTGATTTTTTGCATGTATGTACATTCTTATTGTTATACAATACTTTAATACGATCTCAACAACAATAAGTGATTGCAAGAGAAGTACAGCTCTAGACTAGACATGAAAACAACCAAAGCTACCGACCTACCGACCTGCCGGCCTACCGTAAATACAAAGCGTGAAATGAAATGAAAACCATGAAATGCTTTTCTGTAAGAGGTTGTTTTTAGCGATGATATTTTACAGTATCCTGTTTGGTTGTTAGATCCTGTTTTTTTTACAGATAACATGAAATATAATGGAGAACAAAATAAAAGTCGTTTTATTTAGATTACTTTAGCGATTTGCAGAGCATTTTTATTCATACCGTTAAGTGCTATACGAATTTTCCCGACATGACCAGAACGAGCACTAATTAAAGAACCGTGTCAAAGAGCTGTCGGTGTCAATATGTAACAACAGTGATGAAACTGACAGCTCTTGAACGTGGTTTAGATGTGCTCATTCAGTTTCGTGAGTGAGATACGCCCTCAGTGTTTCATGAAAATCTAGTACTTCAAATTTTGTACGGTCTGGAGGAATAAATTACATATGTTTCTCAGCACATGACTCGTTACCGCGGTTTCCATGGTAACTACTTTTCTTGAGCATTGGAACTCTTATTGTTTTTGTAAGTTAACAGAGATTACTTTGTTAATATGGATGTAGGCATTTGTCAGTTAGCTCAAACATTTAATGTATTCCAGAATTAATCAAAGCAAAGAGATTATGAAAAAAATATGGAAAAAATTAATTGAGTGAAAACATTTTTCACAAGATTTCCAGAAGACTGAAGTTAATTAATTACTCCCTGTCCAATACTTTCAATAATAAACCACTCAAATTCTACAAATATCCTCCACGCATGTCATTATCAAAACTATTGTGGATAAATCCACTTTGGTTGGATGGTTTATTATGCAGTTAATTTCGTTTCTTCACCACAGACGTGTTTATTATTTACTTATTGCTTTACGGCAACTTACTGGGGTAGTTTAGTTTCTTGGAAAAACATATTCTAGTGGACTACAACGAGTCTTGTTCATCAAACAAACCAAACTGTACCTGCTTCTAGTCTAGTAGTGAGTGACTGAAACCTCGGCACGACTTCCGTACAGCTCACTGTCTCTGTCTTATACGCTTTTGTTCTGTCTCCAGGATGACAGGACTTGTAAAGAGATGGACTCTCACTACTACTCTAACGATGGATCTATCAATTTGACCCTGAAAATTGTACGATTTTATTTATTAATAGTGCTTAATCATTAATCTTTTTCTTTATGGAAGCATGTATTAAGTGTTTACCTCCTTTTATAAAATACGTATTATTTTATAAAGTATGTACGTTTGCATTAAGGATTCCTTTTTAATTGATAAAGCCTTCTCTTGCACAATAATGACTGCTAGATGATTAATTTAAAATGTTGGAAATGCCGTCAGCACAACTAAAATGCTTATAATACTAACAAATTCAATCTTCTTGTGTCTTGGTACTAAACAATCGAATTGCTAACCCAAACATAGACTAACATCGGCAAGCGTAGCTTAACCTTCAATCAACATCAGTTTTTATTTAGCCAAGAGCTCAGGAATTCGTTAAGGCATCAAGTTAAAATTAATTTCAAATACGTAGGGAGCTTCAAGGGACCATGGAGGTCCCTTGAAGCTCTAATTTAAAATCAAGTTTCTAAGTCAACGCAATAAAAATACGGGCGTTTATACCGCATATTTTGATACTCGCAATAAAATCAGAACCTACTTTCCGTTGACCGATATTACCTAAAATATATACTATTCGATTAAAAACGTTTGGCATCGCGCGCTGAGTAAGAGATGGTTGAATGCGATGGTTGAATACGAGTTCATTCGGTTTGCTTGGCAAGTCCAATTGGTATATAAAGTCTGTACTAAATGTATGCATCACTATAACTTAACATTTTTATCGCGCAAAATAAATCCTAAAACCGTGAGATAGACGTATCTTAAATTTGATTGTATATATTATGTTAGTTTTTTTATTTAACCCATATACAATACAAATAAATAAAATGCAAGTGTCTGTTTGCCGTTTCAAAATAATAGCTACACTATAATTTATCTAAAATACAATAGCCTACTGAGGTGCCCCTTGTGTGGCTCCTCATCGGTGTCACTACAGCGAAGGTGTCGATAGCTTCGGACACCATGGCCTCTTGTTTTATCTATCTTTGCTATCTATCTCTTTGCCAAATTTTATCGAAATCCGTTGAGTGAGCGTGAAAAGGTAACAAACAAACTTAATTTCGCATTAATATTATTAGTTAGGGTTACTTTTTAGCTAAAAGGCAAGATTGTGATGTACTTTTTGTTGTACTATGTATTACTGCGTATTTGAGACATTCATGGTCAACTTTCTTTGACGCACGTTAAAGTATGTTTGCATTCAGTATTTCGTAGCAATCCTAGCCAAAGACGATAAGAGTCGTATTCGTGACGTCGTTGCTTGGCGTAGCATCTACGTAGCCGTGTCAGCTTCCATCGCTTATTTGCAATAAAATAATGATAATGGTGGTTTAACTACTGACCTGTACGGCAGGACTAAATATTGTAAGCGATGACTAATAACTTGCAATTGCTGTCAACACAGTATATACTCTACTCTAGCTATTTGCCTCAACAGTGTTAATTACTTACGTACTCCTTTTTATAAAAAAAAATTGCAATGGTATTTCTTGTAGTACTGGCATATAAACGTACCGTGAAAGGGTTTCTTACTTTGTTATATTTATTTATTTGTTTAATTCTCTAATTTAAAATAATCAATGAACAATGCGGGGTAACAAGAAATAAAATAACATTTGCTTCTCTTAATAATGATAATGAAAGTAAATGAATAATAATATATACATAGTAGGTTGATGTTTCCAAGCAAACTTATCTGAGAAGGAACATCGAAACAAACCCACACTATCCTTTATACTCCAGACATTATCATGGTCCAACAACACCAACAATAATCAGCAACACCATTTATAGCAACTTTATCTATCCATGCTACAGATCTCTTTCCTCAGCCACCTTAATTCATCCACTATCGGTGTCATCTCACCAGTACTGCCGCTAAAGTCAAGGCCTTTTACTATTTAGACTTCCTGTGGTTCATGTTGTGCTGGTGCTTTCGGCACGCGTATGGTTTCCATGGTAACCGATGGGCGTCGCTTAATAATATTCATGTATATAACGCATCGAACATACATAATTATGCACGTACGTATTGCAGTCCCCCTACTACATGTTTAGTGTGTTAGTACTCGTAGTAGCTGGGTATTGGTGTGCGTACAAACACGTCCAGAGAATACAAGGGGAAACCACTTCCTCGTATTCATGATAACCTGGTGCGACGATTCTATTGAAACTATTCAGCTGCATGAGCCACAATATCGACAAATTCTGTTCCAAAGCCTTCTGTTGTAATCACAGTCGTTTTCAACAGTAGCATTTTGCGCTGATCTTGATTGACGATTTTTTAACTTCTTTATTAATATTTTTTTTTAATTTTCCACAGATTGTATATTAATGTATTGTATTAAGTATATCAGTCATCTAGTACCCATAACACAAGCTCTGCTTAGCTTCGGGCTAGATGATGCTGTGTGGATTGTCCAGCATTATTTATTTATTATTGATTTATTTACTTGATAATAATTATGAAAGAAAATTGTATTGCAGTAGAACAACGCTATAATTAGTAATAACTCCCATCAACATAATCGGCAGCGTAGCGTCCACACAGAACAGGCCACACACAGTCATCTTTTTAAACGTCCGATTTGCCTGTAAGACGTTCTTGAAAAGGTGTTTTTGACTCCCGAGGATGTCCGTAAACTCGACTAGATTCGCCGCTGTGTCCACAGGCATGTAAACATTCACCAGTAGTATAGACCGCTCAGGTAACATTACGCGTATAGCACATATTCGCGGATTATTGCACTGTTATTAGGAAACACTTTTTGCCGCCAGAGAATTCCAAGACCGCCGTAAGGACGACCTCGTATCATGCCCGACGCCATGTCCACCGCAGAGGTCCCCGTGCTGCTGAACTCGTCATCAATACTGTTCAAGTACGAAATATCACTTGGCAGCAACCATGTCTCTTGAAGAGCTATTACGTCACATGTTTTACACAGCTCACGTATTCCATTCACAGAACGCTTGATACTCTTACAATTAAAGGTAGCAAATTTATAAGATTGATAAGACCGACTATCCATTATTTAGCTTATTTGTGCCGCCAGCAGGATTATAATCCTGATTCATGTCTCTTCGTTTGTAATTAACGAACCGTCGAAATATGACACACATTATTTATTTATTTATTTATTCCAGTATATAAAACTTATAGGCTTTATACCCTCGCAGCACTCGCATGTTTATAACTTCTAGAGATACATTTTCCTCGGTTCTCTTTTGTATATATTGGACTATATCGCACTCCTTAGTCGAAGTATGTACGTTCGTAATAAACATAGGAATTCTCTTCTCAGCAGCCTTAAAAGAACATTCCATATACCTCGCTATGCCGGACTTTCCCATAAATCGATACTTCACATTTTGCTTGCGATGAGACACTTGCTGCCATCCGTCGCCGTCGTCATTACTTTCATTTGTCATAGTGTCGCGCATCCCAACTATCGGCCGGTCGCCTCGCTCCAACTCACGATGATTCATAGCAGCCGTCAGCTGATTAATAACCTGCGGTGTGTAGGTGGCGCGAGCGGCAGTGGGGCGAAGTACTGATGACGTCACCGGAGCGCTCGCCTGCTTACGCTGCGTAGCTAGCGTCTGCCGCTGCTCGCGTCCTTCCTCAACATGATCACGTCTTTTTTCGTAGTCTACCCCCAATATATTTCAATATTGAGGTGAATGTGATAATATGTTATTCGTTGATTCGTTTGTCGAGTCATTGGTGTATTCATGCGACAACCCCATGTTCACTTTCAAAGCAGACGTCGGTGGTATGGAGTCGCTTCTTATTCGCAAAACTTCGGCCTTGATATCTTATACGCTGTCAGTTGTTGCATCCATGGAGTTCCGAGGAGAGAGGGCGCCACCTTGTGTAAACAATATAATAATAATTTGAATATTTAAGTCACATATAGTGTGTGATATTGGAGTACGCGCGAAAGACTTACCCAGTGATATAAAATAAATAAATAAATAAAATAAATATTGCTGGACAATCCACACAGCATCATCTAGCCCCAAGTTAAGCAGAGCTTGTGTTATGGGTACTAGATGACTGATATACTTAATACAATACATTATATAGATAGATATTTTTATTATATATAGCAAATACCCAGAACACCCGGAACAAATATTTGTAGATCGTACAAACATTTGTCCCCAGGCGGGAATCGAACCCGCAACCTCTTGCGTTGATATAAAAACAAACATTTTACACAAAAAGTTTTAACGGCTCAAATTTTGAAAAGCTACGAACAGGAGTGCGTGAAAAGTTTTGGAACTGTGTCATATGCGAAGATATACTTAAAGGAAGAAAGAAAACATCCTGAAAAAGGTACATCAAATCATTCAAATAAGACTTATGATTGTGAACTCGTTAATATTTAAAAACTGACAGTTATCATCTTCAACGCTATAAATCAGCGCCATCTATCGCTGAAGGCCAAAACTAGTACCATAAAAATCGTTCGGAGAAGAAACTTTTGCCACTACACACTAGCTGTCGCTTGTTTCGATTTTTGTCACAGTGAACACCAACACAAAAATCATTCAGAGAAGAAGCTCTGCTACTACACACTAAATGTCGCTCGTTTGAGTCTTGTCACAGTGAACGAACTTACTCATCACAAAACTACCTATAAAAGTACTCAAATGGCATCTACACCTGTATGCGCAGGATGTAAAAATAAACTACCCATAAGAGAAAACCTCATTTGTGTGCTTTGCAAATGTAGATACGACCTAGAGTGCGGCGGTGTTTCTAAAGATTACTACACTAAAAAGATGACACTGGAAAACAAAACTACATGGAAGTGCCAGACATGCATCTGTAAAATACCGAAGATTGAAAATACAAACACTCCTTTACGCATCCCTAGAGACACTGATATAAATCAGCCACCACCTACTCAACCTGAGGAAGCAAACGTTACTTTGAGAAAGAAAACAATAAATCCAAATAACAATACCTTTTGCTCCGACGATAGCAGCTTTTTAGGCGAGACCATACCTACGAACTCCATCCACACAGAAGAAAATTTCAAGATAAATGACACTCTCACCCAAATAACAATAGAAAGTTTAAGTAAACTAATAATCACACATCTTAAAGAGAACAACAAATCTATAATCAAGGAACTGCAAAACACGATACATACAGAAATATATAGTGCTATTACAGAATTAAGACAGGACTTAGATTATAAAACAAACACTTTAACAGTACAGAACCACCAAAGAAAGCAAGAAATAGAAAACATTAATAAAGAAATACAAAAACTTCAAATAGAAAATGAAAACTTAAAGAAAGAAATAAGAAAACTAGCTACAGAAGCATCAAGAGTCCCAAATAAACAAGAAAATAATCACAGAAAAATTGTACTCTACGGTCTAGCCGAATACTACAAAGAGCCTGAAAGTGCACTTCACAACAGATTGATAGAACTGTTCCGTGATATAGTCAACATAGACGTCTCAGGATATATAGAAGACATGTATAGACTTGGACGACCTGGTGGACCTAATAACCGACCGCTTGTTATTGAATTTATCAGCAAGAGAATGACCAAATACATTAATAACAATAGCACCTATTTTCAAGGAACCGGGTTATTCATATCCGAATTCTTAGATGCCAACGCACGAAAGTACAGAGCACAAATGCGTGAAGAATTGCTTAAAGCCAGGAAAAATGGATCTCATGCAGTAATAAGGAACAACCAACTATATATAGATGGAAAACTGATTAAGATAGAGAATAACAAACACCTATGCGATGACAACACCAAAGAAGACGACATAACACCAAACAACATCGACCAAACTTGTCCTACAAATATGACCAACGAAACTGAGAACCAGACATTTCGTAAACAACGTCCAACCATTTAAAATAATGTTCCAAAATTTTCAAAGCCTTTTTAATAAACAAGTTACACTTGAAGCATTTCTGGATATAAATTCAATGTATAAAGTAATATGTATCTCAGAAACATGGCTAACTCAAGAGAAACTTGATCTCATCCATTTCAGTGGTTATAAATTCGCATCTTCTTTCTGCCGCAGCACAAGGACAGGTGGCGGTGTTTGTATACTTCTGCAAGAACATATCGACAGCATAAATAGACCGGATATCTCAGACATGTCTTTAGAATATATAATTGAAGTATGTGCCACAGAATTACCAAAAGAAAATCTATTGATAATAACTATGTACTGGAATAGAAGAGAGGAAGAAATATTTTACCGACAATTAGAATTAATTTTAAAATACATAAACAATAAATACTACAAACTAAATATAATCATAGGAGGTGATTTTAATATTAATATAAAAACAGACAATTCAAAATCAAATATTTTTTTAAATCTTATGCTAGAACATAACTATACTCAACACGTAAAAACCGCCACACGTATTACACCCAACACTGCAACGTGTATAGATCTAATATTCACTAATTTCAACAACAAAGACATGTACACATCCACTGAACAGCTAGGTTTCTCCGACCACCATAGTACAATTCTACATTTACAAACAGCCGAACATTCCGAAAAATACCACTGGTACACAAAGAAAAGACTGTTCAATAACACAAACATATCAAAATTCAAAAAGGAATTACAAAAACTCAATTGGAATTACATTCTTACAAATAATAAAAACATTGACATAAATTATAAATTTTTTCATGACATTCTTATTTCTATTCTAAACCAATGTATGCCAATGCGTAAAATTAAACTAAAAACAAGTTACAGAAAATATTGGCTCACTGTAGGTATAAAAAAATCTTGTGTAAATAAAAGGCTATTAAAAACGTTCACAACGAAAATAAAAAATCCAATATTAACAAAATACTATAAAAATATGAAAAAACATTAAAAAAAGCTGTAATCACTGCAAAAAAACTTCACTTTAAATATAAAATGATGCAATCGAACAATAAAGTTAAAACTATGTGGGGAATAATAAATGAACGTACAAGCAAGAAACAAAAAAGTGAAAAATACAACATAACCCTACAAATGAATAACTGCCTAACTTCAAAACCTAAAGACGTAGCTAATGTATTTAATAATTTCTTTGCCTCCATTGGTGGGAATAGCACATTGCCTACCACCAGGCAACCAAAAGTCCCCACGGCGATTTCAACGACTCAAACTACTCAAAATACACTATACCTCAGCCCAGTAGATCCTTACGAAGTAAATACAATAATTAAAAATCTAAAAAACAAAAGAAGTCATGGAATTGACGAACTCCCACCCACCTTATTAAGACAATGCGCTGATGAACTAACTTTGCCATTTTACATATTACTTAACCAATCTTTTGAAGAAGGAGCTTTCCCCGATTTACTAAAAAAAGCTCTTGTAAAACCGATCCACAAGAAAAATATAAGAACTGACCCAAACAACTATCGTCCCATTGCTCTTCTACCAGCAGCCTCTAAAATATTTGAGAAAGCAATGTGCAATCGTGTATATGCATTTTGTGAAAAATATAATATATTTAATGACAGTCAGAATGGTTTTCGCAAAAACCGATCTACCGTTTTAGCTGTTTATAAGTATATACAAGAAGCACTTAATATAATTAATAATAAAAAATATGCCGTAGGCTTGTTATTAGACATGACAAAAGCTTATGATAAGGTAGAATTTGATATATTATTAAATAAATTATATAACATCGGCATTCGCGGAAAAAGCTATGAATGGTTTACATCATATTTAAAAAACAGAGAACAACTTGTAGAAGTTGAACATTACAATCATAAATCAAAAGAAATAGAACTAATACGATCCGAAAATATACCCATAAATGCTTCTATACCACAAGGAAGCGTAATAGGGTGCCTACTATTTCTCGTTTACATAAACGACCTTCCCAACCACATCAATGAGTCATGCGTATTATTCGCCGATGATATCTCTATCTTAACACCTTGTGATAATAATTTAAATTTAAATCAAAAACTTACTTCTATACTTGACACTACAACACAATGGATGAACGAACACAATCTTGAAATTAACTTTAATAAGACTAAAATAATATCTTTCTACCCACGACAAAAAATCCCTTTAACTATAAATTTCAAATACAACGGATTAAAGTTAGAAACAGTAAATAAATTCACACTTTTAGGTCTCGATATAGATTCACACACAGATTGGAAATCACATATTCAAAAAGTTCAAACGAAATTAAGTAAGTTCTCAAACGCACTCCGAGAAATCAAGAAAACAACAGACCTTAAAACAGCAATGGTAATGTACTACGCGTACGCATTCGCATGGCTCAAGTATGGAGTTATACTATGGGGAAATAGTACAGACGCGCCAACATTATTCACTCTGCAGAAAAAACTGATAAGAATCCTAACAAATACCAAAGAAACAGATTCCTGTAAGCCCCATTTTAAAGAACTTCAAATACTACCCCTGCCTTGCCTCTACATATTTGAAATTTGTAAATTTGTACGAAAATATCCCCAATTCTATACCAAAAGATTTGTAAATTCCATCCAAAATAAAATTTCACTCAGACATGAAAATAGACTTAACTGGGTATGTTAAGTCTATTTTCTTCACGATTAAAAATGCACTCTTCTAGTTCATTTGTCATGTCTATAAAAATATATAACAAGCTACCGGAAGGCTATATAAATATATTTTTATAAGTTAACAACATAATTGTGCTTTTTCTTTTTTTGTTAACTTAAAAAAAATATTATTAACAAAATATTAACAATTTCATAACTTAGACGACGCAATCTTGTTTAATATATTTATAAGAAGAGGTCCACGAAGCGAAATAATTTTAAGGTAATATTTAAACATTTTTTTTAGTTTAGAAGGATGATGGAAATTGGAAAAAAATTTCTTAATTAACAATCGTCTAGAATATTGAAAAATATGTTTTTATAAAAAATTCCAACGGGAATAAATTTTTTAAAGTGTTTAGATTATGCAATAATTTTTTTAGATTTTTCAATTAACTTTAAAAACTTGTTTTTTTTTTTTTAAGTGACGTACTCGCTTTCGAGGCCGTGCGCGCAACCTAACAATGGCGCGCGGCGGGCTATTTTCAGCGTTAAATTAAAATTATAAATAATGGAGCTACAGTTCCGGGAGTTGGAACTTTTTTTTACTAAATTTCCTCCTCTTTAAGGATCTTTTTTTCAAATTTCAAAAATATTTATAGTTTACGGACAATAAGCAATAAACGAAACGCTATTTTTTGAAGGTGTTTAATTGTTAATAACTTTTGGAATTTTTTATGTGCTAATTCAATTTTTTAGCACAATGGTCTAGACATTATTCTGAATCGAATGAGCTAAACCACATAATTTTAGCAGTAGTATGTCGAATTAACACCATTTTTAACTTGTCGACTAGACTAATGAAGCAGTTCGTTGGGGTTACATTTTCAATAAAAACAACGTAATATCTTTTATGTGATTAAGGAACGAATTAACTATTCTCTTGAACTCTTTTTGAATGTTCTGAAGTACAGGTGCATGAGATAAAATAACAACAACAATAACATAACATTATTATCATCTTAAAAATCTTCTATGAGATTATTATATGTTAAATACTTTAGTCCCACAAAAGTACCTACTGGGGTGTAGTATGTTCTATACGATAGTTGTTTCCTGCTGCAATTATAAAAATAAACAACATGTCACAGTAGATAATAAATTCATTCTTATACATACATACATAAACTCACGCCTCTTTCCCATGGGGGTAGGTAGAAACTACAAGATACTACCCGCTACGATCCTTTCATACTCCTTTCGCTATGCTCACGTTCACTTAACACCAATACACGCACGCCGGTTGCGACTACTACACAAGAACCTTTAGAGACTTTTTTTAGTTAATTATTTTTTATTTAATTAACATTGATTCTTATACAAGTAAAAATGATTTATTTATATGCTATAACATTCTGTGTTAACTTAATAGAGTGTTCGGCCATCAGTAACATAATTATTTATCGGGCCTTCCTAATTAATTAACTCATCATATTTAGTTTCCTATAACAATTCTTGTTTGTTTTCCCCTGTACGATCTAAGTAGCGAGTGATAACTTATTACTTTAGTAACTTCAATTGAAACACTTTCTGTACTTGATTAAAGGTTATAATATATTCGAACTCTTAATTTTAACTAGGGAACAACGTCTGTACCAAACAAAGTCTGGTAAAAGATTGACTAACATCAAATCATATTATTAAATGGTCACAACGCTGCTCTTGTTATTTTCCCATGGTGTATTTTGACTCCATGAAGGATGTTTACGTCCGGGATCAGGATACAGCGGCGCCAGCACTTCATATCGCCGTGGGCCTCCATGCCGCTCCAGTGATGTCACCCTTAACTTTGTAAAGGGAACAAAGCAATCGCCAACACGGCCGTCCTACCAGGTGCCTGTCCCACCAGGTACCCCACGAGTCAGATAAAATGCTGAAACACACATTATTAAACATCTGTCAGTATAACGGTTATTCATTGCTTGTGCCTCCAATGTCCTGGGATAAACTAGGATAACTATTATCGTTCATTACGCATTATTTTTTTTTTTTTCAGGATTCGAGGGTAGGCTTCAACAATAATAAATCATGTGCGCTTAAGGCAAAATCCTATTGAGAGTCCTGGTTTGCTGCTTAAAGAGCCCATGGCTTCACTTAAGCGTACTAACTTCGTCTTATTCCCACTTGCACTTAATGGGCCTTTTGCCTCACTTAAGTGTACCAAGTTTGCCCTGGAACCACTTGCACTCAAAGAGCCCATGGCTTCACTTAAGTGTACCAAGTTAGTTCCAGGACCTTCTGGGCTCAAAGGGTTTTTCGCCTCACTTAGGTGTACCAAGTTCGCCCCAGAACCACTTGCACATAAAGAGCCCATGGCTTCACTTAAGTGTACCAAGTTCGTCCTAGGACCACTTGCACCCAAAGGGCCTTTCCTCACTTGAGCGTTCCTAGTTCAATCCTTATTTAATCCAACCACTCGGCCTTTCTTTTTGATGTGTAATTAACGATATACATCCATAAGGATAAACAATTATTTACTATTCTTATTACAGAACATTTGTATTTACGATTACTAAATGCATTTTATTTTGGCTCGCGCATGCGTCCAAGATAAATCTCAAAGTATTTTACCATTATTGCCAAAACATAGAACATCTAAATTTGCTCAAAGGATTTTATCTTGACTCGCGCATACGCCCAAGATAAGTGACAAAGTTTTTTACCTTTATCGCCAACACGCGAACGCATCTTTAGTTCGTCTCCCAATCATCAATGTGTATCCAGGGTTTCATGTTTTCCGCAGCGGTTACTCCTGTATACTTTTTAGTGCTCCTTTCACTGCCTTTTACATCCGTCACTTCATATCTATCATTACCCAATACCTTATTCACTTGAAAGGGACCTTTATATTATGTAGGTAACAACTTCCGACTTTTCCCATCGTTAGTCTGGCTTTGTATTTTAGTGAGTACCAAATCTCCTTTAACGTAAACTCGTGCTTTCTTACGGCTTCTGTCAAATCGCTGTTTTTGTGATTCCGCATTTAACTTAATATTCGTATCTGTCCTCTCACGCAATTCCGTTACATCCAACCTATGCCCGCCACCAATCTCTGGACCCAAAGTATCACTATCAGTGCGTAATCTATACCCGAGAAACACTTCACTAGGAATAGTTTTTGTTGTGTTGTGCACTGTACTGTTAATACCTTGTTGTAAGGCTTTTATGTATTGATCCCACCTATCATCTGTATCGTTAGCACCTATTGCTTTTAACGCTTCTAGAATAGTTTTGTTAAAACGCTCAACCTGACCGTTAGAGCGAGGCATACCCGTTGCAACAGTGTGTAAACGTATGTTTCTATTGGTACAATACTGTGTAAAACTATTTGAACTGAAACAAGTCGCTGCGTCTGCAATGATTCTGTGAGGGTTACCGAATGTCTTAGAAATAGCTTCTAATTCTTTAATTACGCAAGAAGATTTGGTTGTTCGAACTGCTAAGATAAACACAAATTTTGTAAAAGCATCTACAATGACCAATAAATATTTATTTTTGGCTTTACTCATTACAAAAGGTCCTAAATGGTCTATATGGAGCGTGTGAAATGGCTGTGCGTACTTAGGCAGCGAGTACAGCTCCCCTTCCTTTGGACCGCCTTTATTCTTAAAATATATACATTTTATGCAGTTTTTAATATATTTCTTTATGACATGTCGCATTCTTGGAAACCAATATTGATAGCTTACTCGTTCTACTGTTTTATCAACTGAAAAATGCCCAATATCATCATGGTTACATTTGATTATTTGCCAAATGCATTTTTTTGGGACTACCCAACGGTGACCATGGGTTGTTCTTCTGTAAACTTTGCCACCGAGAACGACATATTTACTAAAAACATCCTTATTTTGTTCGGCCTCTCCTGATTCTATAATTGCTCCAATATGTTGTAATTCGGTATCTTGTAGTTGTACCGAAAGCAACCAATCCGCTTCCGTTATTGACATTATAATCTCGATTTCCGATCTTTCTCCGGACTGCATTGGGTTACGACTCAGAGCATCTACGTGTTGCATTCGCCTGCCTTCTCGATGAACTATATCAAAAGAGAACTCTTGTGTAGACAAAACCCAGCGTGCAATCCGAGGAATAATCTCTTTCTTTGTTAATGCATATCGTACGGCGTTGCAGTCGGTCACTACTTTGAAAGATGATCCGATTAAGTATAATCGGAATTTCTGAAGCGAACTAACAATTGCCAATAATTCTAGTTCAAACGAGTGATACTTTTTCTCGTCTTCCGTAGTTTGTCTACTATAATAGTGAACTGGTTTTTCACCTTCTTCGGTGACTTGCATGAGTATACCGGCAACACCGTCTCTACTAGCATCGGTGTACAAAACGTTATCTTTATTCGGGTCATAAATGGATAGAACGCTTTCAGACGTTAATTTATTCTTTAACGACTGAAATGCGTCTTCATGAACCATATTCCATTGCCATACTGAATCTTTCTTCAACAGCTTTGTGAGTGGAGCAGTTATCATAGCGCAGCTCTTAATAAATTTCCGAAAGTAGCTTACAAGGCCAATAAACTGGACGGAGTTGGTGTACTGTTTTGGGAGTAGGGTAATTTCGAACGGCCTCTAGTTTAGGCTGATTTGGCATGACACAATCCTGCTTGATTTTGTATCCTAGGAATTCAATTTCATTTTTGAAAAAATGACATTTCTTCAAATTTAACGTGAGACCGGTTTCTTGCTCCGGTGACTTGCTTTCGCGTATGATGTTGTTCGACAAAAGTTCATTGACTATTTCGCGAATTATTTTTCGGTCTGCGTGAGATGACCTAAAGGGTCTGCATTGAATTGGTTGAGAACCAGTTACGGTAATTATCATTTCGTAACCGTTAACCTTTCCTAGTTCTTTAATACTTGTCGCCACACAATCACCATATTTCTGAAAAAGTTGCATTAATTCGTTCTGATTGGAATCACTATCGAACTCAAAACTATTAACTGTGTTACAGAACTCTGTAAAAGTGTTCGCATAGTCAAACTTGAATTGGTCACCTACTCGCGAGTATATTAGGTCAGACCGCTCCGTCACATTCCTTCCTATCAATATTTCACAATCTGCCAGGTTGTCGATTACATAGAAATCAACCTGAGTCAGATGTACGGAATCGACTTTCAGATCAGCTGTTATCTTGTGCGTTACAAATTTAGAATTCCCTTTTGAGAATCCTTGCAATAAAACTGGTGCGGGTAGTACAATGCCTTCCAAAGAATTATTGTTAACAAGTGATTCAGTAATCAATGAACAACTGCTTCCTGTGTCAATAAATGCTTCTTGACGTAGGCTATTAATACATACTATTTTTACAAACTTATTTCGCGGGTCAGGGCCTGAAACACATTTTGTTTCTTGTGTCTATGGTTTAACCACATTTTTTTTATGATAACATGTTGATTCTAAATGACCTCGCTTGCCACAAAAGTGACACTTATAAGAATCACACTGATTACGTTTATGATTACCACCGCAATGAAAACACTTAATCTGTTTTCGATTATGTGCCTTGCTCGTTTCTTGATTACTGGTAGCTGAAGCGGGTAAACCCACTACATTCGCTGAGGGTATAGTTGTTGATGTCGCAGAGACAGACATCTGATTTTGACTAATTAGTTTTGTCTGGCTATCGCGTGAGTTCGCGTCTATCTGTTTCGTGCTTTTTGATCGAAACGTTCGACCGTGCAAAAAACTAGCTAAACTAGCGCATGTACCAAAATTATTCGCTTCAATCGACGCGCCTATACCACTGTCTCTTATATTGCCGACAATAATGGAAATAATATCTTCTTCTGAAAATTCCAATGAAAGTCGATCTATTTTGCATTTTTGTTCAAAATAAAACTCGTAAAGAGACTGATTTTCTGATGGTTTTTTACTTATCACATCTTTCAAAAGATCGTACATATTTCGACGGATTTGAAAACTGGAAGCTAACTTACGCTTCCACTCCGTCCATTTCCACGTAGGCCAATGAGTATCTGACCGTAATAGTGAGTCATACCACACTTTAGCGGAACCCTTCAATTTATTGAGAGCTTGATAACGGGTCATTTCATCGGTCCATGTAAAAGTTTGAGTGTAGGACCTGATAATTTTAAGCCAAGCGTTCACATCGTCTTTCAGCGGATCGAACTCGGGTATAATGCTATTTAGAGTATTATTTGTACTCACAGTTGAGGTATCCTTACATGATACCTGTTTCTTGTGTTTCGGCGGAGGTGACGGAGTTCCGGCACTATTAATGCTGCTGGCACTACTACTGCTGCTAGAACTTGAGCTTGAACGTGTTCGTTTTTTTGACTTAACACGTTTACTTCGCTTACTTTGCTTACCCATAGCTGTGTGTGGGTATTGCGTACCACTTCTGATGATAACTTATTACTTTAGTAACTTCAATTGAAACACTTTCTGTACTTGATTAAAGGTTATAATATATTCGAACTCTTAATTTTAACTAGGGAACAACGTCTGTACCAAACAAAGTCTGGTAAAAGATTGACTAACATCAAATCATATTATTAAATGGTCACAACGCTGCTCTTGTTATTTTCCCATGGTGTATTTTGACTCCATGAAGGATGTTTACGTCCGGGATCAGGATACAGCGGCGCCAGCACTTCATATCGCCGTGGGCCTCCATGCCGCTCCAGTGATGTCACCCTTAACTTTGTAAAGGGAACAAAGCAATCGCCAACACGAGTGACGTACAAGAACGATGTTAGTCAATTTCATAAAAATATGGTCGAGACAGTTAAATGTCAGCAGTAATTACCTCCACCAAGCGGCCCACGCCACGCGTGTCATTACGACTATTATTACTATTAACCATTTGACCTTCTATGCGGTACAAGGTGAATAAAATACGATGACATCTGAGCGCAATTAGAATCGGATGCGATCACGCAACCATTTGGAGCTGAGACTGTACTCACATGTATGATGAGTTTAATTACATCGTTACAATAAACTTAGGTATAATATACTACAATTAAACAAGCTGAAGAAACTTCGTTCATAGTTATTTCAAAGATTCAACCAAATTATTTACTTTTACGTTTCTCTTTCGTTTTAATTTTGACAGCCAAAACTTACAATATGGGGCAAAATTAACCGAAAATGAATATAAAATGTCCTGCTCATTGCGATTCAATCGTATGCGTCTCAATAAGTCAACAGGTCTGTTACCTTTCTTACGAAATATGCCAGAAAAATCATTAAACTTATCATAATAGAAGCAAATAATGAAATGTTTGACTGCCCCGTTGGTCTAGTGGTGCCAAACGCGACTGCTGAGCGGGAAGGTCCTGGGTTAGATTCCGTGGTCGGGCAAAGTGTTTTTGAATCTTTTCATAAGCAGCTCGGAGTCTAGATTCGTACCCAGTTGATGGGAATAGGCTTGCCCCCTTTTACATAGAACTCTAACATAACTGGCGAAATGTGCTTTTACTTCCTAACTGTGAAAAAAGGTATACTAGTGAGTGCCTATATCTACATTATTATTTAATATTGCTATAGCAGCTTCTTGTTCTTATAGCTTGCCTTATTTTATAATTGCCTATATAAGGCTTGCCTTATTTGTGTTTCGTTTCGTGACGCGTCTCATTGATAATGTCTTACTATGCCACTTTATATAGTCGATACGTGCACATTTAAATTAAACTTTGTTTTTTTCTCTATCAGCTCCGCGGAATGTGCAATCTATATATCTGGCAATACCTAACCGGTTTAAGAAGCGAAATTTGGATATTTTTTTTACTATAGACCTGCCATCTTTCATTGTTACTGTTTTTTATCGTAGTTTCACAAACCCACATACATCAGCCGCTCCGATTGATGGCGTCATCGTCCCGTTCCAAAACCACGCCCGGCCTTATCAGCGGCAGTCCGCCGATTCGTTACCTGCGAAGGCATACGTGCTTCTGACGTCATCACACCGCTAGACACAGAACCAGTCCACACGCTTGGCTCTTGACTCACGGACAGGCGTTTGCCTTCCACGCCGCACGTAGCGTTTCCCGTGCTCGCCAACCCACAGTCCATCGACAATGACTTGCAATCTTGTCAATCCTTTTTCTGCCGCAAATATCTATCTTCAAGATGGAGCAACGTTTGTCAACGTTGACCCGTGGATGCGTGACCATCCCATACAAACGGAGACCCCTCCGTGCCACGGAAAGAAGGCTAATGGCTTGGCCGAAATTTTTTCATTTTACTCGTAATGACAAATGACAGCCAAGCCATCGGGTTATCTAGCTATCGAGTTTCTGATTAGAAACTCGATAGTCTGACAACCAGTCTTACCAACGCGTATCGTGCTACTCAGTTACTGGGATGTGGAGGTTAGGCAATAGACAGGCAGTCGCTCCATGAAAAATACTGGTATTCAGCCGCATCTGTTTAGATTGAAGGCCGTCCCCAATATAGTTGGGAAAGGTTAGGTGATGATGACAGTGTTCACGGCTGATCTGAGAGAAAATGTTTGGTCTTCCGTGCCAGCGAGAATCAGTGGAACAGTGTAGGTTTATGAATTATTGTTTTTTTATAAAAAAAATGCGCTATAATCATAGTCATGCGTCAAACAATATTGAAGGAAATCCACTTCTAATAGCTAATATGAATAAAAGTTTTTCTAACTAAAGAATTGAAATGGAAAAGCCATGAGGGTGCCCTAGCACAGGAATGGCAAACTTTAAGCGCGAAGCGCGGCATTATTCGAAATAAAAGGTGGCGATGAATACTTAAGTAATATTTTATTATTTTTTCAAAGATAACTGAAACAAATGACTTAATAATTTATTTGTGATGATACATACCTACCTACACTGTATTTTTATACGTGGCGTATCGCTTTGTTCCTTAGTGGGTGGTTGGGAGGGCGAATGTTTCACTGCCCCCCGCGTGTGCTACCCCGCGCGCTGCACCGAAAACTATCAACCAGCGCGCAGAAGGTGGCTAACTTTAAACAACACAAGGATTTTAGCCTAACTAACAACGGTTGCATCTGCTGTGTCATTTTAATTATCAAATTAATAAAATACTACCTAAATGCGTCAAAGACACAATTAAGGTCGAGACATAAATACATCCATTGAGACTCAAACTCACTGAAAGAAATTCTTTAATCATATTTCAGTCTAAATTGTGTTTTCGGTGTTCCATATGTGCCACTCTGAAGTTGGTAGGTGGGCGGAGGTCAATCAAATGGCTTCACTGCTCCCCGCGTGTCACACCCCGCCCATGGCTTTTAAATTTTGAGCGCGCAATGTGTGATCATTTCCATCATGACACATGTACATATGTTATTAAGAAAAGCTGACGAGCGTAATTTTAAATCATTCGAAGAAATTCGAGTTTTCTAATATTACGTCGTACGTCGCGGGACTTAAAAGCATATTTTTATTTCACAGTTCAGGGTAAAACCTGTTTTTGTATATTAAATTATTTCACAACTTAAGTACATTTTAAGTTTGCTTGCGTATTTAAAGTTTCCGGTATGAAGATACTTTTGCTACGAGAGTATTTCTAAAGAGTTAATCGCAACCTTCTGTTTTACCCTGATCTCCTAGTACAAGGGCGGATTCACCGGAACCGGAACGAAACGCTCCGCCCTTTGCCTAGAGAGTATTTCGGAACAGTTAACGATTGCAACCTTCTCTTGTTTTATGGTTTCCTGGTAAAGGGACGGCGCCTTTCATTCTGATGCCATAGAATCGGAACTGATACTAGCAGTATTTTCGTGTATGAATTGAGTACGAGAGTAATAAAATTTATGTACGGTTTGCCGCCATCGATCTTCTCTTGTATTATGCTCTCCTGGTATAAGTGCGGAACATTGTATGGAACCGGGACTGATAGTTACTACTAGTATGTTCACTGAAGAACACGAATTAATTAGCGAATGCTAACAACAACTTAGTATATTTTATGATTGTTTGTTAAAAATATGTACAATAAATTAATACGGAAAAGCAATAAACTTAGTAAAATATTATGTTACGTATAAAGATAAATTACGTATTGTATGTAAGATAAGGAGTACTTCACCGAATCCTGAGCTAAGTTACATTAAAAATAATTAATCTGAATCCTTTTTCATTTTCACTTCCAATAATAATAATTCATATGCTTTTCGAACGTTTCAGGAAAGGATTATAATTTAAGAATTGTGAAGGGAGTATAGGGATTGTGCAAACCAGTAGGAAATAAATTGTCCATTGTTATGTCACAGACGATGATGTGCCTTGTTTGTTATACAATACTGATAATGTTTTAATAATAACTGATAATAATTTCCGTAAAATTGCAAAGTCAGCTGCAGTTTGAAATGAACATTAGGAGCCCAAACGGTATCAGAAGCATGATCTGAAACATAGAAAAGCTAAAAACTCCTTATTAATGAAAAAAAATGTTACCGTGAAATGAACAACTTCTAAGCGTAGGACTGGGAAAACGTAGCACTACATTTGTAGGACTATGTAGCCATATTTATACAAAAAAATACTAAGCCACATACAATAAATCAGCTGGTTATTACTAAAAAAAATTGACCTGTTATTTGAACATATTCGAGGTTGAGGGGACGCTCCAGTCAAACCATCCATTTTGTAGGACAAATGTTATTCCGAGTGTATCGTCCAATTATCTCAATAAAAAAAAAACTTACTGTTGTTCAGACAACTTCGACACCCCACCGAATTGACATGTTGTATACCCGCGCACCTCTGAAGCCCTTCGTAAATTTTCATGGAGTAAAAATTTGGGCGTCTCGTCGAACCTAACCTATTCACGAATATTAAGCCTGATTACTCACAACAAAAACAGACGGCGGCCGCTGGACTATTACACAAATAATAGCGATCTTAATTCAGTTCCAGTTTGACCGCGTATCGATGCGGACGTGTTGCTGACGCTTAAATTAGTGTAAACCGAGCAGCGCGGCGCAAGCCGTCGCTCGTAGTTATTTTGTCGCCATGAGTAGTCAACTTGTGGCGAATGAATTGCTGTCGTTCCTGCAACAGAAACTGGACGTGATGGACGAGGTGTCCGCAATCCAGATCTGCTCAACCAACTTCAGCGAGGAAGATATAGCTGCTTCCAAGCTGCTTCTGTACAGGTCGGTAAACAAAGCTGACCAGATGGTGTCCCGCCGGCGTGACGGGACTAAGAAAAGCCTGCAAGATATTATCACGCTGTTGAAAGAGACCGACCCTGACGACGTGCCGACGTTTGTGGCGAAGGACTTGAACAAGCTTCCTCCCGTCACTTTCGACCATGTCGACGTTACGAGCCTATTGAAAGACATCGTTTTTCTTAAGGCCAGCCTAGCGGATGTGCAGAAGAGATTGGATGCATCCCAAAACACCATTGCTGATTTGCGTAATGAATTAACAGAGTTTCGTAAAACTGTAGCGGTATCTGGGTCACCATCGAGTGCATCTAATATCAACATGCGTCGCGGAGCGTGCCTCAATTTATCGGGGGCAAGTTTCGCGTCAGCAGTTATGTCTTCGTCGTCGCCGAACAATGCTGAGCGTGCAGAGCGTGCGTCATGCGCGCCCCGCAACCCTGCACTCGCCCCTGCGGCTGCTCCTCGTGTCGCCGCTCGAGTTACCGGACCCGCTGACACAATTTCTGTGTCTAAAGCGCCTGTGAGAGTTAACGACTTCGCCAACGCTCCCGCAAAGAAGCCCGTGCCTGAAAAGGCATCGAACCGGGCTGATGATGATGGTTTTGTGACGGTGCAGAGGAAGAAGCGCCGACAAAGAACCAACAAGAACCGCTGCGGCACAGCTCCTATCAAGCCCGACATCCCTGTTCGAGCCGCCCAGCCGAACACTCCCGTGTATATTTCCCGCCTACACTATACCACTAAGGCCGAGGACATTGTGGAGTACGTATGCCAAAGGACCAAATACAGGCCGAGAGTGCAGTTGCTTGAATCGCGCCGCAATGTCAACTTCAAGGCGTTCGTGGTGCGAGTACCTACTTGCTACCTGCACCTCGTCATGGCAGAGGACTTTTGGCCGCAAGGTGTTATGTTCCGTCGTTTCCGCGGACAAGTGCCACACGATCGCACAAAGACAGTGCTTGAGTGAAGTGTGTTTTACTAACATAGTTTTAAGTTTATACACTAACACACTTTGTACTATTATGATATATATGTTAGTCTGTAAGGTATTTATCTATGGGCCAAAGTAGCCTGAAAATAAAGGATTTATTATATTATTATATTAATTATCTTCATAAGAAGTGAATTATGTTGCCAACAGAAACATCCTTATTACTCCATCTAACTAGGGCTTCTCAATGATTTTTGGTATAATAATAATAATAATCATTTATTACAAGTAACAAGACTCATAGTGTTAGTAACAATACTTATAAACTATGTTAGTAAAACAATCACAGAGACAAAAACCAGACATAAAAACATAAACAATGCAGATGACGGCAGATGATGACTACTGCAAGGTTACAGGCTCAGCCGAAACCTTGCAGCAGTGGTTTACAAAAACACAATCCAACCTACTTGCTATCATAGACAGGATGCTGTTGGCACTGCCCCGCACCCTAGGGACCAAGGTTGCACATCGCTTTCGCATCGTCGCGAAAAAGCAGTTTACGCGAGCTTCAGCAAACGTCCCTGATGCGCTGTAGTATCGGGGCAACCCCATCAGCACCCTGAATGAATTATTATACTGGACGCGAAGGGCGCCGTATGATTTTTGAGGATAAATAAGCACTAAATATAGTGCGCTTGACCTCCTTAGAGGCACGCCTGAACCTGCGGGCAATCATGTTAGCTCTCACACACAGCGCCCTCCGCTCCCTGTCAAGGTATAGTCTTAAAAAATAAGAATTATAAAGTCACGTTGAGATTTAAATAGGCGAACGCTGTTGATGATTTCCTCTTACTGCATTTGAATGAAAACTTGTTTTCTCCTTTTTTATTGAGTTTTATTCAATGTTCTCAACTTATTTTATTCAGCAATTTTTGTAATGTTTCAATTAATATCATCAGCACGATGGATTAATTCAATACATAAATGACAGAAACACATTCACACCTAAGTACTCCTAATTTCAATGCATACTAATATTCGATATCAGCCCGTCAAATAATATAAATCACAATATTCTAGCGGGTTTGAATAGTGCATGTTAAGAAATTTATTTTATGTTTGGTGTTAATTAGGTAAAGATTTTTCAGCACTACGGTCTTATTTCGAGGAAGAAAGAAGTCATCTTTCTTCGTACGTCGCGGTAACTAAAAGCATATTTCTATATAGAAAATCAGGGTGAAAATTGTTTGTATTTAAAGTAATTTCATAAGTGTGAATTTTAAGTGTACTTGCTTACTTAAAATCAGTGTTTTGGAGCTACTTTTAACGCGGTAGTATTTCTGAACAGTAAATCGTTGCAACCTTCTCTTATATCATGTCTTCCTAGTATAGGGGCGAGTAAATTGGGCGCAGATTCCATAGAATCGGAACACGCGAGAGAATATTATTATCGCTACAACCTTCTCTTACTTTATAATCTCCTAGTATAGGGGGCGCAACATTGCGTCCGCCCTATACAAGACACGCCACTAAGCGGGTTCCCTACTTGTTTTCGAAAGTTGATGATTCTATTTTTATTATATCGAACACGGTGGGTCGATAATTCAGTTGTACGATGTTTTATTCCGTCGATGCGTTATTGGTGCGAAGTAACGTTTGTGCGAAAAATCCTGTTACGAAAAACCCTACAACGATTGCTCATTTCTTCGGTAATTTATTAGTTCGAAAGTATGTAGGTTTGAAAAGCCTACTGTTGTCCGTGACATTTAATTAATAATCTTATGTTGCATTATAGAAGTTAAGAAAATACATTCCTTTTATTGAAAAAAATGTATAATTCTTGTTTATTATTTACATCAAGTAAATATATTAAAATAATCCTAATCTATCTATACCTAAATAACTTAAATTAAAATATATACAAAAAAATGTTTTATCTATGTTACCTACTGTAAATTTTATTCTAAAAAACAAAATCCTAAAATAAATAGGCATACCTTAACCTCCTGAGTCCCTGTGGTCATTATAACGGACAAATTATCATCTGTCATTAAGTCCTGACATTATTCACGGTTGCCATTTGTAATAACCGGACGTGCTTCCTAACACACATATTAGTTTTTCGTTTAAAAATCGGCGCTGCTACACCAGATTTCGTCAACCAATGAGAATTCAAATCTTGTATTGTTCCTGTTTCCAATGAGCCAACGACAATACTGACATTCGTTCACTTTGCCGGCGTGCGTGTTTGAAAATGGAAGGCCGTCCGAGTAGAGGTGAGTTAATCTTTGTATAACTTACTGATCTTTAATTCATTTTGGCATAATGCTACGTTTTTAAATTGCTAACATGTTAAGTTTTGTTGTTTTCCCATTTTTTTATGAAAAACTTGTAAGAATTTGTGTAAACTATGCCATTAACAAAATTGTGCTTTTAAACGGAATCTCGGTTTTTACTATATCAAGAGCCTGACATTTTTTGTTCGTTCTATAGTACTCTAGACTTTTATTAAAATGATCCACTGCTACCTAAATAATCCACATTTCATAATTATTACCACAATTTCGTGGTAAATAAATTATAATTATGTGTTTTATCATTTCAGATTTGACGGAAAGCCAACTGATCGACATTGTTAATCAATCAGATTTTGAGGACATATCGGAAGACGAGGCTGATTTTGGTGACCCTGATTTTGGTGACCCTGATTTTGAAATCCATCAGACTTCTTCCGAATCTGAAAATGAAACTGCAGACACTCCTCACACGGAATTTATTTCAAGAGGAATTCGAACGAGAGGAGGAGTCCGTGTAAGAGGAGGTACAGGTCGTTCACGTGGTGTACGTGGTGTACGTACTCGTGGTGGCAGTAGTGTTCGTCTTCGAGAACCTGAGCAAGAAAGTGATTGGAGGAGGAGTTCTTTTACTATATTACCACCCCAACTACAAGAACCGTCTTACTTGCCGCAAAACGTAAGTTCTGATAACTTATTTGATTATTACAAAGAGTACATTGATGACGAAATAATAGAAACTATCGTTGAAAAATCTAACCAAACTGCGATAGAAAGGACTGGAAGAAGCCTTAATTTGTCCAAGGCAGAATGTAAAATATATTTTGGGATAACAATGATGATGTCATGTATTCCATTCTCCCAAATAAGGCTGAACTGGAATCGACAGTATACATTGCCAATAATTACACGAGCCATGTCTCGAGACCGATATTTTTTGTTGAGAAATTCTATCAAAGTTGTATTCGATAATGACGTTACGCAGGAGATGAAAAATGGAGATAAATTGTGGAAAGTGCGGCCTCTTTTTGACAGGGTTCTACAAGGTTGTCGTAAACAATTAAGGCAACAGAAAATTTCAATAGACGAAATGATAATTCCCTTCACTGGAGCTTGTCCAATCAGGCAGTTTTGTCCCGGAAAGCCAAATCCAACAGGAATAAAAGCTTTCGTCCTCGCAAATCCAAACGGTCTTGTTTGTGACATAATAATATATCAAGGTAAAGATACCATCATTGATGAAAATGATAACCAATTTCATCTGGGTGAAAAGATTGTGTTGAAGCTCACTGAATCTTTAGTCCCCGGCCACTTATTATATTTTGACCGATATTTTACAACGGCAACGGTAAGGCTGGCGAATGAACTTGATTGTAGAGGCTTTAAATGTACCGGCACTAATGAAGAACAGGGTGCCTGTGGACGTGAAGGAAAACATTACCGATGACAAAACTTTAACGAGGAGAGGGAGAGGAAGCCACGATGTTCTCGTAAGAAGTGATGGTAAAATCGCCATAACCAAATGGATGGATAACAAACCAGTGATAATACTTTCAACGATTCATGCTGCTGAAAATACCGACCATTGCAGAAGATATAATAGGCAATCAAAGACATATATTGACGTCTCTAGCCCAGAAGTCATTAAAGAGTATAACTGCAACATGGGAGGTGTGGACTTAGTCGACAGATTGCTGGCGGTTTGTCCAGCAAGAAAAAGAACAAGAAAGTGGACTGTTCGATTTATTTCGCATTTCATGGATCTTGCAGTTACAAATTCTTGGATTAAGTACAAACAAGATCAATTAGAAAAAGGAATAGTACCTCACAAAATATTACAACTACGCGAATTTAAGAGGCAAATTGCTGAAAAGCTCATTGAAGAAAATGTTTACAGAGATTCGTCATGTGATGATGATAATGGTATTCCAGAAACACAAAGAAATGTGAAAATTAGAGAAAGAAAGCATGGAATCGACCATTTACCAGATATGTCTACTGTTCAAAATCGCTGCCGGAATCAAGGATGTACCAAAAAGACCTCGGTTAAATGTATCGGGTGTAATATATCTTTATGTTTAACAACAAAAAGAAACTGCTTTAAAATCTTTCACACCAGAGATTGATCTTTCTGAGATCAGTCTCTGACGTCAAAAATTGTTGATTGTTTTTTAAATAAAGTAAGTAAATTAGTTATTGTGATCTCAGTGTTATCTATTATGGAACTTAATTGTTAATGGTGCTGAATGGGGAAATATTTTATTTCTTGCTAAGCACGACGACTAATTTTTTTAAGAAAAATAAACAAATTCAAGTTATTTTTATAGAAATATATAATTTTTTTGGTAAAATTTGAAATGTATTTTACTTTATATATTTTGCTAGTTTACATCCCATATTATCCGAAAGTCCGATAAAACGAACAATTTCCGATTACAATGTTTGTCTATTATGACCGGTAGTCCTTTGTATTGGACATTTGCTACATCAAAGCTAAATACGTCAAAAAATTGTAAAAAAAAAACACTAAACCTTTTGTTCTGGTAAAAATCATGATATGCAATGGTAACCCTGTAATTATCAAATAAAATCTCAGGACTTAGGGTCTTCTCCCATTTTGTCCGTTATTAAGGACAACCGGTCTTTCCGACATCTTACGGTATAAATATGGCGGACTCAGGAGGACCTTTAGTACTTAAACCTATTATTTTTCAGAAAAAAAATGTTTGCATCTTTTTGAACATTTCCTTAACTTTTTGCGGCAGGCGCGTCTGCTATAAAAATTACGATATTAAATATTTTTGTTTCATGTTTTGTAAAAATATTTATATTTATTATGAATTAGTATGTATATGACATCTACTTACTTAAAAGTTTATTGGGTACTTTGTCATTACGTTTGAGAGTGTTACCATAATAGTTTTATGTTTGTAAAAGTAAAGCTATGTGGGTAGGAGTAAATAATACTGACATGTGTATCTAAACGTGTCATATTTTGCTCTAATCAATCATTAATTTGTGAATAATTGTTAAGTGCAGTTCCTATTGCAACTATGGCTGATAGTGTTATCAAAACGGAAAAATCTAAATGCGGAAACGATATAATACTTATTGATGGATATGAATTTATGTTAAATAAACATGTGGATAAAAAACATTATTGGTGTTGTGTGTTCAAAAACAAAAAACAGTGCAAAAGCCATATAATAACGGAGGTCAAATAAAATAATGAACACACCCTAATCAAAGGTATGAGTGAACATTCACACGCCCCAAGTGCCGGCTTGCAGGACTCAATAATTCTTAAAAATAAATTGAAGAGGGATGCCACTACTAGCAATGATGGTCCTACAGTGATCATCCGAAATAATTTGGAAGCTGTACCAAGCACAAGTGCGTGTTCTCTTCCCAATAAAAATGCTTTACGTCAAATTGTCTATAGAGCAAGAAAAAAAACATTTCCGAAAGAACCTTCTACTTTGGAGGAAATTGATATACCTGCAGAATACATGGTTGAAGGAGAATCGTTTTTGGCACGGCAAACAAAATATAATGATAATAAATACTTGCTTATATTTTGCACTCAGCGAAATATCAGACTTTTACGTGATTCATTTCTATGGATAATGGACGGAACATTTTGTACATGTCCTGGACTTTTTACCCAAATCTATAGTATACACGGGATGGTGGGGAATGATGTCGATAGCAGAAAAATTGTGCCTTTGGTGTATTGCTTTTTGGGAGATAAGACTGAAGAAACTTATATGATGATGTTCAAAGAACTTTTGGCATATGCTGAAGAATCGCAATGTGAATTGAACCCCCAACATATACTTACTGATTTTGAAACGGCTGTTATCAATGTCGTCAAGATATATTTCCCTGAAGCTACTCATACAGGTTGCCTTTTTCATTTAGCGCAAAATTTGTGGCGGCAAATACAGAAATCAGGTTTAGCTTCAAAGTACGGTAATGACAGCAAGTTCTCTCTTGAACTTCGCCACATAGTAGCTTTGGCATATCTTACTCCTGAAGAGATACCGGACGCCTTTAAACTTCTTAAAGAAAAGGTTTTGCCAGAAGAAGCAGAAACTATCAAATATTGGTTTGAGACGTATTACGTACATGGTGGGAAAAAATCGCGAACAAAAGGTACAAAACTATGTATCTCACAAACCCCTCCATTGTTTCCACCACAGTTATGGTCCATACATAGAATAAATGAACTCGGCCTGCCAAGGACCCAGAATAATGTGGAGGCTTGGCATAGACGGTGGAACTACTTACAAAACAATAACCGCCATGGCTTATATGCGACTATACGGAGCCTTATAAAAGAGCAAATAAGCACAAATCACGCTGTTGAAAAAGCACAGGCTAGCGTTGATAAGACTCCGCCCAAGAAAAAAAGAAAAAGAGTATCCGATTCTATTGCGAAGATTTGTGCAAACCGTAATAATATGGAACTTCTTCCTTTTTTAAGAGCCATTTCGAATCACATAGAATTGTAATTATAATGTTAGTATGTATTTTTTTTCATTTTCACTTTTTTTTCTTAAAAGTTTCGTTAATAATACATAGAAACTATAATATTTATAGTAATATAATATGCCATACCACTGTTAAACCCGCGATGGTTTGTGTGGTATGTTTAATTGTTCAAAAAATATTTGTAAACTGTTTTGATTAATAAAAAGGTAAAAAAATAAATTGTTTTATTTACGATTACCTAATGTTTTGTTTATTTCTTGATCTATGCTGATTATGTTCAAGTTTATATCTTTTTTATTATTGTATGATTTTTTATTAAAATAAATCATTATTAAATGAGTATTTTAGGTGTTGTGTAGCAAAACGGAAGCAGTACGGAAGCAAAAATATGACGATTTTGCTTCCGTAGTGGGCGAGGATTAAAAAAAAACTTAGAATAGGAAAACCCCTAGCTTTCTTTTCCATGTTGCATATCGAAATAGACGATTGAGGTATGACAGTTTTGGCTTTTGAGGGTATCAGGCGATTGGCTAGCAACCGATCACTGATATTGTCTACGTTATCTTTGGCGCATGCCACAGCTAAACGTGGTGAATTTGTTACCTGTCTTCCTCAATTTAGGAAAGTTAACGTGAAGATATGTATGGTATTTAATGTATTTCCTTAACGTCTATAATGCAACATAAGATTATTAATTAAATGTCACGGACAACAGTAGGCTTTCAAACCTACATACTTTCGAACTAATAAATTACCGAACAAATGAGCAATCGTTGTAGGGTTTTTCGTAACAGGATTTTTCGCACAAACGTTACATCGCACCAATAACGCATCGACGGAATAAAACATCGTACAACTGAATTATCGACACACCGTGTTCGATATAATAAAAATAGAATCATCAACTTTCGAAAACAAGTAGGGAACCCCTTAATACAGCTATGTTTTCTTACAATTCAAATGTTCACTCGACTACCAATTATTCGCCATTTGAATTGCAAAAAAAATATTCAATTATCTAAAGAAAGGTCTAAACGTCTTTACGATTCTCATGCTAAGCCCGTTACGTATAACATTGGTGACTCAGTCTATCTCAGGTGTCACCACAAGCAAAATAAAGCCTTATCCCCTGTATGGAAAGGCCCTTTTAAAATAGTCAAAATAAACGGTAATCACACCGTCACCTTATTAATAAATCGTAGGTACGTACGTCATCATTATGACGAAATAAAGTTGGCGTCAGATGATGCTATAACTTGATATTATCTTTACAGGCACTTTGGTTCATCAACTTCGTGTCATCAGATCGTTACGCCTATAACTACGAGTCCAGGCCTATATTTCGATAAACTTAACAATCTAAAATTCACCAACGATAACTGGAACGTCATAACTTATCTAGATATTAGTAGAATACATTCTCACTTTACTATTGTAGAATCGTTATTTTCTAGAGTCAATACTTATTGCAAAGATTATAGTTCTTCTAAAATCGAACAGGATTGTTTAAATGCATTATCAGCATTACAAAATCAACACGATAATAATGTTAAAAAGTATTCCTCGGCCTCGTATTTGGTTAATAGTAATAAAAGATACAAACGCGGCCTCATAGACGCTGGCGGATCTTTATTAAAAACTTTTTTCGGCACTCTGGACGCAGAAGATGCTCTCAAATTTTCCGATGCGATCGACCAAGTACAAACAGATGAAAAACAATTAGCTCATTTAATGAGAGATAACATCCATGTCATTAAGTCAACTATTACTACATTTAATAATTCTATCTCTAAATTAAACGAAAATGAGAAGCGTCTAAATAAAAATCTCGAAGTCATTGATAAAGGACTTCAACTTATTTCCAACTCCAATGATAAGTTAGAAATCAAGTCGAACATTAATTCACTATTAAGTGCTCTTGAGAGTACATTATTTCATTATCGTTTGATATAGAAGATATCAATAATGCGATTTTAATCAGCAAGATGAACGTATTGCATCCGACTATACTTAGTCCACATCAAATATATAACGAACTTGAACAAAATAGGAATAATATGCCAAGGTATTACGAACTCCCGGTATCCCTGTCGTTACAAAACATTCATGAACTAATCGATATTTCTAGAACTATTTCTTATTTCCATAATGACAAGATAATTATCGTCATTAAAATCCCGCTCGTCCTTCCGCAGACATATACCCTGTACCGCGTGATTCCAATGCCTGTCCCTTACGACGTATCGCAACCCGATACGTTTGCACTTATCGCTCCCGCTCATCCTTACCTAGCAATAACAGTCGATCATATGTTCTATTCATTGTTGCGTAGTGTAAATCAGTGCAAAGTGATTCCGGGTAAATCCCATGTGTGTGAGTTAGAAAGTGTTTTTTCAAGTGACGTTAACCCAATTTGTGAGACTATCTTAATTACGGAAGTAATAAATAAGTTACCTAGTTCTTGTGAAATTAAACTACTGAAAGGCTCAGTACAAGTATTTCATAAAATAAATAATAATAATTGGATTTTCGTTCTGTCAGAGCCAGGCAAGTGTCATATTTCCTGTGAGAATGATGGAAATAATTTCGATGAAACCTTGTTCGGCACTGGCATACTGTATATACCTAAAACCTGTAAAGCCTTCTATAAAACTCTACAATTCGCGCCACAATCAAATGCCGTTCTCAATGTAAGCTCACAGATTATTTCGAACTTTAATCTTGTAGACGATGATTGTTGTGATAAAAGAAGAATCAACAAAACACTTACCAGATTGCCTTATTTAAAAGTAAACGATGCAAATAATCTGGATTCTCTATTACAAGCTAGTTTACATTTAGATTCATTCGAAAAGGATTTAGACAGCCTCGAAAGTCCTAATCATTTTCAAAAATATGGCATTCATTACATGTCTCTTTCTTATGTATTTTTCATTACATTCTTTATATACCTACTTTATAGAATTAGAAGATATTTTTGTCCAAAATCGAAAGATCATTATTGCATACAGATATTTAACCAATGTAATACCAAGAGAGTTACTGAAACTCGTCAACCTACTGTTGAATTATTATCTGTCTTGAATGAAAACGGCGTGGCCGATGAGACTTACTCATCAATGTCAAGGCCAGCGCCAATTAAGCGTAATCTTTTAGTATCTATGGTGAATTAGAATTTAAATTTAATGATCTTAATTTCTCTTTTAATTATTAATAATATACCTAATGTTTATCTGGGGTAATTAAATTGTTTTAGGATTATAATGTACTATTCTTTCAATTTTTAACTATGTGCTATCGCTATCATTACTATTGTTTGTAAGTCTGAAACGACGTTCAAGTCACTTCGTAAATTTCAATGTTAATTTCGCATCTTTTTCTCCCAGATGCTCCATTTTATCCGTGGGGCTGTTATATATTAATTACATTAATAAGTATATAATAATAAACAGCTGACGCTGCAACACGTGTATCCAACGTTTTTCCATTGACTCAGCATATTGCAATAACTTAGAAATCACACCATTTTTATTAGCAGTGTGGAATTGAACATCGTCACGGACATTAGGCTTTCTTTGTAAACCTTTTTATTAATTAATTAAAAGTTTTCTAGTTCTATTAAAAGTTTTTTTTTTAAAGCCTATTTTGACCCACCCCGTAACAGTATGTTACAAGTGTCTTCATGGCTAAAAACAAATCTCCTTACGTTAAACACGAGCAAAACGAATTATATTTGCTTTTCGATATATAAAAATATCCAACCAGAACCTAGCTTCAACATTAAAATACATAAATGTAGGCAGACGGTTCATTACGACTGCAATTGTCCAAACATCAATAAAGTTAACCACGTCAAGTACTTAAAGGCATAATTTTGGACCAAAGCTTGTCCTGGTATCCTCAAATTGAACAAATTTCTGCGAGATGAGAAAATTTATTTGGATTTTTAAAACATTGCGACACGTGGTCCCCAAGAGTGGCTCGGCAAAAAATCTTCTAAATGAAGTTTATATCTCACTAGTTCAATCTGTAATAATATATTGTATCTCAATTTGGGGAGGCGCGCGTAAAACACGTTTCCTTGATGTTGAAAGAGCGCAACGGACATTAATAAAAGTAATGTACTTCAAAAAAAGAACATTTCACACCTATGAGCTATACCAAACAACTACATAATCTATTATCAGTTCGAAAATTATATATTATTCACATAGTACTAAAAAAATATAAAACCCTACCCTTAGATCCTAATGTATTAGCTAGAAGAAGGACACATAACATTGCTCCCACTCCTTTTGTAAGAACAGAATTTGCAAATATTCAATACGACAAACGCTCATCTTTCTTATATAATAAAATAAATAAAGAAATAGATATACATACTAAACCATATAAAGAATGCAAATTGTTGCTGATTGAAAGCTGAAGCATTGGGCATTAATGCTGCTGACATGAAGCAATCGTTGAAGGAGCGCTTCTTTGGCCGCCTGAAGAAAGTATGTAATAGTCTTTTGTCAGGCGGTAACAAGGTGCGTGCCTTCAACGGTTGGGTCATGCCAGTCTTGATGTACTCTTTCGGCATACTCAAATGGACTCAAACAGAACTTGACGCCCTGGATAGGAGAGTCCGTACATTCCTGACGGCATCTCGAATGCATCACCCACGTTCATCGGTTATGAGACTGTATATCCCGCGAAAGTGTGGGGGTCGAGGCTTTTTAAATGCTAAGACCCTCCATAATCGCGAGATATATATGTAGTCTCAGGGATTATTTCCTAGAAACCGACGTGGGAATGCATCGAGATGTAGTCGCGGTGGACCAGGGCCTCACCCCGCTCTCGTTGGCTAAAGAGAACTGGCGCAAACCTGTAGTACTTGACACTAACGATCGCAAGGAAGTATGGCAGAGTAAGGAGCTTCACGGACGCTTTTTCCAGGCCCTACATGAGCCTGATGTAGATCAGTTAGCGTCCGTATCTTGGCTGCGTTTCGGTGACCTCTTTGGGGAAACCGAAGGTTTTGTCTGTGCAATTATGGACGAAGATATCATGACGAATAACTATCGGAGATTAATTGTGAAGGATGGTACGGTTGACATCTGTCGGGCATGCCACCGTCCAGGGGAATCAATCCGCCACATTATCTCTGGTTGTTCTCGTCTTGCTAACGAAGAGTATTTGCATAGGCACAACCTAGTAGCCAGGATTATCCATCAGCAACTTGCTCTAAAATACAGTCTTGTAGAATCGGAAGTGCCATACTACAAGTATGTGCCCGACCCAGTTCTTGAAAATGGCAGTGTCACTTTGTAGTGGGACCGATCCATCATCACTGACAGGACTATTGTAGCCAATAAGCCTGATATAGTGGTGATGGATCGAATCGAGAGGCGCGCAACGATTATTGATGTAACGGTCCCGCATGACGGGAACCTCGTGAAAGCCGAGAAAGATAAACAAATCAAGTATCTTGACTTGGCTCGCGAGGTTGTCGACATGTGGGATGTGGACTCAGCAATCGTTGTACCGATAGTCGTGTCAGCCAATGGCTTAATAGCTAAGAGCCTTGACCAACATCTAAGGAGGCTCGCGTTAGGCAGCTGGATCAAGGGCTTGATTCAGAAAGCAGTTCTTCTGGACACGGCGCGTATAGTTAGGCGATTCCTCTCTCTGGAGCCCTGACCGCCGGTAGCTTGGACCCTGTTCCCGATACCGGTGGGCCACTATTTTTTATATTTTTAAATGTTTTTTTTTGTATTAATATTGAAATATTTAAAAATATAATTTATAAGAAAGATTTTGAATAAAGGAGATAATAATAAACCACATAAACAATAAAAATAACAAACCACAAAGTTTACCCTGTGGCAAAGACGTTTGCAAGGAAGGATTAATGATCTCAGAGCAGATATCGGGACGCTAACAGAATATACAAGAGGCGTCAGATCACAAGCATTAGAAAAACATATCATTAAAATCAAACAGCAATACAAGATCCATACTCAACACGAAAACACTGATATCGAACACTTCCTAGGCACGTTAAAACAAAAATTGAACACCTTATCAAGTCGGTTAAGAAGATACAAACAAACAACAAGGTAGGAAATACACGCTACTGGAAAGCAACAGGGTCTGACAATATACACAACTTCTGGTACAAAAAGTTCACATGCACTCACACTCTACTACTCGAACACATTAACGCATTCATTCAAACACCTGATACATTACCACCTTACATTACACAAGGTATAACATACATGCTACCAAAAGATCCATCAGACATGGCGAACCCTGCTAAATATCGCCCAATTACATGCCTACAGAATATTTATAAAATAATAACATCGTGTTTAAGTGAATGTATATATGAGGAACAGAAAGGATGCCGGAAGTATAGCCAGGGGTGTAAAGAACAGCTCACAATCGACGCCGTAGCTTCTAAACAAGCACTTAGCCAAAAACGCAATATCCATACTATGTATATAGATTATAAGAAAGTATACGACTCAGTCCCACACTCTTGGTTAGTATATATATTAAAACATTACAAAATTCACCCCACAACCACCGCGTTTTTGGAAAACACAATGTTAAATTGGAACACTAAACTCAAAATATGTAATTCTGGCAGTAGCACTGAAACTGATTTTATACCGATAAAAAGAGGTATTTTCCAAGGGGATGCTTTAAGCCCTCTTTGGTTCTGCCTTGCACTTAATCCACTTTCCAATATGCTCAATACAACTGACTTAGGATTCAAGATCAAACACGATACACACCAAACTACTCTTTCTCATCTCATTATATGGATAACATCAAACTCTTTGGAAGCACACTAAACGAAATTTATACACTTGCTGACACCACTCAGATATTCTCAAAAGATATTTGCATGGAATTTGGAATAGACAAATGCAAAATTCAATCTGTGCACAAAGGAATAGTACAACCTACCTCGTATGAATTAGCAAATCATGATGTTATTGACGCCGTAGACCCTGTAGAAGGATATAAATACTTAGGATATTACCAGTCACAACAAATTCACCAAAAAAACACAAAAAAATTACTGCAACAAAAGTTTAAAAACAGACTACACAAAATACTACACTCACACCTCAATGCACGAAACACTATCAAAGCCATCAACACTTTTGCTATCCCCATACTTACTTACTCCTTTGGAATCATACGCTGGAAACAAACAGACCTAAAAAACTTACAAAGAATGATTAACACCACAATGACTACGCACAGGAAACACCACCCGAAGGCTTGCATACAAAGATTAACGTTACCCAAGACTGAGGGCGGTAGAGGACTCATTGACATAATAAACAAATTACATCACTCAGAACGTTTTTTCACACTCAATCGCAGCATTCAACATTACACAAAGCCATATCTCAAGCAGACACATTCACACCACTCTGTCTCAGTGGTCAGAAACCACACTAAAAGCATGGAAACAATCACCAATCAACAAAAAATCGATACTTGGACCCAAAAATCACTTCATTGACGCCACCGCCTTGACTTGACCAACCCAAATGTTGACAAGATAGCGTCAAACGCATGGCTCAAGCGGGGTAAACTGTTTCCCGAAACAGAAGGATTCATGTTAGCGATTCAAGACCAAGTTATAGATACCAAAAACTACAGAAAATTCATAATCCGCGACAGCACCCTAAGGAGTGACCACTGTCGTCACTGTCATAAACAACCCGAAACAATACAACATATCACAGGTGCATGCTCATCCATTACACAAACAGACTACAAACACAGACATGACCAGGTAGCTGCAATTATTCACCAGACACTAGCTTATAAACACAAACTTATAACAGAAAAAACAGCATATTACAAATACACACCTCAAACCATACTTGACTCACCTAATTATAAAATGTATTGGGATAGAACTATTTTAACTGACAAGACTATACACCATAACCGACCTGACAACTTTGCACGACAAACAAAATAAAACCGTATACCTGATAGATATAGCAATCCCAAACACACACAATCTGACATCCACGCACACAAACAAACTTTCGAAGTACGTAGACTTGACAATTGAGCTAAAAACCCAATGGAAAGTTAACAAAAAGTCAAAACCATCCCTATCATTATATCCAGCACCGGCGTCATCCCCAAAACACTCCATAAAAGCCTTAAAATCTTAGATATTCATCCACTCACATTCACACTTTTACAGAAAGCAGTTATACTGAACACTTGCAGACTAGTCAGGAAATTCTTATCTATCGACTAAGATGAACCGGCAAGATTGTTTGGCCAAAAGCCCGCAACTTTGGTGTAGTTCCCCAGTAATGGGAGAGATCAAAATCTAAACACAAAAATAATAATAATAATAATTTGTGGCTCGACTGTCAAAATGACTGCAGCAAAATTTTTCTCTCCGATTATATTTATAAATAATAATTTATGAAAAGCAGTGTACAAAATGTCTAGAAAATCAGAATTCAAGATCAAAAATAAATACCAGGAATCTCAATCAATGAATAATAGACCAAACTAACATGACTTATAAATACCATAATACCAATACCATGTGTGTCGCCATGGTATCCTAAATCGGAGAAGTGTGAAAGAAGAAATGCTGACAAGAAGCCGAGCCCGTGTACACAATGCACCAATAACATCTGGGTTCGTCGCTCAGCTCCGCCTCCCAGCTGCCGGGACCTGCTCCAGACGTGAGTCCAGTGACACCGGCCGCTGCAGTTGCGTCGAGCTCGAGCGACGAATACTACTCGCCGCCGACGTCGCCACCACCAGTACGTCGATGTGGAAGAGGCCGACCACCGGCCAGCTTAGGAATCCGAGGCACACCAGCCTCTGCTAGGGTCCCCGCTTCCGGTGGAAGTGTTCAGCGCATGCGATGGACACAATCCATCAACGAAAATGTCATGCGCTCATACTATGGGGCTACAGAGGGGGGAACTAACCTGACTGCGTACCGTGGTCGGATGCTCTCTCTGTTTCAGGTACTTGAACCAGCTGTCAACGTATCGGCACAACGACTGTCGGATCAGGTACGAGTCATTCAACGTAACCATATGTTGGATGACACCGTGCTTGATAGACTACGACTGAACTCACGAAGTAACCGCGTTATGCCTGCTTCGTCACTGGTCGCGGTACAACTACCCAGTTTACCTATTGTATCACCGCGACCTGAATACGTTGGTGAAGAGGATGATGACGAACCGTGAGTTCCCAATGTAATGCACGCTTGAGGAGCGCTTTGGAGGATGCATTCCGAGAGTACCGCTCCACACCGCCTGAGCTTGGACAACGTTTACCTCGTCTGCCCATGCACAAGAAAAACAAGGCGCTGATGTGTGCTCTAGATTCACTGCTGTCAAATAGTTTTGACAACAGCAAAGACCTCGCAGATACCCACTCGATCTTGTACTGTGCAGCTGCAGCGGCGTGTCGTGTAGCAAATGTAAAATTTCCAAACGGTAAGAAAGCTACACGACGTATTGGCGACGTATCGGTGAGGCTAGAGTACTCATCGGCAAACTTATCTGTTTCAGGGAGGGTAATACTCGCCCTAGAGTGATGCGCTTTGTGAGGCGGGCGTTCTCGGGGACTGATATTAGTTCTCGAGACTATTTATCCCGCGTCACGGAGCGCATCGACTTCCTGAAACAGAAGATCTGTGCATGGGCAAACCGTATTCGTCGGTACAAGCGGCGAGTGGAGCGATACACTCAGAATCGCACGTTCCGGAGCGATGAAAGGTGGGTGTATAGAGCTTGGGAGCGACCGGACCAAGGTGTGATTGATACGTGCCTGCCAGATGATAAGACCATGTATTCGTTTTGGCGCAGCATCTGGTCGGTACCTGTCAGTCACACTGAGGGCGATTGGACTAGGGAGGTCGAACGAGCATGTGAACCATTACCAGTAATGGGGACTATCAACATCAGTCCCCAGGATGTAGCTTGTGCAGTTCGTCCGCTACCTAACTGGAAATCTCCAGGACCGGACGGGCTGCACAACTTCTGGATTAAATGGCTCAAAAGCTCGCACGCTCGTTTGGCAACTCAGTTCCAATCTGCCTTAGAGTCAGGATCGCTACCCCAGTTTCTAAAAACAGGAATAACCCACCTGCTCCATAAATCAGGTAGTACTGCGGAACCCAAAAATTATAGACCAATCACTTGTCTACCGACGGTCTATAAAGTTCTTACATCCATTTTGAGATCTAAAATTAACAACCATATAGAGACCAGTTCGATCATGTCTGTCTCTCAGAATGGATGTAAGAACGGGTCCCGTGGTACTAAGGAGCTGCTCCTCATAGATATGACCATTAGCCAACAGGTTCGTCGTTCCCGAAAGGATCTGTCGACATGTTGGATAAATTATAAGAAGGCCTATGACTCGGTGCCACATACGTGGCTCATGAGGGTGCTGGAGTTGTATAAAATAGATGCAACTCTGCGCACCTTCCTGCCGTCATGTATGAGGCAATGGAGGACGGTCCTTCACTATCCAGGATGTCGACAATTCCGGGAAAACAGCGAGCCGATAAGGATCGAGCGAGGCATATTTCAGGGTGATAGTCTCAGTCCATTGTGGTTTTGTTTAGCCCTGAACCCCCTAAGCACGCTGCTGGAGGGTTCAGGTCTAGGTTATCGGTTGAGAAGAGGTACTCAGGTCATATCTCACCTTCTTTACATGGATGATCTGAAACTCTTTGCCCCCAACAATTTACAACTGATGGAGGTACTGAAGGTAACAGAAACCTTCAGTAGCGCCATCAGGATGGATTTTGGTGTGGACAAATGTGCAGTCATGCATGTTAAGCGAGGGGGGATTGTGGAATCCGCTGGAACCCAACTCTCGGATTCCATATACCTTAGATCCCTCTCCTCAACCGAAACCTACAAATATATGGGTATGTCGGAAGCGTTAGGCATCAATGCTGCTGACATGAAACAATCTTTGAAGGAGCGCTTCTTTGGCCGCCTGAATAAAGTGTTAAATAGTCTGTTATCAGGTGGCAATAAGGTGCGCGCCTTCAACGGTTGGGTCATGCCGGTTTTGATGTACTCTTTCGGCATACTCAAATGGACCCAGACGGAGCTTGATGCCCTGGATAGGAGGGTCCGCACATTGCTGACCGCAAATCGCATGCATCACCCACGATCGTCGGTGATGAGACTGAATATCTCGCAGAAATGCGGGGGTCGAGGCTTCTTAAATGCTAAGACCCTGCACAACCGTGAGGTATGCAGTCTCAGGAAGTATTTCCTTGAAGCCGACGTGGGGATGTATCGAGATGTGGTCGCGGTGGACAAGGGCCTTACCCCGCTCTCCTTGGCTAACGAGAACTGACGCAAACCTATAGTATTAGATACTACTGACCGCATGGAAATATGGAAGAGCAAAGAGCTTCATGGGCGCTTTTATCGGGTCTTACATGGATCTGATGTAGACCTATTAGCGTCCATATCCTGGCTGCGCTTCGGTGACCTCTTTGGGGAAACCGAAGGTTTTGTCTGTGCGATTATGGATGAAGTTATCATGACGAATAACTACCGGAAATACATTGTGAAGGACGGAACGGTTGACATCTGTCGGGCATGCCACCGACCCGGGGAATCAATCCGACACATTATTTCTGGCTGTTCTCGTCTTGCTAACGGAGAATATTTGCATAGACACAACCTTGTTGCCAGGATAATCCACCAGCAACTTGCTCTGAAGTATAACCTTGTGGAATAAGAAGTACCGTACTATAAGTATGTGCCCGACCCAGTTCTTGAAAATGTCAATATCACATTATATTGGGATCGATCTATCATCACTGACAGGACTATTGTTGCCAATAAGCCTGACATAGCGGTGATAGATCGATCAGAGCGTCGCACAATGATTGTTGATATTACGGTTCCACATGACGAGAACCTCGTGAAGGCTGAGAAAGAGAAACAGATGAAGTATCTTGATCTGGCTCGCGAGGTTGTCGACATGTGGGACGTGAATACAGCAGTCATTGTGCCGATAGTTGTGACGGCCAATGGTATAATAGCCAAGAGCCTCGACCAACACCTAAGGAGGCTCTCGTTAGGCAGCTGGATCATGGGCTTGATCCAGAAAGCGGTACTCCTGGAAACGGCACGTATCGTTAGGAGGTTCCTTTCTCAAGAACCCTGACCACCGGTAGCTTGGACCCTGTTCCCAATGCCGGTGGGCTACTATTTTTTATATTTTTAAATGTTTTTTATTTTTTTATACTGAAATATTTAAAAATATAATTTATATGTATATAGAAAAATAAAGGAAATAATAATAATTTATTTGCATCAAGTTTTACATTTTACATTAAACACATGGTAGTACATACAGTTTAAAGTAAATTATACAATAGTGTGGTGACACCAGCACCCTTGCTAAGTTGCCAAAACAACTTGTGTTAAAGATGCTGGGCCCGACACTTTATTGGATGTTACTTTATTGCAATTAGGTACATACATGCCATTTTGTAATTATGCGACTGGTTCATTATATGGCATAGTTAAAACAAATAAACTATTTTGGAATGGAAATAAAACAAATAAAAGAAAAAGGTAATGTTTAACACCTCGCTGCGCCGTAATTATCACACGATAACATAAAATATTGACTGTTTTAAACATTCAAAGATTTAAATACAAAACCATACACAAGGACTAGAAACAGGATTTTAAACTAGCTATAGAAACATAACATGCCATCTTTTTCTTTCTTTTCTTATTGTCATCTTTTCATTCAATCATTTTTTTTAATGCGGGATCTGTTCGTTCCCAGGAATACTTATCCCAGTTAAACGGAGAAACCTGGTAGATAGTACCTTATGTGTTTTTATAATAAATAAAAACACATAAGGTACTATCGGTTAAATTTGTCACATGCGGGGACTCTCTCAATATACCAAGATGTTATTTTTATATATTTTGACGATAGAACCTTTAATACTTGGTAGTATTCATTCATTTCAAAATATGCTTTTAATTCTTATCTTTAATACAACATAATAAAACATGGTGAAAATATTATATGACAATATATGAGGACCATAGCTTTAGCTCGCGGCTTAATAAAAACATCGGCACGGGTTGAGACCGTTCATGTGGCGATATTATTGTTGTGTGCTATTTCATTAAAATAAGGGGATGCAAAAACCTTGAACAACAGTGACCCTTCGTTTGCTTACTTGCAAGGGTTCAACGCTTCCAGCAAAATCACCCCTCCGATGCTACTCAGTCGATTTATAAGTACCGTGCGAGCAAGTAATAAATACTGATAACACTTTCTATCTTAACAATGTACTAAAGTTTACCTTCGGTACATTACAGATCGTGTTGGTGATGATAAAAAGTGAACCAACTGACCATCTGAGACGGGCTTTTACGAGTGAAAATAGTGCATCAGTTCAGACGTTATGAAAAGCAAGCAGTAACATTTCGGCGGACGACTAAATTCCTTAAAAAGTAAGACTTTTATCAGACAATATATATCTAGACAATAAACATCGGATATCGAAGTTAACTAGATAGTTAACTTCGATATACGATGTTTATTACTACAGCAACGATTTCCATTCCTCCAATCTAAGAGTTCGCGAAATTTTTAATCATTCCGTCAATATTACATTTATAATTGATTGAAGTAACGATACAATCATGTTGAAATGCTTACTTATTTTACTGATTATTTAATTGGGAATGTATTGCAAATAGCTAAAATATCGCGAAGTGGTGAAAGGCGGGCGTTTTGGTAACAATGTCTTATATGACTTTCATATAGTCTAATATATGCTTGTGTTGATTTTTTTATTGAAAATGCTTTAAAAATATTTCGAGCGAAGCTCACCAAGTTAGATCTTATGTACTAACTCGATGTATAATAGTACTCATAAGTACTACCTATTTATTGTATAAAACAAACTTATAGTAGTAGTTGTAAAAAACAAACTGTATAAGTTGACTTTGAACGAGATAATGTTACACTGAGTTATGATGAGACACAACTTAGCGAAAAGGGGCATTACACAATAAACTGAGGAGAGCTTGATTCCTTGCTCAAACACTGTTTACAGCAAATTATAAGTCGTAAAAATTCTCTCCGATGAATTACAGGAAGAGTGTGAAAGAAGTGCTTCTGACCGAATCTTCAAAGCAATGATGTGCCGCTACAAACGACGATGGAACTTGAGGGCTACGAGAAATGAGAAAATTGCGCGTTGCAGACTGTCACAGTTCTGACTTACTCTACCCGGGATTTGGTAAGTACTATAAATATTATTCACTAGAAAATTATAAGGCAAAATACTTAGGTTTAAAGAACTTTATTTCTCATAAGAACTTACAGTTCGCTTATAATGAGATACATGTAGGTGATTATATCTAGTATTATTTTAATTAGTTACCTCTAGTGTTGGAGAAATTATACTAGCATAGTAGTAATATTCTGTTTTATGTTATTTCAAGTGTTGTTATGTATTGTATTAATCTACGTTTGAATAAGTTTATATTGTCACATTTTTTCATATCCTCCGGTAAACTATTGAACAGTCGTGCTCCTTCAACCAATATTGTTTTTTTGCCATAATTAGTGCGAGCGTGCGCTGGTTGTAACTGGATTTTGTTTTTATTCCTAACGTTGTATGTTATATTCTTTTTATGTAACTGTATGTTTGACCGAATAGATTTGGTGATGATTTTTTTAATAAGGACGCAGGTGTAGTATTTGTAAAGTTGAGTTATATTGAGTAGTTTGGTTTTTTTGTATAGTGTTATTGTCGGAGTTAAATAATGATAGTGAAATAATGTTTTTATAATTTTGTTTTGTGTTCTTTGTAGTGGGTCTAGGTAAGTTTTCGCGGCTGATCCCCATACCTCAACTAAATATTCAAGATGAGATTTAACCAGTGAGTTATATATTATTTTACGTACTTTTTTTGGAATGCAGTTTGAAACCTTACGTAATGCTGCCAGTAATGACATTAACTTGGTTTTGATATGGTTGATGTGAAGTTTCCATGTGAGTTTGTCGTCTACATGTAATCCTAAATATTTTTCATAGGTTGATCGTCTGAGAACTTCTTTATCTATTGTGAGTGGTGTGAACTCCGGTAACGGTTTGTTTTTGGCACAGAAAATCATAAAAGATGTTTTTGCGGCGTTAATAGTTAGTAAATTACATTTTAGCCATTCGTTCAGCAGGTCAAGGTCTTTTTGTGCGTCCGTTATAATGTTATGAATAGATTTATTGAAGTAAAATAGACATGTGTCATCTGCATATAGAGTTAAATGCCCTTTAAGTCCTATTTTATTGATATTATTAACATAGATTAGAAAGAGCAATGAGCTAATAACCGAGCCTTGGGGACAGCCATACGTAATGTTTTGAACCGAGCTAGTGAAATTGTCTAATTTAACAACTTATCGCCTATTCTGTAAATATGATGTGAACATATCGAGGCACTTTATAGTGCGTTACCCAGTAACCCTTTTCCAGTACGAGTTTTTTTTATAGTATTCCAATCTACGATCAGTAGTGAATTTTTAGCGGATGGGTTGAAGTTATCATTGGTGGGAAGAGCGTGGGTCAAGCGAACCATCTACTCCGTATTTGTGCTTAGTTCCCCACTGGTTGCTGCACTACACAATGTCTTTTCCTTTAAGTCGTTTTCTATAATTCCTTGTTTTCAATGCAGCAGCCAGATCGTTAAAATGCCTTTCCAGTCTCTCCTGGTATCTTTTTGTAACATTTTTTATTTCTTCCATGACGGTGTCAATAGTTAACCCCTTGTGTATTTCAGCGTTCCTGACTAGCCAAGGCACCACGCCAGTAATTGTACGCAAAATAGCATTTTGCATTCTTTGTAGAATACTAATGCTAGAGTTACAGGCGCTACGATACAAACTATTGTAATAAATAACATGCAAAATAGTTAAGAAACGATTTTCTTCGGTAAATTTCAGATAGAGTTCGAAATTGCCATTGAAGACCATGCTGCAATTCATCACAATTTCTAGACTCTGCGATTTGCCATGCTGCACCCACTGATCGACTAGGAAGAACTGCAATGACAAGAAACAACAGTGCTTCATCTAGTGACAGGAGACTATAAGAAACAGATCAAAACCCTAAGAGACGTATGTAAGTATTAGGATGGAGCGAAAATGGCATTTATTCTTGTTTTTATTTTATAATTCTATTTTGTTTGATGATCCTACAGACAAAGATAACTCATGCCAAAAATTATTATCATGCGAGTTTAACTTCACATGGTGCATGATTTGAGTAAATCTGAACAAACTTTTATGAGATTTTTATATCTGGCTTATATCCAGGATTATAAGTGCTTGTCGATAACGTTTATAAGTCGAATGTATTGTTTTCGCTTAAATAAACCGAATTAATATAATTAGTATTCAAAACGTCTTAAAATATGTAAATATTTTTTTAAATAGTCATAAAAATTACTGACTTATAAAGAGGAGTAAGACCTACGAAAAAAGGTCTATCTCATAAATATTTTCGTTTCCATGTTTGGTAAACCACGAAAACAATATAGGTACGGAAATAAATGCATCACTTGAAAACATTTTTAACAACCTTCGAACAAATTGGGCGTTCCCACCGTCAACTACACCATAAAAGATATCTGTCGTTGATGAGAAAAATGTAAACAGCGTCTCATAAAATTTAGTAAATGATTACAAGCGCCATATTTGTACATGACGGGTTTCAAGCATAACTGTTGTGTTTGAAACTGACTTAATGCAGATTTAATGCATAATAAACTATTGGCTAACTATCAGCTGGAAGTAACAAAACCTCGTAATGGACGCAACAGTTGCAGTTTAAAATAATATTTAATCTAAAGTTTTCTTTGGTGTACCAGATGCAGTTTGAAGCTGCATTTGCAGAACAAGGAGTGTTTGATGTTACTCACATATGAATTGATCATCGGTAATGCTCTACCACAACAAGCGACAAAATCGCACCGTCTGGACACAAATGTGAGGTAGGCCGTCCCTTACAATAGAACTTGCTTAAAAGTGGAGAAACATAATTCTGTAAATTATTTAATACACGTGTCACGTGCCTGATCGAAAGATTTTATTTAATAGACAGGCATTTCACCCGCGACTTAGTCCGCGTTGATTTCAATCTTTTAATCACATATTTAAAATGAGAATTCATTCATATCCATGTGTGGTACTAATTGCGCTTGTCGCATAAAGGAGATAGCCCATTTTGTTCGAAGATACGGGATGAAAAAAGTCGGCGGCAGGAACTAAAAAAATGTTTGAATGGTCGCAGTATTGTAATTTTTATTTCAACTCGTATATCCGCAATAGAAGATTGGGCTCTTAGTAAGTGAATTCTTTTTATCAAAATTATTTTCCCAAATTGTGCGGTATTAACTTATCTTAAGACGTTATCAAAAGAGACTATTGAAGCTGTAAACTCACAAACATGCATCAATATGCAGGAGCGGCCATGTCGTTTCGGTGAAAATATAAAATAACTCAGCGTATGAGCAATCTCTGTTGGATTAAACTAACGTTAGCGAAGGTTAAAAGTGAGAGGGGATCAAGAAGTAAAGATTTAAAGGGTAAAGGTTCTATAATGGCTCACAGTGGTTTTGTGAATTAAGACCGTCTTAAATCTGTGTTATTAAAAATTGTGAACTCTTCATAATAATTCAACTCTTGTGCTCCGATCACTTCCGTGAAGTGTAACTTAAACCTATTCATTGCAACTTCATAACTACCATATACTCGTACCATACCCTGCTGATGATTATGAATGTGCATAAAAATGCCATGGCATTTCTATGTCCAATACCATAGCTGCTGCAAGGTAAAATGAACGCCAGTGTACGAGGTGAGATAATAAATAAAAATAAAAATAAATTATTTCTATTCTCTGGTGACTCAAGGGGTATCGTGCTGCCCAGTAACTGAGTTGTGAAGGTCAGACAAGCAGTCGCTCCATATAAAATACTAGTATGTCACTGCATATAGTTATGCTGCAAGCAACAAAGGTGGAAAAAGGCTAGGCAGTTGATGATGCTAGTGTAAGCCGAATTCCTCAGTTAAACGTACTTTGTGTGCGTGTTATATTATCAATTCTGTCAGTCTATGTTAGCAACGTAACATTATTTATTCTCTGTGATCAGTATGGGATTAAGTTTAAAATTAAAGGGGTTTCCTTTACTTAATACATAACTATACCTTTTGACAATGTTTAACTCTTCACTTCTTATTTTTGTAATTAATTAAAGACATCATTGGAAGGCTCTTGTGGTCGGAGATTGGTAATCGATAGTTGGTGGCAATCGATAGTGCCACACATGATGAAACATCCACATGAACCCACTCATAACTTCTTCAAATGAATTTTTTACAGACAAAAAAATTGGTATAAATTTAAATCTAATTACTTACCACACTTATTCATTAATTTTGGTTTTTGTTATCATTATGAGTATCCTATTTTATTGTATAAGCCATTTTGTTAGTTATTACAACTGTTAATGAACGTAATCAAAAGGTACTTAGTCTACTTGTTAACAAACGATACTGGTGTTGTGAATGCTGTGGCTATTTTCATCATTCATTATTATTTTTAGAACTGAGAAAAATATTGTGTAGTTATTCACCACTGACGTCCTAAATACACAGGTGTTCATTTATGATGTTATTATATTTAATGTGAATTGTACACTATTTCATAGCTACGAGTATGTAGTTTCATATGAACAATAATCATTACCTTGATGATTAATAGTGTTCAATAAATGTTACAAATTGTTTTTAGAATTTTATTTATAACGACGACCCGAATGTAACTTTAAACTAAGTAAATAGTAAGTGATCATCTAATGCATATACGTATTTGTAAGGACTTATGATATTCTCATGCATAATAACAATTGCTTGTACTGGCTGGCCTTATCCATCGGTATTTACTTGTACTAACTGTCTCAGACGAGTTGCTACGGCACGTAGCGCCACTCCATCGTAGCGCTACGTGCCGTAGCAAGTTGCCGGCCATTGGTCTACGAGTGATTTGTTTGTGTAGGTACTGTTACTTATTTTATATTTGTTTAAAGGTACCCTACTCTAGGAATTTCTCATGTATGGTGGTCTGTTCACAAACATTCAAACTCACATACACTAACAGCCAGACCCGTATCTACTACGAATACAACCGTATTCTGCTGTTTCAGAAAAAGCAGCCAAAACCTGTAACCACTGAAATGCGTAGCAAGATTTAAACAGTTAATAGATTATATTATAGTTTTACTAAACATATTGAAAAATAAAAAGATTCTCCTCGGCAGGGAATCGAGCCCAGGTCACCGCGTGATAAGCGGGAAAACTAACCACTACACTACCGAGGGTTGTGGCTGAAATCCTGAAATAAAGGTTCTCTTGTTTCTTCTCATCGCAACAACACTGGAATTTTAGCGAAACTTCAAACTGTCTCTATGCAATTTTAAAAAGTAGTAAAAGAAGCAAAAAATGAACGAAAAATTTACGGCATGTTGATAACATTATTTTAATTTATTAATGTTATTTTGTTGGAAATTGTGTTTAAGTAAAGTTTTCCACCCGACATATGCGACGCAATTTGCATAGATAGAACCATTACTAACAAGTTCCGAATACTGTGGATGGATGGATGGATAGAAGGCACGACGTGATACAAATGCCACAAATATAAACTGTCGACCTTCACAAACCGCGTTATAGGTTTATACTTTAGAATTTCCGTGGTCAATCTACATAACAGTATTAGTTCTGGTTCCAGACATATCTTACAATTTCTATTAGTCTCACATCTGAACAGTTAGCCGTTATAACCTTCTGTTATATGATGATATGATCCATGATCCTTGTACGTAACAGGTGCGGAACACATGCATTCCGTTTTCACGGAATCGGAACTGATACCAGGTTGATATCTACTATGTGGGACTTGTGTGGCTGGTTGCATGTCTTTTTTCTGTAGGCGTGCCGCGACACTGAAGCATGATTAGACGCTGCCGAGCGTCGCTGCTCAGCAGCATGAGACCCCCAATTAACAGTAGGGGCCAGGTGGAGAAGGCCAAGGTGTCGACTTAGGCAGTTGTGAACAGTTAGCCATTCCAACCTCATCTTATATCATGATCTATCTCCTAGTATACGTCCGTAACAATGCGCTGTTTCCAATGAATGGGAACTGAAACAACATAAGTAGTTCACTGAAGAACAAACAGGTGGCTAACAATTTTTTTAAATAATATAGTAGATATTATATTATGGTACTTTCTTAAGCTTTGTTATATTATGGTATAACAAGTAAAGCATGTGTTATACAATATGTAACAAAAACCCTGTTGTTCCTTCTACCTACGTTTTAAGAATCGGTATACATACGTAATAAAGCAAGTCATTTATAAAAAACTGTTCAACAAAAATAATTAAAATAAATATTTAATTATTAATATTTGAAATGTTTAACTGATTTCTTACCTCTGCAATTCTGCATGAAAGCGATGCCGCGAAATCAGAAAATAGGTAAAACATTCCCTCTCTTTGATCGGTGCCGCTGCGCCGACAAGTTCGCGACCTTGTCAGCTGTTGTTTATCACTGAACACGAATGAATCTTTGAAAATGTTGGTTTACACGGTATTTGCACAAGCACAATAATTGATAATTGTTAAAACTACATTATTTTAACACTTTTACAAAAATCACTATCTTGTTCGATCTTGTCGAGTACCCATCTACTGTATTCTATTCTTGGCTCATAGTCGGAGGGAAGTAGTGATTGGACGCGACGATAGTGAAATGGGTGCTGGCCATCTTCTTTGAGTACTCTCCAAACGCGCATATGGTTTACTCCTAGTTCTCGTCCCACTGAGCGCGTACTTCGCGTTGGATCGTGCTCAAACAAATCCAGGACTTGCTCCTCGATGTCACTGTCTTGAGTCCTCGGCCTGCCTGCGTCAGCTCGATGTTGGTCTCGTCCGTGCACACTGCCGGTATTGTACGTACGTATGTGCAAACGTTGGAATGCCATCGCCGACGATAATGGTAGACTCGCAAAACGTTCTTGGTAGAGTCTGCGTGCTTCTGCATAATTGCAGTCACATTTCCCAAGACACATCAACATGTTAAAATATTCTACGTTAGAATAAGACATGGTTAACGTTAACGTAAAAAAACACAAGTCACTCACTCACTACGTAGGTCAAACTCAACAATAACATCCGTTCGGAAGTAAGCTGCGCGGGAGACTAAGGAAGTGATTCGCAGGGCGGCGGGTGGCGGGGTAAAGGGGTAGGTAGGCACGTGCGCCGGCCGCGGTAAATTTTGGCGGCATCTTCTGTCGCATCAAAGAAAGCCGCCGAGCTCGTAGGCTATTTAGCGAAATAAAGATATACTTGTAAAATCAGATACTCCAAACATTTTTTTGAATGTGTCGTTTTTAACAGTTATTTGATTTTGACCTCTCCACTAGCCAATGTTGATTTTTTTTAAATTATAATTTCATCAATGTTGTGCTCGTAGGTAGATGTATACTTTTCTAAAAGGAACAACAGGGTTTTTGTTACATATTGTATATATTTCAAGGTGATTAGAATATAAGAATATATTTATATAGTAAAATGAAACATACTAAATGATATAAAAAAATAAATAAAATGTTAGACAGCAAATAAGTTTGAATCACACTTACTTGTCATCATAACATGAGTCACACTTGTTTGTCGTCGCCTATAAAAACGAGTGTTCCGGCTCGATCGGGGCCCCCTCCCCCGTGGATGCGCCTAAGTCGACATCTCTGTCGCTGGTCACCCCCGCCGGGCCTCCCCCAGGTAACTGGGGGTCTCACTCAGCGGGGGCAGACCGCCGGGATGCCGTGAAGAAAGCGACACTTAGCTACGGCGCTGCCCGGCAGCGTCTGTTATGCTATAGTGTCGCGGCGCGCCCACGGGAAAACTCACTCACACGCAACCTCACACAAGCGGGCTAAACCCCGCCATCAGCCGCGCCATAGGCCACATAACGAGGGGCCCGTATTTACGGGCCAACGTATAGATCCTGCGGGAGGGGGGCGAAGCCCCGTAACCACCTGCCACGCCCCCTGACGGGGGCGTCGCGAATTTCTTCGTTCGTTCGTTCGATCGGGGCACTTTTTGCTCGAGACGTTGACCGGTGCGGAGCTCTCGGTGAAATATTAAAGATAAGTATTTTTGAATGTTATTTTAATGAATAATAGTACATAATTATATACTTGTTGTATATAATGTTGTGTGATTGTATATCAATGCTTACATGTGATACTCATATAGTGCTATGTAATATTCTAAAATAAAACACAGTTTAAAAAGAGTAACTCTGGAGTTTCTTGCCCTTCTTCTCCAGGGAAGCTACACATTTGGAATGGGCAGTAGCTTTATAAAATAATATGAAATAAATCACGTTTTCCTGAATAAAAGTATTTTCATTTCACTATCATGAAGAGTTTAATAATATAGTAGAATTACAGAGTTAATACATTGTTTAGATGTTCCTATACTAACCACAAAGATAACATCGGAAGTGGGATGTCCTACTGCTATAATTATTAACATATGTCTTTACAAATTTCAGGATGGATTCTGAAGTAATTAGTGGTCTTCTCCAAGCAATTCGCGATGCTGTTACCGCTACCCGTCAAAAGGATGATGACATTGCACTACCAATGTTTGACCCCGAACATAACGACTGCGGAGCTGCAAGCTGGTGTAACAGCGTAGAGGCTCTCGCTAAGGAGTTGAACTGGAGCAGTATCCGGACAGCAGCTAAAGCAGGTAAAGCCCTTAAGGGCTCTGCTTTACTTTGGTATGAAGCCTGGGAGCCTTCGGAAGGCCGATCTTGGGAAAACCTGCGACAAGATATTATTGACGCCTACCCAGAAAAGAAAAATTTGTCTGAACGACTTTCCAAAGCAGTTCTTTATTCTTCTGATGCAGTTGAATCATATAGTGACTACGCTAGAGAAAAAATAAGGTTACTACGCAATACCAAAGTAGACTTCTCAAATGAGCAACTGATAGAGCTAATTTGTGGAGGCATATGTGATGTTGACGTCAAAATGGCCTCTTTAAATAGCGGTGTTACTACCACTGCAGCACTTATCTCCTTGTTGTCGACATACGCGAATAATAGGAAGAGGTCGCTGGATACTAATCATAAAGATACGGGTTCAGGACCCAGTGGAACCAAGAGGTTCAAGTCTACCATAGATAGAAAATGTTTCAGTTGTAATCAAACTGGACATATCCAGTCCAACTGTCCAAAAAATCAAACTGATCAAGCTCCACAGGCTCCAAAGCCAAATGATACTAATTTAAAGTCGTGTACTTATTGCAAAAAGGTGGGACATACTGAAAGTGTTTGTTTCCATAAGCTACGGGCTGAATCTAAAAGATCTCTAACTTTGGTCCCTACTAAAGACATAATTTTTTTAGAAAAACGGAATTAAACCTCACACCGGTTACTATTAATGGTTTTTTAATTGAATCCCTGATAGATACTGGGGCTAATTGTAGTTTAATTAAAGAATCTATGGCTAGGAAGCTGGGGTGTCGTTTAATTCCTATAACTTTATATTTAAATGGAATAGGGAAGGGTAATGTTCATGTATTTGCATTAATTACTGTTTGTGTTCAGTTTGAGGGTTTAGAACTCGATATACATGTGGTTAGAGACGTTGACTTTCAGTATGACCTTCTCATCGGTAGAAACGCAGTACAATACCCTGATATAGAAATGATTACCAATTCGTCTAGTTGTCGTTTAATTAGAAAACGTATTGAGAACATAGCAAAGGCAAATTTCATTTCTCCAGTGTCCGAATTATCTGATTTAATATCCAAGATTGAACATTTAGATTTAGCAATACAAAACAAAATTTGTAGAGTTTTTCAAAAATACCTTCCCATCTTGGATGAAATAGGCACAGTAAAAACAGGCGAACTAACTATTCGGTTAAAAAATAATGAAATCATCAATTACCGTCCTTACCGGTTGGCCCCTATCGAAAGAGAGAAAGTGGATGAAATAATTCAAGAACTTTTGGACAATAAAATCATTTGTGAAAGTGAATCTCCGTTTGCAAGCCCTGTAATCTTAGTTAAAAAAAAAGATGGCAACGATAGGTTATGTGTTGATTTTAGAGCATTAAATAAAATTTTAGAAAAAGACCGATATCCACTTCCTCTCATCGAAGACCAAATCGATAAACTCGGATCAGCAAAGTATTTTATATCTTTGGATATGAAGAACGGGTTTTATCAGATACCAGTTGCCTTAGACTCTAGAAAATACACAGCTTTTGTGACGCCAAGTGGTCATTACGAGTTTATTAAAATGCCATTCGGTATTTGTAATGGTCCAGCTGTGTTTCAGAGATCTATCACAAAGGCTGTGCAACACTTAAAATTTCTTTTAGTATATATTGATGACATCCTTATACCATTTTCCACAATCGAAGAAGGACTAGATTATTTAGAAAAGACGATTTGTGCCCTTTGCTATGCAGGATTTACCATTAACTTGAAAAAATGTAAATTTTTTGTTGATAGTATTGAATATCTCGGAAGACACATCACCGGAAGGTGTAAGACCAAGTGAAACAAAGGTATTTGCTTTAGTTAATTCCCCAGTCCCCAATAATGTCAAGCAGGTACGGCAGTTTATGGGCCTAGCTAGTTATTTTAGGAAATTTATTCCGGATTTTGCAACTCGTACAGCCTGTATCACAAATCTAACAAAAAATAATTTCAAATTTCAATGGGGACCCGAACAGGATGAGGCTAGGGATTATGTCATTAAACATTTGTCATCTAAACCATTATAAACTGTATTTGGCCCAAAATTACCAACAGAATTATACACTGATGCCAGTTCTATAGGGTATGGAGCAGTTCTAGTACAGACACTGGACAACATTAAATTAGTAGTTGCTTATTTTAGTAAACGAACATCACCTACAGAATCGAGATATTGTTCGTATGACCTAGAAACTTTAGCTATTTATAACGCATTAAAACAATTCAGGGTATACCTTTTGGGAATAAAATTTATAATTATTACAGATTGTAATGCTATCAAGGCTACTATGAATAAAAAAGATTTATCTTCACGTGTAGCCCGTTGGTGGACCTTTATGCAGGATTTTGAGTTTGATATTGTATATAAAAAGGGGAAATACATTGGACACGTTGATTTTCTTAGCCGAAATCCTGTTGGGATCCCTGTTTCTGTTAACCTTGCCGAAATAACCTCTCAAAATGCCTCGAGCAGTGTTTCTATTTCGAAAGCTGTATGCTCCCCAGAAACTACGGAATTATTGAATGCTAATGTTATTAATGAATCCCCATCTTGGTTGGAACTTGCCCAACAAAATGACCCCGAAATTCAGCAATTGATTAGTCAAGCTATAGCTGGTGATCTTGATGAAAATCGTTATCTTTTACAAAACCATTTATTATTTTATAAAAATCCATCTGGGGAACCAAAATTGTATGTACCAAAAGGAAGTAGATTTGGTCTCTTACAACTTCATCATGATAAGAATTGTCATGTAGGATACGAGAAGGTTTTACATAAACTACGTGAGCATTCCTGGTTTCCAAGAATGATCCCATTTGTAAAGAAATACCTAAAGCACTGCCTAATTTGTGTTGAACAAAAAGGCCACACAGGCCCAAAGCAAGGTTTCTTACATCCAATTGAAAAAGTTCCTATCCCCTTTCACACGATTCATTTAGATTGTACAGGTCCATTTATACAAACAAACGAAGGTTACAAATATATTTTATTAATTTTAGATGCTTTCACTAAGTTCTGCATTTTGAAGCCCCTGAAAACGCTCGGTGCCCTAGAGTTAATACCACTTATTCGAGATACCATTACGTTTTTCGGCACTCCTTCAGTAGTGATTACAGATAGAGGTACTAACTTTAGCTCCCTTCAGATTAGATCATTGTTTACGGATTTACAAATTGAGCACCATATGATATCAACCGGCACCCCAAGAGGAAATGGTCAGGTAGAGCGATATGTAGCGACTCTTATCAATATGCTGAATACTACCTGTAATGGATCGTCAGACTGGCCGAGCGGATTGTGGAAGGTCCAACAGTCCATTAATACTACCATCCAAAAATCAACCGGTTTTGCTCCTATTCATTTACTTATAGATGTTAATGCCAACATACCTTGCTCGTTTAAACGATGTTCCCGTTCCACAGTCAAACATCGATTTAAGAGCCGATCGAGAGTTGAGAGAGCCACAAGGCGTTTACAATCTGAAGCAGAAAAGTTTAAAGATCGATTTGACAGTGTAAGACGAGATAATGTGTCTTTCGAGGTAGGCAATATGGTTTATGTAAATCAAGATCACAGACGTCGCGATAAATTAAGTCGTAGATTTAAGGGACCATATAAAATTATAGGTCTTTTACCTAACGACAGGTATTCTCTTCAAGGCCAAGGGCATTTACGAAATATTGTTGTTGCTAAAGACAAGCTAAGATTGTGGCATGGAGAATGGGTAGATGAGCAAGCAGTGATTTAGTTGATACTTATTAGGTAGTAGAAATATTAACTGTACTTGAACTTGTTGTTTTAAACGTGTTACAGTAATGTCTAATGTGAAAGACGTGGTAGTAGCACGAGGATACTGCTAGATTGTTCACCTAATGTGAGAGGTAGAGCAACAGCAGGTTTTGTAATTTATGTTTCGTACATATTACTAGATTGTCTACTTAATGTGAAAAGTGAGACAATAGTAATAGAGCATCGCGAATATGTCCCCCTAGTGTGAAAGGTGGAACAGTTGCGAGATAAGATTTTGTGAATCATTCAGATTTTTCTTTTTCCCCATTTGATTTTGAATGTTACTAATTTATATTATGTCTCAATAAATTTAATTTATGTTTTATACTTCGAGAGCGAAGTACTTGTCAGTATGGCCGTGTTATATATATTTCAAGGTGATTAGAATATAAGAATATATTTATATAGTAAAATGAAACATACTAAATGATATAAAAAAATAAATAAAATGTTAGACGGCAAATAAGTTTGAATCACACTTACTTGTCATCATAACATGAGTCACACTTGTTTGTCGTCGCCTATAAAAGTGTTCGAGAATATACGAGTGTTCCGGCTCGATCGGGGCACCGCCATAGGCCACATAATGAGGGGCCCGTATTTACGGGCCAACGTATAGCTCCTGCGGGAGGGGGGCGAAGCCCCGTAACCACCTGCCACGCCCCCTGACGGGGGCGTCGCGAATTTCTTCGTTCGTTCGATCGGGGCACTTTTTGCTCGAGACGTTGACCGGTGCGGAGCTCTCGGTGAAATATTAAAGATAAGCATTTTTGAATGTTATTTTAATGAATGTACATAATTATATACTTGTTGTATATAATGTTGTGTGATTGTATATCAATGCTTACATGTGATACTCATATAGTGCTATGTAATATTCTAAAATAAAACACAGTTTAAAAAGAGTAACTCTGGAGTTTCTTGCCCTTCTTCTCCAGGGAAGCTACACATTTGGAATGGGCAGTAGCTTTATAAAATAATATGAAATAAATCACGTTTTCCTGAATAAAAGTATTTTCATTTCACTATCATGAAGAGTTTAATAATATAGTAGAATTACAGAGTTAATACATTGTTTAGATGTTCCTATACTAACCACAAAGATAACATCGGAAGTGGGATGTCCTACTGCTATAATTATTAACATATGTCTTTACAAATTTCAGGATGGATTCTGAAGTAATTAGTGGTCTTCTCCAAGCAATTCGCGATGCTGTTACCGCTACCCGTCAAAAGGATGATGACATTGCACTACCAATGTTTGACCCCGAACATAACGACTGCGGAGCTGCAAGCTGGTGTAACAGCGTAGAGGCTCTCGCTAAGGAGTTGAACTGGAGCAGTATCCGGACAGCAGCTAAAGCAGGTAAAGCCCTTAAGGGCTCTGCTTTACTTTGGTATGAAGCCTGGGAGCCTTCGGAAGGCCGATCTTGGGAAAACCTGCGACAAGATATTATTGACGCCTACCCAGAAAAGAAAAATTTGTCTGAACGACTTTCCAAAGCAGTTCTTTATTCTTCTGATGCAGTTGAATCATATAGTGACTACGCTAGAGAAAAAATAAGGTTACTACGCAATACCAAAGTAGACTTCTCAAATGAGCAACTGATAGAGCTAATTTGTGGAGGCATATGTGATGTTGACGTCAAAATGGCCTCTTTAAATAGCGGTGTTACTACCACTGCAGCACTTATCTCCTTGTTGTCGACATACGCGAATAATAGGAAGAGGTCGCTGGATACTAATCATAAAGATACGGGTTCAGGACCCAGTGGAACCAAGAGGTTCAAGTCTACCATAGATAGAAAATGTTTCAGTTGTAATCAAACTGGACATATCCAGTCCAACTGTCCAAAAAATCAAACTGATCAAGCTCCACAGGCTCCAAAGCCAAATGATACTAATTTAAAGTCGTGTACTTATTGCAAAAAGGTGGGACATACTGAAAGTGTTTGTTTCCATAAGCTACGGGCTGAATCAAAAAGATCTCTAACTTTGGTCCCTACAAAAGACATAAATTTTTTAGAAAAACGGAATTAAACCTCACACCGGTTACTATTAATGGTTTTTTAATTGAATCCCTGATAGATACTGGGGCTAATTGTAGTTTAATTAAAGAATCTATGGCTAGGAAGCTGGGGTGTCGTTTAATTCCTATAACTTTATATTTAAATGGAATAGGGAAGGGTAATGTTCATGTATTTGCATTAATTACTGTTTGTGTTCAGTTTGAGGGTTTAGAACTCGATATACATGTGGTTAGAGACGTTGACTTTCAGTATGACCTTCTCATCGGTAGAAACGCAGTACAATACCCTGATATAGAAATTATTACCAATTCGTCTAGTTGTCGTTTAATTAGAAAACGTATTGAGAACATAGCAAAGGCAAATTTCATTTCTCCAGTGTCCGAATTATCTGATTTAATATCCAAGATTGAACATTTAGATTTAGCAATACAAAACAAAATTTGTAGAGTTTTTCAAAAATACCTTCCCATCTTGGATGAAATAGGCACAGTAAAAACAGGCGAACTAACTATTCGGTTAAAAAATAATGAAATCATCAATTACCGTCCTTACCGGTTGGCCCCTATCGAAAGAGAGAAAGTGGATGAAATAATTCAAGAACTTTTGGACAATAAAATCATTTGTGAAAGTGAATCTCCGTTTGCAAGCCCTGTAATCTTAGTTTAAAAAAAAGATGGCAACGATAGGTTATGTGTTGATTTTAGAGCATTAAATAAAATTTTAGAAAAAGACCGATATCCACTTCCTCTCATCGAAGACCAAATCGATAAACTCGGATCAGCAAAGTATTTTATATCTTTGGATATGAAGAACGGGTTTTATCAGATACCAGTTGCCTTAGACTCTAGAAAATACACAGCTTTTGTGACGCCAAGTGGTCATTACGAGTTTATTAAAATGCCATTCGGTATTTGTAATGGTCCAGCTGTGTTTCAGAGATCTATCACAAAGGCTGTGCAACACTTAAAATTTCTTTTAGTATATATTGATGACATCCTTATACCATTTTCCACAATCGAAGAAGGACTAGATTATTTAGAAAAGACGATTTGTGCCCTTTGCTATGCAGGATTTACCATTAACTTGAAAAAATGTAAATTTTTTGTTGATAGTATTGAATATCTCGGAAGACACATCACCGGAAGGTGTAAGACCAAGTGAAACAAAGGTATTTGCTTTAGTTAATTCCCCAGTCCCCAATAATGTCAAGCAGGTACGGCAGTTTATGGGCCTAGCTAGTTATTTTAGGAAATTTATTCCGGATTTTGCAACTCGTACAGCCTGTATCACAAATCTAACAAAAAATAATTTCAAATTTCAATGGGGACCCGAACAGGATGAGGCTAGGGATTATGTCATTAAACATTTGTCATCTAAACCATTATAAACTGTATTTGGCCCAAAATTACCAACAGAATTATACACTGATGCCAGTTCTATAGGGTATGGAGCAGTTCTAGTACAGACACTGGACAACATTAAATTAGTAGTTGCTTATTTTAGTAAACGAACATCACCTACAGAATCGAGATATTGTTCGTATGACCTAGAAACTTTAGCTATTTATAACGCATTAAAACAATTCAGGGTATACCTTTTGGGAATAAAATTTATAATTATTACAGATTGTAATGCTATCAAGGCTACTATGAATAAAAAAGATTTATCTTCACGTGTAGCCCGTTGGTGGACCTTTATGCAGGATTTTGAGTTTGATATTGTATATAAAAAGGGGAAATACATTGGACACGTTGATTTTCTTAGCCGAAATCCTGTTGGGATCCCTGTTTCTGTTAACCTTGCCGAAATAACCTCTCAAAATGCCTCGAGCAGTGTTTCTATTTCGAAAGCTGTATGCTCCCCAGAAACTACGGAATTATTGAATGCTAATGTTATTAATGAATCCCCATCTTGGTTGGAACTTGCCCAACAAAATGACCCCGAAATTCAGCAATTGATTAGTCAAGCTATAGCTGGTGATCTTGATGAAAATCGTTATCTTTTACAAAACCATTTATTATTTTATAAAAATCCATCTGGGGAACCAAAATTGTATGTACCAAAAGGAAGTAGATTTGGTCTCTTACAACTTCATCATGATAAGAATTGTCATGTAGGATACGAGAAGGTTTTACATAAACTACGTGAGCATTCCTGGTTTCCAAGAATGATCCCATTTGTAAAGAAATACCTAAAGCACTGCCTAATTTGTGTTGAACAAAAAGGCCACACAGGCCCAAAGCAAGGTTTCTTACATCCAATTGAAAAAGTTCCTATCCCCTTTCACACGATTCATTTAGATTGTACAGGTCCATTTATACAAACAAACGAAGGTTACAAATATATTTTATTAATTTTAGATGCTTTCACTAAGTTCTGCATTTTGAAGCCCCTGAAAACGCTCGGTGCCCTAGAGTTAATACCACTTATTCGAGATACCATTACGTTTTTCGGCACTCCTTCAGTAGTGATTACAGATAGAGGTACTAACTTTAGCTCCCTTCAGATTAGATCATTGTTTACGGATTTACAAATTGAGCACCATATGATATCAACCGGCACCCCAAGAGGAAATGGTCAGGTAGAGCGATATGTAGCGACTCTTATCAATATGCTGAATACTACCTGTAATGGATCGTCAGACTGGCCGAGCGGATTGTGGAAGGTCCAACAGTCCATTAATACTACCATCCAAAAATCAACCGGTTTTGCTCCTATTCATTTACTTATAGATGTTAATGCCAACATACCTTGCTCGTTTAAACGATGTTCCCGTTCCACAGTCAAACATCGATTTAAGAGCCGATCGAGAGTTGAGAGAGCCACAAGGCGTTTACAATCTGAAGCAGAAAAGTTTAAAGATCGATTTGACAGTGTAAGACGAGATAATGTGTCTTTCGAGGTAGGCAATATGGTTTATGTAAATCAAGATCACAGACGTCGCGATAAATTAAGTCGTAGATTTAAGGGACCATATAAAATTATAGGTCTTTTACCTAACGACAGGTATTCTCTTCAAGGCCAAGGGCATTTACGAAATATTGTTGTTGCTAAAGACAAGCTAAGATTGTGGCATGGAGAATGGGTAGATGAGCAAGCAGTGATTTAGTTGATACTTATTAGGTAGTAGAAATATTAACTGTACTTGAACTTGTTGTTTTAAACGTGTTACAGTAATGTCTAATGTGAAAGACGTGGTAGTAGCACGAGGATACTGCTAGATTGTTCACCTAATGTGAGAGGTAGAGCAACAGCAGGTTTTGTAATTTATGTTTTGTACATATTACTAGATTGTCTACTTAATGTGAAAAGTGAGACAATAGTAATAGAGCATCGCGAATATGTCCCCCTAGTGTGAAAGGTGGAACAGTTGCGAGATAAGATTTTGTGAATCATTCAGATTTTTCTTTTTCCCCATTTGATTTTGAATGTTACTAATTTATATTATGTCTCAATAAATTTAATTTATGTTTTATACTTCGAGAGCGAAGTACTTGTCAGTATGGCCGTGTTATATATATTTCAAGGTGATTAGAATATAAGAATATATTTATATAGTAAAATGAAACATACTAAATGATATAAAAAAATAAATAAAATGTTAGACGGCAAATAAGTTTGAATCACACTTACTTGTCATCATAACATGAGTCACACTTGTTTGTCGTCGCCTATAAAAGTGTTCGAGAATATACGAGTGTTCCGGCTCGATCGGGGCACCGCCATAGGCCACATAATGAGGGGCCCGTATTTACGGGCCAACGTATAGCTCCTGCGGGAGGGGGGCGAAGCCCCGTAACCACCTGCCACGCCCCCTGACGGGGGCGTCGCGAATTTCTTCGTTCGTTCGATCGGGGCACTTTTTGCTCGAGACGTTGACCGGTGCGGAGCTCTCGGTGAAATATTAAAGATAAGCATTTTTGAATGTTATTTTAATGAATGTACATAATTATATACTTGTTGTATATAATGTTGTGTGATTGTATATCAATGCTTACATGTGATACTCATATAGTGCTATGTAATATTCTAAAATAAAACACAGTTTAAAAAGAGTAACTCTGGAGTTTCTTGCCCTTCTTCTCCAGGGAAGCTACACATTTGGAATGGGCAGTAGCTTTATAAAATAATATGAAATAAATCACGTTTTCCTGAATAAAAGTATTTTCATTTCACTATCATGAAGAGTTTAATAATATAGTAGAATTACAGAGTTAATACATTGTTTAGATGTTCCTATACTAACCACAAAGATAACACATGCATGCAAAGTATGACGCGATAACTACATATATATCTAGCTCACGTAGTGCGCTCCAAAAATTGTGTAAGGCAGCTTGCAGACGTCCGTTTTTTCATCGGACAACGGACCGTGTTTTTCGCAATTGTATGTGCCGGACACCGGTTTGGCATCCGGTGCGTGTACACACATTTATTATAAACCATACACCAACGGCGAAAACAACGGTCCGTTGTCCGGTTAGAATAACGGATGCATACAAGCGCCCTTACTCGTAATTTAATTACTTCATAGAAACTGATGACGTAGTTGAAAAGTTGAGTCATTGTTATGAAGGTAGTTGCGCCATGATTGATGGTTAAGTGTCGTTCGGCCTTTTGGACGAGAGCGAGCGTGGCGGCTGCTAATTAATCACTTGAATCGAGCAATTGTGTTTGTTCCTTAGCAAAGATTTAAATAATATTTTAATAAGTAATTATGTCGAAGCCATAAGTATCGGAGTCTCAATACATCGATGATGCAATTTGATTCGCACAAGTTAAAAGTAAAGTTTTCACTTTCATACTTTCAAGCTACATATTTGATGTCATCATCCTCCTGCCCATATCCCAATTTATTTGGGGTCGGCGTAGCATTTTTTCTTCTTCCATACATTTCTATTTGCCGTCATACATATTTGATGCTACCATCAAATAAGGTAGTGTCCGTTAAAAATCTGTTTGGTCCGATAGTTGGATTACTCAAAAGTACACTACTACACAAGTATGTTTTCTTTTGTCGCGTAAACCAAAAATGACTACGATATAATTTCGCGTGACGTCACACCGTCACTTTTTAGGTAAAAGTGACGTCACAAGCCACTTCTGAACTTTGATATGCTATATTTTTGTCACTTTTTATTGATAAATAAGGATAAATAATTAATATTGGTAAGGAAAAAATACGTGTCCACATTTTTTTGGTAATCTTACTGACGGACTAACTAGACTTATCATATGTACATCTCGGACACATCCCTATCAGCTTTTTTCTTATTGAAATCAAATCGAAGGGTTGGAAAACACAGTCAAGGTCAATGCTAAAAGTTCAACGTCTTATCGTTTTTTTGCGGGAATGCCCCACAAACAACAAACACTGCCGCCCTTGTATTTAAATAACGTCATTATAACAATATCAGAAAAGTAAGGGATGAAGCTTACTTTAACATGCCATCCCTTTCGAATATAGTATGTTGTAAAGCTATAATATTAATATGAATGGTAGAAACAGTATGTAGGTTATGTATGTAGGTTTTCGTTGAAATAGTACACTAGGATGGCATAACGTGTCAGGAGGTTACTGTTTTGAATGACGAACCATTTGCCAGGTAAAATACATTTTAATGTTAAATACTACCTCCTTCTCAGTTATACGATGCTGGTACAGTTGATTGTTACGGACGCTATGCTTTGATGCTGTTGTGTTATCTTCGGTAACGTGTTGAACAGATATGACTACGAGTAATATGTACTAGATACATTATAAAAAAGTGCTTTATCCATTGAGGAGTCATATTTAACCAATACTATCAGTAAATAGTTCTGACTGAGATAAAACTTATTCGTTCACGTCCCCGGTATGCTAATGTGACAGCGTCACTGACTTGGTAATGTGTGTGTTGCGGTAGGCTGTCAGACAGAACTCGTCTGCTCCATTTTGGGTGGGTCCGTCGGTAGATATGGTCAGTCTACTGCCACTTCTGGACATTATACTTTAAAATTTTACCTAAAAGGAAATCATAGATCTTCTTCAAAAATCGCTTATTAATATATTTCCCATCAGAAAAATCAAAACACTTCCGTTTTTATGGTTACTGTCCTAATTAAACACAAAATAGTTTTCATTCCATGAAAAAAATCACATATTGTATAGCTGGCAGTTTGGCCACAGGTTACAGTGAAAGCAAAAATTAAAAATTAGAATTTCATTGGTTAATCCTATAAATGAAAAGATTCATTGTTTTAGAACAAATTCGTGTTTAGAGTTGGAATACATTATACATACACAGGATGCCTTATATACAGGACATAATTGACGATATGATGGCTCCCTTAACGGGTTTCCCGGAATAACTGCTGACTTGTAACGTAGTAAATAGTTGGCCAGAAGCTCTCTTTTTAATTTTCACCGGTCTTCAGGTCTGTCATCATCCTCTTGCCCTTATCCCATGTTTGTTTGTGTTTGTTTCTTATTCGATGTCGCACCATACATTGTTTTGGCCATCTGAGGGTATGAAAAAGTTTCGTAAACATTAAAGGGTCATTTCCCTCGTTTTTTTTTTTTTGAGTGTCTGCTTCTGTTTTTAGCTTGGTGAGTGACTTTTTTAATATTATTCAATTCTACGATTGTTTCGTGTATCGATACTAACAAAAGGAGGTAAGGATCGTAGTAAATCTCATCTCCTGAGTGAGAAATACGTGACTTTGATGTATGTATGCATCGTCACTCGCTGCTCCAAAGTTGCTTCAATTAAATTTTGTTTCCTGATATTGTACGTAGGTTTCTTCGGAACTGTGACGGGATTGGAATACTCGTATAAATACATGCAAAAGCAACGAAATGAAATACTGAGCAAACAGACTGCCAACCAGTACCTATATTGTATTAATACGTCAAAATATACTTCGATTCCTTTTCTAAGAATATTGCCCGCATAGAGAATTGTAAGGGTTGGTATAGTTTAAGTTAAGAAGAAGTGAGCCTTAACGACTGAATATCGACCACTGAATAACCAATACCTTGAATTATTAATAGAAAAGAATTGGCGGGGGTTCCGACATTGTTGTCATGACGACTGACGTGTACACTTTGCATTTAGTGCTAGTGATCGCGGGCCGCAGTGTTAATCAAACTGGAACGTGAGCGTCTGCAGCACCAATCTGTCTTGAAATGGTGAGAGGCTTTTAATTTTGTCTATTTTCACCTACAAAGATAATGACGTGTTTCAAACTGAATACCTCAAAAGACTGCCTTGTTTGTCTAGTGGTTAGATAAAAAATAAAATAACGCACGCGGGAATCGAATTCATGACCATGAGGTCACTCAGCAGTAGTATAAGTACTACTGCTGAGTGACCATTTCTCAGTAGCAGGCCGGAGTCTGGATTTGTGCACGATTGATGGTAATGGGCTAGCTCCCAATTACATGGGACTTAACATAACTGGCGAATTGTGGGCGTACTATAGGTACTACTATGCGTCACCCTTCCGGGAATTCAGGCGTGATGTTTATGTTATGTTGTATTTTCACAGATCTGTGGCGACAACGAGTTGGAACACGCAACCCGACGTGACGTCACGGATAACAATTCGACGATCACCAAAACAACAAGTCACCCACAGCTTCATCTCGCAGCGACTATGTCAAAAACATTGGACTGGATTCGTTTTTATAAAAGGTTTGAGATAGATTATTGATACATACCAAAGTTTTATTATACATTGCCAGTCACCATGTGGACCCAGTGCGGACTGGATTTTGGCTCATGTCACGGCACGTTTGGCTCAGTGACTGAGCAATTGGTTGCAGCGCGAAGTTTTGCGGTTCGATTTCCGAACGGTACAATTATTATATACTAGCACTACTACTAGTACTATGTATAGACTAGCAATTCGCCCGCGACTTCGTCCGCGTGGATTTCGTACTGTTCCCTTGGAACTTTAACATCACCTCCACCCCCTTTAAGCGTAGTTTTGAAAATAAAATATAGCCCATGTAACTCACTGATGAAGTAACTTGTAGGTTCGAAAAGTGAAATCAATAGCAAATAAACAATAAAATCTTTCCTCTTTATTATAATGCAACTGAAAGAATTTAATAGAACGACATCCAATAGACAAAAGAGAACATTTCATACTTAGCTTTTTTATTTTGTATTTTAAATTACTTAAAAAAAAACTTGATTTTTATTGTAACTTGAGTATACTTGAGATTATTTATAAACAACAATACATACAACAGCCAGAATTACGAATTTACGAAGAAGAGGAGAACAAAGTTTTAACCACGAATTAAATTGAGCGACTTATCTGCCTAGCCCTTTCCCAATCCTTTTCCAGTCTAACCGGTTGCAGCTGAATACCAGTATTTTACATGGAGCGATTGCTTATCTGTCCTCCACAACCCAATTACTGGGCAACACGTTACCCTTTGTAAAACTTGTTGTCAGACTTTCGGGCTTCAAACTACTTGTAACTTCTACTAAGATCTACAAATGACAGCCGTGACCAAAAGCTTAAAGTGTTTTACGAGGTACGGAGGAATCTCTATTTATATAACGAACAGTCAGCCATCCACAGACGAACCTCGCTACGCGTAGCTGAACCTTTAATTGATCCGTGCGGCTGTAACCACGCACAAGCTCCTCACCTTGGAAATTAAAAGACTACTAGACTGAAAACTCTTAAGTGTCAAAAAACAAAATACGCTATGCAGAACTTTCCATCACCTTGACAAAAGGGGAATGATATATCGAGAGCATCATCAATCTGAAAATGATGTCCCTGCATAACGCTAACTATACGTAAAAGTCTAAGCTAACGATCGCAACCCATGTTCTATGCGCGAACGAAAGTAAGTGCTCTTTAATCATTTTACATTATATCCGAAACTGTATGGCCAATTGACATACTGTAAGGGCAAATGTTATCTCCATGATGTCCTTGTTATAATAAAATATTTTATTTTGATAAGGATTGATACTTTGTTGTTTAAATATCCATCCAAAAGTAAGTATGTCGAAAAAATACTTTTTTAAATCATAAAAAGCTACCTTAAAGATAAAATATAAAAGATAGATATATGGTGTTAGGGACTTTGTTTTTAGAACTATTTAAGACGAACCAGATTGCCATACATTGTTTTCCATTTTAAAAAACCATTAAGGCAGCGCATGCAAATAATTCTGTTTTTAGAGGTATTGATTTCCGACTTGCTAGACTAACTTTGCGGTAGCTTCGCTGATATGAATCATGTAAATATAATTTATAGCCTATAGCACTCATGAATAATGTAGCTTTCTAACAATGAAAACAATTTTGGAATTGGATCATTAGTTCCGGAGATTACCCCCTACGTACAAACTTACATAAAAATTTTACCTCCTTACGAGAATAATATTAGTACAGATTTGAGGCAATTTTAACACTGTTTCAAGCAGATAGGTAAACATTTTCTGTCGAAAACGAAAGACTCTAGTAAAATCAAATTTTACTCATTGCAGCGTAAGTATAGTGTCGGAAATACTACGACATATTTTTATGAACTAACCCATTCTCATGCATTCCCAAATTATTTTACGGCTCACTTTACTTTACGATTAGCCTATCCATCCACATGTGTCTACATCATGCTGTACTACAGCCTCCAGCCTAGTCCTCTTAATTATAGTTAAACTTAATCTTATGATTCAAAATACAAAAGTTGTATACTAAAATTACTGGAACAAAGTTTGACGTCATTAGAGATATGGAAATCTTTTTAAATAATATTTAGAATTAAATTGACAACCTTTTTATCTAAATGGGTGGTAAAGTTGTGTGAATGAACGAAGTAAGTCATGTTATCGAGGAATAAAAACCAGCCGATTGGCCTTCAAAGTTAAAGTGCGTGAGCATGTTCGTAAGAAGTTGGCAGTGGTTTCATCACAGCGCTAATGTTTTCTCATTAACTGTTCTTATTGTTCATGTATGTGTTTGTGTATATGTTTATTTGTGTATATGTTCTATGTAGGTATTATATTTATAGTTTATAATAATATATATATATTTCTTTTCACTTTTCTTTTAAGAAATTGCACCTGCCACTGTTTGTCTCTGCATCACCCAAAGGTTGACTGGTAGAAAATGCCTATGGCATTAAGTCCGCCTCTGTACATTTGTGTGCTTAAAGTATTAAATAAATAAATAAATAAATAAATAAAAAAACTTTCATTGAATTTGGTGCGAATCGTGATAATTTGGCAGAGTTCAAGTTTATATTATGAAGAAGGTGTGCAGCCGTGCAAAAGTTAGGTGAAGAACCGTGAGTGAACTGTCAATCTCTTGAATTAGTATGGGATGACGGGTCACTTTGCGTTCACTTCACCTACATTTTCACGGTGAGATTATTACACAATAGCACTGGGGAAAGCTCAAGCGGTCAAAAACCGACCACTTGCTTGTATCAATAATAGGTACATGTGGGTATTTGCGGGGGTTGGGGCATTGTTGCCATAGAAACTAAAATACACTTTGCATAATATCGTGCAAGCGCTCGCTGGCCGCACTATAGAACAAACAAGAACGTGCATGTTGGCAGCACTAATCTAACATTAAACGGTGACATACTTTCAATGTTTATTTTCCTTCCTCATCGCTCATAACTATTTGCGCCTATGTCATTAAATATGTATCAAAATAGAATTAGATATTGTTTAGCTTTGTTTTCACGAAAGAGTATTAAAAGTACTGGTTTACGTAAAGTTTGAAAATAATTTTCAATACAAAGTGATATTCATACCCTTTCTTACCATCGTATCTAACCGCTTTTCCCGGTTCATCCAAGTTATCGAACAAACATAGCTGATGGTGACAAGACTACCAAGTGTTGGTATACCTATGAGTTGTGGTTTAGGCACAATAAAGTATATTCCGTTTTAAATTCTATTTCTATGATGTTGCACAGAAAGGTTTTAATACTGTGTCTAATTGGCTTCATAAAAATCTCTTAACACTAAATATAGACAAAACAAAATACCTATTATTTACAATGAGAAACACTTATCCAACTCTTACTAATCTAAGCATTCAAGCGCATAACAATTGTAATTCACATTATGCTGACATTGCATGCACTTGTCCCACTTTAGCGAAAACAGAACATATCAAATATCTAGGTATTACGATTGACTCAAATCTGAACTTCCGCAAACACATCGATTTATTATGCAACAGAGTGCGTAAACTAATCTACATTTTCAAAAACTTACGTCACATTGCCCATTTTCGATTAATTAGACAGGTTTATTTGGCTTTGTGTCAATCTATTATTACCTACTGCATAACATCCTGGGGTGGTGTCGCTAAATCAATTTTGCTGCCCCTAGAACGCGCCCAACGAGCAGTTTTAAAGGTTGCTACTTTTCGCCCATTCAGATTTCCTACACATCAGCTTTATATAGCATGCAAGGTGCTAACAGTACGTCAATTGTTTGTTTTGAACGTAATCTTATTACAACACACTGAACTTTATTTTAACCCAGTACCCTCAGATAGGAGGAGAAAAGATTTGGTTTGTGCTAACCTTCGGACGAAACATGCTTTTGCTAATCGTTTTTACTTATTTTTGGGACCCTACTTATATAACCAGTTTAACAGAGTACTAAAGATTTATAGTTTAAGTTATAATAGGTGTAATCTACTAGTTCAGGAATACCTGGCAAAACACAATTATGCAGACACGGAAAAATTACTAGAAATTGTGAAATAAAGTCTGTATGTACACACTCTAATAAAAGTCTCACTGTTTACCTAATCTACTCTATCTACTTTAACATTATTCGTTAATTTATTGTAACATAATATATATCTTACATTCGATAATGTAACATACCTAATAATTAATAATATAGAAGTCTTAATATTATATACCTAAATAGTTACTTGTTAAGTCATTGAAAATAATATGTCTTCTCTATAAGTTAGCTACTAACAAAATTTACTAATGTCCTCTTTTTAAAATGTTTGAACTAAATTGATGGCCTGAAACACAGGTTTTCATAAACCTAGCTCAGGCAGGTCTACATTATAGTTAGAATTAATTTTCCTCTATGACGATTAATGTAAATCTTAGTTTTACTTATATTATGAATAAATTTTTTATTTATTTTATTTTATTTAAAGCCTATAAACGAGATAACTGTTATTTGTAAACAATTCTTCGTAAGTTTTGAGTAGTGATGACCGACCAAGTGACTTGAAACGAAATATTTTTTTTTAATCTGCAGGCCCTGACGGTACGACCCAAATAATTTATTTTAACTTCGTTATAATAACATGAATGCTTCGGATTTCAGATGGAGTGTCTCGTTTCTACAGTTGGCCGATTTAGAGATGTAGTAACGAGGGAAGCCGTGATAACGGTGACGTTCCGTGGTCGGACTTAAACCACGTTGACTTGTAAGGAAATGACACTGCACGTTTCAAGATTAAAGTTAAAAAACCTAAGATGACGAAAAATCTCAGCGCTGGAGGGTTCCAATTTATATAATGAACACATGGATATCAGGATGGTCTTCGATTTCCATTCCACTTTTTATGTGTTAGTACAAACAATACAAAATGGCATGATGGCCCAGTGGTTTAGGCTCTTGTGCACGAGGTTATGGGTTCAAACCTGGGCAAGTACCAATGTGAGTTTTTCAATTCATATGTACTTTCTAAGTTTATCTCGGATATCACTGACATCGGTGAAGGAAAACATCGTGAGGAAACCTGGACTTATATAATTAATATAAGTCTGAAATCGCCAACCCGTCTTGAGCAAGCGTGGTGATTAATGCTCGTGCCTTCTCTGTATGAGAAGAGGCCTTTGCCTTGCAGTGGGACAGTAATAGGCTGGTAGTTTACTACAAATAAAATTCTTACTATTATAGACACTAGACTTACTTACGCAAAACGAGTTTGTGCATTTCTATAATTTGATTCCTGTAACATTTGATGATTTTCAGCACTAGCAAAGATTTGACTTTTGGCTGTTTTATGTTCCCAGCTGACAACGAGTTGGAACACGCAATACCTGGCGTGCTCACTGAAATGACAAGCTGGTCCCGCGGTGCATTTACTGCCACACATCGGTGGTACTCACGGCCTCATACCACAGCGACTCCATCAAAACATTGGGATTTGTTCTTTTTTGTTTGTTTTGTTTTCTTTATTTGTATTAGATAGATACTTGATATTGAGTTTAAAGTCTCATAATGTGTGCCAGTCAGTAACTGGACCAACTGCAGCACAAAGACATGTTCGTTTACGGGAATTACCATTTGGCTGTCTTCACATTGGTAATTGCAAAGGAATCGGACATCGTTACCTGCACTACAAGAAAAACTATATTATTAGATAGTATATATTTAGAATACTTTATTATCCCTCTTATCGATGATCATGACCAAAAATTATATGAGCCTTACCATGAGTAACGTTTTCTTGGGTTTCATCAATTCACCATCGTTTCTGAACAAAGAAAATATCGCTTCCATGAGGGCCTATTTCGAACCCGATAATAAATGAAAAACCCATGAGGTACAAAGTGCAATTCACTTAAAAACCTACATGTTGGATTTTTTTTTCCATTTTTGAAGGTATCAAATATGAAACATATTCTGTATTTCTAATATTTTTTTGATTTTTTCATACAACAGATAGACATCGAACAGTATCCGTAGTCGACCAAGTGGCACCTTACGGCGTTCCGTACACAGCTGTTTCTGTTTCGACTGAATGCGGTAGGCGTTAAAGCTGAATACACCTTGGCAGAGCACGAAGCGTAGCTTGGCTCCCTTATGACATTGTTTATCACTAGCACACGATGTAGTAGTTGTACCACCTTATGTTGCGATGAAACTCAGCGGATCAACATCAAGACAATACTTTTGCTTAATTTCAGCCGAAACAGATGAAGTTGAAGACTCCTTGGCAGAGCACGAAGCGTAACTTGGCACTTAACCCGCTCTGTGTATGTCAAACACACACAGCGGAATTAAATGTCAGATTAAGCTTCGCACAACTCAGCAGACTAACATCAAGACAATACTATTGCTGAATTTCAGCCGAAACAGATGAAGTTGGAGACTCCTTGGCAGAGTACGAAGCGTAACTTGGCGCTTAACCCGCCCTGTGTATGTCAAACACACATGGCGGAATTAAGTGTCATATTAAGCTTCGCACAACTCAGCAGACTTACATCAAGACAATACTATTGCTGAATTTCAGCCGAAACAGATGAAGTTGGAGACTCTTTGGTAGAGCACGAAGCGTAACTTGGCACTTTCGGTATATTGTTAATAACTGATACACGAAGAACAAATAAGTACCATATTATGCTGTGATGGTCTCTCTATTCATGACTTGATGATCAACATCAAGTCATGAATAGCTAATAATTAACCGTTATAATGTTTTTTTCGAGTATGTACTTGTACACTTTCATATACAGGTGTTATATTACAATGTAGTTATATTTAATGTACATTCCTGGCTACTTCACTTTTTTATATTTATGTTGTTTTGTATTCACAATTAATACAATATTTTCCGTGAGTAAAACTGAGAAAAATAAATGTTAGAAATTATTTCATGATTTTTATTTACCAGCATAGTTAGTACCATACTTAGTATTGTCACGAAATAACACAAGCAAAGCCAAGTTTAACATCATCGGATGCCAGGAAGTGCTACAAAAACTGATTACTTATGTCGAACCGGTAGCAAGCAAGTTAGTAAAATGATTGTAACAACAATAACTAGGCGAAAAGGTAATCCAAACTATGTCAATGCCATGCCACGAGTAGAACTTGAACCAGCTGCACTTTTTAACCGTGCCTGTGGCAGCTTACAAATTATAGTAAAAACATTGCTCATCAAGTTGATATACCATAATATTTCCAGTGACACCAATGGTATTATTGCGGCCCGTATTACAATGGCATTTTTTCACATATTATAGCAGTCAACGTTAATAAAAATTAATAAAATCTTGCTAAAGTAAAACTGAGATAATAATGTATAATTAACATTATTATCTGCATTCACATCACACTACAGTTTATTACTGTTGTAATAAACTACCAGAATTTAAGAACTGAAAAGTAAATAACTTACTGGCTTCGTACTTGATTTGTAGTATATTTGTGCAATTAACGATTCATATTCATTCCATACATTTTTAATATAACGTCTTAGGCCCTTCCTTAAGTTACCATCTGCAATCCCTAAAAATAATAACTTTTACTAGGTTACAATTATTGTGTTATAAGAACAAAGAGCTTTTTACTACGACATACTCACAAAACATACTCTTAAAAAGTGAGAGAAATAAGACGGGCAAACGATAATACGTCTGCCAGGAGTACTAAGATTTCATGAATCAAGATTAGAGTTACAGGCTAATAAATGACTGAATTGATTTATTGTGGATGGACAGGTGGGGCCCTTTGCAAGAGAGTTTCAGCAAGTGATCAATTATATAGAGCAAATGAAAAGAGCAGATTCAATAAAATGTATTGTATGCTATGTGAGATGGAGCTTATTTTTCACCACGACGACGGCCCAGTGACGGTTGATGGAAGTAATGTGTATCTGGGTTTTTGGTTTTACGACATGAAGGTTTGCTCACTATGTTTTCCTACATCAAAAAGGAGGAATTTAAAAAAAAAAACGCACTGGACGTCAAGAAAATTTGGTTTTTACTAAAACATGGGCGCAATTAAATTAGAACATACAAAACTACAAACTACTAACAACTTCTTTGTAGTGTGTGGCCTCACGACTATCATCATCTGCCTAGCCTTTTCCTATGTTGGGGTCGTTAACCTTACGGCTATACGGTGTCAAATGCCATTGTCTTTCGAGACATTTGCAATGTGTATTCCATTTTTCGATTAAGGGTTTGCGAAATATTAAGCTTTAAAGTGCAATTTTTGACAATAAAAAAGTGTTTGTAAAGTGTTTTTTGGATAAAAATAATAGTTAAAAATATCACGGTAGTAGTATTTACACTGGCCAGGAAACAAACTTATCCACCCGCCACCTTGAAACTCTGAGTCGATTGTCTCAAAAAGTTATTTTAAAGTTATTTCAACATTTATACAACTTATGTGGTCTGTTAATATTAATTAAATCTGTATACAAAAAAAAACCCTTTGTTGGTAAGCGCGTCACTGTGCACTTTCTTTCACATCTGTGGTCATTCTTGACGCATCTCAGCCGTTCAGTATTTTCGGGACAACTATACACTCTTACCCGTACTTCTCGTCACAAGCCTAAATCCAAACCCAGGGCGTACAGTCTTTTTCTCACGGATTGGTGGCTAACAACAACACCGCTTGATAATTGTAGCTTTAAACGTATCTTCTGGGCGATTAACATTGGTTGACGTCTTGTGGTTAGTTGTATACATTGGTCCTGTCGGGCAGTTGTACTGGGTGTGTATTAATGTAAGGTTTTGAAAAACGACAAATCGCGCTCTTATTGACACTAAACTACCGAGATACCTGGGATTGATTTCTTCCTGCTTGTAGCATTCCTACAGCTCTCTGCATTTCATCAGAAGTCAAATGGCGTCATTCCATGATATAAAAAATGGCTCATCAATAGTATTAAGAGAAATCAGGATAAAAACACAAAACCTAGTGTTTCTGCGCTGTGCGGTCGCGTCCTAAAGGTGTAAAGAATGATTGCCTGACCCACAACCTCCTTGAATTTCCTATGCAACATACCAATGCGTGTATTGATAAATAAGTGGTCATTGGAATATTGATGACTTTATCGCTCGTCGTCTGACAAGGTATGACGTAGAGTCAAGCGCGAGGCCGACGCCTGCTGATCTTTTCTTCGCACAGTTTAGGTTTGACCGATAGCGATTCAGTTTGTTTTTGGTTCTATCTTCCAAACAGAAAATATCAATGACCTGATGGAGAGGTACCCTGCATGCTAGGGTAGTTTTAGCTTGACAACTATCTAGGACAGTCAGAATTATTCATCTAAGTATATCGGTTTGAAGTAAAATAAAAAAAAAAGTCATGGGGACTGCCGACAGGAGTAAAAGCTTGGACTTTAGAGTAACTGTGTTTTTGATACACGTCCCATTAGTGGGTGACGCAAAAACATACATTTCGTTCTAAAAATCGCGTAAAGCCTAAATAATGTTTCAGTTTTATTTTAATGACTATGTACTCGATACTCGGCCTGAATAAATGATGTAAACTTGCGAGATTTCTTAAGCCTGCCTGTTATTTTTTTTTTTTTTCAAAATTTATTAAAAGAAATTCTAGATGGAGAAACCCAAACTCAATTTGCCCGAACCGAATCGAAACCCAGGACCTCATGCTCAGTAGTAGCGCGACTACTAGACAAACGAAGCATATTGAAACCGGGTCTAACGTGGATAAAAGAAGTTTCAATATAAGCAATAATTTTAAGAAACAGCGTTTTTTAGTATTTTCTACTTTTGGATGATTGTTTAGAACCATAGATTCAAAAACTTAGCGTCATTTTTTACCTTATTTCATAATTTAGGAAAACTATCCCAATTATGTGGTAATAATATAGAAGAGGAAGGCATGCGATGCAGGAGCTGTGTGTTCAATGCTGGGGGGTCCAGTATCATGTACTGAACTCATAGTATTAGTTTGTGCATCGATGTCCCTTCCACTCTGTACTCAACTAACTTTAACCAACGTAAAAAGAGGATGGTCTATGTTCTAACATGTAGCAAATTATTCATAAAGATGACTGACATAATTATTATTTTTTTATATATGTTGTATAGCTATCGACGACTAATGTGGCGCGGCGGGCGATGGTCCGCCTGCGACGCAGGAGGTTGCGGGTTCGATTCCCGCCTAGGGACAAATGTTTGTACGATCTACAAATATTTGTTTCGGGTGTTCTGGGTATTTGCTATTGCTAATAAAAATATATCTATCTTTGTAATGTATTGTATTAAGTATATCAGTCATCTAGTACCCATAACACAAGCTCTGCTTAGCTTGGGGCTAGATGATGCTGTGGGGATTGTCCAGCATTATTTATTATTTTGTTTATTATTTATTTATAGCTTCAAATTCATCAAACTATCAGACAGACGTGTTGCTGGGAGTTTGTTCCACCACTTCTTCTTCCCAGCAAAAACACTAGGAAGTGGTGAAGGGTGGGCGTTTTGGGGGACTGTATTTTGTTAACGTTTTGACGTTCAAAAAGTGCTGATACTCAGCCTAATTTGAATATTTTTTTTTTTTTTGATAATACCACTGAATATTAAAACAAGTCTCAAAAAAAAAAACAATCATTATAACCCGCTTTTATAATCAAATGCGCACACAAAATTACGTGGCTGAGTTGCAGACCTTCCTTCTGGAGTAATGTTCCATAAAAACACATAAAATAAAAATGAATGTCTAAATGTGTTGCTAAGCGCAAAACTCTAGAACGGCCGAAACTTATCGGCTCATTCTTATTTTTAAGTGAAAAAAAACAAAGAAATTTGCGCGGAACATTTGAAAATTTAAGAAAACTTACATCTATTTTAACTTTGCGCGTTTGACAGTTTGCGCGCCGCTAGAAACGTAAAAGTATGCGTGTTTGTATACCGCTCAAGTTCAAGGCTAAGAGTTCAACAGCTTATCGATTTTTCGCGGGGTTGCCCTACAAACGACCGACTACTCGTATTCAAATGACATCATCAGAATGCATGACATCCCTTTCTATACCAATATTTATCAGCATGATCTCGTTTCTTTCGTTGAGGAATGGGGTATATTTAAGACCAAAAATGAGTTTGCTCTGACTCGCTGTTATTTTCCCGACGCGATTTCCTTTCGTAAGACTCTTGTAATTCATTGTATCCTAGTACCAAGACCTAACATTATACAATTGTATATGACAAAAGCTCGCTGACTTGCCTGTGTAAACATTATATAATGATAATTCATTCAGGACGAGGTTATCTAGACGACAGCATGGACATATGTTGTGTTTGTCACCTTCCCAGTGAATGAATATTGTCTCTAGATGCTCTCTTCTTGCTAACGGAGAAAACTTGCGCAGACACAACCTCGTAGCCAGGATGATCCACCAACAACTTGCCAATAAATATGCTCTTGTGGTCATCGAGGTACAATATTACCAATACCATCCAGAACCAGTTCTCGACAGTGAACAGACCACGCTCTACTGGGATGGATCGATTATCGCTGACAGTTTTATTTCCGCTTAAAACCCTATATAGTGAAAATTAATCGGTCGGTGAGTCGCTATTCCCCATGATAAGATGTAAAATAATATAATCTGTTGATATTATTGCATTGTTTATATATATAACGGCGCAAAAAACGCTGAACGCAGTTGACAATAATCAATAAATTAATTTGACCGGTCTAAAAAATATTATAGAATCTGGTGAACAGGTGAAAATTAAATTAAATAACATAAGGTTTTAGCCATCATTTTTAGAGCCTTAAAAATGGAGGAGGCAAAGGAAAAGATCGTGGATCTCAAGGCATCTGAGGTGGAAGCTTGCAGAATATGTTTAGCCACTGGTGTCAAGATGTACAGTCTACAAGATACACACCTGGGGACTTGCATCGAGTCTATTGGTGGTTTTACCAAATCATGTGACGGTCTACCAAATAAAGTATGCTACGAATGTGCACCAACTTTGATAAAATGTCACAAACTAATTGATAAAAGGAAAACAGCTCAGGCCACACTTCTGGACATATTTAACAAGAATGGACAGATAAATAACTCGTTCATAGAAGAACAGAAGAAATCGGCACAGAAGTTGCAGTCCCCATTGGACAGCTATTTATTATTAAATTATTCCCATTATGATGATGACAGCAAAGCATCAGCCTTCACCAATACAGAATCAGATCCCAACGAAAGAATTAACATTAGATTAAAAAATGAAACTAAGGACGAATCTTTGGGAGGGGTGTCTAACTCGGAAATACTGTCAATTGTTAACGAGAGTATCGAAGAGGAAAACAATAGTGATAGTGACGTAGAGGCTATCGAAGTCAAGATTCCTGTAATCGAAATCATGTCTGATGATGAACAAGTTGCAGATGACTATGTCAGTTTGAAAACTTATGACGTGCAAACAAAAAAACCTGACAAAAGATTAGAAGCATTATTAGCCTATATTGAATCAGTTCCTCATTATAATGCAGAACGAGTCAAACCATTAGGTTCTGGAAAGAATAAAGATAAAAAGGAGAGGAAGAGGCTTATAGATCCCTTGAGCATTGAGTCTGCTCGTCAAGATGATAGTTATGTCAGGAGGTACTTCCAAACTGTACCGAAGGGGCCAGGGATCAGAACGAAATACTTCTGCAAAACATGTCCTGCGTTCTTTTATTATACGGATGCTGCAAAGGACCACACATTTTTCGGCTGTCAGCATCCAATAAGCAGTCGTTTGGAAGCCAATACTGCCATTTCAAATCAACCGAAATAATGGCCTGGTAGAACTCCCAGTCTCCCACAATGTTTATTTATAAGTAAAATACTGTGTAAAACTGTTTTGGAACTGTGTTCCAAACCTGTATTTGTAAGTAGGGGAGATACGTACAAAATGACATATACGGACAAAATGACACAGGCATCATATTTCAAATTCTGCCGTTTCTAGTCCGCCATAGATAACTCCATCACGTGACTCTAGCCAGAAATACGAACCTGTCAAAACGTGAACTCGCGCCAGTCTTTCGTTTGGGTGTTATGGCCGACGATAAACATTGGTAAGTTACGAGTTTTTATTTAATGCAGGGATTTTTGTGTATTAATGTTATGTTTTTCATAATATTATCTTGTGTTTACATTTATGACATCCCTTAAGTAATTATTGTTGCCTTCAAATAGTTTTTTCCGTAAATAATAATCATTTTGCATTTATTGTTGAATTTTTATTTTTTATAACGTTTTATGGACAAAATGACATACATATGTAACGGACAAAATGACATAGGTATGTCGTTTTGTCCATAAGAACTCAACGAGTTAATTGTAGGTACTCAATATCTGTTTCTCGTTAATCAGCTGTTAATTTCTTTACAGATAATGCCGCGTAATTATAAGAGGACGACTGATCGTCAATCCTGGAGTGAGGAATCAATGCGTAAAGCTATGGAAGCAGTTCGCAGTAACAAAATGGGCTGGCTTTTAGCGTCGAAGACATTTGGAGTACCACAAGCAACACTAAGAAGACATGCTTTGGATAGTAACAAAACTTTGGAGTCCTCTGCAAAGGGTCTAGGATGTTGGAAAGCTACTTTTCCACCTGATGTGAAAAGTAAATTAGTTGAGCATTTGAAATTACTTGAATCTCGTTTGTTTGGACTGACGCGAACGTCTGTTCAAGAATTAGCTTTTGAGTTGGCTGAAAAAAACGGTTTTGCACACAAATTTAACCCGCAAAAACAAAAAGCTGGACAAGAATGGTTAGAAGGGTTTTTGAGACGAAATAAAGATATTTCTTTACGCAAACCAGAAGCTACTTCAGCTGCTCGTGCTCAGGCTTTTAATCGACCTCAAGTCAATAAGTTTTTTGAGGTTTACGGACATCTGCTGGAATCTGAGAACTTTGGGCCACACAGAATTTATAATGCTGACGAATCAAGCCTGTCTATGGTACAAAAACCCCAGAAGATATTGGCTACTACTGGTAAGAAGCAAGTTGGCGTAATAACTAGCGCAGAACGTGGAACTAACACCACTGTTGTCTGTTGTGTTAATGCAATTGGTACCTTTGTTCCGCCGATGATGATATTTTCTAGGAAAAATATGAAAAATGAATTGGTCGATGAAGCACCTCCTGGCACTTTAGGTGTAGCTCAACCATCAGGATGGATGACAACGGATTTATTTCTGAAATGGCTCAAACACTTTCAAAGTTTTGTTAAATCATCGATTGACGATAAAGTTATATTGATTGTCGACGGGCATGCAAGCCACAAAGGGCTTGAAACTTTAGAATATGCCAAACAAAACGGCATTATTATTCTGTGTCTACCTCCACATTGCACTCATCGTCTCCAGCCTTTGGATGTCTCATTTTTTGCGCCTTTGAAGACATACTTCAACCAAGAGACATCCAAATGGCTTAAACAACACCCAGGACGTGTTGTTACACAGTTTCAAATTGCTGCCCTGTTCAAAGAAGCTTATGGTAAGGCAGCTACAGTGCAAAATGGTTGTAACGGATTCAAAAGCACTGGGATTTGGCCTATAAACCCTGAAATATTTCCCGATTATATGTACGAACCTGCAGAGACTACAAACATACCACTGGAAGACACCTCCAATATGCAATATCATCAGCAAATAAGTCCTATTCCAGTTCCCATAGCAGGACCCTCCACACAACGGCTAGACGATTTAATGTCACTTCCCGGAACGAACGATCTCCAAGCTTCTGAAACTCAGCAACAAATAATCCGCGCCGTAACACCTGACAATAATGACACAACAGGTCAAACAACCGACTCTACTGAACCAGCAGACAATTCAACAGCAAACACTAGTCAAGACATTATTTTACCTGCTGCAAATCAAAATCGCCCATCTATTGGTAATGAAAAACATCCCTCATCCTATACGTTAGCAGTGCCTATTGAAGTTATATCTCCTGTCCCAAAAGGACATTACGTAAGTGGCCAAGGCAAACGTAAGCGAAAGAAACAGCAAACCTCTTTAGTTTTGACTTCAACTCCAAATATGAAAGAAATTAAGGCAAAAAATGAGCCTAAAGCTCCTTCAGAGACGAAAGGTTACCAAAACCATATTCCAAGAAGACAGCGAAGAAGAAAATTTGCCAAACTACGCTCAAGATGACGAAGAGGATTGCGCATGCATTTATTGCAACGATCTTTATTCGCAATCAAAACCTGGAGAAGACTGGTTGCGGTGTTTAAAATGTTCACATTGGGCCCACGCTTCTTGCGCGGATGTTTCTAAACGAACCAAGCGGTTCATTTGCGAGCTTTGCCTTTAATTTTATAACGCCGTGTATGTCATTTAGTCCGTATGTGGTATGCCATTTTGTCCATAGCATATGGACAAAATGGATTTCGTTGATCTCAGTTAAATTTAAAATTATTATTTTTTCTAGTTGGTTTATCTTTTAAGTATCTATTATAGTTCAAAGATATGAAACCTAAGATTGAGAGACTTAAGACTGGTGTGCAATGTGAATGCGCTGTGATTTACCATTAAAGAGTTATGACCCAAAACCTAAACTATATGTCATTTTGTACGTACCTCCCCTACATTTATGTTACTTCCTTAGAATTATTGTACTTGTACTTCAGCGTTTTGGGACAATAATGTCCCGTTTGCATAATAGGGATGACGCCTGAGTAAATAAAAATATGGTTGGTCCGTCAGTCAGATAAGAAACCCGTATTTCTAACTTTGACATATTAATAAAAAAAGAAATAGATAAAACGCATTAAACTTGGGGAGTGGGGGGTCACTAAGTGACAACTCAGTATGAAATTGACGACCTGTGTGGCGCAGCGGGCGAAGGTCCGCCTGCAACGCAAAAGGTTGCGGTTTCGATTCCCGCCTCGGGACAAATGTTTGAACGATCTACAAATATTTGTTCCGGGTGTTCTGGGTATTTGCTATATATAATAAAAAATATCTACCTATGTAATGTATTGTATTAAGTATATCAGTCATCTAGTACCCATAACACAAGCTCTGCTTAGCTTGGGGCTAGATGATGCTGTGTGGCAATCCAATAATGCTGGACATTTCCAGCATTATTTAAAAAAAAAAAAAAAAATCTACATATATGTTACGTCATGCAACATTTAACCTCAATTTATGGACGTATGTCGTGATGGCCCAGTGGTTTAGGCCTCGCCTCTTGTGCACGAGGTTGTGGGTTCAATCTTGGGCAAGTACCAATGTGAGTTTTTCAATTCATATGTACTTTCTAAGTTTATCTTGGACATCACTGACATCGGTGAAGAAAAACATCGTGAGGAAACCTGGACTTATATAATTAATATAAGTCTGAAATCGCCAACCCGTCTTGAGCAAGCGTGGTGATTAATGCTCATGCCTTCTCTGTATGAGAAGAGGCCTTTGCCCTGCAGTGGGACAGTAATAGGCTGGTACTTTACTTTTTTTTTTTATAACGGCGCAAGATGTCGGAACGAGATTTGGCAGTCGAGGCGAATGGTCAGCGAGGCCTTGTTGAACGAGGGATGGTTTTCCTGAAACGTCAACAGCGTGCGCACCACACATTCGACGAATCGCATTTGTCACAATGTATATCTGATTCTGATGATGAATTGCATTTGCCTATATAATTTGTTTTCCCGTTCTATGTTAGAACGAGAAACAAACGAAAGAGAATATTTGGTATATTGTTCTATTTCTTTTCTATTATAAATTACTTCAAATCAACTCAATTTTGATTGCAAGTTGATTATTAGATTATTTTTGAACAACAGTACAGCAATCGTACCAGACAGAATTGCGAATTTACAAAAAAGAGGAGGAGTACAAAGTTATGACAACGCATTGAATTGAACTGCCCCCCAACATTTTGTCAGGGATAGCTAGCTTTTTTCCAACTATGTTGGGGTCGGTTTCCAGACTGGTTCTCAGACTATCGGGCTTCTGACTACCTGTAACGACTATCAACAATCTAAAAATGACAGCTGGTACCAACGGCTTAACGTGCTTACCGATGCACGGATGAGTCTCGATATGTTACGAGCGGTCACCCATTCATAGAATGACCTCGGAAAGCGTAGCCCACGGTCCACCCGTGCGGCTGTTTAAATTTGGTTATCAGTTCCGGTTCTATGGAACGGGACGCAATGTTTCACTAACCAGGAGATCATAATACAAGAGAAGCTTGCAACGTAGTTAGTGGACATTTCCACGGGGTGCTTAGTGGGGTTCCCTACTTGTTTTCGAAAGTTGATGATTCTATTTTTATTATATCGAACACGGTGTGTCGATAATTCAGTTGTACGATGTTTTATTCCGTCGATGCGTTATTGGTGCGATGTAACGTTTGTGCGAAAAATCCTGTTACGAAAAACCCTACAACGATTGCTCATTTGTTCGGTAATTTATTAGTTCGAAAGTATGTAGGTTTTAAAGCCTACTGTTGTCCGTGACATTTAATTAATAATCTTATGTTGCATTATAGACGTTAAGGAAATACATTAAATACCATACATATCTTCACGTTAACTTTCCTAAATTGAGGAAGACAGGTAACAAATTCACCACGTTTAGCTGTGGCATGCGCCAAAGATAACGTAGACAATATCAGTGATCGGTTGCTAGCCAATCGCCTGATACCCTCAAAAGCCAAAACTGTCATACCTCAATCGTCTATTTCGATATGCAACATGGAAAAGAAAGCTAGGGGTTTTCCTATTCTAAGTTTTTTTTTAATCCTCGCCCACTACGGAAGCAAAAACGTCATATTTTTGCTTCCGTACTGCTTCCGTTTTGCTACACAACACCTAAAATACTCATTTAATTTATTATGATTTATTTTAATAAAAAATCATACAATAATAAAAAAGATATAAACTTGAACATAATCAGCATAGATCAAGAAATAAACAAAACATTAGGTAATCGTAAATAAAACAATTTATTTTTTTACCTTTTTATTAATCAAAACAGTTTACAAATATTTTTTGAACAATTAAACATACCACACAAACCATCGCGGGTTTAACAGTGGTATGGCATATTATATTACTATAAATATTATGGTTTCTATGTATTATTAACGAAACTTTTAAGAAAAAAAAGTGAAAATGAAAAAAAATACATACTAACATTGTAATTACAATTCTATGTGATTCGAAATGGCTCTTAAAAAAGGAAGAAGTTCCATATTATTACGGTTTGCACAAATCTTCGCAATAGAATCGGATACTCTTTTTCTTTTTTTCTTGGGCGGAGTCTTATCAACGCTAGCCTGTGCTTTTTCAACAGCGTGATTTGTGCTTATTTGCTCTTTTATAAGGCTCCGTATAGTCGCATATAAGCCATGGCGGTTATTGTTTTGTAAGTAGTTCCACCGTCTATGCCAAGCCTCCACATTATTCTGGGTCCTTGGCAGGCCGAGTTCATTTATTCTATGTATGGACCATAACTGTGGTGGAAACAATGGAGGGGTTTGTGAGATACATAGTTTTGTACCTTTTGTTCGCGATTTTTTCCCACCATGTACGTAATACGTCTCAAACCAATATATGATAGTTTCTGCTTCTTCTGGCAAAACCTTTTCTTTAAGAAGTTTAAAGGCGTCCGGTATCTCTTCAGGAGTAAGATATGCCAAAGCTACTATGTGGCGAAGTTCAAGAGAGAACTTGCTGTCATTACCGTACTTTGAAGCTAAACCTGATTTCTGTATTTGCCGCCACAAATTTTGCGCTAAATGAAAAAGGCAACCTGTATGAGTAGCTTCAGGGAAATATATCTTGACGACATTGATAACAGCCGTTTCAAAATCAGTAAGTATATGTTGGGGGTTCAATTCACATTGCGATTCTTCAGCATATGCCAAAAGTTCTTTGAACATCATCATATAAGTTTCTTCAGTCTTATCTCCCAAAAAGCAATACACCAAAGGCACAATTTTTCTGCTATCGACATCATTCCCCACCATCCCGTGTATACTATAGATTTGGGTAAAAAGTCCAGGACATGTACAAAATGTTCCGTCCATTATCCATAGAAATGAATCACGTAAAAGTCTGATATTTCGCTGAGTGCAAAATATAAGCAAGTATTTATTATCATTATATTTTGTTTGCCGTGCCAAAAACGATTCTCCTTCAACCATGTATTCTGCAGGTATATCAATTTCCTCCAAAGTAGAAGGTTCTTTCGGAAATGTTTTTTTTCTTGCTCTATAGACAATTTGACGAGTTTTTTATTGGGAAGAGAACACGCACTTGTGCTTGGTACAGCTTCCAAATTATTTCGGATGATCACTGTAGGACCATCATTGCTAGTAGTGGCATCCCTCTTCAATTTATTTTTAAGAATTATTGAGTCCTGCAAGCCGGCACTTGGGGCGTGTGAATGTTCACTCATACCTTTGATTAGGGTGTGTTCATTATTTTATTTGACCTCCGTTATTATATGGCTTTTGCACTGTTTTTTGTTTTTGAACACACAACACCAATAATGTTTTTTATCCACATGTTTATTTAACATAAATTCATATCCATCAATAAGTATTATATCGTTTCCGCATTTAGATTTTTCCGTTTTGATAACACTATCAGCCATAGTTGCAATAGGAACTGCACTTAACAATTATTCACAAATTAATGATTGACTAGAGCAAAATATGACACGTTTAGATACACATGTCAGTATTATTTACTCCTACCCACATAGCTTTACTTTTACAAACATAAAACTATTATGGTAACACTCTCAAACGTAATGACAAAGTACCCAATAAACTTTTAAGTAAGTAGATGTCATATACATACTAATTCATAATAAATATAAATATTTTTACAAAACATGAAACAAAAATATTTAATATCGTAATTTTTATAGCAGACGCGCCTGCCGCAAAAAGTTAAGGAAATGTTCAAAAAGATGCAAAAAATTTTTTTCCGAAAAATAATAGGTTTAAGTACTAAAGGTTTAAGGTATGCCTATTTATTTTAGGATTTTGTTTTTTAGAATAAAATTTACAGTAGGTAACATAGATAAAACATTTTTTTGTATATATTTTAATTTAAGTTATTTAGGTATAGATAGATTAGGATTATTTTAATATATTTACTTGATGTAAATAATAAACAAGAATTATACATTTTTTTCAATAAAAGGAATGTATTTTCTTAACTTCTATAATGCAACATAAGATTATTATTAATTAAATGTCACGGACAACAGTAGGCTTTTCAAACCTACATACTTTCGAACTAATAAATTACCGAACAAATGAGCAATCGTTGTAGGGTTTTTCGTAACAGGATTTTTCGCACAAACGTTACTTCGCACCAATAACGCATCGACGGAATAAAACATCGTACAACTGAATTATCGACCCACCGTGTTCGATATAATAAAAATAGAATCATCAACTTTCGAAAACAAGTAGGGAACCCGTTTTAACTCCTGTCTAGCCATATACCTACATAATTTATATTTCCAGAATAGACTAAATCTTAGGCTTATCTGCCCTTAGAACGGGTAGATTTTTCCTACGCACTTTCCTACTGAAAAGACAGTATTGTGTCTTATTTGCAGATAGCACCAACCCTAGTTTGCTTAATAGTTCCACAACTAAGTTTAAGCTATTTTGACATATCGCTCACACAATGTAATGTCCTTATTACTGACGTATATGACAAAATCATCCGCGTATTGTAGAACTGACACCTCTTTGAGCCTATGACATATTTTGTAGGTAATCAAGTTAAAAACTAGCGGAGAGAGCGGGTCTCCTTGTGCTAGACCTTTATTTGTGAACCTGCTTATTACATTACCGTCATACAACTTTTTCTTCAAATGTCGCTCATTGAGTAATCTCCACAGGTATTTACAAAGTTTGGAACCGACTCCTAGACTATCCAGCACATTGGAAGCTGCATCTATTGAACATTGTTATAAGCGTTCTCTATATCTAAGAAACAAGCTAATGTTGGAATATTTTTGGAAAATCCAATCTGGATATAGGTAACTATCCGGGACAAACAGTCCAAACACGACTGTGATTTTCTGTTTATTTCTGTATTATTTTATTTCTTCATTATTATTGCTACTTCTTTTGGGAATAGGGACTATTTGCCTTTTACCTGCCACTGTTTGTCTCTGCATCACCCAAAGGTTGACTGGTAGAAAATGCCTATGGCATTATGTCCGCCTCTGTAAATTTGTGTGCTTAAAGTATTAAATAAATAAATATTTGAACGTTTCGCCACTGAGAAGGGATAACACCGTATTGATAAATGTTATTAAATAAATTAAGCAAATATTGTTTAGCTATGTTCGGCAAATAATACAGCATTGTATATGATATATTGTCCTCACCCGGGGAAGAATCCTTTTTTTTAAAACGCTGTTTAACTCGTGTATTGAGAACTTAGATGTGTAACGGCATAGCGTATACTAAAGATGTGTCATGTTGTAGCGTAAGCTAAGTTTGAATCTACACCCAAGGTCACACGCTAAAGATGCAAGCAGTTCATTTTTCGACGTGAAGTCTGGCTCTTTGTTAGACGCATAATCTGCAGTAAGAGAACATAATAAACTGTGAGATTTCTCAATGGACGGATATACTTTTGGCTGTTTAAAACCCTTGTCCCATTTCATGCGCTGCCAGATATAAGAAGCTGAGACTTTTTCATCAAAAGAATCGCAGAACTTGTGCCAGGCATCTGATTTCTCTTTTCGAATTAATACCTGAGATTTATCTGTTAAACATTCTAATTTTGTAAGATTATCAGGCGTCGGATTTTGCCTGAAGTTAGCTAAAGCCAACCTTCTCTGTGCGACTATTTTGGACAAATCAGGACTCCAATAATCTTTAGGTTTGAATTTTTATCGGGTCTGTTATTTATTTTAATTATCGGTATATGTTTATCGGCCGCAATATTTATTATATCAACAAAATTATCATAGTTCTCTTGTATATTTTTGTCATAGTCATAATTAAAGGTAGGATTTTCTGAAATAAATTGTGAATACTTATCCCATTCTGCACGTTTATAATTGCGTTTTTTAATGTGTCTGAAATCGTTTACAATATTAATTGCCAGCTTGATTATTAGGTGATCGCTCCCTAGATTTTCATTTAAGACTTTCCAGAAAAACTTAATCGCTACATCAGAGGAAACAAACGAAATATCGGGCGAAGTTTGTTGCAAGTGCCCGTTTACCAGTTTGACGCGCGTAAAGGCACCGTTATTTATAGATATGAAACCGTATTCTAAAGAGGAATCCATGATTTGGGAACCCCGTACATCTGATTTAACTGACCAGTTGGTGTGGTGCCCGTTAAAATCTCCAGCAATCAATGTTTTCGATGAAAAATGTGAAAAAATATCGTCCCAATCACAACCTTGAGTTTGTATACTAGATGGACAATATATAGACGCCACATACTATAAGTCCTTGCAGTTAATTAACTTTACACAAACTACCTAAATGCCTGTATTATTTACTACAAAAGGCTCTAAGTAGGACTGTATCGACTTATGAACAATAATTGCGACGCCACCGTATGAATCATCTCTGTCTTTTCTGTAGATTTTATAACTATTAATATTTATGTAGGTCTCAATATCTAGCCAGGTTTCGCTAATAATAGCAATGTGTATAGTTTCACGTGCTAAAAGGTCTGTAAATGCCACTAATTTGGGGCGAAGGCTTTGAGCATTCCACTGAACTATGTTAAGCGTAATATGACTAGTTGTACTATCCATTAGCAAAAATCGAACAACTTAATACATTGTTAAAAACATAGTCCTTTACTTCTTCCCATATGAGTTTAAACACTGCCAATACTTTTTTTTCCAATTTGTTTTCCGACGTAATTATCGGTTTAATTTTGATCCAGAACTGCTTAAATTCAAACTTGTTCTTTCTGTGCTCGTTTCGCTTCCTATTTTCCTCTGTATTCTGCGTATCCTGATCTTGAACTTCCATATTAAATTCTTCTAAACTCTCTACGTTTACCAGTCTTTTTGACACGTTTTTAGCTTTGCCAATCGTATTTTGAACTGGTTTTCAACTGAGACTTCTTATATTTTGTTCAGAGGTTGTCTGAAATGCTTCTTCCTTTTCCTGGATTGCGGTGTCCGTTGTGCCTCCTGATGACCCTTGCTGATGTACTGAACTTTCCTTGACCACACTGCTGTAGGTACCTTTTTCGTTCATAGTATCTAATGAGGTGCTGTTAGCTGCTGATATTATACCCTCTCGAGTTGATTTATTCTTATTTATTTTCATTTCAGTGTACTTTTGTAGGGCCTTTTTATACGTAACCTGTTCGTTACTCATAATGTTTCTTATTTCTTTTTCTTTAATAAAAAAAGGGCAAGTTTTGTCCAAAACAAAGTGGTTTCCTTTACAGTTTAAACATTTATGTATATTAATATCGCAGTTATCATGTTCTGAGCTACCACATTTTGGACATAACAACTTTTTGACTGAGCAGAACTTTTTGACATGTCCGAATTGCCAACACCCTGTGCACTGGGACACAGGGAAGTAATAAGGGTCTGCTATGAAACGGCTATCGTATGCGTATACATATTGTGGCAATACGCGGTGTATTGCCACAATATGTATACGCATACGATTGCCGTTTGAAACATATCTTAATAGCTTCGCTGGGTGTCCATGAGCCATCAGTTGAGATTCTATTCATTCTCCTCACATTCATAATTTTAACGTCGCACTCCATAATTTCAATGAGTTCTTCTTCCCTCAAATCTAGGTCAATACCTTTTACTACTCCATGAATTACGTTAAATTCATGTGTAAATTGGCAGCGAAATCCCATTTCTTCAAAGTTTTTGCATTGTACCAGCAATAAGGCATCTTGTTTCTTAAAAAATGATATAATTGCTTTGTTTATGTTTTTATATTTAATATGGTCAATACCGGTAATGTTTTGCGATCTTAACAGCTTAGCCATCGCTATTTTTTAGGCAAACTTTCTAGAGCCGTAATGCAAACTTGGTGATTTTCCATAATTTCTCCTTCATCGTTCTTTTTTTCCACATCTACCCTCACATTTGTTTGTGTATCCAAAGAATCACTCCTTATAAGTCGTTTCGGTTTCCTTCGAGTAACCTAATAAAACCTTCTTCATCGCTCTTTAGTCCTTCTCCTTCACTACTTTCATCTCTATTTTTTCTTTTAGCCGCCTTGTTTTCCAAACTTTCACTTCTCGTTGTTATTCTATTCTCATCAACTGATAACCTATGTTCTCGTTCTACGTTCTCTAAAAACTCCGAATCACTCATGTCTTCCTCACTCTTATTCCCCTCCATCTTGAAGTCGGGACTTCAAATGGAGAGAGAAAATAAAACCGTTAATCGTTGCGACACTAGGTAAATGTAAGTGTACGTGGCAACTGAGAGTACATTATTAGTAATTAGCACTTTAAGTTTAGTTTTCACTAACATAATGTAAGCAAAATATTTACTAACACTATCATTAGATTTCTTTTAAGCTCTTGTCTTATAATATACACGTCCTCAGTGGCAAACAAACCTAATCTATTTCTCTCTCTTCAACAGAAGACATAAAAATTATTATCTACGACGAATCTTGTATGTGAAACATCACATGATGTAGAATTAATTTAATAAGTCATGCTATTAGTTAGCAAGCAACCAGTTTGTCTATACTCTAGATTGTATTATAGGCCAGGACCAGCATCCTGATGCCGCATCTGTCGATGTATAAACCTTGTGATAAAGAAAACAAGTGAACGACAGTAATTTCTTTTAATAATACACTATACTTGCTTATCTAATAAATGGTTTACAGCCTGATCTTAACAATTGAGATTTAGTTATTGCAAATAAACTGAACCAAAACAATAATAGAGTTCAAAATAAAATAAGTAATTTCCTGTGACATGTGTCGCTTGTGGCACATACAAAATTGGCACTAGATTAAAGTTGCAATACTGTTAATTTTATTATCAATGCTATCTGAAAAACTGCCATAAAATAGTACTCTATTATCACTTTGTTTAGATGCTCGTAAACACGGTTATTTTTATTGAGGGTGGAGGAGAAAGCTCTTTCCATATTTACCATGGGATTTAAATATTCCATTTTGCCTTCGTCTCCGGTAAGTAGGCACCGAGACGAATGTTATGGGAATAACTTATACGAGTGATTACTTAAAAATCGGCCACCAAGTTAGTATAACGGTAGCCTGCCCAAGTTCTGCTGCTTGCGTTACATATTGGCCAGTCAGAGACATGTTACCTGTTTTTGTAACATTCCCACAGCGCTGCATCCGAAACAACTGGATCTAAAGCGCAAACTGGTCAAGGAAAGGGACCAAATACTATCGGACTGTAGATAAATCGTTTATCAATTATTTTCCAGACCGAGAGCAGTCAGCACCAGGGTTCGGAGTACATCAGCAAGGCATCCCGCATTCTAGTCAAACTGCAATGGTTATATAAATTAACTGGTGATAATCATGCGGTAGCTTCATATCACCCATAACAGTAAAAAATCCCTTACCATTTTTCGTCAATCACCATAGTTGACAAAGTGACTGGTTATTACTTAAAGTTATGGTAATCTATTTAATAGTGAGCACTGCCCGAGTCTGTAAACGTGACCAATGGGTACTTTGTTGTGGTAGCTTGCATATCCACCCATAACAGATAACAGCCATAACTCCCTCACTATATTTCGTTAAACACCATAATTGACATCGTCATCGGCAACCTCACAAACTTCTCAGACCATTCTCAAGGGGCTTCGGTGACCTAAAGGTATTCGTTCGTATTTATGTGAAAGTTACGTGCGGGGTATCCTCACCCTCCATGCATGCTCTACATAGGACGGTCCGATACGCCTTTTATGTATCGAGAAGTGCTTTGTCGAACTATCGGAAGACCTAGTCTTATTACAAATGATAATCCGAGCTGCGAGCCATCGTCGCTCTTCTTAGCATTGACATAAGATTCTATATCATGGAAATTGGTTAAGAGGAGCTTGTGGGTAAATAAGAACAGCCGCACGGGTTGATCAAAGGTTAAGCTACTTTATTTTATTTATTTATTTATCCATTTATTTCAGGCATCAAGGCCCATATAAACATATACAATACTATATTAACAATATAAAACTTAAAAATACTATAAATATATATTACATAATAACTAAAACTAGTGCACACGAAGTGTCGGCGTCGTGTTTCGCTACGCTAGCCGAGGTCAGACTGTGAATGGGGTACCGTTTGTAACTTATCGAGACTCCTCCGTGCCCCGGAAAGCACATTAAGCTGTTGGTCCCGGCTGTCATTTGTAGATCTTTGACAGTCGTTATGGGTAGTCAGAAGCCTGCAAGTCTGACAACCAGTCTTACCAAGGGGTATCGTGTTGCTCAGTAAAGTGGGTTAAGGAGGTCAGACAGGCAGTCGCTCCATGTAAAATACTGGTATTCAGCTGCATCCGGTTAGACTGGAAGCCGACCCCAACATAGTTGGGAAAAGGCTAGGCAGATGATGATGGTTAAGTTATATTTATTCCGGGTGCAAGAAACATCGACGCACAAAATATATCCGCGTACATGATTCTGGAAAATATTTAAAAACATTGAGTTACTACGTAGAAATCATGATTTTTACAGTTTAAGGGGGTCGCGCCAGGGCAACCCAAGGATATGTAATGTTGATAGGTTTCTTGAAATATACAGCTCGGTATTAGGTTGTATGATATTAAAAAAAGTTGTTTGCAGACGTAACTAATGTAGGTATATTTATATATATTTTTTTTTTTTTTCATCAAGCATAAATTAAAATCATTAATACGACTTTTAAGTTAAATTACTTGATTAAAATCATGACATTTACAATTTTAACATAAAGAATTGTTATGGCAATTTTAATGATTATTTTACGGTAAATTTATATTTGTTACGGTAGCGCATAACTTTTACATTACTATACTTACAACTTTATACCCAGCTGTAACATGCAAATAAACCAAGTAAATTTTAAATTATTCTGTCTGCCCTGGGGCTTTAACCTTAAAAAAAAACGTTATGGGAAACGTCTATTTAGCCATGGTTTGCCAATATACGTAATAAATACTAATGAAAATACTAAATTAATAACTTAAATATTGATATTACTTATTTGTGACAGTGACCTCTGGAATTAAAAATAGTCAAAACAAAACAACAAATCGACGCCCCCAAGGAATAAACCTGTAATATACTATTACTGACTTTTTACTGTTTTACCATTTACGGTATCTATGGGCCGGGATACACTTATGCAATTTTTTTCAAATTTTTTCTGCGGTAATTTCCAACGGTTTTCCTTAGAACACTTTTATTCTTTGGAAATTTTCTATTTTTTTTTACTAGAAAAATAACGAAATACATTATTACAAATAAAATTTAGTGGCTAAATTTTGGTAAAGTAATATTACTGTAGAATATTTCACCAAAATTTCTGGTTAACGCGATTACAGGTTTATTATCGTAAATTTTGTGGTAGACATTTTCGGTAATGAACTGTTACAGTTATCATCCGGGACATAAATGTGTACCTACCATACGTATTGGCGGTAACTAGCTCGCGCTCGGCGACTCAAGAACGCGTTCCTACATGTAACGCACATTACGCATACTAATACTAATATGCGGTGTCCGCGATGATCAGTGCATCTCTTTTTTTTCACGGAAATAAACTGCGACAGATTATTACGCACACACTAATTATTGGTTTACGCGAAACATGAGAGTTAGTTGCATTTGCTGTTTTAAAGTGACTTGACGTTATTAATGTAATAGCTATTGTGCGTGATTTTTGTTGCAAAGTTTAGCGTTTTGCATCGTGTTGATATTATATTTTATTAAAAATAGTAAAGTCATTCCACTGTTTAAATCAGGTAACAGAAATGACATTGGCAATTTCAGGCCTATTTCTATCTTACCTGCCTTCAGCAAAATATTTGAAAAATTAATACTCAAGCAGTTGCTAAGACACTTCAATTTAAATAGCCTCCTCCATACCGAACAGTATGGCTTTACGAAAGGTCGTTCAACTACTGATGCGGGTGTCGCTTTGTTGAAACACGTATTTAATGCATGGGAGAACTCGCAAAATGCAATAGGGGTTTTCTGTGATCTCTCAAAAGCTTTTGATTGCGTACTTCATGACACACTTAAGCGTAAACTAGTTCATTACGGTGTCCAAAACGAAGCTCTTAACGTAATAGATTCATATTTACTTAATAGATTTCAATGTGTAGATGTAAATGGTGTGAAATCTTCCGGGCTACCAGTTCTATTAGGTGTACCTCAAGGTTCAATACTGGGTCCATTCTTATTTTTGGTCTATATTAACGACTTGCCATTCTATTTAAACGGTATCTGTGATTTTGTGTTGTTTGCAGATGATACCTCTCTCATATTTAAAGTAGAACGGAATAGACAAGATTTTGATAATGTTAACTTTGCACTTTCAATGGTCACGGATTGGTTTACGACAAATAACCTAGTTCTTAATGCCAAGAAAACGAAATGTATAAAGTTCGCCTCACCTAATGTTAGAAATCTTGGACCGAATATAAGCATTGGTGGTGTGGTGCTTGATACGGTGGACTCTGCAGTCTTTTTGGGCATAACAGTGGATGCCAAACTGCAGTGGGGCCCTCATATATCAACCTTAGCAGGGAGACTCAGCTCTGCCGCCTACGCTGTCAGGAAAGTGAGACAATACACTGACGTGGACACAGCTCGGTTAGTCTATTTTAGTTATTTTCACAGCGTAATGTCTTACGGTATGCTGTTATGGGGCAAAGCTGCAGATATTCAAAATATATTTGTGCTACAAAAACGAGCTGTTCGTGCAATATACCAATTAGGGCCCAGAGTCTCCTTAAGAGATCTATTTAAAGAGATTGGTATTCTCACAGTGGCTTCTCAATTTATTTTTGCCAACATAATATACATTAGGCAAAATATACATATGTACACTAAAAACAGTGACATCCACAATTTTAATACCAGAAATAAGCACAAACTGTACGCTCCTTTCCACCGGCTTCATAAGGTCCAGAGCTCATTTGTGGGGCTCGGTATCCGCTTTTATAACATGCTACCTCATTCTTTCCTGGATTTACCTTTTAACGCGTTTAAAGCTAAAGTTAAATCAAACCTTTGTTCTAAAGCATATTATTCGATCAACGACTATTTAGAAGACAAGAATAGTTGGTCGCTTTGTTGAACGCAGGACAATGTTACTATGTTCTTTTACTGTTTAATAGTTCTTTATTTTTGTGTATGTTTCTTCTACTATCCATATTTTTATGTTATTGACATGATCCTCTCATTACATTGTGTGAATGAGTTGTATTGATATAATTCAGCATTGCACATGTCAGCGGGCACGCCCTTGGACTGCCTTGGAGGCTTTTTATGTATTCAGTTTAGCAGGCTTTGCTTGAGTTAATTGTCGATTTTGGTATATATAACTTTTTATTTATTTATTTTGGCATATTGGTGTGTGCTAGCTAACATGTAGCAAATTATTTAATTGAATGACGTATAAAGATGATTGACATAATTATTATTTTTGACATAATGTGTTGTATAGCTTCAGGTTCTTCAAACCTATCAGACAGACGTGTTGCTGGGGAGTTTGTTCCTCCACTTCTTCTTCCCAGCAAAAACACTAGGAAGTGGTGAAGGGTGGGCGTTTTGGGGGACTGTCTTATGTAAACGTCTTTGACGTTCAAAAAGTGCTGATTCTCAGCCTAATTTGAATAAATGAATTTTGATTTTGATTTGATTTTGATTTTGATTATCTCTAAAGAAAATAAGTGTTATGGCATCGAAACAAAATCGTACTTTGAAAAACCCCCGAGTAAGAAGAATGTTGTTGATGATTGACGATACTGACGATCAGGTTGCAACAAGTAAGTATCAAAATAAATTATTTAATTAAATTAACATTGTATTTAGTTTATAATTATGTACATTCGTTGGCATTAGTAGCGCTATTAATTTTGATTAAAGGATAGATACTCGTATGTACTCGTATCTATTATATTGTGATGATCATTTGACTCGGCGATTTAACTGCGGCTCTGGGTGTTGCGTGTTCGAATCTCGCACACAGTAAGATTGCAGAAAGCAGTTGTACTAGTAATTGGTACTACTTTGTGCAGGTCTCGGGTTCAGTTCCCGGGTCGGATAAAACGATACTTTTTGAAAATATCTCAGTATTTGCCCGTTGCCAAGAATTATACACATTATTATGACAATAGGGTCGCCCTCTAACCCTAACATAACTGGCGAGAATTTGGTGTGATACTGTACAACTTACCCTTTCAGGGAAAAAACGAGATGCTATAAGTAACCTAGTTAAGTTCGTATCTTTTTTTTTAAACGTTGCCCCACTAGGAATTTCATTTGTATCGTGGTGCGTTTACAAACTCACATACTCAAACAGCCAGACCCGGAACAACTATACTAATATTTGTTTCGTGCGGGAATCGAACGCGCGACACGGAGCTCAGAAGCCAATTGCTTAACCACTGCGCCAATTGTGCCGTCAAACTAACTATACTTAATGTGTTTTCAGGTTCTGGACTTACTTCAAATAGGAACTGTGCTAATATCGTGCAAGAGAGCAAATCTTTAGAATCACTGTCCATCAAAACAATAACTGATTATAATTTACGAGGTATGTACGAATATAATTCTTACTAATATCTGTACATAGGTATAAGTATTTAAAGAAAATCTTGTCTTGTTGTGATACATACATTTTAATTACATCACACCAGCCTATTGTTTTCTTATCATTATCGCGATGCCAATTTAAAGGGTTGAAAAACTTTTTATATTTAAAATATCAGCTGTTTGCTCCCAAGTTCCCAACTCTTTTATAGTATTTTTTTTCCAAAAACTTTTGTGTTTGAGTTTAGAATTTTTGGCAATTATTTATTCAATAATATTATTTTGATTTCAGATCGAGTAAAGAAAAAAAAACGTTGATTGTGATAAAGATGTGAGTGATGCTGATTTTTCTCCAGATTGTTCAGAATATGTTCCAAGTCCAGAAAGGATAGCAGTCAATAGCCCATCAAGTACGTTTTCGGGTCATAGCGGAGATTCTCAATGCATAGATAGAATTTTGAACACCTCAAAAGTAATTGATACTCCCTCTACTATTTCTAATTTATCGCTACTTTTAACAAACTGCGATTTCATCGCTTCTTCTACCAGCATTTATAAAATAAATAATGAACATAATTCAACGATTGATGCTGTCCAGTACAATGAAGAAAAGCAATTTTCAAATTTAAGCTTAGTACCTAGTTATCCTTTAGCCGATAATCTGTCAAATGGAGAATTCGACGAAACATTACAACCTGAAAGCTCCCCCGAAGTTAATAAAACTGACGTCAACATGTCTCTTGATATCACACTAACCGACAGTTCTCAAAATGAACATGCCAATTTTAGAACTGAATTAACACGACATTCATTAGTATTTGAGCCAACCAATTCAGACGAACCTTCCACTTCACAAAATGAAAAAAGAAAAACCAGAAAACGTGCAATTAATGAAGACCAGTGGTCTAGCAAAAAAAATAAATTACTTAAAAACGCTGGTCAAGCTTACGAAGGTTGTCATAATAAGAATAAGTATCCACAAAAGGTCATGGGTCCTGTGTGTTCATGTAAAATGAACTGTGGCAGCAAATTTACCTCTTCAGAGAGGCAGGACTTATTTGATAAATTTTATAAACTTTCTGATCGAGAACACCAATGGATGTATATTATTAAACATACTAAAACCGAAAATATCAAACGAATGACTCTAGAACGGAAAAATAATCGCACACAGACTATAAAATATTTTTTTTCTTTAAATAATGTAGAGATTCTTGTTTGTAAGAAATTTTTCCTAAACACTTTAAAAATTAATGAACAAATGGTATATACAGCAATAGAAAAATTTAAATTAGACGAAGGGATTACAGACTTAAGAGGTAAGCACACCAATAGACCTCGTAAAATGAGCTCCAGCACAGAATCGAGTATTGAGAAGCATATTTCATTATTTCCTAAAGTAGAGTCTCACTATACAAGAAAAAGCTCAACTCGAGAATATTTGTCACAAGACCTCAACATTTCAAAAATGTTTCGTTTGTACACTGAGTGGTTTCCACAGCAAAATTATGTTGAAGTTACGATGGCGACAAAACGTCAATATGAAACCATTTTTAACACAAAATTTAACTACTCATTTTTTAAGCCTAAAAAAGATCAATGTTCAACATGTTTTGTATATGAGCAAGCCAGTCCAACAGAAAAAGAATCTTTAGAAGAAAGCTATAGACGTCATTTAAATAGAAAAGAGAGAATTCGGCAAATTAAACATGAAGAAAAAATTACAATTGACGAAAACGATAGCACGATTGCTATCTTCGACCTGCAAAAAGTGTTAAGTATTCCACAATCTGCTGTAGGCATTTTCCATTATAAACGCAAGTACCCTGTGTACAATTTTACTATTTTTGACGCTCTACGTAAAAAAGGGTATTGCTACGTGTGGCATTCCCAAATAGCAAAACGAGGCTGCATAGAAATTGGGAGTTGTTTGTTGCAATTCTTGAAGAGTGAACAGGAGCGAGGTGTTAACAAAATATATTTTTATTCGGATGGTTGTTATGGCCAAAATAAGAACAGGTTCATTTTTGCCTTGTATGCGTATGCAGCAAAATCTTTAAATTTGTCTATAACGCACAGATTTTTCGAGACTGGACATAGCCAGAACGAGGGCGACTCAATGCATGTGATAGATTACTCGAAATATTACAAACAAAGAACTTTAAATATGTGTGTCTTATCGTAAGAACAGTAGGTACTTACTTATTCCAGTAATACGAGTATTACGAATAACAGATTGTTTTATGTATCTCAATTTTATAACATTGTTATTTAGAGGGTATATTTTAAATTAGGTTACAGTGATAAGATCAAATTTTAGGCTTGTTTATATGTTTAAACATAAAGATTAAATAAATTATGATTTAACAAAACTTCTAGCAAAAACTATAAGCTCAGAATATATTTTCTAAAAAAATCACGTGATTGCTCGACTTGTTTGTTCACTAGTATAAAAGAACACGTTTTAAACGGATTAAGGCACTTCTTAATCGACTGTCGTACCGAACGGAGCTCCGAGTTTGCGCTATAAGTTAAGTATTTTGTCTGGTTATTATTATGGTTTCTTGTATTTTGTTATGTTGTGTGCTATTTACTTATAATGTGATATATGATATTGTGCAAAAGGTACAATTTGAAGTATAACTATAACCTGTGAAAATAGTATAGTTGTGTAAAGTTAAAATGTAATCAGATGATTTCGACATGTCATGTGTATATATAGTATACAACCTATAAATATCCATAATGTTATTTTAAATTAGAAATATAGTAAATATATTGATTAGTAATGATAAATGAGTTTTTGATTAATACATAACGTTTAAATCCTGATGAAAAATTATACTTTAAATAATTAAAATTTATTATATTAAAATAACTGCTTTCTATATAATTGCTTAACATTTTAATATTCCCTTTAAATAAATCTATTATCAGAAGTGGGATACGAAAAATATATATATATAATTTAATAATATGCTTTCAGGAAACGTGAGCAAGGTTATGATGGATCCTACGGTTATTGAAAATTTACTGAAGACGATTCAAGCTGCACTGACTGATAAACGTCGAGGCGATGATGTTGTACTACCGCCTTTTGATTCGGAGAAAAACGAAAATGGTGCTGATAGCTGGTGTCGTGCCATCAATTCTATAGCTGTGGACATGGGATGGAGCGACATAACAACAGTCGCTAAAGCAGGTAAAGCCTTAAAAGGTTCTGCCTTATTATGGTATGAGACATGGGATCCTGAGAACGGTAGAACATGGGAAGTTTTTAAAACGACTTTATGTGACTTGTACCCTGAAAAGCGTAATCTGTCTGAAAAGTTATCGCGAGCAGTATTATTGACGTCCGAAAACACAGACTCTTACTGCGAATACGCTAGGGAAAAACTAAGATTATTTAAACAAACTAAAATAGCTTTTACTGAACTACAGTTGGTCGAGCTTATTTGTGGAGGCATAAATGATACCACGGTAAAAATGGCAGCACACAATAGTCGTGTCAGTACTACTGCCGAATTAATTTCATTATTCACGTCATACGTTAAAATTCCCAAAAAGCGATTACTAGATCACAAAAATGATAAAATTGACTCTTTACCCACCTCTAGTAGTACTGTCCTATCTCATAAACGGCCTAGAATAGAAGATAGACGTTGTTTTCTTTGTAACAAATCGGGTCACACCCGTGCTCAATGTTTTTATAACCCAAGTCGTGAAAATCAGTCCAAAGCTTCTACTTTATTGTCATCTCAGTACCCCGTGCAATGTACATACTGTAAGAAGATAGGGCACACCGAAAATGTATGTTTCTTTAAGCAACGAGCTAATAATTCTAAAACTAATAACACAACCGTAACAGATAATAAAACTAATGTAAACTGTTTTACTAAGGTTAAAGACCTCAAATTAACAAAAATTGGCATTAACGACGTGACTTTGGATGCTCTTATCGACACTGGGGCTACGTGTAGTATCATTAAAGACTCCATAGCTAAACAACTGCACTGTAAATTAGATCCCCATTACACCACACTTTGTGGTATTGGAAATGGTGTCTTACATGTTTTTGGTAAAATCACTGTTCCTGTAAAATTTAATGAAATCTGTATCGAAATAGAATTCAACGTCGTAAGAGATAGTGAATTCCATTATGATTGTTTGATAGGTCGTGATATTGTTCAATATTCTGATATTTCTGTTATTATGGATTCAGTGGGTTGTAGGGTGACTCGTAGAGTAACTCCATTAATGACTGACGTTGTGAACTATACGGAGACATGTACTGACAAGTTGGAACACCTAGATAACTTGATTAACCATTTAGATATTGGCCTTCAGACTAAAATAAAAACAGTTTTCGAAAAATTTCCATCTGTATTACCTTCGGAACACAACATTGGGACTGTCAAAACTGGTACATTAAATTTACGTATAAAACGAGATGACATTATACATTATAGACCTTACAGACTGGCACCCGTTGAGAGAGAAAAAGTTAGTGAAATTTGCAAAGATCTTTTAAATAAAAATATAATTAGAGAAAGTGATTCCCCCTATGCTAGCCCTATTTTATTAGTAAAAAAGAAAGACGGAACCGATCGCATGTGCGTAGACTTTAGAGCTCTAAATAAAATTATCGAAAAAGAAAGATACCCTCTCCCCTTGATTGAGGACCAACTTGATAGATTGGGTAACTCTAAATATTACATCTCGATAGATATGAAAAGTGGTTTTCATCAAATTCCCGTTTCCGAAAACTCTATAAAATATACTGCTTTTGTTACTCCAGATAACCATTATGAATTTATAAAAATGCCGTTTGGAATATGTAACGGTCCATGTGTTTTTCAAAAAGCCATTAGTAAAGCTGTCCATCACTTAAAATTCTTATTAGTATATATCGATGATCTATTGATTCCCTTTAAGACTGAAACTGAAGGCTTACAATATTTAGAGCTCACTTTAGATGCTCTTAGTGTGGCTGGATTTACAATAAATTTAAAGAAGTGCAAGTTTTTTGTAAAAGAGATAGAGTATTTGGGTAGAAATGTCTCTGAAGAAGGGATAAGACCAAGTCAAAGAAAAATTACTGCTTTAACTAACTCTCCAACTCCTACATCTATCAAAGAGGTACGTCAATTTATGGGATTAGCTAGTTATTTCCGTAGGTTTATACCAGAATTCGCTTCGAAAACAGCTAATATCACTAAACTACTGAAAAAAGAACAAAAATGGGAATGGGGCGATGACCAAGAAAAAGCTAAAAAATACGTTATAAGACACTTAATATCTAAGCCACTTTTGACTGTATTTGATCCAGTGTTGCCAACCGAATTACATACAGACGCCAGTTCCATAGGTTATGGAGCCATTTTACTACAAAAATTAAATAATCAAACTAGAGTAGTAGCATATTTTAGCAAACGAACTACCCCTACTGAATCCAAATATTGTTCATACGATCTGGAAACATTAGCTATTTATAATGCCCTTCGACATTTTCGAGTATATTTGCTGGGAATAAACTTTATCATAGTGACAGACTGCAACTCAATTAAATCTACTATGACAAAAAAGGACTTATCTCCTCGTGTAGCTAGATGGTGGACCTTTTTGCAAGACTTCCAATTCCAAATTTCTTATAAAAAGGGAATATTTGCGCAACATGTTGATTACTTAAGTCGCAACCCAGTAGCTGTAAAACCTGCGGTTCATATTATTGAAAACTTAAATTCTGATCCTCCATCGTGGTTAAAAGTTGCTCAGCAAAATGATAATGAAACTCAAAACTTAATAAACCAAGTTCAAATCGGTGACATTGACTCCAATCAGTATGTAATAATTAACGACTTGTTGCATTATAAAACTGACAATGTACCAAAATTATTTGTTCCAAAGGGATATAGGCTCAGTATGCTACGACTCTATCATGACGAAAATTGCCATGTAGGTTATGATAAAACACTAAATAAACTTAAAGAAAATTTTTGGTTCCCTAGCATTACAGCTTTTACAAAAAAATACATTTCCCACTGTCTGATTTGCACTTCTCGGAAAGGTCATTCTGGACCTAAACAAGGTCTGCTTCACCCTTTAGTGAAAACTATTCCTTTTCACACATTACATCTTGATTGCACCGGACCGTTCCGACAGTCCAAGGATGGATATAAACACATTTTTAATAATTGATGGCTTTACAAAGTTTTGTATGCTAAAACCACTTAAGGATTTAGGAGGACGGGAATTAGTATTTGTTTTACGCGAAACAATAACATTATTTGGCACCCCTTCCCTGGTAATTACAGATAGAGGAACCAACTTTTCATCAAATAATGTGCAATCACTATTTAGAGAAATGCAAATCCGACACCATATGATATCCACCGGTACACCTCGTGGTAATGGCCAAGTTGAACGTTATGTAGCTACAGTTATAAATATGCTAACTACGGCAATTAATGATACGACAGAATGGCCAAACGCTCTATGGAATGTACAGCAATCCCTAAATACCACCATTCAGAAAACTACAGGCTTTTCGCCTATTAGGCTATTGATAGGTAGAGAAGGAAACATACCTTCCATACAAGCTCGCTTAGATGATGTGATAGATGTAACTAGTCAGCCCCCTATTAATGTAAATACTGACCGTGACTTAGCACGACAAAAACTTAACGAAAGCGCCGCTAAATTCAAAGTCCGTTTTGACAATACTAGACGAGATAATAAGACTTACTCCACTGGCGATACTGTTTACGTTAGCCAAGACCATAGACGTCATGACAAACTTGCCGCTAAATTTAAAGGTCCGTATGAAATAATAGAAGTGCTAGAAAATGACCGATTTAGGCTACGGGGTCAAAATAATATTAGGGCTATTACAGTAGCTAAGGAAAAATTACGAGCCTGGCCAGGTGAATGGTTAGAACAAAATGTTTCTTTTGAAGAATCTTTGTAACTTTGATCCGTGATAGATTATTTATTGTTATAAGATATTATGATTGCTATGTGAAAATGACGGTAATAATCCAATACAAATGTATTTAAATATTATGATTGTGATTTATATATTAAGATAATCGATGTGATTTATATATTAAGATAATTGATTGTGAATTATATATTAAGATAATTGATTATGATTTGTGATAGATAAATTAAGATATAAAATAAATTACTTTATTAAAGAGATACTTTTTATTGATTTGCGAAAACACACATATTTAATGTTACCGCTGGTCGGCTTATGATCAGATATTAGCCTGAATATCATACTGCGGCGGGTGATAGGGTTAATATGTCATGGTCAGAAGTCACAAATAAACTCCGCTGGTCGATCTTTGCCCTGATACTTCACTGAAATTCACACTGCAGCGGGTGATAGGTGCTTGTATGCCAAGGCCAAAGATCATAAAAATACTGCTGGTTAATTAAACATTAATGCAGCAGGTGATAAAAAAAAAAAAGAAAAAAATAAGAAAAAGAAGAGAAAAGCAAAACAAAAAATAAAATAAAGGGTACTTCGAGAGCGAAGTACTGGTCAGTCTGGCCGTGATAGATTACTCGAAATATTACAAACAAAGAACTTTAAATATGTGTGTCTTATCGTAAGAACAGTAGGTACTTACTTATTCCAGTAATACGAGTATTACGAATAACAGATTGTTTTATGTATCTCAATTTTATAACATTGTTATTTAGAGGGTATATTTTAAATTAGGTTACAGTGATAAGATCAAATTTTAGGCTTGTTTATATGTTTAAACATAAAGATTAAATAAATTATGATTTAACAAAACTTCTAGCAAAAACTATAAGCTCAGAATATATTTTCTAAAAAAATCACGTGATTGCTCGACTTGTTTGTTCACTAGTATAAAAGAACACGTTTTAAACGGATTAAGGCACTTCTTAATCGACTGTCGTACCGAACGGAGCTCCGAGTTTGCGCTATAAGTTAAGTATTTTGTCTGGTTATTATTATGGTTTCTTGTATTTTGTTATGTTGTGTGCTATTTACTTATAATGTGATATATGATATTGTGCAAAAGGTACAATTTGAAGTATAACTATAACCTGTGAAAATAGTATAGTTGTGTAAAGTTAAAATGTAATCAGATGATTTCGACATGTCATGTGTATATATAGTATACAACCTATAAATATCCATAATGTTATTTTAAATTAGAAATATAGTAAATATATTGATTAGTAATGATAAATGAGTTTTTGATTAATACATAACGTTTAAATCCTGATGAAAAATTATACTTTAAATAATTAAAATTTATTATATTAAAATAACTGCTTTCTATATAATTGCTTAACATTTTAATATTCCCTTTAAATAAATCTATTACATGCGTGTATTGAAAGGAACATGAGAAATAAGTCTATTTACACACCTGATCAAATATATAATATAATTCTAAACTCCAAAGTCTCGGGAGAAAAATATACTATGAAAGAATTGGAGCAAACAGATATTTTAGACATTAAAAAATTGGTAAATCCTTTGAATTGGCGTCGCGATATAGATGGGAATACGATACGCTGGTCTGATGTAATGGAAATTCATGTATCATCATCCCAACAGGACAAGGTTTTCTTTAAATATGATTATGATGAGGCATATTCTGAATTAGATATTTCATATTCATTTCAAACCAAACGACGTGGGAGAAAACCTAAGACAGATGCTTTGATAGAAGATCCTGTATTGGCACGTGCTTATCATCAACCTCTTCCTATAAGCAAGGCGTTGCATACAGATTTACTGTCTTTATGCAATAGTGGAGCGATTCCACGGTATTACCACGCATTTTATGAATCCTTAATTTCTGTAGAAAACAGTGACGATCGCGATGATAATGATGATGCTAATGATAATACCGATTAGTTATTATTGTTTTTACTTGGCTACTTTTTTATACTTTTACTGATTGTAATTTGTGATCTCTATGAGAACTTTGTTCCCAATAAAAGTTATAATTTTAATAAATTTTGTGAGTTTTCTTTAATTATTCCCTCGAAGATACCGACGACAAATTTATTTTACATAGTCGGTTTTCAATGATTACGATATTAAGACTACCGAAAATGTTCTATAAAATATGGGTTACACTACTTTACCCTTTTATGGTTCTTTAAAATTTTACCATAATAAGTCGGTAACTGAACATTACAATCTCTCTCCTGTAATGAAAAAACACGTTTAATAATCCAGTAAAGCAATATTATGCCTATGATTTTTAAGAAATTTACAAGAATAACTCGGTAAGTAAACATTACTGGAATAATATTGATAAGTCAGGATTGTAAGATATCAATATCCTAAAAATTGAATGAAACCATTTTCGGTAATATGTATTTTGGTGTATAACTAAATCTGTGTATATTTAATAGTTACACCTAATACTATAAACTTTTCGGGTAAAAATTAGCTTTTCCGTCATATAATAATGTTGTCATAATTATCTTTTGTTGAATAGATATACCCCAAAAACACTAAATCATTTTTCCTGTAAAATTTGATTTTTGCGATTACGGGTTTATTCCCCGGGGACGTCGAAATCGTTTATTGCATTATGAGTCATAATCATGTTATTTTCTTGTGGGATAAAAATAAATTGTCGTTTTATGGAGTTGTATATTTGTGGAACCGATTCCGTAATCCCGGTTTATTTTAAAATGTAGAATAGGTTTTTCGAAAAGTGGATTTAATTATCTAAATCTCCACGAGTGATTAAGACGATCTTTGAAAATTGATTGATGTTGGAATGTCATATTTAAAGATTTAGTATCGATGTCTATCTGTATTATCTAATATGAATATATTCGTCTGGTAATATTATAATTTTCAAACAAAAGATCTTTATTTCATTAAAATGATACAATTATAAATATATGAAAAAATAAAATAAAATAAATAATCATAGGGCATCAAAAAATTCATCCGCATCGCTGTCAACGAGAAATGTGCCCAGAAGGCTGGCAGCATTGCCTCGTTGAATGGCAATGCTGATTCTTTGGCCAAAAAAAGGCCAGCCCTCTGGTCACGTGAAGAGTCGACCAAACGTTTCGCGATTTCTCGAAAAACTAAATGGGCACACGGACCCCATGGCCCTAGTGTTTCAACCCCAAACGGCTCAAACTAATAGTATTTGATTATTTATCAGTGATATTTAACCAAGACCTAATAGTAATGTGTGGAGTGAATCCGGTCTGTGCCGAGTGAAATCAATCCTAGAATTATTAGTGAATTATTAAGTATTAAATATTAGCAGATGAGAGTTCGTCGTATAGCTAATACGTGAATTCGTAGAATATTACCAATCTTTTAACTGATACAATATTTCGTTTGGTGCTGTACTTTCCAAAATCATGTTGCTTTTTCTTACTTTGTTGTTTTTTGTAAGTTTGCTTTTTTGCGTGATCACAACTATTCTGTTCTTTCGACGACTGTATACGAATATGGACCCTGTAACCGCTCCCGATGACGACACTGACTTGCCAATGGATACCTACTGGTCTGTATCTCACAAAATCATGAATTTCTACTGAGTTTTGGGTAAAAAATAGCTAGGTATCATAAATGTTTATTTCTTGGCCAAAGTTTCATTATCAAATGGGCACTTCCCTTGAGGGAAATGCAAAAAAAATCTCTTTCTCATTCAAATTCTCATTGGGTTAGGTGGAAATCATAATAATAATAATAATGAATTTATTCAAAAAACATAAGGTATATGTTAAATACAATTTTCTTAATTCTATGTCAAGTTCAGAAATAATCTATGCCTGAACTAGGAATTCCTGTGTTTCAGGCGAAAGGGAGGTAACATTAATTTATTAAATAATCACATAATAAGCATAATAATCTATAGACTATACAATATAAGATGTTTAAAAATTATGGTGTTTAACTTAGTTAACTAATTATAAATAGAAAATTACAATAATTTGACCAATCGTTACTTAAGAACAAGTAGTAACTTCTCTGTATCTTCATAGGACATTGATTGTAAAGCTTCCTTAAGGATTTTTTTGCAGTTACTGAAATTTAAGGAGTAGATGTTTCCTTTTTCATTTAACCTATTATAAAGTAGCGGTCCAAGGTACATATAAAATTTGGCTGTGAAAGCATGCTTTGTACTTTTTTGAGGACAAACTATATCTTTCCGTCTCTTATTAGTAAATTCAGTGCTATAAGGAAGAGCTGTGTGTTGTTTTAGTACAGTGCTGATTATAAATAACTGTCGAACTGTTAGTACCTCACAGGATTTATACAGAAGGTTAGTAGGGAACAGAAAAGGCCGACAAGTAGCCACCTTGAGAATAGCTCTTTGAGCTCGTTCAATGGGCAATAACAGTGTTTTACTCACTCCACCCCATGCAGTAATACAATAAGTCAAAATTGACTGACAAAGAGCAAAATATACTTGCTTAATTATTTTTGCATCTGCAATAATCCGTAGTTTTTTGAATACGAATATCAACTTACGAATTCTATTATTTAATGCTTCCATGTGGTTTTTGAAGGAAAGGGTTTCATCTATTATAATACCTAGGTATTTTATTTTGTCAGTCTTTTTAATATTGGGACACTTACATTGACTTTCTGTAGGCACTTGGCAACAGTGAGCATGCAATGTTGAGGGGATATTGGGTATTTGTTTGCGCATCGAAAACTTAATGAAGTTTGTCTTGTCTGCATTTAAAGTTAGTGAGTTATTTAGAAGCCATTTATTTACAATATTAAATCCGTGTTGCGCAAGATTGTAGACTTCGTTTTCTGAGTCAGCCGAAAAAAGCAAAGCAGTGTCATCAGCGTAAGTTATGATAGTGCCGCGCTCTAGTTTTAAATCGCAAAGGTCATTTATGTAGATCAAAAATAGAGTGGGCCCCAAGATACTTCCTTGGGGAACACCATAAAATGTATTATTTTGAAAAGCGCTGACAACATTGCCAATCTTTACGCACTGGGATCGATTTTCCAAATAACTTTGGAAAATTTTTAACTGGGTGCCTCTTACACCCATGATCTCAAGCTTGCGCAGCAGCATCGGAATGGAAACTGTGTCAAAAGCTTTAGCTAGGTCCAGGAAAATCCCTACTGTATGTTTACCCCTGTCAAGTTCTTGCGCAAGATAGTCAGTTAGATGATGTACCGCATCAGCAGTTGAAACTCTAGGCCTAAATCCAAACTGCCGATTAGACAGAATTGATTTATCTTCCAAATATTTTAACAATCTTTTATTTATAATTTTCTCTAATATTTTTGACATAGAAGGCAGTAAAGAAATAGGCCTATAGTTTGTCACTTGATCTTTGCTTCCCGATTTATAGACAGGTATAATTACAGCTTTTTTGAGACACTCTGGAAAATGACCCAAAGACAAACAAATGCGGAAAATATAAGTTAGAGGTGGTACCAAAATGTCCTTGAATTTTTTAATAATTTTATTAGAGATGTTATCCCAGCCAACAGCGCAATCTTCTTTCAAGGTCATTATTATACTTTCTACCTCAGTCTCATCAGTATCTAACAGTGCGAAGGATGTTAAAGCAGTGTTACATGTTGATGGTGTACTTGTTATGTTGTGAGATTGATTCGTATTTTTTTCTGCTAGACTCTTTCCAATATTAACAAAGAAATTATTTGCTATGTTAGCGGATTCCAGCGGGGACGAGTGTGCTTGTAATAAACCTGAAGATGACTCATACTGTTTCGTAGTATACGTCACGTTTCTAATATATTTCCAGATGTTTTTGCTATTTGTTCCAGCCTTTTCCAATGCCACTTTGTCGTAGTTGCTTTTAATTTTTTTAAGGAGGTCGTTACAGTAATTTCTATATCTTTTGTACGAAAGTTGCAATACTATATTATCTGGATAAGATTTAGCCTTCATATGCAGTTTATCCCTATGTTTCATACAGCGGATGAGACCAGGTGTGATCCATGGTTTTATATTGTAGTTTTTGTTACTCAAGTGGGATAGGACTGTGTTTTTCTGAATAGCATTTCGTAAGTTTTCAATTACATACAACATGCCAAACTGCGGGTCAGCGGAATTATAGACTGGATCAAAATCGATGACGCGTAAATCATCGCGTAAATCATGATTATTACAAGCTTAAATTTGAAAGAAAACATCAGAATAAAACAGAAATTAGGAAAATCCGTCGAATAACTTCAATGCTGGGTTGTCTCAATCATGCAGTTACTAGAATCATGATATCATGGTTGTGCGTCGACTCCAACCTGTATACTCTAGTCCAGAGAGAGCTTTCGACCCATGCCTTTAAGTACGCTGTTTGTGAAGCACTCCATGGCATTTCACACATGTGAAATTGCTCCACGTTCAACTGCTAGACATATTTTTGACAATAGCACAGTGATGGGAGCCCACAGTTTTCCACTTCATGTATGCTAAGCATCTTCATTTTGAAAATAAAGATGATTACTCATACACCTCGGTTTAGCATCATTTGGATCCTCTGAAAATTCCCCACAGTTTCAGCCACTGTGTAATGGTTGAAGGGTGTTCCTCCTTCCTTCCTCGAGGTTCTGACTATCAAATGCAAAAAGATTTTTTTTAATCAGACTGGTAACTCCAGTTTGTTAAAAAATAATTATATTATTATATTGTTGTCTCCTTGTGACTCCCACATTCGGCTTATAACTTAACGGGAAGATAATAAATCAAGGAACTTGCTGTCTTGTATCCAGGATATACAGGATCCGGGATATAAAAGATAGCCCAAAAAGGGATTAATAAAAAGCAGTTGCATGCAGCTCAGATGAGTATGTGCGGTGTAACGCGACTGGATACAATAAGTTGTATGGAAATTGATTGTCATGGTATGGGCATGTGATACGAAGAAATGAGGATCATGTTGTGAGGAAAGTTTTGAGTATGATTGTGTGAAAGAACACCATCTTTCTTTTTTCTTTGAGTTTTGAGTTGACGGTAAATGGAAATGTATGTAGGAATACATAGTATGCAGTGCCAACCAATGAGATTTAAATTGAAAAAAAACTTAATGTTTTAGGTATATTTTTTTACAGATTAAAAGTAAGAGGAAAGTACAAATGGTCCAGAATCATGTACTGAAGTCATGGTTTTAGGTTGAAGTCCCTTCATCCCTGTATTAGTATAGATTTCTTTGCTGCATACTAATTCCGATCTCCCAAAACTTATAGGAATGGGGTAGCAACTGCGAAGTGGCAGAGATGCAGACTCTGGAGCAGATCCTGCAGGCTTACGACGAAGAAGACCGGGCATCCGCCACGCGCGCGTTGGCCAGCCCCTTCATCCGCAACATGGACGTGGAGTATGCCAGGCTGGCGGCCACGGTCCCCCTGCCTGAAGCCATGGAGCCGGCACCTAGGGCCGCCATCAAGGAGAACGCGGCCCCGTCCTATGTCAGCCCTAACGCGCAGGCAGCTACGTCTTCTACAGCTTGTGCGGTATGTCTTCAAACTCAGATTAAACCCTTTATACACGAGATTCAATGTCGCTCTCCACATGGAATATTGCAGTAATTTAACAGTGCGTTCCGAGGCACACCCACAGACCAGCAACCATAGCAAGCGTTGCTTAACTCGTGCAGCTATTGCATTACTTACCCAGTTTTCTCACTTGTTTCTACTGCTGTTATTGAATAAACTAACTCCGTATTCTATCCTCTATTACAGGATGTTGTTTGCGAGGAGGTAGAAGAGTCCCCATACGCGGCCGTGACGTACGTGAAGAAGTCAGATGACGAATACGGATTGTGTTAAATCTTTCACTAGCCTTAGTTTTTGTGTTTAGTTGCCTTGTAGTGTGGGTGTCATAGAACTATGTCTATGTTTGTATGTGTAAGTAGCCTAAGTCTATATATTCAATGGTTTGCTAATAAACAGTAGTATTATACATCAATTCGTGTACTCAATTACACCTATCCCTACATGGCGACCCTGCCTTCGGGCAAGCCGCGCATAATGGTCGTGTCGCGTTACAACTGACTTCATTATTAATTGGTGCGAAATTGTTAAGAAAAGCAAAATGTGTCAATCATACCAGACCAAAGAAGAGGTTTTTCTAGCTCAAAACGCAGCTGGTGCTGGCAATGGTGCGAATTTGCAAGAAATTGGGCAACATTTGAACATCCAGACTATTATGACCACAATAATTATCTGTTTCATGGGTGCAGTGCTTCTATACTTGGGATTTAAGGCATATAAAAAATGCCATACTCGTTGGATGCGTCAGGAGATCAACCACCAGGCGTTCAGGGGCATGCGATTGTCCGGACGAGGTCGCGGCCAGGCCACTCCGAAAGCAGCAGAAAGTGAATGTCAGTGTAAATCAGTGAACTAAAGTGATTGTGTACGCAAGATATTCGGGAAGAAATTAAGTTAAATGTACTGTTATGTAGAGACTGTTTAAGACAAATTCTAAAGTATGCAGTGACGTCAAAATCAAAACGATTAAAATAGTGTCTTATGGCTAAGAAATTTGATAACATATATAATGAGTTACGCAAAATACGTATATATTTAATTAAAATAGGTCCTGAGCGAAGATTAGAATCTAAGGTATGTAGTAGAAAATTAGAAGAATCGATAAATTTATTTTATTCGTTTAAAAATTATTGTAAAGAAATAGAAGCTAACGTAAAAGACTTCAAAAATGAGGAGTTAATACTAATAAATGAGTTACGTTATAAGATAGATGAATTATTCGTAGAAATAAAACAGTTATGTGAAAAAGGAAGTAGTTACAGTAACTCAGATTTAGAAAGTTTAAGTGAGGACGAAGGAAAAATAGCTAAAATGGCCAAATTTGATCTTAAGATAGCACTGAATTTGTTGTCCGTCATGACAAGTGACGAGTTAGGTATTAAGCAGTTAATCGATGGGATCGATTATTACAGTTCTATTTTAGATAGTCAGTCGCAAGAACAATTAATTACATTCGTTTTGAAAAGTCGATTGTCTCAGGCTGCAAAATTGAAATTAGCATCAAATTATGACTCAGTTAAGGATCTATTACACGATATGCGGGTTCAATTATTGCCAACAAAGTCTGCTACGGCAATACAGAGCAAACTACATTCTTTCTGTCAAAAGCAAATGTCAATTGATGAGTACGGAAAAGCCATTACTGAGATGTTTGTGGACTTGACGATAGCGCAATCCGAAGGGAAATCCAGTAATTACCAGGTATTGAAACCGCTTAGTGAGAAACAAGCCATCAAACGGTTTGCCGACGGATTGCGAAACCGTCGATTAAGCACTATCATAGCCGCAAGAAATTTTGAATCCCTCAAAGATGCAGTTCAAGCAGCAGTGGATGAAGAGACTTCGATGCCTTCGACTTCATCAGGTGAGATTATGGCTTTTAATCAAAACAATCGACATAATTACAGGCGTGCTTCTAATAATTATTTTAGAGGTCAGCATGGACGAGCGTTTAGAGGCCACTCAAACCAGGGTCAAATGCGTTGGGGTGACCGTAATGAGACCATCCAGGACCCAGGGCGTGGTCGTGCACCACGAGGATCGTGGCGGAATTCGAGAAGATCGAATCGAGGTAGGTCTTCTTTTCATAATAACCGAAACAAGTGGACACGTAATTCGGAAGCTATGCATATTATGACCGAGGATGCACCTAAAAATGAAGAATCCAAAAATCAGTTTTTTCGTGCCTAAACATTATATTATGTCATGTGATAATAACATGGTTGTCGAGTTTTCTGTAAATGGTAGCCCATTCCGATGGTTACTTGACTCGGGTGCGTCAATTTCAGCCATCAAATATAAACATCTTGTCGAACAAAATATTCCATGCCATTTAGAGAGTATTGAGATTAATGGACTTGGGGGCAAAGTTCAATCTTTAGGTTACGTTTATTTAGACTTAGTAACAGATTATGCAACGTTTAGGCATAAGTTTATTGTTTTTAATTCTTTGCCATGTAAGGCGCATGGAATCATCGGTGACGACTTCTTGCGAAAACATAAAGCGTTATTAGACTACAAGAATAATAGTTTATCTTTGCACACTTTAAATGGTAATCCAATCACGTTGTCTATTAAGATATCTAATAGTAAAAAAGAAATGTTTATTATACCTCCCAGATCGGAGTCAATCCACTTTATACAAACTAATATAAAAGAAGAATGTGTAGTTTGTACTTCTGAATGCAGCGAAGGTGTTTTTATAGCTAGCACCTTAGTAAAGCCCACTAGTGGAAAAATACCTGTAAGAATACTTAACACAACTGAGAATGAGTTAACTCTAGATAAAATAGACCCCATTATACACAGCGCGTCGGATTACAATATTTGCAGTTTTGATAAATGCGAAAAAAATGCGGCCCGCGTTAAAAAAATGTTTACACTGCTGAATATAAAACATTTAAATGAAGAAGAGCAGATAACAATTGAAAAAGTATGCGCCAAATATGCTGATATATTCTTTTTACCGGGGGATAAACTGACAACTACGCATATTTATCAACATTCTATTCGCGTAAAGCCTAATGCAGAGCCCGTATTTGTTAAACCATATAGGTTACCTCATTCACAGAAAGATGAGGTACATAAACAACTCCAAAATATGTTAGCCGACGGCATTATAGAGCCATGCGTAAGTGATTGGTCTAGCCCAATTTTGCTGGTACCCAAGAAATTAGACGCTAATGGACAAAAGAGGTGGAGATTAGTTATTGACTACCGCAAACTGAATAATAATATTGAAAATGATAACTTCCCTCTTCCTAACATTACAGAAATTTTAGACTCGTTATCAGGATGCATCTACTTCTCACACTTAGATCTCCATCAAGCATATTATAATGTAGGTTTAGACCCCAATAGTAGGAAATATACAGCATTTGGTTCTGGGCAATATCAAATGACTAGGATGCCCATGGGGCTTAAAACAAGTCCTAGCTCATTTTCAAGGATGATGACAATGGCAATGGCAGGTGTTAATTTTGAAAAGTGCCTCGTCTATCAAGACGATTTAATTGTGTATGGAAGTTGTCTCAGTCAACATAATAAAAATTTAATTGACGTTTTTGAAAGACTTCGGAAAGTGAATCTTAAATTGAATCCGTCCAAGTGTGTATTTTTGAAAAAGGATATGTTATATTTAGGTCATGTGGTCTCTGGCAACGGAGTTTTACCAGACCCGGACAAAATTAGTGTTATGCAAAATTATCCCATTCCAAAAACGGCAGATGAGGTAAAACGCTTCGTAGCGTTTGCCAATTACTATAGAAAGTTTATTAAAAATTTTGCAGATATAGTTCACCCCTTGAATAATTTGAGTAGGAAAAATGTAACATTTAAATGGGATAAAGACTGCCAAGTGAGCTTTGATGCATTAAAACAGCGTTTGATATCCGCCCCAGTTTTGCAACACCCATGTTTTTCTAGTGACAATATATTCAACCTACAAACAGATGCATCAGGATACGCGTTAGGCGCCGTATTGTCTAATCGGGATGGAAGGCCAATTGCTTATGCAAGCAGAAGTTTAAATAAAGCTGAAAGAAACTATCCCACTATAGAAAAAGAATTATTAGCTATAGTGTGGAGTATTAAACATTTTCGTCCATATTTGTATGGTCGCAAATTTAAGATTTTTACAGATCATAAACCTCTAATTTATTTATTCAATTTGAAGGATCCTTCTAGTAGATTATTAAAGTTTAGATTGGTTTTGGATGAGTACGATTTTGATATCGAATATGTGCCAGGTAAAAGTAATGTGGCTGCAGACGCATTATCGAGAGTATGTGTGTCATCGAAGGAACTGAAAGAAATGCATGAGTGTGTTGTAAACATTATGACTAGAGGACAAAAGCGGAAGTTATTGGAGAGCAGTTCTTCGGAAGATATGGTTAACACAGACATTTGGCCTGATCAACCAAAAGTTGTGGAAACTCATAGTAAGCCGAAGGACTCTGTTGAGATACGATTTGTAGATAGTAATAATTGGGCTAAATTAAGAGACGAAAATAATAATGTAAGGTTAAGTAGTCAGAATACATTGTGTTATGTGCCGGCTCGGATGACATTGTTTATAAACCCAGCATCCCGATCGCAGATGACGCCAGCCGCATTTGCGAGGGAGTTCAGGGAATATTGTAATATTAATGATATAGAGGAGATATATTTCATTAAAAATGGCACAAATAATTATTTTATTGAGAAGTTGATATCCGAGGTAAAGAAAGATGCAAAATGGTCCGGACCAAGGTTATGTGTATTAAAAGACGTAGAAAGAATAGATGACAAAGATGACAGAAGAGTCATAATTAACGACTTTCATCTTTTACCCACGAGTGGCCACGCGGGTATAAGACGGATGTTAAATAATATTCGTAAATATTATTTCTGGCCTAGCATGGAACGAGATGTCCATGATTTTGTGAAGAAATGTCATAAATGCCAGATTCAAAAACATAGCATATACAATAAAGAGCCGATGGTAGTGACGACTACTGCTCATACATCCTTTCAGAAGGTATATCTGGATATAGTAGGACCCTTAGATAAGGATAGGTATAATTTTTCGTATATTTTAACCACACAATGTGAATTATCCAAATATATTATCGCTTGTCCACTTGTTTCTAAAAAGTCAGAAGAGGTTGCAAAAGCCTTTGTAGAAAATGTTATCCTAAAGTATGGTGTTCCAAACACTATAGCGACCGATCGAGGAGCAGAGTTTATCAGCGCAACAATGACGGAGGTATGTAAATTACTAGATATAAAAAAGCTTAACTCCACGGCATACCATCACGAAAGTATTGGTGCGTTGGAGAATGCTCATAAACATCTAGGAGCATTCTTGAGAATCCAGACGGATAATCATCCTGAAACATGGAGTTCATGGTTACCCTATTGGTGCTTCTCATATAACACTTCGGTGCATAGTGCAACAAACCATACTCCATTTGAATTGGTATATGGGAAAAAATGTAATTTGCCTAATAATTTATCAAAGTCAATTGAACCACTTTATAATCATGAGAGTTACCCGCTTGAATTGAAATATAGATTACAGGTGTCACAGTCTGAAGCACGAAATAACTTGATTCAACGAAAAACATTGCGCAAGCAACATTATGATTCCAATATGAGGCCTATCACTTATACACCAAATGACCAAATCCTTGTAAAAAAAGAAACTGGAAACAAATTCAGTCCCATTTATTCTGGACCCTATGTAGTTGTAAGGGACTTAGCACCAAACGTAGAAATAATAAGAAAAGGTAACATTGATGTAGTGCATAAGAATAGAACTAAGTTATATTGTACCTAGTAGATATTTTTATAGTGTCTGTATACCTAGTTTAAAACATTAGAGTATGTGAATAAAAAAAAAAAAACATTTGTATTTTTTTTTATTTTATTATGTGGGAGGTGTAGTGTGGGTGTCATAGAACTATGTCTATGTTTGTATGTGTAAGTAGCCTAAGTCTATATATTCAATGGTTTGCTAATAAACAGTAGTATTATACATCAATTCGTGTACTCAATTACACCTATCCCTACAGCCTGTTCCGTGGACCGTGATAGCGTGGTAATATAACAATACTTCTATTATAATGAGACGATACGAATAGAGTTTTAGGATTTGTAGCATGTGGCGTTCAGTAGTTTCTGACTGCCACGACAAGCTCCAACATGCATTGTCATCCAAACAGAATGTGTATGTAAAATATCAGTTCATTCGAACGGGGATAGCTTGTTCAAAATTCACACAACATGGCAAAATTGCAGATTTGTTAAATATGCATAATAAAGTACTAACTTTTTGTACCTACGGAGGAACATAAAATTGCTTTCCGATGAAACAACAATTAAAAGAGGTCACTATCAGAAAAACATGCTTGTACCACCAAAAATATTTATAGATTTAAAACAACATGAGGACACCTGGAATTATGATCCAGCCCTCAAATATTTTTATGATAAAAGACCTTTGCCGGCCAGAGATTTAAAATGACATTCCATTATAGTGAATATTACCGTGCTAACACACAATTTTGTTTTAATTTAGGCTATAAAGCCTTATATAACACATTTTATTTATATATTCACTTAATATTATTACGCACCTGTAATTATAAATGGTGTCTGATCCAATCGCAATATGAGAAAAATGTAAAGTATTTTTGCGTAGTTATGAATGTTAGGGGTAAAATAACAGCGATCTGTAACAGCTTTAATCTTTAGATTCAAAGCTAAGCAGTTCTGTTGATAGATTAATTTATATATATTATATATATATATACCTAGTCCTGCCATAAATATTGTCACGAAGAAAAAATTTTTTTTTATTGCAAATAATATTTATTACTTTTACAGTGTCTTAGTTTAAAACATAAATATAAAACAATTTAAAATATGAAAAAGTTATTCGAAGTGGTCTCCATCACTCTTTCTATGGGAAAGTTCTTCACTGCCAATCGTATGGATTGTTTTAGGGACTCCAAATTATCATGACGTTTAGAGCAAGCCATACTCTCTAAAACTGTAAATCATTGTTGAGGTAGGAGTCCCTATGGTGTCTGGAGTGAAAGACGGTTAAGATACGAATTCCTTTTATTGCTTAGCGTAACCTATTATATACAAAAATATTTACAAAATTATCAGCGGCTACCTACATGTTTAACATTATAAAATAAATCAAATCATATGTGGGTGAGTCGAAAATGTTTGAATTTCTCGCTCACATATAAAAGCTTGCGCCGCGCCTGCGTCGCTAGTGCCCCGCGACCTAGTTGCGGACGGCGACGCCCCCACCCCACCGGACTTGACGCTTGGATAAGCCGTACCAGTCTACACGCGGCTTATCCATACACTGCTACTATACAAAATAACTCTCACCAAGGGGTGTGTAGTTGCCTAAGTTAACATAGGTAACGCACACCCCCGACTCATACACACACGACTCCACATGCGCCAACCTCACGCGTCGCACCGATGGTACGGGCCCACGGCGCGCCGCAGACACTGGGCGGTGTTACACAACTACAATACCGCCCACACACTCATGTCGGCATTCCCGCTCAAACCACAACCGGCTAGACCTGGAAATGGGGAGGACGGGAGCCACACACCCCTCCCCCGTGGACGCGCCTAAGTCGGCATCTCTGTCGCTGGTCACCCCCGCCGGGCCTCCCCCAGGTAACTGGGGGTCTCACTCAGCGGGGGTAGACCGCCGGGATGCCGTGAAGAAAGCGACACTTAGCTACGGCGCTGCCCGGCAGCGTCTGTTATGCTATAGTGTCGCGGCGCGCCCACGGGAAAACTTACTCACATGCAACCTTACACAAGCGGGCTAAACCCCGCCACCATCCACGCCATAGGCCACCTGACGAGGGACCCGTATTTACGGGCCAACGTAAAGCTCCTGCGGGAGGGGGGCGAAGCCCCGTAACCGCCTGCCACGCCCCCTGACGGGGGCGTCGCGAATTTCAGTTCAGTTCGTCGCTAGTATTCCACTAGCCGCCGGCGCGCGCGCATGATGTATGAGTATGTGTTGCAGCTACAATCATAATTCAGCGGATAAAGATCGGGACTAGACGACGGCCAGTCTTCAGCTCTGATGAAGTCCGAAACGTTCACTTCCAACCAAGACTGCGTGGACCGAGCTTTATGACCCGGCACCGTGTCTTGTTGGAAGGACCATACTTGGTTATGGAACATGGTGTTATTAAGGGGCTTAACTACCTTCTCAAGAATGGTATCTTGATACACTTGTGCCGATGTTTTGATACCTTTTTCACAAAAATATGGCTCAGTCACTCATTCATAGCTAAAACCCCACCAAACCATCACTGAAGTCGGATAATGCTCACTTTGCACTCTGTCAACTAATTAGGAAGCTTCCTTAGAGCTTTGAGCATGAATACGGTCATTTTGTTTGTTAAAATGTTGATCAATTGTAAAGATTTTCTTATCCGTTAACAATTTTTTTCTGTGATCTCCCTTTGCGTACCGCTTCAGTAGTTGTTTCGATTTTACCATCCTATTCTTTTTTAAATTATCAGTTAAAAAATGACCAGTTCATCTCTTATAGGCTGCAAGTCCTAAGTCATCTTTTAAGATACGTGACATGGTTCTGGGTGCTATCTTCATCTCCCGAGATAAAATCTTTTGCTTTCGGACAGGATTTCTTCAAATTCTTTCCTTTACTGCTTTGACCACCTTTTTCGTACAAACACTGCGTGGACTGCCAGATCTTTTTCTGTCACAAACAGAGGAGGTATCATTGTACTTATTAATAGCCCGGTACACAAACATTTGATTAATACCAAGCGTATGGAGTTTTAAAAATTGCATTTGGCTCCATACCAACTTTGTGTAATGCAATCACAGCGATTCGGTTCTCTTTATCACCAGTGGGGTGATAAAGAGCCACCATTTTAATATCACAAAACATTGTACAATGTATTGGCGCCAAAATTAGAAAACTCAATGAACAATCGTATGAAAATGACAGATTCCAAATTCAAATGTAATATCTTTCTTATTTTTAACTGTAACAGTATTTATGGCCAAACTAAGTATATATTGTTTTGTCTCGTTGTACATATAGTGTTAAGAATTATTTATTAGGATAAAAGAAAGTGATATATTTGAAAGTTCCGTTTTGTTTTGTTTTCGTTTGATAGGAGTAAGTTTAGTTTTATTCACTTCGTTTGTGTACTGTAATAGCTGTAGACACCACTATTGTATTGGTTAATACTGTGATGATAGTGTGTATGTTTAATAATAAATAAATAAATAACTAAGGGGTATTTTTACTATTTTATTTTTTAATTCTTTGTGGTGAGCGAATTGGGGTGAACGCAAATGGTGGAGGAAGGCTTTCTTTACCAAAGAGTGCGATTGTTTTTTCATCTACTATCAAGTTATTATGTTCTAATAATGAGATCAAAACTCGAACCTAATTGAAAGTCTTTTTCCACGTACAGAGGCCAGCACATCGAACTACCCCAATCTAATTTTCTTTTGTTAGTTTTTCAACTCTATAACAAAATAATTAGGATCTCGTAACTAAATAAATACAGCGCACGGGTTGACGAAGGCTACACTTGCCGATATCAGTTTGTGGATAGTTGACCGTTTGTAACATATCGAGACTCCTTCGTGCCTCGGAAAGCACTTTAAGCCGATGGTCCCGGCTGTCAATTGTATAACTTTGACAGTCGTTACGAGTAGTCAAAACCCCGAAAATCAGTCTCACCAACGGGTAACATGTTGCCCAGTAACTGGATTGTGGAGGTTAGATAGGCAGTCGCTCCATGTAAAGTACTGGTATTCAGCTGCGTTCGGTTAGACTGGTAGCCGACCCTGACATAGTTGGGAAAAGGCTAGGCAGAGGGAACAAAATAATAAGGTTCATGTTCAATTAGAAAAAAATGACAGTTTGCGATAGCTTGATGTGCTCATTTAAAATTTGTAATTGTAATCGTTTGTGACTCAATATACAATTATTTTTTAAAGCTACTGTCCTAAGCATGAACACAATTTTCCGTGAAGAATTAATCAAATAATTTAAAGTGTTTTACTTCTTTTCCCATGTTCTTTTTTTGTCAAGGAGAACATAAGATTATAACGTTACGTTTTACTAAGAATGTGGACAAGAATCCTTCTTATAAAGTTAATTGTGTAAGCTGAAATAAACAGTAGGTCGTCATTTTTTTTATTTTTTAAATATTGTCAATATTATAAAGACCAGCTATTTATGTCAGCTCACGCAAATACCTTTATGGGAAGATTTACAGTATACATGTTTCAAAAAACGAAACGTCATAATTTTATGACGTTCGCCCTGACATACAATAAATATGGTAAAACAAGTTACAAGTTTTAATTATTTGAATAATTCCCGAAATTTCTAGAAAAATAATAAACACGTAATAATACAATAATACACACAACAATGCTTTTAGGATACTGTTGGGGCTTCCGCGGTTTTGTAGCGCTTCGACGATGTTTGCTGAGACGCGGACGGATGATTTTTTCGCAATCATAAGAAAGCGGAGCGCCTCTCTATTAACTCTGGCTGTGGTTTAAATCTTATCTCTGTCGGTCAGATAAGATTTAAACCACAGCCAGAGTTGACCAAATATGCCGAGCATTGACAGCTTTTGTATTAATATGTTGTGGTGTTGTGGTAATAGTAATTAACTATAATATTTTATCTATAATATTAGCTATAATTATGATATTATGGCGTATTCATAACTGACCTTTATGCCCTCCGTTGTAACATTACAGATTTGGAGTTCTTCTAGCGGTCGATCTACCTTCTCCATGCAACATACTCAAAATTATGGAAATACGATTTACTATTTGATAAGGTGAAATTACGAATTTTGATAATAAGAATAATTTATTTATAAAAGTATTACAAAAATGTACATTTATGTGCAGTAGTGTTATTTCTAAAACAATGGTATAATTAATGCATAATAGTAAACTATAACTAAAAATATATTTAACAGTTGCAAGAAACGATAATGTGGAATTCACAAATGTTTGCTAGCGACCTGCCCGATCTAGCTTTATTTAAACCTGTGTTTCAGGCCATCACTTTACATAGCACAAAATTAAGTAGGTTGAAAAAATGTTATAAAATAAAATACATCTATTAACAACTATAAGAATAATCTAAGTGGTACAAAAATCAATAAACATTAAAACTAAATTACGTAAAATACCTACTAAATTAATAATATTCTTTTAATTAATCCTAAAGTTTTAGCAGCCTTTGAGACTTTTTTAGCAGCCTTTGACAGTTTTTCTGTGTCCGTGTAATTAAGTATCGCTAAATAATCCGTTATTACAAAACTACATTTCCTATAACTAAGACTGTAGAAGTTTAGATTCTTGTTGAGTCTATTATACTGAAAAGGTCCTAAAAACACAAGAAATCGACTAGCAAAAGCATGTTTAGTTTGAGGCTTTGTGCAAACCAGGTCCTTCCTTCTCCTAATGCCATAGGCATTTTCTACCACCTTTGGGTGATGCAGAGACAAACAGTGGCAGGTGCAATTTCTTAAAAGAAAAGTGAAAAGAAATATATATTTCTTTTCACTTTAAATACCTACATAGAATATATACATATATACATTACATGCTCTATAGAGCAGGTGTTTAGGAAATCTAAACGGACGAAAGGTAGCAACCTTTAGAAGTGCTCTTTGAGAACGTTCTAGAGGGAGAAGAATCGAATACCCCCCCCCCCCCCCAGGACATTATGCAATAGGTTAGAATAGACTGACACAACGCTAAATAAACCTGTTTTATTAATTTATAGTCGGCTACATTACGTAAATACTTTAAAAACAAATATTAGTTTACGCACTCTAGCACATAGTAACTCGATATGTTTACGGAAATTTAGATTCGAGTCAATAGTGACACCAAGATATTTCAAATGGTTCAGCTCTTTCTAAAGTAGGGCAAGAACATGCAGTATCAGCGTACGTGCTACAGGTATGCGCGTAAATGATTAGGTTAGTAAGCGGTGTGTAGGTATTTCTCATTGTAAATGAAATGTATTTTGTTTTGTCAGCATTCAGTATTAGAAGATTATTCTGGAGCCAATTAAATACAATGTTGAAACCATTCTGAGCATGTTCATAGGCCTCAACTCTTGATTTAGCTGAAAACAACAGGGCAGTATCATCCGTATAGGACATTACAACACCATTTTCGAGTAGCAGGCTGCAAAGGTCATTAAAATAGATCAATAATAATGTAGGACCTAATATGCTGCCTTGTGGTATTCCAAAACGAGTATTAGAAAGATCAGAACTTGTATTCGGACCAATTTTAACACATTGCTGTCGATCGCTAAGATAATCAGATAATAGTTGAAGCTGCGCTCCTCTTATCCCAAGTGTTTTAAGCTTCAGCAAAAGAGTAGCGCAAGAAATAGTATCAAAGGCCTTGGCAAGGTCTAGAAAGATACCAACTGTATGCATTCCACTATCCAGATCCGTAGAAATGTAATTAACCAATTTGTTTACTGTTTGGCTAGTTGATTTTTTAGACCTAAACCCAAATTGATTATCTGAAAGTAGTTTGTTATCTTCCAGATATTTTATCAGTCTACTATTTATGATTTTTTCTAAGATTTTTGATAGGCCCGTTAGTAGAAATGGGTCTGTAGTTAATCACACTCATTTCGTCTCCAGACTTGAAAATAGGTGTGATCACAGACTTTTTTAGAACTTTTGGAAATATCCCTTTAGATAAACATAGCTGAAAAATGTGAGTGAGCGGAGGGGCCAGTATGTGTTTAAATCTTTTAAGTACATTATTGGGTATATCATCCCACCCAGTTGCGCAGACATCCTTTAAGCCGTTTATTATTCTAATTACTTCGTTGTGATCCGTATCTAATAAAACAAAAGAATTTAACGTGGAAGATGTCCTAGTTGGGTTTTGAGTGGGGGGACGGCTAATACTTATGGATTTTTCAGCCAAGTTTTTACCAACATTGACAAAATAGTGGTTTATCTTATTTATTGCTCGGATGGGTTTATTTCTGTTGATAGTAAATCAATCCAAATCAATAGCAAATCAAAATCCAAGAAGGAAATTGTAGGTTTGAATATGCTCTACAAGTTTGAATTCCACAATTTTTCATATTTATTAAGACCCAAAGAAAAAAAAAGCAAAAAACAAAAATTGTGTCCTATATTTTTGACTTTATCGATCGATATCTCGATAACGATGCATGAAACGCTAAAAATGATTCAGGCGTTATTGTAGAGCACAAAGAAAGCTACAAAAATTGTCCTACAAAAATTTTCGAAATCTCATCGGATAGCCGAGTTATTGCCGAGAAACAAATTTTACCCCTTTTTTCAACATGGCGGCGAAAGCTCCTAGGAAAGCTTGGTCGACAATCTCAAGTTAAGCTTTTCTAGGTATCCCCTACAACATATTAAAAAATTAGAAACGCAAATTCATTTTCTTTTTTGAATGTACGTAATGACTGGACTAATTTTTTTATAATAATTAAGTACGGAGCAGCGCTCAAAGTAAACTATCAGTATCGCCCTCTAGTGGCGAAGTGAAATATCATATACTATACTGTAGTGATCAGGTACTATACTGATAGGAACACTCCCGTGTATGCTGCTTTCCTAGACCTCTCCAAGGCGTTTGACTTGGTGGATTATAACATCTTATGGACGAAATTGCGTGAGCAAGGTTTACCTAATGAGCTCAATAATATCTTTGCTTTGGTATGACCATCAACTCAACCAGGTCAGATGGTCGGGGGCGTTGTCTGAGGCGTATGGGTTGGAGTGTGGGGTGAGACAGGGAGGTTTAACTTCCCCGGCGCTCTTCAGTCTATACGTTTATAAGTTGATAGAGGAACTCAGCAGCACTGGTATCGGATGCTCTATCGATGGTAACATTATCAACAGGATAAGTTATGCTGATTTTATTTATTTATTTATAGTTAATTAAAACGAAACAAGTCCAATTACATTAATTAACATAGAATTATAAATATTAAAATGAAATAAGCTTTCAAATAAAAATAAAAAATACAATGTAAAAATGGATAAAGATAACAATTCGTGGATAAGATTATTAATAATTATTTGAGTAAATGGTTAAATAAATTAAACACTCACAAACTAACATAAACTAGCATGTAACAGTGGACACCCTCGCATACTGTCTCTCACAGAACACCAGACACGCACGTATTATTTTCTTCCATTCATCAGCAAGCACATCACACTCAGGGTCGGCAGTCAGGAGGGCGTTTAGCATCCTTAGGGTTCGACATACTGGGGACTCGGCTCTAGCAACAGATCTAGAAAGCGGTAGTGCAAACAGATTATGACGACGGCTTTGACGGTGCGCAAGGTATTTGTCGGGCACAAATAGGCGGCAGAAAAGTCCGTGAAGCTCAGGGCAGTCGATACGACCGCTTTGGGTTTTAAATGCAATCGTGAGCTGATCAAAGCTTTACCTCTAACGAATCGAAGCCCAATACCCCTAGAAGATAATTCGTAGGGTAAATGAAGGGAAAGAAATGGTACAGCCTCTGATACAAAAATCTCAGGAAGGTTTTCTGAACTTTCTCGAGCATCAGTGTCTGAGACGCAGTGTGCGGATGCCAGACACAGGCGCTGGACTCGAGTTTACTCCGAACCAAAGTGGTGTATAGTAGCTTAATAATACTGGGATTTCGAAAGTCACGAGCGTTCCTCAAAACAAATCCCAGACGCCTGAAGGATTCCTTTGCAAGGGCAGACACATGGTCTCTAAATGTCAGAATGCGGTCGAAAGTCACTCCTAAGTCCTTAACGCTGGTAACACGAGTGATCACTGTACCCCCCAAACTATAATCGTATTTTATTGGTGTCAACCCACGACCATAAGTCATAACACTGCATTTACTAATATTAAACAACAACTTGTTCGCAATGCTCCACTCATAGACGGTATCGATGTCCTTTTGTAGGAGTTCGCAATCCATCTCTGTTCTGGTCCGCGCAGCTAGTTTTAGATCGTCGGCATATAGTAAACATTTAGCATATTGTATCTTACAAATTAGGTCATTGATCATGTTCAGAAAGAGAGGCGGCCCTAACACGGATCCCTGACTCACGCCCGAGCGAGTGTAATAGGACTTTGACTCAAAGCAGCCATGCCGGACGAACTGTTTGCGATACTGCAGGTAGTCGGCAAAGAAGTTAAGAAGTAGGCCATATGAGAAGCCCGTAGCCCCTAACTTTTCCAAAAGCACATTGTCACGTTGTCCACTTTGTCGAACGCTTTCCGAAAATCAAAATAAAGAGTGTCGACCTGCATACCGGAGTCCAGGTAGCTGGATATGAAGTCAACATGAATCAGCAGGTTTGAGTTTACGGAGCGACCAGGTCGAAAACCATGTTGAGCATCAGAAAGATACTTATTGGTTTGTTTACAGATAACAGTGTGAAGTATATGCTCAAAGACCTTTGCAATGGTTGATAAAATTGCGATGGGTCTGTGTTCCTCGACAGATGTCTTGTCACTGGTTTTCGGGATGGGAGTAACACGTGAAGTCTTCCACAGCTCTGGATACACGCCTGACTGAAGAGCTAGATTAAAAACATGACAGATGATATGGTGCTGCTGAGTCCCTCGATCGATGGACTCAGACAGATGCTTGAGGTATGCGAGAGATACGCCACGTCTCATGGTTTAGTGTACAATGTGCGGAAGAGCGAGCTTGTTGTGTTTAGGGTAGGTACTAAAAAGCCAGCAACAGTGCTTCCTGTGTTTTTGTATGGTGTACCAATGAATAGAGTGTCGCATTTTAGGTACCTTGGTCACATCATAAATGAGGACCTGAATGATGACAGTGACATTGAAAGGGAGTGAAGAGCGTTGTCGGTCCGATGTAATATGCTGGCCCGTAGGTTTGCACGATGTACTAGAGAAGTAGAACTCACTCTGTTCAAGGCTTTTTGCCAGTCCTTTTACACGTGCAGCCTATGGGTTAGACATACGCAGAGGGCCTACAACGCTCTTCGTGTCCAGTACAATAACGCCTTTAGGGTGCTGATGGGGCTCCCGCGGTTCTGTAGCGCGTCGGGCATGTTTGCCGAAGCGAACACAGACAGCTTTGAAGCTATTATGCGAAAGAGAACAGCATCCCTTATGCGAAGGATTCGCGGGAGCGCCAACAGCATCTTAAATGAGATACATTTTACATTTTAGGTAAATAAGTAGAATACGTAACAGCGTCGTGATAGTTTGCACTGTGTGGCAACGTCGCTTTTCAATATCAAAGGATTCAAGTTCATTGAATCTGTGAGGTACGCATCGCTACATCATTCTCAAGCCACGCATGCACGCGCGAGTTAAGGATGCTCATCCTGTAGATATATGCTTCGTCAGCCCAAATAGAGCATAGCAACAAGTTGAAGGGATCTGACTCAGCACTTACTTTACACGTGTATAAAATACAATCGAATGTTCTAGAATAAATTATGCTGATGCACTAACTTACTTCTTGCGCAATATGTTATATGACACCCTTTGTTTCCACTAACTTGAGAAGTAATATATTATAAAAAGACAATTCTGTTCTGAGACTTCGCTCTGTAAACATTGTAATTTGGAACTTTTATTAAATAAATCAATTTTTTTATTGAAACCGTTTATCCATTCCTTGACTGGCGCAGCCGGTAAGTGACCTTGTAGTTTGGGTCCTCTGTGCCATCGCGAATCGAATTTTCGGGCACCGAGAAGACTTCAACGTTCGTTTCAACGATTTAACGGGTCCACGAACCAAATAAATTCGTCAAGAGAAGCCACGGTGCAGAGCAAGTCGAGCGAATTCACCGATCACAGAAGGAGAGCGGAAAAGCTGCGGGTCATGTGAGTAAATCTCTTCACTGTCCTCTAAACTTTCCTTTAAATTTTCCTGGTGATCTTTATATGTGTTTTGTGTACTTATAGGGATTAGAAAACGCCCATCTGGCACGTAGCACATTGTAGTAGTAGATAAAGTGATAAAAATTTCACGTTAGCTTAGTAAACAATTTAGTGGTGTTTTAAAGAAAAAAAAAATGGAAGATATAGTAGTCGTACCTCCAGGAGTTCTGCAAATAATCCCTGTATTCAGTGGCGAGACAAGGCTCTTATCGTTATTTATCCGCAAAACTGAATATATTATTAATTTATATCGGGGGAACGAAGTACAAAACGAATATCTTTTTCATATGATAACTAGTAGATTAAGTGGGGAAGCTGCAAATTTAATTGGGGAACGAGAATCGATACACTCTTGGGCAGAATTAAAACGGGTTTTAGAGGATCATTTCGGGGATCCAAGGACAGAAGACTGTCTAGTCCTTGAGTTAGAGAGCTTAAAAATAAATAGAGGCGAAAGCTATTTAGATTTTTGTCACCGAATACAACAATTAAGAAGCATTTTAATTGCAAAAATCAATGAGTCTGTTGAAGATGCAGCTGTGAGGTTATCTAAGCAACATATTTATACAAATCTTTCTAAGAATGTTTTTTTGTTTAATTTACCGAAATATTTAGTTAGGTTGGTGCGACTAAAAAATGTTTCGACACTGGAAGATGCATTAAAAGCCGTTCTAGAGGAACAATATTTCCAAGAAGTTTACGACCAAAAACAGTCGTCGAACCCTAAGTTTAATCAAAACTTACAGGGACGAAACAATTATAATAATAATTTTTATCCACAAGCGTCGCCAAGTGCAAGCACTAGTGCACCAAATATGCAACGTTCTAACAACATTACTACCAATCGCAATTCATCGAATAACGTAGCGCAGACGCAAAATAGAAATAACGTTCGTAATAACAATTTTTCAAATAGTTCATTCCCAGGTAGAAACAATAACGGGGTGCTACGACAGAAAACCTCCTCGAGTGCCCGCAGGCTGTAGTCCCCTTGCGGACAAGTCCGGAGTGAAGGCCAGTCTGTGGGACGGTGCACCCTGGGAGGCGGCTAACGACTCCCCTTGGGCACTCTTGCCTAAGGGGTTTCGATGTCCGCCTGCGAATATTCTGTCCGAAGGTACACTTCAACGCGTGTCCCTCTGCAATTGCAGAGGGCACAGCGGCGAAGTAAGAGCGGGCTCGGCGTGCACTTACCCTGCCACCGGGCAGGCAAGAGGAAGACTTGCTCCTCCTTCTGCCACCGTTAGTCTCGTAGCCCCAGAGATTGTCCAAGGTCATGTTTCTGACTTTCGATGGGGGTCGAGGGTCTTGGCTTAACCGCCCGGGCCGCGAGGAAGACAACCTCTATAAAAAATCACCCCAAACCTCCAAGCGGCGGCGCACCGTGAGGGAGGTTCCTAGCTTGACTAATGGGTAGCTAAATTAGTCTCTAGTGCGGACCACTATTTTGAGCAGGTACACAAAGTTTTTACTCGTGGGAACAAAAATGGAACTACTTAAAAACAATAATAAAAACAACGAACGGAAGAAGAAAGATAGGCGGTCGGAGTCCGACGCCGCATCGATGGAGAGCCTAGAGAGCTCTGACTGCGAGGGAGAGGTGGTTTTCGGTGAAAGCTCACGTTTTTACCGGAAACGTGGCAAATCGGGGGATGGATCGTCCTCCGAAGGAGATTTTGTGTCGGCCCGAAAGATCCCCACCAGCTGTCGGGGTGCGAGCCGAGCGGGAGGAAGAGGGAGGGGGCTTACCTCCCAGGAGGCTGTTGAGCGAGCCGGTAGGCTCGCCGCGGAGGGCCGCCACCCCGCAGCGACCAGCATCAGGGCTGACTCGGGGCCGTCAAGCAGTGTGCCAGACGCCGGGGAAGACTCCGCCGAGGAGTCGCGTAGAGCGCTCGGAGAGCTGGTCGTAGAAGCCTTAACGGCCATATCAAGGAAGCGAGTGAAGGGCTCAAAGAAGCGGGGCATCGCACAGTTCGCTGCCTCAATCTTGGAGGCTGTAGACGCCTCCTTCGACAAGCGGCTCGAAAGGAGGATCACGATGCTCCGGGCCGAGCTCATCGGAGCCCAGATAGTCGGCCCCCAGGAACAGGCACCAAAAGGGGGACGCATGCAGGGGCAGGAGCAAAAACAGCCCCAGCCCCAGCCGGAGTCGGAAAGCCAGCTGCTGATGCTGGTGCGCCAGGAGCTGGCTGCCTTTAGGCAGCAGCAGCAGCAGCAGCGTGAGCAGTTCCAGCTACGGATGCAGCAGCAGCTATCCGTGCTGGAAGGGATTGTGCTGCGTTCCCCGCTCGCTGCCTCCGGTCAGCGAAAGACGTATGCCACAGCCGCCGCGGCCTCGGCTGCTGCGCCCAAGGCGGGCCCATCCGGACAAGTCAGGCGCGACGCCGTGACGTCGGAGCCTGCGAAGCCAGCCCCGGCGGCCAAGCAGCAGCAGCGGCTGGGGAAGCCTGCTCCTTCCACGAGGGTCAAGGCAACATCTGTCGCTAAAGCGACGAAGGCTCCTGCCGTGGCATCGGCTAGGCCCCTCCTGCCACCTCCCCCGTCTGTAGAGCCTTCAGCTGAGGCCGGATGGACGGTCGTCGGCGACAAGAAGATGGCAGGCAGGACGTCAAGGGCGGCCAAAAAGCGCGAGAGGCAACTGCAGCGCAAAAAGCGGGCCATGGCGGCTAGACTTCGTGCCCCGAATTCCGAGGCTGTAGTTATCACACTACAGCCTGATGCGGTAAAAAAGGGCGTGACGTATGACGCTGTCATGGAAAAGGCAAAGCAGGCGGTGTTGCCCCACCTTGGCGAGCTTGGAGCCTCTAGGGGCTTCCGCATGAGGCGCACCGTAACTGGGGCCCGAATACTGGAGGTCCCTGGTGCGGCCAGTGGCCCTGCCGCGGATGCCCTGGCGGCAAGGATCAAGGCGTCCTTGGACGCGGAAGAGGCCCGAGTGTCCAGGCCCACCAAGTGCATTGATATGCGCATCATGGGCTTGGACGACTCCGTCAAGGTGGATGAGGTGGTGGCTGCCATCGTCGGAGCGGGATGTTGCACTGCCGAGCAGGTTCGGGCGGGCACCATCCGCGCTGACAGCACGGGCATGCGAGCCGTGACGGTTAGCTGCCCAGTGTCTGCGGCCAAGACCATCACCGGGGAAGGCCGACGGCTTCTGGTAGGCTGGGTCTCCGCGCAGGTGAAACTGCTGGAGCCCAGACCTCTGCGGTGCTACCGTTGCCACGTGGGGCACCACGTAGGGGCCTGTTGCGCCGCGGAGGTGGACCGCAGTGACCGCTGCTTCCAGTGCGGTCAGCCCGGTCACAAGGCGGTTGAATGCCGTGCATCGCGGTACTGCTACGCATGTGCGGCTTCAGGCAAGCCGGCCTACCACCGGGCTGGGAGCAGGTCCTGTGACCCTCCCGCCAAAGCCAAGGGCAAAGTCCAGAGGCCTATTCACCCCAATGCCCTCACCGCCGCAGCCTCGTCTTTGGCTGCCGCCGCTGTCGCCGCTGCGACCCCCGCAGGGGGTCTGCGGGCTCGGGAGGAGACTGTAATGGACTGTCAATAACGGCTCCATTGCGACTCCTCCAGGCGAACATCAACCACTGCGCCTCCGCTCAGGATTTGTTGCTCCAGAGCATGGCGCAGTGCTCGATCAACATCGCCGTGGTCTCCGAGCCGTACTATGTCCTGCCCAGGGGAGACTGGGTCCAGGACCTGAACGGCTCGGTGACCTTAATCTCGTCGGTCGCCGCTGGTACCCCGTCCCTCGAGGCTCTCACGAGGGGACGGGGTTGCGTGGCAGCACGGTTCGGGGATATTGCTGTGGTAGGCGTCTACCTGTCCCCGAACAGAACTCTCGCCGATCTCCACATCTCCCTTATGGAGCTGAATGCCGTCGTCGCTGGGTTTGGTTCCCTCCCCGTGGTCGTTTGCGGGGACTTCAATGCCAAGAACTTGGCTTGGGGTTCCCGGTACACAGACCAGCGGGGTCGGATGGTGGAGGACTGGGCTCTGGAGTCAGGCCTGGTCGTCCTAAACCGGGGTTCTGTCCCCACGTGTGTTCGGATGCAGGGCGAGTCAGTGGTGGACATATCGTTCGCCAGCCCTGCTCTGTCACGGCGTGTCGTCGACTGGCGCGTCATGGAGGGGGTGGAGACGTATTCAGACCACCAGTACATTCGGTTTGATATCTCCCCCCAGACCTCGATAGCGCCGGTCCAACAGACCCCGTGTGGTCCGCGTTGGGCGCTGAAGCAGCTGGACCGGGAGCTCCTCCTGGAAGCCGCGATGGTACAGGCCTGTCGACATAGACGTCGAGGCAGAGTGGTTCCGGGAGGCCATGTCGCAAATCTGCGACGCGGCAATGCCCCGAGTCCGGCCAGGACGTGCCCGGCGCCAGGTGTACTGGTGGTCGCCGGAGATCGCGGCACTGCGCAATGCGTGCAATGCCGCGCGGCGCCGGTACGCCAGACACTGCAGTCGCCGCATCCGCCCGCCAGATGCGGAAGCCAGGGAGGCGGAGCTGTACGAGGGATACAGAGTGGCGAAGCGCACTCTCCGAGCGGAAATAAAGCGGGCCAAGTTGGAGGCCCGCAACGTGTGGCTGGGGACTCTGAACGGAGACCCGTGGGGACGCCCCTACAAGGTGGTGCGGGACAAACTCCGACCCTGGGCTCCCCCACTCACGCAGAGTCTCCGGCCCCAGATTGTGGAGGGTGTGGTGAGCACTTTGTTCCCTGCACGATGGGAACACTGGTCCTAGCACAGGGGGAGTCGTACCAGGTGGCGGTCGAATTAGCGACACGTGGGGTTGCGATAGTCGTTGATAGGGTCCAGCAGTTGGGACTCGAGGTGGCGCTGCACAAGTCTGAGGCCACGTGTTTTCACGGCCCTCAGAGCGCAGCGCCTCGGCGTTCCCAATTAACGGTAGGAGGAGTTCACATCGGTGTCGGGTCGACGATGAAGTACCTGGGACTCGTCCTCGATAGCCGGTGGAATTTCGAGGAGCACTTCCGACGCCTGGCTCCCAAACTAAATCGAACTGGGGCTGCCCTCAAGCGGCTCTTGCCCAACCTCGGGGGTCCAGGCGCCTCCTGCCGGAGGCTCTACGCAGGCATCGTCCGGTCCATGGCCCTTTATGGGGCGCCGGTGTGGGCGCCGTCACTGCGAAAGCGACCGGCGGCCCAGCTGAACGCGTGCCAGAGGGTCATGGCCATACGGATGGTGCGGGGATACCGCACGGTTTCCCGCGAAGCGGCGAGCCTCCTTGCTGGCCAGCCACCATGGGATCTGGAAGCAACTTGCCTTGCACACATGCACGATCTGCGCGTGGAGATGCAACGGCGGGGCGAAACTCCGCTGCCGCGACAAGTCGCGGCATGGCGGGCAGAGTTCCGGCGGGATCTCATGGTGGAATGGCGACAGCGACTGTCGCAACCCAGTGCTGGGCACGCCATAATCATGGCGGTAAGTCCCCTCTTTGAGGAGTGGCTGGAAAGGCAACACGGCGTCCTTACCTTCCGCATGACGCAGGTCCTCACCGGACATGGTAAGTTCGGAAGGTTCCTGCACCGGATTCGTGCGGAAGAAACGCCCGGGTGTCACCATTGCGTAGACCGCCCGGAGGACACGGTGGAGCATACAGTAGAAGTGTGCCCCGCTTGGGAAGAGCATCGCCGTGTCCTCGTGGGGGCAATCGGCGGCGGCAATCTCTCGCGCCGGGCCTTGGTACAGGCCATGGTCCGGAGCGAGGAGGAGTGGCAGGCGGTCGCCTCCTTCTGCGAAGCAGTAATGCTAGCAAAGGAGGCGGCCGATCGCGTGAGGCAACGGTCCTCACGCCCCAACCGCCGCCGTAATCCCGATCCCGATTACCGGCCACCGTAGGCGCGGGCTTGCGGACGGCGAGCAATGGGTGGCTCGTCGTCCGCCCGTCCGGTAACCATCCGGACCGAGCCCAAGTCGTCGACGGCGCGTATTGTTCCACGCGCGCCTCAAGGAGATGTCAGCAACTGTAGGGACCCAGCAGGGTCGAAGCCTACCGGGGCCAAGGGTCTGATTCTGAAAGGAAGACTCGGCCCTGGTACGAAAGGCAACGAAGGAACAGGAGTGGGTTTTTAGTCAGTAAAAGTCTGACACTATCTCCCGCCCCGCCCAAGAGCGGGGGATGTCATAAGATGATTTTCCCACCACAAAAAAAAAAAAAAAAAAAAAAGGTAGAAACAATAACAGGTATCAAAATAATCCATTTTACAAAAACAATCCGTTCTATAATAATTATAATTGAAGGGAACAAGCGAGGCCGCAGTTCCCAGGTCGGCAAACTGCTGACAACGCACAGCATGGCTCGCAACAGGGGCAGCCGGCGCGGCGGTAGCGTCCGGATCAGGTTGCGATACCGACGTGACCATGCGAACGGCCAGTTCAAGACGTGTTAATTACACTGATTATGATGACAGTGAAAATAATGTGTTACCAAGTACTTATAATGAGAATGAACAAGTAGGAAATTTTTGCATAAAGGCCTCTATACACCAGAGCGAATTAAATTAAATTGTTGTATTTTAAATCTTCCGCATATACGTATACCAGAACTTAATGCAATTTTTATGATCGATACCGGAAGTCAACGTTCATTTCTTAACCCAAAGTTAGCGGATCAATATTTTTGCGACTTTAAGCATAACGAAAACTTTGAAGTAGTTAGCACCCACGCTAGTAGTAAACATAATGAGGTTGTGTACATACCTTTACCTAGGACATTTAGAAGTTGTGAGTGGCACAAATTCTATATTTATTGTGTGGACGACAAATATGATGGCTTAATTGGAAGTGATTTATTGATGCAACTTCATGCGAATATTGATATGAAAAATAAGAAGTTATTTACTAAGGATACTTGCATACCGATTAATTATAATCCGCCAATACGTGAATTTTATGTGTTACCCCCGCGTAGCGAATTAAGGGTCAAGCTTCCAGTTAAATTGTTACACGGTGAGGCCATAATAAACTTTACCCAATTTACGGATGGAGTTAGAATGCCGACGGCTTTAGTTAACTGTGTACATGGCTATGCGACAACAGTCATTCAGAATTGTAGATCCGAGCAGATGGAACTGTTAGTGACTAGCCCGTTTAAGGTCGAACCATACTTAGGAAATACTTTAGTATATGATAGGGTAAACTTGAATTTTACTGATAAAGATAGTCATAGGTTAGATCAGCTGTTAACGGATAATCTCTCTAAGTTAAGAGTCGATCATATGAATGAGGAGGAGAAACGATCTGTAATTAATATTTGCAAAGAGTTTAAAGATATCTTTTATTGCGAGGACGTACCTCTTTCATTCGCAAATGAGGTAAAACATAACATTAGAACTAAAAACGAAGACCCAATACATATTAAAGCTCATAGGTTACCACCTATACAAACGGCAGAAATTAGGAATCAGATAGAAAAAATGCTCAAAGATAATGTTATCCAAAAATCGTTTTCACCTTGGAGTGCACCGGTTCATTTGGTACCAAAAAAATTGGATAATTCGGGTAAACAAAAATGGAGGATGGTCATCGATTATAGACGCCTCAATGAAATCACAATAGATGATAAATACCCTTTACCGAATATCAATGATCTTTTTGATATGTTAGGTAAGAGTATGTACTTTACTACCCTAGACTTAGCAAGTGGATACCATCAGATAGAAGTAAAAAAGGAAGACAGAGCAAAGACAGGTTTTAGTACACCTTTTGGACATTATGAATTCAATCGAATGCCGTTTGGCCTAAAAACGGCACCGGCAACATTCCAGCGCGCAATGGACAACGTCTTAAGAGGCTTACAAGGTATCCATTGCCTCGTATACCTTGATGACGTCATAATTTTTGCAAGAAGTATTCAGGAACATAATGAAAAACTTAGGACAGTTTTTGAAAGATTTCGTGAAACTAATTTAAAGGTGCAGTTAGATAAATCCCAATTCTTAAGGAAGGAAGTACTTTATTTAGGCCACACTATAACCAGTGAAGGTTTAAAACCTAATAATGATAAAATAGAAGCAGTGTTAAAGTATCCTATACCCAAAACGACGACTGAAATCAAAAGTTTTCTTGGTCTCATAGGTTATTATAGAAAATTCATTAGGGATTTCGCGAAAATAACTAGACCACTTACAGTTTGTTTGAAAAAAGGTAAAATTATAGATTTAAATGAGGAATATATAGAAAGTTTTGAAACATGCAAGAAACTTCTCACAAATGCTCCATTATTACAATTTCCGGATTTTAATAAACCATTTATTTTGACCACGGATGCATCAAACTTTGCAATAGGGGCAGTACTCTCGCAGGGCACCATAGGCTCGGACAAACCAGTAGCCTATGCTAGTAGAACTCTAAGCGATACCGAGTCGAGATATAGCACCATAGAAAAAGAGCTTTTGGCAGTTATATGGGCAGTAAAACACTTTAGACCGTATTTATGGGGTAAAAAGTTTCACATCTATACGGACCATAGACCTTTGGCCTGGCTCTATTCGCTTAAAGAACCAAATAGTAAGCTTACTAGATGGCGCCTTAGACTTGAGGAGTATGACTTCGAAATTAATTATAAGAAAGGGTCACAGAACTCTAACGCAGACGCACTGTCTCGAGTAAAAATAAATAGCTTAAGTGCAGATAATAATAATATTGTAGTTAGCTTAAATAGTAGCAAAATTAGGGAGATAAAGGTTAATATATTAGATAACGATAGTGAGTCTATGCACGTAAATGTAGACGATGAGGAAACTGTTAGGAAATTAGAAGATAATAATGAAATCGAAGAAATAATCTGCATATCAGAGTCGGAGTCTGATAAAGTAAACCTAAGCATAGACAGAAAGGAGGCTCCTGTCTTTGATATATCTGAATCAGATGACGGAGCTACTGCTCATTCAATATCAAATAGGGAGCATGAAGGTATACCAATTTTAAATGAAGCAGTAGATACCAAACCTAGACAAATACTTGTCTATATTTGGTATAAAAATGATATTCATGCAAAAGACATTTCTAATAGCAGCCAAAGAATAATTGAGGTACACATGCCAGCTGTTAATAATGAACAATTAGTTAAGCAGTTTTTGAAAGAGTATGTAGATTTTAAGCAGAAATATTTCATTTATTTTGAAACAGAAGTATTTAGAAAAGTATTTAATAATGTAGTGACAGCGTTATATAAAAAAGGCTCGCAAAATCTAATAGAATGTACAGAGAGAGTAGTTAATGTCACAAACGAAGAAGAGCAAAGAGAGATTATTATAAAGTATCATGAGGGAAAAACTGTTCATCGGGGTATTCGGGAAACACTCACAAAGTTGAGAAGACATTATTGGTGGTCTAACATGAATGACACAATTTCTGCCATCATTAATGCATGCGAACAATGCAGAAAAATGAAATATGACTGGAAACCAATAAAACCACTAATACAACTTACTCAAACACAGAGCATACCATTTGAAGAAGTTTTCATGGACCTTTTGTACATAGAAAATAATTATTACTTAACCATAGTAGATGCTTTTAGTAAATTAGCGCAAGCTTTTAATGTACCCAATAGAAGTACACCAGAAATTGTTAAGGCATTAATAAAATATTTAAGTATCTATGGGTTACCAAAAAAAATAAGTAGTGACCCCGGTACCGAATTTAATAATAACCTTGTTAAAGAACTACTGAGCCTATACAAAATTGAAATGCATGTAGGGACACCAAATAACCCTAACTCAATGGCCGTAGTGGAACGTTTCCACTCAACAATACTTGAAATTTATAGGTTAGCAAAATATGGAAAAAGCGATCAAGATGCAGCATCGGTAATGACTTACGCCATTATGGCATACAATAACACTATTCATAGTGCGACAAATTTCACACCCTTTGAAATGGTATTTGGACATACAGAGTCAGGAAATGCATTTGATATAGATAGAGATAAAAATCTTTTACAGAAACTAGTTCAGGATCATAGAAAAAGACTTAAAGTTTTATACGAATATGTTAGTGATAAAATTAAGGAAAATAAAAATAAAGTCGCAGAGAGGAAAGGCGGTGAAAACCCACCGGAAATAAGGGAAGGTGATGACGTTTTTATGAAAACTAATAGGAATAGGAAAGTTAAAGAAGTGCCACGATATGAGAAAGCGAAGGTTATAGGAAAAGTAAATAGGAATATTGTACCGGTAAAACTGAGAAAAAGAAATACGAAAGTGGCAATAAAAAAAACGTAAAACGCCCTCCACAGGTGGTGGCAAGCAATCGTGACGCTCCTGGCCCTAGCGGAATCAGCAAGCAGCGTAAACCTCCAGGATATGACTCAGAATCCTGGAATAGCGCCGATACGGATAAGTGCAGCAGTGATTCAGAATAGTCACTGGACTATTTTTAAGACGTTAGATCTAGAAACTATAGATAGGTACTTAGATAATAATATTAGACAATATTTTAGATTAAGAGATATGATTTACTCATAAAATGAGTCGCGTAGTGAACTTTTAGGATTAGTCCTTCAAATAGAATCCTTTATGGAACTTACTAAAGATAGATTGAAACAAATAATGCCTAGTAAAAGGTTCAGAAGGGGCCTAATAAACCCGTTAGGTTCTATTGTTAAATTAATTTCAGGCAATCTAGATAATGATGACGCCATGAGATACAATTCGGAGATTAGCACTACCGCACTAGTCACATACTACGCGTATGCCCACACTTGGTTTAACTATGGCATCATCTTATGGGGAAATAGCACAGACGCTCCTTCCCTATTTACCCTCCAAAAAAAGCTAATAAGAATAATTACCAATATAGAACCAACAGATAGTTGCAAGCCTTACTTCCAGAAACACAAGATTCTCACCTTAGTTAGTATTTATATTTTAGAATTATGTAAACTAGTCCGCAAATATCCAGATTCGTATAACACACGGGGAGACACACAAACAAATTATTCGTTGCGCCATAAAAACAGACTAAATTTGCCTCCCTCCCGCCTTAAATTACACTCATCTAGTCCATATTCAATGTCAATTAAAATATACAATAAATTACCAGAAGACATAAAACAACAAAATAAAACGAGTATATTTTTAACTAAACTAAAGCAATACTTAATTAAAAAAAGCTATTACACATTACAAGAATATTTAACGGATAAATTCAATAAAAATACATAACTATGAAAAACAGATATTCAACAAGTAAAAACAAAAATAAAAACATTAATTATATTATAATACTAAATAATTATACTACAAAAAAATTAAGCAATATTAAATATAATTAAATAGATAGTTAATGAATAAATATTCAAAATTAAATATAATTAAATAAATAATTAACGAATAAATATTCAATAATTAATATAATTTAATAAATAACTAGTAGATGAATGGAAATATAAAATGAATGTAACTAATAACAAGGAAAATTAATAAAGCGCTCTTCCTCTCTCCAATTCTTTAAAATTTGCTGTGCCCGACAGGGTCCATAATTGTTTCTATACATTTTAATTTTTACCACCTGTTTTTTACATTATGGATTGCAATAAACGATTTGATTTGATTTGATTTTTAGCCAACTTAAAAATAAAGAACATTCAGTAGAAAGAAAACTGACACTTATGCAAAAAGCCTTCGATAAATTAGTTAATATTTCAGATAACTTAAAATACAACTTAATTCAATTGAATATTAGAACCTCGCAACTGCAAGTATTACAGTATAATCAGTCTAAAATACATAATATAGTAAGTCAAATGAATAGTCTATATCAAATCTTAAATAACTTTCGTACTATTCATAATGTAATTCAAGATACAGAAACGGCAATAGCTTTCAGCAGAATACATATACTTCATCAATCTATAATTAATTCTACAGAACTTTTTCACATTTTATTAGAAATAGAGAAAAACTATAGATTAGTATATACGGTAGGTAAGGACAACCTTACAAAATTAGAAAGTACTATAGTTCTTAAATCTTTCTCTGATAATAAGAAGTTAGTTTTTGTGCTAGAAGTTCCCTTATTAGACACGGTCACATATAATTATTACAAGATTATTCCTATACCTATATACAATCCTAGTTCATTAAAAACCTCTATCATAATTCCTAAGTATCCCTACCTTATGGTGAATGGATTGAAATACAGACCCGTGTCTAGCCCGTGCAAGCAGATTGAAGATGATCGAGTCCTCTGTAAGGAAGATAATATCGTGCAATACGCTGATACAACGTGTATGGAACAAATAATGCTACTTAAAAACTATTCTGTGCGTGTCATAAGAATTTCATCCAAATTGAAGATGTAAGAAGCCACACCATAGCCGACGGAATATGGTTACTTTTCACGAAGAAAAAGTTAGTACTTACCGAAAACTGCAACAATGAAGTCATGAAGTACAACCTGAAGGGAACATTTCTGATATTCCCTAATCGAAACTGTGAGACACAACTCGGAGACAAAATCATCAGTAAGGTAGCTGAAAGAAGGACAGTCCAGGCCAGTTTGCTGTTGAGACCTGTAGCTTTGCCTGAGCTGCAACATGAAATCAAGATGGAAGACAGCCAAGTAGATCTTCGCGGCGTGGACCTCAATGACATCAGGGACATTTTAAACAGTGCAAAATATAACAGTGAAAGTGTTAATAAAAGTGAAATTCTGGTAACTCAGGACATAAGTGTATGGACAATAAGTATTATAGTAATAATGTTTGTATTTACACTAGCATTTTTGGCTATTAAATTCAAAGCCTTTAAGAAAATAATTATGTTACGACGAAATCATCTGGACCCAAAAGATTTGCCTCCAGCTGATTTCTCTCTAAGGGGGGGAGGAGTTAAGGATGCTCATCCTGTAGATATATGCTTCGTCAGCCCAAATAGAGCATAGCAACAAGTTGAAGGGATCTGACTCAGCACTTACTTTACACGTGTATAAAATACAATCGAATGTTCTAGAATAAATTATGCTGATGCACTAACTTACTTCTTGCGCAATATGTTATATGACACCCTTTGTTTCCACTAACTTGAGAAGTAATATATTATAAAAAGACAATTCTGTTCTGAGACTTCGCTCTGTAAACATTGTAATTTGGAACTTTTATTAAATAAATCAATTTTTTTATTGAAACCGTTTATCCATTCCTTGACTCACGCGAACGCGTTTTATTTACGTTAGTGCTATCTCTCTCGCGCGCGCATCGGTCTCGTTTCTTTTTGGTACTTACCGAGTCCGGTAGGCTCGTTCTTATTGGACGAACGCGCGACGCTTACATCGTACCTCCACTACTTCAGCCCTGAAATTTTCTACTTAAGCTCGCTGTATGTGTACAAAATACACCACCGCGTAGTCGAACACGTCAGCGCGGGCTTTCAGAGAGGCGCGCTCACCGGCGCCCTCTTCTTCGATATTGCGAAAGCCTTCGACAAGGTCTGGCACAACGGGTTGTTATACAAGCTATACCAACTCGATGTGCCAGATCGTCTCGTGCTCATCTTGCGAGATTTTCTGTCGAATCGTACGTTTAGATATCGCGTAGACGGTACGCTATCGTCACCTCACCCTATCCGCGCGGGCGTCCCTCAAGGATCCGTGCTGTCTCCTCTCTTGTTCTCGCTGTTCACTAGCGACGTCCCTAGGGGTAGAAAGGCCCAGTTGGCGCTTTTCGCCGACGACACGGCCATCTACGTTACCGGTAACAACCCTACCACCATAGCTCGCACCCTCCAAACTTCCGCAAACGTCTTAGGCGCTTGGTTCCGGAAATGGAGAGTCGAGGTCAATCCCGACAAAAGTCAAGCGGTTCTCTTTAGGAAACCCGGACGCCGCAATGTCCCCACGCCTAGTCCGTTAGCCATGTACGGCAAGCCTATCCCTTGGGATAAGCGAGCCAAATACTTAGGTGTGATACTCGATCACAGACTTTCGTTTGCCGAACACATAAAGGTGGCGCGTTCGCGCGCCGTCTTCGCGTCCGGCAGGCTTTATTGTATGACCAACGAGAAAAGCAAGTTGTCACTCAGGTGCAAATTGCGGCTCTTCGTCTCGGTCATCCGACCAATCATGACATACGCTTGCGCAGTGTTCGCTCACGCCAAGCCGTATCATATTCATAGGCTTCAGACCGTCCAGAACCGATTCCTGCGCAGAGTCACGGGAGCCCCCTTCTACGTCCGAAATGAGACTCTCCATGTAGATCTCAAAATACCTACGGTGAAACAGTTCATGAAGCGACTCACCCAGCGCTTCATGGACTGTTCTACCGCTCATCCTAACCCCTTAGTGTCATCGGCCGTCCGATACACTCCCTCGCGAATAAGTACAGTTCGAAGACCAAAACACACACTCACAGAGCCAGATGATCCTATCACTCTCCTCCAGGAGAGCGATAAGGCCACCAGCACTGTTCGCAAACAAAAACGGACATTCCGTCCTCGCCGCCGAGGCCCGTCGCGACGACCCCGTCGATGCCCCCCTCCCGACCCTTTGCTAGAGCCAGCCCGCGAAGCTGAGCCGATTAATGTTTAAAATGTCCCTAAATAATGGAACAATCAGATCCAGCCTGTCCCTTGCTGTCCTCTTCAGCGACGTCCTAAGCCGAGGTTCGTACCCCGCAGGGGGTGCCCTTAGCGATAGTCGCTTAGCTTATAAGTTTTTATGCCTGGCTGGAGGCCTTAATTTTAACTAAGCCCCCCACAGGAAAGTTCGGTTGAGCAGTAAATATCCCTGAAGGATAAACTGCGAGATGCCCATTCCAAAAAAAAAAAATACAAAATACACGCTCTTATGTCTATACCACTACTCCTGTTTTATTTCGTCATTACCCACATCGCTGCTACAAATCATTGACCTTTTGGTCCAATTATACAGATGTTCAAATTTGATGAAAATAAGAACTGCACTTTTTGACCTAACTACTGGACCGATAACGATATTTTTTTCTGGTATCGTCAGAGAAGGTGATAACAAGTACGTGGTTTGATCCCTAGCATAGATGTGGTATCCATAGTGTATAACACAATCGTTATCCTTAATCGAATAATTTTTGAAAATCTAGCTACACGGACTTCGAATTGTGTTCCAAATTTTTTCTCGTGAGATAATTAGCCCACTGATGTTTTGGTAAAAGAGTCTTTGTCCTAAAGTTAGAGAATTTATGTTTATTTCTTTTTACACATTGTACGATAAGCTGGATTTTCAGCCACTGATAAAAATCTATGTAAAAATCAAAAGTTTTGCAGTTAGAAGTTTTTTGTAATCACTGTTTTCTTTTCAGTTATGGATTTACTACTTACAGGTTTGCTCGGTCTTAATTGTCGAAAACAAAATCGTATTTTTTTTTAATTGATTGGTATATAGCTTATTCTGACATTTTGTATTCTAAAAGTTCACTAAGGTTATGAAACACTGGATCACTCGGTGACGGAAGATCATTTTTTCTGAAAAAATATTTTCGAACGTTGAAAAAACGTTGATTCGTCCGTTGAACTGCATTGCGAGTGGACCTCTGTCGGATTTTGTCTATTTTTATTTCCAAATTTTGTTTTGATTTCTTAGTCTGTTGTATTTCAAAGTTCGGTGCCTCTCTTACTATCTTGTGGAAGTGCCCATTAGTGCTCGGCGCCATCTTCAGATCTGTATAGTTCCATCCTGTTCTACTCTGGTGGTGAGTCAAGACACTTATCACATTTAAACACAGAATAAACTTTGAAAAAGTGTTCTGTGTTACTGGGGTTTGAACCTGCGAAACGGCGTGCGTTACGGCCAAGGCGCCGCTTGGGACCGCTGAGCCAAGAGTTAGTGAGAGGCGCCGCGCGAAATTGTTGACCAGTATCGACACTGTTGGTTTTTTAAGCTTTTAGTAATGTATTTGTTACATAATGCATCGATCACCCTCTACATCTGCTTCTTCGCCAAACCTAAGTAATATTACTGGAACTCCCTGGAATGTAACCCAAAGAAAGAGGAAACAACCTGAATCGGAAATAACAAATGCTATAAATACTCTCAACAACGATATGAATATTAAATTTAATGAGTTGAGATCTTACTTTGACTGTGCCATGTCTAAATTAACAGAAAATGTAAATACTATAAAAAGTGAATTGTCCACATTGACGGAAGCAACTACGGAAATTATAAATGAACTTAATTCACTGCGCTCTGATCACTCATTACTCGAAAAACATGTAAATGACAAGCACAATATTTTGGTCAAGGAAATTTCCGACTTACAAGTTTCGTTAGAACACACATCCGCCTTACGGGCCGACGTAAGGAAAGAGGTCGACACCATATCCATACAAAACAAGAGTACAGAGGTTTTGAATGAGACTATATTCGGGTTGGAAATGAAAATTGACTCACTTGAGCAGCAGGCCAGGCAATGTAACGTGGAAATATGTAATCTCCCTGAAAGGCGATCTGAAAACCTGATAACAATTATGGAGAATATTAGCGCTAAAATAAACTATTCTCTGAATCAAAGAGACATAATTGCTATTCACCGCGTCCCGCATGCTCGGAAAGATAAACCAAAAAACATTGTTGTGAAACTTAGCTCCCGTATATTACGGGATAATCTACTCAGTGCATTCCGATTGGCAAAGGGGGTGAAAACAGATCAACTAGGAATTTCTGGAACAGTGCAGTCTATTTATATGAATGAACATCTCACGCTGAAAAATAAGCAGTTGTTTCGAGCCTGCAAAGAAGCCGCAAACAGTTGTAAGTACAAGTTCGTCTGGGTTAAACATTCCACCATTCTTGTGCGAGAGGTTGATGGAGCGCCTGCTATTGCGATTCGATCTACTAAGGATATTTCTAAAATTAAATCTAGCACCCCTCTTACAAATGTTAAAACTAGTAATTGAAGTTAACAATTTAAAGATTTGTTGTTGTGTACTATTTACATATTTTCATAAGGATTGTTTTTTTTAAATATTAGTCATTCTTAAATATTATTTACTTTTACTATTTACATATTTTTATAAAGATTGTTCTTTTAAAATGTTAGTCGTTGTTAAACATTATGTAATTGTATTCTTATTCTATGCCACAAGGTTTGCTATTAGCTGGTACCCTATTATATATAACTATGTTATTAATTACAACCTCAATGGTGCTCATTCGTATCTGCCTCTACATCTTTTCATATTAGTTATGTGTCGTATAGTCTGGATTTCATGTATACGTCCGACAAGTGGACATTGGCTCACTTAAAACTTGTTAAATTTAACTTTTTAAGGTACCACCTTTCTACTGTGGATAATTTAAGTGTATATTATCAGAATTGTAGGGGTATACGGACCAAACTTAATATAATGTACATGAATATTTTATCGAATTGTTACGACATTATAATCCTAACGGAAACATGGCTTACTCCCCATATTTCTGACGGTGAGTTCATAGACAACCGCTACAATGTTTACCGCTGCGACCGTAATCGCACTGTCACCAACAAAAAAGAAGGTGGAGGGGTTTTGGTGGCAGAGCTTAAAAGTTTATCATCCACACTCGTAGCCCTGGCACAACCAGTCAGTCCTTTTATTGAGCACATTCTCATACAATTACCAGGGAACAAAACTGATGGAATCTGTATTATTAGCGGAGTGTATATTCTACCTAAATCATCTGAGGAAATTTACCAGGACCACTTTAACCTTCTACATAATGTTCTATGCAACCTTAACACTAAAACATTTTATCTCTTTGGAGACTATAACTTACCAGATATTAGCTGGCTACCTAAACACGGTGGAGACTCGGCTCTGCAATGTTTTTTCAGTGGTTCTTCGACAGCTAATGAACATAATATGAGTAATTTTATTTCTGTACTCAATGCGTCACAATTCAATAACATGAAGAAAGACAATGGTCGTATTCTAGATTTATTAATTAGCAATACTGATTGTACGACATACACTCCATCCTTTACATTGCTGCCCATTGATAGTCATCACCCTCCTTTTTGTGCTACTATCACATATAAATCCACATTTAAGACCCTTGCGCAAGCAAAAGTATACAAATACAATTTTTTCAAAGCAAATTATGATCAAATTAATCTAGATTTATTTACAATTGATTGGATGGCTAATTTTAATACTTTGTCCGCTGATGAATGTGTAGGTGCCTTTTATGAAATTTTATATGGCTCGATTAAAAAGTATACTCCCAAGACTCGTGCTAAATCTACAAAATTCCCTATTTGGTTTTCTAAGTCGCTAATTGGTATTTTCAAATCTAAAAATAAAGCTTGGATCAAATGGAAGACGTACAACAACTTGTCAGATTACGAACAATTCTCCTTTTTAAGACGTAGATTTCATTCTAAATGCAACAATAATTACTATAAGTACATAGATAGTGTAGAGCTAAACATTAAAAAAATGTTAAGAATTTTTGGAGCTATGTTTCTAACCGTAAATCCAGTAATGGTATACCTATTTCAGTTTTCTATAAAAGTCAAATTTCAAATGACCGAACCGTAACTTGTGACTTATTCTCAGATTATTTTCAGTCAGTCTACGAAAAATCTACATTAATTGGCACACAATGGATACCTCCTGAAAGTTGTGCAGATAATTGTGTTGTTATTAATCGCATTTCATTTAGTCATGAACAAGTTTTAAAAGAGCTTAATTCGATGGATACTTCAAAAGGACCTGGTCTTGATGGGTTACCGGCTTACTTTCTGAGACGAGTCGCTGCGAATATTTCTACACCGCTATACTTCATATATAATAAATGTATTATTGAGGGAACATTCCCGAAATTTTGGAAAATTGCTAATATAACACCAGTACATAAAACAGGCTCCAAACAAGACGTTGAAAACTATCGTCCTATCTCAATACTACCTGTCCTGTCGAAGATTTTTGAGAGGCTCGTTCATGACGCAATTTACCCTACACTTCACAACATTATAATTACTCAAAAACACGGATTTGTTCAAAAAAGATCTACAGTTACAAATTTGCTGACTTTCACAAATGATTTGTTTAATAATATGGATCAACAAATACAAATTGACGCCGTATACACAGACTACCAGAAAGCTTTCGATAAGGTTGACCATGAGTTGCTTCTTGAAAAGCTTGCGTACAACGGAATTCGCGGAGATTTACTTCGCTGGTTTATATCGTACGTAACGAACAGAACTCAACGAGTCGTAATTAGGGGATATCAATCCAAATCGATTACAGTATCGTCTGGCGTGCCCCAGGGCTCAATTTTAGGCCCTTTACTTTTTATTATATTTATTAATGATGTCTGGAATTGCTTTTTGCATTCAAGATTCTTACTCTATGCAGACGATCTCAAAATTTATAGAACAATACGAACTCTTACCGACTGTGATTTGCTTCAAGCCGATCTGGATAGATTCTCTGCGTACTGTAATAATAACAAGATTCAACTAAGCACTTCTAAATGTGTATCAATCACATTCACATAAAACAAAAATATTATAAATCGTACGTATATACTTAGCGATGCTCCTCTTACTAAAGTTACGTCAGTGAAAGATCTAGGGGTAATGTTGGATAGTAAACTCCATCTTGATCAACACATTCATACAATTATTAATAACTCATACCGCATGTATGGTTTTGTGATGAGAACCGCTTCACAATTTAAGCGTCCAGGGCCCTTAGACAAAGTAACATCGTTTCATACCGAAACGATATCTAAATTCGTCATCGTTTTTGAGATAACGACAAATATTTCGTAGCCAATGTAACACTGTGGTCGCGATCGTTGTGTCGAACTGTTTGTTCGCCAAAGAACAAAAATATTAGTTATGGTATCGAAAATTTTGCTGTCAGTGTCAGTCAAGAAGTTCAAATCGGATTGAACCCGCGAGTTATTGTTGTTTTGAAATGTTATTAATAAGTGTTGGCGATCGCTGTGCTGTGTAATGTGTAAGGGTGATGTCACCGGATTGGCATCACAGTCAGCATCGCCGTCGGAGTGCTGGGTGACGTCACGGGATCGGCATGGTGGTCGCCGAGGTGACGGTGTTGAAGTACTCGTGCTGCGCCACCCCGAACCCAGACGTAAATATCCGATAATCTCAAGTGATCTCAAGGGCCATGGGAATGTTAGCGCGACTAGTGTTCCCCAGCAATATAGCGACATTATTCGTTGAGTTTTAAACCAACCTTTGTGTAAGGCAGTCAGTGTAATTTGTATTAATATAGTCTTGTTCATGAATCAAGTCGTTTTACTATACAGTTAAAGTATTAGATTAAATAAGAATAATAAGACAGTGAGTGTTGCGTATAATTGTTTTTAAGTTATAATAAAGACGATATTTTTACAGTGGTAAGTGAATAGACTGTTATTACTTTTAGATCGTCTCCAAAACTTAATTATAATCAAAATAGACTCTTTTTTATAAGTGACTGGTGTTCAAACGATGATGGAGTAATCTATTTTAATTTTTAGTGATAAAACATGGAATCAAGAGTGCGAGCAAGTCCCGAACAATTGTCAACGCTGCTTGAGTATATGGAAACGTAAGTAAATCCAAGTTTTATTCATGAGTATGTAATGTCTTAACAATGAAGTACTTATATTCAATCTTCGTTTGTTTATGTTACAGTCATGGTGACCTGGCGAGGCCTCTTGCTGGATCACAAGGTCGGGTACGGTCAGACGGACTGTGGACTGAACTAACCAACATACTGAATGCTGTTGGTGGTGGTGTCAGCAAGACTACAGACAAGTGGAAAAAAGTAAGGATCTAATGAACATTTTTTGAAAGACTGGTGTGATGGTAGAGTGGCTAGTATTATTATTATTAGTATTATTTAAATTTATTACTTATAACATAGGTACTTATAACTATGACTGATTTTTGTTCAATAAAGGTGTCGGCAGATTGGAAGTCCAAGACAAAAAAAAAGGCATTGACCATAAGGCACCATGCAAGAGGGACTGGAGGTGGGCCAGCAAGCGGGCAAACTTTGTCAGCTAGCGATGAAAGAGTGCTGGCTATAATGGGTACTTTAGCAGTGGCAGGACAAGGCTCTGTAGAAGAGCTAGGATTTAATGTAAGTACTATACACCTTCAAGGCTCCTGCTCAATAATGAGCTAATTTCTCTAGTAGACAGATGTTTTATAAAATATTCCTATTAACATTGGTTGTTACAACATGTTGGTTAATGGCAACAAAAGTTACTTAGTCAACATGAAAGACACATTTAATTTTTTGATAAATTATTTTTAACTTGGTTAAACTGATTATTAATTAGTATTTATAAAATAAATATTATTATATAACTGAAAAAACTTTGCAATAATTTTTCATAACTACATACTAAAAATAAATACACTTTTTCAGTAATAAATAATTTCATTACATCTACCACTTATTTTTATTAAATCTACCACTGCCAATTTTTTTCAGAGACCTAAATACTGCACAAGATGATCCTGCCGCCCAAGATGATCCCATCACCCAAGATAATTCAGTATTTTTGGAAATCTTAGATGGTAAGTCTAAAGACTTAAAATCTTACCTCTTACTAATATTATTTATAAACGTGGAAGTTTGTTTGGATGGATGGATGTTTTTTACTCTTTCACGCAAAAACTACTGAACGGATTTGGATAAAATTTAGTACACAATTAGTTTATAACCCAGATTAACACATAGGATAGTTTTTATCCCGATTATGGGCGAAGCCGCTGGCAACAGCTAGTATCATATTATTTGTTATGTATATGTAAAATATAAAATTATCTAAAATACCTAAAGAACCTCAGTTTTGCTATTTATATTCTATATCTGTGTGCCAATTTTCATCGAAATCCGTTCAGCCGTTTTTTCATGATTGAGTAAGAAACTAACAAACATCCAAACCTTCACATTTTACAAAATAATAGCAATATTTGATTTAAGAATACATTTTGAACAAACAAAGGATCCATAAACTGTCCAAAATAACACTAATTTTCTTTTGCAGAAACTCCACAACTGGTTTTGTCTCCTCAACCTTCTACTTCACAGCCCTCAAAGAATTGGCTTCCGCCTTCGTCATCATACCAGACACGGACACTATCACCCCTTCCGCTCGTGCTCACTCAGACTTCGGCTCAAGGACGGCAGCCTGTTGCGCCAGCCCCGCCAGCCACACCAGCCCCGGCAGCGCCATCCCCGCCAACCCCTGCAGCGCCCACTGCTCCGAGGCGAAGGCGGCTACCTGCCCCCCGCACGTCTGCTATTTCTCCATCTACCAGGCGTCGTCCGCGGTTAAGGTCAATAAAAAGGTTAATAAAAATATTAAAATGTTTAATAGTAATTTTATTTATTCACCTATATTACATCCTACTAACTAAGCAATTGCGCATAGCCCTGCCTCAGATTAACTCATTTTGGTTATCATTGCTGGAGGTGCTATATTGTACAGCATGATCTTCACTATCTTCCAGACCCCCAGCTGGCATATCACTTGGAGGTGGTATTCTAGCATCTAATGCAATGTTGTGCAGCACACAACATGCATAAGTGATTTTGCTAGCCATGTAAGGGTGCTAGTGAAGAACTCTGTGTCGAAGCATACACCTCCAACGAGCTTTAAGTAGTCCGAAACAGCGCTCAATGCGGGACCTGGCTTGGACATGACGTCGTGTGTACTCCTCTGCCTATTAAATGCTGAACCAGGATGGTTCAGCATTTAATATAGGCGTCATCAACCAGGGCCGCAGTGGATAGCCAGAATCTCCTAAAAAAAAGGAAATATATTTTTGTTAATAGTCTACTCCAGTTCTATGATGATGAGTCTACTCCAGTTCTAATAAAGAATTGAATAATCGTTGTTTATTTGTAGTCATGCTCACTTAAATATAGTGCAATTATTGCTTGGCGTATTGGGCTATTTCAGATGTCTCACTATTTACAATACCTATATGGAACAACTTACCTAATAACCAAACATGTTCACCACTTCTATGACGTCCTTCCATGTATGTGCTCACGTGACTTGCAGACCATATGTGTGAGTCATGTGTTGCTCCACCAAATTTTGAGTTCACATTTATAATGCGCAAGTCGTAATCACATATCTGAAAAGAAAATAAAATAAAACTATAGGTACCTACTTATCGTTTGGTTTCCACAAAGAACCAAATTGCAATGTGGGGAAGAATTTAATTTCGAATTAAGGTACCTACTTACAAAACATTTAAAAAATATTTTATAGATTTCACTTTGAATACCATAAATGTCCCTTTATTTCACTGTGTCGCTTGGCACATAGGCTTCCTCTTACTTTCTCCATTGAGTTCATATTATAAATAAGGGTTATTTTATTTATAAATACATATACACATAGTTTTAGAGAAGTTTGTTAACCACATAGTTTTATATGTAGGTATTATGATTAAAATTTATCCAGCAGCTTACCATTTGAACATTTAAGGAATGACATCCTTTTCTATTAAAAAATGTGTGCTCTTCCTCAACCGGTCTTGCACACCAGGCAAATTATGTGTCCTTTGAAATCTGTAAATTATTTAACAATTTTACAACAAATATCAAAGAGTAATTATTTAGATATGTAGGAACCTAAGAAATTTTTTAATTAGGTATTTAAACTATTTAAAAATATATTTACATACTTCTCTTTGATTAAGGATCTCTCGTGTGGCCCTTGTGGAAACACTATCCACCTGCTGACCATCCAATTGTGATTAAGGGCGTTCACAACCTCCCTGATGCAGCGACTTGTTGTCCGCTGCGTCAAACTGGCCCACGCCCACAATTTTTTGGTATGATCCTGTAGCTAAAAAGCTAAGAGCACACAGCACGTGAAAAATATAATAATACATAGGTAAGTTAACCTATTTAGGTTGGATGTGGTCTGATGTGGTTTTATTTTTATTTATACAGCAGTTCATAAAGTATTGTGTGGTACCACAATATTTTTGTTGTATAGTACCTATAAACTAAGCAGGCGAAGATGCTTTAACTCAAGTTATAAGGAACAACAACCAACAACATTAAGTACCTGGTTGCCTGCCTACTAATACCTACAATTACTAGTATATTGTTTTAGTAATGTGAAATTTCTTACCTTTATTTCCAGGGGAATTTCAGAGGAACCTTTTAATCGTGCATGAGCTTTTAGATCCTTGCATAACTTCCTAAATGCTCTTTTATTAAGCCTGAAATGTTGGATGAACAACAATTCAGGCATTTCTTCAATTGTTTCCAATTGCCGTCGCTGTCTTAATCGCTTTTGGCGCCTCTCCCAGGCGTTCTCATTGTGTGCAGCCCACAATAAACGCAGGCAATGCATTTTATAATCTATTTGATCTGCAGTAATGCCGATAACACAGAATAAATACTAAGAGAGTATGTCATCAATCAATGTCAAAAATCAGCTGCCGAATGAAATCCGGCCATATTTTGTCGATAACTACAACGTTTTAACATTCGTTTCGTTATCTTTTTTGGCGATCACGATCGGGCGAAGGCGAACACTGAAAGTGCTGCTTGTCTCATTTGTATGGTATAAGCACGATAACGATTCGTTACTTTATGGTTTCGTTATGAAATATAACATTGTCTACCAAATTGCGATAACGATGTCGATTGACCACGTGACTTAACGCGGCATAAGTCAATCCCATACATTTTAGTCTTTTTGAACTTCGTTATCGTTTTTAAATTGTTACTTTGTCTAAGCCCCCTGATACCTATATGCACCTTAACAAGTCACTCATTAGGTCGCAACTTGAATACGCCGTATTAATATGGAATCCTTTATACAAAAAGATATAGAGAGCTTAGAAAATGTACAGCGCAAGTTCCTCAAAGGTGTGCGGTACCGCTGCCGCCATAATTTGATCCCGAAAGACCCCTGTAGGGATGTTAAGTTGATGGATTTGAAGTCTAGACGCGTTTTTCTTGAAATGATGTTTCTGTATGACTTATGTAGCAGCAGATATTATGATTGTTCAGATTTGGTAAATGGAATAAGTTATATTGTACCTAGAACTGTTGTAAGACGCGAGGTGCGCGAACGCCCTCTTTTTACTATCCCATCTTGCCGCACCAATGCTGGAGTTCGCGCACCTCTCCGTCGTATAGCAAATAATTATAATACATTTTTTTCGGATATAGATATATTTACATTATCGCATAGAAAATTTCGAAATGCTATAATTAAAAAGTTGACTGACTAAACCTAATTTAAGCTTATTTTCTAAATGTAACCTAAGCATAATAATGTATTGTAAAATCACTCGCATGCCTTGATAGTTCTAATGTAAAAATAATAGGTAACATGTGGATTACGCTGTGAGTCACGCATATAAAATTAACATTAGATACTAAGGATTATTAACTAAGCAACTTGTGTAACTGTTTGTTTTCCCTAAGAAAATAAATAAATAAATAAAACACTTTTTTGATTGTCTTCCTCGCTTCATCGTGAAAACACTCTAATATCTAATATGATTTTTAATAAACTATTGTTAACGTGTGCACGTCACAAACAACAAAACTAAAGTTTTTTTTTTTTTTCTTTATTTTAAGGGCTTTATCGCTCAGCGATAACGTCACCCTGTAGCACATCATCAAAATAACTAAACCTAAAACCTTTTTAATTCTAAAGTTACTTAAGTATAGTACTACTACATCATCATCATCATCAGGCTATACTAGTCCACTGCTGGACATAGCCCTCTCCTAACGAGCGCCATAGCGCCCTGTCTTCAGCTTGCCGCATCCAGCATCTGCCTGCAGTCTTTCGCAGATCGTCATCCCACCTGGTCAGAGGGCGTCCTACACTACGTTTCTACGAAACTGTTCACAAGCGCGTTGGAAGATATGTTTAAGATGCTGGACTGGAAAGGAAAGGGCATAAACATAAACGGCGACTACATCTCACACCTACGATTCACAGATGACATAGTCTTAATGGCGGAGTCGCTAGAGGAGCTGAACCAGATGCTGGACGGCCTAGCTTCAGCCTCGCGACGTATCGGTCTTGGCATGAATTTGGATAAAACCAAAGTCATGATCAATGGCCACATTGATCCAATACCGGTCGTCGTACATGGACCTTCTCGAAATCGTTTCCGAATACACTTACCTCGGGCAGATTCTGCAGTTAGGTAAAAACAATTTCGAGAAGGAGGCCAAGAGACCAGGATCCAGCTGGGCTGGGCAGCGTTTGGGAAACTGCGCCGAGTCTTCTCGTCATCCATACCGCAATGCTTGAAAACGAAAGTTTTTAATCAGTGCGTCCTACCCGTCATGACCTACGGAGCCGAGACATGGACACTTACGGTAAGGTTGGTCCACCAATTTAAAGTCGCTCAGCGAGCTATGGAGAGAGCTATGCTCGGAGTTTCTCTGAAGGATAGGATTCGAAACGAATACATCCGACATAGAACCAAAGTCACCGACATAGCTCAAAGAATTAGCAAGTTGAAGTGGCAGTGGGCTGGCCATATCTCGCGAAGAACCGACAACCGCTGGGGTAAACGTGTTCTTGAGTGGAGACCGCGACTCGGCAAACGTAGTACTACTACACTACTTACAAATTTACTTTAAAACAAAAAATGCTAATTTGTACATTATCCCAGATTGTTCCGATAAAGGAAAAGCCAGGATAGCATTACAGTCCCCAGTGTCGTACTTGTTTGTTGGACCAAGTAAATTAAATCGCAAAGCTTCATTCCGCACACACTCCATCAAAACATGTTGCACATCTTCGACTACTCCACATTCTTCACAGTTGGGTGACGTAACCTTTTTCATTAGGAAACCAAACTTACTTGAGGGAATGTGACCGGAACGAAGTCTTAGCGCCATAACTAATTCACTTCTGCTAAATACATTTTGATCGATCCAATTATACACTGGAAGCTGTGGTTGGATGGTTTTGTACCAAATTCCCTTTTCTGTTGACCTTTGGTTAAAGTATTCACTCCACACATCTGTACACTGCTGTTTTATTATTTTTATATAATCTGTATATAAAGGACGAACATTTACAGAAATTCCATCTGACACGGCTTGGTTGGCCAAAAGATCCACTCTTTCATTGTCCTGAATCTGTACATGAGATGGGATCTACTGTAAAACTATCGAGATTGATCTTTGACCTAGTTTGAATATAGACTCCAAAATCATGTAGGCTATCGGTACTCCTCGCACGGGCGAGGTGCACCGAGCCAAGTGTTGCAGCGAACTCTTTGAGTCTGTTAGAATGACAAATTTATCATGATTGATTGAGTTAATATAAGAAAGAGCCTCTGCTATTGCAATTAACTCGACATGCATAATGGAGATATCAGAGTCTATAGCAAGTTTGACATTTGTATTTAATAGTGGATCCCAAACCACAGCGCCACTACCAGCACTACTCTTAGAACCATCTGTGTAAATCTTGTGAAAACCAACATATTCCTCTTCTATAAAATTTGTGCAGATTTTTCTCAGACGGTTGCCGTCATAATGTCTTTTAGGTTTAGTAATAGATGGTATATTATGTCTAATAGCCTTATGAACATTAATGTTGCTGACCCATGTCCCCAGAGAAAACATTTCAATTAACCTAGCCGAGTGAACAGCAGAAGATTTAAGTTCATTGTAAATTGAGACCAATAGAGGTTGTTTTCTACCTCTCCAATATTGGGAATTATTAATGTTTGCAGCTAACGACTCAATCAAATTAATTGCAATGCTCTCCCGAAATGACATACATTTTAAACAATACTTGGCTCCTAGAAATTTCCTACGAATATGTAATGGAGATAGATTTAATTCACTCTCCATCACGTGGATGGGAGTGCTTCGAATAAAGCCACCAATAACACGAAGCGATTTGTTTTGCGCTTTGTCCAATTTAGATAAATGGCACTTGTAACTCCAATCGTACAAAAAGCTACCATAGTCTAACCTACTGCGAATTATGGAGATATATAGTCGACGCAGATGTTTAGGGTGAACAACCCAGCCAGGGCCCGCCAATACTTTGAAAATATTTATATAATTTAAAACCTTTTGAACCGACTCATTAATATGTTTTCCCCATCTGAGTGATTGATCCAACCACATTCCCAGGTATTTAATATTATTCACTACAGAAATATTAATATTATTAATTTCTAAGTTAACAGGTTGTCTGCACATACCTCTCTTAAAAATACAGACCTTAGTCTTATCAGGAGATATTTCTAAGCCTAGATTGATTACCATTAAGGCTCGACCGAGATGGGTTTTTCGTTCTCGGCCGAGACCGAGACCGAGACCGAGAATAAAATAATATCTCGGCCGAGACCGAGAGCCGAGAACGAGAATAGAAAAAGCGTGTTTTTTTTTTTTATACTGTTTGCTTTTTAATACACTACTAATTGTTTAACAAAATTAATTGTTTTAATAATCAAAGTTAAATAACATTATATTATAACATAAAAAAAGCAATTTTTCGGCATTTTCGCCCTTCAAAGAATGTCGTCTCTCGTCATACAATTGTCCAGCTTTGCTAAAAAGTTGTTCACTTGCTACGCTAGTAGGCGGCGCAGATAAAAACTTATTTGCTGCGGGCTTAAGCACCTTATAAGGCGACGAAAACCAATACTCAAAAATATTAGCATTTCTTTGCAGTCTTGGCTCTCTAAGAAAGCTTTCTAGCGCTATTTCGATCACAGAGCTTGAACTGTATTCGTCATTGGTCATTGGCTCGTCTTCCAACTCTATCGAATCATGAGCTGCCCATAAGTTGGATTGACTTGTGGGGCGAAAGCGGCCGGCCGCAGTTCGCCAGCCGGGACTTCAACCAATCACAATTCAGCTCTCTCACGCACTTACACCAATCGACTACGCGCTGCGGCGCGTTGCCACGCGCGGTAAAATTTGAATGCCGATCCGAACAATGTTACAATCTCGGTCATGACCGAGAATCTCGGCTATAATTAGCCGAGAACCGAGACAAGTTTCTCGGTTGGATTTGTAGCCGAGAATGCTGAGACCGAGACCGAGACCGAGATCTCGGTCGAGCCTTAATTACCATAGTAAATTCCATAGAATTAAATGCATTCAAAGCAGACTGCAGCTCTGAGAGAACAGCATTGACATTAGAACCTGATTTAAATAAAACAAAATCGTCAGCATACTGAGAAATATCAACGTTCGTAATAGCCTTGCAAATATTGTGAGTCGCAACGTTAAATAAAAGAGGGGAAAGTGGGTCTCCTTGGGCCAACCCCCGTCCCGTAGACCGCCTATATTCTTTATTATTAATTGAAATCTTAAGTATTCTCTCATTCAAGAATCTCCACAAATATGAACACAACTTACGACCTACCGAAAGTTTATCGGGAGTGTACAGTAAACTAGCGATATCGATATTATTATACGCGTTATTGATGTCAATAAAACAACCAACTGTGACAAGATTTGAAGTATAACCAATTTGAATCTTTGTCGTCAAAGCAACAAGACTGTCTAAACATGACTTAGACTTACGAAAGCCTACAGTATTATCAGAAAATGTGCATCTATTCTCAAAAAACCATTCCAACCGTTTGTTCAAAATTGAGTGAAAAATTTTGCAAAGACATGATATCAGAGAAATAGGTCGAAGGGAAGATGACAGTCCCGAAACTCGACCTGGTTTAGGAATAGGAATTATTTGAATATTGCGCCACTGTCTTGGAACACAACCAGTATCGTAAAATTTATTGTACAGAGAAAGTAATAATAGTTTACCAGTGGCTGGAAGATTCTTGACCATAGAAAACGAAATTTCATCACCACCAAGTGCCGTGTCTTTTGATTTTATGGAATTTTCTAATTCCTGAATAGAAATAACAGCTTCTAATTTATTATTGCAGGACTGAAAGCAGGGTTCAGGTGGGGAAACGTAATCCGGCGTTAGGTCATTAAGAAGCCTTTCTGCTAAAGTTGAGTCGACGTGTTGATATTTAGATCTACGGCCTTTTACCCATCTCATTTTGCGCCACATATCACTAGCAGAAGTTGTCTCATCGATACTTGAACAAAAACCTCTAAAGGATACACCTTTAGCCTTTCGTGTCTGCCTCTGCGATTCCTGAATGTTCTCCTGCAATAGTGCGTAATTTTGAGGTGAAGGGTTACCCCTAAACTTTGCTAACGCTAAACGTCGTGATGCCACCGATCTAGATAGCTCAGGGCTCCAATACGGTTTTGGTTCAAATTTCGAGTTGATATGTTGAGGAATAACAATTTGAGGGATGTGGGAATCTGCAGCTTTCTGTAAAGTGTTTTCAAAGAAGTCATAACACAACTGTGGGTCTACAGCCTGTCAACAGTCCCTGTTCGAGCCGCCCAGCCGAACACTCCCGTGTATATTTCCCGCCTACACTATACCACTAAGGCCGAGGACATTGTGGAGTACGTATGCCAAAGGACCAAATACAGGCCGAGAGTGCAGTTGCTTGAATCGCGCCGCAATGTCAACTTCAAGGCGTTCGTGGTGCGAGTACCTACTTGCTACCTGCACCTCGTCATGGCAGAGGACCTTTGGCCGCAAGGTGTTATGTTCCGTCGTTTCCGCGGACAAGTGCCACACGATCGCACAAAGACAGTGCTTGAGTGAAGTGTGTTTTACTAACATAGTTTTAAGTTTATACACTAACACACTTTGTACTATTATGATATATATGTTAGTCTGTAAGGTATTTATCTATGGGCCAAAGTAGCCTGAAAATAAAGGATTTATTATTATTATTATTATTATTATTACAGGGGCGGCTGAATCATGGAGAATGTTTTCTACGGACGAAGCATACTTCTCCCAGTTAGATTTTTTAAAATTTCTTTTACGAATATTTTGTTTAATAACATTAATATTGGTGGATAATTTAATAATTAGGTGATCACTGCCTAACGATTCATTTGTAACTTTCCAAATAAAATTTAAAGCCAAATCCACAGAGATAAAAGAAATGTCGGGAGAGGATTGTTGCACCAAATTATTCACCAATTTTATACGAGTCGGACTGCCATCATTAACCGATATAAAGTTATGATCTATCATAGAATCGAATATCTGCGATCTACGCTGGTCGGTTTTATATGACCAGTTGGAATGGTGACCGTTAAAGTCACCTAAAATTAAGGTTTTGTTATTTGCTATCGAAAATATATTATCCCAATCTCTTTGTAAAGTACGAACAGTTGAAGGGCAGTAAATAGCAACGATATTCTCACAATATACTGACAATTTAACAATTGAATGCACAAGAGTTCAATACCTGGATTATAATTATGTACATTACGCAATTGCGCTCTAATCGATTTGTGAACAATAACAGCTACCCCCCCCCATAGGCGTCATAGCGGTCCAATCTGAAAACGTTATACTCATTCAAATAAAAGTGGCTGTCTAGTTCCAACCACGTTTCACTGATAACGGCAATAAAAATCTTATCTTTGAGTAAAAGCTGTTCGAATAATGCTGATTTTGGCCGCAGACTTTGTGAATTCCATTGTGCAATATTAAGTGCGAGAGAATTATTGTGACAATCCATTAAAAAGTTTACTTAAAAGTGAATTTTCTGGCAAATTATTAACCACACTTATTACCAACCATTCTACGATTATCTTAACCACGCTGTTTATTTTATTCTTAATTGAACCTTTCTTCAGAAGTATATTAATATTGTTACTTATAAAATTACCAGACGACGTATCTTTTAGATTACGAACGCTTGATTTCTTTCTATGACAATCACTTGGCTTCTTTGGTATATTGGTTTGGGTCGATGTTTCATGTTCACTCATAGAAGAGGTACACGATACCTCCGAATCCCAATTCATAACGCCACTGCCCGCGGCCGCGGACGGACGAGACTGCCACCGTTTTTTATGTTGTGTAGTTTTCTGTTTCAATTCTCGATTCGGATGCGAACTAATATCCTGTTGTTGCCCAGGTATTATGACAGCTGTTTTAACTTTATCTGCATATCTTGTCTGCTCCACATATGATTGTACTGGGTTAATATTTTCTAATGTACTTGTTTGATTATTTTCTTCTGTCACAACAATATTTGTAACCTGGCAGATAGGAGGAGGAGATGCAGGTACATATAATAACAATGCTTTACGGTACGTACAATTAAATTCATTCATTAACTCTCGTAACCTTTTTTCTTTCAAGTAAGTAGGGCATTTCTTATCTAGGGCTAAATGATTACCCTTACAATTTACACATATAAATGTAGTTTTATCGCAATTGTCGTGACTACCTCCACATTTAGGACATTTAACTTGACTAGCCGTACACATCTTTGCAATATGTCCATATCTCCAACATTTGGAGCATTGAGTTACGGGTAATGTAAATCTCTCGACTTTGGCTCATACCGTATATATATACATACTCGTAAGAGGGTACATGTGCACCTTGAAAACAAATGCGTATAGACTCGCTTGCAATCCATCCATTAGAGTTACTATCTCCATTATCATCAGTATCTTTACATCTACGGTTGAGACGTTTTGCCGATAGAATTTTCATATCACACGAGACATTACCAACAAATTCCTCAATTGAAAGATCCAGTTCTATATCTCTAATAATCCCGTATGACACTGCAACTTCCCATGATTTTTGTGAACGCCAACCCATTTCGTCAAATACCTTGCAATAAATCATTTTTTCGGCATGAGATTCATTGTCAAATGTGATTATCAATTTGTACGGATTAATATATTTCACGCGTGTTATACCGATTATCTCATTATTTTTAAATAGTCTAGCTAACGCAAATTGTTTCGGAAACTTCTCTTTATTGTATACGCATATCTCAACTGCTTCTTCTTCAATATTACAGCTTATCTCCTGAACTGGAGTTGGTCTTCTTGCGATTCTCTTCCCAAGTCCATTCACCGTAGTCCAACTTCCAGATGAGTCATCCTCCCTATCTCTTTTTCTCCCTAAATTATCGTCATCATCACCTTCTAAACTTCCCTTCTCTAGTTGTGTAGGCATCTCCATATCCAAGTGTGTTATATCCTCTGAATCTTCTCTTTGTGTATCACTACATTCATCTATAAATACGTCATTGGGCGAGTTACTCATATGATATTAGATCGAACGGCCGGCCGGCCGAGCGTGGCGGCTCGGCTACGATCGAAAAGGATCTTATCGCAAAAACGGTAATTAGCGTATACTCGTACACACGACTAATTTGCCCGAGGCGCAAATCGACACTGAATATTAATCATAATGGGACGAAAATTGAACATGTCAACTGCGTTAAATTTCTAGGGCTTTGGATTGATAAGGATTTGTCTTGGCAAACACACATAGACACAGTATGCAATAAATTTAGTCAGTAGATATAATAAAGTTAAACATATGAGATGCTTTATATAAATTATCAAAAATAGTTGATCGATCAGTTATTTTGACCGTATACCATGCTTATATTTCGGCAACAGTGAGATATGCAGTCATTTATTGGGGCAATGCAACTAACAGGGATTTAGTGTCCAAAGCGCAAAGAAGATGTGTACGTGCTATGGTTGGTATCCGTGTTCCAGATTCATGTAAACCATATTTCATTAATGAAAAATATTGACCTTCCCTTCAATTTATATTTATGAAGTGTGTGTATTTATAAAAACAAATGAAAATCTATTTGATAAACTTAAATCGAAAATGCTTCGTTTAAAATTTTAGTTAAAAATTTAGTTTTAGTTAGTTTAAAATTTCTACTGTACCACATAAAACGGCTCTATTTAACAAAAGGTTCTTTGGCATTGCATCAAAAATTTACAACAAAATACCTTTTAGCATTCTAGATACTAAGGAACTTTCAGTATTTAAAAATAAATTTCGAACATTTTTAATTGAAAAAGCATACTACACGACCCAAGATTTCCTGAATTGTTGACCATTTATTAGTTCCACTGTATTTTGACATGTATAAGTATTGACCATGTATTCATTTCACCGTATTTGACATGCATTAGTATTGACCATGTGATAGTTTAACTGTACTTTTACATTTATAATAACTAAATTTACAATCTATACTAATTACATTTATTATGCCAATATCTACCTAGATAATTATTGTATGCCTATTATAGGCATACAATATAGACATACAACATATCGCACACCTAGATCAAAACTGACACAAGTCAAAAAATATTGTTTTCAAAACTCAGATGAAAAAATACGTATTTTTCTAAATTTTGTTTGTGAAGTTTTCAAACGTAATTGCATATTAGGGCATGAACATGTTGTAGAATGTCAATGCATATTAAATGGGGCTAGAAATCAATAATTTCTATTGATAAATAAGTATTTTGGAGTTTCTAACTAAACAATCTCGTATTTTGAGGTGTCTCAGTTTTAATCTAGCAGTGCGATATGCCCACAGCAAAGATACTTTGACTTTGACTATATACGGTACAGCAAGTGTTGCCATTGGCCATAGTCAAATAAAACGTGAGACGGCTCAAAAAATAACATTAACCTTACTTTATGTGGATAACGACATGACATCTTTAATTTCTTTTGGAAATTTGCTACTTAAGCACATCTATTTGATAACAACACTATTTTTTAAGTATTTGACTTGATATCCTGTACAGATGTCTTGTTTAATTAATATGAAATAACATAACCTTTAACCAGCGTACGTACGTACGATCCCTAATTTGTGAAATGTTGAGTTACGAGGTACAAGGAGATAAGTTACGAGGAAACAGATAACTATACATACATTCATGATTACAAATAGGTAAAATCATAACTCTTCTTTTTGCTTCACCGTAGATGGGTGAAAACCGAGAAAATCGGCCAAGTGCGAGTCGGACTCGCGGACAAAGGGGTTCTGTATAATTATCTATAAAAAATCACGTTTGCTATATGGGCTATATGGCTCAAATATTTAATTCATTCTGTTTTTCAGTATTTTTTGCTACTACTACTATAGCGTCAACAGAAAAATATCATCTGTGAAAATCTAAACTGTCTAACTATCATGGTTCATAAGATACACCTTGGTGACATACGGACAGACGAACGGATAGCGGAGTCTTAGTAATAGGGTTCCATTCTACCCATTGGGTGCAGAACCATAAAAATTGAACAATTTAGAAAAACATAATGCACTGCATTATTATTATTTTACATGAATATGCATTACATCTAAGTGACAGATTCGGGCGTCGCGTCAGTCAATTTGTGACAGGTCACAAAATCAAGTGCGTACACGATAAATGGAAATTTAAACGTACAATTTAAATTTCTACATATTAAACTTTCTTGGATAGGTTCCGTTTCATGATTTATTATTGTTTGCTGGAAAATATTGGAATACAATTAGTCCTAAAAGTAACGTAAAATTTTACAAACATAACTGTCTACAATTGGTGAGTACTGAGCTTGTACTTAAACATGATAGCCTAGTGAAAATGTCATGATGGCCTAGTGGTTTAGGCCTCGCCTCTTGTGCACGACGTTGTGGGCGCAAACCTGGGCGATGTGAGTTTTTCAATTCATATGTACTTTCTAAGTTTATCTTGGACATCACTGACATCGGTGAAGGAAACCTGGACTTATATAATTAATATAAGTTGGAAATTGCCAACCCGTCTTGAGCAAACGTGGTGATTAATGGTCGTGCCTTCTCTGTATGAGAAAAGGCCTTTGCCCTGCAGTGGGACAGTAATAGGCTGGTACTACTACTACTACTTAAACAGATACTAAAAAAATAAACTATGTCATAAAATTTAAAACAGCGGAATGAACAGCTAAGCCCAATGTCTATGCTATTCACATGGTTTTGTCTTTGATATGTCTGCTTATCTTGTTCAGTTTAACTGCATAACGGTTGACACATCCATGCAGCATTTCGACTTCCTGTACGGTCCATTTTACACTGAAAAGGAATAGCGTTTAATTGAGTGGGCTATTGCCCACTCAATTAAACGCTATGCCCTGAGTGTTTATTATTTTTCAATTCCATTTTTTCAAAGTAAATCTGGTTAATTTACTTCAAAATTATTTTTAATTTTAAACGCTTTGCATTTTCGATTTCCTAGGTCGGTTCTATTCCCTTATGGGATCCAACGCAAATAATTAATTATAGAACCTAGCAATTTTCTCGTTTTCCTAGTAGTATGTAATGTACTTACTGTCTTTCAATAAACAGTCATAATACTAATCAACCTGGGAACGATTATTTGGATAGAATCTGTCGCTTATAGACATGTAACGAGTCTATTTTTAATGATCGTATGTTGATCTTTACATTCAACTATCTCGGTAACGTGACACTTTGAGGTACCATATTTTGTAACATTTTATGTTCGTCTGTGTGTCCTCTACCCATACACCGACGTTTACGATACGACGATACATTTGACGACCAATGTGGCGCGGCAGGCGAAGGTCCGCCTGCGACGCAGGAGGTTGCGGGTTCGATTGCAACCTTGGGACAAATGTTTGTACGATCTACAAAGATTTGTTAAAGGTATTCTGGGTATTTGCTATGTATAATAAAAAATATTTATCTACGTAATGTATTGTATTAAGTATATCAGTCATCTAGTACCCATAACACAAGCTCTGCTTAGCTTGGGGCTAGATGATTCTGTGTGGATTGTCCAGCATTTTTTTTTATATACCACTATCATCATCGAGTTGTTTTTTTCTACAGGGAATTCGAAAAGATTTTCGGGTAATCTAGAACGTAGACGCTGGCAGCACTCCCCTTCTCTTCGGTTCTGACTAGTGATGAGTAACTCATCATTTTTAAATGAGATTGAGTAGGAGTACCTCTTTTCACCTCGCGAGTCGCCCGTCGGCGTATTCACCTCACGAGCCGAGCCCGAGCCGTCGCGCGTCGCGTCGGTTCATTCGCTCACTAAGCTCACTCATTCATTCAATACCTCAATACTCTCTCCTCGCACAGAATTATACTCTACGAGCACTCGCGAGTACTATCGTCAATAATGTCAATGTCAACTTTAAAGTGAGGACGCGTGAACGAGTGAGGTGGTTCATTCATCATTCTCTTGCCCTTTACCCAATTTATATGGGGTCGGCGCAGCATGTCTTCTTCTTCCATGCATCTCTATTTGCCGTCATCTCAGAAGTCACCTCTTTCTTAGCCTTATCATCTTTCACACAATCCATCCATCGTTTCCTAGGTCTCCCTCTACTCTTGTAACCCTCTACATTCATACTCAAAACTTTCCTCACAACATGATCCTCATTCCTTCGCATCACGAGTCCATACCATTACAGCCGATTTCCACATAACTTCTCTGTCACAGGCGCCACTTTCAGACTTCCTCTTATTACTCTGTCAAGAAAGTACCGGGAAAAGATCAATAATACACAAAATGTCTGTTATTCATCCAAATTTATTTTATAACCTTCAAAGTATGCTCCTTTAGAAACGATACACTTGCGCCAACGAATAATCTATTCATCAAAACATGTTTTAAAAGCTGCTTCCAGAATTGAGTTCAGTTCTCGCCGCGAATTCTCCTTTATGTCTTCTATCGATTGAAAACGGGTGCCACGAAGTGGTAATTTGAGTTTAGGAAAAAGAAAAAAGTCAGCAGGAGCCATATCTGGTGAATATGGTGGTTGCTGGATGGTATTTGTTGAGTGTTTGGTCAAAAATTCTTTCACAATGATAGACTTGTGCGAAGGCGCATTGTCGTGGTGCAAAATCCAAGAATTTTCTTTCCACAAATCTGGCCTTTTTCGTCGAATTTGCTCTCTTAAACGCCGCATAACGCTTAAATAATATTCTTTATTTACCGTTAGACCTTCCGGTAAGAATTCAGAGTGCACAACACCGCGATAGTCAAAGAAAACAGTCAACATGACTTTGACTTTTGATCAACTTTGGCGTGGTTTTTCGGTTTCGGTTCAGTTGGAAAGCGCCACTCCGAAGCTTGTTGACTAGTTTGCATGTCAAACTCGTAAGCCCACGTCTCGTCACCAGTAACAATGCGTTTCATGAATGTTGGGTCCGAACTGACTCGTTCTAGCATGTCCTCAGCGACTTTCATGCGATTGAGTTTTTGGAGAAAATTCAGATCTTTTGGGACTAGCCGAGCAGCAACATGTTTCATACCCAAATGATTAGTTAAAATGGTACGGATCAACTCGTGAGATACAGAAAGTTCGGCGGCTATCTCTCTCAGAGTTGAATGGGGATTATCAGTCACTATTTTCTTCACTTTTGCGATGTTAACTTCAGTTGCAGACGTTGACGGCCTACCAGAGCGAGGCAAATCTTCCATCACATCTCGACCGCTTTTGAACGCTTTGAACCACTCATAAGCACGAGTTTTTGATAAAGTCGATTCACCGTAAGCCTTCTGTAACATTTTAAGTGACTCCGAACACGAAATTCCATTGGCGATGCAAAATTTAAGACAAACTCTTTGTTCGATATTTTTGTCCATTATGAAATTCGCAATACACACTATATATGATATTACTAAAACCAGCACTGTATTTAATATAAATAACAGATGCAACTCAAACTCCGCGCCAAAATGGAAAACAGCTGTGCCAATGTAACAACTACAAAAAAACAAAAATTTGAATTTGGAACCATAAACAAATCATCCATTCCCGATACTTTTTTGACTGAATGTATACTCATTTCTTATTTTATCCATTCGCGTAACACCACACAACCCTATTAGCATTCTCATCTCAGCTGGTTGGTGGGTCAATGTGGAAATTCGAGTAACTCTTTCAATTTGCGATCATGAGTACCTCAAACGAGGTACCTCATGAGTGTGGGATACATCTCTACTACTGACAGTGTCAGCCTGTGCAAAGAAAGTTCAACTGCTAACAACTCATTCGTGTGGTTGGCTCTCGAAGTGTCAGTCGCGCGTTTCGGTTTCGGTCTCTTTGTGCTCTGTGCATTTTTATGGTTTTCACGGTGTTGTTTAGTGAAAATAACTATATTTAAAATAAATAAACATTTGCCGTCGTAAACGTACGCTAATACAAATTCATAGTGCTTATTGATATTTAAATTAACTAGCTTATTAGTAGTGTAGTGAACTCATTTTAACAATGAATAATTCTGCCGCAAAAGTATGTATACAGCTCTCAGAAAGTGGTTAATATAAAGACAAAACAAGATTTCAAGATGAATTACTTGAGGATTGATACTTAATTTTCATTCGAAATAGGTTGGCGAAATATTTCGAGAGGCGGGGACAGCTTTCAGCAAATTATCAGAGATGACGCTGATGTTACAGCCGATGGAGGATCGACCGCAAGGGTAAGACTGACCTTGTATTGTTGGGGCGCGGACATTCTGCGCAGACTTTCCGCGCCGCGCATGTCCTAAACCGTAAAAAAATCAATACAGCTCCGTGCAAGGCTACCGGCAGCTGACCGGGCCTCGGATCTGGGCCGCGCGTCAGTCTGATATTCGTTGTTGAACCATAGAGATGAAACAGTGTTTCTTGTGTTTCTTATTGATTTTAATTAAACAGGTAGGTACATATTGTGTGTTATTGTTTAATTTCTAAACACGTAAACTTTATATCGTGTCGCAATTGTATCGTAAACTTAAAAAAAATGTGCTAATTCCCTTAAAATTTGCTGTTCAGCCCCATAATTTGCCAAGCCTTTTGGGGTTGGCTTCCAGTCTAATTGGATGCAGCTGAATACCTGAGTGTGTTATAAAGAACAACTGCCTATCTGACCTAAACAATCAAGTTTGTGGGTAACACAATATATACCCTTTTGATAGAATAGAATAGAATACTTATTTATTGCATTGGTTAGGAAAAAGAAAGGTTACATGTCACTTACAAATCAGCATTTAACAAGTACATTCGGAGTGTTTTATCTGGCGCAGTTTGTCCGGGAGGGGATCTTTTGCAACCTAATATGTATTTCTTTTCACACACATTTGAATTATGTAAAGCAAGTGTGAGAAGTTTTGGATTTAAAATCCCATCAGGTCCTAAACCTGAAATTACTTATAAAATAGGAGTGACTCTGCGAGTCAAAGCCTATGCTGACGGGGGACGGCCGTTCTCTTGTGGAGCGGTTTACCTCTCTCGGATTTATTTAAATATTCTATGTCACCTATTCTATTTGAGAAAAGGAACGGGTTGAATTTACCATATTTCGTGTAGGCGGTACTGGGATCTTCTAGGCCGCTGATCGTTAGTGAGGTTAATTTTTAAATCATATTGTGATGAAGGTCGTACTCTGAGATGCCATGGATCTTGTCCAAGCATTTCCCCAGAGGGTTTTGGTTTCAGTGCGACGTGGGAAGTCACCTGCAGCTTTTAGTGCCATCCTATACTGTCTTTCCAGTTGCGTCAGGTTGCTTTTGCTGTATCTTGGAAGAAGTTGGATTACTCCACAATCGAGTACCGGCAGGAGGCATGTCTGTATGACGAGTAATTTCGTTTCAATGTTCACTTTGGATCGGTACCCTATGATGGAGTTTAGGGCACCTCTTACTCGTTTTAACTTTTCTACTCTTATTCATTGAGAGTCTTTTATCAAATACAAAACCGAGGTATTTTACATGGTTCTTATATTCAATCCGTTCATTTTTTAATTGGATGTAATTTCTGTATCCGTTGTTTATGTTCCCTCGCCTGGGTCTTTTGTGAGAAAACATTATACACTGCGTCTCGTCTACTTTGCATTGGAGGCCCCAAGAGAATACATAGGTCATCTGCGTATTGAGAGAGCATCTGACCAGCAATTCGTACCCTTTTGATAGTTGTATCAAAAGGGTATTTATTGTGTTACCCACAAACTACCACCACAAGTAGCCTGAATATCTGGCAAGCTGTTGAGCTTGCCAGATATTCAGGCTACATGCTACCCGTAATGAATCAAATATTGTCTTGATATCTAACGGACCAGCCTACATATAGCTTGCCAGATATTCAGGCTACTTGCTACCCGTAATGACTGTCAAATATTGTCTTGATATCTAACGGACCAGCCTACATATAGCTTGCCAGATATTCAGGCTACTTGCTACCCGTAATGACTCAAATCTTGTCTTGATATCTAACGGAGCAGCCTCCATATAGCTTGCCCGATATTCAGGCTACTTGCTACCCGTAATGACTGTCAAATATTGTCTTGATATCTAACGGACCAGCCTACATATAGCTTGCCAGATATTCAGGCTACTTGCTACCCGTAATGACTGTCAAATATTGTCTTGATATCTAACGGACCAGCCTAGATATAGCTTGCCAGATATTCAGGCTACTTGCTACCCGTAATGACTGTCAAATATTGTCTTGATATCTAACGGACCAGCCTACATATAGCTTGCCAGATATTCAGGCTACTTGCTACCCGTAATGACTCAAATATTGTCTTGATATCTAACGGACCAGCCTACATATAGCTTGCCAGATATTCAGGCTACTTTCTACCCGTAATGACTGTCAAATATTGTCTTGATATCTAACGGACCAGCCTACATATAGTTTAGCGATTGCGGACAACAGTTTTAAATGATTAAGTAAATATTTTTGTTTCCAGTGTACAATAGACTGAAGAGGATGTAGAAATGCTGCATGGCTGCGTCAACCGCTTTGCAGTTGAATTGAACAAGATTAGCATACACATTAAAGATAGAACCATATGAGTAAAGTCCATTTCACGAAAGAAGTCCCGCGGACAATTGTGGAACTAAATTTGACAGATGGGGAGATCAGCCATGTTGTCGTTTGTTGATGTTATCAAGGTGCGTTTGTTGTGGTAGATATTTTGTGAGTTTATTATTGGATTAGTGCGTTATAAGGTTTATTAACGATGCCAAAAGTTGTAAAAAGTGCAGGTCGAGAAATGATATTAAAGGTGAAGGAGTTCTGTGAAGCGGAACACAAGAATCGCGGTGTTTTAATACCAATAAGCAATGTTCGCAAAAGAGTCGCCGCCATGACAGGTAAATTTTGGGGCTGCCATATACAGATTCATTCCTAACCTACCTGAAAGGTCACTTGTGGTAATGGACAACGCTCCGTATCATTGCACTCAAATAGATAAAGCACCTACAATGTCAAGTATTAAACGTGACATGCAGGAATGGCTGCGAGAAAAGGGAGTATATTTTGAAGATACTTGGACAAAAGCTGTATTATTTGAATTAATTAAACAAAACAAAGGTCCACCTACATATGCCGTGGAGGCATCATTAAAATCTCACAATCATGAATTGCTAAGATTGCCGCCTTACCACTGCGATCTCAATCCAATCGAAAAAATGTGGAGCCTTGTAAAGAGACGGGTAGGGGATAAAAACGTGGGCCAAGATCCAAAAGAAATTGTACGCCTAACAGAAGAGGCTTTTGAGACTGTTACAGCGGAAGATTTGGCAGTTCAATGTAAACATGTACAGCATTTGGAGGAAGAATATTTAAAAAATGATGGTCTTATGGATGAAGCAATGGATCGATTTATTATATCCACGGCTAGTGATAGTGAAACAGAATCTGATTCTGTTTCTATTCAGTCTTCTGACAGTGATCATAGTATGACCGATCATAATTATTCAATAATAAATTTGATTAAAAGTTTTAAATGTTATTTTATTTTTCTAATTTAAAGTTGGTCGAACATCTCCATTTTATATTTTAGAAATTACAGGAAGATTTATTTTTCACTAATCTGACCTTAGCAGTATGGACATCAAATGGTACCTATTATATTAGGTACCTAGTTAATAAAATGAAAGTAAATGAACTATAAATTATATTATTTCCCCTGATTTCCCCATATTTAACCGTGGCAACATTATGTCGCGCGAATACAGCGCTGCGTCTGCGGGACTTCTTTCGTGAAATGGACTCTATCATAAACTTTGTGCATATCTATATATATTGTTCATTCCATATGCTTTAATTTTTTATGACATTGTTTTATTTTAAGTCATGTTTGCTTTATCTGTTTACTTAAATAGAATTTGATTTGAATGAAAGTAGAATGTGTTTTTATTGTGAATAATTTAAAGACAGATTAATATGTATTTAAAAACTTGCACGTAACATAATATGAAAACATGCTTAACATATTTTTACCAGCAAAAGTATCATCAATAAAAACACATGCAAAGGTTTCGCAAACAATAAGGCGCTCCAATGAATTAGATTAAAATAATACATTGCGGAAAATATTTGGATTGTGAAAGTCTTGCAAAGCGATTTAAATAGATTTTCACAAAATTTCTGAAATCACGCAATTTTAGCATTTGATTAACTGCAAGATAACTTTAGGCAGAGGAAATGGAGGTAGAGAAGTTAGCGAGGAGGAGATATAGCTGTTAGATCTCAGCGAATGTGAACGCGCCTTGTACTCTTTTATCTGTATACGTGTACGGACTGCAGAGTAACATAAAATACACACCAATGATGACATCTTCATGGACCTTATAAAATACTACAATTAGCTTAAAACTAAGATAAACATTATCTTAGTTTTAGGGCACAACAAAATTGCTTAAAAAAAAACAAAAAAATAAATAAGCAATCTATATATATTAGTTCTGCAAGATGAAGATCAATGTTGTTCTTAGGGGCCAAGGCTTGCACTAAGACTCACTAAATTAACAAGCGTTAAGCGTTCACTGAGGTTGAAGTTAAAAAAAAAGAATATATCACTGTTACTGAATATTTAGTGAGTTGTTGTGCATGTGGGCTTAAGGGTCCCTTCCTTATACGATTCTGGGGTTACTTCGCACATTCGGATGTAATTTTTCTTCGTATGTGTGGCGCAGTATGGCGGGATCCTATGTATTAGAAGGTAAATAGTTATTTCTATAAGTAAGTATCATCTCATTTTTATTTACTGTTTAGAACATCTTCAAGCACTGGCAACGACGAGAGCTAACCGAACGTAAAGTGGCTACACCCATAACTGTGAGCTTGACAAGCCTGCATGAACAATCATTGATTGCAAGTAGAGATTACGACTGTTTACGACTCCGAAAATCCCGGTACTGCACTAGGCTAATCTCGGGATTGTCGGAATTGTCACAAACAGGTCTTGTTTGCATTCCGTAATCTGTTGCGCCTTGACAATGAAATAGATAAAATTAAGGGCACTTATAACACAACGACAAAAAATAAACCTTAAGTACCTACCATAATTGAGCCAAAAATGTACCTACTATAAGTAGAAGGGCCCTAGAATATACAAAGATTTTGCATAAAATATTCGGGGATATTTCATGCAATACTTCCTCAACGGGCCTACTCCGGAACCACATATCATAATACTGAATACTTTTGCGAGGAACGAAAGTATAAAATACGAGTAAGAATTTTTCCATTAATTTTTCTACTAGTAATAAGGTTATGCCGCCGGTAACGTTTAACTTAAAATATCGGGAGATTTTGTTAAACATTTAACCTGCTAAGTACACAGGAAAGGGTTCTGTAGCCGGGATGAATATTTACGCATGCGTATGCGTACTATTGATGAGTTTTCCTTTTATTTTCGTCATATATGTCCCATAACCATTCATATATTCATTACATTGTCGCAACTTGGATTTCAATTTTGAACCCGTAATCGTAGGTCGGTCTGATATTTTTTCAAATTTTCTTAAATAAAATTAGTAATTAATTTCCTAAATTCCTCTTTTTTATCTCAAGTTGTTAATAGCAATTGCATTTTTTCATGTTCTAAAACATCCTCGATATTCATTTTTCTAGACGTCATTCCGCGTCCAATGAGCTATTGCTCATATTTTTACTGAAGAATAAAAACCTTTATGATATTGTTAGTTATAAATGTCTTAAAACTATGTTAGTATTGCATCATTCAAAATATCCGAATTCCAGTATAATTGCCATTACAAATTTTAAAATTAAAAATGTCATGTCGTCACATGGAGCCGTATGGGTCTCCGTAGCTCTGCGGACTCCGGCTACTCGATATCTTTAGGATTCCGTTGGTGCTCCCCCAAATCCGGCGCATAAGAGAACCTGATATTTTTCGCTTTATGGCATAACAATCGTCCACTCTCAAATCAGCAACATGCCCGACGCGCAATAGAATTGTGCGAGCCTCACCAGAATCTTAAAGGCGTTTATTATATTGAATGCGAATAGCGTTATAGGCCTGTAGATCGTAATTGGTAGAGAGGTATAGAACATGCGTGAAAGCTTTAAAATATAAAGTCAGGTAAGTGCTTAGCCTACTTAGCTCATAGCGTACCGGGCCGGATCAATGGTAGTTTGTTTAGTGTCATTGAATTTATGTAGATGATAAGTTCAGTGCTTTGGCCTACAGTACGGTTCTTTAGTAGGCTAAAGCACGTAACTAAAAGGAACAGTCAATCATTTTTAACGTGACGGTATCAGGTTAGGTTACTACAATCTCGAGAGCGAGAAGTTCGATCGCAAGTCTCAGTCAATCTGCATTAGCCATTCGCATTGACAGTACTTTAGTGTATCGCACGTGACATGAATGGGATACAGGGAATGCTGATCTGTGCCTGTAAATTTTATTCCAAACCTCTGTAAGCTAGCCCTCGTTAAGCCTGCGTAGTATTTTTATTTTCATCAACACATTCTTTGCTTTAACTCCAAACTTGGTTTTATACTAATCACTAGTTTATTCTTTCAGGAGACATCCGTAAATTCGCCTGTTGAAAATGGACAACCGCAACATCTACGACGGCTACGTCCCGCCACCACAAGAGACGCAGTCACCTCATTTCATTCAACCAATTTCGCAGCCAATACAGCGTCAACCACAGCAACTTATCCAGCGTCAACGACAGCAGTCGCAACAGCAGTCGCAACAGCAGTCATTTGAGCCGTTATATGAGCCGTTATATGATCCGATATATGAGCCGTTATATGAGCCGTTATATGAGCAGTCAAATGAACAGTCATATGATCATTCACAAGAACAGACATATGATCATTCACAAGAACAGACACGCGAGCAGTCACAAGAGCAGTCACTTGTGCCGTATGTGCAGGATAGACCGCCGCTGTTAATTTTACCGTCGCGACTAACCAACAATAAAAAAAAAATGACTACGATCGTTACGCCTTTACCTCCCGAACATCTCATGGAAGAAGACTTGACCGATATCGAATTTGATGAAAAGGATGAAATTGACTATGGCCGTGAATTGATTGTTGACAATTTAATACAACGCTTGTATAATGATGACGCTGCCACGAATCCAGAATTTGCCATGGCAGTTGGCACGCTACGTGCGGAACGGCTTGAATATGACCCTGGCCAGGAACCAAACTCCCCCGGCAACATGATCACAGTCAGCAAAGAAGCGCGTTTTATGATTACAGCTGTGGGAAATGAAATAATCACAAACATCATGCAACAGCCCGGCGCCTGCATTAGTCCTGCCGGGTATTTTAGCACTTTGTTTCGGCAAGTGAACATTCCCGTAGAAACCATACCAGCTGAAATTCCCTTTGCCAGTAGGTGTGATTTTTATGTGCCTGAGCTTAATACAAGTAACAATGTGAGCCATACTGATCTCACTCATGCACCCAGGGGTCAGGGTCGGCCTCGGGGTCAGCCTCGGGGTCAGCCTCGGAGTCAGCCTCGGGGTCAGCCTCGGAGCCGCTCTCAGCGACGGGCACAGGCAATCACAAATTCTACTGAGAGCACACCTGGTGTTGTTACCAGAACACGAACGCGAAGAGAATTGGAATAGGCCTCTTCGTCAATTTAAGCCCTTGAAGGGGTATTAATTAAAAAAACACATTCTTTCGTTATAGAAGGATTTAATATAGTATTTACAAAATTTAAGAGATGTAAGTTTGTTATTCTTAAATGTTTCTATAATAGCGACCATATCTACTGTATGTTTATTACTAAGTTAACAGAAAAGGAAAGGAAAAAGTTGAATGGAAAATCGACGCACAAACTGACACCATAGGTTCAGTACTTAAGGGCCATTCATTAATGGAAAGGATGATTTTGACGAAATCTCGACCCCCCCCCCCCCCCCCCCTTCTTCTTACGTAAGATTCAATCTCGTTTTTCTGAATTATGAAACGTTGGTAAAAAGGATCAGTTACACTAAAACTCACAGTTTGGCGTAAATCAAAGATATTTATTTTTAAGCTGATAATATAGGTTATACTTTATCATTGCTATCAGATATAGATTATCTTTATATTATTAGATAGCTACATAGTCTTTGAAGTATTATTATAATTCGAAAGTAAGTTTTTAAATAATCTTAAATTTATTGGTTTGTTTATTTCTCAAATTATTAAAATGAAATTAATACGCGGGAAGAATTCATTACAATATAATTATTATTTATTACATTTAAAATGGGTGAAAATGAACATATTTAAGATTCAATTTTTTCAAGAAACAGTAAACATTTGAGAAATAAGATGTAAATTGAGGTGCTCATTATGTAATGAAGAAAAACATTGAGCATCTGACATAATAATAAATTTCGACTTTTAAAATATTACGTAAGAATGAGTTTTACCCCCTTGCCCCCATGATAAGGGTATGTATAGATTTTCTTAACTTGTATTTTTAATTTTTGTTTCTGATATTCTTTTACATCAAACTATATGACGTCATGAGAAAATTATCATGGAAAAGTAATTAATGCACATCTTTCGTTAAAAAATCTCATAAGGTAAGATTGTAATTTTTAAATGAAAAAGAACATAAGAAGAAAATGTATAAATTAGGAAAAGCATACAAAAAATTTGAACTTTGGGGTTTCAAGAATCATGTACTGAACTCAAGGCATCAGATAGTGCTTCCATGTCCTTTCCACCCTGTATAACAAAAAGGCAAGACATAGTCGAATCATTTAATTAAATTCCACCGTTTAAATGCCCTTTTCAGCGTAAAAATGTATGTACATAATATAGTTATAATGAAAATGATAAAGCCTTTGTCCTACCACGGGACATTAGTAGGCTGATTACATTAAATTTATAGCCTGTTTCACTAAAACCTAATACATGTATATAGTCAAACTTTGTGAAAGGTCCCTAACGGCCGATACGAAACAAGCTCTAAATTTTGTCTTTAATGTTGTGATAACGCCCTAATTTTGGGTATTTAACTTGCGAGACTGAAAGTAGACGGCGAAGTATTGTTACAATCTCAGAGGACACACATTACGTACCACGTGGTGTGTGCCGTATAAAAATGGCCAAAATTAAAACAAGTTCAAATATATATATATTTTATGGACAAAATTTAAAAAATGTATTTAAAAACGTTGTCCTTACTTCATTCAGGCTTTAACTGTTGTATACTATTTACTTATACACTTCTAGTTTAAGTCTGCGCGCCCTTTCATCTAATCTGTACACGACCAATGAGGAGTGACTTTTCATGAAGGCTTACTTTTGGTATACAATACATTTGTATTTTTTTAGTAGTGGTTTACGCAAACTTGCCAAATTCTCACATGTTGTTTACCTAAAACACGTATTTAACAGATGTGTACCTACATATTAAATACTTATGATAATTAATGTAATATAAATACTGAAATAAGCCCTTTTCAAAAACACTCCTAATGCGCTAACCTAACGCTTTGTAGTGTGTTAATCAAGTAGACATACAATACTGAAGAAATTTAAAATAAAATAAGAACAGCTGTAACTCTTGAGTTAGATGCATAAGACTTGGTTCGGGCGCAGCATAGTTTATACATATTTTTTTCAAAAAAAAAAATTGGATAAAATATGTAAAAAATATGCACAAATAACGAATACTTAGATACGGAAGGACTTTACGGACGATAATTTGACGTGATAACGTCATAAGAGATATCACGGCGGGCGATAATCGATTTATAATATATAAGTTAATATAAATATATATTTAAGATAACCTATTTATATTTTAGAATTATTTATCAGTGGCATTAGCCATTTATAAATGTACTGTTATGTAGCAGCTCCATAAAATCGTGTTTCAAATATACGTATAAAAAATCGCTTTGCATCCTCGTCAAAATTCAGGAGGTTGTCACAAAATACAAAAATAATCTATTTGAATTACGGTACCTGGTCAATAATATAATTTATAAAGCTACTATTTTAAATTGTTTAGATTTGACAGTATTTCAGAATGAAAAATGAAAGTAATTTCAACAAATCAAACAGAATCACCCCTTGCGTGACATGTCGACGCTTTGTGCGGGCCGCCGTGCCGAGCCGGCCGGCCGCATTTTGCCTGTAAAAAAAAAACCGATAGCCATATTTTAGCCTAGTTTGAATTCTGAAATCACCTACATAATTAGAATTCTCAAAATTAGAATGCGTACATCTTACTTATGAAGGTAGTACAGCTAGTGCTCCAAAGAAAAGTTCAGTAACCTACTAAAAGCACGCTAGTTATCAACTGATTAATAAAATGTTAGTTTTGCTTCATTACCTTTTATTGCAATCCTGCTGAAAGGACAATCCTAAAATTGGTCATCTTAGATCTGAATAATAAAAACATGTCGGTGGGTAGAAGTTAGGTTAAATCTGAGTCTCACAGCTGTTTATTGTGGTTATAGCACGTATTCGGTAGTTAAAACCTGAGTCGCACAGCTGTTTGTTGTTTGTAGATAAATTCAGTCTAAAGTTTTCGTACCTTATGATTGGGTTGATTTGAAATTTTCTGTTCTACTTAACAGGCTTAGGACCGGCGAATATACCTTAGTTCAGTGGAGGCGTCATCATAAGCACGGATAACAAAGACGACATCAACAAATTAAAAAGCTCACAGAAGCTAGTTTCCTCAGGCCTTACAATTGAAGAGCCATCCAAACGCCGTCCTAGGATTGCTGTTATTGGTGTCCCCGTTGCTTTAACCGAAAAAGAGGTGTTTGATTGCATTTTCTTGCAAAACTTGGCCGATAAATTGCCGAACATCACTCGTGAGTCCTTCATAGAAACTATAAAATTGAGCCATAAGTCAGGAAGGAAAGAAAGACCTACTTGCAACTACATATTAGAAGTTCCTGCTAATATCAGGAAAATTATGATGGATCAAGGTAGAATTTTCATAAATTGGACCTCATGTCCAGTAAGAGACTTCACTATTGTGACCAGGTGTTTTAACTGCCAGCAGTTCGGACATGCAGCCAAATTTTGCAGAGAAACGAGCTCTACTTGCAACCTCTGTGGCGAAACCGGACATTCTTTCAAGGAGTGCACTAATAAAGATTCTCCACCTCAATGTGCGACCTGCAAACGGTTCAAGAGAAAGAATGATCATCCAACTGGTGATGTAAATTGCCCAGCTCGTAAATATGCAGAGGACAATTACATTAACTCTATTGACTATGAGGGCGCCTAGGAGCGCCGCCGACTAACAAGTTAATTAAGCACATAGATAGTAGGTTAACTTTTACATATAATTTCCTTTTTATGGCCAATCAGCTAATCTTTGATCTAGATAAATTTTCCGTGTCTGAAGCAAAAACTTGTAATGTGGAGGAATGCAAAAACATAGTCTATACTGGGGATAACACACTGAATATACTTACACAAAATATTCGTAGTATAACCCGAAATTTTAACGGTTTCCAAGTATTGCTGCAAGATCTTGATTTATGTTGCGACATTATCGTTCTAACAGAATGTTGGTTATCCAAACAAACGGCAAATTTACCAACTCTCGATGGCTTTAATCTTCACAAAAGCGATAGAACATTTAACCAGAATGATGGCGTCGTGGTTTATATTAAAAATAATTTAAGAACATTAGTAGATGAACCTTATTTTCCAGACTGCAACTGCTTAATAATTAAAATTATTCCCGATACAGTAATATTAGCTATTTACAGGCCTCCATCCCAGGGTATTGATGGGTTTTTGGACTCGCTTAACACTAACTTAGGAAAATTATCTTCGTTTAAAAATATCATAATGGTAGGTGATATCAACATAAACACAGCTGCTTTAAAAATCGACACTCATGCACATAAGTACCTCAATATTTGCTCGTTTCATGGATTATTACCAGCTCATTATCATCCAACCCACCAGAGCGGCTCCTGTCTAGATCATATCCTTATAAAATCGAAAAGCCCATCAAAAACGTTGGTTACTAATTCATCACTAACCGATCATCAAGCTGTTTTACTAACATTACAAATAAGTTCACCTAGAAATAAATGCATGCGTAGCTATACTAAACTCAACATGACGAGTCTCGAAACTGACTTACGCGGTATTAATTTTGACCCCGTTTATAACTCACATGACCCAAATGATTCCCTACAATATTTTGTAGATTTATTGCAATCTGCGCTTAGGAAAAATACGTTTACCAAAATAATACCTAGCAAGTATAGTAACATTAAACCATGGATTACGCCCGGACTGGTTCGCTGTATCAGACATAGAGATAAACTCCACCGAAAATCGAAAAATGTACCGGATAATAAACTACTATCAATTACATATAAACGATATAGGAATTTCTGTAATAATCTGTTGAAGAAGCTAAAAAACCAATATGATCAGAGTCAACTACAGAAAGCAGGTAAAAACAGCAAGCTTATATGGAAATTCATAAAAACTAACACTATGAGATCAAAAAATCCCGAACCAGCCCTTGATCTTTTATCTTCTGAGCTCAGCCCTACCGAAGCAGCAAATAAAGCTAACAACTACTTCATTAACGTAGGAAAAAACTTAGCAGAGAAAATCTTACTTTCTAGTTATTAGCCATCCAAAGCCAAAATATGCCATACGCAACACAAAACTCTTTTGTCTTATTAAATACCGATGTTAATGAGGTAGTAGGTATAATAGATGGATTAAAGGAAATTTGTGCCGTAGGGTGTGACGACATACCTAATAGCATACTCAAAAAGCTTAAATACCTCATTGCCCCTCCTTTGACACACATTTTTCAGCTATGTTTAACAAAAGGAATATTTCCTAAATTGCTTAAAAAAGCCCTTGTTACCCCTGTGTTTAAAGCTGGAGACAAAAGTTGCGTAAATAACTACAGGCCAATTTCAGTTCTAACAGGCCTCTCAAAGATATTAGAAAAAATTATAAACTCTAGATTAATAAAATATCTTGAAAGTAATAAATTACTTTCTGATCATCAATTTGGTTTTAGGCCTAAAAGATCGACAAGCCAAGCTGTTCACCATCTGACTAATTTTATAAGCACTAACCTAGATAACGGCATGCACACAATAGGGATATTTTTAGACCTAGCCAAGGCTTTTGATACAATTTCTTGTACCTTGCTTTTATCCAAGCTGGAGATGATGGGAATACGGGGTGTACAATTGCAACTGTTATCTGATTACCTCAGCGACCGCCATCAGTGTGTAAAAATAGGTCAGTGCATCAGTTCTGAACTTAAAAATACCTGTTACGGAATCCCACAAGGCAGTATTTTGGGTCCTACCTTGTTCTTAATATATATAAATGACCTATGCAATTTGACACTTCAAAATGGTGTCATTATGTCATATGCGGATGATACAGCTCTACTATTCGCAGCTAAATCAACAGTCGATGTCTATGATGTTGCACAGAAAGGTTTTAATACTGTGTCTAATTGGCTTCATAAAAATCTCTTAACACTAAATATAGACAAAACAAAATACCTATTATTTACAATGAGAAACACTTATCCAACTCTTACTAATCTAAGCATTCAAGCGCATAACAATTGTAATTCACATTATGCTGACATTGCATGCACTTGTCCCACTTTAGCGAAAACAGAACATATCAAATATCTAGGTATTACGATTGACTCAAATCTGAACTTCCGCAAACACATCGATTTATTATGCAACAGAGGGCGTAAACTAATCTACATTTTCAAAAACTTACGTCACATTGCCCATTTTCGATTAATTAGACAGGTTTATTTGGCTTTGTGTCAATCTATTATTACCTACTGCATAACATCCTGGGGTGGTGTCGCTAAATCAATTTTGCTGCCCCTAGAACGCGCCCAACGAGCAGTTTTAAAGGTTGCTACTTTTCGCCCATTCAGATTTCCTACACATCAGCTTTATATAGCATGCAAGGTGCTAACAGTACGTCAATTGTTTGTTTTGAACGTAATCTTATTACAACACACTGAACTTTATTTTAACCCAGTACCCTCAGATAGGAGGAGAAAAGATTTGGTTTGTGCTAACCTTCGGACGAAACATGCTTTTGCTAATCGTTTTTACTTATTTTTGGGACCCTACTTATATAACCAGTTTAACAGAGTACTAAAGATTTATAGTTTAAGTTATAATAGGTGTAATCTACTAGTTCAGGAATACCTGGCAAAACACAATTATGCAGACACGGAAAAATTACTAGAAATTGTGAAATAAAGTCTGTATGTACACACTCTAATAAAAGTCTCACTGTTTACCTAATCTACTCTATCTACTTTAACATTATTCGTTAATTTATTGTAACATAATATATATCTTACATTCGATAATGTAACATAATAATTAATAATATAGAAGTCTTAATATTATATACCTAAATAGTTACTTGTTAAGTCATTGAAAATAATATGTCTTCTCTATAAGTTAGCTACTAACAAAATTTACTAATGTCCTCTTTTTAAAATGTTTGAACTAAATTGATGGCCTGAAACACAGGTTTTCATAAACCTAGCTCAGGCAGGTCTACATTATAGTTAGAATTAATTTTCCTCTATGACGATTAATGTAAATCTTAGTTTTACTTATATTTTGAATAAAATTTTTATTTATTTTTTATTTTTTATTTAGTTCGTGTACCGATCTACTAAATCTAAAAATGTTTTCTACATTTGATGAAAATGGAAAGATGTGCTAGTTAAGTAAGTGGTGATAATTTTGTCTGATAGGTATTGTTGGCGTTGGCATAGTTAAAAAAAAAATCAACTTAATTACACAAATAAATACGATTAAACTTATAACGTATTTACAAATGATTGTCTTTGTACAAATAAATAAATTACATACTTAAGTTACCCGGAGGTATTGCTCAAAGTTTCCACCACCACACTCTAGCTAGGCACAGTCTAGCCCGATGTCGCTGATTTTCTCTCAGCTTACGCAACCCTAACACATTCCTTTTTTAAGTGTCGAAAGCACTGATCAAATTTGCACTTAATTGCTGAACACTTGTGATTTCCTTCGTGTACACTACACCTTTTAACGTCTTCCCACAAACAAAAGCCAGGGGTGTCAGGCCCTTTTAAAGATATTTAAAGATGCGGGGAGTGGGTGGTGGTGCAAACGTTGCGTTTATTTGTGTTAATTTTAATACGGCTAGCCTCACAATTACCGGTTCCGTAAAAAAGATAAACAAAAAAACATACCCATTTTAATATTGATTCGGAACGAGAATCATGAGTGACATCCTTGAATTTTGACCAGTATGCAAATCTGCACCTTGTATTTTCATTTGTGGTAGTTTTGACGCATCATCAGAATCTATGCGCAAAAAAAATTGTGTCGTTTTTCTCATCCGTAGATGTATTGTTTAACAAACTTGGGATTAGCCCGAATATTTTGTATATGACCCATATGAACAATGGTGGAATCAATTACTTACCTAATAAACAGGGTGGCAAGTAATTATTTAGAAATAATTATATCTAAATGTAATTTTATAAATTAATGCGTCTTGGTAAATATAACCCCGGCCATTCCCGATCTATTAAAGTATTTTTTTCATCGGAGGACACAGCGAAAGCTATATTGCGGAACAAACATAACCTGAACATCGAGAACATAAAAATTTATTCCGACCAAACACCATATCAGCGTAAATATATGCAAAATCTAAAAGACGAGCTACAAAAACGCACTGCTGTTGGGGAAAATAACCTAATCATTAAGTACATTAAAGGAGTACCTAAAATCATCTCGACAAGCGAACAAGTACCGTCCACTGTGTCAACAACTTCAAAAAACTAACTTCCTGCTCAGAGAGAATAACGTATCAAATTACGAATAATTACACTGATATCGTCCCAACAAAAAAATCTCTAAAAATTTTCTACGCCAATGCTCGTAGTATAGTTAAACCAGGTAAATTCGATGAGCTAAAGTGTATTATCGCATCTTTACAAGCAACCACCCACATTATTGTACTTTCTGAGACATGGATCAAAAGTGATGTCGAGGTAAGAAGATTTCAAATTCCATGCTACACCCATTATTATAACTTCAGACAGAATAAAAGAGGAGGCGGGGTCTCAATATTCGTCCACAACAACCTGAAACACCATCTTATAGAAGAACATTGTATAGATGACACTCATTACCTCTGGATTTATGTAAAAAAGTTCTCTTTAAGCATTGGTGCCATATACAAACCAGACAAAAGCAATGTGGAAAACTTCCTTCAAATTTATTCGCAACAATTACAGAAGAAGAAGAGAGCGATAGTATTTGGCGATTTTAACCTAGACTTGCTGAACCCAGACCGAGCTATTCGTAACTACAGGAACACACTGAAAGAAAGTAACTTCAAAATTCTAAACAAAATTGATTGCAAATATTGTACCCGTGAAACTGTCTCGACCAAAACCATACTAGATCATGTCTCGTCCAACCTACAGGAAAATAACTTTCATTTGGTCATGATTGAATCTGCGATGTCCGACCATAAGCAAATATTTTTAGAAATTAAACAGTATACCCCTCCCCCCCTTATGAAAATGGAATATACGGCATTGGATTACCCAAAACTATATAAGAGCTTTGAAGACATTATAAACCATACAAACGATGATGAACCCATATATGAGAGATTGGCTAACAAACTACAGTCTTGTTTATCAAAGAGCAAAATTTCTAAAATAAAAGTTTTGAACCCTCCACGGCAAGATTGGATAAAAAAAGAAATCATACATGATATTAACAAGCGGAACATATTATGGCAAAAATGCAAATCAAACACACCAGACACGGCATTACGAACGGAATTTGAGAATACAAAAGCTAGAGTAGCGCACAACATACAAAAGATAAAAAATACATATTACTATAAATGTTTTAAGGACTGCATGACAAAACCACGGAAAATGTGGAAACTGATAAATGATTTATCCAAAAATAAAATCAGACAAAGGACGGGACCAGATAAACTCGAGACTGACAATGGTACTATTACAGATCAAAAGGAAATATGTGAAAGGTTCAACTCTTACTTTTCAACTATCGGGTCATCACTAGCAAACCTTATCAGTGACAAGTTAACTGGAAACCAAGCCCAAGAACCTGTAACACGTGACTCAACAGAACTAAATTGTTTAATACCAGCAACCACGGATGAAGTCATTAAAATTATTGACAATTTAGATCCAAATACTGGTTCTGGCATTGATGGCATTAGTGCAAAGTCTTTAATATGTGTTAAAAAGTTAATCGCAAATGAACTTACAGCCTGTATAAATCTTTGTTTGGATCGAGGTATTTTTCCTGATGGCTTAAAAATTGCCAAAGTTATCCCTATTCACAAGTCTGGAAGTAAGTCTGATCCTTGTAACTATCGCCCTATATCTGTCCTCCCTGTTATCTCAAAAATCTTCGAGAAAATCTTGTATAACCGCTCGGAAACATTTCTTAAATCAAAAAACTTTTTGTATCAAAAACAATACCGTTTTCGACCTCTCTCAAATACTCTTTCGGCCACTATTGATCTTATAACTAAAATAAAAAACAAAATTGATCAAAAGCAAGTAGGTTTAGGTATTTTCATTGACCTCAAAAAAGCTTTTGATACTATTAGTCCCGACCTGCTATTACAAAAGCTGTCTGACATTGGTATCACAGGCCAGGCACTCCAGATTTTTAAGTCATACCTGCAAAATCGTATGCAAATTGTCAAAATAGGTAAATATCAGAGTAGTTCACTTCCTGTCACTTTTGGTGTACCTCAAGGTTCAATTCTGGGGCCATTGTTATTCCTAATTTATATTAATAACATATCTAAGCTTGGCCTCAAAGGCGACATCTCGCTTTACGCTGATGATACAAGTCTTTTCTACTTTGGGAATTCAATCGAAGCTATGGTACCTTGTATCCAAAATGATTTAAATTCACTTAATGACTGGTTCCAGTCAAACCTTCTAACCATCAATACCACAAAAACCAACTATGTCGTGATTGCCCCCAAAAACAAAAAAATAAGCCATGATATACAACTCAAAATAAATGATCAATTCATCCAAAGAAAAACTAAAGAGAAATATTTAGGTTTAATCTTAGATAACTATCTGAGTTGGAAGCCTCACATTGAGAAAATTAGATGTAAACTTTTGTCACTAACAGGAGCTCTTCATAATATGAATAAATGCCTTCCTCGGAAAGTTCGATACATAATTTATAATTCTTTAGTTAAACCACATATAGACTACCTAATAGAAATCTGGGGAACCGCAGCCAAATCTAATCTAGAAACATTACAAACAACACAAAACAGATTAATCAAAATATTATTTAATTACAAGTTTCGAACGTCAACACAGAAAATATACAAAGATACAAAAATAATGAACATTTCCCAAACATATATGTATTATACATGTATACTAATACGCAAAATATTACACAAAGATATCCATACAACACTAAATTTCACAAAAAAATATCAAGTACACAAAATAAAACTACGAAACTCCAATTATTTAGTAACACGTCCTCCCAGAACTGTTAATTACGGGAAAAGAAACATAGAATTTGAAGGTGTCAACATGTATAATAAAATACCGATGGAAATAAAAGAAGCGAAAAGTATGTCTAGTTTTAAAAATAAACTTAAATACTATATATTAAGTCAGTAGTACGCTGCCATGTATGCCACATCTAGTAGAATATCAACTTTTACTCTATATCCGTGTTTACTCGGTTGGTGATTAGTTGTTTACTTGAATTTTATATCACTACCTTCATATTTTACTTTTACGTCGTTTTTGTACGCTCAAAACCATATTATGTTAATTTAATTTCTCAGTAAGTGAATTATTGTTAGTTCTTAATGAGGAATAATAAAGTTCTTAAACCATAAATGTTATTATTAAATTAACAAAATATGACATCACCCTTTTATGAATGTAATGTAAAATAAATGTGTTTTGCTTGAAATGTCGTATATAAATGTTATTAGGCGGATTTCAAACTGGAATGCACACCGGAGCGTGAGTAGCGTGCGGGGCAGCAGTTTTATTATTGTTTGTTAGTACCAAAGTTTGTATGAAACACACTGATAACGCGTTCCCGACCGGAGTCCGTTCAGAGTCGGACGCAGACCGAAGCGGTATGCGTTCCACTGTTTAAATTAATTAATTCCCAAATTTTACAATAACATATCAAACTTCTATTTCTAAAGGGGGGAAGTCCATGTAGACGCCCAAAAATCGGTCATTTTTTAAAATATCTTTAAAGGTGATGGAATAATTTTATTGCTTTTTAACTTTATTCAACCTTTCTAGAGTACAAAGATTTTTTTTTAAATCCCAGGTCCATACAATAGTCCTTCCACCTCTTCAAAAAGCTGATTTTTTTCAAGTTGTTTCACTTGAAGCGCTCCGACTACTTGACTCACTTGATAATACGCACTCCGGCCACCTCCATTATATTAGCTATAACTTCGTTAATATTCGAGTTTTTTTTCCGCTCGTCTGTATACTCTCAACATACTATCCTTTTAGATTATCTAAAAAAAAAACGATTTTTTGAAAATTTTACATGTATTTCCCCCCTTAAACCTTTTGAACTTTCTGACCAAACAATTAACGAGTGCTTTGTAAATAGCTACTATAGTAGTCAAAATATAAAAGGCCAGTTTTGACATTTGTCATCGCGACGTAACTAGTGAAGTAACCATATGACTCGGTACTCGATACTCACGATAAATTTTTAAAAAACGAGACTTTTTTTTTCGCGGGTAGGTGTAAGAAAAGTACAGACGTTCGAAATTTTAAACATTTTATTTAAATAGTAAATAAGTGTTAATTTCGATTAAGTATATAACAGTATTTAGTCTACATAGCTAATTAGTTACTACTCACGTTTGTGGTACATTTATGTGACGTCAACATTGCAAATTCACCACCTGCCAGCTCACCATAATAAACCACACACTTCACTATCACAATGTCACAAATTGCTGAAGTCCTTGTGGCACAGAAGACTCTGGAAGATGTTTTTATGAGGAAGATGGGAGACCTTGAAGCACAAATTCAGTGTGCTGGGCCTGCCAAGGACACAGTTGCGAAGATAGCTGATGAGTTCCGTACCTTCCGGGAACTCATATTCTCCATTCTTGCTTTGCTCCGAAGCCAGATCACTGAGTGTGCTAAGCAAATTGATGTCCTCGAGACCAGGCATCGCCGAAAAGTACTTATTTTTCAAGGTCTTGCTGAAGTGGAGAATGAGGACAGCACGGCAGTCATTTTGGATGTTCTTCATAACAAGCTTGCCCTCAAGAATATGTCAGTGTCTTCTGTAAGAGCTTGCCACAGACTTGGGGCCCGTAGCAAGGAGCATCACAGGCCCATTCTTGTCAGGTTGGCCAGTGTGGACATCAAGGCCTCAATTTGGAAGGCCAAGACTGGTCTGAAGGGCTCCAAGATATCTGTTAAGGAGTTCCTGACTAGAACCCGGCAATCTGTGTTCGGAAAGGCGCGAGAGCACTTCAGTATGAGGTCGTGTTGGACACAAGACGGCGTCATCAACATAAAAGCCTCCGACGGAACTCGACACAAAGTGATTTCGTTTGATGAGCTGACGCCATTACTAGCCAAGTACCCCAAAACGCCAGAAGCGACCTCATCATCCAATGGAAGAAGTGTTGACGCTGCCGGGAGCCTAAAAAACACAACACGTAAATAATTAGCATTTGTTATCAAAATGAATTTAATTGTAGTTTCTTAATAACATTACTAACCGTAGCGTGGTCCTGTCCTGTAACATTATCATATTTTATTCTGTAGCCCAATTATTTTCCTAGTTGGCTATAGTAGTGTATTATCATTTGTTTTGTTAGGTTTTGCTTCTCAATACCGATACCCTCAACATTCATCATGTAAATATTGTATGACTAACTAAAGTCACTTCAAATTGTCAAAATGACTTTTTTTTTTTTTTAAATTGGCGTTCATACGTTACGTTGAGGAACTCATACGGTATATTTTCTCAATTAGTTTTAACGTTTCGTTTCACAATGCACTTAACCAGATTTCTTCTCACTTTTTTGTTTTTTTAATTACTTTTTTATTATGTTTTGTATCTTTGCCTTTTTATGTTGGTAGGAACTACAATTTTAACCATATTTGTTGTTAGCATACGTACTCGCAAATATTAATTAATGTTTTGTTTTTATAAGTGCTGTGTATTTCATTTGTTTTTTTTATTTTTATTGATGGTATTAGGTTAGCTGGTGGGTGGTGCAGAGCTGCACGTTTTGGACCTGTTAATTGTTTGCAAAATTAGAACTCATTTTTCTCTCCAGTTAGGTATTACTTATATATATATATATATTTATTTATATTTTTTTTCTTTCTTTTTCGTAGTATTTTTTTTTTTTTTTACACTTAATATCTACCTCTGTATATGTCAGACAATGAGTCTTATATTTCTGCTGTTGAATCTACTGCCTCTTCAAGCGACGCAAGTTATTGCTCTTTCAGCGACACACTTGGAGACTTTTTGCAACAAAACTTTGACGACCAGTCTAGTCGGATGATTAATGTGTGTCACATTAACGCTCAAAGCATTGCCAGTCACTACAGTGAGCTGTACAATGCGTTCAATAACAGCAACGTTCACGCCATCCTGATCTCTGAAACTTGGCTCAAGCCACACCTTCTTTCCGCCACTTACCCTCTGACAGGTTTCGTTCTTATACGGAACGATCGGACGGGTAGGGGAGGGGGTGGTGTGGCCATATATCTTCGCAGTGATTTCCCTTTTAAAATTCTTTCTTCTTCCTCCTCACACTATTCTGCCTCTGCTGAATTTATTTTCCTTGAAGTATGCGTCAAAGGAGTCAAAACCATTATCAGTGTTGTATATTGTCCACCTACTGTTGACTACTTCTCTGACTTCGAATCGGAATTAGAATCTTTGGGTTCGCAGTATGCACACATCATCATCATGGGTGATTTCAACCCAAACCTCCTTGCCCGAAACTCCCCTCGATCCCGCAAACTCCTCCATCTCATCAGGTCAGCTAGTCTGCAAGTGCTGCCGCTCCAGCCTACTCATCATAACACCACTGGTGACGACACTTGGCTTGACCTTATACTCACCTCTAATCCTTCTCTTGTTTCCTCCCATGGTCAACATGACGCTCCTGGTTTCTCTCATCATGACATGATTTTCCTATCCTATATCCTGAAACCACCAAAACCCAAACCCAAGGTTCTGTATAGGCGTTCCTTCGCGAGGATGGATGTTGAAAACCTGAAGAAAGATGCATCTGTGGTCGATTGGAATCCTTTGACGGAAGCCACTTTAGTTGATGATAAGGTTGCAATCTTCAACGCTGTTATGGTTAACCTATACAACATCCATGCTCCTGTCAAAAAAGTAACGTTGAAACGTCCTCCTGCACCCTGGATGACAAGAGGAATTCAGATGGCCATGCGACGTAGGGACCGCGCGTTCCGTAAATATAAAGGGGATCGCTGTGCTGAGAACTGGGCACTGTTTAAGGTTTCACGGAATAGATGTAACCAGATGATACGCAATGCTAAACGCCGCCATATTCTGGATAATATTTCTTCTTCCTCTTCTGCCGATATCTGGAAGTTTCTTGGAACACTAGGTATCGGCAAACCGCGGCATTTAGACCTGCCAACCTCTATTAACTTAGACGATCTCAATCGGCATTTCTCCACCGTGCCTATCATGGATCGACTAAGCAAGCAACAAACTCTGTCTCTAATTTCTGGTCTAATGCGTCCTCACATTAATCCTTTTCATTTTGTACCAGTTGAACCGGGAGAGATCAGAAAGATCATTCTCTCCATCAAATCCAAAGCAGTAGGATGTGATGATATCACCCGTGGAATGATCATTACTATTCTGGATCAGCTTCTACCTGCGATCACACACATTGTAAACTTTTCCCTGTACTCTGGAGTATTCCCCTCCTTGTGGCGCAAAGCTTATGTTCGTCCACTACCCAAAATTTCCAATCCCACACTTCCTGCTCACTTCCAGCCAATTTCTATCCTTCCCTTTTTATCCAAAGTGCTCGAGGCCTGTGTTCACAAACAATTCTCCAATTTTGTTCATTGTAACTCTCTTATTACCCCTCTTCAGTCTGGGTTCAGGCCCGGGCACAGCACTGTTTCCGCCCTTCTGAAAGTGACTGGCGACTTAAGGGCTGGACTGGAAGACACCAAACTTACTGTACTGGTGCTAGTCGATTTTTCCAATGCCTTTAATACCGTCAGTCACGATATCCTGTTAGCCATTCTGTCCTATATTATGGTCTCTCCTAAAGCACTGGAATGGTTCTCTACTTATCTTCAGGAACGCCAGCAGTCGGTTCGTTCTGGGGATTTTTCTTCTAGTTGGTGTGGATTGGTAACTGGCGTTCCTCAAGGCGGCATTCTTTCTCCTCTTCTGTTTTCAATTTTTATAAATCTTATTACATCAGAACTGCAGTGTGCGTATCATCTGTATGCAGATGACCTGCAGTTATATTGTCAGGCGAGGGTTGATGAGTTACCTGATGCTATCGGCAAATTAAATAGAGACTTAATTGCCATAAAAGCCTGGTCCGATAGATTTGGCGTAGCGGTTAACCCGAGTAAGTGCCAAGCTATCATTATTGGGAGCCCTCGAAGCATGAGTAGAGTAGATGTTGCAACCTTGACACCAGTTCGGTTCGATAGTACGATCGTCCCAATTAGCAACGACGTTAAGAACTTAGGTTTGCACATCGACAGTACCCTGAACTGGCGCACTCATATTGCTAGTGTCAGCCGGAAGGTTACAGGGACGCTGCGGGCTCTGTATCGTCTGAAGAACGTCCTACCATCCAGTACAAAGAAAATGCTTGTGCAGACCTTAATCTTTCCTATTATCGATTATGGTGATGTGTGCTATTACGACCTGAATGCAGATCTCCTCAACAAACTTGACCGACTTCTTAATAACTGCATTCGATTTGTTTTCAATCTGCGCAAATATGATCATGTGTCCGCACATCGGTTGCTTCTAAAGTGGTTACCCATACGTCAGCGCCGAGAGCAAAGGGCGCTTACCACCTTGTTTTCATTTCTTGTCTCTTCCAATTCCCCTAGTTATCTAGCTCCTTATTTTCAGTACATTTGCACCAACCACGACAGAAATCTGCGTTCCTCCCATAACCGTCTTCTTCAATGCCCGACTCACCGTACTGACTTCATCCACAATTCTTTCTTCGTCCAAGCTATTTCTCTGTGGAATGCGCTCCCGCAGGAAATCAGGATTGCAACCAGCCGATTGGCCTTCAAAGTTAAAGTGCGTGAGCATGTTCGTAAGAAGTTGGCAGTGGTTTCATCACAGCGCTAATGTTTTCTCATTAACTGTTCTTATTGTTCATGTATGTGTTTGTGTATATGTTTATCTGTGTATATGTTCTATTTAGGTATTATATTGATAGTTTATAATAATATATATATTTCTTTTCACTTTTCTTTTAAGAAATTGCACCTGCCACTGTTTGTCTCTGCATCACCCAAAGGTTGACTGGTAGAAAATGCCTATGGCATTAAGTCCGCCTCTGTACATTTGTGTGCTTAAAGTATTAAATAAATAAATAAATAAATCGATTCGAGTTTGTATGAGTATTTGATCGATTTGATTATGTATTGTAAAGTACATTGAATTAAAGTTCCGATTAGAAAATTTAAATTAAACTTTAATATTGTAGGTATTTTGAAATGATTCGCACCACGAAATCTTCAATTTGTCTTTAATTTAATATTTTTAGTTACAATAACATTCACAAAAAAATACAAAAAAAAAGTGAAAGTGATTGAATTTTCACTCAACCATTTTCTTCGGATCATGATCAAAAATCAACTAAAGAAACCAGTGTAGCCAATATTAAAAAAAAAATATTTATGGCTTTGACCGCCAAGCTCTTTCTTCTCAGTAATGATCACTACACAATATTTAATAACTATTAAAATTGAATGAGGCTGGTGAAATTCAGTAATTAATTGGTTCAAACACCAGTATTTAAAAGTAAAAAGACTAAGAACGTAACTAATAAAATAAATAAATAAATAAATATTGCTGGACAATCCACACAGCATCATCTAGCCCCAAGGTAAGCAGAGCTTGTGTTATGGGTACTAGATGACTGATATACTTAATACAATACATTACATATATAGATATTTTTATTATACATAGGAAATACCCAGAACACCCGGAACAAATATTTGTAGATCGTACAAACATTTGTCCCAAGGCGGGAATCGAACCCGCAACTTCTTGCGTCGCAAGCGGACCTTCGCCCGCCGCGCCACATCGGTCGTCAAACTAACTAACTGTTTTTGAGACGTTTCGAAGCAATTTGAAATTGCATGCTACTACAAAGTAGACACAAAATTAATAATACTCGCATTATATTCCATCATATTATTTAACGCGCCAACAAAATGTACGTATTTTTTAAAACACTTTATGTAATGAATTATTATTTTCTTGTTTATTTCAGTTTCGTTCCAAGTTACATTCTAGGGTCTTATATTTTGACTACTATATCACTTGTAGACATCACATTATGAAAAAAAAAACAGGGAATAAATTAAAGATAATAAAAAATAATAAGACGATGTTTTAATTAATTAAGAAAATAAATATGGCATTAGCCGTTTATAAATGTACTCTGAAAGCAAGACAATAATATCTTGCTTTATACGTGTCGCATGCATACAGGGTTGGGCAGTATATGAATTACTTGTGAAATACAAATACTTCCTCACGAATTTGTATTTCACAAGTAAGTTACACTGTACACTGTTAGTCTGACACTACATTTAAAAGATCTAGTGTTCAACAAAAGAAATTTAATCATTCTTGTACTCTGCTTTTTATACCATGCTACAGTGGATTACTTTTTGTTATTATAGCATATAGTACTTTGTTATTTGTATTTTACATAAAAATTGTTCAAACACTGTATTTTATATTTCATATACATTTAGTATTTCGATATTAGCATATGTTTTGTCCAGCCCTGTACCTACTATTATATGTTAAATCTAGTGTTGAGTTTATGATAAGATGTATATCATTAAAAATAAATTGAAGAAAAACCCAAAACGAAGTATTTTACTTTTTTCTCTTCTTCATAAGCAAACAATACCTCCATCCACTCCGGACCAAAGTTTCACTTTTTAACCGATATCAAAAAAGTAGGAGGTTCAAAGTTCAACTCTACTATTTTAACTGCATTTTCATCGATTTCTCGGTTTATTGAGGACCTATAAAAATAAAAATTAATGTTTTAATAAGTAGTCACGGGGTGGTTCTTTTAAAATTTCATTCACATTGGATCTTGAAGTCCGAAGATATATCAAAGATTTACCAGATTAAGAGTTTAAACACCATACTAATATTGATTTAGCCTTTAGTGGCAAGACGCCTAATTACATTTGTAACAAGAAAAAAGCGTGGTCCGTAAAAAGCATTCCGATCTAACGATAATCCTTCTTACTAACAATCTTTCTTTAAAAAGCAAAGCAAAGTTTATTTGCCAAACAAAAAATGGAGTGATTAAGAAGCATTTAATGCCTCCATACTTAACTGTCGTGTCACTGTGTATTATACGAGTATATGAGCGCTGTGAGCATTTTTAACGGCGCGGCGGCGCCGTTTTTGACAATCTACTCGGGCGGCGGCGTCGGCATGTGTTAGAAAAACAATTTAGTGCGTTCGGACTGCGCATAGTAATAGATTCCTTTTCGGAATTAAAATTGACTCATGCACAGTTTTGATTTTACCGACTGCTAAAATAAATTTATATTTCATACTATTTCTTAAAGAAACTATGAAATGCATGTTTTTTTTTTTTATATTGATGATAACTAATTACTTTCTTTTGAATAAAAATAATGTATATGCATTATTCTGTACCTGTTTGACAAATAATACTTCTACAAGAGACTGACACAACATTATGTAATTGCTACCAAAGCCTGCTCACTTTTGTATGTGTCATCTATCTACCTAGCCGTTTCCAACTGTTTTGGGGTCTGCTGAATACCAGTATGTCAGGTTTTAGGGTGTTTACATGGTGCGACTATCTGACCTCCACGACCCAGTTACTGGGCAACACGATATCACTTGGTAAGACTGGTTGACAGACTTTTGGGCATCTGACTACCCGTAACGACTGTCAAAGATCTACAAATGACAGACTGGAGCAACGGTTTAACGTGCTTTCTGAGGCACGGAGTGGTCCCGATATGTTATAAATGCATATATAGACCAACCCATCCACAGAATAATCTCAGGTTCGATCAATCGACCCGTGCGTCTGTGGTTATTTAGCCACGAAATATATAAAAAAAAAAACTAAAGTTGAGCAGAATAATTTATCAGCATAGTTGTGAAAATTGTAGGTAGTTTTAAATAAAAATAATCTAAGATGTCAATTAATTACACTGGTCAACACTGGTTTTGCCACACGAACTTTGATAGCTAATTTTGTTTCATAAATCTACCCTCATTATTAAATCACAGTTGTGAAAGGTCAATTAGCCTCATATTTGCTGTGATACGGTAATACTCATAACTAGTACTACGGCAGTAAATTAACAGAGACGCTTACAAGTAAATCGTCATAAAAATATTTGTCGTTGAATTTGAATACTTTTTTGTGATTTATTAACCCTGTGAACATGTCGAGGAAGTGTAATAATGATCCTTACTCTTTTTGTCATGTCTGCGGAGAACTTACATTCAAAAAACAACGACGAAAGTTTACGCATCTTGTGTTGGAGTGTTATCACCAATGTTTTGGTTTTTCTGTCGCCCATCAAGACAAATCCTGGGCCCCTCATGTCTGTTGCATAACGTGTGTGAAAAATTTTACTGACTGCAAGAAAGCACGACCTATGCCGTTTGCTGCACCCATGATATGGACTGAACAGCGAAATCACGTTTCAGATTGCTATTTTTGTCTCACTGACATAAATTCGACGACACGGTTGGCGCAGTGGTTGAGCCATCGGCTGCTGCGCCCCGTGTTGTGGGTTCGATCCCCGCACGGAACAAATATTTGTATGACCTACAAGTAGTTGTTCCGGGTCTGGCTGTTTGTGCATGTGAGCTTAAATGTTTGTAAACGCACCCACGATACAGGAGAAATTCCTAGTGTGGGGCAACGTTTATTAAAAAAAAAAAAAACAAGAAAAAAAACACAGTTATTTACCCTAATTTATCGGCTATAAGAGTCTCTCATTGTAAAAAATTGCTAGAACTAATACAAGTTTTAACTACGTCTGTTGAGAACGACAATTCACAACCGTCCACTTCAGGTCAATGCGTTGACGAGGACGATGACTGAGTTTGAAGGAATTGTAAACGAGCCACATTTGATACCTCAAGGAGACCTAAATGATTTGGTTCTGGATTTAAATATGTCAAAAAAGCAGTCAGAACTATTAGAACGCGCCGAACGCGCCGAACGCGCCGAACGCGCTAGCGAACGGTTCGAATGTAGGTACCCACCTACTTCCGCGACAATGTCTGTGAATACGCTAAAATGTGTGAACTGTAACATAGTGATATGTGAACTATTATCGTTTATACAGAACAAGATAGATGTAATAGACAATGAAAGCCTAATAAGGATCTGTGTATCTGCATTTCGGAAAGAAGATGTAGTTAGTGCTAAAGAATTGCTGTTTAGTTCTTTAAAGACTAACCAGAAGAAGATATCCAGGCGTAAAGAAGGCAAAAACATAGAGACTTAGAGGATATATGTGTTTTTAAAGTGACCGAACCAGATCTTATGCCGATCTTTGTGGCGCGTGACTTGCAAAAATTACCGCCCGTTACATTTGACCACGTCGATGTCACCAAATTATTAAAAGACTTGCTAATTGTGCGTGCTGAAATTAATGACATAAAAGGCAACTATGCAACAGTCCGTCAATTGGATGAGCTGAAGACGGAATTAGGAAGTAGCAGGCTGCCAGCATCATTATTAACATGCAATATCAATACAAATAAAAGAGGAGGGTATTTGCTTGATAGCGGGCCGGTTGGTCTGCTGCTGGACAACACCGCGATGACGCACGGTGGATCGAAAATCGGCTGTAGAAGACATAGGATCTCGATTTCTTAAATGTGATTTTTTTGCTGGAAATGACTTCTGCTGATCATTACTGTTCTATAAAATGTCATATGAAGTAAATGTGTGCACAAATGGAAGAGTTATAATTTTTATAAGAAAAAAATGTATGGAGCTACTATGAAAAATCGAATTATCTCCTAAACGGCATGTTTAACCGTAATATCCTTGGAGGTGGTCATAGTGCTTATTATTTATAATTTTTTGGTTGCGGATTTGACGAAAAATTTCATGCCGTTTTTTTTTTAAAAATCGTCAAAATATTTTTATTTGTTTTTTCATATGAAACGATTCCTTTTAGTGTTTATGTTGAAGAACACGGACTTTTAACTACACGTAACATAAAATAGCATCACTCCTATAGTTCCGAAGGAGTTGGCAGAGGTTTATAGTACACCCACACGTAGACAACTATGTTTGAGCTAGATATTTATCAACACATCATGAGTTTTAAAACTTTTCATACAACCAAATTACCAATTGTTTACTCTTCTAATGAGTTCGAAAAGAAGTGATTAAGTAACTACACTGATTAGGTCTTCTAATGAGTCTTTATAGGTGATTTAATGATTTTCAATATCTCACGACAATGCCAACTATGGATTACATTCAACTTTTCCTGATAAGTAAGCTAATTTGTTAATTAGCAGTGCTATGAGTTCTAAGAATAGTTAGTGACAATTATACATTTTCATTAGCTAATGAGAAGATAACTAATGAGGGTAGTTACCTAATTATTGGCGTTTTGCAATAAAAGGGCTAAAGTTTTGTTTTATAATTTAGTTTGTTCACAACTGTGTAACTGCTAACACTAAATCTGCGACTATAAAATCTTAGAATGGAAAGTTTAATCACGAATTTAGACTTGTTTGTTCTTCTACGAAGTGAGACTACTTCATTTGATCATGAAGTATTGTTCAGTGCAGTTGTATCCCGCATAGGCGATTGCCTGTCTGACGAAGATCGTGTTGTTCTCAAAGAATTTTGTCGGAGATTTACGCGAGCCGCTTTACAAAGGTGGCAGAAATCCAACCGATTCCTTGATAATTTCAGGAGAAAGTACGAGAATTGGTTGGGAGCAAATATTGATTGGCCGAGTTTTGTGCAAACTTTAGTTAATCAAGAACCAAGTGTTGATGAGATACCAAGAGCGCCCTCAGTCTCTTCAGAACCGTTGACATCAACGTCCATTGGAACAATGACGAAAAAATCCCGTAAACCATTCGAAGATCTGGGAAGTAAACAAAAAAAGAGAAGATCTGATGAACACACAGGCGAAGATTCCAGTGAATTGGCATATGCAGCTGCAGCACGTTTAAAAGAAGAAGGGCATGGAGATATCGCCTCTGTCATCGAATACATGATGAAATATCCTGAAGCAGCCGCTAAATTAAATGAAACGCTTAAGAAACCAGCGAAAACAATCATATTTACGTCAGAAAAGGCGCTTGGATTGCTTCTTTCGCTAAAACTCTCAAAGTGGCAATATATTACGTTGCGAGAGGCTGCCATTCGGGAAGGTGCTAAGGATATTTATCCATCTTACTATAAAGTGCAACAAACTAAGCTTGATTGCTACCCTCCGAAGCAATCAGTGACAGTTACTGATTCATCGGCTAGGATTACACTTCAAGCTTTACTTGATATCACAGTTACAAGAATCCTTCAAAGCCTTTCTAAGGAAGAGCATAACAAGCAGTTGAAGCTGATATCCAAGTGGGGATTTGATGGTGCTTCTAACCAAAGCCGATACAAGCAGAAAATGGAGGGTGAGGAAGATGACTCGAGCATTTTCATGACCTCCTTGGTGCCACTTAAACTGACAGATGGAGACAACATCTTATGGACGAACCCAAAACCATGCTCAGTTTTATATTGTCGTCCAGTTCAGTTTACTTTTGTAAAGGAGAGTGAAGCAGTTGTCCTTGAGCTGAAAAAACAAATGGATGAAGAAATTAAGGCCCTTATCCCCACAGAGTGCAATAATAATAATAGGGTGACTCATGAACTAATGATGACGATGATCGACGCTAAAGTTTGCACTTACCTTTCTGAAGCTAGATCAAATGCATCGTGCTACCTGTGCTTAGCAAAGCCTACTGAAATGAACCGCTTAGATGCTGTAACATCAAAAATTGTGTGTTCTGACCTGTATGAATTTGGCTTGTCATCCCTACACGCCCGTATAAATTGTATGGAATGTCTGTTGCACATTGCATACAGGCTCGACTTCAAACGGTGGGCAGCGAGAAGTGATGAGCACAAAGAAATGCTACAGACAAGGAAGAAAATAATTCAAAATAAATTCAAAGATGAGCTCAATCTGTTGATTGATATAGTAAAACAAGGCTCGGGAACCACCAATGACGGGAATACTGCAAGAAAATTCTTTGAGTTTCCTAATAAAACCGCAGCTATAACCGGTCTGGATGAAGACCTCATCAAAAGATTTGCTGTAATTTTACAAGCCATTACATCTGGAGAGCAGGTCGATATAATGAAATTTAGAGATTATGCCCGCAAAACAGCAGAAAAGTACGTATTATTATACGACTGGTACTACATGTCGTCAACCGTTCATAAATTATTAATCCATGGGGCTGACATAATTGAGAAAAATAATATTGTGCCGATTGGGACTCTCTCGGAAGAAGCCTCAGAGTCTCGAAACAAAGATTTTAGGAGGTTTCGAGAACATCATTCGCGGAAAAGAAGCAGGCAGGATTCCAATCAAGACATTTTAAATATGCTTGTTGTTTCTTCGGATCCTTTGCTAAGTGCACAAAGGCCTAAGTTAGATGCCAAGAAAAAGCAGAGCTTTTTTGCTGAAACTCTCGACTTAATTCAATTTCAGGAAACTGAGTTCGAGTTTTTGGATATATCCAATCTGGATGCTGACTCAGAATTGGAGTCTGACAACGAGAGTGATAAGGAAAATTTGTAAAAAAATATATATGTACTTATTTGTAAATTTGTATTTGAGTCTGTTTGGGTTTTTTTTTTGTAATTTAATGATATTTTGTCTTTTTTTTTATTTATTTTACTTTATTTTACAAATGCTTAGTATTAATTCCTTAAATTAAATTATTTTGTATATAATATAACTTTATATGTTACTTAAATAAGAGTTTGATAATCTTTTTTTATTTAAATTAGTAAAAATGGGTCAAAAAACAGCAATTTTTTAATTTATTTTTTCTTGTTTTGTGTCTTCTTAATATTTGGGTTAATAACATATCGAACTTTTTAACTTGGACACTAAAAGGGATCGTTTTACATGTAAAAATAAATAAAAATATTTTGACGATTTTTTTTTAAAAAAACGGCATTAAATTTTTCGTCAAATCGGCAACCAAAAAATCATAAATAATTAGCACTATGACCACCTCCAAGGATATTACGGTTAAACATGCCGTTTAGGAGATAATTCGATTTTTCATACTAGCTTCATACAAATTTTTCGTAAAAAAAATATATTTCCTTCGTTTATGGGCAGAATTAACTCGGGTGTCATTTTTGTACATAGTAATGATCAGCAGAAGTCATTTCCAGCAAAAAAAAAAACATTTAAGAAATCGAGATCCTATGTCTTCTACAGCCGATTTTCGATCCACCGTGTGACGGGGCGCTCGAGCTCGGAGCGCGCTGACTCACCAAAGTATCGCTCCCTCGCTCACGCCTACAATACTGAGGGAGATAAGCTTAGTGCGCACGCACCTGTTAATTCGACGTTGTTGGAAAACGAAATGTGTACTGAGATTGAGTCAACTGTTTGTCATACAGAGTTGAAACAAACAATGAAGCCCACTATGGCGGAGACTGTGAGGAATGGCGAGTGGAAGACCACATTGAAACCAGCTGACGAATGGATAACAGTGCAAAATCATAGATCAAGAAATCGTTTTGCTGGAAGAAAGGGCAAAGCTACAACGAACCTGTCTGAGAAATTTAAAGCCGCCGAAATGAAAGTCCCTTTGTTTATCTCTAACGTAAACAAGGAAACTGCGGTGGAAGATATCTGCCAATATATCAAAAAGAAAACGGAGCAGGTTGTTGCACTTGAGAAAATTACTATGAAAAGGGAAAAGCCATATAATACTTTTAAAATATTAGTCAATAAAAGCAAGTTGGAAACATTTTTAGACGATCAGATGTGGCCAGATGGCATCACATTTCGTCGCTTTATTCATTTCAAGAATGGAAAACAAGACAGAAATAATATTATTTCAGAGAGCGATGGAATAAATAATAATAATAAAATTAATGGATAGTACATCGAAATTGAACATAATAACATTCAACTGTAAAAATATTAAGAGATCTGTGAACTGTGTGCGTTTACTATGCAAAACAGCTGACATTATTTTGTTACAAGAAACGTGGTTATATCCACATGATCTATCCTTTCTGGAAAATATAGATACAGATTTCAGTTACACCGCGAAGTCTTCAGTAGACACTTCAGCTGGGATTTGCAAAGGTAGACCTTACGGAGGTCTTGCCATATTGTGGCGAAAAAGTGCAGTTGATAAAGTGTCTGTAGTACAGTGTGACAATACCCGAATATGTGCAGTAATTGTAGTGTAAAGTAACCGACACTTTATGGTGATAAATATGTATATGCCAACAGATTGCAGTGATAACTTACCACGTTTTACGGAATGTCTAAATGAAATGTATTCTATTATACAAAATAGTAATGTTGAATCAGTTTATATATTGGGAGATTTCAACGCGCACCCGGGTGAGTCATTTTGTAACGAACTTCTTAGTTTTTGTAATGAGCAAGACTTATTATGTGCGGACATTGATTACCTAAGCATGTTAACGCAAACTTACACTTTTATTAGTGACGCACACGGGTGTAAGCGTTGGCTTGACCACTGCCTTGTTACACAGTCGGCCGGAAAAACAATTGTTAGCATTAAAGTTATTTACGATTCGTTCTGGTCCGATCACTTTCCTTTAAAAATAGAGTGTGATATTAATGTTATTAGAGTGAAAACGAATGTAATTAAGTCTTTATATAACGGTGTGTATTGGGGGGAACGAAAACCAGAGGAAATCCGTCAATACTCTTCTTTATGTAACGAAAAATTAAAGAAATTAGATTTTCCTATTGAGTTTGAACTTTGTGCTGATAAATATTGTGATAATACCCACCATAAATTTTTATTGGATAAAATGTATTTTCAAATTGTGTCTATATTAAGTGAAGCTGCAAGTATAAGCAGAACACCAAAAGGCACTATAGGAAAAAAGTGTATAAAAGGGTGGAACAAACACGTTAAAGAACTTCACACACATGCTAGAATTAATTTTAAATTATGGATGTGGTATGGTCAACCCAGTAGTGGTCCAATTTTTGAGGATATGACATTAAGTCGTAAAATATTTAAATCAAAATTGATATGGTGCATTAAAAATAGAAAAAATAGAAATGGATATTTTGGCTTCACTCCATTCAGAAAAACGTTTTTCATCATTTTGGAAAGGTACTAAGAGGTTACATAATACTCCAAGCCTACCAGTTAGCGTGGATGGTAAAAACGATACCGCTGAGATAGTTTGTTCAATTGTTTTAACACCTCTACAGTCTGTGCCGAGGGTGCTCGATGCTGAGACATGTCGATCAGGATCTCCCCTCTGGTTTGCATGTAAAGAACTAAAATCTGTGATTAAAGGCATGAAGAGGGGTAAATCACCTGGTCATGATGGGCTTAGCATCGAACACCTTCAAAACGCTGGTATACATCTGCCGAGAGTGTTGACTATGTTATTCAATCTGTGTTTGGGACACTCTTACCTACCTGAGGAGTTACTGAATACAATTATTGTACCTATTGTGAGGAATCGGACAGGAGACATAGCAGACAAATATAACTACAGGCCTATTTCACTGGCAAATGTGATAGCGAAAGTGTTTGACAGTGTGCTCGACTCACACCTCGGTAGATACACCCAGTTACACGACACACAGTTTGGTTTCCGTGCTGGGCTATCTACTGAAAGTGCTATACTTGCGTTGAAGCATACTGTCAAATATTATAATGACAGGAAAACACCTGTGTATGCTTGTTTCCTGGACCTTTCTAAGGCCTTCGACCTGGTTTCTTATAGTGTCTTATGGGAGAAGCTTCTGGAGGCGGGTGTTCCTACTGCATTAGTGTCTACATTATCTCTTTGGTATGACAAGCAGAGGAACTTCGTCAAATGGTCTAATGCATTGTCTGAACCGTATAAACTCGAGTGCGGCGTTAGGCAGAGTGGTCTAACTTCCCCGAGGCTTTTTAATATCTACGTCAATAAGATGCTTGTTGAGCTCAGCAGCACTCATGTCGGATGCCATATAGATGGAGTATGTCTAAATAACTTAAGTTATGCAGACGACATGGTGCTGCTTAGCCCTACTATCAGTGGAATTAGAAAGTTGCTCTCCATTTGTGAACGATATGCCGAACAGCATGGGCTAAAATATAATCCTACAAAGAGTGAGCTGTTGGTGTTTCGTGGTAGGAATAAAAGTCCTACTTTTGTCCCTCCTGTGAAACTGAATGGTTCACTTTTGCAGAGAGTTACCCATTTTAAATATTTAGGCCATATTGTCACCGAAGATTTAAAAGACGACTTGGATATGGAAAGGGAGCGCAGGGCACTGGCTGTGAGGGGAAATATGATATGCAGAAGGTTTTATGGCTGTTCAGTTCCTGTAAAACTAACTCTTTTTAAGGCCTACTGCCAAACTTTTTACACCAGCAGCCTTTGGGATAATCATACCCTAAAAGCAGACAATGCCCTGCGCATTCAATAAAACAATGCCTTCAGGGCGCTGTTGAGGCTTCCACTTTACTGTAGTGCGTCAGGTATGTTCGCCGATGCGCATACTGACGATTACTTTGCGATAATGCGGAAGAAAGTTGCCTCAGTAATATCTCGAGTGAGGGGAAGCAGCAACAGCATTCTGAAGGTATTTGCAGAGAGGCTGGATGGGCCTACAATGGGGAGGTTTACTAAGCTACATGTTGGCAACAAAGCTTGTTAAACCTTCCTGTGATTGTGATTTTTCTTTTACTTTTCTTTTATTTTGTTTTATTTTATTTTTATTTTTTATTTTTCCTGCATGTTACTAATATAATCTTTAAGGAAGATGTAACTAACACCCTATGGGCCTTGATGCCTGACAATAAAATGTTTTTATTTTATTATTTATTAGGATCTCGTCTCAAAATAATGAAATTTGCTTGTTGCAAATTTTTTGGGTAACCAAAAGAGTGACAGCTACGGAGAATTGGTTAGCGAGGTATTAGAATAGAAAAGAAAGTTTTTATTTCAGACCGGAGTCCATAGGGTTAGTAACAATTTTACTTAAGTTCTAGTGTTAGTAGGTTACAGACATGAAAATATACAATTAAAATTCAGCATGGAGCCGCCGCTCCGCAACATCGGGGAGTCCCACCGATCTGCGAATACGCTGAGAATACTGTTGGTGCTGCCGCGAACACGAGTCATCAGGGATGCACATCTATTTCTAATAATGGCTGCAAAACCATCAATATTATTATCTGCAAACATCCCTGACGCACTACTACGCCACGGCAGCCGCAGCAGCACTCTCAGTGCATTATTGTATTGAACGCGTAGGTCGCTGTATGTCCGCTGAGTAAAGTTGACCCACAGGCCGCACGTGTAGAAGGACTGACAGTAAGCTTTGAAAAGCGTTATTTTAACTGGCTTCGTACAACGTGCAAACCTGCGAGCCAGCATGTTACAACGGACAGCCAGCACCTACGTTCCCTTTCAATATCACAATTATCCTTAAGATCTTCAATGACCCAGATACTTAAACTTGTCCACCCTTGTATTATTGTCATATCAAGCATTGGGTGCAACATGTCACTTAAGATCCATTTTTTAGACTCGCACCTGGATTTTTTTCCTGACAATTTAGGGGCTGTCAGCGACGAGCACGGTGGGAGGTCCCATCAGGACATTTCTAATATGGAAAAGCGGTACCAGGGCAAATGGAGTCCAAATATGTTAGCAGATTACTACTGGACAATTAAAAGGGACCAACCAGAAGCTAAATATTCAAGAAAATCTTAGATTTATTAGTTATTTATAAAAAAAAAAAAAAACTTATTTACGAGATCTGTGTTTTTTCCTAATATTTTAAATTACTCAATAGAATAAAATCCTTGTCTAGCAATTTTTTTTTCAACTGTTTATTTTTTCTTACAATCCAATTAACCCTAGAGTACTAATATAAATTTATTACTGCTTAATACTAATTATCGCCTGGGAGGCTACTTTTTAAATAAAGCAAAATTTTAGTACTAAACTTTTATTAAAATGTAACAAAATTTACAACAAATAACAGGCTTACCTCTGCCTTTATGAAATGCAAAAAATATATATCTGAGAAACTCTTATTTGTCTTAAAATCAGCCTTACACATAATACTTAACTTTCTAACACAGACTTAAGGGATATTATATTTAAAAAAAAAATGTTGACATTGGACCATTGTTTTGGTATAAAAACTACAATATAATATATAAAGTATGAAAAACATAACAAAAAACTAGTCTAATCATCACATAGCTTACTGCACACTAAGTCGAACTCAGACTTCTATTTTTTATCACACGAATAGCAGTTAGGAGATCGATGTTCCAAACAATATTTTTTTTTACATTTAGCACAGTAATAAACACTCATGCGTCTTTTTTTAGCGGGGCAATAACTGCACATACTGCGCTTGCCTTTTTTTATACTTGATTCTTCATTATTTTCTGTAGTTTCAGTCTTTATCACCTCATGTATAGCATCTCTAACTCGTTTCCTCAGTTTTGGTCTTTCTTCAGCTCGTTTTGCACACCACGGTCGACACAATTCATCGCTTAGTTCTTTCATGAAATCTCTTCTATTCATTGGTTTAGCCCCGCAAGATTTCGAATTAGATATATGCAATATATAGCTATTCAGTACACCCATGTTTATCATTCCATAAAAGAAGCAAAGCGGCCAACGTCTAGTTTTGCGATTACAACTCAAGTGACCACACATTTGGTCAAATGTATCTACAGCACCTTTAGTTTTATTGTAAGACAATATGATTGCAGGTTTTTTCGTTACAGGATCAACAGTTGGTTCATCGTGCATCGTAGATAACAATAGTACTGTTTTTTTAGGCTTAGGTTTATGACTAACTAGTGTCAATTTATCGTGAAAACCAAACATAGATGTGCCTACACGGCGTGATGGGTCATGCTTGAACTCGGCTGGTATTTCTTTTTTATTGGCTTTGATAGTTCCCAGAAATGTTAATTTATATGGATCTTCGAGAAGTTGTTCTGCTAGAGGCACAGACGTAAACCAATTATCTGCAGTGATGTTACGATTACTCCCATAAATTGTCTTTGTAAGCAGTTTGCAATAATGAGTACCTAGAGGTTCGGTAGGGGTGATTTCTCCGGTTTTTCCTAAGTATGGACAAGCATCAAACATGTATTTACTGTTGACATCACAAGCTAAAATTATCTTCAATCCATACTTTGCGGGTTTATTTGGTATGTACATTCGAAATGGACATCGCCCTCTGAAAGCCAGTAACTGTTCATCAATCGTTACATACGAGCCTGGTTTATAAAGGTCTCGACATCTCTGTATAAAAATCTCCCAGATGTTTCGAATTGGTGCAAATTTGTCATGTTTTTTTCTATCTTCACGAGTCCTACGATCATCAAAATGGAGACAACGCAAAAGGAACTCAAAACGATCTAAACTCATTGCAGCTATATATTTTGATCCGCAAAGTACAGGATTAAAAAGTTCTTTAGTTGCTAAATCGTTATTGCCCATAGCGCCACTAAAAATTATAAGTCCGAGAAGAGCCTGAAGTTCTGCTTGTCTAGTCGGTGCAATAGTCGAGCTTTGCTGTTTATATTTGCTGGCTTTGACTGAAATATCTGGTAGCTTTGCTGTTTATCTTTGACTGAAATATCTGGTAGTATATTGGTGCGTAGGAGTATTTCATCCCACATGTCAGGAGTGAAAAACTTTTCAAAGCATTCTAAAGGTTTTATGACATCCCTTCCATCTAGTTTTGGACCAGGAAAAATGTGGACTATGTTCCTGGCAACAGTTCTATTAGATCTCGGTCTACCAGAAGTATCTCTAGCCCAAATATAGTTGTTCTTACCTCTCACAACAGGCGTAGAAGGCAAAACAATGAGCTCCTCCGTCGTCGGTGTTTCTGAAGTAGGTGATGTTTGTGGATTTGGTAAAGTGCTTCCGGATGATGACGGTATTGGGGAGCTTCGGTCTTGAGGATCAGGGTCATCTAGCACAATATTTTGTAACTCATTTTCGAGTCGGTATGGAACAAAAGTAGGATCAACCACACTGTCATCAGAATCGTAATCCGCGACTTCTAAATTATCCTCGGTCTCACTATCAGAGGTGTCATCTTCCAAGCAATTTGCTATCTGCTGCTCGTTGAGATCCATCTATGAAATAAAACATGTATTTTATATCTTGTAATAGTGAGTAAACAAAGAAAAAACTCAAAAATGTAAATTAAGTCAATAGTAAAAACCCTACCTTTAATACTAATGATCGCCTCCCAGGCGATCACGTAGGCAATATCTCGGGAACGCTGTATCCCCGCCGAGCGCGCAAGCTCTCCCCGCCGCGTCGTGGGCTACACTGAGTTGGCGCGAAAGCACGGCGCGACACGTCCCCGCAATTTCAAAATAACCAGAAAAAACCGACCGCGGGCGGCTTCTCAGGCGATGATTAGTAGTCTAGGGTTAAAGAAAAAAATATTAAAAAAGTCCATTTGGCATGACAAAGTTAAAAATTTGTTGACCAGTGTTATTATCAATTATTGTATCGTAATTTAATAAAGATCAATGTTATAAATCCCCAAGTAGGTACATACACAGTTATAACATAAATGCGATATCGCACCTTGACAACAAAACTGGCATTATACCGAAAATGGCAATTTTGAGTTATAACGACATCCAGGTTGCTTGAAAGAAAGCGATCTTAGCGCTCTAACGCACTAGCGGTTAACCGCGGGGGCGCACAGACAGGTATTTGGTCCTAAAAGTTGGCCAAAAATATTTGGTACGCCTAATGGCTGTCAAACGATGTTTTATTTTAGTTTTAGCTTGGAAAAGGTAAAAAAAAAGCGTATGTAATATATACAAGCATTTATTCTTCATTTTCGTCGTCTTCATCAAAACTTAAATTTAAAATGTCACTTTCTAGTAACAGATTTAAAACATCAGGCGAAAGTGACAGATTTTTTTTATTCTTCCTCTTCCTCATGCCCGTCAGGACAGGGTCGGAAGTTAAGAGGAGCCTGTTAAAAACATCTGCGTTGCAATCAACCCGGGAAAACTTTCGGGCGTAGTTGAGCCGGAACATCCTAATGTGTTTGTTGCGGGCTTCTGCCGCTTCTTCGGACAGTTGTCCAATGGGAAGAATTGCTTCCCTTACCACTGAAGCCCCATGACGCAACACTTTATGCAATGTCGGAGACATAGGGTAAAACTTATACAAAGAAACGTACAACTTTGCCGTTTCTTGGCAATATCTTTCAAACATCTCGCAGTTTATTTTTAAACCACAGCATAATGTGTCCAAAATCACTTTTAATCTATAAATTAAATTTACGTCTATCCCCGTAATTGTCGCTGATACTTCGAAATTTTCAAAAAAACGTCTGCTAGTGTTTCCGTCATTGGTATTTCCAAAGTTGGCTTTTGGTATATCCACCAACAGACCGAGTTTCTCCCGGAACTTATCTTGGATTTCTTTTTTTTTATTTTCCACTGCTTGCTTTTCCTCTTTTCCTCTTGAGCGTTCCATTATATTAAACAAATCATTTCGAGTCATAACTCGCATTCCAGAAGAGCCTATAACAAAAATACACCAAATATAAGTAAAACTTCAATTACTGAGTATCGAGCGTGTCTAGGGAAAAAAATCACCAAAAATAGAGGGGCACTTTGGGGCGGCTATTTCGTACTTAATTACATCCTTAAAGGTCTATTCTAAAGCTAATCATTACAATTTTGGCTTAGAAATGATGAGAAATATATTAAAACTCCCTTTGATCTTCCAAAATGTGTTTTTTAAAAGCAGTTTCTTGGGGCTTACTTCTCAAGGGTATAAATTAAGAAAAGCTATAGATTACTTGTTAAAAGTAAGTGCCAAATAAAATACATACCTGGTTGTGCACAATCCATAATGAAAACCAACACAAAATCGTTCAGTTACAAGATGGCAAATATTTTAAAACAACGAAATCTGAGCGCATCGAACAATCACACGAACACTTTTGGCGAACGGTAACTTTCGACTGAGCCCACGACGTACTGGAAGGGGCTAGCACTTTGTGTTTTTTGCTATTGTTTGGAGCGGTTATCCTTGTTTTAGGAAACAATGGCTTAGAGGGAGTAGAACTAATATAAAAAAAAACGATTTTGGCCAGCTTTTAGGGTCAAATACCTGTCTGTGGGGCGGCTAACCGCGCGGCTAGCCGCTTTTCCAGTTTAATATGCAACCGCTTATGATTGTACGCACTAAACCGCCACAAAATTTCAACCGCGGCGGTTGAATGCAGGGCCGCGGCCCGCTTCGCGGCTAGCCGCCATCTTGTGTATACGCACTGGCGGTTAGTTTGCGGCGAGCCGCCGGTGAGTATGCACGTGTTTTCAGTTGCGCAGCCACGAACTTCGACACAGAGAAATTCATTGTTAAATTCAACAACGAGAAGCTATTTGGAATTGTGGAGGAGCAGTGTATAAGAATAGAGATTTAAAACGGAAACAATGGGAAGAATTAGTAGATATTTTTGGAACCTCTTTTCCAAAAATATCTGACAGATAAGATGACAACAGAGGCAAAAAAAAGTCTTGGTAAGTATTTATTATTATTACATATATTTAATCGAAACAAAACATACTTTAAACATCTTAGAACATAATAAATACGTCTATTTTCAGTTAAATCATATTTCTTTGCCATTCTAATTTCCCATCAGTCATAAAATATTCGGCAAACAATTCTCTGTATCTCAACGCAGTTTTATTGTTCCTTCTTAACCCTTCCTGTGTTACATTTTCTGGCAAAGGGCAACTGAGTGAGTCGTCGAAACAATAACCATCTCGGTCCCTTACAAAATTATGTAAGACACAAGTAGCTTTTATGATATCTTTTGCTAGAGCGAATTGAACATTTAGAGGTCTATGAAATATACGCCACTTGTTTGCATACATTCCAAAACTGCATTCTACGTATCTTCTTGCTCTAGAAAGCCTGTAATTGAACGTTCTTTTGGTTTCATCCAAATCTTTTTTTGCGTATGGGCGCATTAAATTCGTAGATAACGCAAATGCCTCGTCGCCTACAAAAACGTATGGGATACATGTCTCGCTGCTTTGTGAAATAGGTTGTGGCTCTGGAATATCCAATTGGTTTTTTTGCATTTTTTCATAGAAAACCGAATTTTGAAATATTGACGAGTCACTGAATTTACCAAAAGCTCCAATATCAACCATAACAAATTTATAATTACTGTCGCATATTGCTAATAAAACCAAAGAGAAAAAACTTTTATAATTAAAACACATCGAGCCACTGTTATTAGGTGCAATGCATCGTATGTGCTTGCCGTCAACAGCACCTAAGCAGTTAGGAAAATTTGCTCTTTGAAAAAAATTATTGGCAATTTTTTTCCAAGCGTCTTTGTTTGGTTCAGGCAAACAAATATCTTTCAGACAAAACCAAATTGCAAAACAAACTTCTCGTACGATTTCTGCTACAGTGCTTACTCCAATTTTGAATGTATGTATAGAACAATCTGTAATCTCTCCTGAATCAACATATTCACAGACATCTCAAGAATCTGATTATCTAGACCTTTTTAATGATAATAATTCTCAGTCATAGTTATAGTTTACTACTTTTTTTTTATTCCATTATGAACCCACATTGCGATTAAAATCAAAACATAATAACTATTAAAACTTTTTTATTTATCATAGGTACTTACCTTAATGTTATTACTAATTTCTCTTCGGGTTGGATACAATCACGAAATTTAGTATCTTGTCCTTTGATGGTGTCATATAAAACTGTTAGTAGTTCTTCAAATGACGAAACACTCATTCTAACATAGCCGAAAATTTTATCTTGGTGCTTCTTCAGTTCTTGAAAACAACTTGCGAACTGGCCAAATTCGTTGCGTGTTTCTAGTAAAGGATGAATCCAGTATCTTTTTTTATTTTTCTTTCGTTGTTTTCGGGAGTAAAAATAAATAACACAAGCTATCTCGACGGCGTCCATTTTGCTTATGGGCCACGCGCCTTCGTGCGGTCCAACCGCTGAACGCGGTTTCATAGCGGCTGACCGCTATGGCGGCTAACCGCGAAGAAAAACGCGAAGAAACCGCATTAAGCGGTTGGACCGCTCAAACAAACCGCCTGGTGGCCAACCGCTGGTGCGTAAGGGCCCTTAATGTAAAAACAGACATTATCATAGTTTCAATACTTTTCCCTAGAGGCCGCTAGTGTCAGTTTATACTTTCGGGTAAAAAGACAAAGTAGTAATTCATAAGGTGACACTAAATCAGTAGAAGACAAGCATTCAGAGTGAACACACGCTGCGGTGAGTAAAAAAGTGGCATTTTATTTTTAGTTTCGTTTTAAACGTAATTCAAGCTAATATTCTACTGAAGTAATTACTGCAAGAATGGCATTTAAAGAGAAGTGTCGTTTATTTAGTTAAAGTTGTACTTATACAAATTATCTGATGAATAAAAAAATGGCATTTTATGTATAGTGTCTCTTATTCAGTTCATGTTTCACTAAAATATCATTTTTGATTAATTTAAAAATGGCATTTTTTGTTAAGTGCCGTTTTTAATGTTATTGTTTGTAATAATTTGCTGAAATAATAAAAGCATTAGGCTTTATAACCAAAGTGCCATTTTTTTGGTTATATTCCTTACAAATTGGCATTTTAAAGTGAATAAAAAATGGCATTTTCTATTTAGTGTCAGTTTTTAAACAAAATTCGTAAAATGTTCATTGTTTAAGTTTTTGTTTAAATGTCATATTGTTCTTAGTGCCAGTTAAACTATAAAGTTAAGAGGATGTCGATGTTTCATTTAGTTAAATAAGCGTCATATACAGAGTATAGTGACACTGTTTTGAAAATTATAACCTCTACTATTTTATTCATTAAGTCATGATGGCCCAGTGGTTTAGGCTTCGCCTCTTGTGCACGAGGTTGTGGGTTCAAACCTGGGCAAGTATATCTTGGACATCACTGACATCGGTGAAGAAAAACATCGTGAGGAAACCTGGACTTATATAGTTAATATAAGTCTGAAATCGCCAACCCGTCTTGAGCAAGCGTGGTGATTAATGCTCGTGCCTTCTCTGTATGAGAAGAGGCCTTTGCCCTGCAGTGGGACATTAATAGGCTGGTACTACTATTTTATTTAATGACATTACTATAGCGAATTATAACCTAAAATTATGTTTTTTTAGTACTTATAGAGTTTTCCAAAATTCTTTTACCTAATTTGGATGTCATTCTTACATTTGTGAAACGTTTTTTCTTTTCTTATTTTAGATTATCAACATGAACCCGTCAAGAAATAGAGGTAGAAAAATACTTCTACTAGCAATTCAAAACAACGAAAACTGTTCAGAACCTGAAGCCTCAACATCACATTTAACCCTACATTGCATACTGTACCATATATGGTACAATGAAAATAATGAAGTCCACTGTTCGTTTAAAGACACCTAGCGTCATCTGTTGACCCACGAAATAATATTTACACACTTAGCAACGGTTTATTAATGGCAACTGTCACCAGTTGGTACAAATCACAATATCAATCGATTGCTAACAGCAATCGATTGATATTGTGATTTGTACACAATTTGAAAGATCGACGCGAACTCGTGGTTTACGTTAATAGAAAATTCTTAAAAAAATAGTTTTTTGAATATTTGGAAGCGGAAAAAAATACAGTTACATTAGAAATAGTGTATATTGAATGAAGGTAAGATATTTTTTTGAAATATTACTGTTTTATGTTCAAACATATCAACTTATTTAAATGCTCCAGATATGGTACACCATGCATTAGGTCACTTCTAACGTTTTGTTTCGGTTGGATTTTATTACAGATTATGGCGAAGAAGGTATTGTCTAACGAGTTGATTGAGCAGTACTTAGATATACCGTCAGGGAGTGAAGATGGTCAAGACTTTTCGAGTGCGGAAAATGATGATGACATGGCGAAAATCAGAGAAAACTTGCACCATATGAATGAAGATAGTGACTCTGAAAATGATATTGAGCCTACCAGGTATGCACCATTTTCTTCTAATTGTGGTACTACCCTCGCCGAAAATGTGAATGAAGAATCAACAAATCCTCAAGCCAGCATTTCAAGGCCAAGTACGTCATCACGCCAAAGTAGAAATTCTTTCACTATGCCAGTTAGAAGAAATCGAATTTCGAATAATGTAACTACTGATAAAAGAAAGAAAATAAATTTAATTTGGAAAAAGAAATCTTTACAGGCTGACCATACCCAATTTTCTGGAAATACCAATTTAGAGCCACCAATCACAAATTTGGATACTCCATTGCAATATTTTTTATATTTATTTGATGATGACCTACTAAACCACATAGTTGAAGAAATGCATAAATTCAGCATCCAAAAAGACCCATCTAAACCGTTCTATATCACCACATACGAATTTAAAAGTTTTTAGGTATATGTTTGCTCATGAGCATTGCTCCATTACCTAATATACGGATGTACTGAGTATCTGAGTTAGGTATACCTTTAGTAAGAGAGACTATGACCGTGAATCATTTTGAGAAGATAAGACGTTTCATGCACTTTAACGACAACTCCTTACAAGTACCATCAGGTCATCCAGGACATGATCGCCTCCACAAAATAAGGCCAATACTCGAAACTCTGAAAAAAAAATGCCAGAATATACCTAAGAGGGAGGCATTATCAGTGGACGAACAGATGTGCGCAACGAAAGCTGCAAATTTCCTACGTCAATATCTTCCCAATAAACCGCATAAATGGGGATATAAGCTCCTCGTGCTATGTGACGATAGAGGCATAGCATACGACTTCGAGATATACTCTGGAATGGAAAATAATTCTGACTTGAGACATGCTAATGAGCCTGACTTGGGCGCAAGTGGAAATATAGTAGTTCGCCTAGCAAGAACTATTCCGAGATATATATAAATATTCCGAGTATAAATTATTTTTCGATAATTACTACACTTCAGCTGAACTTATTTCTTTCCTTTCCAAACAAGGTATACAGTCACTCGGAACAGTCAACAAAGGCCGACTAGGCAAAGATTTGAAAATCCCATCCCTGAAAGACTTGAAGAGTACTAAAACAGAACGAGGCTATTCAGAAGAATGGGTAGCTGATGTAGACGGCACGGAGGTTGGCACAGTAATGTGGTATGATAACAAGCCTGTAGTTTTGTCCTCATCTTTTGTGGGACAGCAGCCCATTAACAAGGTTAGACGGTATTGCAAGAAACAAAAAAAATACATTGAAGTGGATTGTCCTAAAATAGTAAAAATCTATAATCAGCATATGGGGGGAGTGGATTTATTGGATTCCTTTCTTGGGAAGTACAAAATAAAAATGCGTACTTACTAGAAAATGGTATCTTTTATTTTTTTTTTATTTTTTTTTTTAAATACGTTGCCCCACACTAGGAATTTCTCCTGTATCGTGGGTGCGTTTACAAACATTTAAACTCACATACACAAACAACCAGACCCGGAACAACTATCTGTAGGCCATACAAATATTTGTTCCGTGCGGGGATCGAACCCGCGACACGCAGAGCAACAGCCAATCGCTTAACTACTACGCCAACCGTGTCGTCAATCTGCGTTTGTTTTACCATTTTCTAGACATTGCCACCATAAATTGCTGGCTACTGCACAAGAGGGTAGGAGAACAGAAGAATGAGCCAAGTCCGATTAAATTAAAAGATTTTAAACTGGAAATCGCAAAAAGGCTTTGTATGTGTGGTCCAGCGTTACAAAGAAAAAGAGGAAGACCGTCTTCTGCCATAGATGACATGATTGAGAAGAAAAAAGGAATGCAGCAATCCTTCCCCCTCGAGATTTATTTATTATGGCACTCCAACGACAAAGTCACAAAAACATTCGTACATACAGGATTTCTTAAATAATACTATAGTGACTTTGTCACTTAAAGTTGTGCACAGCTTTTATATTGTGATACAATGTTAATGGGATAGTAGTGAAAATTGTACACAAAGCATTGTAGAATCATTAAATGTATGGTAATATTTCAAATATTTTAATGATTTCAATTAAAATATTTGAAATATTACCATACACGATTAAAATTACTGTATAAAATTAGATTATAAAATTAAGAAATTAAGTTAAATTATAACACTAAATTAAGCTATTTTATAAAATTTAAATTAAATTAAATTAAGAAATTATAAAATAAAATAAAATTATTGCATTGACATTACGTTTCAGTAACATGGTGACAATACGGGTTAAGTAGCCATCTAAACACAACATGAAAAAAAAAAATAAAAAAAAATATTATAAAGGTATTATAATGAATTGAATTGAAGAATAATAATTATTTTAATAACAATTTTAATAAAAGAGAAATAAATAATGACAGAAGAGAAATTATCTAGACCAGAAAACACATTTATGCCTAGGACAGACTAGCATCTGCTAGATGCCTACGGAATTGAGCCAGAGTGTCGCAGAAGATGTCGATACTGTTAGTACGCGTTTGAGTTTGATTGTAGGTTCTCAATAAACGGTTCATTGGGGCTGATCGACCCAGGTTTGTACGAGTGCTACAAGGTGTAAATACGTTTAAAGCGCGCTCACGTCTGAGCAGGAAGCAGCGGAGACTGTTATGTTAACTTCATCTAGAAGTATCGGCACGTCAACAAGACTATTAACAATTTTGTATAGCAATATTTGGTCGGTGACATTGCGACGATGTTCAAGAGTTGTCATTCTGAAATGACTGAGTCTTTTTGTATAATCAGCTTCTAGGGGGCAACTTTTACATCTGTAACGTAGGTATCTAGTAAAACTTTTTTGTACTCGCTCAATTCGATTTATATGGACTCGGTATGATGGATTCCATACAGGAGAAGCATAGTCCAAGACACTCCTGACGAGTGTGCTGTAGAGCAATTTTAGAGTACGGGGAGACTGAAAGTCTTGGCAGACACGTTTCATAAAACCGAGCATTTTAGCTGCCTTGGTGATGATAATGTTGACATGTGGTATGAAGGAAAGCTTATTGTCGAGGTGTACTCCTAAATCTCGAATAGTGTCGACTTTCTGCAGTGCAATGCCATTCAGGGAGTAGGATGAGGGTAAAGTTATATGCTTTTTAGTGAAAGTGATAAGATAGCATTTTTCGACATTAAGTGACATCCTGTTCTCATTGCACCAGCCAAGCACTGAATCTAGATCCTCCTGGAGTAGAAGTAGGTCACTATGACATTCGATTACCCTGTAAAGTTTTAGGTCATCCGCAAAGAGTGAGCATTTGCTATGTTTTATGTAGTCGACTATATCGTTGACGAAGATAGTAAACAAAATGAGATGTAAGACTCGATAAATTTGAGCATCTTCCTATATGGAACGAGAAGAGACAACGTTGTAAGTATCCACAGTGTAAGGGAAAAACATATATATTTTGCGAAAAGTGCCGTGTTGAGTTGTGTTTGAACAAAGACAGCAATTGTTTTAATAAATTTCATTCATAAGTTACATTAAGAATAGCTCTTCTTAATGTAAAACTCAATATATGATTATGTTCATTGTTCCTAATTAAGAGCCAAATATTAGTGTTAATGCATACTGTACCACATGTGGAACAGAATTGAATAAATAAATATCTAAAAAATTAATGAATTTTAATTGTTATTATTATCATTTATTATGTCTAGACACTATATAGAATCACATATATATTTTCCACACGATTTAAAAAAATCATGCATTGTAGGGTTAAACAATTTGCCAACAACTAGCAACCATACATATCCAGCTGACAAAAAAAGCCTCTGTGACGATGATGATGGTGACTTTTCACCCGCTTCTGACGGTGATACAACATACGCACCTTTAAAGAAAACATGCCGTATATCCAGCTCAAGTTCATCGTCGTCTTCGAGCTCTTCATCATCATCTTCATCTTCATCTTCCAGCAAATCATCTGATTCAACTTCAACTTCTATGGCACCCAATCCACCAATTTATTCGTCAAGCCACCACTCAAAGTACCAATATAGGTGACAATAATTTAGAATTTGTTAACGACTGTACGGAAATAATTTCGAATAAACGAAGTTCTGGGAATTTAGATAATAATATTGCAGTAAATATTGCACCAGCTGTTGATTCTAATGACCAAAGTGTTCGGAAAGAAGGTAACGATATTGCAGTAGATATTCAACCACCTGCAGATAATATCAAAAAACCGAAGAAAAAGAAAAAAGAATCAAAGGGTTGCCTATATTTCTAGGACATTGAAAGACTGCGGAAAAGAATACGTTTCAAGCTCCAAAACAAAAAAGGTTTTCCCAGCTAAGTTTCTAAAACAAACATGTGAGTCGACCTGCCGCTTAAAATGCTCACAGAGAATTACGGAAGAATTGAGGAAACAAATATTTCAAGATTATTGGGACATGGCTTCACTGGTAAGGCAAAGGGCCTACATAGCTCGCAATATGGAAGAGATTATACCCAAGTATCAGTATAAGAGAGTTGATTCCAACAGAAAGTTGAAGAATGCTTTTTATTTTGATTTAAACGGTACTAGAACTAAAGTATGTAAAACATTTTTTAAGAATACATTAGATATAACAGACAGATGTATTAGAACTGTAATAGGGAAGAAGCATAATACAACAGGTATATTAAAAGGAGAACAAAGAGGTAAGCATGGAAAGCATAAAAAGTGCCTGAAGATTTGATTGAAGGAGTTAAATATTAGAAGTATCCCTAGAATTGAAAGCCATTATTTACGGCAACAAACGACAAGAGAATACATAGACGGGGGAAAAAACTTTACGGATATTTATTTTGATTATAATGAAGACTGTATAAAGCAAGGATTATCCTACGTAATGATACATATCTACGGAAAAATATTTAACGAACAGTTTAACATTGGTTTCTTTATTCCAAAAAAGGACCAATGTGAGCAATGCTCGATATACCAGCTTGCAGAAAGTGTTGAAAAAGCTACTCTTAAAGAAAAGTACGATCAACACTTAGCAGAGAAAGAAAAGAGTCGTGAGGAAAAGGCTAAAGATAAAGAAATGGTGTCGCCTCGTTTCATTGTCGCATGTTATGATTTGCAAGCCGTGATGACAGTACCAAAAGGTGAGATTTCTACGTTTTATTATAAGTCTAAAATAAACTGCTTGAAATTTACTATCTCTGAGCTTAAACATGACAAAACTGAATGCTTCTTCTGGGATGAATCTCAAGGACATCCAGGAGCAAATGAAATAGGTACATGTGTATTAAAATATTTGCAAAAAAAGTCTTCTTGTGCCGACGAATATCTCGACATAGTTTTTTACACTGATAATTGCTGCGGTCAGCAGAAAAACCAGTTCATTATTGGAGTGTATATTTACGCAGTACAATACTTAAAAATCAAGTCCATAACACATAAGTTCCTTATACGTGGCCATACACAGAATGAGGGAGATGCTGTACGTTCGCACATAAAACATAGGTTGCGAACGTGTTAGCTTAGCCTTACCTATAGTTGGCGTTATGCAAGGACACACTTTTCGCGGATTGATGACGCTCTCGATATATCATTCCCCTTTTGTCTAGGTGATGAAAAGTTCTGAATATCGTTGTGGTTCTATTATATTAATTTGTTTTTTTTCACGGTTAAGAGTTATCAGTATTTTCATTTCAAAAGTGAGGAAAGCTGGTGAGTCAGTGCGTGGTTACAGCCATCACACAGCATAACAACAGTTATATATACATTTTAGGATCAATTTTTTTTTTTTTTTTTAAACGTTGCCCCACACTAGGAATTTCTCCTGTATCGTGGGTGCGTTTACAAACATTTAAACTCACATACACAAACAGCCAGACCCGAAACAACTACCTGTAGGCCATACAAATATTTGTTCCGTGTGGGGATCGAACCCACAACACGCGGCGCAGCAGCCGATGGCTCAACCACCGCGCCAACCGTGTCGTCAAAATCCGTGTAATCAATAAAAGGTTCAGCTACGCGTAGCGAGGTCAGTCTGTGGATGGGTGATTGTTCGTTTTATGTCGAGACTCCTCGTTCGTTATATGTCGAGATCTGTGCCTCGGAAAACACGTAAATCCGTTTGTCCCGGCTATCAATTGTAGATCTTTGAAGTAGTTGCGGGTAGTCAGAAGCCTGAAAGTCTGACATCAAGTCTTACAAAGGGGTATCGTGTTGCCCAGTTACTGGGTTATGGAGGACAAATAAGCAATCGCTCCATGTAAAATAGTAGTATTCAGCTTTTTTTCTATTTCAAATTACTTTTAAAGTAATTTTAAAATAGAAAAATAAATAAAACTAAATATGAAATATTTTCTTTGGTCTGTTGTGTCTTTCTATATTGGTAAATGGTTAAAATTGTTGGATGTCGTTCTATTAAATTCTTTCGGTTGCAGTATAATAAAGAGGAAACATTTTATTGTTTCTTTGTTATGGATAAACTCAAAAAATACTTTAAGAAACAAAAATACTCTATTTTTTTTAAATCGCTTATAGAAAGCTACATTATCAGGGAGTAACATAGGCTACAATTTATTTCAAAACCATACTTTAAAGGGGGACTTTGGAGGTGAAATAGTTTTATAGTTCGAATGGAAAAGTACGACATCCACGCGGAAGAAGTCGAATGTTAGTTTCTTAAAAACTAACAATTTTTGTAATCACGTTCTCTCAAACGGGTCTAACGATTTCGATAAAATTTGAAATCAATGGGGCTATAGGAGGATTTAAACTAATCTATCTTATATATAAAATTCTCGTGTCACAATGTTCGTTCCCGTACTCCCCCGAAACGGCTTGACCGATTCTCATGAAATTTTGTGAGCATATTGAGTAGGTCTGAGAATCGGCCAACATCTATTTTTCATACCCCTAAGTGATGAGGGTGGTCCACCCCAACATCTTATATGGCAAAACAACGTTTGCTGGGTCAGCTAGTAATATATAATGTTATCTCTGGGAAAATTGGTTGTCAGTCACCCAGATGTTTTAATTTATAGTATTTATTCTAAGTAGAACTTTAATTTGTTAAATCCTTGTATCGGTTAGGCATAAATTAAAAATGAAATACTATTATAAACCAGTATAAATTTTGTTACTTAACTAAATAAAAAAAACAGATATTCATAAAATATTAGGCAAATGATAATTATTAGGGATATAGTAAATAAGTTAAAACTCACAATTAAATAATAATTAATAGAATCAACTTAAAAACTTGAATTTTCATACGTTTTTTGCAATTTACAGCTCAGTATCAGGTCTACAATAATAATAAGTATCAAAATGCTAAGTTATAATATATTAGGTCTTTACCTATGAAATTGCCGTTCTGCAGTACTGGCCATTTCAAATCAAAATATTTTTTGTTTGGCTAAGAATTCTAATTTCAAATGGATGGATGATGGATGGATTTTTTTTTCCAAAAGTAGTCATTTGTTTATTGATTAGTGTTACATTTTCATCGCATTTAAATCTTTTTCGTCATCATGGATACGTTAAAAATTCGAGTAATTATGGAATATGAGTACCGTCGTGGCAGCAACGCGGCACAAGCGGCACGCAACATCAACGACGTTTACGGAGCTAACACTACAAACCAACGCACTACCTGTTATTGGTTTGCTCGCTTCCGTTCTGGAAATTTCGACCTGAAAAATGAACCTCGCGGTCGTCCGAAGACTTTGGTCGACAATGACGAATTAAAGGCGATTGTGGAAGCTGATGATACACAATCTACGGCTGAATTAGCAGCAGCTTTCGACGTTAGCGTCAAAACAATGTTGGTCCATTTGCGTCAAATTGGCAAGGTAAAAAAGCTTGACAAATGGGTGCCCCACGAACTCAATGATCGCCAGCGCGAAGTACGCGTCGAGACGTGCCTTGCACTGCTCAACAGACACACAAATGAAGGAATTTTGAACCGCATTGTTACCTGCGATGAAAAATGGATTCTGTTTGATAACCGCAAGCGCTCAGCAAGTTGGTTGGATCCTGGTTCAGCACCTAAACAATGCCCTAAACGAAAACTTACCCCAAGAAAAGTGATGGTCACTGTTTGGTGGTCTAGCGCCGGTGTGATTCAACACAGCTTCTTACCAAACGGGGTGAGCATTACTGCAGATGTGTACTGTGAAGAATTGAACACAATGATGGAGAAGCTGGCACATCTCCAACCAGCATTGGTCAATCGCTCGTCTCCGCTGCTCCTGCACGACAACGCGCGACCTCATACTGCACAGCAGACGGTCTCCAAGTTGCAAGAACTGGGGTTGGAAGCTCTCCGTCATCCGCCCTACTCACCAGACCTTGCGCCTACAGACTACTACTTTTTCCAGAATTTGGATAACTTCTTGGCGGGAAAAAAATTCAATACCCGAGAGGCAGTACAAAATGCCTTTGAAGAATTTGTTGCCTCCCGTCCAGCTGATTTCTTTAAGAAGGGCATCAATAAACTGCCACTGCGTTGGCAAAGATGCATTGATTGCATGGGTGATTACTTCGATTAATACAAATAAAAAATACATGAAAAAAATTCATTTAAATTTTTTCATACAAAACGGCAATTTCATAGGTAAAGACCTATTATTTGAAACTATATATTTTAATTTCAACAAATAAAAACATATTTTGTCTATGCGATTCTCTTATGAAGTGGCTTCAGTTATAAAATGACTTTTTATTAACCCTACATATTACACAAAAATATTTCAAACAAGCATTTTTGGCAAGCATGGTTTATTTGAATCCGACCACAGAAATTAAAGATTTTTATTTTAGGTTCTCATTAAAAGAGGCCTTCTTCCATACATAGTGAAACCGATAATGCGTGTGTATAGAGAAAGTATATCAGTTAGCGCAAAACAAACAAACAAGCCCACGTGTTTGCTTGATAGATAATTACTTTACCAAGTTTAATTACAGAATAAGTTTCGTGTTTCTCGTAGATATCAATAGAAATAGTAATTTTTAAATAAATATGAATATTTACAGTTTAATAGTGCTAAAATTGACTGTAGTTATACTTAAACATTTTGCAATATGCAAAAACATCAAAATGAAGTGATAGTAAAAATTTAGAAAAAAAAAACGCACAGTAATCAAAAACTTCTCTAAAATTAAATCAACAATTGGTAAATAATATTTTTTCTGTTGCTTATTAAATATTCTTTAATTAAATTGTTAACATAAATATCACTGACGACTCAATATTAAATACTAAGAACAAAAAAAAACAATATTTGGTCAACGCGCCTCCTGCCTCAATCACGGCATCGCATGTCGTTCTTATTGATTGTTTGATTGCCAAACTTCATCACAATGAGCAAGAAGTTCCACTTGCGTTCTTTCTGCGGTGATCCCATCTTTGGACCATTATACCCCACAAATTTTCGATGGGGTTCAGGTCAGGAGATCGGGATGGCCAGCGTAAGGTTCGTATTTCAGGTTCATCGCCTATCCAATTCTGTACAATGCGTGCTTGATGGATTGGAGAATTGTCTTGAACAAAAATAAATTTGGGGAGCTCTGCTCTCGGGTAAACTGTGCGCACAGTAGGCACCGGTTTTTGCCGGTTTTCGGTGATGGAGTCCCGCTCTATGTAAAGCACGATGAACTGTGCGCAATGACACGCCGTGCTCCTCAGCGAACATTCTTGTCGGCGTTAACGCGTTCTGTTGCTGGTAGGTGTCCACCATACGTAAGAGGTTATCATGTCCAATGAGACATGGACGTGGTGCGCGGGGTCTATCCTGTAAGATACCCTCTTCTTCATTGCGTCTGATCCACAGCCGAACAGTGTTTCTCTACAAGCAATAAATAATCTCATAAGAAGTGGCATCATTTAAGAAAAAGATGATCTGTTATTTGCAATGTAAACCCATATTACAAACATAACAATAAAAATCTTTTTAAAGAGATACACAGTGACAAGTATTGTTTGTTTACCACCAACATTGAAATTGAAACAGCGCACTGTGCAAACAATGCAAACAATGCTTGCCACTGTGTTAAAAGGTTTTTATTGTTGTATTTGGTTTTCATTGCTAATAACAGATAATCTCTTTAGAGTGAGTAACAATGTGTGAGCGAAAAAGAATGCGAGTTCGCGCGTCACAACAAAGCAGTAATAAAAGCTAAACCTAATTGCTTTACCAAGTTTCAAAACTCTTAATGTTTTTTTCTACTTGTTTCTCGTTTAATTCACAACATTTTGTAACAAGAAAGGTGATTACTAATTTGGAATTACCTACCTACCCATGATACAACACCATTTTTATTTTTATTTGATCAGGACTACTTCTTGTGTAACAGCTAGTTTACTAGGCGTAAAATAGAATTTTTATCCTTTTGACTTACATTTTTTGAATGTATTTTTTTAAAACTTAAAACTTAAAGCGTAGCTTTGTTTTATGTTATCCATGATTCGTTATTAATACCAAGAAAGAGAAAAAATAATTCTAACAAGTTAAGTCATTTGGTAATATACGATATATTACTATCAAACTATTTGTATTTGATATATCGCTCACCTAGTAATATATTGGCACATCTGTAAAAAATGCGAAATTGAGATTTTACGGCATACGTGTTTAAAAGTGCATAATCTACATAGTGGTAAAACGGCACAACGCTAGTTTCCGTTTTCATTGAGAGAGGTCGTTAGTGTCATTATACCATTATTGTCCCCGCATTCACGTAAAACAACGGCTCATTGGTCAGTTGTGCGGGCCCCTCCGCTAGGTGCAGCCGCTTCAAGAACTGCGTTGGCGTAAGTGACAATTGTGACATTTCGTAAATTAAGTTAATAAGTAAAAAAATGGCACATTTGACAAATGTGACATCGTTTTTAAACCTAAGGCTCTAATGGTAGTAAAACAACGACATATTTGACAGATGTGTCGTTTCAATTATTATTTTCTGAAACTTATTGCTATTTATTTGACTGATGTGCCATTTTAATTACATTAAATGAAGCGTATTGGTACTTATGTCATAAGTTCAATGGTGGATGGATAATTATTTGGGTTAAAAGGAAGGTCGGTCCAATCTGAAACTAGATTCAACTAACAAATTATTATACCTAAATGTTCAAAATGGGTACGAGAGCGTTAGTTGTTTAGGGTGGTCCGACCTACCTTCTAACTAGGTACCTACTGTGATTGTTAAAATGATAAGTTAATATTTGGTATTTTAGAAAAACGATAATTTACTGAAATAATGGCGAATCGAATGCAGCGATTGGTACAACTAGGAAAAGAGGGTTTAGTTCCACCACCTTTTTCTATACCCAATCCTAATTTAAATATAAGCGGTTTTTTTTTTTTTTTTTTTTTTTTGTGGTGGGAAAATCATCTTATGACATCCCCCGCTCTTGGGCGGGGCGGAAGATAGTGTCAGACTTTTACTGACTAAAAACCCACTCCTGTTCCTTCGTTGCCTTTCGTACCAGGGCCGAGTCTTCCTTTCAGAATCAGACCCTTGGCCCCGGTAGGCTTCGACCCTGCTGGGTCCCTACAGTTGCTGACATCTCCTTGAGGCGCGCGTGGAACAGTACGCGCCGTCGACGACTTGGGCTCGGTCCGGATGGTTACCGGACGGTCGGACAACGAGCCACCCATTGCTCGCCGTCCGCAAGCCCGCGCCTACGGTGGCCGGTAATCGGGGTCGGGATCTCGACGGCGGTTGGGGCGTGAGGACCGTTGCCTCACGCGATCGGCCGCCTCCTTTGCTAGCATTACTGCTTCGCAGAAGGAGGCGACCGCCTGCCACTCCTCCTCGCTCCGGACCATGGCCTGTACCAAGGCCCGGCGCGAGAGATTGCCGCCGCCGATTGCCCCCACGAGGACACGGCGATGCTCTTCCCAAGCGGGGCACACTTCTACTGTGTGCTCCACCGTGTCCTCCGGGCGGTCCACGCAATGGTGACACCCGGGCGTTTCTTCCGCACGAATTCGGTGCAGGAACCTCCCGAACTTACCATGTCCGGTGAGGACCTGCGTCATGCGGAAGGTAAGGACGCCGTGTTGCCTTTCCAGCCACTCCTCAAAGAGGGGACTTACCGCCATGATAAATATAAGCGGTACGTATCCTTTCTAGATTGTTGAACAGAATAAATACATAAATTTGTTTTGATTTACGATGATTTTTATATAAAACAATTATACAAATCACCCTAATATCATAAAGCATTTTTTGTAGCGGAAACGTCATCGTTGAAGAAGGCTGATAATAATATTATAACTGAACCTATAGCATCGACGACTAATGATTCCGAAACAGTTTTAACATCACCTCTTTTAAATCACAACCCTTCAGATAAAATAAATATTCAAGAAATTAATACTATTTGTGACGGTATGTGAATTGTATATTATTATAATTAAAATCTATGTCAAATCAAAGCATTTGATAAAGATGATTTTTATTGAATTACAATAATAAATTTTAGGTAGTGCCAAAGAAGAAGATCAATCAGTGGTGCCAAAAAAGCGCAAACGATCTAAATCCTCATCGAGCAGTGACTCGTCATCGAGTAGCTCGAGTAGCTCTAGTAGTTCTAGTAGCTCTTCAAGTATTTCATCCAGTAGTTTTTCATCATCCAATACACGAAGACTTCAGAAACAAGGTATGTTACATATTATTTATGTTTTAATAATTATACTTAAGTAAAATTATACATACAACAACAAACAATGTTATTTTCGTATTTTTTTCGAAAAATTGAGAGTCGTACAAGTCTTTCAGTTTACGACCTCTAGCTGCATTTCAAGTCGGATGAGTAAATGTTACTTTGCAGATTCTTTGCTGGTCGATGCCCATGTAGAAAAGTTAAGACACGCAAATTATTTCGATTATGAAGCACTTGGTATGCACGAAAACTTGATCCCTATTCCTGATACTGATATCGCTGGTGAACAAATTATCGGTGAAAATATTGTACAATATGAAGAAATCGTTCTTGAAGGTATTATACGTAGTTATAATAAAATTATTATAATATTTAGCTGCTTGATTTAACTTTACTATTAAAATTATTTCTTGTTCTTCTCATTGATTATTTCTTGTTGAATAGGTATTGCTGGAAGTAGATTATCGTCACCTACGATACTTCAAACAAATAACGCTGAAAACATGCAGAACCAACAAATGGATACACAAATCGCGTCACATTTCGTTGCGACAACTAGCAATATGGAGGCCATGATTCTGATGACCTTGGTACGCATAATTATCATTTATTGTTCACTACTTCCCAACTATGAGCTCTCAATTTTATTTAAAATCTTAATTCTAGGTAAAGAAAATCAAGAGCCAAGTTCTCATTATATCTGCTTGAATGAAGGCTCAGACTTTTCTGCAGGTAGTGGTGACGAGTATCAACCACCAAGGCGTGACAGGTCGTCATCTACGAGTTCATCCATAGTTTCTTCTAATATCAAAAGAGGAAAGAAAAGAGTGAGATACCCAAATAAGTGGAAACAGAATGTCAGGAAAACTTTGAAAAACTTAGGAAAGGAATACTCATCTAAAACAGGCAATCAAATAGAAGCCAAAAACATGAGACCCCCGTGCCGTAATTGCAAATTTTCCTGTTGCGATAACTTTACGACAGATGAACGTCAACAAATATTTGATTGTTATTGGGCTTTAGGATCTTTGCAACGTCAAAGAGATTTCCTCAGTGCTTGCATTAGCATAACAAACATAGTATGTCGCCGTGTAAAAAATCCAGCAAAACCAAGAACACCCAATAGTTTGTTTTCTTTTATGAAAAATGGCCAGACCAAAAGAATATGCAAGACGTTTTTGTTAAATACCCTTGGAATAGCACAACGGACATTACGTACAGTAATTGAAGCAAAAACCTCTGAGTCTGAAATCGCGCCGACTGACCAAAGAGGTAGACATGGTAATCAACCTAAATCAGATCCAGAAGTGCTAGAATCAGTTCACCAGCATATAAATACAGTCCCGAGAATTGAAAGCCATTATTTACGTGCTAATACCAGTCGCGAGTTTATTGATGGTGGACTAACCTTGGCAGCCTTACATCGCGACTATGAATGCCAGCGCAGAAATGCTGGTAAAGAAGCTGCGACATTGTATATGTACAGCCAGATTTTTAACACTCAATTTAATATTTCATTTTTCATACCCAAAAAGGATCAATGTAATTTTTGCGAATCATACAAAAATGCAGAAGGTGCTAAAAAAACGGAAATGGAACAACAGTATATAAAACACCAAAGAGAGAAAATGTTAAGTCGTACAGAAAAAGCGGCAGACATTGCACTTTCCCGTGAACAAGAGAGCAAAGTTATAGTAGCGATATATGACTTACAAGCACAGTTGCCTGTGCCCATCGGCAATTCATCAGCGTTTTATTACAAGTCCAAGTTGAATTGCTACAACTTCACGGTAACCTACTACTACCTACAAAATAATAAGTGAGTATGTAACTCTTTATTGTAGGTACTACATATTTTATGCATTTTATTTCAGATAACAAATATTAAGAACGATTCAACTACTTGTTACTTTTGGCATGAGGGCTTGGGTTCTAAAGGTTCTACAGAAATAGGAACTTGCGTGTACAAGTTTCTAGAGCGCGTTGCTGAAGTGCATCCATATTCTTCATTTTCTACGGTGATAATTGTTGTGGTCAACAAAAGAACCGGTACGTATAATAATTGTTGATGTCGAATATTTTATAAAGTATTTTTCGTATTTTATTTAATTTCTGATTAATGTTTTTATTTTTAGATTTGTGTTCAGCATGTACTGCTATGCTGTCGAAAAATTAGCTATAAATTCTGTATGCCATAAGTTTTTAATCAGCGGCCACAGTCAAAATGAAGGCGATAATGCGCATTCTCTGATTGAGAAATCTATAAAAAGAGCCAAAAAGTCTGGACCCATCTACGTGCCAGATCAATACGTAAATTTGATACGAGATGCTAAGAAAAAAGGTAACCCCTTCACTGTCCACGAGATGCATTTTAGTAACTTTTATGATTTGAAAGCATTGGCTGATGAGCAATCAATTAATTTTCATAAAGACGATAATGCAGACATAATAAAAGTGACTGAGCTCACAATGATTAAATTCACTAAAAATAGTGATTCTTACGAATTTAAAACATCTTTTGATGGAGAATGGATCCAAGCTCGTCTTAAATTGGCACGGGGGCGAAAAAAAGTTACTCAACCAATACAAATTAATTTAAAAGCAGCATATCAATCAAAAATGACTATTTCTGATGCAAAGAAAAGAGATTTGATACAATTACTTCAATCTGACATAGTGCCCAGCTATTATGAAGCCTTCTATAATAGTCTTTAATTAAATACATTTTAGATTAGATTAGGCCGATTAGATTCAATGATTAAATAACTTTTACCTGAGGAATAAATGTGACGTTTTGACAGATTGTCTATACAAAAACTGTCAAAATGACAAACTTATTCATCGGATAAAAGTTAACTGGCAATTGAAAAACCGGCCCTTATATTATTATTGTATTAAAGACTGATACTCTATTTTTTTTTCAATGTGGGTAGGTACGTTATCTAAAACTACGTAACTATTGCACGCCTACTGGGTAATTCAACAAAGTTCCTACTATGCTATGTGTTAAGTGCTTGGTCATTTAACTAAGATACAATAATGATAAGTTATATAGCCTTAAACTATTGGATCGATTATGTTCAATCTGCTGATTTGAATCTGGATTTTACTTAATGATCGTTTGTAATTACTTAAAGTGCTATTAATAGCTATTGTGTTTTTTATTACTTGTGTTTTTTTGTTACTAGTTACTTTTTACCTTATTTAAAGGTGTTAAGTATTACATTTTTATTTCGTTTTTAATAATAATTTGATCTTGATTACTTTCTAAGTGACCCTAACCAAATACAGGAAACTTATTTATGACGATTATAATGTTGAACTTTAAGAAGAAATATTTTTGTATGATTCTTACAAAATAAAACGTTTATTTTCCATCGACCAGTCCTTTTATTTATTTACTTTCACACAGGATTTTGCAAGCTTCCGGGTGATAAATGACATTTTTAGAAGTTGATCAAAGTGACAACGGCACAAATGCATGACTCTTCCACTTCGTTGATCTTTATGAAGTATTTCCTGAAAACCTGAAGTGGAAATTTTCATCCCTGAATATGTATTAACGTCTATACTACTAATCAAACCCATAAAATCTACAAAAAAACGTTAAATGAACCCATAAATTAATTTTAAACATTTATAAAATCTTTGATCCTCGTTTCTGTAAAATATGAAAAACGTAGATGTGCCAATATATTACTAGGTGAGCGATATTCTAATACCATTTATATTTTCCTTATTCGTGTTTAAACTAGTCAAAAGTTTTCATGTTACATACAAAAGGTGTTGTTTTGTTGACCAGTGTTATATTTATCAAATACTATTACTATTCTAAAACAATCTAGAAAGTATTCAATTACTTACACAAAATAATATTTGCATGTTAAACACTGCACTTTGAAACTTAAATAAAGTTATGTTCGTAACTTGGTATTTTAAAACAACCTAATTTATCATAACGATAATTTAACCAATTTACTACTTACGCTCATATGTCCTGTATCTTGTCCATTTAAAATTATAATTTGATTTCGTTCTTCTTGTATGAGATTTCGGAAAGACATTCCGTACAAAAATGTTCCAGCACAAGTTAATAAATCTCAGGAGTCCAATATTCTCGCACAGGTTAACGTTTAGGCAATCAAGGGTCAGGTAAACAGAGCAATAGTCAATATTCAAAAACTCCGGTAAGCGCGCTAAGGTCAAATAATTCGTCCGTAAAATTCACAAAAGGAGTACACGTAATACGTCACTAGCCTGCGCAGGGCAGGTTGCAACTAATTGCGAAAATGCTTTCCTAATAGGCCAAAACTTTACGGGGGCGTGACTCGGCGCTCACGCAGTATTCAAGCGAAAAAAAAATTAACTGATCAGGCGGGTATGACGCCCATAGTACATTCTGTAATTGAGTTACAAGTTAAACGATGTCTTAGATCTGGACCCATATACGTGCCTTCGCAATATATTTCTGCTATTCGAAGTGCTAAAAAACGAGGAACACCTTTTATTGTAAATGAAATGGGTCACGGAATATTCATTTAAAGAGATTGGTATTCTCACAGTGGCTTCTCAATTTATTTTTGCCAACATAATATACATTAGGCAAAATATACATATGTACACTAAAAACAGTGACATCCACAATTTTAATACCAGAAATAAGCACAAACTGTACGCTCCTTTCCACCGGCTTCATAAGGTCCAGAGCTCATTTGTGGAGCTCGGTATCCGCTTTTATAACATGCTACCTCATTCTTTGCTGGATTTACCTTTTAACGCGTTTAAAGCTAAAGTTAAATCAAACCTTTGTTCTAAAGCATATTATTCGATCAACGACTATTTAGAAGACAAGAATAGTTGGTCGCTTTGTTGAACGCAGGACAATGTTACTATGTTCTTTTACTGTTTAATAGTTCTTTATTTTTGTGTATGTTTCTTCTACTATCCTTATTTTTATGTTATTGACATGATCCTCTCATTACATTGTATGAATGAGTTGTATTGATATAATTCAGCATTGCACATGTCAGCGGGCACGCCCTTGGACTGCCTTGGAGGCTTTTTATGTATTCAGTTTAGCAGGCCTTGCTTGAGTTAATTGTCGATTTTGGTATATATAACTTTTTATTTATTTATTTTGGCATATTGGTGTGTGCTAGCTAACATGTAGCAAATTATTTAATTGAATGACGTATAAAGATGATTGACATAATTATTATTTTTGACATAATGTGTTGTATAGCTTCAGGTTCTACAAACCTATCAGACAGACGTGTTGCTGGGGAGTTTGTTCCTCCACTTCTTCTTCCCAGCAAAAACACTAGGAAGTGGTGAAGAGTGGGCGTTTTGGCGGACTGTCTTATGTAAACGTCTTTGACGTTCAAAAAGTGCTGATTCTCAGCCTAATTTGAATAAATGAATTTTGATTTTGATTTTGATTTCATACATATAAAGCAACTACCAGTTCCTAGACTAAATAAAGATGTAGATGGCCAAGTTGTGAAGTTGTCGGACATGAAAGTGATCAAAATTGAGAAAAATGAACTCGGTAAGATTAAAATACAATACAAAACATCTTATTTTTCTGATTTTAAAGAACAAATAGAAATAATCGTCCTTCAGATCTCAAACCGCTTTATCAGCGCAAATTGGAAATATCCGATAGAAAGAAAAGTGACGTAAGGAGCCTTATTAATGCCGGTTTGATTCCCAGTTATTATACCTCCTACTATGAAAGTATAATTCGGTAGTATGTATTAAGATACCAAACGATAATTTAGACCTAGGTATCTACGTATTTTTGATGATCTCGTTAAAATAATTGGTATAAGTATACCTAGATTAGTTTATTTTGTAGTAGTTTTTTATTTTGATAAAAAGATTTTTTTAAGTAAATTTTGTGTTTATGTTTTAACTTTAATGTTTGTTTCATTGTTATTAGTTGTAAGGTTTAATTGATACTGCCAAGAATTGTGATTTATACCTAATGAAAAATGTTACATAATTATAGTGTATCTCTCTCTCTATCTTGATTGAACTGATTATAACTTAATTGTTTTGCCAAATAAATAATGTTCCTTTTTATTAGTTAATTTCGCTTAATTCCTGTTTTTTTTGTTACTCCCATTGTCCCATCTTTGGGTAATTATTCTAAAACGGGTAAGTTTACGTAAAACAAAAGTGGCACTATGCGGAACTTATTTTTAAACCATGTTTTTTAAATAACTCCACAATTTACTTTCATGTTTTCAGTACATACCTTACATAAGATAGTCAAACTGATAAATAAAATTGATTGCAGTGTTTTATTCCAGTTAATTGCTGAGATATTGACCCAAATGCAAAAACTTGAAATGGTCATACTGAAAAATGACAAGTTTTGCATAACGCCACTATTGTTTTCAAGGTGCGATATGTTAATAAATAATAATTATAAAATTATCCAGAAACAAGTTGTTCATAAGCCACTAAGCGCCTACAAAAACTTTGTTAGCAATTGTTCTGAGAAAAAAACAAGTCAATAATTGATGTACAGGCGTTTAATGGTTTTTATTAATAACTTTTTATAGGAGCTTCTTAGAGTTGTGGAAAACATATATGTTAAGATAGCAATCAGGTAGTATATATTTACATTAACAGCGCGGTAAATAAAACGCTAAAACTATGAGAACTTGAAAGTGGTCAGCCAACCTGACGTCAGGTTGGCTGACTACTTTATTTCTTTGATAAATTTCTTAACGAAAAGGTAGCGAATATTTAACTATAGGTAGTAAATAGTAGCAAATAGGTATATTAAATAGTGCACATAGTCTCAAGGACATATCTCGTATGGTCCAGCCATCCTGACGCTGACGAAAAAAAGAGACAGCTAGTGTTGTCAATTGAGCGTGAATGTAAACAAACATTATTCTGGCCACCAATCACCACATGTTAGCATCACAGACTAACAAATTTAACGAGACAGAAGGTATAAACCGCGCGTTCTAATACACGTAATTTGTACACGCGGTTTGTACCTACATCAACTAATAAACAGTATTAAAGGTAGGTAGGTCGGAAAAAAACACTATGTAAAAGGAAAAAATATTTATTTTGTAATAAAAACAATCATACACCTTCGAAAAGATTCAATTTATTTCTTTTCTGTCTCTTAGAGAGTTTTTTTATTTCGGGATTATTTTTATGACTGGAATGGAGGCGAAGTGTTGTGTATTTATCAATTATGGTTCTAATTAAATGTATGCGATTATTAAAAGCAGGTGCCTGTTGTTTGGACTGTTCCAAAAGTGAGTTAAAAATTTGTGTATGTATGTATTGGAATTTAAAAAAGTTTTTTAAATATTACATTTTAGTCTCTCAATATCTTGATTATTCACAAAATGGGTACCGTTTTCATTTAAATGAGATTTTATAGCTGTTTAAGATTTTAAGCATACTGAAAACAAGTTTTCTGATGCATAGCATAAACCTCCCATGTCTCTGATTGTGACCAATTTGTGGAACCACAATTTTTCATTGGTACATAAAGCATCAACACAGATTTCACACTTAATCACTTTTGTTAATTTTCGTGCAATCCAACCAGAAATGTCAAATCAAAAATCAAATCAAAAATCATTTATTTCTCCAACAATGTTTACATAAACAGCTTGGTGATTGGAGCCTCCCTTTAAGCAAGTAATGCCTGTGTTGGGAGACTCCGCTCTTCCATACCGATATGATTAGGTACTAAACATACAATTTTTATGTGAGTGTGTGAGTATAAATGTGTGTGTATGTGGGTGAGTGCGTGAGTAGAATTGTGTGTGAAATATAAAGTGAATGCCAACATGCAATGGCAGGTGATGATGTGTCGTTGTAGATTCAGTATCTCTACAACACTTAACATGTAGCATTATGATAGATGTGATAACAGCGCTTCTGTTTCATCATAGTTTAACAGTTTTATCCAATTACTTAAAGATTTTTTGCAGTCATAGTATTGTTTTGTATATATGTGTATTATCCTATTTATCCTATTATACTATTGGGCTGATCGTTTTTGCAATTGAATTCCAGCAAAGCGAGTTCGAGTTTGGGGAACTTGTGTAATATTGTCCTTTCGTCTTTTAGTCAATTTTGAGGTGTCGAACATTAAATTTTTGTGTGTTTTTAAGATAGTCTGTGTAATATATAATTTTCTCACAGAGAGCAAATCACTGATCTGATACAGCTCATCTGTGTGGAATCTCATTTTTTTTAAATACATTATTTTTATTAAAGCGCGTTGAGCACGCTCGACATCTATGAATTTAGACTTACTAGCCCCTCCCCAAACAGGGATACAGTACGCCAGCACTGACTGTACTAAAGCAATATATATTTCATTCAGGAGATTACTTGGAGAATTGCGGCGAGAATACACAGTTTTAGGGACGACGTGTCGCAAAGAGTGAAATAACCAGCTCAGTTTTCTGACTCTGGTAGTAACTTGTTCGAGATGTTGGTACCACGATAACCTCTGGTCAACAACCACACCTAAGTATTTCATATGAGTTACTTTATCTATTATTGGACATTTGCAATTTAAATTATTTATGTTGTCACATTGATGAATTTTTAATTTAAAGTGTTCATCAGGCTGGGTACGTTTATTGATGCTAAAACATATGAAATTGGTTTTTGAGGTGTTCAATGTCAGCAAATTGCTCTTTAACCATTTGGCTATTACAGACATACCTAACTCAGCATAGACTTTGACTTCCTTCCAAGACTTCCCAGAAAACACAACAGCAGTATCATCGGCATAAGCGAAAATTTTGGCATTTTTGATGCTCAAATTACAGAGGGCATTAATATAGAGCAAAAATAATGTCGGACCTAGTACGCTTCCTTGTGGCACGCCGTATGATACTTGTGCATCTTCACTAATATAGTCACCAACTCTTACCCTCTGTTTTCTATTTGAAAGATAGTTACGCAGGAGGTCAAGTGGGATACCTCTTATTCCGAATTCTTGTTCTAATTTGTTCACAAGGGTCGGAACAGAGACGGTGTCAAATGCTTTTTTTAGATCTAAGAATACTGTAATACATTTATTTCCATTGTCCAGACTGTCAACTACTAAAGATGTAAGAGAAGTTACTGCATCCTCAGTAGATAAACCTTGTCGGAATCCATACTGACAGTGTGATAGTAGGTCAAATTTGTTTAAATATTTGAGTAGTCTATTGTTTATAAGCTTCTCTATTATTTTGGAAACTAGGTAAAACGGATATGGGTCTGTAGTTATTGACATCGTCTCTGTTTCCGCCCTTGTGCACAGGTGTAATAATAGATTGTTTAAGCGGTTCAGGGAATAAGCCTGTTCTAAAACACAAATTAGCAAGATGTGTTATAATCGGAACAGCTTCTCTACTTATATATTTTTAAAAACCAGTCGTTAAGTTGTCCCAGCCAGGGGCGCTAGAAGTTTTTAGACCAGCTAAGATTCCGTTAACTTCACAGAAGTCCGTCTCATAGAGTGCAAAAGAATTGGACTGACCAGACAACTTAACCGTCGAACTAGGGCCGTTTGAATTTAGCTGTATATTCCGAGCTAGCTGTTCCCCGATGTTTACAAAAAAATTGTTTATAAAGTTAACCGAATCGATAGGGGATGATTTTAAGTTTAACAGTTCACAATTTTCATTTTTAGATTTAGTAGAATAAGTTATAGTTTTTATATTTTGCGTTTTAGTTTTTTGATGAGATTATTGCAGAAATTTCGATATCGGATATAAGTGGTTTTAAGAACATCATTGTGCAGGTCATTTTTGAGGCGTTTTTGCATTTTATTCCGGTTATGTATACAGCGAAGGATACCAGGCGTGATCCACGGTTTAATTAAACGCTTATGACAGGGGATTTCAACAATATCAGTGCTTATCTTTATAGACTCAGATAATTTATGCAGGAAAAGATTAGTTAGCTATATAGGGTCGTAACAGAAGAGCAGTTCAGAAATTTTGTGTTCGTTTAGATATTTTAAAGCGTTTTCAAAATTTACTGTTTTTCTAATTTTTGGAGCAATTAGTACATTCTTTATTTTAGATATAGATAGAAAAGTAGTATAATGATCTGTGATTGTAAGATACCAACAACTGCTGTCAGTTTATTTTTATTAAATTTCAGCATAAAATGATCCAAACTGTTATTTTCCCTGGTAGGCTGTGATGTCCGGGTAGGATACCATATGCAGACAGCATATTAAGGTAATTTAATCTATTATTACGTTCATGACTCGGTTCCGAGTCTTTTGGCATAATAATAGGTCTTTACCTATGAAATTGCCGTTTTGTATGAAAAAATTTAAATGAATTTTTTTCATGTATTTTTTATTTGTATTAATCGAAGTAATCACCCATGCAATCAATGCATCTTTGCCAACGCAGTGGCAGTTTATTGATGCCCTTCTTAAAGAAATCAGCTGGACGGGAGGCAACAAATTCTTCAAAGGCATTTTGTACTGCCTCTCGAGTATTGAATTTTTTTCCCGCCAAGAAGTTATCCAAATTCTGGAAAAAGTAGTAGTCTGTAGGCGCAAGGTCTGGTGAGTAGGGCGGATGACGGAGAGCTTCCAACCCCAGTTCTTGCAACTTGGAGACCGTCTGCTGTGCAGTATGAGGTCGCGCGTTGTCGTGCAGGAGCAGCGGAGACGAGCGATTGACCAATGCTGGTTGGAGATGTGCCAGCTTCTCCATCATTGTGTTCAATTCTTCACAGTACACATCTGCAGTAATGCTCACCCCGTTTGGTAAGAAGCTGTGTTGAATCACACCGGCGCTAGACCACCAAACAGTGACCATCACTTTTCTTGGGGTAAGTTTTCGTTTAGGGCATTGTTTAGGTGCTGAACCAGGATCCAACCAACTTGCTGAGCGCTTGCGGTTATCAAACAGAATCCATTCTTCATCGCAGGTAACAATGCGGTTCACAATTCCTTCATTTGTGTGTCTGTTGAGCAGTGCAAGGCACGTCTCGACGCGTACTTCGCGCTGGCGATCATTGAGTTCGTGGGGCACCCATTTGTCAAGCTTTTTTACCTTGCCAATTTGACGCAAATGGACCAATATTGTTTTGACGCTAACGTCGAAAGCTCCTGCTAATTCAGCCGTAGATTGTGTATCATCAGCTTCCACAATCGCCTTTAATTCGTCATTGTCGACCAAAGTCTTCGGACGACCGCGAAGTTCATTTTTCAGGTCGAAATTTCCAGAACGGAAGCGAGCAAACCAATAACAGGTAGTGCGTTGGTTTGTAGTGTTAGCTCCGTAAACGTCGTTGATGTTGCGTGCCGCTTGTGCCGCGTTGCTGCCACGACGGTACTCATATTCCATAATTACTCGAATTTTTAACGTATCCATGATGACGAAAAAGATTTAAATGCGATGAAAATGTAACACTAATCAATAAACAAATGACTACTTTTGGAAAAAAAATAATAATTTGAAATTAGAATTCTTAGCCAAACAAAAAATATTTTGATTTGAAATGGCCAGTACTGCAGAACGGCAATTTCATAGGTAAAGACCTAATATTAATATTGATATCTCCCGCTATAATAACGTTTTTACTCACGGACAAAGTGTCAAGCTGTTTGCAAATCGAGTCGAGGAAGGTATCAGTAGGGGAGAGTGGGGCAAGACGGGGCGCGGGGCAAGACGGGGTGACCGATCCAGAGCGCGAACGAATTGGCCAATCAGGATCGTTTTAGCACCTGACGTCGCGCCGCCATTACGGCAATCAGTCATCGAAGTGAGCGGACGAAGACACCACGCGTTTCATTTGTTTTCTGTAAAAAACTTTTTTTGCCAAATAGCTAGTGATTTTTCTATACTATATAGTGCGTGTAATTTCCGTAAATAATAACACCTCGGAATTGATTTAAATGGTATCAAATGTGACAATAACTACACTAACAGGTAAGAACTTGTTTTTCTCTGTGCTGCGTATTGGTTTTATTCAGTATTTTTTTAAATTTGATTCGGCATGCGGGGGCAAGATGGGGTACCCCATCTTGCCCCTTAGCTTTTGCAAGCGGCGTACAAATGGCTAATTTTACTGTTTATTTTGTTCTAGAATGGTGAGAAGTTATATAAAAAAAACAAGTAGAGGGGATTGGTCAGAAGAAAGTATGAAAGATGCTGTGAAAAAAGTGGTTGAAGGAAAAATGGGCTACAAGCTTGCAACTTAATCATTTTCTGTCCCACAGACAACTTTAGAAAGAAAAGTGAAGCTTGCTCGAGAAAGTTTAGATAATAATGATCCAATGACTGTTAAATTTAAGGTACCGTTAGGCCCAAAAGAACAAGTTTTTACTGATAATGAAGAGGACGAGCTATGTAAATACATAATAGATATGGAGAGCAGGCTTTATGGACTGACAATGAAAGACTTGAGAGGTTTAGTCTATAGACTAGCGGTAAAAAATAACAAACGTCATCCTTTTAATAATGAAAAAGAAGAAGCCGGGAAAGACTGGGCATTAGGATTTCTAAAGAGGCACCCAGAACTGTCTATTAGACAGCCTGAAAGTACCTCAGCTGCACGTGCTGCTGGTTTCAATAAACAGGTGGTAGACCAGTTTTTCAATTTTTTGGGCAATGTTTACGACGAACATCATCTAACACCTGATCGTATATACAACTGCGATGAAACTGGTATTTCAGTTGTGCCCAAAACCAAATCAAAAATTATCGCAAGAAAGGGCAGAAAGCAAGTAGGAGCCATAACATCTGCTGAACGAGGTACGACCATTACAGTAGAAATCTGTTTTAGTGCTAGTGGTCATTTTATGCCACCCATGATGGTATATCTTAGAAAAAGAATGGATCCGCAACTTATGATTAATGCTGCTCCCGGAGCTTGGGGAGTTTGCAGTGATTCGGGCTGGATGACTACAGAGCTTTTCCTAGAATGGTTTAAAAAGTTCGTCGAATTTAGCGGAGCAACACCTGAGCGTCCTGTTTTGTTATTATTGGACAGACATAGTACTCATACGAAGAACATTGATCTCATAAATGAAGCACGCACTCACGGCGTTATCATTTTATGTTTCCCACCACATACTACTCACCGTCTTCAGGTTGCAGACGTTGCTTACATGAGACCGTTAAGCACCTTCTACGATCATCAAATCACGGCGTGGCTTCGCAGCAACCCAGGAATGACTGTAACTGTCCGACAAGTAGCTGAAATTTTTGGAAAGGCGCTCATACAAGCGTCTTCAATGGCAACAGCTGTCAATGGTTTTAAGAAATGTGGGATTTGGCCATATGATCCAACAGTATTCTCTGAGAGCGACTTTGCTCCGTCATTGATGACAGATATTCAGCTTAATGTATCCAACGCACCTGCAAGCGATAATAGTTCGTTGATAATGGAATCGTCATCCACAGAACCAGCAACAAATAATCAGAATGCGCCAATTATATCTGAAGCCATTTCTGTTGTGGCCACTTTGACGGGTGCAACCGTGACGCCAGTAACAGTGGAAACAGAAACACTGTCGAGACTTGATGCTGCCGCTAGTATTTCTGCGAGTACGTTACTATCCACTAATCTGGATACTGCACCTACTGTGCTACCTAATACAATGTCAACCCCTGAACCCGGATGTTCTCACTGGCTCGATAACCCCGATCCACTCGAAAGACCACGAACTCCGCTGCAATCAATATTTAGTGTTGTAAGTTCGCAGCAAATAATGCCCTTTCCAGCAACTACAAAAACATCTCGCGTAACTAGAAAACGAGGAAAAACCGCGGTGATCATATCTTCGCCGTATAAGAATGAGTTAGAAGAAACGATTAGGAAAAAGAAACAAGCGGAAGTGGATAAACAGCGAAAAAAAGAGTTGAGAGAATTAAAAAAATCTGAAAAAAACTCGGCAACTAAGAAGAAAAGAGTAACAAAGAAGAAACAAGGGGCTAAGAATAGATCATTAAGCGAGAATAGTGACAGCGATATTGAAAATACACCTTGTTTGTATTGTAAAGGCCTATATTTGGACTCAAATGAAGGCTGGGCTGCTTGTTCAGCATGCGGCATATGGGCTCATTGCAGCTGTGCAGGTTTGGACGACGAAGATGCAGATACCGTGTTCACTTGTGAACATTGTGAACAGTAAATGGTAGTTAGCTGCGTGCCCCATCTTGCCCCGTTATTGGTACCCCATCTTACCCACGGGGTACCCCATCTTACCCGAGGGGTGGGGCATGATGGGGATGAGGGTGTATTTCTAGTTTTTATTTTTTTTTAATTTTATTATGTTGATTAGACTGCCAAATACTCGTTAACAATGAAGACTGATTATCAAAGAAGATTATAAGAATAAAACAAATTAATAAAACTTATGACGGTCAATTTTATTAACCATAAAACCAAAACATTAAGGACCCCGTCTTGCCCTACTCTCCCTTACTAATGTTTGACGGAGACCGATAGATGCAAAAAATAGGGAAGTTAAAAATGTCTAATTGAAGACACGATGCATGATTTAACTTTACTTCACTAGCTTTACATTTAAGTGTGTTTTTTATGTAGACAACTACGCCATCGTTTTGGTTTAGGTGGTGGGTAGAAGTGTAAGAATGATAGTTGTTAAGTTGTGGTATCTGTTTATAGGCACTTAGTCTACATTCAGTTAGAATAATGACGTCAGTTTCGAAGACAAGAGTGGAAAGTGTTGTCAAAAAGCTGTCAAAATTACAATATATACTCCTGATATTCTGAGATATAATCGTCAGATCATTTCGTTTTACTTGAATTCGTTTAGCGAGATCGGATGAGTCACATTCAATAACACGGGCAATTTCCATATTGTCTATTTCACTGAGCGTATTTAGTGTATCATCCATTGTAGATATTGTGAGTGAAGTAATTCGTCATTACCAGGTGATTAATATAGATTATAAAGATAATTATCAGTTCTATTTGATAGGATTATATTAGATGAACGGTAAAAGCAACAATAATAACATAAAAATCTCGCAAATAGCATTGCAGTAGGATTAGTGAATAGAAAAATGTGCTGAATTAATCTATACGTGAGGATTTGTAATTGGCTCTCACGTGACTATTGTTTCCTTTTTTGTTTGTTTTTATTAGCTGTAAGTCCTCCATGTACTTAAATAAATAAATAAAAATAAATTAATTTGTGTATTATTACTCGTAGGTTAGTAAATGAAGGAGTGTAACATAGTGCATGGAATCTAATTGTTATGAGGATCTGTGAACATGTGTGTATGTTTATAGAGTGTGTCTGGTATCATATACATGAGTGTTTATCAGTGCAATTTAGTGTAATACAAATATTCTTAGAATTAAAGAAAAAAACATTTTGCTTGAGACATTCTGTGAGCGCGTTCAACAATGTAAGTGAATAACAAAGTCTCAATAAAATATTTAATTTATGGTAGAAGTGATATTGAAAATTTATAGGTAGTCACGCTTTGAGGATTAATTGATGAACTTGGTCCTCTGATCTAATACTAACGGTCGGTGATTGTTCGTCTTTTTTGACATAAACCTTACCATACGCTGTCCAACAAAACTTGTAAGCGCCAGACTTTGATAAATCACGGGCAAGGAAAAACAATCGGGACGCCTTGGCGGTGAGATGCTCAGCCAGGAAGATAGGGGTGTCTTCATGAGTTTTGAGTCCCAGGTGTTTACAGGTAAGTTTGGTCTTGTTTTTAAGATTGAAAGTCTTACCCATCTTCAGCAGTTCAGCCTTCAAGATAGTGGAACTAGCTTCCACAACTATCGGAGTGTTAAGACTATCACTTTTCTTCCCACGAACTCTAAAAATGTCCATAATATTGTGTTTGTCCAACTTACAACCTATATTAGAAGACAGACAAACAACCATCTCTATAAGGTCTTCTTTGGTCTCGTTGAATTTTTTTGGCACATTTTTTAGAACAGAATTAGCCTTACGGCATCCTATTTGGGTATCTTCTAGCTTCTGTTCAAGAACTGTAATATAGTATACTGATTGCTTTCCTTGGCCTGATTCTCCAGTTTCTTAATTTTCATGTTTAATTCTTCATTTTGCTTAGTTAGTGATGATATTGAATTTTCAATGTTTATATTCGACTGCTGAATTTGTTTGAGTGTTATATTAATTTCATGAATCTCGCTTTCTCGTTTATCCGTGAAGAGTTTCATCATTTTCTTCATCTCCTCCTTAAACTCGTCCAACTGCAGACCAATCGAGTCCTCTTCTCTGCTCCGCTTTGCTCGTTGAAATACGAAGCTGGGCGGTGTTTTGCAGGTAGCCGCTAGGTTTAAGTACGTGTCCGAGCTGGACTTGTTCATGGATGAATCCATATTCACTGCGAGCCAATAACCAGAAAATATAGGGTAGGTATTGGCGATGTAAACACTGCACGTATTAGATTTGTAGCAGATTACGTCGTGCGTGAGCGATGACGTAGTCGTAGAACCGTGGTGACCGAGGATCGATGGCGCACGAGCACAATGCGTGGTCACGGGCCGCAGGCAGCGGTGCGGGAACAGGACAGCAATTATGAACAAGTTCTCTTTTACTCGAGGTGCGCGGGGGACACTCGGGTACGCGTTAATGAGTTAATTGACAGTCAAGGTTTAAACCAAAAAGATAACTATGCCACTAACTAATAGGAAGCACTTTCGTATGTAAATAAAATTATTTTTTGCGGAACGAGCGATAATACGTCTGTACTGAGTGCTGGTTCGGAGTTTCGGACGAAAGAGGAAAAAATGTAACCTGTTATTTGTTTAATGGACTCTGAAAAATTTTCACTATTCAACATTTCAGAAAGAATATTAATATTGTTTTCACAATTTTTGTCACTAGATGTAGGGATGTCTAAAATATTTTCAGTTTCGTGTAAATCGAAAGCACGAAGTCCCGATGGTGAATTTATATTTTCGATCCCTGATGATGAGCATGTAAGTAATCCCAATACTTACATGCTCATCATCAGGGATCGAAAATATATGTTCCATAGGAATGCAATTTCCACTATAGGAACTGCGTAATTCTAAGTGATTTTTTTTTGTACAATCCTTTAAATTGTACTGTGTTTCGATTATTATTATAACCACCTTGACGCCTGACAATACCAAAAAAAAATTATATGTGGTCTTAATTAAAATTAAGGCCTCCAGCCAGGCGTAAAAACTTAAAAACTAAGCGACCATCGCTAAGGGCACCCCCTGCGGGGTACGAACCTCGGCTTAGGACGTCGCTGAAGAGGACAGCAAGGGACAGGCTGGATCAGATAGTTCCATTATTTAGGGACATTTTAATCAGTAACCGGCTCAGCTTCGCGGGCTGGCTCTAGCAAAGGGTCGGGAGGGGAGGATACTTGCTGGCTGTTTAGAAGCTAATTTATATTGATTTTCCTTTTAGTTTTACGATTTGACCCAAATTCATAAAAACAAGACGAGCGCTAATCCCACCGACAAACTGTCACGCAGTTTGGTGGGTTTATGAATGTTTATAAAATGTTTGGTCCAGAATAAATTATTTATAAAATGACTCGTATAATAATAACGAGTCATTTTATAAAGATTTTATTTAATCTACCTTGTTTTAAACATATTGATCAACGGGTGTTTTTTTTTTTACATAAAGTGTTTGCTAGAACTAAAGCAATGCGACGATTATGACAAATTGAAACAAATTGTCATAGATATGATCACATTATATATAAATAAATATGAAGATGTAGACAGTGAAAGTAACAATACAAGATGTGAACAAGCAAAAATTAGGCTGAAAAAACTAGGATCTTTTTCACGGACCGTGGATTCTGAAATTGAAATCGAATAGTAACATAATAATAAGCTTCAAATCATTGAATTGAGTAATTCAATGATTTGAATTACTTAACTAATTTTCTTTCCAAGGTCTGGAAGCTTCGTTTGAAAGCATTCGGGAAGAAGGATATGGCTCTATAATGCAATAGACTCCGAACAGTTGATTATTACCTTAACGGAAGGAGACGTTAACTATGGTCATGATAACATGTATTATTTCCCAGCCTTTTTTAACACTTTAATGCGACTTGTAGGTCAACTTCCGTTGTGGTCCAATATTATGAAAAATGTATATAATTCAAGCATATCTAATCCCACATCGTCGAATGTGGAAAGCTATTTCAAAAACGTGAAAAGGCATTTACGTAGATTCATCAGTAAAAGTGACAGATACCGTGTAGATGAGTTTTTCATGAAGCATTTACAATTCTTATCTGGTGAATTAAAAGTTGCTATCAGTAACTTAAAAGAAAGTAAAACAACACGAACAAAGAAGCCAAAGAATAAAACGGAGACCAAGAATGTAAAAGTGGATAAGTGTATAGAACATGCAGAAGGATCTATTTTTACGGAAAATCCAAGATTAATAGAAAACTGGCGAGGAATAGCAACAAAAAGAGAAAAAAGACATAACACTTCCAAGAAGATAGCCAACGTTATTTTATTAAAGAATAGGACGGATAGAATCGAATTTTGCACAAATACAGTGTCCCGTAAATTTGGTTAAGCGTAAATGTGCCTTTTTGCCTTTGTACTATAACATAAAATCATTATCAGAATCTGCCAATTCTAGGATAGACTCTAAAAATAACATGTCTAGTTGTCGGCATACTGGATGCACAGGTATCAAGACGTTTGAATATGAACTAAAAGATTTGATTGCTTTTGAACTCAATTCTGAAGAAGAAATATATTAGGTCTTTACCTATGAAATTGCCGTTCTGCAGTACTGGCCATTTCAAATCAAAATATTTTTTGTTTGGCTAAGAATTCTAATTTCAAATTAATTTTATTTTAAAAACATGGATTTTTTTTTCCAAAAGTAGTCATTTGTTTATTGATTAGTGTTACATTTTCATCGCATTTAAATCTTTTTCGTCATCATGGATACGTTAAAAATTCGAGTAATTATGGAATATGAGTACCGTCGTGGCAGCAACGCGGCACAAGCGGCACGCAACATCAACGACGTTTACGGAGCTAACACTACAAACCAACGCACTACCTGTTATTGGTTTGCTCGCTTCCATTCTGGAAATTTCGACCTGAAAAATGAACCTCGCGGTCGTCCGAAGACTTTGGTCGACAATGACGAATTAAAGGCGATTGTGGAAGCTGATGATACACAATCTACGGCTGAATTAGCAGCAGCTTTCGACGTTAGCGTCAAAACAATATTGGTCCATTTGCGTCAAATTGGCAAGGTAAAAAAGCTTGACAAATGGGTGCCCCACGAACTCAATGATCGCCAGCGCGAAGTACGCGTCGAGACGTGCCTTGCACTGCTCAACAGACACACAAATGAAGGAATTTTGAACCGCATTGTTACCTGCGATGAAAAATGGATTCTGTTTGATAACCGCAAGCGCTCAGCAAGTTGGTTGGATCCTGGTTCAGCACCTAAACAATGCCCTAAACGAAAACTTACCCCAAGAAAAGTGATGGTCACTGTTTGGTGGTCTAGCGCCGGTGTGATTCAACACAGCTTCTTACCAAACGGGGTGAGCATTACTGCAGATGTGTACTGTGAAGAATTGAACACAATGATGGAGAAGCTGGCACATCTCCAACCAGCATTGGTCAATCGCTCGTCTCCGCTGCTCCTGCACGACAACGCGCGACCTCATACTGCACAGCAGACGGTCTCCAAGTTGCAAGAACTGGGGTTGGAAGCTCTCCGTCATCCGCCCTACTCACCAGACCTTGCGCCTACAGACTACTACTTTTTCCAGAATTTGGATAACTTCTTGGCGGGAAAAAAGTTCAATACCCGAGAGGCAGTACAAAATGCCTTTGAACAATTTGTTGCCTCCCGTCCAGCTGATTTCTTTAAGAAGGGCATCAATAAACTGCCACTGCGTTGGCAAAGATGCATTGATTGCATGGGTGATTACTTCGATTAATACAAATAAAAAATACATGAAAAAAATTCATTTAAATTTTTTCATACAAAACGGCAATTTCATAGGTAAAGACCTATTATTTATACGATATACCAATTATAATTTCATTGAATAATATTGAATATAATTTAGCATCAGTTATAGAGTTTGTTCCTTCATCGGCTCCGAGCGAGGGAATTGGTCATTATAAATCTCACTGTTTTAGAGGTTCATTTCGATGTTACGATGACATGTCAAATCGAATAACCAAAAGTCATAAAAAAATGTTGGCCCATTGCATCATTTATGGCAGAAAATATAAATAATGTAATAATTAGAATCCGACAGCAATTTTTGAATCAAAATAAAAATCGACAGAAGTTTTTGATATTTATTTTGAATCATGTATTAATTAACGTAATTACATAATTTCGAATATCTTGTTCTTTTTCTATTTTTGACAGCCTTCCAAATACACAGGAGAGTGACAAAAAATTTTAGTCTCGGTAGTTTCATGATTTGTGCCCGGTTGATGGCAATAGGCTCGCCCCTTTTACATGGGACTTAAACATATCTGGCGAAATGTGGGTGTGCCTACTATCTCTACCTCTGCCTAACCCTTTGGGGCAACAAGGCGTGATGTTTTGTTATGTAGTTTCATTTATAAGGTGGAAGGTGGGTAGAGGGGTGGAGATATTTTACATGTCCGTGTACATACACACGGAAAGTAATTAATTAAAGACAATAAAACGCCTGCATATAAATTAATAACGCCAAGTCTTATTTTCGTAATATTGCTAATCATGGTTTTGCAGGCACTTTCTAAATTTAACGTTAATTTATAGGAGCTCTCATAACTTTTTATAGGAGCATCTTAAAGTTGTGTTAAAAATATATGTTAAGGTAGCAATCAGGTAGTAAATATTATCATTAACAACGCGGTTAATACAACGCTAAAACTATGAGAACTTGGAAGTGGCCAGCCAACCTGACGTCAGGTTGGCTGACCACTTTATTTCTTTGATAAATTTCTTAACGAAAAGTGAGCAAATATTTAACTATAGGTAGTAAATAGTAGCAAATAGGTATTCAATAGTGCACATGGTCTCAAGGACATATCTCGTTTGGTCCAGCCATCCTGACACTGACCTTTTTTTCTAGTTGGTTTTATCAAGCCATCTCTTTTCAATCATTTTGACTTGTAGTGAAATGTAAAATGAATAAAAAGTGGGCATGTGTGCTGCCGCTGCTGCGCGGAACACTTTTTTTGGTTGTTTTGTGAGTGTATAACAATATATCTGTTTAATATAATATCATTGGCTGGGGGTTTATACATTTTTAATTTTATTTTATTTCATGCTTTTTAAACTACATACAATATACCTAGCATAGGCACGCTTCAATCGACAGTCTATCGAAACACGTATTTATGACACATTATCTTGCGAAAAAACCCAGATTCAAAGAAAAATCGGTTTAGCCGTTTAAAAGTTATACGTATTTCACAATGCGGATAACTTTTAAACGGCTAAACCGATGTTCATCAAACATAGCTAAGAACACTCCCGACTAATTCACCTTTTAAACAAAAAAAAAATCTAAATCGGTTCATCCATTCGGGAGCTACGATGCCACAGACAGACACACAGACACGTCAAACTTATAACACCCCGTCGTTTTGGCGTCGGTGGTTAAAAATATGGTCTGGTGGTATGGGTTATTTCTAAGTATGGTCTAATCTCTATAGGAACTGAGAATAATAGACAAATGTTGTAAAAATTCCTTAAAATGAATATAGAACAGATAGCTCAGTTTTCAAAACTTGGGGCAGTTTTCAAAACTGAGCTCTCCTCTAAATAGATGTATGATATTTCACATACTTTCTTTATCTTCTCTTCTTTATTAAGCGAGATACACCTGTATGTGTGCAGTTTCTAGTGTTTGATTATATTATCTTAGCTTACTTGAGGTTACATAGGCTAGCTTTTAGCTAGCATCTATAAAAATGAAAGCTGTGGGGTGCGGGTAGTAGAATAGAACCAACCCATCTCAGTTGGGGACTAACGGAACAGCTGGAGGATTGTATTGCTTTGCTCTGGGTAGTATGGACAACACCCCCTACGCTAAGGTTGCAGAGAACTGCATGGCTAGGTGAGCCTAGTCGGAGCGTGCCTGTTGTCTGGGGCCGGGCGCCCCCAGGCACTAACCAGCCTTACCTCTACATGCAGGGCTCTGCAGAGTGTGGATAGATTTGTTCCCCAGCTTTTGGTGAGAACTATATGAGTATATCTGGTCCGGTGTTCAGTAATTCATATATTATAATCACAATGGATAATTACACACAACAAAACAGAGAACAATAATACAAAATAACCAACAGCACTGACTCCTGCTCTAGGACAAGAACACTCAAGTAGGATAACCCCTACTGGCAGATCAGATACCCTTACCAGAGACCTTTTTCCTTTTACCTTTCTTAGACCAGATTACCCTTCAAAGCCAGTATCAATATTCTTAAGACAATGAGACAGGACAAAAAAACAATGCAATTCAAATACATTTGACCAGCAATACCACAAATAAAAAAACTGAGTACTACACTTCAATCAGAATGAAGATACTCTGTAATAAAAATAAAAGAATATGTGCAAAACAGACATCATTTGAGGAGGGAAATTAAAAACTAGCTGCAAAATTGTTGTTTTTTATCCTGCGACTGAAATACACATTACAACAACATCAAGCATTAACAACCATTGCCATCATTGAAGCACAACATCACCACTGAATTGTCTGACCCCAGTTATTTCATGTTGTATCTGACAACAAAACATTGCTCCTAATTTATTTTTCTTCCAACCAATGTAGCAGTATGTTTTTTGTTTAATGATAAACCCAAATGAAGTCAACAACTGAGACTGGCCGACCAACTGAGGCCCACAACTGCAGAAAGGAAGCACAAGCCAGAACCCAATGTAAAATGCTGGAAGAGGCCGATATCAAGAGTCACTCTGAATTTCGTGATATTCTTTAGAAAAGATTCATTACTGTCATTTATGAAACTAACCTCAATATCCAAAGTGAAGATGGTAACTTTAATACAATGCATATTCTTCTAAATTCAAACCTATGCAATATTTACATGCTGTTGTAATATGGCGGAACGTTAAAACTGCAACACGTAATATTATACCAAATGTATAGCTTAAGGAAACTTAGGGAAGTACACAACTCACATGGTATGTATTGGTACATAACATGAACAATTTATTAATCTCAACTTCACCTTCAATCGTTCTTTATTGTCTTTTGTGGAACACAATTAAATAGGTATATTTAGAGTTAAATTGCTCTTGTTTTTATGACATACCAACATTGTGCCTTACCATGTGGGTACTAAGTTAAACCATAATCAGTGAATAACTGGTAATAATACGACGAAGACTAGAGAGAGAGAGAATCGAAGAAGATTTAACCACAATTCGCAATAATTTCAAAAGTAAGTCAATTTTGTCTAGTTCGCGACTGGACTACTGCGTCCTTGCCTAGGGATGGCAATGTGTGTTATTTAGTCATATGATTCGATGTAATGATGCAAAAAACAAATATTTTAATCGATTTAAATTACACTGCATTTAACCAGGAAATCGATCTTTCAACCTAGAAAATAGAATTTCCATTAAATATTTATATTTCGATACGATGTCTGCCCAGAAACATGGTAAGGAATGAAAGTTGTTCAATTTACTTTAATCAAAAATGAAATGAAAGAGATGGCTGTAACAAAGTACTAGGTTAAATTGAATAAACCACTTTAATTACATAAAAACAATAAAATATTGATTACTAAAGTGTCCACTTTTGTTCTGTATGTAACTTTATTTATATTAATAAATAAAAACTAAAATGAAAGAAAGATTTTATAAAGTTCACTTTTTAAAAATAACTTAAAATCAATGGAACTATCGTTATAATTATTCAGGAAGAATTACATCCCTTTTAGCATCGAGTTGTTCAACATTGTCTGTCTGTCAAGAGTGTCAAGGGCCAACGTCAAGAAAGGTGAATGGCAGATTTCATACCGCTTCCTTTTTTTGTTGTTTTGTTGTTGAATTTGTCCACATATTAAGGCAAATAAGCCATTGATTTTCATGTAAGTGTACTATTTTTAGAACTTCGGATTTATTAATAATATCAGAAGAAAGATTTTAATAACTAAACGTAAAATAATCGTCAACTAAACGCACTTACGTTTTTAGAACTTGCCTAATGCAAAAAACCAAATATATCAAAATGATAATTAATTATTTATACATTGAAATAACATTAAATATATTAAAAAAAAACATTTATATATCGTAGGTACCAAAGAATGCACAATCGTTGCATAAAATCATAAGTTGGAATGACTTTCGTTACCTAGATTTTTTTCTTCATATGGGAATTATTTATTGACTGACTGATTATTTATTTACTGAGTAGGTACGATCGTCATCTAACTTTAGCTACTTGGTAGTAACTAAAACATTACAAAAATAGCGACAAGCAATCTATAAACATACTAATATACTTAATCATCAAAACAATGTTTACATAGGTACACTAGAACTTAACCTTAAAAAATAAAACTGTTTATAACTTTTACGTCCCAAGTTCTAAAAATCCAATAATTTAAAAAGGTCTATCATATTAACTACCAATTAAAACATAAAATATCCCAAAACACAAAATTTGATTAGCGGTACGAAATTCCCATACAAACCTGCCGTTCACCTTTCAGTGGGTCTACGTCAGGATTGCTGGGTACAAACGTATCAACTTAAATCGCCAAACTATACAAGTCCAGTATTATCAATTATTGTAGCCTTGTCAAGGAAATCTTTAGTGTGTGATATATTCTGGCAACATCACACTTGTTTGTGTTTAGTGTCCATTTTATGTTATTATCGACCTATATTTATATAATGCGAAATGTGGGACATTCATACAGAATAAATTTTCATCAAAAAAATATTCCCATCCTGTTGCATTATACAAGACTTCCAATAATTAAAAAATAATTTTTTTTTTTTTATTTTTTAAATAAAACGTTGCCCCACATTAGGAATTTATCCTGTGTCGTGGGTGCGTTTACAAACATTTAAAGTCACATACACGAACAGCCAGACCCGGAACAATTACCTGTAGGCCATACAAATATTTGTTCCGTGCGGGAATCGAACCCACGACACGCGGCGCAGCAGTCGATCGCTCAGCCACTACGCCAACCGTGTCGTCAATATAATGAGTTTTTTTAAATAAAACCAACCTGCTGTGCAGTTGTTTACCTAAATTGGGCGTCCGTCTTTCATCGGCACCATCTTGGAGTTCAATTTTGACCGGATAATCGACATAAGCCACCCCGAAAACCAGTTATTTAACTACTGCTTTTTTTACCTACCGGGCATGACTAGCCGTTTCTCTCATTCAACCTAGCCTAAAATCCTAATACCCAGTTGGCAACACTGAAATGAAATAAATCAGTATAGTCAGATCAGAAGTAGACGTTGGAATTGGAACTCTGTGGTCATAGCATAGACTGTGGGCACTATTATAAACTGTCTGTGGTGGTTTACACGCAACGCGGTCAACTGAAAGGGAGTAAAATACTTTATGTAGTACATCTCAATAGTTATTGAATTTTCGTGCTAGCGGAGCGACTTTAAGTGCCATCGTAAAATGTCGGTCTGTGAAGGTGCCCATGGATATAGTAATAGTACTATCGAATGCTCCATGGTTCGCTGCCGTTCGTGGCAGGTCTGAGATGTGTGGCGTCTGAATCTATTGTCTTGATTGAAACTGATATAATCACCGGCAAATAAGATGGCAAAAGTCGTTAGATGCGCACAAGTCGTTTTTTAGGTCTCTTTGGTGGTCAAGCGGGACGCGGGGTATGAGGTAGCGTTGATCCGAGCGCGCGATTGGTGCATCAGTCGACCCTTGCCTCCCGCACCGCGCCTTCGTCCCGTTCGCTCCCGATTACATTTCAGTGCACGAAAATTGAACCCTTTGTTTTTGTTGTGTTAAACTTAAGTGTTGTTATTGTTTTTAAATTTAGGATAGAGTTCCTGAAAAGGCATAGCATACGAGGAAAGTATGCTCAAACCAGAGTTATACAAATTAATAAAATTGGAAAAAGAACAATTTAAAACATACAGCATTGACCAAACACTTGCAGAACACAACCATAGTGTTCTGCGATTGCGACTTTCAATATGATGCCAAGGGTAGTTTTATTAACGGATAGTGACGACGACTAGTTATTTTTTTTTTTTATATATATAAACTTTTTTGAATTTTAAATGCACGTTATTTATAACCCCTAATAAACTTGAATTCCTCTCCCTTCTTTTACTTTGTTCTATACAGACATGATTAAATATAAATGATGGCAATAACAATAGAATAATGACGATCAATAAAAGTTATCACTTTTTTGTGCCACTAACTGTACGATGCGCGAACTTACCCCCACTACGCCAAAATCTTGCCATCTTATTTGTCGGTGACTATACCTTGCCGCATTTTTCTCTCGTGGTATTTTAAGCGATGGTGCTTCTGTCTTGTCTTGTAACTTCGTAACTCGTTGTACTATTAGTTGGCTACTTCTGTGTGAAATGGAATCAACGAAAAAGTATTGAGCCTCACGTATTGTACTCTTAACATTTTGATTAGGTTCTATGTATTGGTTGAAGGAAGGTTTTGGTTGTTTTCGTTTTTGTTTGTCATTTCTTCATGTATTAGGTTTTGCATTGTCATGTCAGAAGTCAAACTACCCTTAAGATAACTGAACCTCATATTCCTTGTCCGACCTCAGTTGTTTTCTCGTTATGTATTTATAAACTGCAAGATTATTAAAATTAATTATATCAAGTTGTAACAGTTGATGCTTCCGAGATCCAAGTGCTGGCTTCTACTTTGGCCAGAATCTAAACAATGCCATTTAATGTGGCAATGCTTCCTGTCTTTTGGGCACTATACCAATTGATTAGTTAGGATAGTTCATGGTTTCTTCACTATTGTAATTGTTCTTCACAATTATAATGTGCATAAAGTTAGCATTTATTAGAAAAATAAAACAAGCTTTACGTCACGAAAATAAAAGGTCTAGTTGTAACGTAAAACAATTTGTTTGTTTTGGCTCTAGCTATCTACTTTTTTTTTCTTTTGTTTCCATACGGTAATTTTCATACTATTTTTTCTTTCTCTTTGCTTTGATAACACATTGAGTGACAGAAACACATTTTTAAAATGTGTTGTCACTATAAAATTTTAGACATTGCCTAGAGTTGTAATACGACATCGCAACAGTAAATACATTTTGTGATGTGACAGTGCTGGTATAGGCGTATGCATGGTATGATGTTCTGTCACATTACACCATGCATTTTGCCATGCACTTTGACATTTTGGAAGTGAGGGGTGTAGATGCAAATATGCTTCTATACACTTTTTCAATTTATTTACTTTACTGATAGCCGAATACTGAAACGCCACTCAAATATTTAAGGGCTGCTTAAATGTTTGAGCAGCTCCTAAACTTTAATTTCGTATACCCAAATGCCATTTTTGAGTGGCTCTTAAATATAAGTGCTTCTTAAAATAAAGCATTCTCAAACACCACTCAGTTTAAAAGTCGTATGCAGGAATGCTACTCAACGTTATTTATCTGTCAAACTGATTTGAGCAGCCCTTAGATCTGAGAGTGGTTGCAAGGTCCCTCAAATCAAGTTAAATCTATTGAAACTTTTCAAATAGTGATAAAATTGTCTCTATCGTCCTTGTCTTCACTTTCGGATCACGAAAGGCCAACTGTGATGCGCTGAAATGAAGAAAAGTTGAACGCTTTTGAAAAGTACGACGACAGGGAGTTTCTTTCACGGTTCCGCATTCCATTTTGTTTTTGTTTATGAGGTATTTGGTTTCTAATTTGGCATTTCTTAGTTTTGTCTGAAAATATTGCTGTTTCATTGTAATGTGTGTAGGTTTCAATTGTCCTGAAAAATGTTATTAGTACAATATTAATAAAAATTTCATACCATTAGCACAAAGAACAATAATTAGATAATTACCAGCAGAGGATGGTCTTAGAGGTTTTTTTTTTCTTGGGGTCTGATGACCATTGAAGCTGGCTGGTCATCTATTAAGTAGAGGAAATGCCTTTATAGTAAAATATGTAATTAGTTTACCCATATAAACTACTACAAAAATGAAAATATTTACCAACTATGTTTATTGATGTAACTGTACAAGGATTACTATTGTCTGCTATACTCATGTTGGCCATAGTTGTGTCTTGGTGATCTAAAAAAATATCCACTTACCTATAGTATACAATACATAAATTAGGGATTATTATTAATATTTAAAAAATGAAACTAAATTTGCCAATGATCTGGATTATGGCAGATGATGATGATGAAGATATAACTTCACTATCTGGTTTTGTATTCTTAATAATTATAACTTCTTGTTCTGTATCACCTATAAATTTAACAAAAACATGATAATTATTATTTTGTGATTTCAAAGTATAAAGATATTATTTTAATATTACACAAACCAAAATATATTGCAGCATCATCATAGCAATTAGGTAATGGTTGTATTTGAGGAGCAGCCATGGCTAAAATCGGTGCATCTTGTTCAGAGAGAACACTTTTATAAGCTCCACCACCAGTGCGATTGATTTCTTTCTATAAAAATAAAAATTACAATCACAAGATGATCTAAAGATCGGTGTAACTTATCCAGAAATATTTAATTTATACAAACCTTATCTATTGACACCTTCTTTTGTATCTCTTTAGTGGTATCGTAAAACTTAAGACGCTTAAAAAATATTTAAAGAAATATTATGATAAAATAGATATCATAAAAAAGTCAAGCCTACATTTGCTTTGGCTATATTCTTTTTAGACTTCTGTTTGAGGTTTTCATAGAGCAGTTGTTGCCATGTCCTACAGCCGCTCACAGCGACAGCATTATACAGTTGGCACACTGTATCCCAAGCCTCTTGCTTCTTCAAAATTGTGTTGGCATTTGTTTCTTTATTTTCAATTATATTTTGATATCTGAAATATGCAACATATTATTTACAACATGAAACAGTTTGAAATTAAACTTAGGATCTGTGAAATGTTTAGCTGAGTATGTGTAAACGTGCATTATCTGGCCGTATTTATACTTGTAAGAATAAAAGTACTGGTACATAGACATAAATCGTGTATTTATTCTAAACCTTTCAGATGGTAAGTGGTCACAAGTTTCAGTGGGTAAATAGTTGCTTGATACAGACAACGGTTGCCCTGGCCACCCCTGGCTATGTACGAGTATGTTACAGGCATGTATTGTATACTAACAAACTATTACATGCACCAGGCTCTTGCGGTTAAATAAGTATAAAGTACAGTATTTCATTATTATGTAGGTACTTACTTTTTTATCAGTTCCAAGAGCATATCTTTCTCAGCAGGTGTATACTTGCATCCATTTTTCTTCTTGAATCAATTTTGTTAATACCGATTATTACCTACTGATCAAGCTAAATAATCGCGCGTAAAACGTCAAGTGTAACGTTCCAATCTACGACAATTATCTCAAGAAATTTTCTTTTCTTATGACGTCTTCTTTTGATATTTATGTAAATAAATACATAGTTTCAATCGTAATTCAAACCAAACTTACATTATACTGATATCGCCGTCCCCGGAGAATAAAATGATAACTACAAAAACGCAACTTTTCAGGAAAAATAAAAAACACTTTTTCGTCGATTGCTCCTTAAATACTGGACGTAGACAGATGATTGTCAGCTTTTAATAATGGTTATTTTTTGTTTGTTCCAAATGTTTAAGTGAAATAAGCTTAAGTATCAAAATAGAAATATTATTTAAAAAATAAGAAGTTAGTCAAAATTAATCATTGTCTTAATTGTTTAATGTCGATTATCATTTTATTCTCCGTACAGCCTGACCAGAATCAAATATTGCACTCTTCACTTATCATTTTATTCTACGGGTTTTTAGGGAGCAAGGGATACTGATAATACTTTAATATCGTCTTATTCTCGTAAATATTGTTAAAAAAAAATCTGACAAGGACTTTGAATTTGGTTTCCTAATAAAACTATGATATGGTAATCAACATTAATTTTATTCAAAATAATAGTAAAAAACAACAGTATTTCTCTTAATTTATTATTTTCTTCTTTTAAATTAGTTTTAATTAAAATCAGCCTTATGATCACATATTATGTGAATTATTTATATTATATAATACTAATTCAATTATTAAGTAATAATCTGTTACACAATTTGTTATCAATAAAACAGCCTCATAATCACTATTATGGCGTGGACTGTATGTTGGGGTTGTTCGTGAAATAAAAACTCTTCTTGGTCGTAATTCTTGCTTTATTTGATCTTCCTTTAGACTAGTTAACATTTCTTGGCTTAGTCGGCGTACTACCCCTAACCGAGAGCCGTGCCCTTATATGTGCACGGCTACGTGTGTACAAGTTGTGGACACGTCCAAACAATCCTAGGGCGGTCCACTAATAAAATCCCCGAAATCCCAGTTCGGCTCCCGACAGGTTCATACGTGTTTCGACCTGTCGGTGCCGGACCCTATTCCCTGAGATTGACGTCATACTTGGGGAAATTATTTTATTTACTTGGTTAGGTGTAAGTACTTTTCTCTATACAAAACTACGTTGTGCTCGCTTTTACACAATGTTTCCTTATAAGCTATGGTGAGTGCTTATATATATAAACTTTATTTGTTTTTAATACTTTACAGGCTGCGGTACACGCTTATATGTCATACTTTAATAATCTTTGCGGCCTGCGCTACAATAATAAATTAACGATCTCTTTACAAGCTGCGGCATGCGCTTATACATAACAAATTATCTAACAATCTTTCTACAAGCTGCGGCGTCCGCTACATTTCTCCTCCCGGCGTAGCTCGCGAAGCCTCTTCTTTATTGAAAAGGACGACGAGTTTGCTGACTGGGCGCCGGAAGATTCCCGTCTTGGTCCGTATCTCGACGACTCGAGTGCTGCCATCACTTGCAGGGTGCGTGCGTTCGACGATTCCCATTGGCCAAGTATTTCGGGGTAGCGTACTGTCGACCACGAGGACCACGTCGCCAGGCTGAAGAGGGCGCACGTTACTTTTGGGTTCACCACGGGGTACCAGGGTAGGTAGGTACTCCCGTAACCAGCGTCGCCAGAAGTGATCGGCGAGCGCTTGTGTAGCCCGCCATGTCCTTCGGTCGTCCTCTTCACATGGTCCCGTCGTTGGTAGGCCGGTCGATGACCCCAACAGGAAATGGTTAGGGGTCAGGGCCTCGGGGTCATTAGGGTCAACGCTGACGTGGGTCAGAGGTCGAGCGTTGATGGCGAACTCTGCCTCGGCGAGGAGGGTGTAGAGGACCTCTTCTGTAGGCGCCTTCTCCTTCAGAGTCACCCTCAGGGCCGTCTTGACAGAGCGTACCATTCTTTCCCACGCACCTCCTTGATTAGGGCCATTATTGCAGAGTCCGTCGAGAGGGAGGCCACGAGCTCAATGTGCACAGCACGGGAGGTGAGGCACGTAAACAATGCCCCCCACCTCTTCTCTCGGCGGCGGCCCATCTTGACCATCATGGGACCAAAATAATCCACCCCGCAATTTGTGAACGGGCGGTGGAAGGGGTCCAGACGGGCATGCGGCAAGTCTCCAGTGGCCGGCGTCTGTGGTGTTCCCTTTCTTCTTTTACAAAATGCACAGTTTCTTTCTATGTTGCGCACGGTAGGTCGCAAATGTATGACCCAGTATCGTTGTCTAAGGTCATTGGTCACGCGCTCACGGTTCGCGTGACCCGCTGCGCAGTGTTCTCGTAGCACTAGGAGCTTTGTTATTCGGTGACGGCCGTCCAAAATGACCGGTCGCTTAGTTTCTTGTGGCGCCGCGGCGGCGCTGATACGCCCGCGTACCCGTAGGAGGTCATCTTCAATCACCGGGTCGAGAGGATACAGTCTGCTCGTCCTAGGGATAGGGCGAGCGGACCGTATCCGCTTTATTTCGTCACCGAAACTCTCCTGTTGTGCCCGCTGCATTATTTCTTTCTCGGCGCGCTGTATATGTCTATGTTCCAGCCTCGTAGCGGCGCGTCGACACATATCGATGAAAGTCAGCACTCTCGCCGCGGTCCTCACCAGTGTCTCGTACTTGGAGAAGCGGGCAGGGTCAGGTAGCCAGCTGTCTGGTTGGCCCTCCGCGACGTGCAAGACCTTGTGTTCATCGTCTTCGTCAGGCGTCACTTTCCCGGGCCATTGGTTTTCGTGTAAATAGAGAAAGTCAGGCCCCTGGAACCATCTGTCAGTCGCACTGATAGTCGCATTGGTGATTCGAGTGGCGTCGTCGGCTACGTTGTGTTGGGTAGGTAACCAACGCCACTCTTCTTTCGAGGTGAGTTCGGCTATCTCTCCCAGGCGGTGCGCGACGAACGGTGTATATCGTCGCATGTCGTGCGTTATCCAGTGCACGACCGTGGAAGAGTCTGTCCAGTACACGGTTCTGCTCACCTCGATGCGATGCTCTTTGCGGACGGTGTCAGCGAGTCTAGTTCCTATGACCGCCGCCTGTAGCTCTAGCCTCGGAATAGTCTGCGCCCGTCGTGGCGCCACTTTAGCTTTAGCGGCGACCAATACGATACTCACGGTATCGTCGCAGTTTGCTATCCTCCAATAGGCTGTGGCGGCGTAAGCTTGCTCGCTCGCGTCACATAGGACATGTAGTTCTATGTCTCTGTATTCCTTTGACGTATAGTTCCTGGGTAGCTTAAGTCGCGTGATGTCATTGAGCTGAGTGAGCCACGCTGCGAAGAGTTCGTTTTCTTCCTCTGGTATTGGCTCGTCCCACGATATTTGCAGGCGCCACAAACTTTGTAATATGATCTTTGCCCGTATCGTGAAGTGGCTCAGCAATCCCAGCGGGTCATAGATTGACATCACCGCGCTGAGAGCTTCCCTTTTTGTAGGTGAGCGTTTACGCTCTCGTACTGGAGTGGGAACCCGGTTCATTGAGGTATTGAACCCGAGTTCGTCTCGGTCAGCGCTCCAGTATAGCCCGAGTATTTTGCTTGCGGGCTCTTCTCCTCCCAGTTGTGTAGGCACGGTGGCACGCAGCTCTCGGGGTACGTGGCGTAACACCGCCTCACTATTAGCGCTCCACTCTCGTAGAGTAAAACCGGCGACCGCGTGCACCTTTCTTATTTCCTCTATTGCCTGCAGAGCTTCTTCTTGGCTATCGTAACTTGCCACCAAGTCATCCATATAGTGACTGTTCTTGATGGCTTCGAGCGCGCGTGGATATTCGTGCGCATGTATGTCCGCGTTGTGATTGCGTACATAATGAGCCATATATGGTGAGCTGGCTGCGCCGAATATCATGCTCGTCATCTTGTAGCGGCGCGGTGGGCTCGTTCGGTCACTACCCCTCCATAGGAATTGCTGCGCCGGCTGATCTTCATGTCTGATTTTAATGCGTAAAAACATTTCTTGAATGTCCGCAGTGACGGCGATCGCTCGTTCTCTGAAGCGGAATATGATTCCCGGTAGCGACAGCAGCAGATCCGGGCCCTCTAGTAGCCTGTCGTTCAGGCACACGCCGTGACTTTTCGCCGCTGCGTCGAACACTAACCTTTGTTTGCCGGGCTTGTTCGGATTCTGTACGGCGAAGTGAGGCAAGTACCAGCAGATGGCGCTTGTGGTCTCTGCACCGTCGCATGGCACTGCGTAACCCTTTGTTAACAGGTTATTCACTTGGGCACTATATTGCGCGGCAAACTCAGGTGATGCGTCCATTTTCTGTTCGATTCTTTTCAGCCGGCGGAGCGCTGCGCTGTAGCTGGGTGGCATGTTTACGTTGTCGTATTGCCACGGCAGTCCGACCTCGTAGCCACCGTCAATCTTTTTTATGGTTTTGTTGACGATGGCCATCGCTCGTTGGTCGGTACTGTTTACACGTGGTTCTCGTGCAATGCCCAGCGCGTCGATTTTAAAGTGAGCCTCCACCAAGTCGTGAAGCTGTCGGTGGTCGTGCTGCTGCTTCTCGTGTTCGTAGAGATGCAGCACGTTGTCTTCGCTCACGATAACATTGCGCGGTGTGGTCCCGTGTACTACCCAGCCGAGCTGCGTTCGGGATGCAGCCGGCTGGTTGGGACCGCCGACCCGGAGTTCTCTTGACACGATGCACTCCCAGTTGTCCGTCCCCACTAGGATTCCGGGTCGGGTTGGTTCGTAACACACTTCTTCTCTTGGGAGGTTGCGCAGGTGCTCATATTTCAGCAGAGTGTCTGGAATTGACTGCTGGTGAAGCCTCAGGTTTCTCATTGTTCTTGCCTGAAGCTTGTGTGTGGCGCTGCCTTCGCCGATTCCCCTTATTTGGATAGTGACAATCTTGCTTTCTTGGTCACGTGAGGACATGTTCACACCACGTATGTGTAATGGTCGTGACATGCCCTCTGCCCCGATGCTCGCAGCCAAACTTTCATCCATCAGGGTGACGGTGGCTCCCTCATCTAGGAGCGCATGCGTCATCACTTCTCCCCGTGGACCCGCGATGATTACGGGGCACATCTTGAGTAAGACAGTCTTAGGGCCGGTGGCTGTTAGGGTAGCCACCGACATGACTGCCTCCTCCTTTGCGTGCTCTTCAGCTTTATTATCAATCACTGACTTATCTTTGGGCGGTTCCTTTGGCTCTTGATGCAGCGTAGCGTGATGGGGTCGGCGGCACTCGTTCACACCACACAACTTTGCTCTGCACGTAATGCGCCTGTGTTTCTTCTGGGCGCACTTGAAGCAGATTCCGTTTGTTTTTATTAGCTCCCAGCGTTGGCTCACGTTCATTGATTTGTATTTAGGACACTGAGTTAACACGTGGCACTGGTTGCAGCTGGGGCATTTATTTTCTTCGCTATCTTCAATCGTAGCGAACACTGTGTTGGGTTTTTTCCTCTGGATAATAGCGGGCCTGGTTTCCTTCTTTTGGATAGCGGTATTCGTTGTTGTGGTGTACGTATAACGTAACGCCCTGTCCGCTTCTCTCATTAAGAAGTATGACAACACAACGATTTCTGGCTCCGTTGTCCCTTCGTGGTCGCAGGCGAAGTCGCACCATCGAGATCGTAGATGGGGACTTAGCTTTTCCAGTATTTCCCTGGTCAGCAGTGGGTTGTGCAGGTACCCTTTTCGATCGATTGTCTTCAGTACACAGATCGTACTTTGCACTTTGATTGCAAAGCTGTTGAGATCGCTTGCTGAGGGTCCTGGCTTTGGCATCTTCTTGAGATCTTCCAGCGCTTTGTCGATAATGGTTTCTGGTCGGCCAAAGCACTGTTCTAGAGTCTTCATTATTGTTTGCGGTTCTGTGGCCGCGTGTAGGAGTGCCGCGACCGTGTCGCGTGCTTCACCTCTCAGGCAACTTCGTAGCCGCTGAAGATTCTCGGACGGTGACACATTAAACATGGTGGTAGTGTCATGGTAGGACGCCTTGAATGGCAACCATTCACTGATGGCCCCGGAGAACGTCGGCAGATCTGTATGCCGGAGTCGTGGTCTAGCCATCTTCTCTAGGGTGGCAGCTAGATGGTCGATACTGTTCCGGGTTCTCGTCGGCGTCGGTGATCTTCTTCTGGGCATGTTAAAATGTTGTTGCTTGGTACCTTCTTTTGTTTCTAGGTTTCCGGCCCCCTCCTCCCGTGTATCGAGGGGGTTGGTGCGCAGCCACTGGTCCACCTTCTGATTTTGGTGCTCTTCTTGCAGCAGGTCGTCATGAGTGGTTTCTTGGTCATCCTGGATAGCGGAGACCTCTGCTGCCAATCTCTTCTTGACTAGATCGGCATCCAGTTCTAATTCCTTTCTTCGGATGATCGCTAATCTTTCGGCTGCCTCTAGTTCGGCTACTCGTAGCCGCGTGGTTACACTCGTTGTTGACCTTACTGATTGCTGCGGTGATCTTGCTGGCCTCTGTTCGGACGACGGCCCCGCTGTAGCGTGTTCTGTCGTGGTAGTACGCCCGATCATACTCTCGATCCGAGGTGATTCGGGTGGATCGAGAGATAATCGCCTAAGTCGCTCTCGTTCGATACGTTCCGCTTCCCGGCGACGTACTGATACCAGCAATTCTTCGTCCCTTCGTTCTAGGGCCCGCCGTTGTTCTTCGAGTTCTGTTAAATCACTTTGACTACGGGTGACGACCATCGCGTTCGGTTGACGGCGCACAGTGATTTCGCAGAATGTTCAACGCAGGTATGCAGGTATCTTGTAACCGGTTCGGACGTGTTTCGTTCTTGAAATGTAGGTTCTTCAAATGCAGGTTTCTTCAAATGCAGGTTTCTTCAAATCCGACCTCGAAGGACCAGACTATTATGGCGTGGACTGTATGTTGGGGTTGTTCGTGAAATAAAAACTCTTCTTGGTCGTAATTCTTGCTTTATTTGATCTTCCTTTAGACTAGTTAACATTTCTTGGCTTAGTCGGCGTACTACCCCTAACCGAGAGCCGTGCCCTTATATGTGCACGGCTACGTGTGTACAAGTTGTGGACACGTCCAAACAATCCTAGGGCGGTCCACTAATAAAATCCCCGAAATCCCAGTTCGGCTCCCGACAGGTTCATACGTGTTTCGACCTGTCGGTGCCGGACCCTATTCCCTGAGATTGACGTCATACTTGGGGAAATTATTTTATTTACTTGGTTAGGTGTAAGTACTTTTCTCTATACAAAACTACGTTGTGCTCGCTTTTACACAATGTTTCCTTATAAGCTATGGTGAGTGCTTATATATATAAACTTTATTTGTTTTTAATACTTTACAGGCTGCGGTACACGCTTATATGTCATACTTTAATAATCTTTGCGGCCTGCGCTACAATAATAAATTAACGATCTCTTTACAAGCTGCGGCATGCGCTTATACATAACAAATTATCTAACAATCTTTCTACAAGCTGCGGCGTCCGCTACAATCACATTTATCGATTTGTGCCTCGGTCGTCCCACAGAGTCTCGTCCCACATAAAAAATTCCCCACTTGTCCCAATTTGTATGCCTCGCTCGTCCCAAAACTTAATTTTCAATATTTTATTCCCCGCTCGTCCCAATTCGTATGCCTGGCTCGTCCCACATTTTTTTCATATGAGTTAAATTTGATTTAATTGTACAGTCAGCCTAAAAACCTGACTGACCAGAAAGATAAATAACCTCATGTTGCGGAAAATTTGATGAACTAATTCAATCCGAGACTCCACTATAATATAAATTATAAAATTACAAGTTACGCCACCATGACAGTTTTTTTCTGATCAAACTTTAGGTTTAGATTGAAGGCATTAATAAAGTACACATAGCCGACCCTAAGTACAAACCCTGTGCACCCCACTGCTTAGACCACTACTATTATTATTAACCTAGAACAAGTTTTTGAATGTTTATAGCTTCGGTATTTTTGTGCGACCGGATTAGAGCTTGCTCTCTCGCTCTGCTTTCTTTGTATTAATCAATTGACCAATGACGTGGCTTTGCGTTATCAGCGCAATCGGAGCAAATGCGGTTACAAAGTGCATCTGCTAATTTTAAATATGAGGTGTTTACATTAAGCGTGGTGTATTCATAGAGTGAGGTTCAATATTTGTGAAGTTTTAAAGGGTAAGTAATAATTATAATTTTGTCGATTTTTTCATATTTTGTGAAGTCATGATAAATGATTTGACTTATATCACTATTGTGGTAATTATTTACTTTTATATTAGTTGCTGTCTAAGGATTATGGTCTTTTATTATATGCATACTTAACTCTGTGCCTCCTGTGAAAAAGAGTACATCGCTACTTTTTAGGAGACGCAAATAAAATTTTGAAAAATATTTTTTTTCCTGTTTCCTAGGTCCTGTCATGGAGTTCTTTATCTATGGCCCTGTTTCACGAAATCGTCTAGTATTTTTTTTTTAAATGAGTAACCCTTTTTCACATTAACTAGAAATTTGAACAAATAATAATTTGATTTGAGCCCTAATTCACATTAATTTTGTTTACCCATTTTAACAAACTTCAAAAAAAGAGGATGTTCTCGGTTATACTGTATTTTTTAGGTTAACCAATTTTGATAAATCTTCTTTTATGTAAAAGCTGGTGCTTCCCATATGGTCGCATTTTAATTTAGTTAACCTCCTTCATAAAATGAGGATGTTCTCAACTACAAAGTGTTTTCTGGGTGAATCAGTTTTGATGACTCTTTTGATTCGAAAGCTGGTGCTTCCCGTGTAGTCTCATTTCAATTTGGCTCAGTTCTGACAATAGCATGTATGATAAAACCATATTCAACACGTTGAAGTCGGTTTTCAGCTATGATTTTTAATCATTATAGCTATTCACGATTCGTATCTACGAAACGAAACTATTGTACATAGTTTCGTTCGGAATACCTTTCTTAGACAGATGAAAGCTAATTTTTTGCTCTCTTATATTCATTTAAAAACGAAAAGGGTATATTGGACTTGGTACCCCTTTTTACAGGAGGCACAGAACTAATTCACGTTGTATTTGCAGGTGATCAGATATAGAGCCGTGGCTTCTTCATCCTGAAACATGGAGCCAGTGGCTTCATCATCCCGAGCTGATCTTCAGACTGGCTGCAGTCTGGCTTCTACATCCCAAGAGATAACCTTTATTGAATCACAAAGAGGTGTGCCTATTATTTTGCATGCCGGTTACGAATATACGAAAAAGCGAGAGAACAAAAATAGCTCAATCGTCTGGAGATGTGTGAACAGAAGGTGTCATGGAGGAATGGTGACTTCAAATAATAATGTGACGATTCTTCGTCATGACATTTGTACGCCCAGCATAGCAAGAAATGACATCAAAGAAGAAATACATCGCTGCAAGCAAGAAGCAAAATCTTCTGAAGGAAAATCGATTCCTTCTGTCTTCAATTCAAGCATAAAAAAATTATTGGACAAAGGTACTGACAAGATAGAAAAATTACCTGAATTATCGAATGTTAAGAACAGCTTGTATAGTGCTCGAAACAAAGCCCAGCAAATAAAGAAAGCTACATTTAAAACGCCGTTTGAAGTAAAAATTCCAGTAAGTTACATGAGTTTTGTTTTATTTGATTATGAGTACAGAAAAACAAGGATATTAGCTTTCGCTGATGTAAATAGTAAAGGACTTCATCAACACGTGAAACATTACCTTGCAGATGGTACATTTAAGTGTGTAGTGAAACCATTCAGACAATTATATGTGATTTACGGTGACCTTGGCAGCACAAGTGAGAAAATTCACGTCGTGCCCTTAATATACATCTTATTAATGGACAAAAAAGAGTTCACATATGAGACTGCGTTTGCTCTTATCAAACCGCAAATTCCAGAATGGCATCCGATTTCATTCAGAACAGATTATGAGAAAGCAGCCATGAACGCAATCCGTAACATCTTTCCGGATGTAATATGCAAAGGCTGTTACTTCCATTTTAGTCAAGCACTTTGGAAGAGAGCAAAGGCGTTAAAGTTAAATAAAAAGAGAATGTTCAAAAAGCATATAGCTCTATGCACAGCGTTAGCTTTGCTACCACCTGAACTTAAATGCGATGGATGGCTATATATAATGGAGGATTGTCCGAAAACTCTCAATATTGAGAAATTCAATGACTATTTTGTATCGGCATGGCTTGACAACGAATAGTATCGAGGCAAATGGGATTTTTGGGGGGATATCTACAGAACAAATAACCCAGTGGAAGGCAGTAACGCTAAATTAAACAGAACATATTCGGGAAAGCTGAACATCATTAGCTTTTTGAATGTGATCAAAAACGACGCTGTTCTTTCTTTAGCTCGCCAAGGTAAACCTCGGCGTGCTGATGATATAGCTCATGACAAATATATATTTGATTCTGTAACGGCAATGTTGAATGGCACTATATCACTGGGCCATTGCCTGGAAAAAATCAGCCCTTTTGTTTATTCATGATATTAATGTGTCTATATTAATGATAAGTTTAAAAATGTTGATTTTTTGGAGATTTAATTGTTAAAATACTACTTTCTCATAAATAGTAGGTTGATTAAAATACTGTGATTGTAATTTGATTGTGATATTAGTTACGTAATAAAGATTTTTAAATATAAATATTTCAATTTATGTTGAAATACCACATTAACATAAATAACATAACGTGGTACTTCTATAAGGTACATATAGGTAAATACAAATGTGTATACGGTCTATAATTATTTGACTGTTACTTATATACAAATGTTGATTTTTTGGAAATTTAATTGTTAAAATACCACTTTTTCATAAATAGGAGGTTAATTAAAATACTGTGATTGTGATTTGATTGTGATATTAGTCACGTAATAAAGGTTTTTTTAAATAAGTAGTTCTAATTATGTTGAAGTATCTCAGATAAATATTACATGTGTAATACATATATATATCTTAACGTGGTACTTCTATAAGATAAATACAAATGTGTATATTGATAGGTGTAACTAATAGTACTGTGATTTGGATTTGATTGTGATACTAAATAATAAAGATTTTCCTAAATTGCAATAGATCTTTTAATTATTAAAATTAAAAACATGCATCGCGGATGCATACCTAGAACTGGAAGTATTTAATATCTTTATGTTATTAGAAAAAACTATTATTTCAATTTATTGGAAGATATAGTACAATATTTTTTGTCAACTGTACTTTGAATTTGCCAGGAATGTGGGACGAGTGGTGACTTTAAAACTCAAGTGGGACGAACGAGGAATTCTTTGGAATGTGGGACAAGATAGTGGGACGACAGAGGCACAAATCGCTATTATACTTAAAAAGCCCAGTTATGATGCTATTGCCACCAGTGTGCAAAATTGCGAAGGAGCTCAGGTAACCTAATACTTATTTGTTATCTTGAATTATAATCGCTCTTGTAGTCTGAATTTCAAAATATTTTATGCTATTTTTAATTTTAGGACTTACAAGCACAGGCTTCATCTTCGGTTTTGTTGACACCAAAATAAGATAAATCTTTAAAAAGAACAAACACTGAAGTAAATAAATACCTATAAAGATTGCTCAAGATTCGTTTCATATTTGTTTTTGACATTAATCAATCTGTCATATCTTTCATAATAACACTTTTTATGCACAGAGATTAAGTTATGCTTAATATTTAATTTTATTTGTAGGAAAACTTAATGTCATCTTCAAATGCAAGTACTTCTAGGAAAAGAAAGCTACAAAAGATAATTAACAACAAAGAATGTTTAATAAAGAAACAGAGATTGAAGATAAGGAAAATACAAGCACAAAAACGAAGACTGAAAAAGAAAATTAATAAAATGCAAGATCTTTTAAATGATCTTCAAGAAAAATTTTCTTTGCAGGACGAAGATATATCTGTTATCAAAAATATAAATGTGAAGGTATGTTTTATATTGGATGTGGCCTTATAAATATAGCAGAGGTAATTAAGATTACTCTTATTATTACCATTTTATTTACAGGTACAAGAACTGACAAATCGTATGATCGCAAAAAATACTGGTGGCGGGCCATCTAAGCAAAAATATAGTCCAGCTCTGCGTAGTTTTGCGCTAACACTTGACTATTATTCGCCAAAGGCTTATGAGTACGTACGCAAAACTTTTGATACATGCCTCCCGGATCGCCGTACACTCAGAAAATGATACCAACATATGGGAGGCGATCCTGGTTTTACTTCAGAATCCATAGAGGCGCTAAAAATAAAAGTGAAAAGCACCAAATATCCCATTATTGCAGCGCTTTCCTTAGATGAAATGGCTATACGCCGTCGTATAGAATGGGACGGAAAAAAATTACTTGGACATGTCGATATTGGCAGTGGCATCGAAGGAGACCATGTAGGAATAGCCAAAGAGGCTCTGGTATTTCTAGTGACAGGCATAAATTGTAATTTTAAGGTTCCCGTTGGATATTTCTTAGTTGACGGAATTAACGGAAGACAGCGCGCAGACTTAATTAAACAATGTTTGAAACTTATAGCAGAAACCGGCATTAAAATAATTTCCTTAACTTTTGATGGATGCGCTGCAAATATGGTGATGATGCGCTTAAATTGTTCAATAAAAGATAAAAAAATATCTTTTCCACACCCGTCAACGAATAACCCAGTAGTTGTAGTGCTAGACCCATCGCACATGATAAAACTAATTCGTAATGCTTTTCAATGCTATAACACATTTTTATATAAAGATGGTAATACCATAGAAGGAAGATTTTTGGAGAAATTAAATAACCTTCAAATGAAGGAGAACTTTCACTTAGCGAACAAGCTTCGTTACCATCATGTTCATTTTCAAAATAATAAGATGAAAGTGAAGCTTGCAACGCAATTGTTCAGCCTAAGTGTAGCAGACGCTGTAGACTTTTGTCGTGACCAATTAAATCTGCCTTCATTCGAAAACAGTGAAAGCACAACATTTTTTTTGAGGGTTATTAATAACATGTTTGACATTTTTAATTCCCGAAACACGTTTGAATATAACTTCAAAAAAGCTTTAACAGAAGCCAACGCTGCAATGCTGCTTAATTATCTAGACATGGCGACGACGAAGAGGGAACTCTTTTGACAAAAAGTTTACGTAAAACTGGTTTCAATGGTTTTATTGGATGTGCTGCAGCTGTTAAACATTTTTATGAAACGTTAATACGTCCTGGAGTCCTGATATTTATGCCATTTTACAAAGTAAGCCAGGATCACCTTGAAATGCTTTTTGGTAATATAAGGTCACATGGTGGAGGCAACAATAACCCCACGGCCCGCCAGTTTAAGGCTGCATACAAAAAACGTTTAGTCCATATTGAGTTAAAGGCTCTCGATAGTGGAAATTGTATTGTGCTTGAACACATTTCTATTCTTGATTGTGCATCATCTCCTGTAGCACGGATTAATAGATCCATACGAAGGATTGCGGTTGAAGAAAATGATGATGATGATAATAGTAACGAAGAAGATATTAACGCATTTTTCAATAATATCTCAGACTTTAGCAATCAAATTATTAGCCATATTTCGGGATGCATAGCGCATATTTTAATAAAAAAAATAGATTGCGATATATGCGTTGGAGCGCTATTATCCAATAGCATAAATGAAGAGCATAAATTTAATATTGCTAAGGATAAGGGTGGTCTGTTATACCCGTCAAAAGATTTAATACAGATTTGTAAAATATCAGAATCTGTTATCAAAATTTATACGGAAAGCCTACATAATATAAATAAAAAAATGTTGGTGACAAAAATTATGCGTCACTTTGTAGGGAGTGAAATATTCAAAAACATAATTTATCATCAAATTGGCCAATACCCTACAGCAAACCACGTCACTGACCTAACCAAAGCAATTATTGAAAAATATATTGACGTGAGGTTACATTTTGTTTTGAAAAATTCGTTCACAATTGATAGCAAGCGCCAATTGCTTAATAAATATGTTCTATTCCAAGGACAGTGATTATTTGCAATTAATGAAAGTAAAATAAAATTATTTCTATTATTTATTTCATGTTTCATTTTTCCCCATACATTCATCAGATAATTTATCGATAAAGAATATCGGCTTGGTCAAGCACTAGCGTGTATGAAATTTTATAAATGAAATTTTTTAAATATTGCTAGTGTGCGAACGAATATCTGCCCTGAGATTTATGTGTGTGTGATTTGGTTGTGTGCGAAATATTTGTAAATATAGCATTGCGTATGTGTAGAAATTAAAATAGTGGGAGTCAAGCGGCGACACTGGTCCTAATACAAAATTGGAGCGAGGGCCTTTCCACGTCCACGCTATCGCTCCGAGCAATATTAATGCTAGGATTTGTCTCAAAAATGTCCAGATTCAATGTTGAGCTAAGCTGAGTTTTCAATCAATGACGGTATAGTTACGATTTGAGATGACGCGTTCGCCAGGTGCCACGCTTCGTCTCGAATTTCATAGGTTTTTTGCTGCGGCTGGGTCGGGAGGGGGGCATCGACGGGGTCCGTTGTCGTAGCCGTGTCCGTGTCCGTTTTTGTATGCGAACAGTGCTGGTGGCCTTATCGCTCTCCTGGAGGAGAGTGATAGGATCATCTGGCTCTGTGAGTGTGAGTCTTGGTCTTCGAACTGTACTTATTCGCGAGGGAGTGTATCGGGCGGCCGATGACACTAAGGGGTTAGGATGAGCGGTACAACAGTCCATGAAGCGCTGGGTGAGTCGCTTCATGAACTGTTTCACCGTGGGTATTTTGAGATCTACATGGAGAGTCTCATTTCGGACGTAAGAGGATACATTGCTAGTACGCGGCTTTTATACTAAAACTCACACACATACAAAAAAGGTAACTACTTAGGTGCCCGCTACCTGGCCGCTTGGCGTAAACAAAGGATCATACGATATGACGTATGCGGTGGCGTGATTACTTGCTGAGGTCCCACCGCTCATTAGCGGCAGCGGGTGTCGTAGCGGTTTTGGTCGCTACAAATGTATTGGAAAATTAAAGAAATGTGTCAGAATAGTAATAAAAATACTTACACATTGAATTTCGTAAGTGATAATATGGTCATCATCTTCATCATCGGATATAACAATAACTTCATCAGTAGCTGGCTGTAGTTGGTCAGCATCAGATTGCGATACAATTAGATGTTTTGGTAAATTCTTGTATGAGACTGTTTTGTCTCTATCTAAAGAATATACAGCACCTATCTTGATTGGCAGCAGAAAGGAATTATTTTTCTGACGTAATCTTTTGTTATGTTTTGTATTTTCACTTAACAAATCCCTTGTTTCCAAATTGTGATTAAATACAGTTATGGTCTTTTCAAAACCTTCATACGTAACAATGCAATTCTCCGATTCTCCTTGATTAAATACATCTTATTTGCCCATATTAGAAGGTGCCATAGTAATTCTAGTTGTATGTTGTTCTATTCTATTTGCACTGCCAATAATTAGCCAACCAGGCGTACGTCGAAGTACAAAATATACATTACTGTCTCCTCGAAAAAAAATTGGCTTTGAGTAAAAACTCAACGCCAATTTTTTTCGAGGCTCTTATTGTTATTCGCTTTAGTTAATGTTTGATAATTTTTATATTTATTGTCATTGCTGAATTTTCTTCCTTCATATGCAATTGTCCCTGAAGCTGACATTCTTTTGTCATGGCAAGAATCTAAATATTCTTTATCTTCTGAATGAGATATGAGTTCATGAATTTTATTGGTATTGGATTTTTGATACAGTTTGGCATTTTCTTGCTTTTTGACTTCATCCAAAATTTGTCGGGCATCGCACGACATGATTTCATTTCATCCAGTGGCGTGCCTAGGGTTTCAAAATAACGCAAGCCCAATAAAATTTTAACCGATTTCAAAAAAAGAAAATTCAGTTTTCGACTGAGTATGTAGGTACGTATGTACCATCGCAATTTTCTCATAAACTACCGGTTAGGTACAATAAATTAAAAGTGAATTCATCCATCCATCTTCTTCTTTTCTCTTCTTTCTTCAATTTCACTCTTGCTTGTCGTGCGGTAAATGAGGTAACCAAAGCACACTGAAGGCATGCTAGTGCTAGATTGAATATAATGAACATATCAGCAATTGCATACCTCCGGTGGCTTTGATAAAAGCCGTTTGGTTTGCTTCATTGCTTGAGGGAACAAAGTTACAGACAAAAAAAAAACAAAACAAAAAGTTACTAAAATTTTACAAAACTACGTCAGTATCCTTCTAAATTCTTTGATTTTCTTCTTATATCAATAAATAGTTTTGACGACTTGTCGTAAAAACGTAAGAAACTTCAATGTGCGGTAGAGCCCTCAAGAACACGTAATTCTAGTTGATCTACCTTTTAGGTAATGTGTGAAATTATGCAAATTTTGACACCTTGGGATAGTGTAGCTTGAAAACATATATTTCTCGCACATCAACGGGACGCCCTGTTCCGGTGGGGTGACAATCAGCGCACGGGCCTTACATCGTTATAGCGACTGCGTAACAAAAAGTCACGATGACAAAAATCACCACTGCGCGCCCAGTCTAAGTAAAAATAGATTAAGTAGATTTTAACATTTCAAATGTTTACTGGAACAATGAAAGAACAATTGTAATAATCATAAACATGTTAATGTATCCATTTTATAAAAAAATACCTAACGACTAAAATAATTCAATACATAACAATGTAAACCAATAACTAGTGAAGTATTATGTAGGTCGGCAAAATAACATGGTATCACATGCCTCACAGAAAATCAGTGTCAGCACATTCAGTAGCAACAGCGTGCATTAGTGTAACATTATCGACATACTGCATAAAGTAATGATAGGGTAACCATGAATTACGACTTTTATGGAATTGTTTTATTTTTAAATAATAATTTTTTATTTAGTTTAAGAAATTTCTGTAAAAATTTAATTTTAAGAGGGGGAATATTGTAGGAACGTTTCTTTATTCCAAAATGATGACATATTAACATGTATGTAAGCGATAGCACGATGGTGCTGAGTCGTGCGCTAGCGAGGCATTAGGGATCACGTGTGTTAATGTTGCTCGCGGTACGTATAAGGTCTTAGTGTAATTCGTGGACAATATAATATACTTGTATGACTCGTAAGACTTTCATTTATATCCTCTGGTGATGATACGAGAACTCCAAAAGTCTATTACCAGTAATATTCAACGCCCACCTCGCAGAGATCGGTTGACGCCTCGCGACTGGCAAATTTTAGATGAGCCTCACACAGTTCCACCTTTTGACAAAAAGGCAACCACTAGTACACAATACACCCATAAAACTCAACCGATTCAAGTATTTGTTTTTTTTTTTACTGATTACATAATTGAAATAATTGTCCAACAAACAAATACATACGCACGCCAAAAAAATAGTAAAAATTGGTCTCCAGTGTCAAGTGCTGAAATGAAGGCTTATTTAGGCGTGCTTATATTGATGGGGCTCAATCCATTACCGGATATGGAATTGTATTGGTCTAGTGACACATTCTATAGTAATCCGGAAATTTCGAGGGTATTTCCACTCACTAGATTAAAAAAAAAATACCGAAAATTTACACCTTAATAATAATGAATTGGAGGCAGGGAGAAATTCTGCAGAATATGACAAGTTGTACAAACTAAGGCCTTTAATCACGGAGTTGAATGACATTTTCCAAAATGAAATGGAAAATTCGAGGCGACAATCCATTGATGAGTGTATGGTGAAATTTAAAGGAAGGAGTTCATTAAAACAATATATGCCTAAAAAAACAATTAAAAGAGGTTTTAAAGTATGGGCAAGATGTGATGCTGCAACTGGTTACTTGTACCAGTTCCAAATTTATAGTGGCAAAGGTGACAGCGTCTAGAATGAAGGCTTAGGTTATAATGTTGTAATGTCATTGTGCAATGACCTGCCGGAATCGACATTAGTGGCTTTCGACAATTTTTTCACCAGTTGCGACCTTATGGGTGCCTTATATGAGAAAGGAATATACGCAGTCAGAACTGTCCGATCTGACAGAAAGGATTTACCAAGCATTTAAAAAAAATCACAACCAAAAGCGCTGAAATTAGAGAAGCACCAGTTTGCGTCAGTGTCAGCAGGTCCTATTACTGCAATTAAGTGGCATGACACCCGGGACGTATCAGTGCTAACTACGGCTCATCATCCACGTGAGGTGATGTATGTTAAAAGAACACAAAAAGATGGATCCAGGCAAGATATACTTTGCCCCAAAGCAATTGCCTCTTATACCCTCACGATGGGAGGTGTAGACCATTTTGACTGTGGGGCCGGTGCATTTGAGTGATTGCATGCAATATGAGAACTAAGATACGACTCGCACGGCCCCCCAGTCCCTGCCAGGTCGCGGTATTGTATAATCGTGTGTGAAAGAAATAGACTTATATTTTATCAGTGGAAATCGTTTAATTTATTATCCTGAAACGGGCGAGGAAGAGACCCCTACATTGGTGACCCCGAGCGACGTTTAATTACTCCTTCTGATATTTATGCGGACAAATTTAATCGTGAGAAATAGTGCAGTGTGCGAATTCAATATAGATACGAGCTGACTACCGAGTTCAGCACTTAGTGGGATAAGTGCTAATATTTTTTTTACGCGCGTAATAGACTGCAATGGCTAACACAAATCAGCAAGGTCAAAAACCTATTCTACCTTCAAGCTCAAACATGCCGCCCAGTGGTGACTTAGCCAGCATCAGCGTAGCCTCAAAAATCCCCGAGTTTTGGACTGATCTGCCGAGGCTATGGTTTGCCCAGTTCGACGCGGTGATGGACCCCCAAAAGCAAGGCGACGCCGCGAAATACAATATGGTCGTTGCGAAATTAAATCGTGAAGTACTACAACAAGTAAGCGATCTGATTTATGCACCGCCAACAGATAACAAGTTTAATACAATTAAGGAACGGCTATTGGCAACCTTTGAAGAGAGCGCCGAGAAACAGTTTGACAAGCTTGTAGGTGAGATGGATCTAGGATCTCAACGCCCATCACAGCTTCTGAGAAGGATGTCAGCACTGGCTGCCAACACCCAAGTTTCGGACGACGCACTAAGGCGACTCTGGATTACAAGGCTGCCGTCCGAAGTGAAAACTGTGTTATCGGTAGCACCGGATATGTCACTGGATAACTTAGCAAAATTGGCTGATAAGATTATGGAAAATATGCGAACTGGAGAAGTGGCCGCCGTTGCATCAGCCACACCGACACCGGACATATCAGACCAGTTAAAACAGGTGACCACGGAACTAAAGGAGCTGCGTCTCGAATTGAACGAGTATGAGCGTTCAGTGAGTGATTACAAATTATATGCGGCAAATAACACCGTAATACTATACTAATACTAAACTATAGATGTTTTCGGAAAAAAGGCTCATACCACTTATACTGGCTCGCGCGCAACCCTTCATCGCTTGGTTGAGACTTACAATAATGAGTTTAGCGTAATCGACATACTTTTCCTCAGTAAAAACGTATTCAGGAAGCAAATCCGTTCAATTCTTAAGGATCGGCAGTCGACCATTGTGATGTAATGTGTGTCTAGACATAAGTCTATAATATGTATTGTGTGCCAACTAATGTAACTTTTTTTTATTGTGCATCGTGTATTGCTTATTGTAAAACTTTTATAATAACTGTTATTTTAGTTTACTTCATAAACAGTTTAGTCTCTCTAGTTGTATAATTATTTTTAGTAATCTGTGGAAAACGTAGTGGGTAGCATATTTATAATAGTTTAGTATGTAATACTTATTAGAAACCTGTAATATGTTACTGTTTGTTTTTCCTAAATAAATAAATAAATACGGACATACGGAGTTAAGACTTCAGAATTAAATTTAGGATTACGAAGAGCGTTCAAGTGGACTTTTATTGTGTGTGAGGTCAAGCAGGCTATTTTGGGCGCCGACTTTATTGAATATTTTAAATTAGTTATAGATTTATATCATAAGAGACTTATAGATAGCGTTACAAATTTGCGCACGGATGGGTCTATCGTACAGTGCGACGAACCTTCTATTAAGAGCATATTAAATAACAATCCGTATAGCGACCTGTTAGAAGAATTCTCAGGCATTACAAAGCCTATCGCTTATAGGGACATTCCGTCGCATTCAGTCTACCATCATATTATAGTCACTTCCGGTCCGCCGGTATATGCGCGCCCGCGTCCACTGCCGGATCGATATAAGAAAGTTAGAGACGACGAGTTTCGTACCATGCAAGAGCTGGGGATCTGTAGGCCAGGGCAAGGTGAGTGGGCTAGCCCCCTGCATGTAGTCCCAAAAAAGGACGGTCACATACGTCCCTGTGGGGACTACAGGGCCCTTAACGCGATAACGAAACCGGACCGATATCCCATACCTAGATTGCAAGAATTTACGTACATGTTGCCAAGTAAACGCGTATATACACGGCTAGATTTAAATAGAGCTTATCATAATATAGCTGTGGCACCCGAAGATGTTGAGAAAACTGCCATTACTACTACGTTTGGTCTTTATGAATTTCCCCGTATGAGTTTTGGATTAAGAAACGCCTCGCAAACGTTTCAAAGATTCATGGACCAACAAATTTTAAAAGGTATAGAACTGTTGAGTATGTGTGCGTGTGCCTACGCGCCGATAAGTACGCATTAGCTAATAAACGTCAGTGCGTTACTAGCAAGCAGTTGTTTCACTCGTCTGTCCTCGTACTTAACATTGGCGACGAGTACCCACGTAAAGTAAAAGTAAAAATGTCCGGTACAGTTTTTGGTCTTTTATCAGTGTTTGATCACAATGTACAGTCTTGGGAGACATACAAATGCCGCATTAAACAGTGGTATGTGGCTAACGACATCACCGGGACGAGCGATCCTACGGGAACGAAGCGACGAGCTATCTTGCTAAGCGCACTCGCGGATGGCACACACAAGTTGGCGGCGGATCTCGCGTTGCCAAAGCAGTTGCACGACGTACCGTATGAGGACGTACTTAAGCTTCTGGACGAGCATTTCACTCCAAAGCGGTGTGGTTTCGGCGAACGGTTCAAGTTCTACGCAGCTACGCAACAAGAGGGGGAGACATATGCACAATGGGCCGCGAGGTTACGAGGTCTGACGGCGCATTGCGGGTTCTCTAATGTGGAAGAAGCCCTTTGGGACAAATTTGTCATGGGAATGTTGCCGGGATCTGACAGAGAAAAGCTATTCTCGAAAGATCTCGCGGGCCTGACATTAACAAAGGCGATGGAGTTAGCGGAGAACGCGCGGAGTGCACGTGCGGCAGCGGGTGCCGGGGCGCAGGCCGCGCCGCACGATCAGCTGTTTAAGATTGCGCGGGCGACGGAGTCGGCGACGCCATCGCATCGAGAGGTTGGGCCTAGTTCGGGAGTTAAAGTGCAGTGTCAAGTGTGTGGCTATCATAATCACGATACATCCCAGTGTCGGTTCGCAAAGGCGAAATGTAGGAAATGCAATGCTACGGGGCATCTGCGTAGGATGTGCAAAAGAATAAATTATGTAGAATCAAGAGCTGTGGACGAAAGCGACGATGACGGTGAGTGTTTTAATATTCGATCAGTTAAAGGGGAACCGATGATAGAAACGGTATCGGTCGCAGGAATCGAGTTAAAATTCGAAATAGATAGCGGGTAGGCCGTTACAGCAATTTCTGAGGGAACTTATAAAACATATTTTAGCAATGTACCATTGTCGATGACTAGTAAACGTTTATTTTCATATACGGGTGATAAAATTGTTTGTGAGGGTATAGCGCAGTTACAAGTAACATATGCGAACACATCGCATGTACTGTGTGTTTATGTCGTGCGAGACGGTGGTCCGCCGATTGGTCGGCCGATTGGTCGGCCGCGCGATGGAGGGGTGCTGGCTGGCGTGCCAGGCACACTCTGTATGCTCGATGATATTTTGATAACCGGGAAAACTAGATCGGAGCACCTGGATAGATTACATCAAGTGCTAATAAAATTACAAGACGCGGGACTTACTTTGCAAAAAGAAAAGTGTGTGTTTTTTAAAGACGAGGTCAATTACCTAGGTTACGTGATAAATAAAGATGGACTACATAAATCACCACAGAAAATAAAAGCCATGATGGAAGCACCGGTGCCGGCTAATATTAATCAATTACAGTCATTTTTGGGGTTGGTTAATTATTACAGAAATTTTGTTCCTAACGCGTCTTCGATATTATACCCTTTGTATGAGTTGTTAAAAAAGGATAACAGGTGGCGTTGGACACGGGAACACGATGAAGCGTTCATCGCAATTAAGACATGCTTAGCGTCAGAAAAAGTATTAGCACATTTCAACCCAGACGCCACTATAATTTTAACAGTAGATGCATCACCGGTAGGTCTTTCTGCAATATTATCACAAACAGAAACCGATAGGTCTGAGAGACCGATCTCTTTTGCTTCGAGGACGCTTAATGCTGCTGAGAAACGTTACTCGCAGATCCAAAAGGAGGCGACCGCGATTATTTTCGGGGTAAGACGTTTCCATCAATATTTATATGGCAGGTCGGTACCGTTTATTCTCCGGACCGATCATAAGCCTCTGTTGTCGATTTTTGGTCTGCACCGTGGTGTACCAGAAGTTTCAGCAAATAGACTACAGAGATACGCACTGTTTCTGAGCGGTTATAATTATCAAATCGAATATGTTCGTAGCGCTAATAACAGTGCGGATTTCTTATCTCGCGCTTGCCTACCCGAAGGGGCGAGTGCTGACAGAGGTGTGCGGGGCGTCGACGCGACGATGCCTGATCTTGATCGCGCATCATACATTAATTTTGTGGTGGAAGGTAGTCTACCAGTAACTTTAAAAATGTTACGTGAGGCGACAACCACAGATGTGACTTTGCGTAAGGTAGTGCATTTTGTGTTGAACGGATGGCCTAGAAAAATGCCTGGTGATAGTATAAAGCCGTATCATGCGTGTAGGACGCAATTGTCTTATGAAAATGGTTGCATTATGCGAGGACATAAAGTTGTAATTCCAGAGAAATTACAAGCTAAAATTCTAATGGAATTGCACCAATCCCATTTAGGTATTGTGAAGACAAAGGCAGAGGCTCGAGCGCGTGTTTGGTTTCCGGGAATAGACAATGCTTTAGAGCGTTTGATAGGATATTTTGTAGGGTGAACGGAATTTCACACGTGACGTCACCGACATATCACGCGGCCAGCAACGGGCAGGCGGAAAGTTATGTTAAGATAATTAAGAAGGGTATTAAAACAAGCTTGCTTAGTGGTAATGGGCCGCGAAATTTAAATAACAAACTTTTAAAATTCATGTTTGACTACAGGAATTCCGTTCACACAATAACCGGGTTCTCTCCTGCTGAGCTGGTCTATGGTCGGAAGCTTAGAACGCGTCTTGATCTTTTAAAACCCGAATCGCCGTCGCCGTCGTCCACGGCTCTTGCTAATATGGTTAAACGTAAACAGTGTTTACAAAATAAGACGAGCGGACACAACACTCAAGTTTTCGCTACCGGTGACAAAGTTTATTACAAAAATCATACAGTCAACGGTAAATACAGTTGGTGCAAAGGGTCAGTCATTAAAAAAATTGGAAAAGTGTTGTATTTAATTAAAGATAAAGCAACTTCGAGAACAGTAAGAAAACATAAAAATCAAATAATAATGTATAAAGGCAACGATTGCAAGGAATACAAAGACGTGGATTCAGACCTAGAGGAATTAAATGACGGCACAATGACAGAGACGAAAAATACGGAACAGACACCGACACCAGACACGGGGGAAGGAAGTCCAGACTCATCAATGGCTGCAGCTAGTTCCGACCAGGCAAGAGCAGCCACACCCCCAGGTACACCCCTAGTAGTTGATACACAGCCTACAACACCAGACGAGACCGGGGAGGAGGAGGAGTACCAGGAGGCTTTAGCCGGCTCTCCTGGGACTGGGCATTCTAGCGAACCGCCACCACAACAGCAGTTAAGTGAGTCTGTGCCAACACCACGGTCTAAACGCAATCGGCCTAAAGTCAACTACAAATTGTATTATTAGGAAGTATGTTTAGCTAATAGAACACTTGTCAAGCTTAGTGGTTAAATTGTATGTCTAAGCTAAGGGGAGGAATGTTGAGTATGTGTGCGTGTGCCTACGCGCCGATAAGTACGCATTAGCTAATAAACTTCAGTGCGTTACTAGCAAGCAGTTGTTTCACTCGTCTGTCCTCGTACTTAACAAGAACAAATGGGGGTGTCGGACGAAGACGCTGAGTCAACAATTTTTTGTTATATAGCCACTCAAGCGTCCAAGCCGCGCGGTGATTCTCGGCCCACACGTCCGCGCATGAAATGTCAATTGCTTTTTTACGACCAAGCGAGACTCTTCAACAAAAACGATTACTACTGAAAAACTCCTAAAGCTACATTCGAATAAAAAATACTCACGGAAATCTCAAAGAACGTAAAATTTAATTTGATTAAAAGTAAATTAGTTTAATTAATAATAAAGGATGAAAATAAAGTTTAAAGTTGAGGATATCAAAAAAAATATCGAATATATTTTTTATTCAGTTTTACAAGAAAAATATAGTGGTTACTGGTAACAATGTTTTTTTATTATATTAGTACAGGATATACTCTTTAAAGTGATACCTATGTCTTAATATAAATATTTAGTTTTCTGTCATGAAAAAATAAACAAAGTTAAGTGTTTCTCAAGCGGTCACTGGGCCTCGGGCGACGTAAAAATGTGACAAGATGGCCGCCCGGCTAATAGCGTGCGCACACGACGAGGTTGTTTTAATGAAACACGCATATTGCTGTTCGGTATGTTTCACGTTTACTTTTATATATATTTATTATATATACGTTTTTATTATACAAATTATGTTAAACAGAAAAAAAGAAAGCGTTTATTGGTATTACAGTAAAATAAATACACTGTAAAACTGAAAAAAAAATTTTTTTCATTCTTTGATATTGAAAAACGAAAACTAAATAAACATGCCATCACCTATAAGTAGATACATAAACAAAGCCAAAATCCACAAAACATTCCCAAATTGATCATAAAACGCTCCGTGTGAACAAACCATTATTTACGTTGTAAGTAGATCTGTCCAAGGGGAGTCGGCTCACCAACACTAAAATCATGAATAACGTCTTACATTTTAATCATTATAGACCCCATCTCAATGTATTTCGTTTGTAAATGGCCATTAACGTGCTAATAGTGAAGGATTCTCGTATATTTTGCATTTATTTAACAAAAACAACCAATTAGAATACACTGTAAACAATAGAGAATTATCAAACGATGATCGCGTAGTGATCATATAACTTTTCCAACTAAATTATACTATGTAAACGTTTTGAAATTGTCGTAATAATACAAATTTCGTAAAGGAAATTTCTTCGTTTATTTTGATATAAAATAACAATATAAATAAGGTATAAAACAAAAAACTTACCACATTTTTGTTAGGAGCTTCACACACAAAAAAGTCCCTTGTCAAAAACGACGAACTGTCACTTCAATATATTTTTTTATAAATTTTATGTTGCCATTGCACAGAAAAAAATCACACTCACTGATGACAAACTTCATAACGCGCCATCTAGTATTAATCAACTATATTAATATCACCTGGCTATAGCGCTGTACACGTTTAAACCGAACGATGTCGTTCGGTGACTGTAGTCACCATGGACGCTTAAGGCAATAGTTCTTTTGGTGACTGTAGTCACCTAGGACGCTTGAGTGGATAGACGAATAATTCATAAATTACACTTAAGAGCGCTCTTCAAAAGGTTACATGAGTTCGGTATTACTATTAATTTAAACAAATGCGTTTTCGGAAAGACAGAGGTCGAATTTTTAGGGTACAACGTCTCGGAAAAAGGTATCAAACCAACAGTTGATAAGATAATAGAGTACCCCAGACCAGTAACAGTTGAACAACTTAGGCGTTTTATAGGAATGATTAACTTTTACAGGTCGCATTTACCCAATGCAGTTATACACCAAGCGGAACTAAACAAGTTTTTACATAACACTAGGAAAAAGGATCAGACGCAAATCGTGTGGGATGAAAAAAGTGTAGAGGCATTCGAGCAGTGCAAGGTAAGCCTGAAAAGCGCCGTTACACTGTCGCACCCAAATGCAGAGGCACCATTAGGTCTAATGACAGACGCATCGGACACATGCGTTGGGGCGGTATTACAACAAAAAATCAAAGGAAACTGGTTACCTATAGGCTATTTTTCAAAGAAATTATCTGATTCGCAACGAAAGTATAGTACGTATGACAAAGAATTAACAGCAATTTATCTAGCTATGATACATTTCAGAAGTTTAATTGAAGGGCGTCAGGTTACTATTTTTACGGACCATAAACCACTCATTTTTGCTTTCACCAAAATAGGAACGGATAAAGAAATTCCCAGAAGAGCCAGGCAATTGTTATATGTTAGCGAATTCACTAGCGACATACAACACATAAGCGGCTCAGATAACGCAGTGGCGGACGCCTTATCGCGAGTCGGGTCTATTTCTGGCCCAACGACGATAGATTACAATGAATTAGCGCAAGCGCAGGAGCCGAAGCGCCAATTACCACCAAATCAAATAGTAATTTAGCGCTCAAATATGTTAATGTACCAGGTTCTAATAACCAAGTGTACTGCGAAATGTCCACGGGGGTCGCACGACCTTATTTAACTTCTACATTTCGAAAATTAGCCTTTAACAGCGTACAGCGTAACCATCCGACCTATATCCTGGTGCGCGTTTCCGCGTTCCCGAGTCCTGGTTCGGTGTCATTCACTTCAGTTTTTTATAATCTTTCTGCAAAAAATCTAGTTTTTGGTCAAAAAGACAAACTTTTTGTTCCTACCCCTATTCCAAATTTCCTGCCTTTCGATAGCCCACGGGAAGGTGCGTCTTTTGACGCCCCTCTCGTTGTTCACGCTGTTTTCAGCATAGTTACCCAAAGTTAGGCACCCTTAGGCGTCCCGACAGGTATAAATTGACGTACGCTAATTTTTTTTGGATACTGACACTTGTTATTTTTTTTTTTTAAATTGTATGTACAATACTCGATTATCTTTTTTTTAGTCGTCTAAAATACCTGCTTTCAATTGTGCTATATAGGTACCCACCCGGCCTGTATCCTGGTGCGCGTTTCCTTGTTCCCGAGTCCTGGTTCGGTGTCGTAAACTTAAATTTTTTGTAATTTTTCTGCAAAAAATCTAGTTTTTGGTCAAAACGACAAAATTTTTGTTCTTACCCCTATTCCAAATTTCCTGCCTATCGATAGCCCACGGGAAGGTGCGTCTTTTGAAACCTCTCTCGTTGTTCTAGCAAAAACAGAAATTCTATCAGCTTCAATATTGTGATCCGGAAGTCGTTTACCTACTGAGTAAATCCTGTAAATCCACCTAATCCGCGCAGCCGAACACTCAAATCGGGATGACTTTATTTCTAGAACTGACATTTTGACGCTGTTTTCAGCATAGTTACCCCAAGTGAGGCACCCGTAGGCGTCCCGACAAGTTTAAATTGACGTATGCGAATTATTTTTTTGATACTGACACTTCTAATTATTTTATTTTTTAATTAGATCCAATAGGTACTCGACTCTCTTTTCATGTAGTCGCCTAAAATACCTGGTTTCAATTGTGCTTTATACGTACCCACCCGGCCTATATCCTGGTGCGCGTTTCCGCGTTCCCGAGTCCTGGTTCGGTGTCGTACACTTCAGTTTTTTGTAATTTTTCTGCAAAAAATCTAGTTTTTGGTCAAAAAGACAAACTTTTTGTTCCTACCCCTATTCCAAATTTCCTCCCTTTCGATAGCCCGCGAGAAGGTGCGTCTTTTGACACCCCTCTCGTCGTTCTAGCCATATTATCAATTATATTAGCTCCAATTTTGTGATCCGCAAGTCGTTTACCTACTGAGTATATATAATACACCTAAGCCGCACAGCCGAACACTCAAATCGGGATAAATTTATTTCTAGAACTGACATTTTGATGCTGTTTTCAGCATAGTTACCCCAAGTTAGGCACCCGTAGGCATCCCGACAGGTCTCTACTGGCTTACGCGAAAAAAATTAGGATAATGACACTTGTATTTTTTTTTCAAAAAATTTATGTACAATACTCGAATACCTTTTTATGTAGTCGCCTAAAATGCCTGGTTTCAATTGTGCCATATACGTACCCACCCGACCTGTATCCTGGTGTAAAGATGATAACTACAAAACGGTCAACATTAGATCCAGCAGAAATATATATTTTGTTTTTTAAGTGTAGTACTTTTTATAAGTGCAAACATGATTTGTGCCTCTGTCGTCCCACTATCTTGTCCCACATTCCAAAGAATTCCTCGTTCGTCCCACTTGAGTTTTAAAGTCACCACTCGTCCCACATTCCTGGCAAATTCAAAGTACAGTTGACAAAAAATATTGTACTATATCTTCCAATAAATTGAAATAATAGTTTTTTCTAATAACATAAAGATATTAAATACTTCCAGTTCTAGGTATGCATCCGCGATGCATGTTTTTAATTTTAATAATTAAAAGATCTATTGCAATTTAGGAAAATCTTTATTATTTAGTATCACAATCAAATCCAAATCACAGTACTATTAGTTACACCTATCAATATACACATTTGTATTTATCTTATAGAAGTACCACGTTAAGATATATATATGTATTACACATGTAATATTTATCTGAGATACTTCAACATAATTAGAACTACTTATTTAAAAAAACCTTTATTACGTGACTAATATCACAATCAAATCACAATCACAGTATTTTAATTAACCTCCTATTTATGAAAAAGTGGTATTTTAACAATTAAATTTCCAAAAAATCAACATTTGTATATAAGTAACAGTCAAATAATTATAGACCGTATACACATTTGTATTTACCTATATGTACCTTATAGAAGTACCACGTTATGTTATTTATGTTAATGTGGTATTTCAACATAAATTGAAATATTTATATTTAAAAATCTTTATTACGTAACTAATATCACAATCAAATTACAATCACAGTATTTTAATCAACCTACTATTTATGAGAAAGTAGTATTTTAACAATTAAATTTCCAAAAAATCAACATTTTTAAACTTATCATTAATATAGACACATTAATATCATGAATAAACAAAAGGGCTGATTTTTTCCAGGCAATGGCCCAGTGATATAGTGCCATTCAACATTGCCGTTACAGAATCAAATATATATTTGTCATGAGCTATATCATCAGCACGCCGAGGTTTACCTTGGCGAGCTAAAGAAAGAACAGCGTCGTTTTTGATCACATTCAAAAAGCTAATGATGTTCAGCTTTCCCGAATATGTTCTGTTTAATTTAGCGTTACTGCCTTCCACTGGGTTATTTGTTCTGTAGATATCCCCCCAAAAATCCCATTTGCCTCGATAATATTCGTTGTCAAGCCATGCCGATACAAAATAGTCATTGAATTTCTCAATATTGAGAGTTTTCGGACAATCCTCCATTATATATAGCCATCCATCGCATTTAAGTTCAGGTGGTAGCAAAGCTAACGCTGTGCATAGAGCTATATGCTTTTTGAACATTCTCTTTTTATTTAACTTTAACGCCTTTGCTCTCTTCCAAAGTGCTTGACTAAAATGGAAGTAACAGCCTTTGCATATTACATCCGGAAAGATGTTACGGATTGCGTTCATGGCTGCTTTCTCATAATCTGTTCTGAATGAAATCGGATGCCATTCTGGAATTTGCGATTTGATAAGAGCAAACGCAGTCTCATATGTGAACTCTTTTTTGTCCATTAATAAGATGTATATTAAGGGCACGACGTGAATTTTCTCACTTGTGCTGCCAAGGTCACCGTAAATCACATATAATTGTCTGAATGGTTTCACTACACACTTAAATGTACCATCTGCAAGGTAATGTTTCACGTGTTGATGAAGTCCTTTACTATTTACATCAGCGAAAGCTAATATCCTTGTTTTTCTGTACTCATAATCAAATAAAACAAAACTCATGTAACTTACTGGAATTTTTACTTCAAACGGCGTTTTAAATGTAGCTTTCTTTATTTGCTGGGCTTTGTTTCGAGCACTATACAAGCTGTTCTTAACATTCGATAATTCAGGTAATTTTTCTATCTTGTCAGTACCTTTGTCCAATAATTTTTTTATGCTTGAATTGAAGACAGAAGGAATCGATTTTCCTTCAGAAGATTTTGCTTCTTGCTTGCAGCGATGTATTTCTTCTTTGATGTCATTTCTTGCTATGCTGGGCGTACAAATGTCATGACGAAGAATCGTCACATTATTATTTGAAGTCACCATTCCTCCATGACACCTTCTGTTCACACATCTCCAGACGATTGAGCTATTTTTGTTCTCTCGCTTTTTCGTATATTCGTAACCGGCATGCAAAATAATAGGCACACCTCTTTGTGATTCAATAAAGGTTATCTCTTGGGATGTAGAAGCCAGACTGCAGCCAGTCTGAAGATCAGCTCGGGATGATGAAGCCACTGGCTCCATGTTTCAGGATGAAGAAGCCACGGCTCTATATCTGATCACCTGCAAATACAACGTGAATTAGTTCTGTGCCTCCTGTAAAAAGGGGTACCAAGTCCAATATACCCTTTTCGTTTTTAAATGAATATAAGAGAGCAAAAAATTAGCTTTCATCTGTCTAAGAAAGGTATTCCGAACGAAACTATGTACAATAGTTTCGTTTCGTAGATACGAATCGTGAATAGCTATAATGATTAAAAATCATAGCTGAAAACCGACTTCAACGTGTTGAATATGGTTTTATCATACATGCTATTGTCAGAACTGAGCCAAATTGAAATGAGACTACACGGGAAGCACCAGCTTTCGAATCAAAAGAGTCATCAAAACTGATTCACCCAGAAAACACTTTGTAGTTGAGAACATCCTCATTTTATGAAGGAGGTTAACTAAATTAAAATGCGACCATATGGGAAGCACCAGCTTTTACATAAAAGAAGATTTATCAAAATTGGTTAACCTAAAAAATACAGTATAACCGAGAACATCCTCTTTTTTTGAAGTTTGTTAAAATGGGTAAACAAAATTAATGTGAATTAGGGCTCAAATCAAATTATTATTTGTTCAAATTTCTAGTTAATGTGAAAAAGGGTTACTCATTTAAAAAAAAAATACTAGACGATTTCGTGAAACAGGGCCATAGATAAAGAACTCCATGACAGGACCTAGGAAACAGGAAAAAAAATATTTTTCAAAATTTTATTTGCGTCTCCTAAAAAGTAGCGATGTACTCTTTTTCACAGGAGGCACAGAGTTAAGTATGCATATAATAAAAGACCATAATCCTTAGACAGCAACTAATATAAAAGTAAATAATTACCACAATAGTGATATAAGTCAAATCATTTATCATGACTTCACAAAATATGAAAAAATCGACAAAATTATAATTATTACTTACCCTTTAAAACTTCACAAATATTGAACCTCACTCTATGAATACACCACGCTTAATGTAAACACCTCATATTTAAAATTAGCAGATGCACTTTGTAACCGCATTTGCTCCGATTGCGCTGATAACGCAAAGCCACGTCATTGGTCAATTGATTAATACAAAGAAAGCAGAGCGAGAGAGCAAGCTCTAATCCGGTCGCACAAAAATACCGAAGCTATAAACATTCAAAAACTTGTTCTAGGTTAATAATAATAGTAGTGGTCTAAGCAGTGGGGTGCACAGGGTTTGTACTTAGGGTCGGCTATGTGTACTTTATTAATGCCTTCAATCTAAACCTAAAGTTTGATCAGAAAAAAACTGTCATGGTGGCGTAACTTGTAATTTTATAATTTATATTATAGTGGAGTCTCGGATTGAATTAGTTCATCAAATTTTCCGCAACATGAGGTTATTTATCTTTCTGGTCAGTCAGGTTTTTAGGCTGACTGTACAATTAAATCAAATTTAACTCATATGAAAAAAATGTGGGACGAGCCAGGCATACGAATTGGGACGAGCGGGGAATAAAATATTGAAAATTAAGTTTTGGGACGAGCGAGGCATACAAATTGGGACAAGTGGGGAATTTTTTATGTGGGACGAGACTCTGTGGGACGACCGAGGCACAAATCCTTTTTTAGCATTGATTCTATATCAATTTATACGTACTTTTACTTCTAATAAATAATCATAAAAAATGTTGTTTTATTTTCCTAGTCTAGGTAGTCTGGCCCAAAACTATAATGTTTTTTTGTATGTTACCCAAATCACACGGTCAAATATTTTCTAATATTGTCTTCTTAATTATGTTTTGTCTTTTTATGTTGGCATCCGAGAATGGATGACGTTGCACATTTATAAGTTTATTTGCATCCTGATCTGGTCTGAGATCCAAATAGAAAGCTTCTCTGTAATAACCCGCAGGGTCAGGAGCTGGAGAGGCTTCTTTGAAGCTGTAACATTTACTTGACTTTATAGCCAAGAAGAAAGATAAGATTTTTACATTGAGACTATTACAGTAGCTTTTTTCTGGCTTAGTGTGATTCAGGGTCGCTATAGATACCTTTTGAGATGCCCAATAAAGACCCAGTAAAGGATGGTTGCCCGCATCTTACTTAAAACCAGATACTGAAAGGAGACTTTCTTAGCACCTTTTCTTCAGCATAATATTCAATATAATAAGTTAAAATGATCGCCATGGATCATGATAAAAAACAAATGACAAATTTGTTTGAGCAAGATTACTTGCTGAAGCATTTGCTTTAGAAATCTAACTTTTTCTATTATGAAGTCTCTCAAATCTTTTGAAGAGATCCTTTGTAAAATCTCCGTCCCGGATTTAGACAGAAGCCTAATACTTAATGCCCGTATATTTTTGTTCTTGCCCGCAGAAGGCTAGCAGTACTCGCAGGTGGGTTTGTATTTGTCTGGGCAAACAAATTGCTGAATTGCACTTGCGCACTAGTACCTATGTACTTACATGAATCAATAAAGAATTTCAAAACGTGGTTCAGGTGTTGTTGCGGGGTGCTTGCTAATTGATATATTAAGAAAAACCCACGCTTTTGTTAAGTGATTTGTTTTAATAGCCAACCTGTTGGATCTAGATTACAGTCAGCACGATTTGTAAGTAAGTAAGTACAAGTTGTTTGTATTCATTGTTATGATATCCCGTTGGTGCCATCTATTGTTAATTTTTTTGGATTCTGATTGGTACGCTATTGTTACCCTTCTTCTAACCTTCGAATTATTTGGATAACTGAACGGGGAGGGTTTGGAGTATTATGTTAAATCGTAGTTTTCTTGATGTTATGATTGGTTTAACTCGTAGGTAATGTACAGGTTATGTTACAAAGTTAGGATGGCGCAACATTCAGAGAGATTCATTCAACAGAAGAAGAGCTTAATTAAGATTTCATCATTATGTCTGAGCATGATATTTCTGAATGTTGACCGGTATTGTGATAATGACAGTCAAGATCATTATTTTTGATTGAATTATTTTGTAAAGTCTCTGTAGTTTGGTTTCTACGTGAGGTCTTATTTAATAAAATCCTTTTATGATAAACATAAATAAATTTCTTCATATAATTTTACATTAGTTTTAACTTCGAATTTTGTGAAAGATATATAAGTATACAATAAAGTACAAACTTAATAACATTTACCATATTTTGTCGAATTACAGAAATGTCTACAGCTGAACTCCAACACCAGGTCAACGTGACCAGACGGATTCGCACCGAAGAATACGCAATGAAGATTATGAACAATAAGGATGCTCTTAAGGATCCTAGCTTCAGCTACCGGAGTGACATAATCACCAGGCTGTTCTGTGACTGTGATGACTGTTACAAGTATTCCTGCTACGGGAAGCCTGTCAAATTTATTGATCCATATCTTATGGATATGAGGTACACTCACTGGATCTACGACGGTCTTGTGGCAGCTGGTAGGAGTGCTAGTTCTCGCGTAGACACGAGTGCTACCGCGCCTGATTCCAGGACCAGCAGTGAGGAGTCGAAAAAAAAACGACGTAAACACTAGGCATGTTCTTGTTTATTGGAACCCTAGCTTGGTTTATTGCTCTATTTTTCCCACATCATAAAAGATTGAACAAAACTGACCTATCTTCATTTTGATGGCTCTTTAGCACAATGGTACATAGATACCCCTGTGCAGAGCGGGCATCAAATCTGTGTAGAGATACTCCATGTATAGAGAAAGAGTATCCCTATCCATATTTTAAACTGTATTGCTATTAGTCTATAGACCACTTCCCGTACATGTATTTGCCCATTCTCCTTAGCTAAAACAAAAAAGGTCTCTAATTTTCTTGTACGGTTGAATGTTTTAATGTTATGTTTAATTCATTGATAAGCCATAAAACCAGTATGTTGTTTTAATTTTAAGGCATTTTAATTGGTAAGACTAGAAGACCTAGAAATTTATAAGACATTTCGTAAGACTGACAAAGAAAGAACACATGATTATATTTTTTTAAGGACTGGCCTGGAATAATAACCGTGGCTAAATAATAACAACCGTATGGTCGCTTAAAGCAAAGCTATGCTCGTGCAGCTCGACCCCTCGGTCGTCTGACAAAGGAGAGTCACCAAGGTAAGGTGCTGGGTGTCCTGATATTGATGGAGAGATCACTCTCCATCACCATCAGGTGATGATGTAAGTTGCTACGTGATGTAATATGGTCCGTTGTGTTGGATGTTATCCTGGTTTTATTACAGAGATTTTTTTGTAACTATTTATAAAACTACAGCATATGTATTCTTATTATAGTAATTTAGCAAGGTATCTTGAGGGTAATTGTAATCCGGGTATTTTATAATAATTAGGTATGTTTAAAAATATGCTACAGGAAATATATTTAAGTAGTAGTGATACTAGTTGTAGACTTTTGACTCATTGTATACCATTATAATGTAACCATATAAACATAACTACTGAAATGAGGCTGTATGTACTTACTATAGGTACACCTGTGCCTTCTGATAATGTAGGCGTTATGTTATCTTATGTGCGACTTAAATTTACAATTAATAGCTTATAAACGCTTCAAAATATTTTTATTACGATGTAAATCATATAACTTTTCTAGGAGTGATATTTTGTGAAAATCTTATGCCAATATACGTTTCTAATTCTTATTCTGTTATTTATTTACTATGTGACCTAAGGTTGTTACCTTACTAAATGTATGGTGCAGGTGTTTCAGCAATTTAATGTTAAAACACAAGTCTGTTGAACGATTTTAAACTACTTATAGGATCCAATAATTTTTAAGACACTAAACATGAAATAATGAACTGTGTGCGGTAACTAAAATAACATCCAAATCAGATTTTAACGCAGTCTAATACAGTATCTAGTAAAATAGGATTTGGTGAAAATAAGAAATCTCTTTCAGCTGATGGTAAGTTTCATTATACTATTCATTTGGTTATTGAATAATTGTATGGAAAATGAGTTACTTTATGATCCTCCTTAGTACTACAAGTTTACATTATTGAGAAACTGATTGAACAATATGATCTATAAAAATAATATCAAGCATAAACTATAAATCTTGTTCCATTCCAATGTCAACTGATTAAAAAGGAGGAAACTACAGCCAGGATCATCACCTGATGAGAATCCTCAAGCGGTTTCAAGTATTTTCATTAAATTATTATTACATTTATAAATATCCAAAACCATTGAGATTGGATATCTAATAGGTTTTTGGTTTTAGTATTAATTTCATATGATAGATTAATAATGATGAATTTTAGCCTAGTAGAGACAACAAAAACAGAATATACAAAAATTATTGTTTGTTTACCTACCTATTCTACAAGTAATACAGTTTGTAGGGAGGTATATTAGCATGAACCATTTCATTAGTTCACAAGGTTTAAAAGGTACCGACGGCTATTAATATTACAATAAATATTACAAGTGACTCCCAATCTTTGTCTTGTTTAATATTATTTTTGACTTATTGCCAAATTACCATATTAAAACAACTTTAGAAGAGCAGAATAAGCTAGGATTAGAGATCTGTGACACCTATACAATTAAGCGTTGGATAGTGAGGAATGAGGGCAAAACATATCCAAATATGTCGAAAAAAGGCTAGACATATGATCACAATGATGATGAAGACTAAAGGCTGCACACTGCCAGTGCCCAGCAATTAGTCTTGGGTTAAAGGATGGAAGAGCTTAACAAAGAATTGCGCGTTAGTTCATTTAAGGTATGAAATAATATGTACATTTCCTTATTTATGCAATGTTTATGTACAGAAGTTGTACATATATAGGCGGATTAAATGCCACAACGCATTCTCTATCAGTTAACCTATAAAATGTCAAAATAGATATGAAAATAAAGAAACTAAAATCATTTTGTGTACGAAATTAATCTCTCAATTTAATGTTTACTTTTAGCTTTATAGCAAGATCCCTGTAGAGACAGGATGTACTAAATTCATTACTAATTGTCTGTGAGAGAGTGGCCAACTGAAACTACTGCTGATATTTTCCTTCCAATAATAACCTTACTTTTGTAGAATATGATTTGATACATTAGTTTTACATTATATTAACTAATCCAAATCATCATCATTTAGATGTAGGAAGTAAAGAAAACAATTGAGTCACATCATCATCAACATTTATTTGGGTACATGAGACACAAGTTTACATTTTAACAAAATATCAAACACAGTAGGAAGGAAGAAAACACTCACAACATTACATCGGATTGTTATTTAAGGAAATATAAACAAAAGAGCACATTGTAGGTATAAAATTAAAAGAATTACATGTCAAAATGAGACACAACTTTACATTTTAACAAAATATCAAACACACAGTAGGAACAAAGAAAATACACACACATTATTACATCGGATTGTTATTTAAGGAAATATAAACGAAAGAACACATATTAGGTATAAAAGAAGAAGAGTTACATATCATAATGAGACATAAGTTCACATTTTAACAAAACGTCAAACACACATTAGGGTCGAAGAAAACATGATCACATCGATTTGCTATTTATGGAAATATAAACAAAGGAGCACATCGTAGATATAAAAGTAGAAGAATGACATAACACATTAACCACATGAAAACGGTGCGTTGAAGATTCATGGTAGCTGGTAGTAGGTAGCTGGGAGCTAAAAATGGATTTAAAAAAAAAAGGATTGATATAATTTTCAAAATGCTCCGAAACATTGGTATTGATAATAATTCCAGCAAACAAAATCAACAGAATAGTAAAATAAACATACACCTCCAATAATCAGAACAGTTCAATATCTTCAGGATTTTGATTAAAATATTCAATGATGGCGTCCAATAGGAACACCATTTTAAAATACAAATATGAACTTGATACTAAAAGTAACAGATATGTAGATAACTACGAGTAGAAGCACTGCTAAAACACTGAAACACTTTGAGAACACGTAGTCACGCACTGAGAACGCTGGTGGAGAAGATCCGTTTCTTCTGATCTCTAGAAGATTCACAACTAGAATCTTCGACCGGAAACTTGTTGATGTCTTGTCACCCTTGATCTCCGACGGTGAACTCGGTCGCAGCCACCATAGGCGCCAGGCGTTTGTACGTAGAAGATGATTATTCAAACAGCCAACAGAAAAAGTTGTAAAACCAGTTAAAATTATCAAAGATGGAGGGGCTTCGCGTAATAATTATTGGTTCCTCAGTGCAGTAAGGCATTGGAATAGGATCTGGGTACGCCACGATTAGGCCTTTCAATTTAATGGTTTGTTTGAAAGGTAATCTCAGGTTTTCCCTGAAGTAGATCAACGGGTTAACTGCTCGCACAAAGAATGGCGTCGGACACGTATGGTACTGAATATGTCTCAATAGTGGAAGTAATGATTTTATATCGTTACTACTCATAGCCAATCACCAATCGTCCACGTCGTCAGACAATTGACGTCATTTGATTCTGGACAGGTGATTGGTCAATGTGTATCACGTGACTTGGAACATTCCGAGGGGATATTCGGCAGAAACAGGTAACATACAGTATAATAATATTAAGATTACATGATTTGCATAGAAAGTGCTGCCGGAAGTGAATGAAATCAGAATAGGCGCCATAACTTCACGTCAGTTGAAGGTCGGTAAAAAAGATTTCATTCAAAGGTTTTTTATTAACAATTGCATGATTCAATTAAGTTAACGTTGATGTTACAAAAATCTAAAGAAATTGTCCGGAATTATGTACGAGTGATAAAATCTCCCAAAATATTTTAAAGTCGTTTCATTTTCGATACGAAGATTTTTATTTCATTGTTATTAGGTTACAAATTATTACCCAGAAATTATTATTTGTTTTTCCAAACAGTTTTAGTAACTAGTTGAGTACCCCAAAATCATTAAAAAAATGTTTACCATTAAATGCAGCTCAAGGTGGATAGTAAAGAATACGGATTCAAATATCCGTAGCACTTATACTCTAAAGGTTTAGGTAGTTAAAAAAGCGTAAACAAAAAAAACCACGTGACTCAGAGATGCAAAACCTTTTTTTTCAATTGTTAAAATCATATTATTTAGAGACACATTTATTTTGTCTAATTTAAACATTTTCTGTTCTTCTTTGATTACATGGCCCTCACAGTTTTTCCAATTCTCTGCAGTTACATTAGCCAAAGCTTCTGGCAAAAGAATTTTTTAGGTTAGCCATTTTATAAGTTTTATTTTTCTCGGCTACAAACCCCTTAACTTGAGCCCATATTAACTCAATTGGATTGAGCTCACAGTGATATGGCAGCAGCCACCATCTTGCCATGTTAAAGATTTGGTGTGTCCTGCAAAAAACTATATTAATGAGTTTACAAAATATTTACAAAGGTAACAGTGTACAATATTTATTTTAAAAACATATTAATGTTGTTATCATACCTTCATTGACCCATGTTTCATCCAAATAATATATTTTCTTTACCGTCTCTTCTATATTTTGCAATCTCATTTAAATACTTTACACGCCATACTGCAATGTCTGGTTTGTCAATAAGCATACTCTTGCGACTGCGTTTGGAGTATTTAAAGCCTAATTTCTTCATCAACTTACACATTAAATCTCTTTTTATATCAGGTAGACTGTCATCATTATTGACACTTTCCATAACTTTTTCAATAGTTGGGATTTCATTTGCAAAAAAAAACATATGTACTTTTCTCCTCACTGCGGCAAAATCCATATCATCAAAACTGTCGATTTTGCTTGGTTTCGTTGCCGGTGGAGGAGGAGACTCCACTCTATGCAATGTTTTGTATTGGTTAATAACCCTATACACAGTTGGTACAGACATACCCATTATTTCACCAGTTTTTTGCACTATGTCTGTTTTTGACGTAAAACAATCTTTGGGCCATGTTTCTTCTACATATTTAAACACATTTATCAATGTCTGTTTCTCAGATGATGAAAGAGGTCCGGTTTTGAAGCGTTTCTTCTTCGGTGATGGAAATGTGTGCACGAAGTTGGTCTGACTAGTACCAGCCTCGGGTTCACTCATTTTTCCACGATACGAATTTAAAAACCAATAACGATAAATAACAAAAACTAACAATAACTAAATAACAAAAACAAAACAATAACAAAACAAAGAAACAAGCGAATAATATCACAATTTAACAAAATCGATTTGCATAAATTCGCAAATGTCGAGAGCGCTGTCATGTCAACAAAGGCGTCTGGTTAACCGACAAAACGTAATACTACACACTTCAATTGACAAACTACACCACAGTTGTACTCTTCAATTTAGCAACGTTATCTAATTCGTTGTATTTTATAAAAGGTTTGGGGAACCTGTTTTTTTAGGCTCTTTACAAAAGACAGATTACAAAATATTATATTATTATAATAAATTTAACTAAAAAATTGTGCTCAAGCAGTTATTTCTACGAACAGTAGTTTAAGAATAAATGGTAAAGTTGAACATACTATAATAAAAGAGGAAACTATCGTGTGATCGACAATAAATTTAATTTTGTTAGAACGTATTTTTAAACAAGATAGTGTCAACTATAAAGAACCCTTTTTACGATTTGTTTACCCTTTTTTAACTACCTAAACCTTTAGAGTATAGTTTCATTCTTCGCCATCTGCCGTAATAAATTGGTACCCTCTGTACAATTAATTCTCACGCGGAGCAATTCAAACCCAAATTACTTTCAATGTCCGTATTTCTATAAAGCTTACAAATAAATAAAATTAAATTGCTTATTTCTGACTTTAAATGGTTTTCTTATGGTATAGTAATACAGATTTATCGAAATGTGATAAAATGTAACAAACTTAATAATTATTATGTAGGTTTTTTGTTGTGGATACAATATCTACAAAGCTTGTATTAAATAATTAAATGACAATTTATATCAAGTTTTAGTGTAAGAATGGAAACTTCCTGGGTCCTCTTCGATACAGTTCCTTGGTTTTCTTATTTGGTATATTGGTTGAATTAGTTTCTTAAATAAAGGTATTTTATTGGTATATTGCACACTTTATTGCACTTTAGTTTGGCAGCAGTATGGGTATAAAAAATACCAAAACCGAGTTTCTTTATTCATTACCAGTCAAATGTCTCATAACTTTTAAAATTAGTAGCTTAATTGGACAATTAATGATATAAGTAGGGTATAATTGGGGCAATTAAAACGCCCCAATTATACCCTAATGATATTCTAATCTGATCGGTTTTCTGGAAATTTGAATGTGAGCTTAATCATTTATTCGTTGCGCTTCCGTATTATGGTTTTCCGGTTGAGTGACTTCTTCCCAGTCTGTGTGATGCAAAAAACCCTCCAATTATACCGCTTATACAGATTGTAATGCATGGAAGTCATTTTCTTAAAAACGGTTCAAATAGAAAGAATCTCATCTTCCCAAATCAAATTGACTCATTTTAAGCGCAATGTGTCATCGTATACACAATTATATTCTAATAGGGTAGATATAATTCGACTCGGCGCACAATGCAATAGTGCATATTCTAATAGAGTAATTGTTTCAGACAGTTATTGATATAATTTATTCCTTTCACAGCATTCAAATAAAAACATTGAGGAAAATGTATAGCATGTTGCATCCAAGGATCGTCGTAAATCTCCCAATCTTCTATAACACCTCCACATGAGAAACATGCTGCTTTATCATTTACACCGTTTCCAAAATAAAAAAATCCGGCTTCAGCCATTTCCATCACCAACCTTCTCCTTGAATTAGCCGTTGCCCAATAATGTCTAAACGAAATTTCACGCATTTTATACGTATTATAGATGTCATAACGAGGGCTACATTTATTTTGAGACATGGTCTGTTCACTCACTATATAGTTCTTCATACAGATACAGATAAAAATGAAATGATATCGTACTGCTGTAGCCAGCAACTTATGAAGATTATCATTTGATTGGTGGGGGATAGAAGATTTGAAAATTAAACAAGAAAATAATTATTTAAAAAAATTATTATTAATACACCATTTATTTAAGCACAATACATTTTTTAAAGCACATACAGAGTCATGATAAATACAGTTATATAAATCTTGAGAATATTTATATTGATCGTATAAACTTATCAAACTAGGACAACCTTCATCTTCTAAATTGAATATACTAAAATTACTATTTTCTAAAATATGCTTTAACCATAACACTTTTTCTGAACCTTTGACATAAATATATTTATCTCTTAACAAATCTATAACCAAATTCTGATAATTAGAATAGGGTACAAATCCTTCATGCCAGTGTATCTTTCTGTTACTTTCAATCCAACTAACTTGTTTTTTTTCTTGTTTGGTTAAGTTTTTAAATGGAAAGGGTGGCTTAATTAAAAATACTTGTAATTTTTTATTATACATTATAGCGATTTCTTTTATTATAAATTCATTTGTTTCGGTTTTAAAGCCTTGAATATCAACAATAGCATTCATGATAATCTGCGCACTATGTTGCTGAGAGGTTTGTATTCCACAAGTCGATCATTTATAATCAAACAATATGCAGTTGTCTTATCTGGTATTTGTGTTGAACATTCAAATTCCAATCGTACATCCACTGGACCAGTTTTTAAACTATCGTTTTGCCTCGAGCAGTCTAAAATAAAGACTGGGGCTTTTTCTTTGAAGTCTTGTAGATCGAAATTTCACATACATTTCATATAATATACTATATTTGTTCTCACAAAACTTTAAAGATAAAGGCTCATAAGGATAATATTGCGAATTTAAAAAGAGCGTCACGTTTGTCACCTCACAATGATCAAACACTGAACTGTCTTTAGTTCTATTATTTTTTCTATTAGTCTGCAAGCAAAAAATTACATACCGAGGCTTTTCTAATTGAGAAGCAGTCTTTACTGACCAAGAATGCTTTGTAGTTTTAGGTAGTAAAGGATACTCATATAAATCCCAATTTCTAAAAGCTATCTGAATAGGTTTATCTCTTTCTAAATACTTTAAAAGTATTAAACGTTCTCGATCTGAAACTTTTATGTGTGGCACTCTCCATTGCACCCTTTGTATATCTATTTGAAACTGAACGACTTCATTAGTAAGAATAACGCTATTTAAGTTAGAATTACTCCTATTCAATATAAGTTCGTGTTTACAATTTATCACAATTTTATTGTAATCCTCGGCAAACCCTAAAATCTTATTTAATGGTACCACAGCACTAAAATGCCCATCACTTTGGAACCCGTTTAAATTCCAACCCCATAATGCAGCAACTTTACTTTCTGCTTCATTTAATGAGATGTAAGACTTTATTGTTGATGTTATTCCGGAATTTTTTATACGATCTATTTCAATTCCATTCATTTCGTATCTGATGTCTTGAAACAAATGCATAATAGGGTTATTAGTGAACGTAACAGTTTTTTTGATCGGGTGCCCATCCTTACCGAACAGCTTTGCCTGACCTTCGATGTAGATTGAACTGGCTGATGGTAGCACGTATATATCTTGCTGATGTATGGGGATTCTGATTTCATCGTTTTCTCTAAAGCTGTTATTGTAGGGATTGTATGAATGGACTTCATAACTCTCGATTGAACTATCGAAGTGTGGTAAATCAGTAATCTGTAGTATACTCATACTTTAAACCCTAAAGCTTTAAGAAAATCTTTATTTGATTTAGTCAATTTCTTCACGTTTTTCTTACGTCTGTGCACCTTAACGGTTGTTGACGGAATAGGACGTTTTATTTTCACCGGAGGGTTTTTATCATATACAATCATTTTTGCTTTCCTTAAATGAAGACGTAATTGAATATGTTCTTCACCAAAATCAATACAGTAACCAAACTGATCGACAATTCTGACAGATATGGATGAAATTATATTTTTGTTCACTGGGAAGTAAATAATGTTCTGGGGTATTTCTATGTAGCCGTGACTTGAAGCAGTATCAGATATGAATTCGTGAATAAAATGAGTCGGTAATCCGTTGTAATATGAACCGTGCACAAGATCACATTCGATTCTGATTACAGCTGTTGAACTGCTGTTAATAGCGGGTACATTCGGTCTTGTTTTTAATACTGAAAAGTATAGTAAACCGCACTCGTATTGATCAGATAAATGAAGAGGTGGTTGAAAATACGAGACCAGTTCTGATTTATTTCCAGAGATGGTAACCGTAGTAGACATGCTTGTATACTGAACTCTTTACAATGATCCGGTTTATTTTATTTCTTGATTATACCAAAAATTCTTTAAAAAAATTAAACATAGATGTCCACAATTGAAGGGATGATCACGTTGTAAATTTTCATAATTATATTGAATGTTAGAACCTACATATTTTATAAATTCCTTTGGAGGTTTAAGATTTCCATAACTGTCGAAATATTCAACATAATCATTATGTTTTGCATAGGCTACCCAATGAGAACCAGGATTTTTAGAACTATCTAAATTAATAACTCCGCATTCTTTTTTATACGGATATTTAGGGAGCTCATCTCTCATAAAAACACCTCTAAAATGAGGAATTCTATTTCCATACTTTAGAATGTCAAAGTTAGTTAAGGCCCGTTTGGGTAGCCGATATCTTAGTTTTTTTCTTTTGATACGAAAATTCCAAGGCCATCTTTATATGGTTTAAGGTGTAGTCCTTTCCCAATACATAGAGCTTCCATTTTTTCATTGTGTCTCCTCGATTCCTCATACAGCTTTTTAACCATTTTGTATTCATTTATGGTTTTAGCAATACCAGCTGCACCGCCTGCTAAAGCTCCCGCCGCTGATAACCCAGCAAAAATAGGAATCAGAGGTAGTACTCCCCCAGTTTTTGGAATAGGAATAACACGGGGGAGCTTAATCGATGAATCGTCAGCTAATTCTCTGGTAGCGGCAATAGCTAATTCTATAGCCATTTTCTTGCTCTTAGGTTTTAATTTTTTTATGTGTCTTTTTGCTTTTGTAATAACAGTTTTTAATTTACTTTTTAATCCTTTTCCGGATGTAACTTTTGAAGAACGTTTTTTCCTCAAACCAGAACCAGTTTTAATTTTTGCCGACATAGCCTTACTAACTAAGCGTGCCGCAAGTTTTTCACCTGTACTGGCATCGGAAGCAACCGCTCGCTGTTTTGCCATTTTTAACAAAATTAAATCAGCCTTATGTCGCTCTTTCAAGTTTGATGACTTGTGATATGCAATATCGTGATCTTTGCAATATTCGTCCAACTTATTTACACCGTTATCTCCTTGTGCAAGTCTTTTTATTAATTTAGTACCAGGACCACAGTAATTATATCCGGGTAAGTGTAATTCAAATGGTAAATTATTAATAAGCCAATTGAGAAGACTGCTCTCTCCAAAACACATTATAAGACTGATGATTCCGGTTTGAATACTTTAATAAATAGTTATGCGATTCGATTTTATTGTTAATATTATTTTATTTATAATATAACATTCGATTTATCAATCCAACTGTTTTCAGCTGAAGACAAACCTAGCCATTTTACCAAAACTCTGCTACCTTTTCTTCTAAGAACTTTCTCAACTAGATATACATTGGGATGTTTTGTTTTTTGAAGTTCTTGTGTATAAAATGCACCTAAAATAGGCTGACCTCTGATAGTATCTTCTATTATGTAAGTTATAGGAGTTGTATTTTGTATTTTACGAATTTTAAATATTTCTGTTGACCAGTTTGGAGTGTAACCTTTTTCAAATGTTCCTTTGTATTTACTGATACGCACATAATCACCTACTTTATACTTGCTTTTTAAATTATCATTTTTTAGCAACTTTAAATACCTTTCTAATATCAGTTTTTTATTATTGTTGTCCACATTAGCAGGGATTTCATTAATAGTGCGATGGTGAGTGTGATTGTATTTGTAAATAACATCATTGAGGGTATTATTTACCCAATTGTAATTGCCTTTTAAACTAAATTCCTTGTAGACTTTAGATTTCAATGTTCTGATGAATCGTTCAACTATTGAAGCCTTTTTTGTTGAGAAGGTTGAATAATGGTTAATATGATACGATGCCATAAGCTTCTGAAATTTGTTATTATAAAATTCTGCTCCATTATCCGTTTGCAGATTTTTAGGAACACGCCCTTTATTCAATAAAGTTTTGAAAGAGTTACACACATCTTCTTTGGTTTTACTTCTCATAGGAAAGGCCCAAGCATATTTCGAAAATGTGTCAATAACAGCAAGAATATATCTGTAATTTTTATTTTCTTTTGAAATTGATTGCATATCAATTAAGTCTGCTTGCCACAAGTCATCTATATCTTTCATGATAACATGTCTTCGTGGATAGTTCACCCTTGCATTTTTATGAATTTCGTTTACTACGTCAGCTTTGCTCATATTCACAGTTCAGTATATTTGTTTAGAATTCAGCTTTAATACTGAATAAAAAGCATAGTATTACAACTATTTATTATTTAATTATGCCAGCTTCTTTTAATTCCTCGATTATTGATAAAATTTCATTATCATGGTTTGTATTACCAGCATCTCGGGAAGCAATTAATAGTTTCAATCTCTCAACGAGTTCGTTAGGATCGTCCCAATATACCAAGTCAGCATCTTTTTTGTATTTCTTTAGCGTTGGTAAGCTTCCTCCAAATTTAGTAACAATATTACTGTTTAACGATTCAGAAAACAATGGTTTGATTATTTCACGATATTTTATACCTTTATCGCCTCTAATTTGTGCATTAGGATTGAAATCTCTCTTATGTGCATTTGTATAATGCAACATATCTTTATAGACAAGTTTATCTTTGCTCGATATTAGTTTTAAATCAGGTTTTTTTCGAAGTAAAAGTTCTTTTAAACCAGGAGTTAAATTGTAGCTTTTGTCACCAACTTTAATTAAAATGACATTATCATCATTCACACTATCAATTTTAGAAAATGAAACTATTGAATTACCCTTCAATAATTTTTTGTTTGCACTCCTAATTCCAAAAGGTATATTTATCCCATCATAAATATCATGGATGTCATAGCCCTCTAATGATATTTCTAGATCTTCTAGTAATTTTGTCTGGGGAGACTTTTTAACGAACTGCATAGAATTCAGTTCTGGTTCGCAGCATTCTTCAAACTTTGTAGATGAGCTAGTATTATTGTCACCCAATTCCATATCTTCAAAATTAAAGCATGTATTTTCAACATTTTGTTTTTTTTCTATTGTTTTGTTCGAATCAACTAGGGTTTTAAGGGGATCTGTGACAGGTTTTAACATTTTATCAAGTGACAAGTTCATAGAATGTTCCTGGTTTTTCATTTGTTTTATTTTATTTTTTATGGAGTCAACAGATTTAATTAATTCTATTTTAATATTTTTTTCCATGTTGTAATACGTGTTATCACAACTGTATTAAGCTAAAGAACAAATTATACTGACTTTGATTTTGCATGTTAATTACTTATATGCAGATTATATAAACAGTCAGTCAAATTTAAAAAACATATCAAAATTCTGTCTGTACCTTCCGTTATTTAATGACGATTCTTTATTAATAAGTAGAAAATTATAAGGTTTACTCCAAACAGTTTGACATAGATTTCTGAACTCTTTCCACTGTAAATCAGAACTAACATGTTCTTCATAAATATGTTTTAAATTCACATTTTACTGTTTAATAGTTCTTTATTTTTGTGTATGTTTCTTCTACTATCCTTATTTTTATGTTATTGACATGATCCTCTCATTACATTGTATGAATGAGTTGTATTGATATAATTCAGCATTGCACATGTCAGCGGGCACGCCCTTGGACTGCCTTGGAGGCTTTTTATGTATTCAGTTTAGCAGGCTTTGCTTGAGTTAATTGTCGATTTTGGTATATATAACTTTTTATTTATTTATTTTGGCATATTGGTGTGTGCTAGCTAACATGTAGCAAATTATTTAATTGAATGACGTATAAAGATAATTGACATAATTATTATTTTTGACATAATGTGTTGTATAGCTTCAGGTTTTTCAAACCTATCAGACAGACGTGTTGCTGGGGAGTTTGTTCCTCCACTTCTTCTTCCCAGCAAAAACACTAGGAAGTGGTGAAGGGTGGGCGTTTTGGGGGACTGTCTTATGTAAACGTCTTTGACGTTCAAAAAGTGCTGATTCTCAGCCTAATTTGAATAAATGAATTTTGATTTTGATTTTGATTTTGACATCATCTTGTTTGAATATAATAAGAAAATTCACATTGTCACGTAATAGTTGTTTCGGAATTTTCGAATAGGTTTGAGATAAATAGAAACAATCTATTTGTTTGTATCTACCCATGCAGAAATAATTGCGGATGTTTATTTGATTTTCACATGCAACATCATCAAATATAAATACAGAATTTGGTAAAGCTTCAGTCGGAGAAATGACCTCTTTATCATCGTTAAACTTATAGAAGTTCATCTGTGGCACTCTTCTTAATACTTGACTCAAGAAACGATATTTTGGTTGAAATGAAGTTTTGGAATAAAGATAAAGATTTTTAAATTTTAGACCATTTTCATGTAACAACAAACTAATCATAACGTTAGTTTTACCACAGTTCGATGGACCACACATTATACATCGAATCGTATTCGGTAATAAAGGACTATGTCTGATCTGATGAGAAGATTCATTTAAATCTATATTGTTAACTTTCAAAGATATGGGTTGCTTGATCAACTTAATTTTGACAATTACTGTAATGAGTGTCTAACACACATATTTATAGGCAGCTATACCTTTAACACTAAATAAGATATATTACATAAAACATTAATACAGGATTTAACATGTTTGTACAGGTTTAAGTTAATTTTTGTATTCTTGTATTAGGTATACAATATTATATTTTTAATACCTAATTGATTTAATTTCATGTTGCGTCATATTTCATTATGCTGCCATAGTTAGTCGAAGCAGGACCTGTTTTTAGCGGAGAAATTAAGTTTTATTGGTAAGTTTTTAATGTTAAAAAAAATATCACTATATTTTTAATGTGGATAATTAGATATCTCACTTAAGTTTTATTTTCAGAATCATGTCATACAGCCCCAGCATTCTCGACATTGGAGAACTTAACAGATTTGTATTTGATAATGTTGATTCTCAAATCACAACTCCTTTGAACGAAGTTGATCAGACAGAAATACAAGAGGTTAGTAAATATTACTTTATTCATCATCGTTAGACAAAGTTCAGACAAAGAAACTGCAACAAAGACTTGTTCAAAAAAAAATTGAATAGCCCTTTCCACTTTTCAAGGGTAGGCGCGTGTTGAACTTTGATGGAGCCTATTAGTCCGTCAGTGTAGTTATGAACTTTTCCAGAATACCCAAGATAGTATTCAGCTTCTAATGTATTTATTTATGTTACTATTTTAGATGTTAATAAATTGTATTTTCACAGCCCAATTCTGAGGATCTACAGGAGGCAAACTACAAAACGTATTTTGAAAACTTAACAAATCAGCAACATTTACCAGTTAAAGACTCTCAGAATAATCAAGCTCAAAGTTCCAAGAAGACTAAAAAAAGGAAGCTGGACACATCTTTGTCTTATGTTATTCGAAATGAACCAGGAAAATGTCATCATTTGATAAATATAGCAGTTTATGATCTGAGTGGTGACACTGTTCCAGGAATTAATTACTGTGAAAATAATAATGCTCGTGTAAGTGTTCAGTATCTAGTGAAAGACTATTGTGATGATATTATGGATGAAATTGAATATTTGATAGGTAAAATAGTAAAAAAAATTAGCTTGTCTAATCAACAGTAAATCTTATTTCGACAAGAGTGTAAGCTGCTTATTACTTATTGTTGAATATAAAATGTCACAAAATTTATCTTCTTTTATTTACCTTTCCGTAAACAATATATTTATATGGTATACTTTTTTATTTATAAATAAAAATAAAAAAAACAACAAAGTACTTTATAATATTTATTTGGCATACAAGTAGATATACATGTTATCAACACGGTGTGTTTTACAATCACATAATAGTAAATTATGATATACACAAAACATAATAATTACAAAACATAAACAAAACATACCTAAATACGAATTCTTATTAAAGTATTGTACCATAATGTCCCCAAGGCACAGTTTCAAAACTGTTTTTTATCATTTGCCGTTTATTGTCATCTCTGTTAAGAATTAACTTATTCAATTTTTGTGTAAAAATGCGATGATTTTTTGATCGTATTATATACATATCATCTCTTAAATTTTCATTATATTTTAAAGCTCTTTTATATTTTTCAATATCTAATTTTTTTGTTACCGGCTTTGTAACCCCTTTTGCCTTTTTTATGGTATTTTTCTCTGACTGTATACAATATAATTTAGCACGTAAACCAACAAATTCTGAGATCACATCTCCTCCCATTTCGTCTTTGAAATAACCCGGTAATTGCATGTTAGCTTTTGGCATACTATATATATTATTTTCTACGAAATTGCTTGTATCAAAATAAGTAATTATTTTTCATGTCAGTGTAAAAGTCGTCAGTTTTTATGTGATATAGAAGGCTATCAGTGTCCGTATAACACAGTTTTATGTTATCTCCATAGATCTTTTTCATAACCGAATAATGAAAATTATATAAATGTGTTTTAGATATTTCGAGTATAGAAAATCCAATATAAATGGGGCGATCATTTTTCATGTCAGTGTAAAAGTCGTCAGTTTTTATGTGATATAGAAGGCTATCAGTGTCCGTATAACACAGTTTTATGTTATCTCCATATATCTTTTTCATAACCGAATAATGAAAATTATATAAATGTGTTTTAGATATTTCGAGTATAGAAAATCCAATATAAATGGGGCGATCTAAAACTACTTTTGTTTTATTTAACTGTATAGCCACCAAATTTTTGTCTAAAATTGTCAAGTCTTTAAAGTTTGGAGCACTTATATATTTTTCAGCCCCATGTAATTTGTTAGTTGTATTTAATTTATCTTTCCATACCTGAACTAGTCGAACATCAAGTTGTTTGCGCTTTTTTTCAATCGTTTTCCCAAAAATAGAGTTGTTTTGTTTTTTGAAAAAGTCTCTTTCAAAATCTGACTTAGCTTTTTGTCTTAGAGATGTATTTAATGAAATATATGGCTCTAAAAAATTATCTTGGAAGAATGTTAGTATTCTATGTATTTTAAGTAATATTAAACCATTTTTTAAACACTCTTGTAAATGTAAATAATGGATTACAAAACGATATTTGTTATACAGATTTGCTATTAATTTTTTACATTGCCTTTGCAAAGGAGAAAACTTTTCGGCTGCAAAAGGCAAATCTGAATGGGAATTATGAATGCTAGTTGGATAATGTAAATCTACTTCAAGAATATAACCTTGTTTGCTCTTTTTAGATACATTCATGACATTGAAATTGACTATTTCATTTTCGTTCATAAATTTAAAATTACGCATAGGCAGTTTTTGCATCATAGCAAATCCATATAAGTTAACACAGTCTAGGTAAATTAGATAGGAGCTTGGCTCTTTATTATTATAAGACGATAGATATTTATTATTAGCTTTAGCATATCTCAGTGAACACTGGGCAAGACCACCTCGAATTCCATCTTCTAACATTTGGTACATATCAACATCCGAAATTAATTCCAGCTCAACTTTAGTGTGTAACAGCATAGCATCCCAACTTAATGATGGGGATGAAACATAGAAACACGGATCCAAACTATAATAATTTAAACTCATATCTCTAAATTTTTCAAAAATATCACATAGTAAAAGTACGTCGCATTTCAAATATAGGTCCGTATACTCTCCCAAATTTTTTATTTTGAAACTGTCCCACACTTTTTTAGCATGTTGATAATCATCTGTTGAAATATGTTCCCCGGTAAGTTTGTTAAAAAATGTAGATCGCTCAGGCAGTTGAGTTTCGTTATATTTTTTCCATGTATCTATGTAGTCGTAACAGTACACCCCTTTTCTACGAACTAATTGAAATAAGTTTTCATTAGGAAAATACAATTGCATGTGATGAAAATCGTTTGAATGTAAAGTTTTTGCCAATTTATCCAAACTAGTACTCAAAAAATTAAATGAATCTATAAATTTGATTTGTGCCTCGGTCGTCCCACAGAGTCTCGTCCCACATAAAAAATTCCCCACTTGTCCCAATTTGTATGCCTCGCTCGTCCCAAAACTTAATTTTCAATATTTTATTCCCCGCTCGTCCCAATTCGTATGCCTGGCTCGTCCCACATTTTTTTCATATGAGTTAAATTTGATTTAATTGTACAGTCAGCCTAAAAACCTGACTGACCAGAAAGATAAATAACCTCATGTTGCGGAAAATTTGATGAACTAATTCAATCCGAGACTCCACTATAATATAAATTATAAAATTACAAGTTACGCCACCATGACAGTTTTTTTCTGATCAAACTTTAGGTTTAGATTGAAGGCATTAATAAAGTACACATAGCCGACCCTAAGTACAAACCCTGTGCACCCCACTGCTTAGACCACTACTATTATTATTAACCTAGAACAAGTTTTTGAATGTTTATAGCTTCGGTATTTTTGTGCGACCGGATTAGAGCTTGCTCTCTCGCTCTGCTTTCTTTGTATTAATCAATTGACCAATGACGTGGCTTTGCGTTATCAGCGCAATCGGAGCAAATGCGGTTACAAAGTGCATCTGCTAATTTTAAATATGAGGTGTTTACATTAAGCGTGGTGTATTCATAGAGTAAGGTTCAATATTTGTGAAGTTTTAAAGGGTAAGTAATAATTATAATTTTGTCGATTTTTTCATATTTTGTGAAGTCATGATAAATGATTTGACTTATATCACTATTGTGGTAATTATTTACTTTTATATTAGTTGCTGTCTAAGGATTATGGTCTTTTATTATATGCATACTTAACTCTGTGCCTCCTGTGAAAAAGAGTACATCGCTACTTTTTAGGAGACGCAAATAAAATTTTGAAAAATATTTTTTTTCCTGTTTCCTAGGTCCTGTCATGGAGTTCTTTATCTATGGCCCTGTTTCACGAAATCGTCTAGTATTTTTTTTTTAAATGAGTAACCCTTTTTCACATTAACTAGAAATTTGAACAAATAATAATTTGATTTGAGCCCTAATTCACATTAATTTTGTTTACCCATTTTAACAAACTTCAAAAAAAGAGGATGTTCTCGGTTATACTGTATTTTTTAGGTTAACCAATTTTGATAAATCTTCTTTTATGTAAAAGCTGGTGCTTCCCATATGGTCGCATTTTAATTTAGTTAACCTCCTTCATAAAATGAGGATGTTCTCAACTACAAAGTGTTTTCTGGGTGAATCAGTTTTGATGACTCTTTTGATTCGAAAGCTGGTGCTTCCCGTGTAGTCTCATTTCAATTTGGCTCAGTTCTGACAATAGCATGTATGATAAAACCATATTCAACACGTTGAAGTCGGTTTTCAGCTATGATTTTTAATCATTATAGCTATTCACGATTCGTATCTACGAAACGAAACTATTGTACATAGTTTCGTTCGGAATACCTTTCTTAGACAGATGAAAGCTAATTTTTTGCTCTCTTATATTCATTTAAAAACGAAAAGGGTATATTGGACTTGGTACCCCTTTTTACAGGAGGCACAGAACTAATTCACGTTGTATTTGCAGGTGATCAGATATAGAGCCGTGGCTTCTTCATCCTGAAACATGGAGCCAGTGGCTTCATCATCCCGAGCTGATCTTCAGACTGGCTGCAGTCTGGCTTCTACATCCCAAGAGATAACCTTTATTGAATCACAAAGAGGTGTGCCTATTATTTTGCATGCCGGTTACGAATATACGAAAAAGCGAGAGAACAAAAATAGCTCAATCGTCTGGAGATGTGTGAACAGAAGGTGTCATGGAGGAATGGTGACTTCAAATAATAATGTGACGATTCTTCGTCATGACATTTGTACGCCCAGCATAGCAAGAAATGACATCAAAGAAGAAATACATCGCTGCAAGCAAGAAGCAAAATCTTCTGAAGGAAAATCGATTCCTTCTGTCTTCAATTCAAGCATAAAAAAATTATTGGACAAAGGTACTGACAAGATAGAAAAATTACCTGAATTATCGAATGTTAAGAACAGCTTGTATAGTGCTCGAAACAAAGCCCAGCAAATAAAGAAAGCTACATTTAAAACGCCGTTTGAAGTAAAAATTCCAGTAAGTTACATGAGTTTTGTTTTATTTGATTATGAGTACAGAAAAACAAGGATATTAGCTTTCGCTGATGTAAATAGTAAAGGACTTCATCAACACGTGAAACATTACCTTGCAGATGGTACATTTAAGTGTGTAGTGAAACCATTCAGACAATTATATGTGATTTACGGTGACCTTGGCAGCACAAGTGAGAAAATTCACGTCGTGCCCTTAATATACATCTTATTAATGGACAAAAAAGAGTTCACATATGAGACTGCGTTTGCTCTTATCAAATCGCAAATTCCAGAATGGCATCCGATTTCATTCAGAACAGATTATGAGAAAGCAGCCATGAACGCAATCCGTAACATCTTTCCGGATGTAATATGCAAAGGCTGTTACTTCCATTTTAGTCAAGCACTTTGGAAGAGAGCAAAGGCGTTAAAGTTAAATAAAAAGAGAATGTTCAAAAAGCATATAGCTCTATGCACAGCGTTAGCTTTGCTACCACCTGAACTTAAATGCGATGGATGGCTATATATAATGGAGGATTGTCCGAAAACTCTCAATATTGAGAAATTCAATGACTATTTTGTATCGGCATGGCTTGACAACGAATATTATCGAGGCAAATGGGATTTTTGGGGGGATATCTACAGAACAAATAACCCAGTGGAAGGCAGTAACGCTAAATTAAACAGAACATATTCGGGAAAGCTGAACATCATTAGCTTTTTGAATGTGATCAAAAACGACGCTGTTCTTTCTTTAGCTCGCCAAGGTAAACCTCGGCGTGCTGATGATATAGCTCATGACAAATATATATTTGATTCTGTAACGGCAATGTTGAATGGCACTATATCACTGGGCCATTGCCTGGAAAAAATCAGCCCTTTTGTTTATTCATGATATTAATGTGTCTATATTAATGATAAGTTTAAAAATGTTGATTTTTTGGAAATTTAATTGTTAAAATACTACTTTCTCATAAATAGTAGGTTGATTAAAATACTGTGATTGTAATTTGATTGTGATATTAGTTACGTAATAAAGATTTTTAAATATAAATATTTCAATTTATGTTGAAATACCACATTAACATAAATAACATAACGTGGTACTTCTATAAGGTACATATAGGTAAATACAAATGTGTATACGGTCTATAATTATTTGACTGTTACTTATATACAAATGTTGATTTTTTGGAAATTTAATTGTTAAAATACCACTTTTTCATAAATAGGAGGTTAATTAAAATACTGTGATTGTGATTTGATTGTGATATTAGTCACGTAATAAAGGTTTTTTTAAATAAGTAGTTCTAATTATGTTGAAGTATCTCAGATAAATATTACATGTGTAATACATATATATATCTTAACGTGGTACTTCTATAAGATAAATACAAATGTGTATATTGATAGGTGTAACTAATAGTACTGTGATTTGGATTTGATTGTGATACTAAATAATAAAGATTTTCCTAAATTGCAATAGATCTTTTAATTATTAAAATTAAAAACATGCATCGCGGATGCATACCTAGAACTGGAAGTATTTAATATCTTTATGTTATTAGAAAAAACTATTATTTCAATTTATTGGAAGATATAGTACAATATTTTTTGTCAACTGTACTTTGAATTTGCCAGGAATGTGGGACGAGTGGTGACTTTAAAACTCAAGTGGGACGAACGAGGAATTCTTTGGAATGTGGGACAAGATAGTGGGACGACAGAGGCACAAATCAAAAAATCATCATTGCTCTTAATAAAAAGTCAAGTTAAAAGAAGTAAACGAGACACCCTTCTTAGGCATAGTTATTGACAAGAACCTAAATTGGAAAGCACATGTGGTAAAGGTCTGTAATAAAATAAATAAATTTATATATGTATTGGCAAAACTGAGAAAGACGTCGAGCCCTGAAACAGTTATGATGGCATACCATGGCTACATCGCATCGGTATTAAACTATGGTTTAATTATCTGGGGAAATTCTACGGACTCGATTCGTGCTTTTATCGCCCAAAAAAAGTGCCTTAGAGCCATTTGTGGTGCTGCACCATGGCATTCTTGTAAGCCTCTATTTACCAAAAAAAACTTATTAACCCTCCCGTGTATGTACATTTATGAAATAGCGAAATTTGTAAGGCAGCACCCCATTTTCTTTACGAGAGCAAAAGAGGTATATCCGAGAAACTCGAGAGATCCGGACAGAATTGTCTTGTCACGAATTTCAAGAACAAACCTTTATCAAAATAACTGCTATGTGATGTGTGGTCGTGTTTATAATGCCATTCCACGTAGCTTAAAACTGCACCCAACTTCGCGATTTTTAAAGTATTTAAAAGAGTGGCTGCTTAAAAAATGTTTCTACACTATAGATGAACTATTTAAATGTAAGGGAAAAACAGGTGTTTGATGTAATATTATATAAACAATAATCTAAAACAATGTATAAATTATATACTGATATTTAAATGCTATAATACGTATTAATTTAATTGAATTCGTGTATGTAAATTAAAGTAAGTAATTATATTTATGTCAGTTGCTTAAACTAATATTATTGTGTTGTGTAACTTGTGTACGTGTTGTTATAATATATGACAGTACCTACTATTTGCATGTCAACAAACTGACAAAGATGTGTTGGTCTATATCAAAATGTTTACCATCAAATGTATTTACCACATTTTGCAGCAAATAAAAATTATTATTATTATTATAATAGAAAAATTAACACTAATCAAAATCATTGTCAAAATAACTTGTTCTACTATATAGTAATAAACTTTACAGCAGCAGTTGTACATATATATTTATTTTTTTAAAGTCTTGACATTTATTTCTCCCCCTTGTAACTGATTTAATAATCGTTTATACTTTTTATCAAATACAACATATTTATTTGGGCGGTAAAAATATACGGGCGGTAATAGCGTTTAAAAATATTTATTCGAATCACAAAGGAAAAATCCTTTGTGATTCGAATATTTTTTTTTTTTTTTTATGTCAAAATGTCTAGCTTCCTTTCTTAGTTTTTGGACAAAGAAGAACAGATTGGGTCTTTTCGGGATCAGCACATTCATACGATGGTGCCACCCCTCCAGTGCATTAGTGGTCCGGTGGCGTTGTCCGGCGCAACTCAGAAGCCTTGGATGTAGTCGTGGGTACCACTGATTTTGAAAATAAAATTGAAATCGATCCATACTATGCTGAGTTTCCACTTCAATATGTTCTAATATTATATGCCACCCTTCGGGTATGTGACGGGGTGGCAAAAGTGGGAGAATACAAACCATGCGAATTATTTTTCTTTGCTCACGTGATCGTGTTACTTGTAACTCTTTAGCCTTTTTTTTAATGGCTTTTTGGAAATGAAAGTAACATCCACTAATGTTTGCTTCTGGAAACACATATCTAACCGCGTTCATAATGGCCACTTCATAGTCACATTTGAAACTAGTTATTTTAACATGTAAAACATCTCTAATTAGCGTGAAAAGTTTGGTATACGTAATCTGTGTCTTATCTGGCAATAGTGCATATAATACGGGTATTATGTTGGTGGAACTTTCATCCGAATTTAAGTCTAAATGAAGTGAAAATAACTGATAGAATGGCTGGGGTACACATTTAAAAGTACCGTCAGCGTAATATACTTTTCTATAATTACACATTGTTCTTCTGGCCAATGTCGATGAAAAGATTAAAAATTTGTCTGTCTTCCGTTACAAGAAATTTTTTACCTAATCCTTTCGGCACAAAAACATCTTCCAATTTGTCAAACACCAATTTTTTTGCATTTAAAAACTTCTTTCTTGCATTTTACAGGCAATCTTTCTTGTCGAAAAAGTTCGGGATGTGTGATTTTTTTCTTGACGTACTCGGTAAAATGTTGTCTTCAAACTCTTTTTCAAATAAAGGTTTTATTGGTGCCAAATTATCGCACACTTTTTTGATTTTATTCATTTTTAAGAAAACATCGTTTTTTTTGTAAATCAGGCTGGCAAGTGTGTTGTGGTTGTCTCAAAATTATTTTGCAATCTGCATCTATTGTTATCGATGTGTTGCAGCATTTTCTATTTATACAACGCCAACATGAACTCCCGCTTTTATTTGTTCTATTAATTTTATTATATCGAAAACCGTTAAGTAAAAGTGTGTCATTACCTTTTTGATTTTTGTCAATGATAAACTCACTTTCCATATTTTAAATAATAATAAGCAAATTCACCACAATATTTATGTAATTTACAAGTAACAACATCACAATAGTCGATAATTAATAACTGACGTTTAAAATAACTGAACTACCTACATTTTAATAAAATCATTTATGAGTGTGCACTATGGTAGTAGATTAATTATAATATATAAATAAATGGTTAATAATTGATTCATCATTTTCTATTATAAAGCAGGAAATAAAACGATAATTAAGCACATGATTCGATAAAAAAATATCCTATTCTAACTATTCTCTGGTCGCATCGTTATTCACAAATTTACCTACGAGATGTCGCTGTACGTCAAAACATGACAGGTAGTTTTCTCTTAGTCTACTAAATAGCGTAATAGGGAATGAATATTTTTTTTCTTACATAATTGATGGCTTCGAAACATAAAAAAAACCCTTAATTATGTTATACATAGGTCAATGACTCTTTTTTTCTGATAGAAGAGAAAGTTTAAACAACAACTTTTGAAATAAGCGAAATTTTTACACACGGAAATTATTATATATGTCGGAGATTCATTATCTTCACAGTCGCTCATTTTGGGCGTCAGCAGGGATCCGGGCGAGAAATAAAGTAGTTGGCACAATTGATAATAATAATTTATTAATTAGGTAGGTAGATCACTTACAAACTTTCACACTATAAAACGACAAAATAACACAATACAGTTCCTAGGCTACAGTATCTTCAAGAACAGACGATCAGGAAAAGAGGCGGAATACTCAGCGCACGCCCTTTTATTGAAGATCTCCCTCCAGTTTAGGCTCTGTACACGCCGTTATGACGTTTGTGCTTCGTTGACGTCCCGTACTATTGACCAAGATGCGACACGGTCATCCTGTGCTGCACACGTCCTCGTGTGTTAATCTGAAGTAATAGGAAATACCACACAGTATCATTCACGCTCGGCCATATCTGACCTAAATTACTCTGACTCAATAAAAGTGTCATGTCTTTGAATGTTTTTATTCTAAATACAGGAATACAATTACACAATCCTGTAACACCATTGAAATCACATAAACAAAACTAAGTGGCTGACATTTTGCTGCAAGATCTCTATTTACAACTTATGTAAACAGTAACAAAGTCATCCCCGTGACCATGAATGCGACACACACTAAATCAACCCCGTGACTAAGTGTTCTATGATAGAGTCATCCCTGTGACTCCAAATTAACAGTCAGTCAACCCTGTGACTGAAGCGCAACACACGTGCGCGCAAACACACATGTCATCCCTGTGACCATGCGAGCTCAATGATTCAGTCATCCCTGTGACTAATCAATCAGACAGTCATCCCTGTGACTAATCAATCAGACAGTCATCCCTGTGACCATCGTACAGTATTACAAACATTGTCATCCCTGTGACAATAACATTCAATCACAGACAGTCATCCCAGTGACCATCGCACACAAAATCAGCATTAATTGAATTAACTACTTAGAGTACCTGCAGCAACGTCATGTGACAGTTCTGAAACGCCTTTAGTATCACATTTCGGTGAATCACAATTGTCATTTAATTCAATAATTACTTTAGCATCTGGCATTTTCCTAACCCTATCATGCGCGTACTTATAAGTTCGTTTTGAATTTAAAGATTTTAACAGATAGCGGTCACCATCCAGAACTTCCATTATCTTAAATGGACCTTTGAATTTGGGGTCTAATTTGGTTTGGTTTCTCTCTTCGTTCTCAATTAATACAAACTCGCCTACTGTAAATTTATTAAGCTTAGCCTTTGAACTATTAAACCTTTTCCTGTCATACTCAGCCGATTTTTCGATATTATTTGCTGCATTTTCTCTTAACGCATCTAAATCAATAGAGATTTCATCGTTTTCGACATCACAAGTCATCAATGACAGTGGCCTCGCCACCTTACCAATCATAAGCTCCAGTGGAGAACATTTAGTAACCCTATTGATACTACAATTGAGAGCTAATTGTACATCTCCTAAAGAATCCTGCCATGATTTTTCCGAGTTAATCTCTACTGCCGTAAGCATAGATTTTAGTACACTCATGACTCTTTCAACTTGCCCATTTGCGCGAGAAGAGCCGGTGGCAATTAAGTGAAGGTTTATATTCTTGCTGTCACAAAATTCACGAAATTCTTTACTGGCAAAACACCTGCCTTGGTCAGCAATAATACGAGTGGGTGTACCGAAAAGTGCTACGCTATTAGTAACCGCTTGAATGCTACTTTTAGTGTCAATATTTGTAGTGTGATTTAATAAAACGAATTTTGTGAAGGCATCAATTAAAACAAAAGCGTATTCTTTTATGTCATTTTTCCCGCTAAGTTTGCCTGTGGCGTCGATGTGAATTGTATGCCATGGTGACGTAACCTTAGGTATGGGGTGAAGTTCGGCTTGGACTTTACCTGATCTAGACTTAGCTACTTTACACGTGACACAGTTTTCTACAAAACGTTTTACATACCGCGACATTCCTTCGAACCAATAATGATCGTATACTTTCTCAAGTGTCTTTTCCCACCCAAGGTGAACAAGGGAATCGTGAATGTTATTTATGACCGACCATTTTAATGCGTGAGGTACAATTGGGAGACACCGCGTCTTACCATTACGTCGCACTTTTCTATGGAGAATACCGGATCTAAGGACATATGTACTGGCTAAACTATCTTCTAACCTACCGTTATTCATATCGTCAACAATTTTAACTATTTCGCTATCACGTTGCTGTTCAGCGACTAACCAATTTGGAGAGAGTTCGACTATGTTCACTCGCTTGGGTTCTATTCTACTACTAGGGCGATTATTGTTAGATGCGGATGGTAGTGGATTTCGAGATAAAAAATCAGCATGTGCCATGCGTTTGCCTGGCCTATATTCGACATCAAATTCAAAACACTGAAGGTAAGACCACCATCTGTGCACTCTGGGTGTCAAATCGATTTTACGTTGGGAAGACTTCAGTGAGTTACAGTCTGTCACTACTAGAAATTTACGCCCATGCAAGTATTGTCTAAAATGTTTAATAGCATTTACGACAGCCAGTGTCTCTAATTCGTATGAATGGTATCGTGATTCCGCGGAGGATGTTCGCTTGCTAAAGTAAGCTATAACGTGATGCCTATGGTTAAGAATTTGGAATAAAATAGCACCGTACCCCTCGGAGCTTGCGTCTGTATGTAGTTCTATAGGGAGACTGGGGTTAAAAATTTTTAAAATAGGTTCGTTGGTCAATATTGAAATTACTTTCTGTCTGATTTCTTCATGCTCCGGTTTCCAAATAAAATTACCTTTGAGAGACGTTAATCTATAAAGTGGGGCCATGATACACGCAAACTGTGAAATAAATTGTCGAAAATATGAAGCTAATCCTATGAATTGCCTTAATTGCGTGACAGATTCAGGGGGTGGTAACGCAGTTAGTGATTCTATTTTTCGCTTATTTGGCCTAATATTTCCGTTTTCTATCTCATAGCCTAAGAACTCGATTTTAGATTTAAGAAAAGAGCATTTTTTAGAATTTAATGAAAATCCGGATTTAGTAAGTACGTCAAGAACCGTTTTAAGTCTGTCAAGTCCCTGTTCAACCGACTCGGCTTGAATCATGACGTCATCGACATAAACAATGACGTAATCGCGTGCCAAGTTTCCCAATGCATTAACGATAGCTCTTTGGAAAACAGTGACGGCATTCTTTAAACCAAAAGGCATAGTCAAGTATTCGTACTGTCCATCAGGAGTAATGAAGGCGGTACGCTCTATAGACTCTTCATGGCATGGAATTAAATGGAAGCCACTAGCACAGTCGAGTTCAGTAAAGTATTTTGCTCCTTGTAAACGTGATATTAAATCAGTAATAAGAGGGAGGGGGTACTTATCAGAAATGGTATTTTCATTAAGTTCTCTATAATCAATACACATTCTATCGGAACCGTCCTGTTTCTTAACTAATAAAGCTGGGCTAGCAAAAGGCGAACAGCTCGGCCTAATTATATTAGCGCGTAAAAGTTCGTCAATTTTAGTTCGCATAACGTTACATTCCTCAACCGATAACCTATAAGGACGTCTCTGAACCGTTTTGCTCGGATCCTTTAATCGTATCTCTAACTCACCCGTCGTGACCCGCGTGGTTGGCATACCGGTTACAAAATAATTTGAATAGCGATTTAAAATGTCTAAAAGTGGAGGTCTATATTCAAAGGGTATATCTGTATCAATACTACTAAAATCAGGCGAAGAGTTCTGGATAGTGCAGCTATTAACAAAGTTACTTTTTAACAGTTGAAAACTAGTACTCGTCATTACAATCGAAAATCCTAAACTCAATATTTCACGACCAATCATTATGTCACTGCGTAAATAAATATCAGGTAACACATGTAACAACAATTCTAATGAGTGCTCATTAATTATAACTTTAGCTAGAATTTGTTCTGTTGATTTTATGCTTTTTGACCAATACCAGTCAAAGAAATAATATTGAAACTACGTTTTCCACTAATTCTAGTAGCTAAAGTTTCCTTTATCAATGAACACTCAGCACCGGAATCATAATGAAAAACATAAGACTGACCGCGATGTTGAAGATATCCAGTTGGAGGTTGCACGACGCACACGTCGACTCGACGTTCGGACTGCGTGCTCGTACTGTTGCCGGTGCCGCTGGCGCCGGTCCCCGTAGTACAGCGGCTCGCCACATGCCCCAACGCTCCACACTTAAAACATCGAATGCTCGATGCCTTATCTGCAGGACGAGTAGTGGATTGCACGTTGGACTTCGCAGGCGAACTTGGAATGTGATTTTTCAGCTTCGATCTGCACTCAGTCTGTCGGTGACCCAATTTTCCACAGCCAAAACACTTTGATGTTGATGGTTTGTAGAATTTTGCTCGTTTGCTGTCAAATGTTGATAACGCCTCTGCTGCAGGTGCTTTTCGCTTTAAGTACGAAAACGCCTGTAATTCCTTTTGCAGTTGCTGGCGGGAAGTAATTTCTGTTGTAAAAGCAAGACGTTGTAGTCGCAAGTCATTTTGAGAAATGTGCGCCAGGGCGATTGCTACGGCGATCTGTTCTTTGGTGCAATCTTTCCAACGGCTCATTAGAGAAGTGATAATACGACTTGCACACGCAGCTAGCGACTCGTTGTCTTTTAATTTTTCGTTATTTAAATTTATGAGGGTACCTGAACATGTGTCTGTAGATATGAACCTTGCAGTAAATAGGTCCTTAAATTCCGGCCAGGATATCCCATGGTATGATACCTGAGACAGCCATGCAGATGCGGTACCTTTCAGGGCTTTGCTCAAATGAACGACGAGTTGACCGCCACGTGGTGCATAATCTTCGAAACAAATATCAGCCGTTGCACACCACGACCTCGCATCACTTTCTTCTTTATCGGGGTTGAATTCTGGTAGGGCGAAGCAACGACTTGATTCTTGCGGTTGTAGTGTAGAAATCAATGCCATCATATTTTGATTTTGTTTTTCAATAAGTTGCCGCCACAACTCTTCATTATTTGAGGATTTCTCAGCCCGTTGACATCCCACTTCTGATGTCGGAGATTCATTATCTTCACAGTCGCTCATTTTGGGCGTCAGCAGGGATCCGGGCGAGAAATAAAGTAGTTGGCACAATTGATAATAATAATTTATTAATTAGGTAGGTAGATCACTTACAAACTTTCACACTATAAAACGACAAAATAACACAATACAGTTCCTAGGCTACAGTATCTTCAAGAACAGACGATCAGGAAAAGAGGCGGAACTGAACTGAAATTCGCGACGCCCCCGTCAGGGGGCGTGGCAGGCGGTTACGGGGCTTCGCCCCCCTCCCGCAGGAGCTTTACGTTGGCCCGTAAATACGGGCCCCTCGTCAGGTGGCCTATGGCGTGGATGGTGGCGGGGTTTAGCCCGCTTGTGTAAGGTTGCATGTGAGTAAGTTTTCCCGTGGGCGCGCCGCGACACTATAGCATAACAGACGCTGCCGGGCAGCGCCGTAGCTAAGTGTCGCTTTCTTCACGGCATCCCGGCGGTCTACCCCCGCTGAGTGAGACCCCCAGTCAGTGGCGTGCCTAGGGTTTCAAAATAACGCAAGCCCAATAAATTTTTAACCGATTTCAAAAAAAGAAAGTTCCGTTTTTTATTATACCTACCAGTATTACACTAGCACCGTCATAGATTTGCGCTACTAATTTTGCGATGCAATCATGTCTATTCAATAATTCTAAAATAATATTAGAGAGTGAGTCTGCTGTGCGACTTTCCGACACATTAAGAAAGCCCAAAAAACGGTCATGAATTTCATTTTTATAATAATATCTGAGAATCAAGCACAGTTCTTCTCTATGACTAACATCGGGGGTTTCGTCAATAATAATTGAAACAAATTTTGTTTGTCTAACTTCGTAATCGATGCAAGTTTGCATCACATCGGCTACGGAATGAATAATATCGTTTTGAATTTTGTTAGATAAATAACTCGGCCCCGGTTTGTCACTTTTATGATGCTGCATATGTTTTTCTAAAACGACATCGTATTTTGAAATTAACGAGACCAGTTCTAAAAAATTGCCTTTATTTAATGAAGTTTTGGACTCATCATGTCCTCTTAAAGGAAGTTCCTGTTGTGCTAAATGACAAACAAAATCGACTAATCTTTGAAAAACACTACGGTTGTTTTCAACGCGCGTGTTACCTATATTTTGAAATTTTCTCAGATAACTGGCGTGATATAGTTTCAATTCGTTGTTTACTAAAATTACCGAAAGAAACCATTGCACACAGGTGTTTATAGGAATTTGCGTGCCTTTTAATGGCGCCAGATATGTTATTTAAATCATTATAACCAGATGTATTCCAAACGGAATCTTCATTCGAAAAAAATATGCAGCACCAGCAATACAACTTATTAGTATGCGAACAGCCAACAATCCAACTAGTTTTATACACTGATCTATTAAATTTTCGTTAATGCGATTTACTAGTCTGAGAAATACACAGATTAGGCGTCGGTTTTAATGAAGAAATTAACTGTTTTTTCTGAGCAAAGTTTAAAGATTTTACCTTATCTTCGCCAATCAAAACTTGAACGCATTTTAAATCCTCACAAGGTACAATTACCTCCATTGTTGTAGGTAAGTCACCAAAACAATTGTATCACTGAGGAAATCTAAGAAAACACACAAAAAACTTTAACAACATAACCTTTTCCCATTTAAGCAAATGAAACTGAAGTTAGTTGCAGTCTCGGATGCCGGGAACTACTCAGTGTTGTCATTTAGGCAAAAAAAAATCTAAAACGAAAAAATCTAAAAATCTAAATAAGCGACATCTATCGCAAATTTTATATTTTTAAGATATTGCTTGAATATTTAATTTAGTTATTTTAAAAAGTCGCTAGTTTTTATTGTAGCTAAATGTTAAAAACGTTTCCAAACTCGTTAAAAATCTCCAAGATCTCACAACGTGGCTAAAACGGCAACACTTCAGAGTTGGCAAGCTGACAAGGTCACGCATACGCGTGCAACTTCATACCAAAAGCCCTGCTTAAATCTGCCATAGTTTTCGATTTTTTCTATGCACAAGGTCAAATTCGTTATACGGCACATCGCTATAAGTGCGAAAGAGACAGATATAGTATTTGAAAGCCAGGTAAAAGCCCGTGCGTGTAAGCGAGATAGCTATATGTAGATGCTACAAATGCGAAACTCTGCGCGCGAATAATCGCGATGTGTATAAATAGGTAGATATAATTATTGTGTTATTTTGATAAGAATTAAGCGCGCGAACTTTTAAATAGTTCGGGTTTGATATTGATTCTCTATCGAGCATTTTAGTAAGGCATGCCGGGCTTTTGGGCTTATATGAAGGTACCGCCACTGCCCCCAGTTACCTGGGGGAGGCCCGGCGGGGGTGACCAGCGACAGAGATGCCGACTTAGGCGCGTCCACGGGGGAGGGGTGTGTGGCTCCCGTCCTCCCCATTTCCAGGTCTAGCCGGTTGTGGTTTGGGCGGGAATGCCGACATGAGTGTGTGGGCGGTATTGTAGTTGTGTAACACCGCCCAGTGTCTGCGGCGCGCCGTGGGCCCGTACCATCGGTGCGACGCGTGAGGTTGGCGCATGTGGAGTCGTGTGTGTATGAGTCGGGGGTGTGCGTTACCTATGTTAACTTAGGCAACTACACACCCCTTGGTGAGAGTTATTTTGTATAGTAGCAGTGTATGGATAAGCCGCGTGTAGACTGGTACGGCTTATCCAAGCGTCAAGTCCGGTGGGGTGGGGGCGTCGCCGTCCGCAACTAGGTCGCGGGGCAGGCGCCTCGCGTCGGGTGGCCGCGCGTGCCATGGCGCTATTTGCTTGACGTGGGGCCAAGCAGATGCGTCGGCACGCGCGAACATTACCTTCGCTAGGCGCCGCACAAACTCGTCCAGGCTCTCAATCCCGAGGTCGCGCTGGATGACTTGATTCCTCACGAAGCGAGGGGCACCGACGATTGTCCGCAGCGCAAGGCTTTGTTGCGCGCGGAGCGGCTTCTTGTGGGACTCGCTCGTGAGGGCAAGCCACGCTGGCGCCGCGTACGTCAGTATCGGGCGTATATAGGTTTTATATACGCCCAACTTGACGCGCAGCGGGAGGCGGGACGAGAGCACTGGTCTGAGTAGGGAACGGGCTACCCTTACCTGCGCGACGACGTTGCGGACGTGCGGCCCCATGGTCAGCCGACGATTGATCGTCACACCCAGGTATTTAGCCCTGGGCGACCAACCGATGTCGGCTCCTTGTAGTTTCAGGGGTGGTGGGAGTGGCACTGACCCTGTAATGATCGCCTGCGTCTTACCCACGTTGACCGACAGCCTCCACTGCGACAGCCAGTCTGGGAGTAAGTCCAGTGCGCGCTGCATTTTGACCGCCGCGTACCTCGGATTCATCGAGGTAGTGATGTACGCGGCGTCGTCAGCGTACAGCGCGAGAGTGGCGTCTGCTGTGGTGGGGATGTCGTCGGTGTAGCGTGAGTAACACGCTGGCGAGAGGCAGCTACCCTGCGGCACGCCCGCTCTCACCGGGCGGGCGCCTGATAGCGCCCCCTCGACCACCACCCTGAAGAACCTGTTGGTAAGGAAGGATTGGACCACTCTCACGAGGCGACGGGGCGCCTTTGAGGTGGCCATCTTGAATAGTAGGCCTTCATGCCACACGCGGTCGAAGGCCTTCTCCATGTCGAGGAATACTGCGACCGAGTGCTCTTTCTTGTTCATGGCAGCTGACATCAGGTGCAGCACCCTCGACAGCTGGAGCGTCGTACTATGTTCCGCGCGGAACCCGAATTGTTCTGGGCGCGGTGTGACGTGCGGGACGAGCTGCCTAAGCAGGAGTGATTCGAACACCTTGGAGGTGGTCGATAGCAGGGAGATGGGCCGATAGCTCTCCGGCTTCAGAATGTTTTTGCCTGCCTTGGGCAGCATGATGACGCGCCCCTCCTTCCAGGAGGCGGGGAAGGTCCCCGTGCGTAGTATCCCCGTAAACAGGCGCGACACCGCCGCTACCGTACGGTATGGCAGGTGCCGCAGCGCTGTGTTGGTGATACCGTCCGCTCCGGGGGCCTTCCTCGGCCTGGTTCTAAGGATGGCGCGCTTCACCGCCCCTGGCGAGAAGAAAACAGGGTCTTCCTCGGGAGCCATCGGCTCTGCGAAATATTCTCCGAGGTGTTTCTCGACTGCCGCGACATGCTCGTCGTTGTCCGTGGGGTTCGGCGTGAATTGACGCTCCAGGTGCTCTGCGAAGACCTCCGCGCGGTCCTCTGCTGCATACCTCAGCGCCCCGTCGCTGTTGAGCAGGGGGCGCACCGGAGCTGGGGTATTGTTGAGTTGGCGGCATAGCCGGTGTATTGCCGGCCAGCCGCCTGCCTCCGTAGCGTCGATCTTTTCCTCCCAACTCGCGGCGGCGAGAGCTGCAAGCTCGGCCTTTATCTTCTCCGCGAGACCACCATCTGTGCACTCTGGGTGTCAAATCGATTTTACGTTGGGAAGACTTCAGTGAGTTACAGTCTGTCACTACTAGAAATTTACGCCCATGCAAGTATTGTCTAAAATGTTTAATAGCATTTACGACAGCCAGTGTCTCTAATTCGTATGAATGGTATCGTGATTCCGCGGAGGATGTTCGCTTGCTAAAGTAAGCTATAACGTGATGCCTATGGTTAAGAATTTGGAATAAAATAGCACCGTACCCCTCGGAGCTTGCGTCTGTATGTAGTTCTATAGGGAGACTGGGGTTAAAAATTTTTAAAATAGGTTCGTTGGTCAATATTGAAATTACTTTCTGTCTGATTTCTTCATGCTCCGGTTTCCAAATAAAATTACCTTTGAGAGACGTTAATCTATAAAGTGGGGCCATGATACACGCAAACTGTGAAATAAATTGTCGAAAATATGAAGCTAATCCTATGAATTGCCTTAATTGCGTGACAGATTCAGGGGGTGGTAACGCAGTTAGTGATTCTATTTTTCGCTTATTTGGCCTAATATTTCCGTTTTCTATCTCATAGCCTAAGAACTCGATTTTAGATTTAAGAAAAGAGCATTTTTTAGAATTTAATGAAAATCCGGATTTAGTAAGTACGTCAAGAACCGTTTTAAGTCTGTCAAGTCCCTGTTCAACCGACTCGGCTTGAATCATGACGTCATCGACATAAACAATGACGTAATCGCGTGCCAAGTTTCCCAATGCATTAACGATAGCTCTTTGGAAAACAGTGACGGCATTCTTTAAACCAAAAGGCATAGTCAAGTATTCGTACTGTCCATCAGGAGTAATGAAGGCGGTACGCTCTATAGACTCTTCATGGCATGGAATTAAATGGAAGCCACTAGCACAGTCGAGTTCAGTAAAGTATTTTGCTCCTTGTAAACGTGATATTAAATCAGTAATAAGAGGGAGGGGGTACTTATCAGAAATGGTATTTTCATTAAGTTCTCTATAATCAATACACATTCTATCGGAACCGTCCTGTTTCTTAACTAATAAAGCTGGGCTAGCAAAAGGCGAACAGCTCGGCCTAATTATATTAGCGCGTAAAAGTTCGTCAATTTTAGTTCGCATAACGTTACATTCCTCAACCGATAACCTATAAGGACGTCTCTGAACCGTTTTGCTCGGATCCTTTAATCGTATCTCTAACTCACCCGTCGTGACCCGCGTGGTTGGCATACCGGTTACAAAATAATTTGAATAGCGATTTAAAATGTCTAAAAGTGGAGGTCTATATTCAAAGGGTATATCTGTATCAATACTACTAAAATCAGGCGAAGAGTTCTGGATAGTGCAGCTATTAACAAAGTTACTTTTTAACAGTTGAAAACTAGTACTCGTCATTACAATCGAAAATCCTAAACTCAATATTTCACGACCAATCATTATGTCACTGCGTAAATAAATATCAGGTAACACATGTAACAACAATTCTAATGAGTGCTCATTAATTATAACTTTAGCTAGAATTTGTTCTGTTGATTTTATGCTTTTTGACCAATACCAGTCAAAGAAATAATATTGAAACTACGTTTTCCACTAATTCTAGTAGCTAAAGTTTCCTTTATCAATGAACACTCAGCACCGGAATCATAATGAAAAACATAAGACTGACCGCGATGTTGAAGATATCCAGTTGGAGGTTGCACGACGCACACGTCGACTCGACGTTCGGACTGCGTGCTCGTACTGTTGCCGGTGCCGCTGGCGCCGGTCCCCGTAGTACAGCGGCTCGCCACATGCCCCAACGCTCCACACTTAAAACATCGAATGCTCGATGCCTTATCTGCAGGACGAGTAGTGGATTGCACGTTGGACTTCGCAGGCGAACTTGGAATGTGATTTTTCAGCTTCGATCTGCACTCAGTCTGTCGGTGACCCAATTTTCCACAGCCAAAACACTTTGATGTTGATGGTTTGTAGAATTTTGCTCGTTTGCTGTCAAATGTTGATAACGCCTCTGCTGCAGGTGCTTTTCGCTTTAAGTACGAAAACGCCTGTAATTCCTTTTGCAGTTGCTGGCGGGAAGTAATTTCTGTTGTAAAAGCAAGACGTTGTAGTCGCAAGTCATTTTGAGAAATGTGCGCCAGGGCGATTGCTACGGCGATCTGTTCTTTGGTGCAATCTTTCCAACGGCTCATTAGAGAAGTGATAATACGACTTGCACACGCAGCTAGCGACTCGTTGTCTTTTAATTTTTCGTTATTTAAATTTATGAGGGTACCTGAACATGTGTCTGTAGATATGAACCTTGCAGTAAATAGGTCCTTAAATTCCGGCCAGGATATCCCATGGTATGATACCTGAGACAGCCATGCAGATGCGGTACCTTTCAGGGCTTTGCTCAAATGAACGACGAGTTGACCGCCACGTGGTGCATAATCTTCGAAACAAATATCAGCCGTTGCACACCACGACCTCGCATCACTTTCTTCTTTATCGGGGTTGAATTCTGGTAGGGCGAAGCAACGACTTGATTCTTGCGGTTGTAGTGTAGAAATCAATGCCATCATATTTTGATTTTGTTTTTCAATAAGTTGCCGCCACAACTCTTCATTATTTGAGGATTTCTCAGCCCGTTGACATCCCACTTCTGATGTCGGAGATTCATTATCTTCACAGTCGCTCATTTTGGGCGTCAGCAGGGATCCGGGCGAGAAATAAAGTAGTTGGCACAATTGATAATAATAATTTATTAATTAGGTAGGTAGATCACTTACAAACTTTCACACTATAAAACGACAAAATAACACAATACAGTTCCTAGGCTACAGTATCTTCAAGAACAGACGATCAGGAAAAGAGGCGGAACTGAACTGAAATTCGCGACGCCCCCGTCAGGGGGCGTGGCAGGCGGTTACGGGGCTTCGCCCCCCTCCCGCAGGAGCTTTACGTTGGCCCGTAAATACGGGCCCCTCGTCAGGTGGCCTATGGCGTGGATGGTGGCGGGGTTTAGCCCGCTTGTGTAAGGTTGCATGTGAGTAAGTTTTCCCGTGGGCGCGCCGCGACACTATAGCATAACAGACGCTGCCGGGCAGCGCCGTAGCTAAGTGTCGCTTTCTTCACGGCATCCCGGCGGTCTACCCCCGCTGAGTGAGACCCCCAGTCAGTGGCGTGCCTAGGGTTTCAAAATAACGCAAGCCCAATAAATTTTTAACCGATTTCAAAAAAAGAAAGTTCCGTTTTTTATTATACCTACCAGTATTACACTAGCACCGTCATAGATTTGCGCTACTAATTTTGCGATGCAATCATGTCTATTCAATAATTCTAAAATAATATTAGAGAGTGAGTCTGCTGTGCGACTTTCCGACACATTAAGAAAGCCCAAAAAACGGTCATGAATTTCATTTTTATAATAATATCTGAGAATCAAGCACAGTTCTTCTCTATGACTAACATCGGGGGTTTCGTCAATAATAATTGAAACAAATTTTGTTTGTCTAACTTCGTAATCGATGCAAGTTTGCATCACATCGGCTACGGAATGAATAATATCGTTTTGAATTTTGTTAGATAAATAACTCGGCCCCGGTTTGTCACTTTTATGATGCTGCATATGTTTTTCTAAAACGACATCGTATTTTGAAATTAACGAGACCAGTTCTAAAAAATTGCCTTTATTTAATGAAGTTTTGGACTCATCATGTCCTCTTAAAGGAAGTTCCTGTTGTGCTAAATGACAAACAAAATCGACTAATCTTTGAAAAACACTACGGTTGTTTTCAACGCGCGTGTTACCTATATTTTGAAATTTTCTCAGATAACTGGCGTGATATAGTTTCAATTCGTTGTTTACTAAAATTACCGAAAGAAACCATTGCACACAGGTGTTTATAGGAATTTGCGTGCCTTTTAATGGCGCCAGATATGTTATTTAAATCATTATAACCAGATGTATTCCAAACGGAATCTTCATTCGAAAAAAATATGCAGCACCAGCAATACAACTTATTAGTATGCGAACAGCCAACAATCCAACTAGTTTTATACACTGATCTATTAAATTTTCGTTAATGCGATTTACTAGTCTGAGAAATACACAGATTAGGCGTCGGTTTTAATGAAGAAATTAACTGTTTTTTCTGAGCAAAGTTTAAAGATTTTACCTTATCTTCGCCAATCAAAACTTGAACGCATTTTAAATCCTCACAAGGTACAATTACCTCCATTGTTGTAGGTAAGTCACCAAAACAATTGTATCACTGAGGAAATCTAAGAAAACACACAAAAAACTTTAACAACATAACCTTTTCCCATTTAAGCAAATGAAACTGAAGTTAGTTGCAGTCTCGGATGCCGGGAACTACTCAGTGTTGTCATTTAGGCAAAAAAAAATCTAAAACGAAAAAATCTAAAAATCTAAATAAGCGACATCTATCGCAAATTTTATATTTTTAAGATATTGCTTGAATATTTAATTTAGTTATTTTAAAAAGTCGCTAGTTTTTATTGTAGCTAAATGTTAAAAACGTTTCCAAACTCGTTAAAAATCTCCAAGATCTCACAACGTGGCTAAAACGGCAACACTTCAGAGTTGGCAAGCTGACAAGGTCACGCATACGCGTGCAACTTCATACCAAAAGCCCTGCTTAAATCTGCCATAGTTTTCGATTTTTTCTATGCACAAGGTCAAATTCGTTATACGGCACATCGCTATAAGTGCGAAAGAGACAGATATAGTATTTGAAAGCCAGGTAAAAGCCCGTGCGTGTAAGCGAGATAGCTATATGTAGATGCTACAAATGCGAAACTCTGCGCGCGAATAATCGCGATGTGTATAAATAGGTAGATATAATTATTGTGTTATTTTGATAAGAATTAAGCGCGCGAACTTTTAAATAGTTCGGGTTTGATATTGATTCTCTATCGAGCATTTTAGTAAGGCATGCCGGGCTTTTGGGCTTATATGAAGGTACCGCCACTGCCCCCAGTTACCTGGGGGAGGCCCGGCGGGGGTGACCAGCGACAGAGATGCCGACTTAGGCGCGTCCACGGGGGAGGGGTGTGTGGCTCCCGTCCTCCCCATTTCCAGGTCTAGCCGGTTGTGGTTTGGGCGGGAATGCCGACATGAGTGTGTGGGCGGTATTGTAGTTGTGTAACACCGCCCAGTGTCTGCGGCGCGCCGTGGGCCCGTACCATCGGTGCGACGCGTGAGGTTGGCGCATGTGGAGTCGTGTGTGTATGAGTCGGGGGTGTGCGTTACCTATGTTAACTTAGGCAACTACACACCCCTTGGTGAGAGTTATTTTGTATAGTAGCAGTGTATGGATAAGCCGCGTGTAGACTGGTACGGCTTATCCAAGCGTCAAGTCCGGTGGGGTGGGGGCGTCGCCGTCCGCAACTAGGTCGCGGGGCAGGCGCCTCGCGTCGGGTGGCCGCGCGTGCCATGGCGCTATTTGCTTGACGTGGGGCCAAGCAGATGCGTCGGCACGCGCGAACATTACCTTCGCTAGGCGCCGCACAAACTCGTCCAGGCTCTCAATCCCGAGGTCGCGCTGGATGACTTGATTCCTCACGAAGCGAGGGGCACCGACGATTGTCCGCAGCGCAAGGCTTTGTTGCGCGCGGAGCGGCTTCTTGTGGGACTCGCTCGTGAGGGCAAGCCACGCTGGCGCCGCGTACGTCAGTATCGGGCGTATATAGGTTTTATATACGCCCAACTTGACGCGCAGCGGGAGGCGGGACGAGAGCACTGGTCTGAGTAGGGAACGGGCTACCCTTACCTGCGCGACGACGTTGCGGACGTGCGGCCCCATGGTCAGCCGACGATTGATCGTCACACCCAGGTATTTAGCCCTGGGCGACCAACCGATGTCGGCTCCTTGTAGTTTCAGGGGTGGTGGGAGTGGCACTGACCCTGTAATGATCGCCTGCGTCTTACCCACGTTGACCGACAGCCTCCACTGCGACAGCCAGTCTGGGAGTAAGTCCAGTGCGCGCTGCATTTTGACCGCCGCGTACCTCGGATTCATCGAGGTAGTGATGTACGCGGCGTCGTCAGCGTACAGCGCGAGAGTGGCGTCTGCTGTGGTGGGGATGTCGTCGGTGTAGCGTGAGTAACACGCTGGCGAGAGGCAGCTACCCTGCGGCACGCCCGCTCTCACCGGGCGGGCGCCTGATAGCGCCCCCTCGACCACCACCCTGAAGAACCTGTTGGTAAGGAAGGATTGGACCACTCTCACGAGGCGACGGGGCGCCTTTGAGGTGGCCATCTTGAATAGTAGGCCTTCATGCCACACGCGGTCGAAGGCCTTCTCCATGTCGAGGAATACTGCGACCGAGTGCTCTTTCTTGTTCATGGCAGCTGACATCAGGTGCAGCACCCTCGACAGCTGGAGCGTCGTACTATGTTCCGCGCGGAACCCGAATTGTTCTGGGCGCGGTGTGACGTGCGGGACGAGCTGCCTAAGCAGGAGTGATTCGAACACCTTGGAGGTGGTCGATAGCAGGGAGATGGGCCGATAGCTCTCCGGCTTCAGAATGTTTTTGCCTGCCTTGGGCAGCATGATGACGCGCCCCTCCTTCCAGGAGGCGGGGAAGGTCCCCGTGCGTAGTATCCCCGTAAACAGGCGCGACACCGCCGCTACCGTACGGTATGGCAGGTGCCGCAGCGCTGTGTTGGTGATACCGTCCGCTCCGGGGGCCTTCCTCGGCCTGGTTCTAAGGATGGCGCGCTTCACCGCCCCTGGCGAGAAGAAAACAGGGTCTTCCTCGGGAGCCATCGGCTCTGCGAAATATTCTCCGAGGTGTTTCTCGACTGCCGCGACATGCTCGTCGTTGTCCGTGGGGTTCGGCGTGAATTGACGCTCCAGGTGCTCTGCGAAGACCTCCGCGCGGTCCTCTGCTGCATACCTCAGCGCCCCGTCGCTGTTGAGCAGGGGGCGCACCGGAGCTGGGGTATTGTTGAGTTGGCGGCATAGCCGGTGTATTGCCGGCCAGCCGCCTGCCTCCGTAGCGTCGATCTTTTCCTCCCAACTCGCGGCGGCGAGAGCTGCAAGCTCGGCCTTTATCTTCTCCGCGAGACGGTTGAGTCTGCTCTTGAGTGTTGGGCAGCGTAGTTGTTGCCACTGCTTGCGAAGGCGCCTCTTCACGGCGATCATTGATTTGATGTGCGCTGGCAGGGGCGGCAATTGCACTCTCCCCTGCTGCGCTGTCGTAGTCGCCGCTTCCATGGCGTCTTGTATGCAAGCAGTGACCTCCTGTGCCATCGCGTCAACATCCGCGGAGGTACTCAGGGGCCGAGTCGGAGTAGTGGTCTCAATCCTCTCGGCGAACTGCTTCCAGTCTATTTTCCGACGTGGCGCTATGGGCTTCAGTCGGGTCGGCTGCTCGTCCAGGACGACGAGTACCGGGTGGTGGTCCGATCCCATCTCGTCGTCCAGGACTTGCTGCGTGATCCGGCAGCATAGCCCCCGGTGTACTACGATGTCGAGCACATCGGGCATGTAGGCCGCACAGTCTGGGTAGTGTGACGGCGTCTCCGGACCAGACACCGTATAACCGGAGGCTTCCGCGTCGGCGAAGAGTCTGTTCCCCTCGCCATTTGCCCTGTTCGAGTTCCACGCCGGGTGCTTGCAATTCAAGTCACCGGCGAGGATTGTCGGCCGTCCTGCTGTGTTTACTAGTGCCCGCAGCTCCGGAAGATCCAGTTTGGCCGCGGGCGACTTATAGCAGGCGTATAGGTCGAGATCCTCGCCGGCTATGTGCAGCTGCACACCCAGCGCGTAAAACGAATTCAGTTGGGGTAATGGGAGCTCCTGGTGAACGACTCTTCGCCTCACGAGTACCGCCAGACCACGGTAGCGGATGTTGTGAGCCGACCTTTCGTCTCTCCTGTAAGTGAGGAAACCCGGGAACTTGATCCTGTCCTCCGGTCCCAGGTGCGTCTCACTTATGAGCGCCACGTCTATATCTTCCGCCTTGAGGAGATGCCGGAGTGGGGCGACCTTGTCCCTAAGGCCGCGGGCATTCCAGTGCATCACCCTCAGTGGCCTACCCATTGTAAAGGGTGAGTAGGGCAGCCAGGCCATCGAGGATGACGCGCTCCACATCCTGTCCCTGCCTGATGGCCTTTATAAGGTCCATCAGCAGTCCTATGGCACAGGTCGTGAACCGCTTCTTCCTCTGTTCCGGTTCGGCGCCGCCGGCAGCTGTGTCGGCGCCCCTGGTCGGAGGCTTCTTTCTCGGGATGGCTTCTGTGGATTTAGGGGCGCCGGCGGTTGAGGCGGCAGCCCCGGCGGTCTGGTCCACGACCTGCACCCCCCTGGGGACAGGAGCGGTCCTTGGGACCTCTTCTATAGTCGCTGGGGGGCCGGGTTTCTTACCCTTGCCCCCCCGCTTCCTCTTCCTCCGGCTTGAGGTGGCAGCTGCGCCCACGCGGTCGGTGGGCCCGTTTGCTGCCGCCATCAGGCTGGCACCCTGGCTGCTTTCTGCAGCTATCCCACCAGATGGTGCAGGGGCCTCTGGACGCAGTCGGCGCGTGTTCGCCGAGATGGCGACAGTGCCCGCCCGCCTGTTGCGGATCTCCGCCTGGTAGACGGGGCACTTTATGTTGCAAGCGGGGTGACTACCCCCGCAGTTTGCGCAGGTGGCTGGTTCCTCCCTGGGTCGGGGGCAGTCCCGCGCAACGTGCCCCTCTCCGCATCGGACGCAGGCGAGCGGCCGGTGGCACTGGTGCGAGCTGTGCCTGAAACGCTGGCACCGGTGGCATTGGGCAGGCCCACGTTTGCCTCGCCAGGCTTCGATCCTGACACCACGCATGTACAGGAACACGGTGGTGTCAAATATGCGCCTGACGTCGGGCGTCTTTTTGAGGACCGCGTGGAATATGCAGCCTGGCCGGTCCCCGCGCGCCTTGATGTGGCGCACGTATTCCGGCTCAAAGCCTTGTGCGCGGAGCTCCTCCTCTATCTCCTCAGTCTTTGTGTCCGCCGGCAGGCCAATAATGGCCACCTTCAGGCTTTTCTCCGCCGGCAGGGAGTAGGCGAATCAGGACACGCCGCTGTCCTTTTCCAGGCCAGTAAGGTAGCGCTGGACCAGCCTGTATTCTTCCTCGCTGTCCGGGTTAAACCGGACTCCGCCCCCAAAGGGGCGGGCGTGGGGAGGGTGGCCCAGCTCCCCGCTAATGGCCCGGAAATGCGTTGCCCAGTCTGGCAGCCTTTCCACTACCAGCGGAGGGTATCGCGGTTTCTTTTCCGTCTTCTTGTTCTTCCCGTCCGCAGTCGGTGCGGGGGCGGGGCGCGCGGCGCTCTTCCCCGTCGTGCTCGGGGTTGGTGCCGCGGGCGGTGACGGCGTCCGGCGAAGTACGTCCGCAAAGGTGGGCGAGAGGGCGGCAGCCCGGTCCCGTCGCGCCCGATCGCGCTGTGGGCGCGGCGGGTCAAGGCAAAACCGCTTCGCCCCCTCTTCGGTGGCGTCGCCGGAGCTCCTGCGGCGTCTCAGGGGGCGCGCCTCAAGCTGGAACTCGTAGTCGAATCCCAGCGAGGGCGCCGGTGATGCCGGGGTTTGCGCCCCCCGGCGTTCCGACCCGGTCGATGCCAGCGACATCACCGAACCCGCTCCTGATGAGCAGGCCGAGAGCATCGCCGGCGAGTCGCGGGCGGAGGCGCGCGGGGGCGCAGGAGAGGCGGTCGCCGCTGGCAGCGGTTGCGATCGCGGTGCTGGTCCCGTGCGGCGGCCAGTTGGGGCGGGGGTGGGCGCCGGCGAACTCGAAGGGCTCGAGCCGGCGCCTAGCCTGCCTGAAGTCAGTGTCCCCTTCTGCCGTGCGGGTGGCGAGGGGAGCGATGTCGGGGGCGGCACAGCTTGGCGTGCCGCGGGTGTGCGCCCCTTCGGTACGGTCGGTGCCGGTGGGTCGCGTGCCGTCCCAGGCAGTACAGCTGCCTGGGAGGGTTGTTTCTCCGGTCTCGGAGGGGCGCGGGCGGGGCCGGGTCGGCCGGCCGGCGGCGCGGCCGGGGGCGCGGCCGCCCGGGCTGATTTACGCGGGGGCGCGCGCAACGCATGCGCGGTCGCGTGCGTAGGCGCGTGCGTAGGTGCGTGCAAGGTCGCTCGCGTTTGCTGCGAGCGGCTGAGGGGGGCGGTCGGCCCTTGTGCCTGAGTTGGCACGGGGCGGAACGCGGGCGGGCGCACCGGTACAGCGTGCGGGCGCCCCGACGACGGCGCCGGCGCAACGCGCGCAGCCGCCAGTGACGTCGGCGGGGCGGCCGCCGCCGCTGCGCCGGGTCCCTTACCTGGGGTTTTGGGTCGTCCTACGGCCGGTGGGGCACCGGACGACGCATCACCGATATTCGGGAGCGAGGTCGTCCGGTCCAGCACCGGGCGGGGAGGAGACGCTGGTTCGCTGCGGCCCAGGGAGCCGCGGCTCGGCTTCGGCATCTTGTATGCCAAGTCACTATGCACTCACTCACTCGTTGGGCGTGGCGTGTATCCGCGACCGCGTCGGTGCCGGGCACCGGGCAGCGCGGAGCGGCTTCCCCTGTGTCTACGCCAGTGGCCGAGGGTACACTCGCGCAAACACAAGGAAAACACAACTTGGCGGTCCGAGCGGATTTCGCGACCGCAACTTTTTCTCCAACTACCCGCACTTTTTTTGATTTTCTTGGAGAGATGTTGCCGACGCAAGCCACGAGCTAATCCAGAGGCGGAATACTCAGCGCACGCCCTTTTATTGAAGATCTCCCTCCAGTCTAGGCTCTGTACACGCCGTTATGACGTTTGTGCTTCGTTGACGTCCCGTACTATTGACCAAGATGCGACATATATATAACAAAAATGTGATATTAATAGAATCTGGCATTATTAGAATCTAGCCTTTATAGAATCTGTCATTATTAGAATCTGGCATTCATAGAATATGGCGTTTTTTGCGATAACAGTAGCGAGTAAGGTGGGTAGATAGTTGAAATTATCAGTTACGTCGTTAGTACTTTTATTTATAATAAAAGGCACGCCTATTGTCCACATGGGATTATGAGGGAGGTTCGAGTGTCACATACACAAAGAGTAAATGGGTGTACTATGCCAAATCGAATGCCAAATAATCGAATATCAATTGATCGACCACTATAAATCGAACATCTAAATACTCGAACGGTCTTAAAATCGAATGGTTAATAAATCGAACATTCAATATATCGTACACTCAATACATCGAGTGTTCAAAATATCGAATGTTTGTTTGATCGATCGTTCAACGAATCGCATATTCATTCTATCGAAATATCAATATACTGAATTTATTATCTTTTATAGGTACATTTTAATATTTTGTGTGAATTGCAATTGCACGGAGAAACTCTAATAAATCAAAAAAAAAAAAAAAAAAATGTTTTTATTAGATTTTATCAATACCTGTTTATAATTATTACTTCTTTTTTTTAGACTTATAATTATATTGAAAATTAATCATAGATATATTAAATGTATCATTTTATTAACATACATTAACTTTCGATAAAAATAAGTCTATTTCTGAACGAACAATAAGGTAAGTCATATTTATTTCAGGCTACCCTCATACATTGTAATATTGTTTTCACCTCTTAAATTAAATAAAACTATGTTCATCTGCAGAAAGCATTGTGACTAAGTACAAGTGAATTTTGTGAAAAATGTCTGTAGGGTATTATAAGCCAGAATTGTCCCAAAAACGCAAGTCGGTCTTAGTTTTGGATGGCTATGTAATGGCAATAAACAAGAATATTAATAACAAGTTCTACTGACATTGTTCCTACAAATATAAATACCATTGTAATAGTACTGCAACAACAAAATTGCACGGAAGTGAGGAGCATTTGTTGGAAACCTATACAACACAGCATAATCACGCACCAGATCCTGGTAAGGTAGATGAACTACGTTTTAGGAATTCCCTAAAAAGTGATGCTACCAGATCGCTTGATAGACCGAGTCAAATTATTCAGCGAAATGAGGCCAAAATTTCGAAATCAAGTTCATGTGCTCTTCCAAACAAAAAAGCAGCATCGCAAATTATACGTCGAGCAAGAAGAAAAGAAATGCCAAAGGAACCGATTACTTTGGATGATATAAACATCCCCGATAAATTGCAGAAAGTTGATGGTGAAAGATTTTTAGGGCGCCAGATTAAGTTTGAAGAAAACTATGTTATGTTATTTGCAACGAAATCAAATTTAATATTATTAAATAAATCACAACTTTGGGTGATGGATGGTACATTCGCAACATGTCCTATACTTTTCAGACAAATATATAGTATACATGGTTTGGTGGACACGGGTACAGATCGTTATTACGTACCTTTAGTATATGCGTTTCTAACGAATAAGACGCTAAATTGTTACTTGTATTTTTTTCAAGCACTAAAGGCTCTAGAATATGATATCGAATTGAACCCACGAGTAATAATGACGGATTTCGAGATGGCAGTCATTAATGGTGTCTATTCCACTTAGGTCAAAATGTATGGCGTCAAATTCAACAAAATGGTTTGCAAAATAAATATGGCCAGGATGCTGAGTTTGCTGTCAAGTTAAGACACATTATCGCACTTGCTTATTTACCCCAAGAAGAGATACCAGATGCTTTCGATAAATTGAGAGAAGAAGTGTTACCCGACGAGGCAAATGATATCACCAACTGGTTTGGAAAATATTATGTTTGGGGAAATATGAATTCTCGTGAGACGGGAAATAATAAATTACTTATAGCACGCTCATCGCCGATGTTTCCACCTTCACTGTGGTCTGTGTTTCAAAATAATACACTGGGTTTTCCTAGAACTCAAAACAACATTGAAGGATGGCACAGAAGATGGAACACGTTGCTTGATAAGCACAAACGGGGTCTTTATGCTACCATAGAATTTTTAGTTAAGGAGCAAGCCATAACAAATAGGACAATTGAAAAGGCAAACGCGGGATTGGGGAGACCTACTCCACAAAAAAGAGGCAAAAGGGATGATAATGCGATTGAAAAAATATTAAATAGTAAAAACAACATGGATTTATTAGAGTTTCTCCGTGCAATTGCAATTCACACAAAATCTTAAAATGTACATATAAAAGATAATAATTAAAGATCAAAATGTGATTTATTAGTAAATTTTGTGTTTTTCTTGTATTCTAATATCATTAAAAAGTATTCAGTATATTGATATTTCGATAGAATGAATATGCGATTCGTTGAACGCTCGATCAAACAAACATTCGATATTTTGAACACTCGATGTATTGAGTGTACGATATATTGAATGTTCGATTTATTAACCATTCGATTTTAAGAACGTTCGAGTATTTAGATGTTCGATTTATAGTGGTCGATCAATTGATATTCGATTATTTGGCATTCGATTTGGCATAGTACACCCGAGTAAATCGAAAGGACTCTAGCTATGTGAGAACCAGCATGTTATAAGTGCGCAATGCAAACCGTCGTCACCTGGGACCTTTACTCAAGTTATTTCTAAATAATTGTGTTGGACACTTACTTCGCGGTATAACGACCCAGATTCAAATCACGACTGCATCCATCAGAGCCTTGCAGTGACTCCACCTTAAAGTCGTCTACAAACATGCAATGATTTCCGGCTTTCGAGCTCATGGCTAAATAAAAATAGCCGCACGGGTTGATCGAAGGTTAAACTACGCTTGTCGTGGTCAGTCTATCGATAGATGACCGTTCGTAATTGTAATATATTGTGATGTGGGTACACGAACAATAAATCAGTCTCGCATAAACTGTCTTTGTGTTTGCATCGGAATCATACAGTGGCGACGTTTTTACAAAATAAAAACAAAATATCAAGATGCCGATCGGAAAAATACATGTTTTTGATCTGGATGGAGGTGAAAACTGGCCAGCATATGTGCGTTTAGTGGAACAATTTATAAAGCTAAATGACATAAAAGGTAACCTGCCTTTCTGATACCATTCTTATAAATATCCAAAATAGTACGAGATCCCACGTTTTGAGCGTCACATGTGGCCTGGTCTTGTTTTTTTTCAATAAACAGCATTTTTGAAAAGTTACTCCAGTTTAATTTTTTCCAATTTACTAAAAAAGAAAGTCGTTAAATTTCAGTTCGATGGTTTTTTTTAATTTTCTCTTACGGACTCCTCGCCATATTTGAGGGAAGGGGGGTAACGACCTAAGTATATTGCAATACGATGATCTAAATCAAAGATTTAGATACATAATAGTAACAAACAAGAGAAAAACAAAAAATATTATAAAACAGATCTGATGCATGCAGTATTACAGATTTCTGGTATCACAATAGGTTTTGTGAGAGTGTGCTGTAGGAGCGTGAGATCCGAAGTAATCCAGCCGTAGATGAAAAGTAAAGATAACAGTGAACCCACCCTATTGCGTTTTTTTTTTTTTTTTTTTGTTTTATAATACAAAATGTTTTATTTTCTGTACCAAAATATTTCCAACATTAGTTTGTGATTGGAGCCTCCTTTTAAGCAAATAATGCCTGTATTAGGAGACTCCGCTCTTCCTTAACTTAAAATTAAAATTATCTTAAAAGTGATACAGAACTTATTTAAATAGTGTATGTGTGACTAACGGAGTGTCGGTGTGTGTGTAAGTGGGGTGCGTGTGGGTGAGTGCGTGTGTGAGGGTGTGTGTGTGAGTGGGGTGCGTGTGGGTGTGTGTGGATGAGTGCGTGTATGTGTGTACGTGATGGTTTATTTTATGTGTAGTAAAAGTGCTTCAGTACCTTCATACGTTAGAGGTTTTACCCAGTCAACTATCATTTTTTTACATTCATGTAGTGGTTTGGTGTATATATATATTTCTTTGTTTACCTTATTGTATATCTGAGCTGAGCGTTTATTATATTGTATATCGGCAAATTTGGATTTAGTTTGTGGAACTTGTGCAATAATATCTTTCCGTCTCTTTGAAAGTAAGTTGCTGTCATAAGAAAGGGTTTTATGTTTTCTTAGAACCACAAGTGTAATATATAATTGTCTAACCGAAAGCAGACCACTGATCTGATAGAGACTTTCGGTGGGGTGTCTAATCCTTTTAAAATACATTATTTTAATGAGGGCTCGTTGTGCTCGTTCCACCTCTATAAATTTCGATTTTGCTGCACCGCCCCATATCGGTATGCAGTAAGATATGACAGATTGTGCAAGGGCAATGTAAATTTCATTTAAGAGATTTCCGTTGGGGCCTGCTTTTTTATTTGAGTTTGTTGGAACAACGTGTCTTAATGTTTTGAAGATCCAGCATAATTTCCTTATTCTTCGAGTAACATGTTCGAGATGGAAGTACCAAGATAACTTTTGGTCAATTATGATACCTAAATATTTGGTCTGCGATACTTTACTAATTATAGGATACTTACAAACGTTATTTGTGTCTTTCTCACATGTATGTACTTTAATGGTAAAGGCTTCATTTGGTTGTAAACGGTTTGAGATGGAGAAACATATATAATTAGTTTTTGTAGTGTTCAAAGTGAGTAAATTATCGTTAAGCCAGTTGCAATTATGGTCATGCCCATCTCAGCTTTTAGCTTAGCTTCAGACCAGTTATGCCCAAAGAATACAACAACAGTATCGTCGGCGTAAGAAAAAATGTTTGCGTTTTTGACTTTTAGGGTACAGAGATCATTAATATACGTTAAAAATAGTGTTGGTCCTAAGACACTTCCTTGTGGAACGCCAAACGATACTTCCGCGTAATCACTGAGATATGATCCTATCTTAACCCTCTGTTTTCTATCTGATAGGTAATCTTTAAGGAGGTTGAGAGGAACTCCTCTTATTCCGACTCTTTCTAGTTTGGACACAAGGGTTGGAACAGAGACGGTGTCAAATGCTTTTTTAAGATCTAGAAATACCGTGACGCATTTTTTCCCAGTATCTAAATGTTTAGTTACTAGTGAGCTAAGGGCAGCAACTGCATCCTCAGTGGAAACTCCCTGTCTAAATCCAAACTGAGTAGATGATAATATTTTAAATTTGTTGAGATAGTTTATAAGTCTCGTGTTAATTAATTTTTCTATGACCTTTGATAGGGCTGGTAGGACAGAGATAGGTCTATAGTTATTGACATCGTCACTGTCCCCCTTGTGTACCGGAGTAATTATGGATTGTTTCAGTGAGGTCGGAAAAATACCATTTCTAAAACAGAGGTTAGCCAGATGAGCAATGATGGGAACGACTTCTTTGTTAATGTACTTTAGGAAACTAGTTGGGATGTTGTGGCATCCTGGGGCACTCTCCGACTTTAAGCACATCAAGATACTATGTACTTCCTTGGGGTCAGTATCCAAAAGAACAAAAGAATTGCTTTGTGTAGATGAGATGTTTTGTCGATCATCAAGGTTTTTATTAGTCCTAGGCTTTATTTGTTAAGCTAATTGTTTTCCAATGTTCACAAAATAATCCTTTACAAAATTTACTGATGCCGATGGAGAAGACATGATATTTAATAATGATGTGCTTTGATTTTTTGATTTATTTGAGTAAGTGATTGATTTAATATTTTTCCACAGCAACTTTGTGTTTGAAACTGATTTAGCAAGTAGATCTCTCTCGTATTTTCTTTTTAATTTTTTAATGAGGTTGTTACAGTGATTTCTATATCGACGGTATGTGATTTTTAATATTTCATTGTGAGGTTCTAACCGAGACCTTTTTTGTAGTTTATTGCGATTTTTTATACAGCGTAGCAGACCCGGTGTGATCCACGGTTTGATAATACGTTTATTATTTGGGATATTTATTATTTTAGTGTTGTAGTTAATAGTATCAATCAGTTTTTGTATGAGTCGGTCAGTTAACAAATTCGGATCATTGCAGAATAGTAATTCCTCAAGATTTTTTTCCTGTAAATATTTTAACGCTTCTTCGTAATTTATGGTAGTTGTAGTTTTATTAGCAAATTCTTTATTTTTTGTTTTAGACAGTGATAAAAATGTAGTATAATGATCAGTTATTGTAGTTTTTAAAATAGCAATAGATGCAGATGTCTTCCTTTTATTAATCCTAAGCATGAAGTGGTCCAGGCAGTTTTGTTCTCTGGTGGGTAATGTGTGTCCTGGTAATATACCATAAGCTGACAACATATTGAGATAGTTAACTCGGTTTTTTTGTTCATGTGAATTTTCAGGATCTTTGGGTCTTATGTTGATATTTATGTTTCCCGCTAGTATTATATTTTTTTTGTGCAGAACCTGTGATGTAGTAGTTGTAAGATATATAATAAGGTATCATTATCCCAATATAGTCAGTGTATTCTCGGAGCTCGCTCGTTTCATTTACTCTCCTTAACACCCAACCTTACATGGCGGTCCTGCCTGTAACAGTTGTCGGCACGGGCCCGCGCACGTGTGTACCATAAAAGGAAAAAGTATAATAAACAATCAGTGTAGTTCTCGATGATCCTAATCGAATTATGTGAAAATTTTGAGACTGTACTTTCAGTTTGGTAGTAGCTGTGATTATTATAGATGTAAATGTCCACTTAGATCTCACTAATAACACCATTTGTTTGCTTTGTCGTTATTTAATAGAAGGGTATTTCCTTCATACGCAGCAGACCTTAATTGTGATTTTTTGTCCATATGTCAGGTTAAAAACTAATAAATAACGGTAAACACCGTAGATAAGTGTTAATTGTGATATTCTGTGAATGTCTCGTCGTAAGTTAGTATTGTACGCATTTCGGGACTCGCTTTTAGTGTCCTGTGATTTTATTGGTTCCAATTTAAATATAAATATACTAAGAAATAGCACATAGCTAGTCTAAAAGTTACATGAACTGCCAGAAGTTGTCACATATTTATTGGCACATTCGCATCAAATGGATCTAAAAGTAAATTAAAACAAAAATGAGATTATTATCCATATATGTATTTGGATAGTGAGAAATAGTTTTTAACACTAGGCAAAATTATGGTGTAGGGGTCATTAACTTTTAGACTATAAAGTATAACAACGTCACATGAGATTGTACTTTTATAGGTGCTTTCTGTCAAAAAAACACAAATGACAGTTTATCAAAATTGTATTATAATTCAGAATAACTGTGCACCCTTACAAACACAAAAAATGTAGTGATGTTCAAAATAAAACTGCATACCTAGAACACTCTTTACTTAATATTACAGTCAAAATGAATGTATGTGAGTGACGATCGAAATTCACGCTAAAGCGCACAATCGATAAAATGATTCTAAAAATAAGAATAAAACACATTTTTATATTTCGATTGGGACAAGGTCACAAGAGAGCAATTCTAAAATTAATCGGCGGTGGCGTCAAGGTTCTTGCTAAATACTTAATGTAGCACCAAAATGAGGTGTGATGGCTCAATAATAAAGGATAATAATGAACAGCTTTAGGAATTTACTACATTTTTTGAGTCTTATTTTCACTTGGGGCCGGCGCGAAATGTTTGAATGTGCTACATAATAAAACAGATACTTGTTCTATATTAATTTGCATGTTATTATTGATCACCGAAGTACTCAATATATTTTGAATAAGTTACAGCTTATTTTGCATGAGCATGCGTAGCATACCGGGACGTCTCAGTGCCTCAGAAAGCTCGTTAAACTGTACGTCGCTGCTGTCGTTTGAAGTTCTTTGATAGTTTACTGGTATTCAGAACCTAAAATGAATTTAATGAAAACTTAAAGGAACAGATTTCTAAAAGTGCATAGTGCAGGGTGGTCCCAACGAGATACGTACGATACTCAATTTATTATATCAATAATCAAAATTCATTAATTTACATCAGGATGGGAATCAGCACTTTGAGAATGTCATGGATACATAAGACAGTTCCTGAAAACGCGCCCTAGTGTTTTAGTAGGAATATATAAGTGGCGCAACAAACTCAGCAATAGCAACTCATTGCGAAAGATAACTGATAACAATAACGACCGAGTTTGTATTACAATGCGTTAATCTGGTGTGCGTAATGGTTAATGATGGCGTATAAAACAACGCGTTATTAAAATAACTGTTTATTGTCTGTAACGCGTTTTCCCACTGTAGCGGATTTGAACATCACTAGTTCAGTTGTCTAAAGCGAAATCAAGGTAAAACAGTCCACAGGAAACATAAAAAAAAAATTGCACTTGCGCACCAATGACTAGTAACAGCCATCGATCAATACATAGAATATTCGAGAGCTGCTTGTTTCACCACGTAGTCTCTTAGTGAAGCTTGTTCGCGAAGGCCAATGTCGTATTTGTTCTTGTGTCCTAACTTGAAGAACTTGGAGATCTAAACTAGATTCGGTAAGTACCTTACATGTACCGAAGTGTTTTGTTATTATTCAGGCATCCGTTAAAAGAAGTAATTTGGAAAACATGTCGGTCCATCTTTTGACCTTGATAGGTACCTATATTGTGACCTTGTCTCAAATATTGTGTATATATTAGCTTATGACGCACAACTGACTAAGACTACCTACTCAACACTTCAGGTTCTTTACGAGGCCCTCGTAATTACACATTAGGTCCAAATATATGTAAAATGAATTACTCGCAATAGCGGGGCTCATTTCGATAGATCAAGAACAGATATCTCTCGTATTAACCAGATGAAGTACAACAATTAGGAACGCGCTCACTGCCTACTCGAGTGTCAGGACTAGTAGAGGGTCGCAGTGGTACTCAGAATATATTTGTCCTAACATTTGTTTTTTTTTTTACAGTTAAGATGGAAAACGAAGACTGGTTCAGTGATATGCCACCCATGGGGATGCCCGTGGGGATACCCATTGCGCTGCCCGTGGGGCTGCCCTCGGGCAGCCGCCTCAGAATCCGGGGCTCTTTTCATTGGGGCCACTGTTAAAATTTACAGGATCATACCCGTATAGAACACCTGTATATACGGTTACACAAGAAACGCACCATCATCCTCCCGGCGAATATTGCTTACACTGTGGCTGCTCTGATTGTCGTTTCTATTTTGGGCAGGGGCCAAAAAAAGCCGCGCCTCGAGCCAAAGAGCATCCCTCCACGTACGGCTACTTCAAGTTTGTCAACGGAATGCGCGCCGCGTCTGCGAAGCGTGACGAAGATCGTCAGGAGAGAGTGCGCGTCAAGCCGAATCTGAGCCAAAAAAGAAAGACAAGGCAGCCAAAGAACAGGCTAAAAAGAAAAATATGAAGCGTCGCCGCCAGTAAACAATATGGCGGCAGCAGAACATGTGACATATGCCTTCTAGTGTTTTTGTTTGCTTCAGTGATTTCCCGAATTTAATTAGCGCGTGTAACATATGTCACATAATTACAGTAGATGTAGCAGCCATACTATGAACGTAGTCAGAAGCTTATAAATTAGGAAATTAATGTGATTGTTGTATTCTCTATCCTATGTAATATTGTTTTTGTGTACGTATTCCCCTTTTTTTGTTGGTTCGTGAGAGAGACGGCAGTGTGACTGAAATATGGTTTATAGTAACTAAATGGTTCAGTTTTGTTCTACTTGCCGTCAAACGGTTATTGTACAGATAGTTTCGATAAAAAGCTTTAAGACAACTTTTTAGGTCCAAATTTTAAAACTCTTGTGTTTTTTTAAACTAGCTAAAGTGCGTAGCTAGAAATAAACTGTTAGTAAATCATTTTCAGTTCAGATCTTACAGACCCATGGGAAGTTCTAGCTATGCCCTTCAGTTAGCACCTCACAGAGCTTATTCTATGTAAGAAAAGAGCTCCAATAAAATAATTAGGATCAATACAATCTCATATCCAGGCCAAAATTTTCTGTACCAACTATAAAAAAGTAGAATGAAATATGTTTTTGTAAAGAACGGAAGGAACTTATTGTTTTCTATGTATTGTTTATTTCTTTTAAATTATCACCTATTGATGTTTTGAATTGTATACCACTCTGAAACTCAGTGTTGTGCGTATTAAATGTTCTCGAAAAATAATGATTTGTTTTATTCACAACTACTATTAATATACTACATGTGTAATGATGTTTCTGTATTCAAAGTACACATATAATAGAATAGACTATGTTTACAGCAACATTCTTTAGCGTCTGCAATAAATAAACAAAAGAATAAACGTTCAAAAGCTAGAAAAAAACGCTGTTCAAAACATATATGTATAGACAGACATTGCAGACTCTAAATCAAAAATATGTTTACTAATTTAACGTCTGTAATGGAAAAATTTAAAAGAAGTTAGAGAAAATACGAGTGTCTCATTTGTAGATGTGATTTCATGTAGATATGATTTCTGTTCAGCAACATAAGTATTTCAAATGTTGTCAATTGAATTGGAGCGAACCATCCCAGCCGTCGGAAATGTCCCGCCCGCGTCGCTTAGCAGAATTATTGATCGTGTGCCTACCGCGGCTATTTATAGAAATTTCCCCCTGCCAGCCCCTGGAAATCCCTCGTTCGTACGGAGTTATTTAGAAGTTACCTTAACGAGGGTCGTAAACATTATGGTTGATTCGCTAAAGTATTCAAATCGTATAAACAAGGAATGCCATCCAAAATAGCTTCCAACTTATTGTTAATAATTTCATGCCATACCATAAATCAAACATTACATTATGGGCGAGGCTAACATCACTGGCTTCACCCTTGTTTGAGACTAGTAACGCCATCTTTTTTGATTTACTAAATTTACCTCTGACTTCGCACGATAAGTTACTACTGTTTATGTATCAAAGCATATTTCGCAAAAAGAAGTTAATTTGGACGCTGAAATAGGACGTGTTTTGTTATCTATGATCATGATATAATCAAAAGGTGGCGGGTATAAATCAAATTGCCAATTGTAAAATTGATTTAAAAATAAATGGGTAAAACCAACGTTTAAAACGTATAACATTGTTTATAATGTTGCAAACTGAAAAAAATCATCAGAAAAACAAAACGACCTCTTATCTCAATGTATTTTTAATTTCTACTTAATATGTGACTTATCTAAGAACAAAATTAGACAGTTAATTTTATTTCATTAAGAAACGACGAATTTTACTATAAACGCGTTCAGTACCTACTTCCTACGTTATTTTTAAAGTTGAGTCATCTTCCATGGCATGGCGGGAACAATAAACATATTTACATTTTACAGATTTTGGGAAGTGAAATGTTTTTGGGCTTCTCAGACTATATTTAATCAGATTCATAGAAAGATGTCAGGAATTATGTTAAAATAATATAGTCATTTAGAAATAATATAACAGAATAAAAAAATCAAAATCAAAATCGGTTCATCCGTTCGGGAGCTACGATGCCACAGACACATACACACAAACAGACACGTCAAACTTATAATACCCGTCGTTTTTGCATCGGGGTTAAAAATAATAAAAATTGAAGCTACTGCAGGTACTTATACCTCAATAATCAAATTAGCGAGTTTGAGGTTTTGCGGTTACACTTCGTATTGTTAACACTATAATTTCTAAGAAGTGAGTTTCTTATAACAATGTCAGAGGCCAGATTGGTGAATGTTTCCTTGTCCGCAACGCACTAAAAATTACGGTAATTACTTCGTGCATAACATTTGGCAATATAACGTAAAACTTGCGGTCGGATGTAATTATGCCTTTAACGATGAAAGGGGTTTAAACCCATTTATTGCTTTTTTTATGCAACAGGCGATATTCTTTGTGGGCAGTTCAAATTAAGTTATTGGTTGAACGCACACAGTAAAGATCACGAGAATGATGGCTTGAGGGTTATAGCCGTGTTACGATCGATGGATGGAAAGTGTTCACATCCCTGCTTAAAGTCGTAAGATTTTCAAGGTCATATACCATTATACATTTTAACTTTATATCCAATTCAAACACTAAGATAACGAAGACTTAATAGAAGGATTAAGTAAGTATTCAACAACCCCTTTATTTAACTTTACAACCCAAAAACCAATTCCCCCTTCTATGTTATTTGGTTGATCAAAGGTGCAGCATTCTTGATGGTAACTGGTCACCACCACATAAACATCTGGAACACTCGAGACATCCCCAGGAGAGCATTGCATCCTAGAAAGAAAGCTGACATATCTGGTGTGCTTGAAGCAACACCATCATCCATACCCTTCAGGCCTGAACACAGCAACGATGCCTGGTTTTCTTTGTCCTATCTTTAAGTGGATTTTCTCTAGACAGTTTTCGTCAGCGATGTTCGTTGTTCATTTCTTTTGAGAAATAAGCCACCCTCTGTAACAAAATAAAAGATTGTAAAACACACGTCGCTTTTCATTATTTAATAGCTTTGACCGAATTAAAATGAATGGCTTATAAACACTTGTGACAGCACAAAAGTGGTTATATATTAGTGGACAGTAGCGTTTCATAAGTCTTCGTTTATTAGTTCAAATTTATAAATTATTAAAGATCGTGTCAGAACTAAAATAATACATGGTATTTTGGTTCACTTTTATTTCATATTTATCGGAAAGCTACTTAGATATATAATAACAGTTACTTAGTTTTTAACATTATTAGGGCATTTACCAGTTTTCACAATTAATAGTATGTACACAAAAAGGCATTAATAAAATACTACATACGTATACAATGTTATGATGTTATGCTGTCGAAGAAGTTGTCTGCAAAGAGTGCTCTTTAATTTATACACACTAGTATTAAAAATACCTATTTCAAACCTCATGCTCAAGATTCTACCCTCATAGACTATTCTTTCAGTCACGAATAGAATCTCAAATCGATTAGTGGTTCTTAAGACTAAAAGATAAATACGTTGCCTTTTGAAACGTAGGTACCTATGGGTGGACAGAATCCTAAGGGCCACGGTGTGATGACCGATCTCTTCAAGTTCGAAATCGAACTTGAAGATATCGGTCTGACCAGAAGCCCTGTCATTATTATTAGCAGGCCGGGATGTGTAACACATGTGATATGTGACAGTTATTTGAAGTCGTATTTCGTAATCTGTATTCCCCGCATAAATCAGAAACTAATTTGATTTTTTGAAAACAAGACACCCCTATTTTCTGTTACGAATATTAGGGCACCGCCTGTACTATAAACCGTAGGTAGAAACCACCAGCATGTGGAACAGTGTTTTATTTTAGTCTATGATATTATGATGTCCAACAACGATGAACTAGATGTCACTGCCGTCGTAAATATACTTTTATGTTACGTATCATTTTGTTTAAATAATTATTAATTATTTAGTTTTTCTAGTAATATAACGCTTCTTTAATCGTCAAAAAGCTCAAGTTATTATATATTTTAGAGCCTTTATACTTTTTCAATTGGCAACTTGACTTGTCTTAAGCATGCAGTTATAAACTTAATTCGTATGGAAATACGGTACTTTTTATATTGCCCTAATTACGTGAATTTCAAAACGAAGGTATTGCCTCATATAAGCGACGCCGTCGGAGGGCATAAAGCTGCGCGGTTCAGAGCCGTGTAGTAATCAATAAACCAAAGGAGACGCGTCACTGACGGGACGGTGCTTTGCTGCTGAAGCGGATTGCTGAGATTTTCACTACTACTGACTGAAAACTAGTAAAATGGGTGACTATGTGGAGGAAGTGGCAGAAAGAGCTGATGCTAAAAGAAGTAAGTCGAACTTTTTAATCTTTTCTCTCTTAATAGCGCGTTCGATTTTTTTTTGTAATGAAGAAGCCGGCCATTTGATGAGATAGTGATTATTTATTTTTCTGTTCTTATAGTTATTTCTTGTGCGGGTCTCAATAAGTGTATTTATTTTTCTTTGTCTTTGCTTAACATTTATTGGCGTAGGCTGTTTAGGACTCGCGGAAACAGCGATCAATAAGTGTGCCGCGTGTAGCGTTCTGCGATCCGCCATTAGCCCTTCCTTTGTCCTTGATACAAAACAGAGGTACAACTAAACTCATTGTGTCGTGTCTAGCTAGGGCTTATTCTTGTTTGGCTTTTCTATTTTCATGAAAGCGACCGGCTATTCAATTCGTAGCAAAGAGTTTGATCAATCTTTAAGTTCTATTAAGATGAATGTGTAATGGCCATCACGGAACCTAAAACAAAATGGCACCTAGTCGAGCCTACCCACGCCACACTTTTATTCCTATATCCAATATAAAAGCTAGGCTAGGCTAATCTTAGATTTTCAGATTAATATTATCTAAGAAAAATACTGTGAAGTTAAGAATAATAGTGTGTTTATTTCTTCGGTTCTATGAGTTGATCTGCATACCGTACCCTTATGTTGGGACAATATTCGAACGTGGCCTTAGTGTAATCATATTCAGTTATTTAGCAAAAACAACACTGAAAGTAATCTGAAATAAATACTAAGTCTCATCATTCATTTAATTGTGTCTGATATTTATGGTTGTTATACAATCAATGAAAATTACCAGTATCACACATCCGTGAACGTTTTAATGGATGTATTGGATTGTATACAAAATATATATTTATAAAAAGTATCAATCCTTTACTCAAATCATGCTAAACTTGGTTTACAACTTCCTAATTCAAAGATTCAGCCTGATTTCCAGTCCGTACAACATGAATGAATTTTGAATACACATGTATTGTATTAACTTTTTAGTATGTGGTGAAGGAAATGGAAGTGTTTAATATTTTATTGTTAATTATTATATCCTAGGTCCCCAATTAATTCAGAACAAAGAACGTTAGTGTTCATGTAACTGATTTTTCTCATCAGTCACTCTAAATATACCAAAGTTCCTTTGAAAGTGTTAATAATATCAAATTTTGTCACTTTCCAGTTATTGTCGAGGAACATGCACTGATGTTGGAGGAGAGTTTGAGGAATAGCCGCAGCAATGTGGTGTCTGTGGTGACCGGAACTTACATTCCTGATACGAACACTATTCTTCTTGCAGCGGTATGTGCAGATACTGATATACCAAATGACGACATGCTGGAGGTGCCACTGGAGCCTGAGAATATATCGGAGGAGTTGCTGGAGGTGCCAAAGGACGCTGAGAATATATCGGAGGAGATATCGAAGGTACGAAAAGACAAAGAGTTTATAGCGGAGGAGTTGCTGGAGGTGCCAAAAGTGGAAGAATTTATAGCGGAGGAGTTGCCGGAAGAGTTGCCGGAAATGCCAAAAGAAGCAGAAAATATAGCGGAGGAGTTGCCGGAAGAGATGCCGGAGGTGCCAAAAGAGACGTCTCTTTTGGCACCTCCGGCATCTCTTCCGGCAACTCCTCCGCTATATTTTCTGCTTCTTTTGGGGAGCTGAAGAAGCCTGAAGGCGGTAAGGGTCCAAAAGAGGCTAAACAACAAAAAAAACATGAAGATCTAAAGAGCCTTAAGGATTCTATGGATGCTCACAAACCTATGGATCCCAAGGATTCTAAGCCCAAAAAGGGACATAAAGAAAGGAATGAGATGATAAAACAAAGGAAGAGAACAACTGAGCAGAAAGAGAAGACAGAGCTTCCAAATGAATTTAAACAGCCAAAAGTAATGAAAGAGCAGAAGGATGAAATAAAAAAACATCAAAACAGGGAACCAGTGGAACTAAGGGACCGCAAAAAGCGCAAAAGCACGAAAGATATAAGAAAAATCGCTAAGGAGATAAATACTCCTGAAGAAAAAGTTAATCAAACTGAAGATCAAAATGAACAGAAAGATAAAAAGGAGCAAAAGGATAGCAAGAAACGTAAGGAAAGCAAAACAAAGAAGTCCAGGGAACAAGATGAACAAATCGAGGCAAAAGAACCAATGCCACTGAGTTATCAAAAAGAGGAGAAAGATAAGAAAAAGAAGAAGGACCGCATCAATCACAACAAACATGCGGAAGCAAAGATAAGAGAAATCATTGCACAATGCGATGTAATTCCTGGATTAACGAAGGGGATGAACAAGTTCGTGGAATGTGATGGACCTCCGATAACACACGATCACAAGGTACAATACGAACAAATGGAGGTTAAACATACTGGAGAACAAGCAGAGATAAAAGACGTCGAGGACCGTAAGGTAATTAAGATAAAAGAAATATCTAGGAAACTGCGCGATCGCAAGAAATTAAATGAAAGAAAGGCGAAGAAAGTCAAAGCCGCCAAAGACGCCAAAGAGGCCAAAGAGACCAATGAGAGAAAAATGAAGAAAGCGGCCAGACAAGATAATTAAAAAGTCAAATTTTTGAAGGTTTTTAATGTGTGTGTAAATGCCACCTGTGCATCTATTAAATTGTGTGTATGCTCCTTTTTATATTTTCGAGATTATTAGTAAGACATTTCACATGATTCCTTATATTATTATATAAGGAATCATGTAAAATGTTTTTGAATTGAAAACTTCTTTGGCCGCGTTGAGCGTTTCATTCCAGTGTAAAAAGGAGCCCTTACTATTTTCTTATACCGTGTCTATTTTCTTATAACGTATTGTGTGTTTGTAGGTGTCCATACAATATGTATTAGTTCTTCTTATTCGCAGTTGTAATATTCATTGGGATTAGCCCGCTACTTAATCTGTACTTGGTAATATTGTGTAAAATCAAGGAATTTTTACTCTAAACTAATCGTAAATACTAAGCTGTATACCTTTCCATTCCTGATGAGTTTATTTATTATTAGTGTTTAAAGTATCATGATTGATTGCATATCAAGTTTCCTTGGAAACACCATCCAAATAAGTTAATCATTATTTTATATTACTCCTAATTATTTACGTAAGGTTACGTCATTAATTAAAAAGTTTTGTAATTTTTAAAACAACAATGACTTGTGTACTTTTTTAGCATTGATTCTATATCAATTTATACGTACTTTTACTTCTAATAAATAATCATAAAAAATGTTGTTTTATTTTCCTAGTCTAGGTAGTCTGGCCCAAAACTATAATGTTTTTTTGTATGTTACCCAAATCACACGGTCAAATATTGTCTAATATTGTCTTCTTAATTATGTTTTGTCTTTTTATGTTGGCATCCGAGAATGGATGACGTTGCACATTTATAAGTTTATTTGCATCCTGATCTGGTCTGAGATCCAAATAGAAAGCTTCTCTGTAATAACCCGCAGGGTCAGGAGCTGGAGAGGCTTCTTTGAAGCTGTAACATTTACTTGACTTTATAGCCAAGAAGAAAGATAAGATTTTTACATTGAGACTATTACAGTAGCTTTTTTCTGGCTTAGTGTGATTCAGGGTCGCTATAGATACCTTTTGAGATGCCCAATAAAGACCCAGTAAAGGATGGTTGCCCGCATCTTACTTAAAACCAGATACTGAAAGGAGACTTTCTTAGCACCTTTTCTTCAGCATAATATTCAATATAATAAGTTAAAATGATCGCCATGGATCATGATAAAAAACAAATGACAAATTTGTTTGAGCAAGATTACTTGCTGAAGCATTTGCTTTAGAAATCTAACTTTTTCTATTATGAAGTCTCTCAAATCTTTTGAAGAGATCCTTTGTAAAATCTCCGTCCCGGATTTAGACAGAAGCCTAATACTTAATGCCCGTATATTTTTGTTCTTGCCCGCAGAAGGCTAGCAGTACTCGCAGGTGGGTTTGTATTTGTCTGGGCAAACAAATTGCTGAATTGCACTTGCGCACTAGTACCTATGTACTTACATGAATCAATAAAGAATTTCAAAACGTGGTTCAGGTGTTGTTGCGGGGTGCTTGCTAATTGATATATTAAGAAAAACCCACGCTTTTGTTAAGTGATTTGTTTTAATAGCCAACCTGTTGGATCTAGATTACAGTCAGCACGATTTGTAAGTAAGTAAGTACAAGTTGTTTGTATTCATTGTTATGATATCCCGTTGGTGCCATCTATTGTTAATTTTTTTGGATTCTGATTGGTACGCTATTGTTACCCTTCTTCTAACCTTCGAATTATTTGGATAACTGAACGGGGAGGGTTTGGAGTATTATGTTAAATCGTAGTTTTCTTGATGTTATGATTGGTTTAACTCGTAGGTAATGTACAGGTTATGTTACAAAGTTAGGATGGCGCAACATTCAGAGAGATTCATTCAACAGAAGAAGAGCTTAATTAAGATTTCATCATTATGTCTGAGCATGATATTTCTGAATGTTGACCGGTATTGTGATAATGACAGTCAAGATCATTATTTTTGATTGAATTATTTTGTAAAGTCTCTGTAGTTTGGTTTCTACGTGAGGTCTTATTTAATAAAATCCTTTTATGATAAACATAAATAAATTTCTTCATATAATTTTACATTAGTTTTAACTTCGAATTTTGTGAAAGATATATAAGTATACAATAAAGTACAAACTTAATAACATTTACCATATTTTGTCGAATTACAGAAATGTCTACAGCTGAACTCCAACACCAGGTCAACGTGACCAGACGGATTCGCACCGAAGAATACGCAATGAAGATTATGAACAATAAGGATGCTCTTAAGGATCCTAGCTTCAGCTACCGGAGTGACATAATCACCAGGCTGTTCTGTGACTGTGATGACTGTTACAAGTATTCCTGCTACGGGAAGCCTGTCAAATTTATTGATCCATATCTTATGGATATGAGGTACACTCACTGGATCTACGACGGTCTTGTGGCAGCTGGTAGGAGTGCTAGTTCTCGCGTAGACACGAGTGCTACCGCGCCTGATTCCAGGACCAGCAGTGAGGAGTCGAAAAAAAAACGACGTAAACACTAGGCATGTTCTTGTTTATTGGAACCCTAGCTTGGTTTATTGCTCTATTTTTCCCACATCATAAAAGATTGAACAAAACTGACCTATCTTCATTTTGATGGCTCTTTAGCACAATGGTACATAGATACCCCTGTGCAGAGCGGGCATCAAATCTGTGTAGAGATACTCCATGTATAGAGAAAGAGTATCCCTATCCATATTTTAAACTGTATTGCTATTAGTCTATAGACCACTTCCCGTACATGTATTTGCCCATTCTCCTTAGCTAAAACAAAAAAGGTCTCTAATTTTCTTGTACGGTTGAATGTTTTAATGTTATGTTTAATTCATTGATAAGCCATAAAACCAGTATGTTGTTTTAATTTTAAGGCATTTTAATTGGTAAGACTAGAAGACCTAGAAATTTATAAGACATTTCGTAAGACTGACAAAGAAAGAACACATGATTATATTTTTTTAAGGACTGGCCTGGAATAATAACCGTGGCTAAATAATAACAACCGTATGGTCGCTTAAAGCAAAGCTATGCTCGTGCAGCTCGACCCCTCGGTCGTCTGACAAAGGAGAGTCACCAAGGTAAGGTGCTGGGTGTCCTGATATTGATGGAGAGATCACTCTCCATCACCATCAGGTGATGATGTAAGTTGCTACGTGATGTAATATGGTCCGTTGTGTTGGATGTTATCCTGGTTTTATTACAGAGATTTTTTTGTAACTATTTATAAAACTACAGCATATGTATTCTTATTATAGTAATTTAGCAAGGTATCTTGAGGGTAATTGTAATCCGGGTATTTTATAATAATTAGGTATGTTTAAAAATATGCTACAGGAAATATATTTAAGTAGTAGTGATACTAGTTGTAGACTTTTGACTCATTGTATACCATTATAATGTAACCATATAAACATAACTACTGAAATGAGGCTGTATGTACTTACTATAGGTACACCTGTGCCTTCTGATAATGTAGGCGTTATGTTATCTTATGTGCGACTTAAATTTACAATTAATAGCTTATAAACGCTTCAAAATATTTTTATTACGATGTAAATCATATAACTTTTCTAGGAGTGATATTTTGTGAAAATCTTATGCCAATATACGTTTCTAATTCTTATTCTGTTATTTATTTACTATGTGACCTAAGGTTGTTACCTTACTAAATGTATGGTGCAGGTGTTTCAGCAATTTAATGTTAAAACACAAGTCTGTTGAACGATTTTAAACTACTTATAGGATCCAATAATTTTTAAGACACTAAACATGAAATAATGAACTGTGTGCGGTAACTAAAATAACATCCAAATCAGATTTTAACGCAGTCTAATACAGTATCTAGTAAAATAGGATTTGGTGAAAATAAGAAATCTCTTTCAGCTGATGGTAAGTTTCATTATACTATTCATTTGGTTATTGAATAATTGTATGGAAAATGAGTTACTTTATGATCCTCCTTAGTACTACAAGTTTACATTATTGAGAAACTGATTGAACAATATGATCTATAAAAATAATATCAAGCATAAACTATAAATCTTGTTCCATTCCAATGTCAACTGATTAAAAAGGAGGAAACTACAGCCAGGATCATCACCTGATGAGAATCCTCAAGCGGTTTCAAGTATTTTCATTAAATTATTATTACATTTATAAATATCCAAAACCATTGAGATTGGATATCTAATAGGTTTTTGGTTTTAGTATTAATTTCATATGATAGATTAATAATGATGAATTTTAGCCTAGTAGAGACAACAAAAACAGAATATACAAAAATTATTGTTTGTTTACCTACCTATTCTACAAGTAATACAGTTTGTAGGGAGGTATATTAGCATGAACCATTTCATTAGTTCACAAGGTTTAAAAGGTACCGACGGCTATTAATATTACAATAAATATTACAAGTGACTCCCAATCTTTGTCTTGTTTAATATTATTTTTGACTTATTGCCAAATTACCATATTAAAACAACTTTAGAAGAGCAGAATAAGCTAGGATTAGAGATCTGTGACACCTATACAATTAAGCGTTGGATAGTGAGGAATGAGGGCAAAACATATCCAAATATGTCGAAAAAAGGCTAGACATATGATCACAATGATGATGAAGACTAAAGGCTGCACACTGCCAGTGCCCAGCAATTAGTCTTGGGTTAAAGGATGGAAGAGCTTAACAAAGAATTGCGCGTTAGTTCATTTAAGGTATGAAATAATATGTACATTTCCTTATTTATGCAATGTTTATGTACAGAAGTTGTACATATATAGGCGGATTAAATGCCACAACGCATTCTCTATCAGTTAACCTATAAAATGTCAAAATAGATATGAAAATAAAGAAACTAAAATCATTTTGTGTACGAAATTAATCTCTCAATTTAATGTTTACTTTTAGCTTTATAGCAAGATCCCTGTAGAGACAGGATGTACTAAATTCATTACTAATTGTCTGTGAGAGAGTAGCCAACTGAAACTACTGCTGATATTTTCCTTCCAATAATAACCTTACTTTTGTAGAATATGATTTGATACATTAGTTTTACATTATATTAACTAATCCAAATCATCATCATTTAGATGTAGGAAGTAAAGAAAACAATTGAGTCACATCATCATCAACATTTATTTGGGTACATGAGACACAAGTTTACATTTTAACAAAATATCAAACACAGTAGGAAGGAAGAAAACACTCACAACATTACATCGGATTGTTATTTAAGGAAATATAAACAAAAGAGCACATTGTAGGTATAAAATTAAAAGAATTACATGTCAAAATGAGACACAACTTTACATTTTAACAAAATATCAAACACACAGTAGGAACAAAGAAAATACACACACATTATTACATCGGATTGTTATTTAAGGAAATATAAACGAAAGAACACATATTAGGTATAAAAGAAGAAGAGTTACATATCATAATGAGACATAAGTTCACATTTTAACAAAACGTCAAACACACATTAGGGTCGAAGAAAACATGATCACATCGATTTGCTATTTATGGAAATATAAACAAAGGAGCACATCGTAGATATAAAAGTAGAAGAATGACATAACACATTAACCACATGAAAACGGTGCGTTGAAGATTCATGGTAGCTGGTAGTAGGTAGCTGGGAGCTAAAAATGGATTTAAAAAAAAAAGGATTGATATAATTTTCAAAATGCTCCGAAACATTGGTATTGATAATAATTCCAGCAAACAAAATCAACAGAATAGTAAAATAAACATACACCTCCAATAATCAGAACAGTTCAATATCTTCAGGATTTTGATTAAAATATTCAATGATGGCGTCCAATAGGAACACCATTTTAAAATACAAATATGAACTTGATACTAAAAGTAACAGATATGTAGATAACTACGAGTAGAAGCACTGCTAAAACACTGAAACACTTTGAGAACACGTAGTCACGCACTGAGAACGCTGGTGGAGAAGATCCGTTTCTTCTGATCTCTAGAAGATTCACAACTAGAATCTTCGACCGGAAACTTGTTGATGTCTTGTCACCCTTGATCTCCGACGGTGAACTCGGTCGCAGCCACCATAGGCGCCAGGCGTTTGTACGTAGAAGATGATTATTCAAACAGCCAACAGAAAAAGTTGTAAAACCAGTTAAAATTATCAAAGATGGAGGGGCTTCGCGTAATAATTATTGGTTCCTCAGTGCAGTAAGGCATTGGAATAGGATCTGGGTACGCCACGATTAGGCCTTTCAATTTAATGGTTTGTTTGAAAGGTAATCTCAGGTTTTCCCTGAAGTAGATCAACGGGTTAACTGCTCGCACAAAGAATGGCGTCGGACACGTATGGTACTGAATATGTCTCAATAGTGGAAGTAATGATTTTATATCGTTACTACTCATAGCCAATCACCAATCGTCCACGTCGTCAGACAATTGACGTCATTTGATTCTGGACAGGTGATTGGTCAATGTGTATCACGTGACTTGGAACATTCCGAGGGGATATTCGGCAGAAACAGGTAACATACAGTATAATAATATTAAGATTACATGATTTGCATAGAAAGTGCTGCCGGAAGTGAATGAAATCAGAATAGGCGCCATAACTTCACGTCAGTTGAAGGTCGGTAAAAAAGATTTCATTCAAAGGTTTTTTATTAACAATTGCATGATTCAATTAAGTTAACGTTGATGTTACAAAAATCTAAAGAAATTGTCCGGAATTATGTACGAGTGATAAAATCTCCCAAAATATTTTAAAGTCGTTTCATTTTCGATACGAAGATTTTTATTTCATTGTTATTAGGTTACAAATTATTACCCAGAAATTATTATTTGTTTTTCCAAACAGTTTTAGTAACTAGTTGAGTACCCCAAAATCATTAAAAAAATGTTTACCATTAAATGCAGCTCAAGGTGGATAGTAAAGAATACGGATTCAAATATCCGTAGCACTTATACTCTAAAGGTTTAGGTAGTTAAAAAAGCGTAAACAAAAAAAACCACGTGACTCAGAGATGCAAAACCTTTTTTTTCAATTGTTAAAATCATATTATTTAGAGACACATTTATTTTGTCTAATTTAAACATTTTCTGTTCTTCTTTGATTACATGGCCCTCACAGTTTTTCCAATTCTCTGCAGTTACATTAGCCAAAGCTTCTGGCAAAAGAATTTTTTAGGTTAGCCATTTTATAAGTTTTATTTTTCTCGGCTACAAACCCCTTAACTTGAGCCCATATTAACTCAATTGGATTGAGCTCACAGTGATATGGCAGCAGCCACCATCTTGCCATGTTAAAGATTTGGTGTGTCCTGCAAAAAACTATATTAATGAGTTTACAAAATATTTACAAAGGTAACAGTGTACAATATTTATTTTAAAAACATATTAATGTTGTTATCATACCTTCATTGACCCATGTTTCATCCAAATAATATATTTTCTTTACCGTCTCTTCTATATTTTGCAATCTCATTTAAATACTTTACACGCCATACTGCAATGTCTGGTTTGTCAATAAGCATACTCTTGCGACTGCGTTTGGAGTATTTAAAGCCTAATTTCTTCATCAACTTACACATTAAATCTCTTTTTATATCAGGTAGACTGTCATCATTATTGACACTTTCCATAACTTTTTCAATAGTTGGGATTTCATTTGCAAAAAAAAACATATGTACTTTTCTCCTCACTGCGGCAAAATCCATATCATCAAAACTGTCGATTTTGCTTGGTTTCGTTGCCGGTGGAGGAGGAGACTCCACTCTATGCAATGTTTTGTATTGGTTAATAACCCTATACACAGTTGGTACAGACATACCCATTATTTCACCAGTTTTTTGCACTATGTCTGTTTTTGACGTAAAACAATCTTTGGGCCATGTTTCTTCTACATATTTAAACACATTTATCAATGTCTGTTTCTCAGATGATGAAAGAGGTCCGGTTTTGAAGCGTTTCTTCTTCGGTGATGGAAATGTGTGCACGAAGTTGGTCTGACTAGTACCAGCCTCGGGTTCACTCATTTTTCCACGATACGAATTTAAAAACCAATAACGATAAATAACAAAAACTAACAATAACTAAATAACAAAAACAAAACAATAACAAAACAAAGAAACAAGCGAATAATATCACAATTTAACAAAATCGATTTGCATAAATTCGCAAATGTTTTTTTTTTTTTTTTTTTTTGGAATGGGCATCTCGCAGTTTATCCTTTAGGGATATTTACTGCTCAACCGAACTTTCCTGTGGGGGGCTTAATTAAAATTAAGGCCTCCAGCCAGGCATAAAAACTTATAAGCTAAGCGACTATCGCTAAGGGCACCCCCTGCGGGGTACGAACCTCGGCTTAGGACGTCGCTGAAGAGGACAGCAAGGGACAGGCTGGATCTGATTGTTCCATTATTTAGGGACATTTTAAACATTAATCGGCTCAGCTTCGCGGGCTGGCTCTAGCAAAGGGTCGGGAGGGGGGCATTGACGGGGTCGTCGCGACGGGCCTCGGCGGCGAGGACGGAATGTCCGTTTTTGTATGCGAACAGTGCTGGTGGCCTTATCGCTCTCCTGGAGGAGAGTGATAGGATCATCTGGCTCTGTGAGTGTGTGTTTCGGTCTTCGAACTGTGCTTATTCGCGAGGGAGTGTATCGGACGGCCGATGACACTAAGGGGTTAGGATGAGCGGTAGAACAGTCCATGAAGCGCTGGGTGAGTCGCTTCATGAACTGTTTCACCGTAGGTATTTTGAGATCTACATGGAGAGTCTCATTTCGGACGTAGAAGGGGGCTCCCGTGACTCTGCGCAGGAATCGGTTCTGGACGGTCTGAAGCCTATGAATATGATACGGCTTGGCGTGAGCGAACACTGCGCAAGCGTATGTCATGATTGGTCGGATGACCGAGACGAAGAGCCGCAATTTGCACCTGAGTGACAACTTGCTTTTCTCGTTGGTCATACAGTAAAGCCTGCCGGACGCGAAGACGGCGCGCGAACGCGCCGCCTTTATGTGTTCGGCGAACGAAAGTCTGTGATCGAGTATCACACCTAAGTATTTGGCTCGCTTATCCCAAGGGATAGGCTTGCCGTACATGGCTAACGGACTAGGCGTGGGGACATTGCGGCGTCCGGGTTTCCTAAAGAGAACCGCTTGACTTTTGTCGGGATTGACCTCGACTCTCCATTTCCGGAACCAAGCGCCTAAGACGTTTGCGGAAGTTTGGAGAGTGCGAGCTATGGTGGTAGGGTTGTGACCGGTATAGTAGATGGCCGTGTCGTCGGCGAAAAGCGCCAACTGGGCCTTTCTACCCCTAGGGACGTCGCTAGTGAACAGCGAGAACAAGAGAGGAGACAGCACGGATCCTTGAGGGACGCCCGCGCGGATAGGGCGAGGTGACGATAGCGTACCGTCTACGCGATATCTAAACGTACGATTCGACAGAAAATCTCGCAAGATGAGCACGAGACGATCTGGCACATCGAGTTGGTATAGCTTGTATAACAACCCGTTGTGCCAGACCTTGTCGAAGGCTTTCGCAATGTCGAAGAAGAGGGCGCCGGTGAGCGCGCCTCTCTGAAAGCCCGCGCTGACGTGTTCGACTACGCGGTGCACCTGTTGAACACACGAGTGTCCCGGCCGGAACCCGAACTGTTCGTTCGGTATCAGGCTCTTTGCCTCGACATAGTCCTTGAGTCGCTTATAAATAAGCTTCTCGTAGATTTTGCCGAAAACATTGAGCAGACTGATAGGTCGGTAGCTCGTGGGCTCAGACTTGGGCTTGCCAGGCTTGGGGATGCCAATAACCACGGCTTCTTTCCACGATTGAGGAAAGATATTGTTGCTCAGAGCGCCATTGAAGATGGCGGTCATGAGCATAACGAGTTGCGCGGGGAGGATTTGAAACACCCTATTGGTGATACCGTCCTTACCGGGGGCTTTGCGCGGTTTGAGCCCTTTAATGATGTCTTGCACTTCGTCCGGAGTGACGGGAGGCAGAGGATCATCAGGGTTGTCGACGGGAGGGAGCGAGGACCTACGTTCGACTTCGGCGTCTACCTTTAAGAGGTGAGCTTGGTCGAACGGCTGGGAGCTAAGCGAGCATTGAGTCTCTAAGCTTTCGGCTAGGCATTCGGATTTTTCCGAGTCGTCGAACGCGACGCTCTTATCTGGACGAGTGAGGGGAGGCATGGTAGCCTCTACGGTGGACCGGAGTTTCCTCTGGAGGTTCCAGAAGGCATGGTGGTTGGGCTCTAGCTCACTGATCATCTTGTCCCAGCTCTCCGACCTATGCTCCGCCACACGTTTGCTGACAGTACGCTGTAGCATTCGCATGTGGGCTTTGTTCGCAGAGCAGGGAAAAGCGCTATAGGCACGGACGGACGCGTTCTTCTCGGTTATCAGAGCCCGTACATCGTCCGGTAGGTTCCAGCGCTGGGCATCCAGCGCCGGAACCCGCCTTGAACAGTCGTTCAGGACTGTCTGTACGTGCTCCGTAAACGAGTCGACTGCGCCCGTGGTGTCAGCGACTGAGGTGATTAGATCGGGGATGGAGTCGAGTAGAGGCGACGAGGAGGATTTCAGCTTTTCGCTTACCTTCCTCCAGTCGGTAACTAATTGAGTCGGGGGTGGCTGATCAGGGTCAAGCGGACCCGTACGGGGAACTAGCGTCATCATCACCGGACGATGGTCAGAGTTAAGCTCGTGGAGCGCCTCTATCGATTGTAAACGAAGGTTTACATTCTTTAGGAGCGCTATGTCCAGTATGTCAGGTCTATGGTCAGGATCGTGGGGAAAATGGGTATGAGTCATCGGGGCGATGACGTCATAGTTAAGGGAGGCGCCCAGATTGAGGACAGCCCTCCCTCTGGCGTTGGTTACATTACTATTCCACGCGGGGTGCTTGGCGTTGAGATCGCCCGCTATGATAACGGAGTCACTCAAGCCGAGAAGAACCGAGATATCGTGGGATAAAGCTGGGATGTCGTCCCTCCCACGAGCGGGAGGGCAGTACGCGGATACAATAGTAATTGGCTGATGGCCAGTCATGCCGAGCCGACAGATAGAGTACTCAAGGAGCGAGGTCGGGGGAGGAGAAGTTAAAGGGACACAGTGCAATGAGTTTTTATAATAAATCATTGTACCGCCCTTGTGGCAGCGGGATCTATCATTGCGCACCATACGGTAGTTTGCAATTTTGGGGTCGCGGTTGTGCGGTTTGAGGAACGTCTCCTGTATGAGGAGGACGTCCGGTTGGTGATCGCGGAGGAAGTTGGCAAACTCAGCCCGTTGCTGGAGTAAGCCATTTATATTGACGTATCCTAACTTTAGGGATCGCGGTTTCAAGGTTCTGGCGTTAACGTACCTATCCATTGCGGTTATTAAAGTGGGCTTCTAGGTCACGGAGCACCGAGGGGGCCTCCATGAGCGCTTCGATGCGCTTCCTAGGGTCTGTGGTAGCCTCTAAGCGATCGGCTAGACGATCGGCTTCGCGGTTGCAGAAGATTAAGTACACTGGCAATATGACGTTCATATTGCGCTGTGTACGGATTTTGTCGTCGTAAAGAGCCTCCGTAGGCTGAGTACGGAAGGCGGAAACCTCAGCCTCTGCGGTCAGGGTAGCCTGGACTGCAGGGGCTGGGGTCGGCGCCGGGATGGGTGAATCCATCAGCGCCGGTGGGTGGCTGTGTTTAGCCGCCAGGGCCGGGAAGGCCTTCTGGTGGTTCAGCTTGTTCCACGGAGATGACCTCTGTGGGCTAAGGCGCTCAGGGAGCGCAGACGATGGCGGGGGTGGCGCCCTAGTAGAGGGGCATTCCCTTTGTTGACGAGCGTTTGCACGTCTCATCAACCTTTGGGAAGACGACTTTGGGGCTCGCGGGCACCCTCGGAAGTTCGCGGTATGACCGGACTGTCCGCACAGAACACAACTCGGTGGTTCAATGCATTTAGTGCGGTCCTTGGGACGGTCGCATTTGCCCGTGGCGTGGTCGCCCAGACACTTGACGCATCTGGGCCTGGCGAAGCAGTTTCGCTGAGAGTGGCCGTACAATTGGCAGCGATGACACTGGCCAATTAGATGGGGACGGTACGGTTTTTCGATTTTAATACCGGACAGGGCACACACCGTTTTGATGTTGAATATGGGGTGGTGCCCTTCTGTGGGGTCGCAAATTACTAGGACCATATCATAAACTAGCCCACCCCGGGCCTTATGAAGGCGGTGGACGGCGGACGCGGGGACACCTTGGGCGCGGATGTCGGCCAGGATGTCCTCCGTTCGGATCTCCCTGGGGATACGCCTGATAACCACACGGGTTGGTGTCTCCTCAGGGAGGGAATAGGTGTGGAAGGAGATGGCCTTCCCACGTAAAAGGGATACTATTTCCCTGTAGTCATTTGCTGACGGCAGGGTTACCTTGATACCCAGAGGGGTAGCTCGGGCGTTGGTGTAGTTGATCCTGCGATCAACACACATTTTGGAGACGGCCGTCCACTTCGCCTTGTCTTGGATGAAGACAGGGGGAGGTGGCTTCGCCTTACGGGTGGCGGTGCCGTTAGGGCCCGTACCGGAGGCCTGTGCCAGGGGTACGGGGGAGCGGGGGGGAGAGGGCGCGGATTCGTCGACTGAGGACGGGGCGCCGATTTTTTTGGCCTTGGTGGCCTGTGAGGGAGCTTTAGAGGGCTTCCTCTTTCCTCCTTTTCCTACGACTTGGTAGTCGTCTTCGGACGAGGAGGAAGGAGACTCCTCTGCCTCTGAGCAGCTGCGTGAACGAGGGACAGTCGTGTCCATCCTATCAACTGATTCATCGGAATCGTCATGCGCGGGGGCTGGCATTCCGAGAATGGGACTATTGTTGCACCTGGCGGTAATAGGTACAAAAGCCGAGGCCGGACGGGTCGCGGGTTCCGGGTATTTCGGTGCCTTTGTCTTTTTGGACAAAGGCGCCGGACTACCTGCGTTCGTGGAAGAGGTCGGCGATAAAGGGCTATCGACCGTTGGACGGGGCGCGGGTTCCGGGTATACCGGTGCCATTGTCTTTTTGGACAAAGGCGCCGGACCACCTGCGTTAGTCGCCTGTGGTACCGGACTATCGACGCGAATAATAATTCGCTCCGGTTGAGCGGCCAGCCTGTCGAAGGCGGCATTTTTCCCGCAATATTTTGCGCGAAAGTCCGGGTCCTTTAAGAGGACCTCTCTGACGAACGCTGCTAAGTCAGCGTCCGTCATGGCTGAACTAAGAGTCCCGTTAGGGAGCAATTTTGGGGCCTACGCCTAAACCTATCTCTAACTCTAACTCCCCGGGTGGGTACGCCCGGGGATGTGTGACCAAACCCTCCCTGCCGGGTGTAGGCAGGGAGGTGAGTACCTCGGGTGAGCCCTAAGCTTGTGATCCCGTCGCAAGTCTTATTGTGCGAACGGGGCCCTGACCAGTCTGGTGCGAAGGGGTAGACACACCCAACCGACACCAGGTGAGTTGCTGGGGAAGGAAAACAGAGACTAGAGCTGACTAGGAGATCCCCCAAGGCCAAGCTTCTAGCTCCCTGCCGACTTGACTGCCTCACCCTGAAGGGGCTCGGCCGGTGTATCGGGTCAACACCGCACTCGGCTTCGTTGGCACCGTAAGGTATCCACCGAGAGACCACGAAACTGTGGTTTTAGCCCTGAAGGGGCCAAAGACGTTAGACGTACGTTTCCGTTAACGAAATAGCGAAATCAGTAACCCACTGTCTTGAAAAAGACGGCTCTGATGCACGGGATTCTTCGTAGTCGGCGACTACGGCGGAGTTGCGCGGAGGCGCAACAATGGCGGAGCGTGAAGAGTCACGCAGCGAGCGAGGAGCGGGAGCAGCGAGAGCGGCACGTCCGTTCGGGTCGAGCGCGCGAAGCGAAGTCATTCGCAAATGTCGAGAGCGCTGTCATGTCAACAAAGGCGTCTGGTTAACCGACAAAACGTAATACTACACACTTCAATTGACAAACTACACCACAGTTGTACTCTTCAATTTAGCAACGTTATCTAATTCGTTGTATTTTATAAAAGGTTTGGGGAACCTGTTTTTTTAGGCTCTTTACAAAAGACAGATTACAAAATATTATATTATTATAATAAATTTAACTAAAAAATTGTGCTCAAGCAGTTATTTCTACGAACAGTAGTTTAAGAATAAATGGTAAAGTTGAACATACTATAATAAAAGAGGAAACTATCGTGTGATCGACAATAAATTTAATTTTGTTAGAACGTATTTTTAAACAAGATAGTGTCAACTATAAAGAACCCTTTTTACGATTTGTTTACCCTTTTTTAACTACCTAAACCTTTAGAGTATAGTTTCATTCTTCGCCATCTGCCGTAATAAATTGGTACCCTCTGTACAATTAATTCTCACGCGGAGCAATTCAAACCCAAATTACTTTCAATGTCCGTATTTCTATAAAGCTTACAAATAAATAAAATTAAATTGCTTATTTCTGACTTTAAATGGTTTTCTTATGGTATAGTAATACAGATTTATCGAAATGTGATAAAATGTAACAAACTTAATAATTATTATGTAGGTTTTTTGTTGTGGATACAATATCTACAAAGCTTGTATTAAATAATTAAATGACAATTTATATCAAGTTTTAGTGTAAGAATGGAAACTTCCTGGGTCCTCTTCGATACAGTTCCTTGGTTTTCTTATTTGGTATATTGGTTGAATTAGTTTCTTAAATAAAGGTATTTTATTGGTATATTGCACACTTTATTGCACTTTAGTTTGGCAGCAGTATGGGTATAAAAAATACCAAAACCGAGTTTCTTTATTCATTACCAGTCAAATGTCTCATAACTTTTAAAATTAGTAGCTTAATTGGACAATTAATGATATAAGTAGGGTATAATTGGGGCAATTAAAACGCCCCAATTATACCCTAATGATATTCTAATCTGATCGGTTTTCTGGAAATTTGAATGTGAGCTTAATCATTTATTCGTTGCGCTTCCGTATTATGGTTTTCCGGTTGAGTGACTTCTTCCCAGTCTGTGTGATGCAAAAAACCCTCCAATTATACCGCTTATACAGATTGTAATGCATGGAAGTCATTTTCTTAAAAACGGTTCAAATAGAAAGAATCTCATCTTCCCAAATCAAATTGACTCATTTTAAGCGCAATGTGTCATCGTATACACAATTATATTCTAATAGGGTAGATATAATTCGACTCGGCGCACAATGCAATAGTGCATATTCTAATAGAGTAATTGTTTCAGACAGTTATTGATATAATTTATTCCTTTCACAGCATTCAAATAAAAACATTGAGGAAAATGTATAGCATGTTGCATCCAAGGATCGTCGTAAATCTCCCAATCTTCTATAACACCTCCACATGAGAAACATGCTGCTTTATCATTTACACCGTTTCCAAAATAAAAAAATCCGGCTTCAGCCATTTCCATCACCAACCTTCTCCTTGAATTAGCCGTTGCCCAATAATGTCTAAACGAAATTTCACGCATTTTATACGTATTATAGATGTCATAACGAGGGCTACATTTATTTTGAGACATGGTCTGTTCACTCACTATATAGTTCTTCATACAGATACAGATAAAAATGAAATGATATCGTACTGCTGTAGCCAGCAACTTATGAAGATTATCATTTGATTGGTGGGGGATAGAAGATTTGAAAATTAAACAAGAAAATAATTATTTAAAAAAAATATTATTAATACACCATTTATTTAAGCACAATACATTTTTTAAAGCACATACAGAGTCATGATAAATACAGTTATATAAATCTTGAGAATATTTATATTGATCGTATAAACTTATCAAACTAGGACAACCTTCATCTTCTAAATTGAATATACTAAAATTACTATTTTCTAAAATATGCTTTAACCATAACACTTTTTCTGAACCTTTGACATAAATATATTTATCTCTTAACAAATCTATAACCAAATTCTGATAATTAGAATAGGGTACAAATCCTTCATGCCAGTGTATCTTTCTGTTACTTTCAATCCAACTAACTTGTTTTTTTTCTTGTTTGGTTAAGTTTTTAAATGGAAAGGGTGGCTTAATTAAAAATACTTGTAATTTTTTATGATACATTATAGCGATTTCTTTTATTATAAATTCATTTGTTTCGGTTTTAAAGCCTTGAATATCAACAATAGCATTCATGATAATCTGCGCACTATGTTGCTGAGAGGTTTGTATTCCACAAGTCGATCATTTATAATCAAACAATATGCAGTTGTCTTATCTGGTATTTGTGTTGAACATTCAAATTCCAATCGTACATCCACTGGACCAGTTTTTAAACTATCGTTTTGCCTCGAGCAGTCTAAAATAAAGACTGGGGCTTTTTCTTTGAAGTCTTGTAGATCGAAATTTCACATACATTTCATATAATATACTATATTTGTTCTCACAAAACTTTAAAGATAAAGGCTCATAAGGATAATATTGCGAATTTAAAAAGAGCGTCACGTTTGTCACCTCACAATGATCAAACACTGAACTGTCTTTAGTTCTATTATTTTTTCTATTAGTCTGCAAGCAAAAAATTACATACCGAGGCTTTTCTAATTGAGAAGCAGTCTTTACTGACCAAGAATGCTTTGTAGTTTTAGGTAGTAAAGGATACTCATATAAATCCCAATTTCTAAAAGCTATCTGAATAGGTTTATCTCTTTCTAAATACTTTAAAAGTATTAAACGTTCTCGATCTGAAACTTTTATGTGTGGCACTCTCCATTGCACCCTTTGTATATCTATTTGAAACTGAACGAATTCATCAGTAAGAATAACGCTATTTAAGTTAGAATTACTCCTATTCAATATAAGTTCGTGATTACAATTTATCACAATTTTATTGTAATCCTCGGCAAACCCTAAAATCTTATTTAATGGTACCACAGCACTAAAATGCCCATCACTTTGGAACCCGTTTAAATTCCAACCCCATAATGCAGCAACTTTACTTTCTGCTTCATTTAATGAGATGTAAGACTTTATTGTTGATGTTATTCCGGAATTTTTTATACGATCTATTTCAATTCCATTCATTTCGTATCTGATGTCTTGAAACAAATGCATAATAGGGTTATTAGTGAACGTAACAGTTTTTTTGATCGGGTGCCCATCCTTACCGAACAGCTTTGCCTGACCTTCGATGTAGATTGAACTGGCTGATGGTAGCACGTATATATCTTGCTGATGTATGGGGATTCTGATTTCATCGTTTTCTCTAAAGCTGTTATTGTAGGGATTGTATGAATGGACTTCATAACTCTCGATTGAACTATCGAAGTGTGGTAAATCAGTAATCTGTAGTATACTCATACTTTAAACCCTAAAGCTTTAAGAAAATCTTTATTTGATTTAGTCAATTTCTTCACGTTTTTCTTACGTCTGTGCACCTTAACGGTTGTTGACGGAATAGGACGTTTTATTTTCACCGGAGGGTTTTTATCATATACTATCATTTTGCTTTTCTTAAATGAAGACGTAATTGAATATGTTCTTCACCAAAATCAATACAGTAACCAAACTGATCGACAATTCTGACAGATATGGATGAAATTATATTTTTGTTCACTGGGAAGTAAATAATGTTCTGGGGTATTTCTATGTAGCCGTGACTTGAAGCAGTATCAGATATGAATTCGTGAATAAAATGAGTCGGTAATCCGTTGTAATATGAACCGTGCACAAGATCACATTCGATTCTGATTACAGCTGTTGAACTGCTGTTAATAGCGGGTACATTCGGTCTTGTTTTTAATACTGAAAAGTATAGTAAACCGCACTCGTATTGATCAGATAAATGAAGAGGTGGTTGAAAATACGAGACCAGTTCTGATTTATTTCCAGAGATGGTAACCGTAGTAGACATGCTTGTATACTGAACTCTTTACAATGATCCGGTTTATTTTATTTCTTGATTATACCAAAAATTCTTTAAAAAATTTAAACATAGATGTCCACAATTGAAGGGATGATCACGTTGTAAATTTTCATAATTATATTGAATGTTAGAACCTACATATTTTATAAATTCCTTTGGAGGTTTAAGATTTCCATAACTGTCGAAATATTCAACATAATCATTATGTTTTGCATAGGCTACCCAATGAGAACCAGGATTTTTAGAACTATCTAAATTAATAACTCCGCATTCTTTTTTATACGGATATTTAGGGAGCTCATCTCTCATAAAAACACCTCTAAAATGAGGAATTCTATTTCCATACTTTAGAATGTCAAAGTTAGTTAAGGCCCGTTTGGGTAGCCGATATCTTAGTTTTTTTCTTTTGATACGAAAATTCCAAGGCCATCTTTATATGGTTTAAGGTGTAGTCCTTTCCCAATACATAGAGCTTCCATTTTTTCATTGTGTCTCCTCGATTCCTCATACAGCTTTTTAACCATTTTGTATTCATTTATGGTTTTAGCAATACCAGCTGCACCGCCTGCTAAAGCTCCCGCCGCTGATAACCCAGCAAAAATAGGAATCAGAGGTAGTACTCCCCCAGTTTTTGGAATAGGAATAACACGGGGGAGCTTAATCGATGAATCGTCAGCTAATTCTCTGGTAGCGGCAATAGCTAATTCTATAGCCATTTTCTTGCTCTTAGGTTTTAATTTTTTTATGTGTCTTTTTGCTTTTGTAATAACAGTTTTTAATTTACTTTTTAATCCTTTTCCGGATGTAACTTTTGAAGAACGTTTTTTCCTCAAACCAGAACCAGTTTTAATTTTTGCCGACATAGCCTTACTAACTAAGCGTGCCGCAAGTTTTTCACCTGTACTGGCATCGGAAGCAACCGCTCGCTGTTTTGCCATTTTTAACAAAATTAAATCAGCCTTATGTCGCTCTTTCAAGTTTGATGACTTGTGATATGCAATATCGTGATCTTTGCAATATTCGTCCAACTTATTTACACCGTTATCTCCTTGTGCAAGTCTTTTTATTAATTTAGTACCAGGACCACAGTAATTATATCCGGGTAAGTGTAATTCAAATGGTAAATTATTAATAAGCCAATTGAGAAGACTGCTCTCTCCAAAACACATTATAAGACTGATGATTCCGGTTTGAATACTTTAATAAATAGTTATGCGATTCGATTTTATTGTTAATATTATTTTATTTATAATATAACATTCGATTTATCAATCCAACTGTTTTCAGCTGAAGACAAACCTAGCCATTTTACCAAAACTCTGCTACCTTTTCTTCTAAGAACTTTCTCAACTAGATATACATTGGGATGTTTTGTTTTTTGAAGTTCTTGTGTATAAAATGCACCTAAAATAGGCTGACCTCTGATAGTATCTTCTATTATGTAAGTTATAGGAGTTGTATTTTGTATTTTACGAATTTTAAATATTTCTGTTGACCAGTTTGGAGTGTAACCTTTTTCAAATGTTCCTTTGTATTTACTGATACGCACATAATCACCTACTTTATACTTGCTTTTTAAATTATCATTTTTTAGCAACTTTAAATACCTTTCTAATATCAGTTTTTTATTATTGTTGTCCACATTAGCAGGGATTTCATTAATAGTGCGATGGTGAGTGTGATTGTATTTGTAAATAACATCATTGAGGGTATTATTTACCCAATTGTAATTGCCTTTTAAACTAAATTCCTTGTAGACTTTAGATTTCAATGTTCTGATGAATCGTTCAACTATTGAAGCCTTTTTTGTTGAGAAGGTTGAATAATGGTTAATATGATACGATGCCATAAGCTTCTGAAATTTGTTATTATAAAATTCTGCTCCATTATCCGTTTGCAGATTTTTAGGAACACGCCCTTTATTCAATAAAGTTTTGAAAGAGTTACACACATCTTCTTTGGTTTTACTTCTCATAGGAAAGGCCCAAGCATATTTCGAAAATGTGTCAATAACAGCAAGAATATATCTGTAATTTTTATTTTCTTTTGAAATTGATTGCATATCAATTAAGTCTGCTTGCCACAAGTCATCTATATCTTTCATGATAACATGTCTTCGTGGATAGTTCACCCTTGCATTTTTATGAATTTCGTTTACTACGTCAGCTTTGCTCATATTCACAGTTCAGTATATTTGTTTAGAATTCAGCTTTAATACTGAATAAAAAGCATAGTATTACAACTATTTATTATTTAATTATGCCAGCTTCTTTTAATTCCTCGATTATTGATAAAATTTCATTATCATGGTTTGTATTACCAGCATCTCGGGAAGCAATTAATAGTTTCAATCTCTCAACGAGTTCGTTAGGATCGTCCCAATATACCAAGTCAGCATCTTTTTTGTATTTCTTTAGCGTTGGTAAGCTTCCTCCAAATTTAGTAACAATATTACTGTTTAACGATTCAGAAAACAATGGTTTGATTATTTCACGATATTTTATACCTTTATCGCCTCTAATTTGTGCATTAGGATTGAAATCTCTCTTATGTGCATTTGTATAATGCAACATATCTTTATAGACAAGTTTATCTTTGCTCGATATTAGTTTTAAATCAGGTTTTTTTCGAAGTAAAAGTTCTTTTAAACCAGGAGTTAAATTGTAGCTTTTGTCACCAACTTTAATTAAAATGACATTATCATCATTCACACTATCAATTTTAGAAAATGAAACTATTGAATTACCCTTCAATAATTTTTTGTTTGCACTCCTAATTCCAAAAGGTATATTTATCCCATCATAAATATCATGGATGTCATAGCCCTCTAATGATATTTCTAGATCTTCTAGTAATTTTGTCTGGGGAGACTTTTTAACGAACTGCATAGAATTCAGTTCTGGTTCGCAGCATTCTTCAAACTTTGTAGATGAGCTAGTATTATTGTCACCCAATTCCATATCTTCAAAATTAAAGCATGTATTTTCAACATTTTGTTTTTTTTCTATTGTTTTGTTCGAATCAACTAGGGTTTTAAGGGGATCTGTGACAGGTTTTAACATTTTATCAAGTGACAAGTTCATAGAATGTTCCTGGTTTTTCATTTGTTTTATTTTATTTTTTATGGAGTCAACAGATTTAATTAATTCTATTTTAATATTTTTTTCCATGTTGTAATACGTGTTATCACAACTGTATTAAGCTAAAGAACAAATTATACTGACTTTGATTTTGCATGTTAATTACTTATATGCAGATTATATAAACAGTCAGTCAAATTTAAAAAACATATCAAAATTCTGTCTGTACCTTCCGTTATTTAATGACGATTCTTTATTAATAAGTAGAAAATTATAAGGTTTACTCCAAACAGTTTGACATAGATTTCTGAACTCTTTCCACTGTAAATCAGAACTAACATGTTCTTCATAAATATGTTTTAAATTCACATTTTACTGTTTAATAGTTCTTTATTTTTGTGTATGTTTCTTCTACTATCCTTATTTTTATGTTATTGACATGATCCTCTCATTACATTGTATGAATGAGTTGTATTGATATAATTCAGCATTGCACATGTCAGCGGGCACGCCCTTGGACTGCCTTGGAGGCTTTTTATGTATTCAGTTTAGCAGGCTTTGCTTGAGTTAATTGTCGATTTTGGTATATATAACTTTTTATTTATTTATTTTGGCATATTGGTGTGTGCTAGCTAACATGTAGCAAATTATTTAATTGAATGACGTATAAAGATAATTGACATAATTATTATTTTTGACATAATGTGTTGTATAGCTTCAGGTTTTTCAAACCTATCAGACAGACGTGTTGCTGGGGAGTTTGTTCCTCCACTTCTTCTTCCCAGCAAAAACACTAGGAAGTGGTGAAGGGTGGGCGTTTTGGGGGACTGTCTTATGTAAACGTCTTTGACGTTCAAAAAGTGCTGATTCTCAGCCTAATTTGAATAAATGAATTTTGATTTTGATTTTGACATCATCTTGTTTGAATATAATAAGAAAATTCACATTGTCACGTAATAGTTGTTTCGGAATTTTCGAATAGGTTTGAGATAAATAGAAACAATCTATTTGTTTGTATCTACCCATGCAGAAATAATTGCGGATGTTTATTTGATTTTCACATGCAACATCATCAAATATAAATACAGAATTTGGTAAAGCTTCAGTCGGAGAAATGACCTCTTTATCATCGTTAAACTTATAGAAGTTCATCTGTGGCACTCTTCTTAATACTTGACTCAAGAAACGATATTTTGGTTGAAATGAAGTTTTGGAATAAAGATAAAGATTTTTAAATTTTAGACCATTTTCATGTAACAACAAACTAATCATAACGTTAGTTTTACCACAGTTCGATGGACCACACATTATACATCGAATCGTATTCGGTAATAAAGGACTATGTCTGATCTGATGAGAAGATTCATTTAAATCTATATTGTTAACTTTCAAAGATATGGGTTGCTTGATCAACTTAATTTTGACAATTACTGTAATGAGTGTCTAACACACATATTTATAGGCAGCTATACCTTTAACACTAAATAAGATATATTACATAAAACATTAATACAGGATTTAACATGTTTGTACAGGTTTAAGTTAATTTTTGTATTCTTGTATTAGGTATACAATATTATATTTTTAATACCTAATTGATTTAATTTCATGTTGCGTCATATTTCATTATGCTGCCATAGTTAGTCGAAGCAGGACCTGTTTTTAGCGGAGAAATTAAGTTTTATTGGTAAGTTTTTAATGTTAAAAAAAATATCACTATATTTTTAATGTGGATAATTAGATATCTCACTTAAGTTTTATTTTCAGAATCATGTCATACAGCCCCAGCATTCTCGACATTGGAGAACTTAACAGATTTGTATTTGATAATGTTGATTCTCAAATCACAACTCCTTTGAACGAAGTTGATCAGACAGAAATACAAGAGGTTAGTAAATATTACTTTATTCATCATCGTTAGACAAAGTTCAGACAAAGAAACTGCAACAAAGACTTGTTCAAAAAAAAATTGAATAGCCCTTTCCACTTTTCAAGGGTAGGCGCGTGTTGAACTTTGATGGAGCCTATTAGTCCGTCAGTGTAGTTATGAACTTTTCCAGAATACCCAAGATAGTATTCAGCTTCTAATGTATTTATTTATGTTACTATTTTAGATGTTAATAAATTGTATTTTCACAGCCCAATTCTGAGGATCTACAGGAGGCAAACTACAAAACGTATTTTGAAAACTTAACAAATCAGCAACATTTACCAGTTAAAGACTCTCAGAATAATCAAGCTCAAAGTTCCAAGAAGACTAAAACAAGGAAGCTGGACACATCTTTGTCTTATGTTATTCGAAATGAACCAGGAAAATGTCATCATTTGATAAATATAGCAGTTTATGATCTGAGTGGTGACACTGTTCCAGGAATTAATTACTGTGAAAATAATAATGCTCGTGTAAGTGTTCAGTATCTAGTGAAAGACTATTGTGATGATATTATGGATGAAATTGAATATTTGATAGGTAAAATAGTAAAAAAAATTAGCTTGTCTAATCAACAGTAAATCTTATTTCGACAAGAGTGTAAGCTGCTTATTACTTATTGTTGAATATAAAATGTCACAAAATTTATCTTCTTTTATTTACCTTTCCGTAAACAATATATTTATATGGTATACTTTTTTATTTATAAATAAAAATAAAAAAACAACAAAGTACTTTATAATATTTATTTGGCATACAAGTAGATATACATGTTATCAACACGGTGTGTTTTACAATCACATAATAGTAAATTATGATATACACAAAACATAATAATTACAAAACATAAACAAAACATACCTAAATACGAATTCTTATTAAAGTATTGTACCATAATGTCCCCAAGGCACAGTTTCAAAACTGTTTTTTATCATTTGCCGTTTATTGTCATCTCTGTTAAGAATTAACTTATTCAATTTTTGTGTAAAAATGCGATGATTTTTTGATCGTATTATATACATATCATCTCTTAAATTTTCATTATATTTTAAAGCTCTTTTATATTTTTCAATATCTAATTTTTTTGTTACCGGCTTTGTAACCCCTTTTGCCTTTTTTATGGTATTTTTCTCTGACTGTATACAATATAATTTAGCACGTAAACCAACAAATTCTGAGATCACATCTCCTCCCATTTCGTCTTTGAAATAACCCGGTAATTGCATGTTAGCTTTTGGCATACTATATATATTATTTTCTACGAAATTGCTTGTATCAAAATAAGTAATTATTTTTCATGTCAGTGTAAAAGTCGTCAGTTTTTATGTGATATAGAAGGCTATCAGTGTCCGTATAACACAGTTTTATGTTATCTCGATAGATCTTTTTCATAACCGAATAATGAAAATTATATAAATGTGTTTTAGATATTTCGAGTATAGAAAATCCAATATAAATGGGGCGATCATTTTTCATGTCAGTGTAAAAGTCGTCAGTTTTTATGTGATATAGAAGGCTATCAGTGTCCGTATAACACAGTTTTATGTTATCTCCATAGATCTTTTTCATAACCGAATAATGAAAATTATATCAATGTGTTTTAGATATTTCGAGTATAGAAAATCCAATATAAATGGGGCGATCTAAAACTACTTTTGTTTTATTTAACTGTATAGCCACCAAATTTTTGTCTAAAATTGTCAAGTCTTTAAAGTTTGGAGCACTTATATATTTTTCAGCCCCATGTAATTTGTTAGTTGTATTTAATTTATCTTTCCATACCTGAACTAGTCGAACATCAAGTTGTTTGCGCTTGTTTTCAATCGTTTTCCCAAAAATAGAGTTGTTTTGTTTTTTGAAAAAGTCTCTTTCAAAATCTGACTTAGCTTTTTGTCTTAGAGATGTATTTAATGAAATATATGGCTCTAAAAAATTATCTTGGAAGAATGTTATTCTATGTATTTTAAGTAATATTAAACCATTTTTTAAACACTCTTGTAAATGTAAATAATGGATTACAAAACGATATTTGTTATACAGATTTGCTATTAATTTTTTACATTGCCTTTGCAAAGGAGAAAACTTTTCGGCTGCAAAAGGCAAATCTGAATGGGAATTATGAATGCTAGTTGGATAATGTAAATCTACTTCAAGAATATAACCTTGTTTGCTCTTTTTAGATACATTCATGACATTGAAATTGACTATTTCATTTTCGTTCATAAATTTAAAATTACGCATAGGCAGTTTTTGCATCATAGCAAATCCATATAAGTTAACACAGTCTAGGTAAATTAGATAGGAGCTTGGCTCTTTATTATTATAAGACGATAGATATTTATTATTAGCTTTAGCATATCTCAGTGAACACTGGGCAAGACCACCTCGAATTCCATCTTCTAACATTTGGTACATATCAACATCCGAAATTAATTCCAGCTCAACTTTAGTGTGTAACAGCATAGCATCCCAACTTAATGATGGGGATGAAACATAGAAACACGGATCCAAACTATAATAATTTAAACTCATATCTCTAAATTTTTCAAAAATATCACATAGTAAAAGTACGTCGCATTTCAAATATAGGTCCGTATACTCTCCCAAATTTTTTATTTTGAAACTGTCCCACACTTTTTTAGCATGTTGATAATCATCTGTTGAAATATGTTCCCCGGTAAGTTTGTTAAAAAATGTAGATCGCTCAGGCAGTTGAGTTTCGTTATATTTTTTATCTATGTAGTCTTGTATCTATGTAGTCGTAACAGTACACCCCTTTTCTACGAACTAATTGAAATAAGTTTTCATTAGGAAAATACAATTGCATGTGATGAAAATCGTTTGAATGTAAAGTTTTTGCCAATTTATCTAAACTAGTACTCAAAAAATTAAATGAATCTATAAATTTTAACTGAGCGGTATTTGTTTTATCAATCGGTATGAACTTAGTAAACGAGATATATTTTTCTTTTGATTTAGGAATCAAATTGATTCTACCAAGGATACCAGATAATTCTTTAATAAATAAATGAGAATCATATCCAGAGAGATTATGAAAAATTATTGGTATAAATTGTCATTTTTAAAAATTTAAATTGCAGTTATTATGTGCGGGACCTCTATATTTACCTGTGAAATGATCATGGTCTTTAACAATTTTATCGTTTTTAACAAATTGAGTTTTACATATGTGACATGTTGTAGCTTCATTATGAACAGTTAACTCCTCAGGGGTAAGAGGTAACATAGGCCTATCTTCTTGTAAAATATTATGAAGCCTTTTGACATCATTTATTATTGTTTTAACAAATGTTTGGCTGCAATTTGGGCCTCTATAACTTACAAACTCATTCAGGTCGGGTTTAGCCTTGCAGCAAATATAGTAAGCAAATGAGGATGCTTTATGTGCTTGTACACTTTCAGTAAAAATGGATTTATTTTTGTCCGAGTATTCACATAATAAACTTTCAAAATCACCATATATCACAATAGGTATACTTTGAGTTCTTTCAAAGTTCACAAAATGTAATTTGCTATGTTCTTCAGGTAAAATGGTTTGTTTTCTACCACAGTTGTGATTCATCAATTTATTTATTGTGCCATAGTATAAAAAACATTGATCGCATAAAAATACTTTAGACTTGTGTTTAGTTAATTGACGATGCAAAAGGCGACTAAAGTCTTTTATTAAACAAAAATGTGCTTTTCCATTTTGAAATATGTATAACAGATTAGCATGGATAAGCTTGCGTTTACATGTCAAATATAAAGGACCTGTTACATGATTATTAGAGTCCAGACCATAAACATTCACACTTATAAATGGATTATTCATCTCAAATATTTTTATGTCATTAAAATTCGGAGGATATGATAAATTATTTAAATTAAATAGTTTCGTATAGTGCGGATAAGATTTTGTGCGATTAGGATTCTGTACAGTTGGATACATATGAGCTGAAAGACACCACAAAAAACAATAATTGTCATTGTTACGTATGTTTAAACAAGATTTTGTATTTCTTATGACGGTGGGTAACTGTAAGTAAGTTCCAGCTCTTAGAGGATTGTACTTATTTATATTTACTTCCAAATGACTTATAAAATTTATTGTCCAACCAGAGTCTGAAAGTTCAAACTCGGAACATTTTGATGTTAATTTCTCAGAACATTTCCGGTAAATATCAGCAATATCAGTGCTTTGCACTATAATATTAAATTTTGTGTTAAATGATTTCATGGATATTTCATCATTTTTAGGCAAAATGTAAGAAACAAATAGTTCAAAATTTACTTTAATTGCTTTATGTTCTTTAATGGATTTTTTAATGATATTATACACAGTGTTTGAAATTTGGCTTAAAAATGTTTCGGGAGTTATAGTGAAAACAATCGGATTTATTTTATAACTTATAACCCTTTTTTTAAATGCAGAAGCAATAACTTGAACATTATCAATTTCAGAATTCGACAAGCGATTTGATTTATGAATATTAGATCTATAGTGAGATGACAATTTTAAAAACATAAATCTTGCAGCTTTTACAAAAGAACATTTCAAAAGTAGGTGTACCTTTTCGGATAGATTTTTAATATATAAGTTATTGAATGCTAGTTCTAATTAATAATACAAAATATTATTCCGAATTATATTTCATACATTTTATCTTGTATGTTTTCTATTATTTATATTATATTATTTGTAAATATTATTTGTATCTCATTTGTAAATTTCATCAATTTTTAATTTCTCTCGTGTATAATGCCTGTAAGAGAATACACATAATATATGCAATTAGAATTTTAAATATATAATAAAACAAAGTTAATCTTATTTAAAGTCTCAATTGTAATTTTTAATCAATTAATTGTTTCATTTGTGCAGTTAATCAATTTTTATTTCTCATGTGTAAAATGTCTGTAAGAGAATACATATTGTTGCAATTAGAAGGACAAAAAGGTAATTGTTATTTGTAAAGCCTGCAAGGTTTATTTTATATCAATGAACAATAATAATAAGACTTATGGGACATACGTAATAATAAGATAAAATAAAATATTTCCTATAAAGTTAAATGGTTATTATAAACCTAAGATGGGGATTACATGAATCTAAAAAGTTAAAAAAAAAAAATATCCTAATTATTGGGATTAGGGTACAGTACCGGACGAATATCCCTCATTTCTTTTCGACCAGCATTAACTAGACCGGTTAATGCAGCCCAAACACCTGTGTTCTGGTCAGTAGCAAGCTTCAAAGTTACGAGAGCTTGCTTCCAGCGCTCGTTGTGTGGCAGTCGCTCAGCCTCGCAAGTGTTGTACACTCTCAGTTCGAAAAAATATTGCCCTGTTTTCGTCGGGTCTGATTGGTAGCTGTAGCCCGAAGCTATGCGCTGAGAGAAAGCACTTCTTAAAGTCACCGCTCGAATCGGTTGTTGCGGTTCATCCTGGAAAACAATAAAACTTCAATTTAGCATCTACCTAGTAACATCTAGGTTAAATTCAAGGTGTGTTGTATCACCACGTAACGTTTCGAAGATAAAAAAAAAACTTTCCTTATAAAACTTATTTTGTCGGGAATATATCCTAGGCCAGGGATGGCGAACCAATGGCACGCGGCTAATAATTTGGGCACACCATTATTTTGCAAGTTTTCAATTGAAATTATGTACCATAACCACGTACTCGTGCATTCAATCAGATCACATGAGAACTATTTCCCATATCCCGAACAGAGCCTATTTTATTAAGATATCTTAGCGCTAATACTACACCTGCATTCTTATAAAAAAAATCACCACGAACTCCATACAATCAAACATTCAAATACGTAAAAAGACAATAACATACAATACTAGAAGCAAAAACAGGTTTCAACTAATGACTGCACGAGCACGAACTAACTACGGCAAAAAAACAATACTGTCTGAAGGAGCACGACTGTTCAATGATTTACCCGAAGAAATAAAGAAATGTGAAAGTATTAATATATTTAAATCTAAATTAAGAAAACACATCTGTAATCGATGACGTCTTCAACGCACCAGATGCGAACATCCAAAATACTTATCTTAACTATTTGTATCTCATTTTAAGTGAACTGTAATTGTTCTTATGAGAATAAATTCTTTAAACCTAATGTTAAAATTGTTTATGAAAATTTTCGAATCAAAGACAAGTCTATTCTTCATAATCTTTTACCTTTTCATGTTAACTATTTGATTTTTTATTTGTTTTTTATTTGATTTGGCACGCAAGTCAATAAAGGTTCACCATCCCTGCCCTAGGCTGTGAAAGGCAGGAGTTATCGATAGATATAAGTAAACAGAAGGAATAAAAAGTGTGCCTACATAGTTTAAAGTGTAGCATAAGCTTACCTCAGAGTCAGGAAAAACAGCAATTTTCTTTCGTTTGATAGCTGGTGGAGTAGTATCCTCGGCAAGCTTTATCGTATCGCTGTCGGAATCTGATTCCCCAGCAAATGGATTTTTCACAGGCAGAACTTTTTTCTTTTGAGACTTTTTAGCCCGCTTCACTGGTTCAGCTTTCTTCTTAGAACTGCTATTAGCGGCAGTTGAAGGTTGGAGCGAATCCTCTTCATACAACCAAAACGGATTGTCAATCTGAGCCCTGAAAAGTAATTCATATAATATTATCACACCTGTTTACAGCGATGCATGTATGTATAAAGAAACTAGCTGTTTCTCGCGGATTCACTGAACCCTAAAAAAATCTAATTATATATTGAACCTATGAATTGTCTTAGCATGATTTGGAAATCGAGGCCAAAACCTCTCGCTCAGCAGATCTACTTACGAGCACTGGTCAAATGAGTAATGATAAAAATGTTAATAAATATTGAATTATTGTAGGCGGTCAGGGGAAAATAGTCAAGATTTTATGATGGGGACTTTTAGAAAATATAGTTAAGTATAATAAATAAGTACTTACATACTTTACTGTTGTAGAATTCCGTCACAAAAAAAACGTAGGAAAACTTGTGACACTAACGAACACAGCTCAAATTAAGTATTCAAACTTACGTGTAAGAAAGTAAAGTAAAGCACATTCATCGAGTGCATACTTTTATAAACCTTAAAAATAAAGACGTGTTCATATACGAACTCCTTGCAACAAATTATAGCAAAAAAAATTACAATAAAAAAATATTTATGATATTTGGTCCCTATGACAGTAGTACTTAGAGCATACTTTTAATTGAACAAATTTCTTTTACTAGTATCAGGTATGAATGCATCCTAATGATGCACATATGGAATATGTCTGCTCATCATATTAACCATAATAGCTTTTCACCAAGCAATTGGAGATGAAAATCGTAAAAGGAATAAGAGCTCAATTAACGGCGGTCATAACAAGAAACTTTCTTATAACCAATTATATGAGACCTCATTTATGTATGCACGAACTGATACGCTTTTTTAATATTAAACCAACATTAGTACAAGAGTGTTTACGCTGAAAATGCGACCTCATTGCGTGGTCATAAGGTGGTTAATCCTTTTAACAATTTTTCGACTTGGTCTCTTTTATTGTGATGAGTTGATTAAAAATAAAACCAAATTGTGTACACAGTACCAGGGAAATAAGTTTATTAAAAATGTTTAAAGTAACAACATAATCCTAATTTATTTTTAAAGCTAATATACATAGGTATGGTATAGTAAGTATATTAACTACATAATTTTAGCTACTGTTGTTATTGAATATATTTATTGCACAATTTTATTTATTTTTTAATTATAAAATGATTACAATTTTAATACTATTTATGTAATATTTAACAATATAATTAGAGACAAGTGGAAGGAGGGAAGGGAGGCCTTTGTCCTGCAGTGGGACACTATAAGCTAATATAATAATGATAGTATAATAACAATATAATAATTATGATTATACACATAAACAAAGATAATTTAAACTTAACTAAAAAGAATGTTACACAGTCATGAAAGTCTGAATATAAATATACAATTTTATTGAATTTTTTCATGAATTTTTCCAATTATATTTTCTAAAGCGAAGTATATATCATCACAATTAATATCTTTTATTACGTATTGTACGCACTTGTTCGCCCTGCACTCGCAAGCCTTTTTAGGCTGGTTATCAGCCTCGTAAATTTCAATTTTTATCGTCCTTGATGATGCAGATATATTTTGAGCCCTTGTTTTAGTATAGGAGTATACTTGAACTCGTTGACGCTTTTGTGGAGCTGATGATGTCCCACGTTTTCTCTTTAAATTGAGTTTAGATGACTCGCCTGCGTTTGGTTCCTTTGGCGGGTATGGGATAAAATTAAAAAGGTCTTCAGAGTCCTGGAACAAAAAAATAAAAAACTAAGTATACACGTAATAAAAAATTAAATATTATTAATAAAGAGCAGAAAAAAAAATACTCACCGACATTTTATGTAATTATCCCAAACAAACACTCACAGTAATTGTTACCAATTAAATATAGTAGTATGAACCTTACAACGTTTATTCTTTATGTTAACTTATAAAAGGAAAGAAAGGATTTCATACAGTCTTTATTACATGGGACATAAGCATAGCGGTCTACTCCTTTCGGGCTTCGGCAAATACAACTGAGATGCAATGTTTTATGTATACTTAACAAAGGCATGATAATAAACATGCTCACAAGTGTTATAATGCAAGTATAATGAATGTCTTAACAGGTCGTATTTCTGTATGCTACATCGTAAGTTTAGATTTAGACGATCAATCTCTTACATATTACAATGCAACAGATGCAAAACGATACATCACGATACTAGGAAGTCGGATTCCCGCTGAATGAACAGTTGCGAATCGAACGCAATCCTTATTCGACTGTATTGTTATTGAATACGATATGCACATTACGATCTGCCTAAGCAGTAGAATTGGGGCGTTTTGCATCACGCAGCTCGAGCGCAGCGAGAGCAAGTGATGCAGAACCCCCAATTATACCCTACTCCTACATACAGCTTGCCCGATATTCAGGCTACTTGCTGCCCGTAATGACTGTCAAATATTGTCTTGATATCTAACGGACCAGCCTACATATAGCTTGCCAGATATTCAGGCTACTTGCTACCCGTAATGACTGTCAAATATTGTCTTGATATCTAACGGACCAGCCTAGATATAGCTTGCCAGATATTCAGGCTACTTGCTACCCGTAATGACTGTCAAATATTGTCTTGATATCTAACGGACCAGCCTACATATAGCTTGCTAGATATTCAGGCTACTTGCTACCCGTAATGACTCAAATATTGTCTTGATATCTAACGGACCAGCCTACATATAGCTTGCCAGATATTCAGGCTACTTTCTACCCGTAATGACTGTCAAATATTGTCTTGATATCTAACGGACCAGCCTACATATAGTTTAGCGATTGCGGACAACAGTTTTAAATGATTAAGTAAATATTTTTGTTTCCAGTGTACAATGGACTGAAGAGGATGTAGAAATGCTGCATGGCTGCGTCAACCGCTTTGCAGTTGAATTGAACAAGATTAGCATACACATTAAAGATAGAACCATGTGAGTAGGTATCATAAACTTTGTGCATATCTATATATATTGTTCATTCCATATGCTTTAATTTTTTATGACATTGTTTTATTTTAAATCATGTTTGCTTTATCTGTTTACTTAAATAGAATTTGATTTGAATGAAAGTAGAATGTGTTTTTATTGTGAATAATTTAAAGACAGATTAATATGTATTTAAAAACTTGCACGTAACATAATATGAAAACATGCTTAACATATAAGAGAAGTTAGCGAGGAGGAGATATAGCTGTTAGATCTCAGCGAATGTGAACGCGCCTTGTACTCTTTTATCTGTATACGTGTACGGACTGCAGAGTAACATAAAATACACACCAATGATGACATCTTCATGGACCTTATAAAATACTACAATTAGCTTAAAACTAAAATAAACATTATCTTAGTTTTAGGGCACAACAAAATTGCTTAAAAAAAAACAAAAAAATAAATAAGCAATCTATATATATTAGTTCTGCAAGATGAAGATCAATGTTGTTCTTAGGGGCCAAGGCTTGCACTAAGACTCACTAAATTAACAAGCGTTAAGCGTTCACTGAGGTTGAAGTTAAAAAAAAAGAATATATCACTGTTACTGAATATTTAGTGAGTTGTTGTGCATGTGGGCTTAAGGGTCCCTTCCTTATACGATTCTGGGGTTACTTCGCACATTCGGATGTAATTTTTCTTCGTATGTGTGGCGCAGTATGGCGGGATCCTATGTATTAGAAGGTAAATAGTTATTTCTATAAGTATTTGTTTTTGTGAATTATTTCTTTATTTGCTTGTCATCTCATTTTTATTTACTGTTTAGAACATCTTCAAGCACTGGCAACGACGAGAGCTAACCGAACGTAAAGTGGCTACACCCATAACTGTGAGCTTGACAAGCCTGCATGAACAATCATTGATTGCAAGTAGAGATTACGACTGTTTACGACTCCGAAAATCCCGGTACTGCACTAGGCTAATCTCGGGATTGTCGGAATTGTCACAAACAGGTCTTGTTTGCATTCCGTAATCTGTTGCGCCTTGACAATGAAATAGATAAAATTAAGGGCACTTATAACACAACGACAAAAAATAAACCTTAAGTACCTACCATAATTGAGCCAAAAATGTACCTACTATAAGTAGAAGGGCCCTAGAATATACAAAGATTTTGCATAAAATATTCGGGGATATTTCATGCAATACTTCCTCAACGGGCCTACTCCGGAACCACATATCATAATACTGAATACTTTTGCGAGGAACGAAAGTATAAAATACGAGTAAGAATTTTTCCATTATTTTTTCTACTAGTAATAAGGTTATGCCGGTAACGTTTAACTTAAAATATCGGGAGGTTTTGTTAAACATTTAACCTGCTAAGTAGACAGGAAAGGGTTCTGTAGCCGGGATGAATATTTACGCATGCGTATGCGTACTATTGATGAGTTTTCCTTTTATTTTCGTCATATATGTCCCATAACCATTCATATATTCATTACATTGTCGCAACTTGGATTTCAATTTTGAACCCGTAATCGTAGGTCGGTCTGATATTTTTTCAAATTTTCTTAAATAAAATTAGTAATTAATTTCCTAAATTCCTCTTTTTTATCTCAAGTTGATAATAGCAATTGCATTTTTTCATGTTCTAAAACATCCTCGATATTCATTTTTCTAGACGTCATTCCGCATCCAATGAGCTATTCCTCATATTTTTACTGAAGAATAAAAACCTTTATGATATTGTTAGTTATAAATGTCTTAAAACTATGTTAGTATTGCATCATTCAAAATATCCGAATTCCAGTATAATTGCCATTACAAATTTTAAAATTAAAAATGTCATGTCGTCACATGGAGCCGTATGGGTCTCCGTAGCTCTGCGGACTCCGGCTACTCGATATCTTTAGGATTCCGTTGGTGCTCCCCCAAATCCGGCGCATAAGAGAACCTGATATTTTTCGCTTTATGGCATAACAATCGTCCACTCTCAAATCAGCAACATGCCCGACGCGCTATAGAATTGTGCGAGCCTCACCAGAATCTTAAAGGCGTTTATTATATTGAATGCGAATAGCGTTATAGGCCTGTAGATCGTAATTGGTAGAGAGGTATAGAACATTAGCGTGAAAGCTTTAAAATATAAAGTCAGGTAAGTGCTTAGCCTACTTAGCTCATAGCGTACCGGGCCGGATCAATGGTAGTTTGTTTAGTGTCATTGAATTTATGTAGATGATAAGTTCAGTGCTTTGGCCTACAGTACGGTTCTTTAGTAGGCTAAAGCACGTAACTAAAAGGAACAGTCAATCATTTTTAACGTGACGGTATCAGGTTAGGTTACTACAATCTCGAGAGCGAGAAGTTCGATCGCAAGTCTCAGTCAATCTGCATTAGCCATTCGCATTGACAGTACTTTAGTGTATCGCACGTGACATGAATGGGATACAGGGAATGCTGATCTGTGCCTGTAAATTTTATTCCAAACCTCTGTAACCTAGCCCTCGTTAAGCCTGCGTAGTATTTTTATTTTCATCAACACATTCTTTGCTTTAACTCCAAACTTGGTTTTATACTAATCACTAGTTTATTCTTTCAGGAGACATCCGTAAATTCGCCTGTTGAAAATGGACAACCGCAACATCTACGACGGCTACGTCCCGCCACCACAAGAGACGCAGCCACCTCATTTCATTCAACCAATTTCGCAGCCAATACAGCGTCAACCACAGCAACTTATCCAGCGTCAACGACAGCAGTCGCAACAGCAGTTGCAACAGCAGTCATTTGAGCCGTTATATGAGCCGTTATATGATCCGATATATGAGCCGTTATATGAGCCGTTATATGAGCAGTCAAATGAACAGTCATATGATCATTCACAAGAACAGACATGATCATTCACAAGAACAGACACGCGAGCAGTCACAAGAGCAGTCACTTGTGCCGTATGTGCAGGATAGACCGCCGCTGTTAATTTTACCGTCGCGACTAACCAACAATAAAAAAAAAATGACTTTACGATCGTTACGCCTTTACCTCCCGAACATCTCATGGAATAAGACTTGACCGATATCGAATTTGATGAAAAGGATGAAATTGACTATGGCCGTGAATTGATTGTTGACAATTTAATACAACGCTTGTATAATGATGACGCTGCCACGAATCCAGAATTTGCCATGGCAGTTGGCACGCTACGTGCGGAACGGCTTGAATATGACCCTGGCCAGGAACCAAACTCCCCCGGCAACATGATCACAGTCAGCAAAGAAGCGCGTTTTATGATTACAGATGTGGGAAATGAAATAATCACAAACATCATGCAACAGCCCGGCGGCGGCGCCTGCATTAGTCCTGCCGGGTATTTTAGCACTTTGTTTCGGCAAGTGAACATTCCCGTAGAAACCATACCAGCTGAAATTCCCTTTGCCAGAGATTCATGAGAAAATTATCATGGAAAAGTAATTAATGCACATCTTTCGTTAAAAAATCTCATAAGGTAAGATTGTAATTTTTAAATGAAAAAGAACATAAGAAGAAAATGTATAAATTAGTAAAAGCATACGAAAAATTTGAACTTTGGGGTTTCAAGAATCATGTACTGAACTCAAGGCATCAGATAGTGCTTCCATGTCCTTTCCACCCTGTATAACAAAAAGGCAAGACATATTCGAATCATTTAATTAAATTCCACCGTTTAAATGCCCTTTTCAGCGTAAAAATGTATGTACATAATATAGTTATAATGAAAATGATAAAGCCTTTGTCCTACCACGGGACATTAGTAGGCTGATGACATTAAATTTATAGCCTGTTTCACTAAAACCTAATACATGTATATAGTCAAACTTTGTGAAAGGTCCCTAACGGCCGATACGAAACAAGCTCTAAATTTTGTCTTTTATGTTGTGATAACGCCCTAATTTTGGGTATTTAACTTGCGAGACTGAAAGTAGACGGCGAAGTATTGTTACAATCTCAGAGGACACACATTACGTACCAAGTGGTGTGTGCCCGGGCACAGCCGCCGTATAAAAATGGCCAAAATTAAAACAAGTTCAAATATATATATATTTTATGGACAAAATTTAAAAAATGTATTTAAAAACGTTGTCCTTACTTCATTCAGGCTTTAACTGTTGTATACTATTTACTTATACACTTCTAGTTTAAGGCTGCAGTCTCGCAAAATTCACTCGCGCCGAATTATTTGCGAAACTTTGTATAACTTTTTTGAACAAAATAGTAAAATAACATGAAATATTATTATTGCACATAAATAACCATAATATAAGTTATAGTTAGTTATTTTTTTCAAGTTCATTTAAGTGGATTATATTGGGTAAATCAAGCGTCAAAAACAGCTCTTCCGTGCCCAACATCATATCGAGTTGCGTTTGTGCGCTTATTCTAAGACAATACAGAATTAATTTACAAATCTGTTTAGCGCATTATGACCTCAATATTCTCGTCTTGAAAATGCGCTAATTAGTTTTTTCTAATTATCTTTCATTTTCTTAATTTAGAGGTCAGAATATCATCAAAACTCTCTGTTTTTATCTCTCAATAAATGTTTTCTTTTATAAAAACAATGCATCGTAGGTATGTTATAATTAGATTATTTTGATGTACACAGTTCAATAAAGAAAATACAAAAAAAATATCACCTAAAGCCCCTTTACTCCAACAATAAAAATTATCTCAAAAAACCTACATAAATGAGTTTATAAACGAGAATTTCAAGGGAAATTCCTCACCCCTCCCGACCCTTTGCTAGAGCCAGCCCGCGAAGCTGAGCCGATTAATGTTTAAAATGTCCCTAAATAATGGAACAATCAGATCCAGCCTGTCCCTTGCTGTCCTCTTCAGCGACGTCCTAAGCCGAGGTTCGTACCCCGCAGGGGGTGCCCTTAGCGATAGTCGCTTAGCTTATAAGTTTTTATGCCTGGCTGGAGGCCTTAATTTTAATTAAGCACCCCACAGGAAAGTTCGGTTGAGCAGTAAATATTCCTAAAGGATAAACTGCGAGATGCCCATTCCAAAAAAAAAAAAAAGGAAATTCCTCAGTGGCCGGTGCACGGCCGGAACGTTCAGACGTGTGATCCGTGACGAATTTCTATTGTTCCCTCTCGCTCTTACTTTGCTCTCGCTCTAACGTAGGTTACGCATCTAAAGTTGCTCTACTTTATTATTTTATGTATATTATTTTTCGAGTGTTTTGTAAATAATAACACAGGCCTGCAAAATGAAGGTCATAACTTCCTCTCTGGAATTTGATAGCTGATTCTGGAGTATTTTGATGCGCTGATTACGAATATGTACTTAGTTTTTCTCCATCACCTCCTGATTTTTCAAAAAAGCTACAGATAGAAAATTGAGAAAAAAGACAAGTTTTCACTTAAAAAATTATATATTTAATAAAGTACTTAATTTTTAACTTAAAAAAACTATTAACACGTAATAACAACTTATTGCTGGGTTAAAATACACTTAAATTTTATTTGTGGAACCTGGTCCTTTTTTCCTGGAAGCTTCTGTTGTGCGATTTTCGCTTATATTTCCGGTTTGGATCATCACGCTTCAACAACCAACAATAGTCCGCCATCATGCTGACATTCCATCTTCCTTGATACCGGACTTCAAGCTCTTTTAAATCTTGGTGAAATCTTTCACCTTGTTCTTCGCTAACGGCTCCTAGATTTTCTGGGAAGTAATCAATGTGCGAATTCAGAAAATGAAGTTTAACGCTCATATTACAACCCATTACACCAAAATTCGTTATCATTTTGGCTACTATTTCTTTATAGTCCGAGCTTTTATTGTTCCCCAAAAAGTTTTTTACCACTTCCTTAAATGATTTCCACGCTTGTAACTCGACATCATTGAGTTTTTGATCAAATTTTTCCTCCGACATCAATTTTCTTATATCAGGGCCGACAAAAATTCCTTCTTTTAACTTAGCATCTGATAAAGATGGAAAAACTGAATGCAGATATTTGAAACCTTCCCCATCTTTATTTAAAGCCTTCACAAACTGCTTCATTATACCCAATTTGATGTGTAAAGGCGGCAGTAAAACTTTTTCTCTGGGAACCAAACTCTGTTTAAGCACGTTTTTGATTCCTGGGGTTAGTTCAGTTCTTGGAGGCCATTCCTTTTTGGTCCAATGATGTTGTTTATCCCGGCTATCCCATTCGCAAAGAAAGCACGGGTATTTTGTATAACCACCTTGTTGGCCGAGTAGCATGCTTATGATTTTCAAGTCTCCACACACCATCCAGCCGTGATGTTCGTAAGCTATAGTAGCTAAAAGCTTTTCCAAATTTTCATAACATTCCTTTAAATGGACAGAATGTGCAACAGGTAGTGAGGCATATGTATTCCCATTATGTAGAAGGACTGCTTTTAAACTTCTTTTTGAGGAGTCAATAAACAATCTCCACTCCTTAGGATTGTATTCAATGTCGAACATTTTCATCAAGCCAGGAATATCTTTACAGTACACCAAATCATGATCTTCAGCGAAGAATGGAAGGAAATCTTTTTCTCTGTGACGGTACCATGAAAATGAAGTACCAGGTGCAAGCATATTTCTTTCTTTTAATCGTGATCCGAGGAGCTCAGCTGCATCTTTGGGGAGATTCAAATCTCTTGTCAAGTCGTTTAAATCTGACTGTGAAAAGAGCTGACACTCGTTAGAATCTACTTGAAATACAGGATCAGATTGGGATGCATTCTGTTCATTTGTATCATTAGCAGAATCTTCAATTTGTATAGCTGGATACGGGGGCTGCACCATTTCTGAATTTCCGAAAACTGCAGGCGTAACTGATGACACATTTGGATAGCTTATGTCACTTTTATTTTTAGAATTGTATCCAGTTATGTCACAACAACAAAAGTAGCAATCTTCAACATGGTTGTTAGGCTCTCTCCATAGCATGGGCGAAACGATTTTGAAGCTATTTTTCTGTCCTTTTGACCACTTGCGAAGTTCAAGTAAACAAGTCGAACAAACTTTTTGAGGTGTCCAAGTTTTGTCTTGGTTACTTATAGAATGTCCAAAATAACTTTTGTAAATATTTTTCACATAGTCTGTAATGTTGTTTCGTTGTTTTATCACCATGAATTTCCCGCAAATATAACAAAAACAATTCGAAGAGTTTAAACAACTTTGCGACGACATTTTAAAGTTTAGGTTGCAAGATGCGCACTTCGACTGTTAGTTTTCTAATTCAGAGTAGGTACTTATACAAAAAAAACCTTTTGTTTTCTTCATTATACCCTTTTTGAACAACATTAACAACAATTAGGCAATATCACCTAAACATCGTGTATTAATGAGCTCATTACTAAATGAAGCCAAAATGACCCGTTTTCGAAATGGTTAATGCGAATTACTTACACTTATTATGTAGTAATTAACAAATTACTGATTTGCATTCATTTCTATGTCGTCTTAAACTAATTAAATGCAATAAAAATTAAGCTGAAGTAATTAAGTGACGTTTTATAGATTTTAAAATGTATGCGCTCAGACATTTTTAGTTAAAATCTTAAATATTCAATATCAAAGAATCCTGACGTGATAGAATTTTTTTATTATTTTTCTCGTAATCAGCACATCAGAAACTATAGAAAACGTTAATCAGATCTCAGAGAGGAAAACCATTGCAGACCTGTGTAATTTGTGTTTTAGTATTCGTTCTTTTTTAATATTAGTGTATCATATCGTAATAGTTTTGTAAAGATTTGATTTCAATATGGATCGTAAACGTAAAAAATATGCCTGTACTTCGTGCAGATATTTTGAATGCATTACACCATTCTTTTGGTAATCACTCTGATTGCGATGATGCTATATGCCTAGCAACTGACAAAACTGACCAAAACACGGCACTTGATGTTGCTAACACAATTTTGTGGAGGAAAATAAGTCAAATTGTCTTGTTTTTAGCTGCTAACGCTAAAAGTCTCATTTATGACGTTGATAGCAATATTGCTGAGACATTCAATTCAGTGATTGCCAAATATGTGGGGGGAAACGAATTAATTACACGCTTAAAAATTCATACCAGGAAAGGTGTTCTGCTTCGGTTATTGCCTTTAATACCAAGCGACCCATAAACGCTATCCATAAATGCATGTTTAATAAACTTGCTGGCAAATACACAAATTTATATGAGGCACAAAAAGCGAAAAGAAAAGTTTACAAAAGATTATTTCGAAAAAAAAAACCGTAGAAATATGAATGATCCAGATTATGGACAAAAAGCTCAAATACCAGATATGACCGAGGAAGATTTTCAGATGACAAAAAATGAATTTCTAAATGGAACTTTCTGATCCACAAAGAGAGGAACTACAGAGACGGACGATAGACCAAAGTTTCAGTCAAGAATGGTTAGAAAATAGAAAAATAGGTTAACCGCGTCTATATTTGGAAAAATTTGTAAACGGAAAGAAAACATTAGCTGCGCGTCTTTAGTGAAAGCTATTGTGAAACCGCAAAACTTGTAGAATGTCCCATAGATCATATATGGTAGAGATAATGAACAAAGAGCATTAACCCAATTATCTTTGCAAGAAAACGTAACTATTTCCCGCTGCGGTCTTTATATTCATAAAACACTCCAATATTTAGGAGCCAGTCCTGATGGTATTTATAAAGACAATGATGGTAAAACGGGACTGGTAGAAGTAAAATGCCCATCTTCTGCAAAAAATATGCAAGCCGAAGAAGCTATAAAAGGAAAAAAAATAAAATTTTGGAAATATAGCCCTAAGAAAAATACGTTTGTTATTGACAAAAACCATGATTATTATTTCCAAATTCAGGGCCAATTAAATATTACTGAGATCGATACATGCTTATTTGCCGTATGGACTGGAGAGGAGTACTCGATGAAAGTAGAATATATAAAAAAGGACCCTACGTTCTGGAAGGACAAAATGGTAGGCCCATTGTCTAAATTTTATTTGCATTGTTTGCTTCCTGAGGTAGTTGATTCCCGCCTTGAACGCTTCATGCCAATCAAAGACCCGCCATATATCATTCAAGCTATTGAAGAGAAAAATGCAAAAAGAAATAAGAACGCGTCCACGACGTGCCACTCAGGACAAATAATTCCTGCAGAGAGTAAAGAGGGTTTTTTTTGTAACATTACAATGAAGTTTGCATTTCAATTTTTAATTGTCTGTGGCTGCACCCGCACTTTAGCGTGCGTGGTGATGTGCTGGGTTTTGGCGCCATTCACAGACAATAGTCACATCATGGATTTGGATTGTCCAGCATTATTTTTTTTTATTTTTTTAATGTCACGTTGATATATAATGTGATTGTTCTATTTGATTGTATAAATTCTAGGTTTTTCTCACCTCACAGACATATGTGTTGCTGGGGAGTTTGTTCCGCCCCTTCTCCTCCCCAGCCAAAACACGTAGAAAGTGTCGAAGGGTGGGGCGCTTTAGGAGACTGTCTCACGTAAAAATTGACCTTCAAAAAGTGCTGATAAATCAACCTATTTTGAATAAATGAATTTTGATTTTGATTCATACGTTTTCCTGTACTAAATTTCGTAGTTTTTTTTAGGTTCAATGAGTCAATTTATGAGATTATTTAAATAGTATAACAAACCAAGCCGTATGAAAGTCTTTATTATGCAACAATTTCCTTAACTACTTTTAAATAATACTTAGTAGAGCATCTTTCCGACCGTATCAAAATTGTTTTATAATACTACGCTAGGCAGGATGAATGCGGGGTTTGCGGGGAGCCCGAATATAGACGCACGACGCGTGGACTGGCCGCACGCGATTCTTATATTGTGCACTAGGAGACTACACCCTTAAGTCTGCGCGCCCTTTCATCTAATCTGTACACGACCAATGAGGAGTGACTTTTCATGACGGCTTACTTTTGGTATACAATACATTTGTATTTTTTTAGTGGTGGTTTACGCAAACTTGCCAAATTCTCACATGTTATTTACCTAAAACACGTATTTAACAGATGTGTACCTACATATTAAATACTTATGATAATTAATGTAATATAAATACTGAAATAAGCCCTTTTCAAAAACACTCCTAATGCGCTAACCTAACGCTTTGTAGTGTGTTAATCAAGTAGACATACAATACTGAAGAAATTTTATAATAAAATAAGAACAGCTGTAACTCTTGAGTTAGATGCATAAGACTTGGTTCGGGCGCAGCATAGTTTATACATATTTTTTTCAAAAAAAATAATTGGATAAAATATGTAAAAAATATGCACAAATAACGAATACTTAGATACGGAAGGACTTTACGGACGATAATTTGACGTGATAACGTCATAAGAGATATCACGGCGGGCGATAATCGATTTATAATATATAAGTTAATATAAATATATATTTAAGATAACCTATTTATATTTTAGAATTATTTATCAGTGGCATTAGCCATTTATAAATGTACTGTTATGTAGCAGCTCCATAAAATCGTGTTTCAAATATACGTATAAAAAATCGCTTTGCATCCTCGTCAAAATTCAGGAGGTTGTCACAAAATACAAAAATAATCTATTTGAATTACGGTACCTGGTCAATAATATAATAGTAGGGTATAATTGGGGGTTCTGCATCACGCAGCTCGAGCGCAGCGAGAGCAAGTGATGCAGTTAAAAAAAAGTTAAAAAACGCCCCAATTATACCCTAATGATATTCTCATCTGATCGGTTTTCTGGAAATTTGAATGTGAGCTTAATCATTTATTCGTTGCGCTTCCGTATTATGGTTTTCAGGTTGAGTGACTTCTTCCCAGTCTGTGTGATGCAAAAAACCCTCCAATTATACCGCTTATACAGATTGTAATGTATGGAAGTCATTTTCTTAAAAACGGTTCAAATAGAAAGAATCTCATCTTCCAAATCAAATTGACTCATTTTAAGCGCAATGTTTCATCGTATACACAATTATATTCGAATAGGGTAGATATAATTCGACTCGGCGCACAATGCAATAGTGCATATTCTAATAGAGTAATTGTTTCAGACAGTTATTGATATAATTTATTCCTTTCACAGCATTCAAATAAAAACATTGAGGAAAATGTATAGCATGTTGCATCCAAGGATCGTCGTAAATCTCCCAATCTTCTATAACACCTCCACATGAGAAACATGCTGCTTTATCATTTACACCGTTTCCAAAATAAAAAAATCCGGCTTCAGCCATTTCCATCACCAACCTTCTCCTTGAATTAGCCGTTGCCCAATAATGTCTAAACGAAATTTCACGCATTTTATACGTATTATAGATGTCATAACGAGGGCTACATTTATTTTGAGACATGGTCTGTTCACTCACTATATAGTTCTTCATACAGATACAGATAAAAATGAAATGATATCGTACTGCTGTAGCCAGCAACTTATGAAGATTATCATTTGATTGGTGGGGGATAGAAGATTTGAAAATTAAACAAGAAAATAATTATTTAAAAAAAATATTATTAATACACCATTTATTTAAGCACAATACATTTTTTAAAGCACATACAGAGTCATGATAAATACAGTTATATAAATCTTGAGAATATTTATATTGATCGTATAAACTTATCAAACTAGGACAACCTTCATCTTCTAAATTGAATATACTAAAATTACTATTTTCTAAAATATGCTTTAACCATAACACTTTTTCTGAACCTTTGACATAAATATATTTATCTCTTAACAAATCTATAACCAAATTCTGATAATTAGAATAGGGTACAAATCCTTCATGCCAGTGTATCTTTCTGTTACTTTCAATCCAACTAACTTGTTTTTTTTCTTGTTTGGTTAAGTTTTTAAATGGAAAGGGTGGCTTAATTAAAAATACTTGTAATTTTTTATTATACATTATAGCGATTTCTTTTATTATAAATTCATTTGTTTCGGTTTTAAAGCCTTGAATATCAACAATAGCATTCATGATAATCTGCGCACTATGTTGCTGAGAGGTTTGTATTCCACAAGTCGATCATTTATAATCAAACAATATGCAGTTGTCTTATCTGGTATTTGTGTTGAACATTCAAATTCCAATCGTACATCCACTGGACCAGTTTTTAAACTATCGTTTTGCCTCGAGCAGTCTAAAATAAAGACTGGGGCTTTTTCTTTGAAGTCTTGTAGATCGAAATTTCACATACATTTCATATAATATACTATATTTGTTCTCACAAAACTTTAAAGATAAAGGCTCATAAGGATAATATTGCGAATTTAAAAAGAGCGTCACGTTTGTCACCTCACAATGATCAAACACTGAACTGTCTTTAGTTCTATTATTTTTTCTATTAGTCTGCAAGCAAAAAATTACATACCGAGGCTTTTCTAATTGAGAAGCAGTCTTTACTGACCAAGAATGCTTTGTAGTTTTAGGTAGTAAAGGATACTCATATAAATCCCAATTTCTAAAAGCTATCTGAATAGGTTTATCTCTTTCTAAATACTTTAAAAGTATTAAACGTTCTCGATCTGAAACTTTTATGTGTGGCACTCTCCATTGCACCCTTTGTATATCTATTTGAAACTGAACGAATTCATCAGTAAGAATAACGCTATTTAAGTTAGAATTACTCCTATTCAATATAAGTTCGTGATTACAATTTATCACAATTTTATTGTAATCCTCGGCAAACCCTAAAATCTTATTTAATGGTACCACAGCACTAAAATGCCCATCACTTTGGAACCCGTTTAAATTCCAACCCCATAATGCAGCAACTTTACTTTCTGCTTCATTTAATGAGATGTAAGACTTTATTGTTGATGTTATTCCGGAATTTTTTATACGATCTATTTCAATTCCATTCATTTCGTATCTGATGTCTTGAAACAAATGCATAATAGGGTTATTAGTGAACGTAACAGTTTTTTTGATCGGGTGCCCATCCTTACCGAACAGCTTTGCCTGACCTTCGATGTAGATTGAACTGGCTGATGGTAGCACGTATATATCTTGCTGATGTATGGGGATTCTGATTTCATCGTTTTCTCTAAAGCTGTTATTGTAGGGATTGTATGAATGGACTTCATAACTCTCGATTGAACTATCGAAGTGTGGTAAATCAGTAATCTGTAGTATACTCATACTTTAAACCCTAAAGCTTTAAGAAAATCTTTATTTGATTTAGTCAATTTCTTCACGTTTTTCTTACGTCTGTGCACCTTAACGGTTGTTGACGGAATAGGACGTTTTATTTTCACCGGAGGGTTTTTATCATATACTATCATTTTGCTTTTCTTAAATGAAGACGTAATTGAATATGTTCTTCACCAAAATCAATACAGTAACCAAACTGATCGACAATTCTGACAGATATGGATGAAATTATATTTTTGTTCACTGGGAAGTAAATAATGTTCTGGGGTATTTCTATGTAGCCGTGACTTGAAGCAGTATCAGATATGAATTCGTGAATAAAATGAGTCGGTAATCCGTTGTAATATGAACCGTGCACAAGATCACATTCGATTCTGATTACAGCTGTTGAACTGCTGTTAATAGCGGGTACATTCGGTCTTGTTTTTAATACTGAAAAGTATAGTAAACCGCACTCGTATTGATCAGATAAATGAAGAGGTGGTTGAAAATACGAGACCAGTTCTGATTTATTTCCAGAGATGGTAACCGTAGTAGACATGCTTGTATACTGAACTCTTTACAATGATCCGGTTTATTTTATTTCTTGATTATACCAAAAATTCTTTAAAAAATTTAAACATAGATGTCCACAATTGAAGGGATGATCACGTTGTAAATTTTCATAATTATATTGAATGTTAGAACCTACATATTTTATAAATTCCTTTGGAGGTTTAAGATTTCCATAACTGTCGAAATATTCAACATAATCATTATGTTTTGCATAGGCTACCCAATGAGAACCAGGATTTTTAGAACTATCTAAATTAATAACTCCGCATTCTTTTTTATACGGATATTTAGGGAGCTCATCTCTCATAAAAACACCTCTAAAATGAGGAATTCTATTTCCATACTTTAGAATGTCAAAGTTAGTTAAGGCCCGTTTGGGTAGCCGATATCTTAGTTTTTTTCTTTTAATACGAAAATTCCAAGGCCATCTTTATATGGTTTAAGGTGTAGTCCTTTCCCAATACATAGAGCTTCCATTTTTTCATTGTGTCTCCTCGATTCCTCATACAGCTTTTTAACCATTTTGTATTCATTTATGGTTTTAGCAATACCAGCTGCACCGCCTGCTAAAGCTCCCGCCGCTGATAACCCAGCAAAAATAGGAATCAGAGGTAGTACTCCCCCAGTTTTTGGAATAGGAATAACACGGGGGAGCTTAATCGATGAATCGTCAGCTAATTCTCTGGTAGCGGCAATAGCTAATTCTATAGCCATTTTCTTGCTCTTAGGTTTTAATTTTTTTATGTGTCTTTTTGCTTTTGTAATAACAGTTTTTAATTTACTTTTTAATCCTTTTCCGGATGTAACTTTTGAAGAACGTTTTTTCCTCAAACCAGAACCAGTTTTAATTTTTGCCGACATAGCCTTACTTACTAAGCGTGCCGCAAGTTTTTCACCTGTACTGGCATCGGAAGCAACCGCTCGCTGTTTTGCAAATTTTTAACAAAATTAAATCAGCCTTATGTCGCTCTTTCAAGTTTGATGACTTGTGATATGCAATATCGTGATCTTTGCAATATTCGTCCAACTTATTTACACCGTTATCTCCTTGTGCAAGTCTTTTTATTAATTTAGTACCAGGACCACAGTAATTATATCCGGGTAAGTGTAATTCAAATGGTAAATTATTAATAAGCCAATTGAGAAGACTGCTCTCTCCAAAACACATTATAAGACTGATGATTCCGGTTTGAATACTTTAATAAATAGTTATGCGATTCGATTTTGTTGTTAATATTATTTTATTTATAATATAACATTCGATTTATCAATCCAACTGTTTTCAGCTGAAGACAAACCTAGCCATTTTACCAAAACTCTGCTACCTTTTCTTCTAAGAACTTTCTCAACTAGATATACATTGGGATGTTTTGTTTTTTGAAGTTCTTGTGTATAAAATGCACCTAAAATAGGCTGACCTCTGATAGTATCTTCTATTATGTAAGTTATAGGAGTTGTATTTTGTATTTTACGAATTTTAAATATTTCTGTTGACCAGTTTGGAGTGTAACCTTTTTCAAATGTTCCTTTGTATTTACTGATACGCACATAATCACCTACTTTATACTTGCTTTTTAAATTATCATTTTTTAGCAACTTTAAATACCTTTCTAATATCAGTTTTTTATTATTGTTGTCCACATTAGCAGGGATTTCATTAATAGTGCGATGGTGAGTGTGATTGTATTTGTAAATAACATCATTGAGGGTATTATTTACCCAATTGTAATTGCCTTTTAAACTAAATTCCTTGTAGACTTTAGATTTCAATGTTCTGATGAATCGTTCAACTATTGAAGCCTTTTTTGTTGAGAAGGTTGAATAATGGTTAATATGATACGATGCCATAAGCTTCTGAAATTTGTTATTATAAAATTCTGCTCCATTATCCGTTTGCAGATTTTTAGGAACACGCCCTTTATTCAATAAAGTTTTGAAAGAGTTACACACATCTTCTTTGGTTTTACTTCTCATAGGAAAGGCCCAAGCATATTTCGAAAATGTGTCAATAACAGCAAGAATATATCTGTAATTTTTATTTTCTTTTGAAATTGATTGCATATCAATTAAGTCTGCTTGCCACAAGTCATCTATATCTTTCATGATAACATGTCTTCGTGGATAGTTCACCCTTGCATTTTTATGAATTTCGTTTACTACGTCAGCTTTGCTCATATTCACAGTTCAGTATATTTGTTTAGAATTCAGCTTTAATACTGAATAAAAAGCATAGTATTACAACTATTTATTATTTAATTATGCCAGCTTCTTTTAATTCCTCGATTATTGATAAAATTTCATTATCATGGTTTGTATTACCAGCATCTCGGGAAGCAATTAATAGTTTCAATCTCTCAACGAGTTCGTTAGGATCGTCCCAATATACCAAGTCAGCATCTTTTTTGTATTTATTTAGCGTTGGTAAGCTTCCTCCAAATTTAGTAACAATATTACTGTTTAACGATTCAGAAAACAATGGTTTGATTATTTCACGATATTTTATACCTTTATCGCCTCTAATTTGTGCATTAGGATTGAAATCTCTCTTATGTGCATTTGTATAATGCAACATATCTTTATAGACAAGTTTATCTTTGCTCGATATTAGTTTTAAATCAGGTTTTTTTCGAAGTAAAAGTTCTTTTAAACCAGGAGTTAAATTGTAGCTTTTGTCACCAACTTTAATTAAAATGACATTATCATCATTCACACTATCAATTTTAGAAAATGAAACTATTGAATTACCCTTCAATAATTTTTTGTTTGCACTCCTAATTCCAAAAGGTATATTTATCCCATCATAAATATCATGGATGTCATAGCCCTCTAATGATATTTCTAGATCTTCTAGTAATTTTGTCTGGGGAGACTTTTTAACGAACTGCATAGAATTCAGTTCTGGTTCGCAGCATTCTTCAAACTTTGTAGATGAGCTAGTATTATTGTCACCCAATTCCATATCTTCAAAATTAAAGCATGTATTTTCAACATTTTGTTTTTTTTCTATTGTTTTGTTCGAATCAACTAGGGTTTTAAGGGGATCTGTGACAGGTTTTAACATTTTATCAAGTGACAAGTTCATAGAATGTTCCTGGTTTTTCATTTGTTTTATTTTATTTTTTATGGAGTCAACAGATTTAATTAATTCTATTTTAATATTTTTTTCCATGTTGTAATACGTGTTATCACAACTGTATTAAGCTAAAGAACAAATTATACTGACTTTGATTTTGCATGTTAATTACTTATATGCAGATTATATAAACAGTCAGTCAAATTTAAAAAACATATCAAAATTCTGTCTGTACCTTCCGTTATTTAATGACGATTCTTTATTAATAAGTAGAAAATTATAAGGTTTACTCCAAACAGTTTGACATAGATTTCTGAACTCTTTCCACTGTAAATCAGAACTAACATGTTCTTCATAAATATGTTTTAAATTCACATTTTACTGTTTAATAGTTCTTTATTTTTGTGTATGTTTCTTCTACTATCCTTATTTTTATGTTATTGACATGATCCTCTCATTACATTGTATGAATGAGTTGTATTGATATAATTCAGCATTGCACATGTCAGCGGGCACGCCCTTGGACTGCCTTGGAGGCTTTTTATGTATTCAGTTTAGCAGGCTTTGCTTGAGTTAATTGTCGATTTTGGTATATATAACTTTTTATTTATTTATTTTGGCATATTGGTGTGTGCTAGCTAACATGTAGCAAATTATTTAATTGAATGACGTATAAAGATAATTGACATAATTATTATTTTTGACATAATGTGTTGTATAGCTTCAGGTTTTTCAAACCTATCAGACAGACGTGTTGCTGGGGAGTTTGTTCCTCCACTTCTTCTTCCCAGCAAAAACACTAGGAAGTGGTGAAGGGTGGGCGTTTTGGGGGACTGTCTTATGTAAACGTCTTTGACGTTCAAAAAGTGCTGATTCTCAGCCTAATTTGAATAAATGAATTTTGATTTTGATTTTGACATCATCTTGTTTGAATATAATAAGAAAATTCACATTGTCACGTAATAGTTGTTTCGGAATTTTCGAATAGGTTTGAGATAAATAGAAACAATCTATTTGTTTGTATCTACCCATGCAGAAATAATTGCGGATGTTTATTTGATTTTCACATGCAACATCATCAAATATAAATACAGAATTTGGTAAAGCTTCAGTCGGAGAAATGACCTCTTTATCATCGTTAAACTTATAGAAGTTCATCTGTGGCACTCTTCTTAATACTTGACTCAAGAAACGATATTTTGGTTGAAATGAAGTTTTGGAATAAAGATAAAGATTTTTAAATTTTAGACCATTTTCATGTAACAACAAACTAATCATAACGTTAGTTTTACCACAGTTCGATGGACCACACATTATACATCGAATCGTATTCGGTAATAAAGGACTATGTCTGATCTGATGAGAAGATTCATTTAAATCTATATTGTTAACTTTCAAAGATATGGGTTGCTTGATCAACTTAATTTTGACAATTACTGTAATGAGTGTCTAACACACATATTTATAGGCAGCTATACCTTTAACACTAAATAAGATATATTACATAAAACATTAATACAGGATTTAACATGTTTGTACAGGTTTAAGTTAATTTTTGTATTCTTGTATTAGGTATACAATATTATATTTTTAATACCTAATTGATTTAATTTCATGTTGCGTCATATTTCATTATGCTGCCATAGTTAGTCGAAGCAGGACCTGTTTTTAGCGGAGAAATTAAGTTTTATTGGTAAGTTTTTAATGTTAAAAAAAATATCACTATATTTTTAATGTGGATAATTAGATATCTCACTTAAGTTTTATTTTCAGAATCATGTCATACAGCCCCAGCATTCTCGACATTGGAGAACTTAACAGATTTGTATTTGATAATGTTGATTCTCAAATCACAACTCCTTTGAACGAAGTTGATCAGACAGAAATACAAGAGGTTAGTAAATATTACTTTATTCATCATCGTTAGACAAAGTTCAGACAAAGAAACTGCAACAAAGACTTGTTCAAAAAAAAATTGAATAGCCCTTTCCACTTTTCAAGGGTAGGCGCGTGTTGAACTTTGATGGAGCCTATTAGTCCGTCAGTGTAGTTATGACCTTTTCCAGAATACCCAAGATAGTATTCAGCTTCTAATGTATTTATTTATGTTACTATTTTAGATGTTAATAAATTGTATTTTCACAGCCCAATTCTGAGGATCTACAGGAGGCAAACTACAAAACGTATTTTGAAAACTTAACAAATCAGCAACATTTACCAGTTAAAGACTCTCAGAATAATCAAGCTCAAAGTTCCAAGAAGACTAAAAAAAGGAAGCTGGACACATCTTTGTCTTATGTTATTCGAAATGAACCAGGAAAATGTCATCATTTGATAAATATAGCAGTTTATGATCTGAGTGGTGACACTGTTCCAGGAATTAATTACTGTGAAAATAATAATGCTCGTGTAAGTGTTCAGTACCTAGTGAAAGACTATTGTGATGATATTATGGATGAAATTGAATATTTGATAGGTAAAATAGTAAAAAAAATTAGCTTGTCTAATCAACAGTAAATCTTATTTCGACAAGAGTGTAAGCTGCTTATTACTTATTGTTGAATATAAAATGTCACAAAATTTATCTTCTTTTATTTACCTTTCCGTAAACAATATATTTATATGGTATACTTTTTTATTTATAAATAAAAATAAAAAAACAACAAAGTACTTTATAATATTTATTTGGCATACAAGTAGATATACATGTTATCAACACGGTGTGTTTTACAATCACATAATAGTAAATTATGATATACACAAAACATAATAATTACAAAACATAAACAAAACATACCTAAATACGAATTCTTATTAAAGTATTGTACCATAATGTCCCCAAAGCACAGTTTCAAAACTGTTTTTTATCATTTGCCGTTTATTGTCATCTCTGTTAAGAATTAACTTATTCAATTTTTGTGTAAAAATGCGATGATTTTTTGATCGTATTATCAGATCATCTCTTAAATTTTCATTATATTTTAAAGCTCTTTTATATTTTTCAATATCTAATTTTTTTGTTACCGGCTTTGTAACCCCTTTTGCCTTTTTTATGGTATTTTTCTCTGACTGTATACAATATAATTTAGCACGTAAACGAACAAATTCTGTAAAAAATGTTTAAAGTAACAACATAATCCTAATTTATTTTTAAAGCTAATATACATAGGTATGGTATAGTAAGTATATTAACTACATAATTTTAGCTACTGTTGTTATTGAATATATTTATTGCACAATTTTATTTATTTTTTAATTATAAAATGATTACAATTTTAATACTATTTATGTAATATTTAACAATATAATTAGAGACAAGTGGAAGGAGGGAAGGGAGGCCTTTGTCCTGCAGTGGGACACTATAAGCTAATATAATAATGATAGTATAATAACAATATAATAATTATGATTATACACATAAACAAAGATAATTTAAACTTAACTAAAAAGAATGTTACACAGTCATGAAAGTCTGAATATAAATATACAATTTTATTGAATTTTTTCATGAATTTTTCCAATTATATTTTCTAAAGCGAAGTATATATCATCACAATTAATATCTTTTATTACGTATTGTACGCACTTGTTCGCCCTGCACTCGCAAGCCTTTTTAGGCTGGTTATCAGCCTCGTAAATTTCAATTTTTATCGTCCTTGATGATGCAGATATATTTTGAGCCCTTGTTTTAGTATAGGAGTATACTTGAACTCGTTGACGCTTTTGTGGAGCTGATGATGTCCCACGTTTTCTCTTTAAATTGAGTTTAGATGACTCGCCTGCGTTTGGTTCCTTTGGCGGGTATGGGATAAAATTAAAAAGGTCTTCAGAGTCCTGGAACAAAAAAATAAAAACTAAGTATACACGTAATAAAAAATTAAATATTATTAATAAAGAGCAGAAAAAAAAATACTCACCGACATTTTATGTAATTATCCCAAACAAACACTCACAGTAATTGTTACCAATTAAATATACTTTTTAATTTATTGCAGTCATATATATGAACAAGTTCTAAAACTCTAATGATACAATTTAAACTGTATGTGTTGAAAGCATAGAGTTCAATTTGATAATATGTAGCATGCATAACGAGCACACATCTTTTTCTTTCCTAATTTAGAAAACGGCGCCACAGCGTCGCGGATACCTGAGATGAAATTCTAAAAAGGAAGTTTTATGTACCAAGTGTTAGCCTAGTAGTATGAACCTTACAACGTTTATTCTTTATGTTAACTTATAAAAGGAAAGAAAGGATTTCATACAGTCTTTATTACATGGGACATAAGCATAGCGGTCTACTCCTTTCGGGCTTCGGCAAATACAACTGAGATGCAATGTTTTATGTATACTTAACAAAGGCATGATAATAAACATGCTCACAAGTGTTATAATGCAAGTATAATGAATGTCTTAACAGGTCGTATTTCTGTATGCTACATCGTAAGTTTAGATTTAGACGATCAATCTCTTACATATTACAATGCAACAGATGCAAAACAATACATCACGATACTAGGAAGTCGGATTCCCGCTGAATAAACAGTTGCGAATCGAACGCAATCCTTATTCGACTGTATTGTTATTGAATACGATATGCACATTACGATCTGCCTAAGCAGTAGAATTGGGGCGTTTTGCATCACGCAGCTCGAGCGCAGCGAGAGCAAGTGATGCAGAACCCCCAATTATACCCTACTTATAATTTATAAAGCTACTATTTTAAATTGTTTAGAGTTGACAGTATTTCAGAATGAAAAATGAAAGTAATTTCAACAAATCAAACAGAATGGGTTAGTCCCGCTATGGTATGGTCCCGGTATGGCACCCTCTTAAAATACCTATCAAAAAGTCCCGCTATGGTACCCATCTTTTAGATCTACGTTAGACAATAGAAGGTACAACTGAAAAGAAAAGTGTATCTATAAATAAATACTTTTAGGAGTGTATCAATAAAACGTCTGTTTGCGATATTAAATCAGTCTTTTATTAATTCAAAATATTTATAAAAAAAATATCAAACAGTAAAACGAAATATTAATTGCAATGTAATTTTTAAAATAATCAACAATATTAATTACCAATAATCAACAATAAAAAATATATAAAAAATCCACATCTCAGAAAAGTATTACTGTAAATATTATAAACTACAAATAAAAACAACATCCAGACATAAATATTAGTTACAAATAATCAACATTGAGAAAAGGCAGTAATTGTAAATTTATATAAACTACAAAAATAATCAACAACCAACTAGACAAATATATTAATTACAAATAATCAACATGGAGAAAAAGGCGCAAATTGTAAACATAAACTACAAAAAATAATCAACATCGAGAAAAAGTATTAAACATTTTAATAGGCTAAAAACAAAATTAAAATAAACTATTTTTTTAAATGTTCTGATCGAAATATTGACTTTGATATGTTAATCAGAAAATCACCAATGGAGATAGCTTTATTTTCGTAACTTTTTGTTAGCTTTTGAATCTGGCGGTCGATTTCTATACTTGTTCTTTTTCTTGAATTTATAGGTGATCTTTTTAGTCGAAAGCTATAACAAAAATCATCAGTTATTTAAGTTAAGCTATATTTTTTTCAGTAACCGTCTGTAATAGAAGGCGACAACCAATAATATCTACCAAAATAAATAAAATCAAATCCATTTTCAAATTCTTCTATGTACTCGTATTATGTAAAAAAATATATATCTGCTTTGCGGGGGCAATCGGAGAGCTACTTAAAGTTTGTGAAACCTACGCTGCCGCGCATGGTTTAATTTATAATGCAAAGAAATGTGAATGCATGGTCTTTAAGGTCGGCAGCAAACGGCATGTTGATGGACCTGATCTCTATATTAACGGGTCTAAAATAAGAAGAGTATCTACCTTCAAATACTTAGGTCATTTTCTTGCTGACGACCTTCGAGACGATGCAGACATTGAGAGGGAGCGGAGGGCTCTAGCGGTTCGGAGCAATATGCTGGCCCGTAGATTTGCTCGGTGTACTGACGTAGTCAAAATTACGCTTTTTAAGGCTTACTGTCAGAGTATGTACACGGGCAGTCTATGGGTCAGTTACACCAAAAAATCGCTAGATGTATTGCGCGTACAGTACAATAATGCTTTCAGGATGCTCTTGAGATTGCCTCGATACTGTAGTGCCTCGGAGATGTTTGCGCAAGCTCGCACTGATGGTTTTCACGCCATCTTGCGCAAAAAAACAGCTTCGCTGTTGAGAAGAGTGAGAGACAGTCACAACAGCATCCTGAGAACGGTAGGGGAGAGTTACAACTCTCCTATAATTAAACAGTTTGTGCAAAGGGTGATGGGTACTAACACTAGGTGATAAGCTTTTTGTTAATTTTACTAACACTCTATGGATTCTATGGTCCGAAATAAAAGTCTATTATTATTATTATTATTATTTTAAAAATATTATATCTGCTTAAAAATATTGTCTAAAAAATACAACTTACTTGGCTTGTTTTATATCAAAGTGACATGTGTCGTTGCCAATTGTTTGCAGAAACAATAATAAACTGGGATTTTTTCCAATAATTTTGTTGAATCTGCCATTCCATGATTCCGCCAAGTTAGTTGTTCTATGGCGTTCATTATGGCAACACCAAATGAGGGCTGGATATTCAAGCCACTGAGTGACAAAATAGTCATTGAATTTGGTCATAGCTTCATCGTCGAAACTGAAAAAAATACTTATTAAACGTTCGTACTTGTAAAGCAATGAAATTAACAGGTCCTTACTGATATTGTTGTTCTTTACTTTTTTGCCATATAATTAGAGTTAAGTACTCAAACATCAATTTTGGAAAGTAACCAAGATATTATACCTATTTTCCATTATATGCAGCCAGCCGTCTTCAATATCTTGTTTTGGCAAAAACGCCAAGCCTATGCATTGCTTAACATGGTTCGAGGACTCTTCGTGTTCCATGAGATTTAAAGATTTCGCTTTTTTGATAACGTTCTTTTGAAAATGTACGTTACATCCATTTATTTTGATATCAGGAAAAATCTTCGCTGCTGCATTTATTACTCCTATTTCATAATCGAAGGTAAATTTCGATGGACGCCATTCAGGCAAAGTTTGTTTAATCAATTCGAAAACTTTTTCATAAGTTTTCCCTTCTTTGTTTTTTAACAGAATATAAAATAATGGTGCTACATTCGTGGATAACTCAGTGCTTCCCATGTCTCCATGAATGACATAAACTTGTTCGAATGGGTTTGGGCAGCCGTCGAAAGTGCCATCACCAAAGTAATGCGTTACACATTTTATATATTCCTTTACTTCTGTCGAGGAAAATATAATTATTCGATTACAGTCTTCATTACAATAATCAGCCAATACATACTTATTAAATTCTTCTGGTATTATAATTTCTTCCACATTCTTAAATTGTGTTTTTGGTACGTTCAACGACTTATTTCGGTGTCTGTATAATACTGTTTTTAATTTTTTATAGTCAGGAACATTTCCTGTAAGGTGTAACCCTTTGTCTTTTAAGTTACCCATGTGTTTTTCGAAAATTTTCTGTACTGATCCGTAATTTGAATTTACTTCTTTTTTGCACTCACTTATAGCCATTTGAACTTCATTGTCTTCAAAATGTGGCACGCACTGATCACTGTGTTTATAATCTTTAATTATTGTATTATTGGTATTCTCAATAGTTATATATCCACTACATTTAATACTATTTCTCCTATTTACACAATGCCAAGTACTTGAATTTTTATTTTCTCTGCGTTTAATATATTTATGTCCGGCACGTAATAAAGTTTTTCCACCGCGTCGACTGTCAATAATTATTAAATTTACACCACGTGAACTACTTGACCCAGACATTGCAATAGATAAACTAACAAGCTATCCTAATTACTCATATCGCAAAAGTACAGCTGCAAATAGCAAACTAAACCCGGAATAATACTGTCTCTCTCTATTTTCATAAAAACAAAAGGGAAGAGCTAGATACGAATTCGAGGAAGGGCTCGTCTCTATTGTTTTACGAAAAAACCGGTTGGTCAGGTAACTACCTGAAGTGAAACGACAATTACCGAGCGTGATTTGTTTAAAAAATAGTATTAATAAATATTATCTTGCTTAACTATAATAGTTAAGAAAAGATATTTTTTATTAATACTATTTTTTTCTTAACGCATTGTATAACTTTTCTTTACAACAGTACCAAAAACTGAAGGGTACCATAGCGGGACTTTTTGATAGGTATTTTAAGAGGGTGCCATACCGGGACCATACCATAGCGGGACTAACCGTTTATATTTGATGATGTTGCTTGTGAAAATCAGATAAATATCCGCAATTAAATGTTTTTTAATTTTGACTGACTGTTTATACACACATATAAGTAATTAATAACACAAAATCAATTCAGTATAACTTGTTCTTTAGTTGAATGCAGTTCTTATAATTGGTTAAACATGGAAAAAAATATTAAAATAGAATTAATGAAGTCTGTAGACTCTATAAAGAACAAAATAAAACAAATGAAGGACCAGGAACACTCAATGAACTTGTCATTCGATAAAATGCTAAAACCTGTCACAGATCCCCTTAAAACTCTAGTTGATTCGAATATAGCTATGGAAAAAATTAAACGTTTAGAAAATACAAAATTCACTGATTCTGCAGATATTGAATTGGAAGACATCAATACTAGCTCATCTACAAAGTTTGAGGACTGCTACGATCCAAAACTAAAGTCTGCACCAGTACTTAAAAAGTCTCCTACAAAAGAAATATTAGATGATTTAGAAATGTCACTAGAGGGTCGTGATATCCATGATATTTACGACGGTGTAAATATACCGTTTGGAATAAGAAGTGTAAACAAAACATTGCTAATGGGTAATTCTATAGTCTCATTTTCTAAAATCGATAGTTTGAATGACGATAGTGTCATTTTAATTAAAGTTGGTGACAAATCCTATAATTTAACCCCTGGCTTGAAGGAACTTTTACTTCGAAGAAAGCCTGATTTAAAATTAATATCGAGCAAAGATAGACTTGTCTACAAAGACATGCTGCATTATACAAATGCTCATAAGAGAGATTTTAATCCTGGTGGACAAATAAGAGGCGATAAGGGAATAAAATATCGTGAAGTTATCAAACCATTATTTTCCGAATCATTAAATGAAAATTTTCACACTGGAGGAAGCTTACCAATTCTAAAGAAATACAAAAATAACACTGACTTGGTATATTGGGATGACCCTAACGAACTCGTTGAGAGATTGAAACTATTAGTTGCTTCCAGAGATGCTGGCAACACAAATCATGATAATGAAATATTGTCGATCGTTGAAGAATTGAAAGAAGCTGGCATAATTAAAGAATAAATAATCACCACCATAACATTTTCATTCAGTATTATAGACGGATTCAAAACAAATGCACTGAATTGTGAATATGAGCAAAACCGATGTGGTAAACGAAATTCATAAAAATGCGAGGGTGAACTTTCCACGCAGATGTGTTATCATGAAAGATATAGATGATCTGTGGCAAGCAGACTTAATCGATATGCAATCAATTTCAAAGCAAAATAAAAATTACAGATTTATTCTTGCTATTATTGACACATTCTCGAAATATGCTTGGACTTTTCCTCTAAAAAGTAAAACCAAAGATGATGTATGTAACTCTTTTAAGAAATTATTGAATAAAGGGCGTGTTCCTAAAAATCTACAAACGGATAAAGGAACAGAATTTTACAATAATCAGTTTCAAAAGCTTATGCAAACTTATCACATTAATCATTATTCAACCTTCTCAACAAAAAAGGCTTCAATAGTTGAGCGATTTATCAGAACATTGAAATCGAAAGTCTATAAGGAATTTAGTTTAAGAGGTAGCTACAATTGGATAGACAGCATGCTTAATAATGTTATTGACAAATACAATCACACTTATCATCGGACAATTGATGAAGTTCCCGCTAATGTGAATAACATCAACAAAAAACGTATATTAGAGAGATATTCAAGATTGGTAAAAAATCATGATATTAGAAGCAAGTATAAAATTGGTGATTATGTGCGTATCAGTAAGTACAAAGGAACATTTGAAAAAGGTTACACTCCCAACTGGTCTACAGAAATATTTAAAATTCGAAAGATACAAAATACAAATCCTATTACCTACTTAATAGAAGATACAATCAGAGGTCAACCCATTTTAGGTGCATTTTATGAACAAGAGCTTCAAAAGACGAAAAATCCTAATTTATATCTTGTTGAGAAAGTTCTTAAAAGAAAAGGAAACAAAGTTTTAGTAAAATGGTTAGGTTTGCCTTCTTCTGAAAACAGTTGGATTGATAAATCGAATATTTATTAAATGTTCTGTCCACAATGTATCAGTCTTACGATGTGTATTGAAGAGAGTAGTCTTCTCAATTGGATTATAAATCATTTACCATTTGAATTACATTTACCTGGATACAATTATTGTGGGCCTGGCACTAAATTAATTAAAAGGCTTACACGTGGAGATAAAGGTGTTAATAAATTAGACGAATATTGCAAACAACACGACATAGCCTAAGTAAGTCCATAAGTCTTCCAACCTAAAAGATCGTCACAAGGCAGATTTAGTTTTATTAAATATGGCTAAAGAACGAGCACTTGCCTCAGATGCAAGCGTTGGGGAAAAACTAGCAGCGCACTTAGTAAGCAGCGCTATGTCAACAAAAATTAAAACTGGATTTGGTCTAAAAAAGGATAGCAAAAAATGTTCTCCTAAAATTAAAAGTGGAAAAGGGTTAACAAATAAATTTAAAAATGTTATTAACAAAACGAAGAGACATATAAAAAAACTAAAACCAAAATGCAAGAAAGTGGCAATAAAATTAGCTATGGCCGCTGCCAGAGAATTAGCTGATGATTCATCCATTAAACTTCCTCGTGTTATTCCTATACCAAAAACTGGTGGAGTATTGCCTTTGATTCCGATTTTTGCGGGATTATCAGCGGTAGGAGCTTTAGCAGGTGGTGCAGCTGGTATTGCTAAAACCATTAATGAATTCAAAATGGCTAAAAAGTTATTGACTGAATCTAAGAGACACAATGAAAAGATGGAAGCTCTCTGTATCGGGAGAGGATTACATCTTAAACCACATAAAGATGGGCTCGGAATATTTCTATCAAAAGAAAAAAACTAAGATATCGGCTACCCAAACGAGCCTTGACTAATTTAGACATTTTGAAGTATGGAAATAATATTCCCTATTTCAGAGGTGTCTTTATGAGAGATAAGCTCCCTAAACACCCTTTTGAAAAAGAATGTGGAGTTATAAATTTAGATAGCTCTAATAATCCTGGTTCTCATTGGGTAGCCTATGCCAAACACAACGATTATATTGAGTATTTTGATAGTTACGGAAATCTTAAGCCTCCAAAGGAATTTATAAAATACTTGGGATCCAAAGTACACTATAATTATGACAATATTCAACGTGATCACCCTTTTAATTGCGGACACCTTTGTTTAAAGTTTTTGAAGAGTTTTTGGTATAGTGAAGGAATAAAATAAGCAACACCTAAGAAAAAAGTTCAGTGTCGAAGCATGTCTACTACGGTTACCATCTCGGGTAATAAATCGGAGTTGACCTCATACTTTCATCCACCACTGCATTTATCAGATCAATATGAGTGTGGTTTGCTATACTTTTCAGTAATAAATTCCAGACCAAATATTTCTAGCATTAACAGCAGTCTGTTTGCGATCAGAATCGAATGTGATCTTGTGAACGGATCGTACTGCAACGGATTACCAACTCATTTTATTCACGAATTTGTGTCTGATACTCATCCAGGTCATCGGTGCATAGAAATACCGCAAAATATTATTTATTTTCCAGTTAACAAAAACATAATTTCATCGATATCTGTTAGGATTGTAGATCAATTTGGTCACTGTATTAACTTTGGCGAAGAACATATTCAGCTGCGTCTTCATTTAAGAAAAACAAAATGATAATTCATTATAAAAACACCCAAGTCAGTGAAAAACATCTTAGTTCTTCAACGATTGCTAAGGTGCAACGACGTAAGAAAAACGTAAAGAAATTGACTAAAGTAAATAAAGACTTCCTTAAAGCTCTTGGGTTTAAAGTATGAATATACTACAAATTACTGAATCACCACATTTCGACACTTCGATCGAAAGTTACGAAGTCCATTCTTACAATCCCTACAATACCAGCTTTAGAGAAAACGATGAAATCAGAATTCCCATCCACCAGCAAGACATATACGTGTTACCATCGGCCAGTTCAATTTATATTGAAGGACAAGCAAAGCTGTTCGGTAAAGATGGGAATCCGATCAAGAAAACTGTTACATTCACTAATAACTCTGTTTTGTCTTTGTTTCAAGACATCAGATACGAAATAAATGGTATTGAAATAGATCGCATAAAAAACTCAGGAATAACGTCAACAATAAAATCATACATTTCATTAAATGAAGCAGAATGTAAAGTTGCCGCCCTATGGGGATGGAATTTAGACGGACTTCAAAGTGATGGTAATTTTAGTGCTGTAATACCACTTAATAAAGTTTTAGGGTTTGCGGAGGATTACAATAAAATTGTGATAAATTGTAAACATGAACTTATATTGAATAGAAGTAACACTAACTTAAATAGCGTTATTCTTACTGATGATACTGTTCATTTTCAAATAGATATACACAGAGTTCAATGGAGAGTACCGCATATAAAAGTATCAGATCGAGAACGACTTACGCTTTTAAAGCATTTAGAAAGAGATAAACCTATTCAGATGGCTTTTAGAAATTGGGATTTATATGAGTATCCATTACTACCTAAAACTACGAAGCATTCTTGGTCAGTTAAAACTGCTTCACAATTGGAAAAACCTAGATATGTAATTTTTTGCTTACAAACTAATAGGATAAATAATAAAACTAAAGACAGCTCAGTATTCGATCATTGTGAAGTAACTAACGTAACGCTCTTTTTAAATTCACTATATTATCCATATGAACCTTTAAACTTAAAATTTTCTGATAACAAATATAGTATATTATATGAAATGTTTGTAAAATTTCGTCAGTCGTATTACAACTGTCCAGTAGACCCGTTGCTTGACTTAAAGGTGTTTAAAGAAAAAGCCCCTCTCTTTATCTTAGACTGCTCAAGACAAAACGACAGTCTTAAAACAGGTCCAGTAGACGTGAGGTTGGAAATTGAATGTTCCACGCCAATACCAGATAAGACGACTGCATATTGTTTGATTATAAACGATCGACTTGTGGAATACAAACCTCTAAGTAACATTGTGCGAAGGCTATCATGATTGCTATTGTAGATATTCAGGGCTTTAAAACAGAAGCAAATGAATTTATAATAAAAGAAATTGCTATAATGTATGATAAAAAACTACAAATGTTTTTAATTAAGCCACCATTCCCTTTTAAAAAATTAACGAAATCAGAAAAAAAGCAAGTTAGTTGGCTTGAACGTAACAGAAAGATACATTGGAATGAAGGGTTTGTACCATATTCGAATTATCAATCAGACTTTGATTCTAAATATTTTAAGAGATACATGTATCTATGTCAAAGGTTCAGAAAAAGTTATGTGGTTAAAGCACATTTTAGAAAATAGTAATAGTAAGATATTCAATTTAGAAGATAAAGGTTGTTCTAGTTTGATAAGTTTGAATGATCAATATAAACATTCTGAAGATATATATAATTGTATTTATCATGACTCTGTTTGTGCCTTAAAGAATGTATTATGTTTGAATAAATGGTGCTTTGAAAATAAAATTTTAAAATAATTATTTACTTGTTTAATTTTATTTAAGACAAAATATTTATATCTAAAAATTTTATATCCCCTCCCTATCCTTTTCAATCACATATAAGTTGCTAACAATAGCGGAGCTAACTAATTATAAGTTTATCATTATCCGTGTCAGTGGATTAGAAAGTAAATAAATTAGAAAATGTTTCTTATTGAATACCAACCTCGATATAATATGTATAACTCACATAAAATGCGTGAAGTTTCATTTCGTTCCTACTGGGGGACGATGAATTCGAAGAAAAGATTAGTGATGGAAATGGCTGACGCTGGATTCTTTTATTGCGGAAATAGTATTAATGATAAAGCGGCGTGTTTCTCATGCGGGGGTATCATAGAAGATTGGGAGATTTATGACGATCCTTGGATGCAACATGCTATACACTATCCTAAATGTTTCTATTTGAATGCTGTCAAAGGACACGAATATATAATTAATACACGCATCTCCGTCATGGCACTTGACTTAACTAACTTATTAAAAGAATGTATTCTAACAACAAAATATAATTAAACAATGTCATAAACATCTTGCTAGAACAAAACATTTCAAATAATAGAATAAACATCATTTTGAATAGAGTAAGTATTGGGGGGATTCAGATCTCCGTTGATCCGAAACCCCCAATACTTACCTACTCAAGAACACACTGGTGGAAGAAAGAGAGTTGTTGGGTATTTTAGTAAATCCACTCAGGGTGCCGAGTCGCGATACCACAGCTACGAGTTGGAGACGTTAGCTGTCGTGCGTGCGCTCCAGCATTTCCGTCAGTATTTGATTGGCATTAACTTTAAAATAGTGACGGATTGCAATTCCTTAAAGTTAACGGAGCGTAAAAAAGATTTGTTGCCTCGGGTCGCGCGCTGGTGGGTGTACCTACAAGATTTCAGTTTTATTTTAGAATAACGAAAAGGTTCCTTGATGCAACATGCAGATTTTCTAAGCCGTAACCCTCCTCCTCCTACCATCAATGTGTCTCATATTCGGAAGCCAAACAACTGGGCGAAGATCGCTCAAACTGCCGATGCGGAGACAAGAGCTAATATCCAAGTTAAGAGATGGGCAACTGGATCAAACAAGGAGCAGTCTTTCAAAGCTGGGTCGGCGGGTTGGGCTGCTCAATGCGCTTCGTCACACCGGGTATGCATCGGGAGGGTGGACAGGCGGAGAGATGCTGCAGGACTGTTCTCAGCATGCTGCGCGTTGAAGTTGGCAGTGGGGGCTCACAGTGGTCTGATGTATTGTGGAAGATGCAGCTCACTTTGAGTATCTGCAGGCGGGCTACCACGCGGACTTCACCGCTGCAGTTACTGGTCCGTGTCGGCGCAGCCACTCCGGTTGTCAGATCCCTTGTGCGAGATGTGGCACTTGATGGCTCTGGTCTCGGCCGAGAGGCTCTCTTAACCCTTCGCAGACAACGGGCGTCTGAGCTCCTTGCAGCCGGTCGGCAGCGCCGGGATGCCTGTGTTGATGAGGATCGGCGGCGGCCGCGCAGCTTTGCCGTCGGGGACTTTGTGTTTGTGAGCAAGGCTGCACAAATCACCGGCAAACTAGACTCCGGCATGCGTGGACCCTACAAGGTTATTCGCGCGCTACCATGCCACCGCTACGAATTAGAGCTACTAGCGGGATCTTATGGTAAGAGGGCCCAGGCGGCGGCAGAGCATATGATGTTGTGGCAAGGCGAGTGGACGCCGGATGCGTGCTCAGCCTTCTTTGAGAGTGGTGAGTGACGCCAGTGGAGCTTATGTGTTTAGGCCACTGAGAGAACATACAAAGGTATGGGTGTCTGTTTCCACTTTGCTCTTATGAGAGAAAGTGTGTTTATGTGTCACGTAGTCGTAGTATGCAAACGTTAGGGCCTATGCTATGAATACGTGAAACTGACAAGCGAACTTGGGGCCTCTGTCATGTGGCAGTGTATGGAGAGTGATGGAAATCCGGATTCTGTCGTTAGCCATGCACTGAATTGTTTTTTTTATTCGTGTTAAGTCTGAAGCTATTCAACGTTACAACACTTTTCGATAGACCTTTGTCTGTGGGCGCTTGAGTGCACACTTGCGCCCATGGTACGAGTAACAAAAATATAGAAGTCCTTTTCTTTCCTCCAAGATATATGCTTCAGACTATAACACGAAACTGGGTAAATCATTTACCTGTTCTCTGTATGTGTTTCAGAGCAAGAGCAAGATGACCCGGTTGCGAGAGATGAATCTAATACCAATGATGCAAGCAATGCTGCAGTCGAGGACGCCGCAGTGTCAGGAACGGCCGTCTTAAATATTACCCCTACCCTACAAACCGAACCGAATGACAGGGTATAAATAAGGCGGAGAGGTTACAACGTGGTCGCAAAGTTTGGTTGAGCAGTAAATATCCCTGAAGGATAAACTGCGAGATGCCCATTCCAAAAAAAAAAACAACGTGGTCGGATAAGGCCACCAGCACTGTTCGCAAACAAAAACGGACATTCCGTCCTCGCCGCCGAGGCCCGTCGCGACGACCCCGTCGATGCCCCCCTTCCGACCCTTTGCTAGAGCCAGCCCGCGAAGCTGAGCCGATTAATGTTTAAAATGTCCCTAAATAATGGAACAATCAGATCCAGCCTGTCCCTTGCTGTCCTCTTCAGCGACGTCCTAAGCCGAGGTTCGTACCCCGCAGGGGGTGCCCTTAGCGATAGTCGCTTAGCTTATAAATATTTTATGCCTGGCTGGAGGCCTTAATTTTAATTAAGCCCCCACAGGAAAGTTCGGTTGAGCAGTAAATATCCCTGAAGGATAAACTGCGAGATGCCCATTCCAAAAAAACAAAAACAACGTGGTCGACTCATTCTGTGTCTGGCTCTCGGGCACGACGGACGTTTTAAATAGTGCTAGTGATTGTTAAGATTATGTTCAAGTTTTAGTTCTGTGTAAATCTATTTTTGTTATTTGATATTCTCGTTAAATAAAATCATTTATTAAGAATAAAACTTTCTAGGTTGATTAGTGCTTTGTTTTTTTTTTTTATATTAACCGCATTTGATCCTTAAGATTATTATATAAAGTTAGCTATAGGGCAAATAGGTTACTGGAATATATCATCTAGGAAATCCTGTACAGAATAATAACATTTATCTACAAGTAATTCTGTAAAACAATTTTTTAAAATTTCATCAATGGCAAGTTTTTCATTGGATTAGGAATTTTATTAAAGATAGTGTTATGTATGTGGCCTATGTGGGTACATGTAACTAATTAGTGAATAAACCAGTCTGCGTTGAGCCGCCTTGTTTAATTGACGTGTCCCGTACTTATCACTGGCGACGAGGATTTACCGATACGGTACTTACCTACGCGTGTCAATATATTGTTAAAAATGCCAATTGGACGCATATAACCGTTTAATTTAGCAAGCAACAATTGGGATGCTTATGTTCGACGTGTCAGTCAATTCATTGCGTTAAATAGCATTGATGAAAACTTAAAGTTGGCAACTTTAGTGACGGTGGTAGGCGCAGAGTGTTACGAATTGATGTGTGATTTGTGCGCTCCCGACACCCCAGAATCAAAAACATATTTTGGAGGTATGAGGAACAGGGTGTAAAGTTCCTCATCCACCATAGAAAAGGGAGGATCCTCCGACCAGACGGGTGTCGTGTCTGGTGGGCAACTGCCCGACGCTTGTTGTCGGGCTCGTTTATATATACTCAGTCGCGTGGATAACTTTAATATCGCGATGTAGGAAACGTCGATTTAGTTCGTATGTGGCGAGATAGATGTCGCTACATCACTCCCCTCCGAGACCGGAGGTCGATAGCTTGTGAGTCGTTTTTTTTTTTTTTTTGTGGTGCTTGTCGGGCCAGTGGAGTGTTCCTGTGAGTCGGAACCGGATGCCGCATAGTTCGCGGTGAGTCGGAACTGTCTGCGGTGATACTGCGTATAGGCTCCAGTGAGTCGTGGTGCAGTGCTGCGTATTGGCTGGCTGCTCAGGTCGACCAGGAGAGGAAGTGCGTCTCTGCTTGCTAACCGGCCGAAGTGCAGCGTGCGTGCCAAGGTTGCTGAGAAGGTTGTGGGTGATGACCAGGCATGTGCGTTCGCTGCATGCTAGTGGTCAGGATACCCGTAGAAGTCGTAGTTGCTGACTGGCTGTATGACTCTCTGCTTGAAAGCTTGAGGAAGTGATGATGACGTCACGCTGAGGGTACTCTGCTCGAAGGCTGCGCTGACGTTCATGTTCGGGGTCACCAATTTGGAGGTATGAGGAACAGGGTGTAAAGTTCCTCATACACCATAGAAAAGGGAGGATCCTCCGACCAGACGGGTGTCGTGTCTGGTGGGCAACTGCCCGACGCTTGTTGTCGGGCTCGTTTATAATAGGTCTTTACCTATGAAATTGCCGTTTTGTATGAAAAAATTTAAATGAATTTTTTTCATGTATTTTTTATTTGTATTAATCGAAGTAATCACCCATGCAATCAATGCATCTTTGCCAACGCAGTGGCAGTTTATTGATGCCCTTCTTAAAGAAATTAGCTGGACGGGAGGCAACAAATTCTTCAAAGGCATTTTGTACTGCCTCTCGGGTATTGAATTTTTTTCCCGCCAAGAAGTTATCCAAATTCTGGAAAAAGTAGTAGTCTGTAGGCGCAAGGTCTGGTGAGTAGGGCGGATGACGGAGAGCTTCCAACCCCAGTTCTTGCAACTTGGAGACCGTCTGCTGTGCAGTATGAGGTCGCGCGTTGTCGTGCAGGAGCAGCGGAGACGAGCGATTGACCAATGCTGGTTGGAGATGTGCCAGCTTCTCTATCATTGTGTTCAATTCTTCACAGTACACATCTGCAGTAATGCTCACCCCGTTTGGTAAGAAGCTGTGTTGAATCACACCGGCGCTAGACCACCAAACAGTGACCATCACTTTTCTTGGGGTAAGTTTTCGTTTAGGGCATTGTTTAGGTGCTGAACCAGGATCCAACCAACTTGCTGAGCGCTTGCGGTTATCAAACAGAATCCATTTTTCATCGCAGGTAACAATGCGGTTCAAAATTCCTTCATTTGTGTGTCTGTTGAGCAGTGCAAGGCACGTCTCGACGCGTACTTCGCGCTGGCGATCATTGAGTTCGTGGGGCACCCATTTGTCAAGCTTTTTTACCTTGCCAATTTGACGCAAATGGACCAATATTGTTTTGACGCTAACGTCGAAAGCTGCTGCTAATTCAGCCGTAGATTGTGTATCATCAGCTTCCACAAACGCCTTTAATTCGTCATTGTCGACCAAAGTCTTCGGACGACCGCGAGGTTCATTTTTTAGGTCGAAATTTCCAGAACGGAAGCGAGCAAACCAATAACAGGTAGTGCGTTGGTTTGTAGTGTTAGCTCCGTAAACGTCGTTGATGTTGCGTGCCGCTTGTGCCGCGTTGCTGCCACGACGGTACTCATATTCCATAATTACTCGAATTTTTAACGTATCCATGATGACGAAAAAGATTTAAATGCGATGAAAATGTAACACTAATCAATAAACAAATGACTACTTTTGGAAAACAAAATCCATGTTTTTAAAATAAAATTAATTTGAAATTAGAATTCTTAGCCAAACAAAAAATATTTTGATTTGAAATGGCCAGTACTGCAGAACGGCAATTTCATAGGTAAAGACCTAATATATACTCAGTCGCGTGGATAACTTTAATATCGCGATGTAGGAAACGTCGATTTAGTTCGTATGTGGCGAGATAGATGTCGCTACAATATGAACAAGTAGTAGCATTGGTAAAAGAGCACCTGGAACCAGACAGGTCAGAAATCGCGGAAAGGCACATTTTTCGGCAAAGAATACAAAGGCAAGGTGAAAATATTCGCGATTACCTACAAGCACTTAAACATTTAGCAAAAACGTGCAACTTCGGGGCTTGTTTGGAAATATGCCTACGAGACCAATTTGTATCGGGGCTGAACGATGAAGACATGAGGTCTAGGATCTTCGCAGAACGAGGAATCAATAACAAGCGCGCCGTGGAGTTGGCGTTGGTACTGGAGGCGGCGGAGCGGCACGCGGCTACGGCGTATGCTTCGGCCGGCGCGGCGGCTACGCGGCTCGGCTCGGTAGCGGCGCCGGCGCAGCAAGATGACGATGGCTTGCATCGAATGAGCACGAGCAATATATTTTTTCACTTAAGATTCTAACAATGAACACCGCCTAAAATGATATAACATAGCAATTGCTTATACTTTGAGGTATGACGCGCCTGATCAAACACTGAAATGTTTGATACATTTGAAACATTGTTGCTTTGGCGACTCCAAAAGGCGCTGACACTTTACTCATGTTTTCCGAACTTAGGTTTAAAGACACTGAATTAATTAATCATTCGCATTCAGTGACCTACAATCGTCGATTAGTTTTTTTTTTTAATTAACTCAAATAATGGATTTTTTCACAAGTTTCAGTGTTTCCGGGGTTTCACACATGACGGACAGGATTTTTTTTTGACCTATTTTGGTGTTTTTTTTTCCAATTATATTGCATTAAATCAATTTTTTTAAATATGGAATTAATCTCCATTAAATTACCTCGACAATAGTATGCAAAATATCTTGATTCCGTGAACTAACAAGGCTATAATAATAAAAATAGATGCCAAAATGGAGCGAAAAAAATTTTTCGATCGTAAAGCACTCTCTGATGCTTCGCATCATGAGTCGTGCAAAAGACCAAAACTACAAATAAGAATCATCTCATCATCGGATTATCTGGATACAAGGTGTACGTAGGCACTCATTAAGAACGAATTGTTGTAAGGTTGACGGGTGTTCCTAGAGAACGTTCAGTTGTTAGTGCGACTTCGTCCAGGGTACCAGCCTACCCTCTGACAAGTTATAAATATTGTCGGCTTATCTGGATACAAGGGGTACGTAGACACTCATTGAGAACGAATTGTTGTATGGTTGACGGGTGTTCCTAGAGAACATTCAGTTGTTAGTGCGACTTCCCCCAGGGTACCAGCTGACCCTCTGGCAGGTTATAATTGTCGTAGTCTTATACGGATACAGGGGATACGTTTGGACGGACTCCCCCACGCTCGTGGGAGCAAAATATGTGGTGGATGCGATGTTGCATCCTGGATCTCGTAGCAGTCCCTACGATAGTGGGGAGATGTTGCCGCCTCAAGAGGCACAAGCCAGAACTAGAGGTCGGGGAACCGCCTAACGTAGTAGTGGTCGGTTCGTTCGAAGTGGAACAACGCCACGTGAGGTACCGGACCGTGAGGTATCCAGAGAGGATATGTTGCCGCCTCGGGAAGCTCCTGCCAATGCAGCTATGGCCAGAGGTCGGGGAACTGCCCGACGCAGTAGACGCGGATTCCCCCGAACCGGCACTTCACGTGGTGACACACTCCGGCAATCCGACTCCGTCCAGATAATGACACAGGCGAGCGAAATGGTCGTTCCCGCGACTTTAAGTGACAGGGTTGGTGTAAGCACTCACGTCCCTCCGGCAAGACAGAGTTCATTTAACTCTGTGGGAGTTCTAGAAAGTAGAGCCCTTCAGGGCCCAGAAAAATTTTCAGCTACCACCCGAAAGTCTAAAAATTTATCGGACACCTTAAGACAAAATATAAATGAGTTAACAGAGCTCATCAAACTGAAGATACCCCAGATGACCAGAACGGGCTATTTGGTGGAGATCAGAAGGCTCCAACTTGAAATAAAACGATATGAAACAAAAGCACAGACCCTCCGTCAAGACATTTTGACTCAACAAGAGTCGACCGTGCGAGCCATGGTGAATGAGATGCAGGAGAATGCCATCATTTCCCAAGTCCGGGAAATACTGGATGCCCGATTCGCCAGTATCGAAAACCGCCTCTTACCCGAACCAATTTAGAATTAAAATCAAATTAATCTCATGCTTGACTTATAATAATGTAGGTAATAATAGGATTATAATAATATTAGGTCTTTACCTATGAAATTGCCGTTCTGCAGTACTGGCCATTTCAAATCAAAATATTTTTTGTTTGGCTAAGAATTCTAATTTCAAATTATTTTTATTTTAAAAACATGGATTTTTTTTTCCAAAAGTAGTCATTTGTTTATTGATTAGTGTTACATTTTCATCGCATTTAAATCTTTTTCGTCATCATGGATACGTTAAAAATTCGAGTAATTATGGAATATGAGTACCGTCGTGGCAGCAACGCGGCACAAGCGGCACGCAACATCAACGACGTTTACGGAGCTAACACTACAAACCAACGCACTACCTGTTATTGGTTTGCTCGCTTCCGTTCTGGAAATTTCGACCTGAAAAATGAACCTCGCGGTCGTCCGAAGACTTTGGTCGACAATGACGAATTAAAGGCGATTGTGGAAGCTGATGATACACAATCTACGGCTGAATTAGCAGCAGCTTTCGACGTTAGCGTCAAAACAATATTGGTCCATTTGCGTCAAATTGGCAAGGTAAAAAAGCTTGACAAATGGGTGCCCCACGAACTCAATGATCGCCAGCGCGAAGTACGCGTCGAGACGTGCCTTGCACTGCTCAACAGACACACAAATGAAGGAATTTTGAACCGCATTGTTACCTGCGATGACAAATGGATTCTGTTTGATAACCGCAAGCGCTCAGCAAGTTGGTTGGATCCTGGTTCAGCACCTAAACAATGCCCTAAACGAAAACTTACCCCAAGAAAAGTGATGGTCACTGTTTGGTGGTCTAGTGCCGGTGTGATTCAACACAGCTTCTTACCAAACGGGGTGAGCATTACTACAGATGTGTACTGTGAAGAATTGAACACAATGATGGAGAAGCTGGCACATCTCCAACCAGCATTGGTCAATCGCTCGTCTCCGCTGCTCCTGCACGACAACGCGCGACCTCATACTGCACAGCAGACGGTCTCCAAGTTGCAAGAACTGGGGTTGGAAGCTCTCCGTCATCCGCCCTACTCACCAGACCTTGCGCCTACAGACTACTACTTTTTCCAGAATTTGGATAACTTCTTGGCGGGAAAAAAATTCAATACCCGAGAGGCAGTACAAAATGCCTTTGAAGAATTTGTTGCCTCCCGTCCAGCTGATTTCTTTAAGAACTCTCTCTGCCACTGCGTTGGCAAAGATGCATTGATTGCATGGGTGATTACTTCGATTAATACAAATAAAAAATACATGAAAAAAATTCATTTAAATTTTTTCATACAAAACGGCAATTTCATAGGTAAAGACCTATTATAATAAGATAAGAGGGGTAAGGGCAAGAGGATCGACGCGCGGCTTAACTTATATTGATGGGAAATAATTTTATGATAAATTAATAATTATAATAATGTAATTATAGTATTATAATAATATAATAAGATAAGAGGGATAAGGACAAGACGATCGACGGCTTAACTTATATTGATGTGAAATAATTTTATGACAAATTAATAAATTGTAATTTAAATAGTTTTCTTGAACAGGGTTCACTATAAAAGTGAAAATGAAACCACTTAAAATTAAACAAGAACAGGTAACAGAAAAATATCATCGGATTATTTCCGCTAAGGGTATAGAATCAAAATCTAAATTAAAAGTCATTTATTCAAATTCGTCTGAGCATCAACCCGTTTTGAGTGAGAAAAATAAACGAAGCCCAGCACACCCACTACCACCACACCACCAGGACCATCACCAAATGCTCATGGTTTTGCCGGGAAGAAAAAGTGGCGCAATTAACTCCACACTAACACATCTGCCTGGTTAGTTAGAATAACTTAAATGTTAACAATATAATGCGAAGCAATTTAAATAATATGTCCGAGTCCCTGACTTATAAAACCTAACGATTGTGATACTGCTACTGACGCGGTTTTGCTCTGAGCACTTCCTGCAACGGCAGCAGTAGTACAATCGGTAGGCTTCAATGACGTAGTTCATAACGTCTTTGCACTCCAGCTCCGCCGGTGGTGGCAGCAGCATCACCGGCGTGAAGGAGGGGAGGGTAGTTTATTTCTGCTGGTCACGGAGTTAGAAGTACAGAACCTCCGGAATTATATGAAATCTTTAGTTTCTGTTTCAGTTCCATTTTCAAAGTTAAGATTCCAAGATTCTCAGTCTGATCATAATATCAGTGTGGCCCCTTTTTTGTTAGTAGCTTCATAGTTTTCAGTACAATACGTTGTTTCAATCACTGTTTAATATAAAAAACGAAATAAAAAGAAAAAAGAAACTTAGTATGTAAGCTAAATTAGTAGGTATCAAGTTAACAAAATATATTTTTTCACTTAAGATTCTAACAATGAACACCGCCTAAAATGATATAACATAGCAATTGCTTATACTTTGAGGTATGACGCGCCTTATCAAACACTGAAATGTTTGATACATTTGAAACATTGTTGCTTTGGCGACTCCAAAAGGCGCTGACACTTTACTCATGTTTTCCGAACTTAGGTTTAAAGACACTGAATTAATTAATCATTCGCATTCAGTGACCTACAATCGTCGATTAGTTTTTTTTTTTTAATTAACTCAAATAATGGATTTTTTCACAAGTTTCAGTGTTTCCGGGGTTTCACACATGACGGACAGGATTTTTTTTTGACCTATTTTGGTGTTTTTTTCCAATTATATTGCATTAAATCATTTTTTTTAAATATGGAATTAATCTCCATTAAATTACCTCGACAATAGTATGCAAAATATCTTGATTCCGTGAACTAAAAAGGCTGTAATAATAAAAATAGATGCCAAAATGGAGCGAAAAAAATTTTTCGATCGTAAAGCACTCTCTGATGCTTCGCATCATGAGTCGTGCAAAAGACCAAAACTACAAATAAGAATCATCTCATCATCGGATTATCTGGATACAAGGTGTACGTAGGCACTCATTAAGAACGAATTGTTGTATGGTTGACGGGTGTTCCTAGAGAACGTTCAGTTGTTAGTGCGACTTCGTCCAGGGTACCAGCCTACCCTCTGACAAGTTATAAATATTGTCGTCTTATCTGGATACAAGGGGTACGTAGACACTCATTGAGAACGAATTGTTGTATGGTTGACGGGTGTTCCTAGAGAACATTCAGTTGTTAGTGCGACTTCCCCCAGGGTACCAGCTGACCCTCTGGCAGGTTATAATTGTCGTAGTCTTATACGGATACAGGGGATACGTTTGGACGGACTCCCCCACGCTCGTGGGAGCAAAATATGTGGTGGATGCGATGTTGCATCCTGGATCTCGTAGCAGTCCCTACGATAGTGGGGAGATGTTGCCGCCTCAAGAGGCACAAGCCAGAACTAGAGGTCGGGGAACCGCCTAACGTAGTAGTGGTCGGTTCGTTCGAAGTGGAACAACGCCACGTGAGGTACCGGACCGTGAGGTATCCAGAGAGGATATGTTGCCGCCTCGGGAAGCTCCTGCCAATGCAGCTATGGCCAGAGGTCGGGGAACTGCCCGACGCAGTAGACGCGGATTCCCCCGAACCGGCACTTCACGTGGTGACACACTCCGGCAATCCGACTCCGTCCAGATAATGACACAGGCGAGCGAAATGGTCGTTCCCGCGACTTTAAGTGACAGGGTTGGTGTAAGCACTCACGTCCCTCCGGCAAGACAGAGTTCATTTAACTCTGTGGAAGTTCTAGAAAGTAGAGCCCTTCAGGGCCCAGAAAAATTTTCAGCTACCACCCGAAAGTCTAAAAATTTATCGGACACCTTAAGACAAAATATAAATGAGTTAACAGAGCTCATCAAACTGAAGATACCCCAGATGACCAGAACGGGCTATTTGGTGGAGATCAGAAGGCTCCAACTTGAAATAAAACGATATGAAACAAAAGCACAGACCCTCCGTCAAGACATTTTGACTCAACAAGAGTCGACCGTGCGAGCCATGGTGAATGAGATGCAGGAGAATGCCATCATTTCCCAAGTCCGGGAAATACTGGATGCCCGATTCGCCAGTATCGAAAACCGCCTCTTACCCGAACCAATTTAGAATTAAAATCAAATTAATCTCATGCTTAACTTATAATAATGTAGGTAATAATAGGATTATAATAATATAATAAGATAAGAGGGGTAAGGGCAAGAGGATCGACGCGCGGCTTAACTTATATTGATGGGAAATAATTTTATGATAAATTAATAATTATAATAATGTAATTATAGTATTATAATAATATAATAAGATAAGAGGGATAAGGACAAGACGATCGACGGCTTAACTTATATTGATGTGAAATAATTTTATGACAAATTAATAAATTGTAATTTAAATAGTTTTCTTGAACAGGGTTCACTATAAAAGTGAAAATGAAACCACTTAAAATTAAACAAGAACAGGTAACAGAAAAATATCATCGGATTATTTCCGCTAAGGGTATAGAATCAAAATCTAAATTAAAAGTCATTTATTCAAATTCGTCTGAGCATCAACCCGTTTTGAGTGAGAAAAATAAACAAAGCCCAGCACACCCACTACCACCACACCACCAGGACCATCACCAAATGCTCATGGTTTTGCCGGGAAGAAAAAGTGGCGCAATTAACTCCACACTAACACATCTGCCTGGTTAGTTAGAATAACTTAAATGTTAACAATATAATGCGAAGCAATTTAAATAATATGTCCGAGTCCCTGACTTATAAAACCTAACGATTGTGATACTGCTACTGACGCGGTTTTGCTCTGAGCACTTCCTGCAACGGCAGCAGTAGTACAATCGGTAGGCTTCAATGACGTAGTTCATAACGTCTTTGCACTCCAGCTCCGCCGGTGGTGGCAGCAGCATCACCGGCGTGAAGGAGGGGAGGGTAGTTTATTTCTGCTGGTCACGGAGTTAGAAGTACAGAACCTCCGGAATTATATGAAATCTTTAGTTTCTGTTTCAGTTCCATTTTCAAAGTTAAGATTCCAAGATTCTCAGTCTGATCATAATATCAGTGTGGCCCCTTTTTTGTTAGTAGCTTCATAGTTTTCAGTACAATACGTTGTTTCAATCACTGTTTAATATAAAAAACGAAATAAAAAGAAAAAAGAAACTTAGTATGTAAGCTAAATTAGTAGGTATCAAGTTAACAAAATATATTTTTTCACTTAAGATTCTAACAATGAACACCGCCTAAAATGATATAACATAGCAATTGCTTATACTTTGAGGTATGACGCGCCTGATCAAACACTGAAATGTTTGATACATTTGAAACATTGTTGCTTTGGCGACTCCAAAAGGCGCTGACACTTTACTCATGTTTTCCGAACTTAGGTTTAAAGACACTGAATTAATTAATCATTCGCATTCAGTGACCTACAATCGTCGATTAGTTTTTTTTTTTTAATTAACTCAAATAATGGATTTTTTCACAAGTTTCAGTGTTTCCGGGGTTTCACACATGACGGACAGGATTTTTTTTTGACCTATTTTGGTGTTTTTTTCCAATTATATTGCATTAAATCATTTTTTTTTAATATGGAATTAATCTCCATTAAATTACCTCGACAATAGTATGCAAAATATCTTGATTCCGTGAACTAAAAAGGCTATAATAATAAAAATAGATGCCAAAATGGAGCGAAAAAAATTTTTCGATCGTAAAGCACTCTCTGATGCTTCGCATCATGAGTCGTGCAAAAGACCAAAACTACAAATAAGAATCATCTCATCATCGGATTATCTGGATACAAGGTGTACGTAGGCACTCATTAAGAACGAATTGTTGTATGGTTGACGGGTGTTCCTAGAGAACGTTCAGTTGTTAGTGCGACTTCGTCCAGGGTACCAGCCTACCCTCTGACAAGTTATAAATATTGTCGGCTTATCTGGATACAAGGGGTACGTAGACACTCATTGAGAACGAATTGTTGTATGGTTGACGGGTGTTCCTAGAGAACATTCAGTTGTTAGTGCGACTTCCCCCAGGGTACCAGCTGACCCTCTGGCAGGTTATAATTGTCGTAGTCTTATACGGATACAGGGGATACGTTTGGACGGACTCCCCCACGCTCGTGGGAGCAAAATATGTGGTGGATGCGATGTTGCATCCTGGATCTCGTAGCAGTGCCTACGATAGTGGGGAGATGTTGCCGCCTCAAGAGGCACAAGCCAGAACTAGAGGTCGGGGAACCGCCTTACGTAGTAGTGGTCGGTTCGTTCGAAGTGGAACAACGCCACGTGAGGTACCGGACCGTGAGGTATCCAGAGAGGATATGTTGCCGCCTCGGGAAGCTCCTGCCAATGCAGCTATGGCCAGAGGTCGGGGAACTGCCCGACGCAGTAGACGCGGATTCCCCCGAACCGGCACTTCACGTGGTGACACACTCCGGCAATCCGACTCCGTCCAGATAATGACACAGGCGAGCGCAATGGTCGTTCCCGCGACTTTAAGTGACAGGGTTGGTGTAAGCACTCACGTCCCTCCGGCAAGACAGAGTTCATTTAACTCTGTGGAAGTTCTAGAAAGTAGAGCCCTTCAGGGCCCAGAAAAATTTTCAGCTACCACCCGAAAGTCTAAAAATTTATCGGACACCTTAAGACAAAATATAAATGAGTTAACAGAGCTCATCAAACTGAAGATACCCCAGATGACCAGAACGGGCTATTTGGTGGAGATCAGAAGGCTCCAACTTGAAATAAAACGATATGAAACAAAAGCACAGACCCTCCGTCAAGACATTTTGACTCAACAAGAGTCGACCGTGCGAGCCATGGTGAATGAGATGCAGGAGAATGCCATCATTTCCCAAGTCCGGGAAATACTGGATGCCCGATTCGCCAGTATCGAAAACCGCCTCTTACCCGAACCAATTTAGAATTAAAATCAAATTAATCTCATGCTTAACTTATAATAATGTAGGTAATAATAGGATTATAATAATATAAGAGAGGTAAGGGCAAGAGGATCGACGCGAGGCTTAACTTATATTGATGGGAAATAATTTTATGATAAATTAATAATTATAATAATGTAATTATAGTATTATAATAATATAATAAGATAAGAGGGATAAGGACAAGACGATCGACGGCTTAACTTATATTGATGTGAAATAATTTTATGACAAATTAATAAATTGTAATTTAAATAGTTTTCTTGAACAGGGTTCACTATAAAAGTGAAAATGAAACCACTTAAAATTAAACAAGAACAGGTAACAGAAAAATATCATCGGATTATTTCCGCTAAGGGTATAGAATCAAAATCTAAATTAAAAGTCATTTATTCAAATTCGTCTGAGCATCAACCCGTTTTGAGTGAGAAAAATAAACAAAGCCCAGCACACCCACTACCACCACACCACCAGGACCATCACCAAATGCTCATGGTTTTGCCGGGAAGAAAAAGTGGCGCAATTAACTCCACACTAACACATCTGCCTGGTTAGTTAGAATAACTTAAATGTTAACAATATAATGCGAAGCAATTTAAATAATATGTCCGAGTCCCTGACTTATAAAACCTAACGATTGTGATACTGCTACTGACGCGGTTTTGCTCTGAGCACTTCCTGCAACGGCAGCAGTAGTACAATCGGTAGGCTTCAATGACGTAGTTCATAACGTCTTTGCACTCCAGCTCCGCCGGTGGTGGCAGCAGCATCACCGGCGTGAAGGAGGGGAGGGTAGTTTATTTCTGCTGGTCACGGAGTTAGAAGTACAGAACCTCCGGAATTATATGAAATCTTTAGTTTCTGTTTCAGTTCCATTTTCAAAGTTAAGATTCCAAGATTCTCAGTCTGATCATAATATCAGTGTGGCCCCTTTTTTGTTAGTAGCTTCATAGTTTTCAGTACAATACGTTGTTTCAATCACTGTTTAATATAAAAAACGAAATAAAAAGAAAAAAGAAACTTAGTATGTAAGCTAAATTAGTAGGTATCAAGTTAACAAAATATATTTTTTCACTTAAGATTCTAACAATGAACACCGCCTAAAATGATATAACATAGCAATTGCTTATACTTTGAGGTATGACGCGCCTTATCAAACACTGAAATGTTTGATACATTTGAAACATTGTTGCTTTGGCGACTCCAAAAGGCGCTGACACTTTACTCATGTTTTCCGAACTTAGGTTTAAAGACACTGAATTAATTAATCATTCGCATTCAGTGACCTACAATCGTCGATTAGTTTTTTTTTTTTTAATTAACTCAAATAATGGATTTTTTCACAAGTTTCAGTGTTTCCGGGGTTTCACACATGACGGACAGGATTTTTTTTTTTACCTATTTTGGTGTTTTTTTCCAATTATATTGCATTAAATCATTTTTTTTAAATATGGAATTAATCTCCATTAAATTACCTCGACAATAGTATGCAAAATATCTTGATTCCGTGAACTAAAAAGGCTATAATAATAAAAATAGATGCCAAAATGGAGCGAAAAAAATTTTTCGATCGTAAAGCACTCTCTGATGCTTCGCATCATGAGTCGTGCAAAAGACCAAAACTACAAATAAGAATCATCTCATCATCGGATTATCTGGATACAAGGTGTACGTAGGCACTCATTAAGAACGAATTGTTGTATGGTTGACGGGTGTTCCTAGAGAACGTTCAGTTGTTAGTGCGACTTCGTCCAGGGTACCAGCCTACCCTCTGACAAGTTATAAATATTGTCGGCTTATCTGGATACAAGGGGTACGTAGACACTCATTGAGAACGAATTGTTGTATGGTTGACGGGTGTTCCTAGAGAACATTCAGTTGTTAGTGCGACTTCCCCCAGGGTACCAGCTGACCCTCTGGCAGGTTATAATTGTCGTAGTCTTATACGGATACAGGGGATACGTTTGGACGGACTCCCCCACGCTCGTGGGAGCAAAATATGTGGTGGATGCGATGTTGCATCCTGGATCTCGTAGCAGTCCCTACGATAGTGGGGAGATGTTGCCGCCTCAAGAGGCACAAGCCAGAACTAGAGGTCGGGGAACCGCCTTACGTAGTAGTGGTCGGTTCGTTCGAAGTGGAACAACGCCACGTGAGGTACCGGACCGTGAGGTATCCAGAGAGGATATGTTGCCGCCTCGGGAAGCTCCTGCCAATGCAGCTATGGCCAGAGGTCGGGGAACTGCCCGACGCAGTAGACGCGGATTCCCCCGAACCGGCACTTCACGTGGTGACACACTCCGGCAATCCGACTCCGTCCAGATAATGACACAGGCGAGCGCAATGGTCGTTCCCGCGACTTTAAGTGACAGGGTTGGTGTAAGCACTCACGTCCCTCCGGCAAGACAGAGTTCATTTAACTCTGTGGAAGTTCTAGAAAGTAGAGCCCTTCAGGGCCCAGAAAAATTTTGAGCTACCACCCGAAAGTCTAAAAATTTATCGGACACCTTAAGACAAAATATAAATGAGTTAACAGAGCTCATCAAACTGAAGATACCCCAGATGACCAGAACGGGCTATTTAGTGGAGATCAGAAGGCTCCAACTTGAAATAAAACGATATGAAACAAAAGCACAGACCCTCCGTCAAGACATTTTGACTCAACAAGAGTCGACCGTGCGAGCCATGGTGAATGAGATGCAGGAGAATGCCATCATTTCCCAAGTCCGGGAAATACTGGATGCCCGATTCGCCAGTATCGAAAACCGCCTCTTACCCGAACCAATTTAGAATTAAAATCAAATTAATCTCATGCTTAACTTATAATAATGTAGGTAATAATAGGATTATAATAATATAAGAGAGGTAAGGGCAAGAGGATCGACGCGAGGCTTAACTTATATTGATGGGAAATAATTTTATGATAAATTAATAATTATAATAATGTAATTATAGTATTATAATAATATAATAAGATAAGAGGGATAAGGACAAGACGATCGACGGCTTAACTTATATTGATGTGAAATAATTTTATGACAAATTAATAAATTGTAATTTAAATAGTTTTCTTGAACAGGGTTCACTATAAAAGTGAAAATGAAACCACTTAAAATTAAACAAGAACAGGTAACAGAAAAATATCATCGGATTATTTCCGCTAAGGGTATAGAATCAAAATCTAAATTAAAAGTCATTTATTCAAATTCGTCTGAGCATCAACCCGTTTTGAGTGAGAAAAATAAACAAAGCCCAGCACACCCACTACCACCACACCACCAGGACCATCACCAAATGCTCATGGTTTTGCCGGGAAGAAAAAGTGGCGCAATTAACTCCACACTAACACATCTGCCTGGTTAGTTAGAATAACTTAAATGTTAACAATATAATGCGAAGCAATTTAAATAATATGTCCGAGTCCCTGACTTATAAAACCTAACGATTGTGATACTGCTACTGACGCGGTTTTGCTCTGAGCACTTCCTGCAACGGCAGCAGTAGTACAATCGGTAGGCTTCAATGACGTAGTTCATAACGTCTTTGCACTCCAGCTCCGCCGGTGGTGGCAGCAGCATCACCGGCGTGAAGGAGGGGAGGGTAGTTTATTTCTGCTGGTCACGGAGTTAGAAGTACAGAACCTCCGGAATTATATGAAATCTTTAGTTTCTGTTTCAGTTCCATTTTCAAAGTTAAGATTCCAAGATTCTCAGTCTGATCATAATATCAGTGTGGCCCCTTTTTTGTTAGTAGCTTCATAGTTTTCAGTACAATACGTTGTTTCAATCACTGTTTAATATAAAAAACGAAATAAAAAGAAAAAAGAAACTTAGTATGTAAGCTAAATTAGTAGGTATCAAGTTAACAAAATATATTTTTTCACTTAAGATTCTAACAATGAACACCGCCTAAAATGATATAACATAGCAATTGCTTATACTTTGAGGTATGACGCGCCTTATCAAACACTGAAATGTTTGATACATTTGAAACATTGTTGCTTTGGCGACTCCAAAAGGCGCTGACACTTTACTCATGTTTTCCGAACTTAGGTTTAAAGACACTGAATTAATTAATCATTCGCATTCAGTGACCTACAATCGTCGATTAGTTTTTTTTTTTTAATTAACTCAAATAATGGATTTTTTCACAAGTTTCAGTGTTTCCGGGGTTTCACACATGACGGACAGGATTTTTTTTTGACCTATTTTGGTGTTTTTTTCCAATTATATTGCATTAAATCATTTTTTTTTAATATGGAATTAATCTCCATTAAATTACCTCGACAATAGCATGCAAAATATCTTGATTCCGTGAACTAAAAAGGCTATAATAATAAAAATAGATGCCAAAATGGAGCGAAAAAAATTTTTCGATCGTAAAGCACTCTCTGATGCTTCGCATCATGAGTCGTGCAAAAGACCAAAACTACAAATAAGAATCATCTCATCATCGGATTATCTGGATACAAGGTGTACGTAGGCACTCATTAAGAACGAATTGTTGTATGGTTGACGGGTGTTCCTAGAGAACGTTCAGTTGTTAGTGCGACTTCGTCCAGGGTACCAGCCTACCCTCTGACAAGTTATAAATATTGTCGGCTTATCTGGATACAAGGGGTACGTAGACACTCATTGAGAACGAATTGTTGTATGGTTGACGGGTGTTCCTAGAGAACATTCAGTTGTTAGTGCGACTTCCCCCAGGGTACCAGCTGACCCTCTGGCAGGTTATAATTGTCGTAGTCTTATACGGATACAGGGGATACGTTTGGACGGACTCCCCCACGCTCGTGGGAGCAAAATATGTGGTGGATGCGATGTTGCATCCTGGATCTCGTAGCAGTCCCTACGATAGTGGGGAGATGTTGCCGCCTCAAGAGGCACAAGCCAGAACTAGAGGTCGGGGAACCGCCTTACGTAGTAGTGGTCGGTTCGTTCGAAGTGGAACAACGCCACGTGAGGTACCGGACCGTGAGGTATCCAGAGAGGATATGTTGCCGCCTCGGGAAGCTCCTGCCAATGCAGCTATGGCCAGAGGTCGGGGAACTGCCCGACGCAGTAGACGCGGATTCCCCCGAACCGGCACTTCACGTGGTGACACACTCCGGCAATCCGACTCCGTCCAGATAATGACACAGGCGAGCGCAATGGTCGTTCCCGCGACTTTAAGTGACAGGGTTGGTGTAAGCACTCACGTCCCTCCGGCAAGACAGAGTTCATTTAACTCTGTGGAAGTTCTAGAAAGTAGAGCCCTTCAGGGCCCAGAAAAATTTTGAGCTACCACCCGAAAGTCTAAAAATTTATCGGACACCTTAAGACAAAATATAAATGAGTTAACAGAGCTCATCAAACTGAAGATACCCCAGATGACCAGAACGGGCTATTTAGTGGAGATCAGAAGGCTCCAACTTGAAATAAAACGATATGAAACAAAAGCACAGACCCTCCGTCAAGACATTTTGACTCAACAAGAGTCGACCGTGCGAGCCATGGTGAATGAGATGCAGGAGAATGCCATCATTTCCCAAGTCCGGGAAATACTGGATGCCCGATTCGCCAGTATCGAAAACCGCCTCTTACCCGAACCAATTTAGAATTAAAATCAAATTAATCTCATGCTTAGCTTATAATAATGTAGGTAATAATAGGATTATAATAATATAAGAGAGGTAAGGGCAAGAGGATCGACGCGAGGCTTAACTTATATTGATGGGAAATAATTTTATGATAAATTAATAATTATAATAATGTAATTATAGTATTATAATAATATAATAAGATAAGAGGGATAAGGACAAGACGATCGACGGCTTAACTTATATTGATGTGAAATAATTTTATGACAAATTAATAAATTGTAATTTAAATAGTTTTCTTGAACAGGGTTCACTATAAAAGTGAAAATGAAACCACTTAAAATTAAACAAGAACAGGTAACAGAAAAATATCATCGGATTATTTCCGCTAAGGGTATAGAATCAAAATCTAAATTAAAAGTCATTTATTCAAATTCGTCTGAGCATCAACCCGTTTTGAGTGAGAAAAATAAACAAAGCCCAGCACACCCACTACCACCACACCACCAGGACCATCACCAAATGCTCATGGTTTTGCCGGGAAGAAAAAGTGGCGCAATTAACTCCACACTAACACATCTGCCTGGTTAGTTAGAATAACTTAAATGTTAACAATATAATGCGAAGCAATTTAAATAATATGTCCGAGTCCCTGACTTATAAAACCTAACGATTGTGATACTGCTACTGACGCGGTTTTGCTCTGAGCACTTCCTGCAACGGCAGCAGTAGTACAATCGGTAGGCTTCAATGACGTAGTTCATAACGTCTTTGCACTCCAGCTCCGCCGGTGGTGGCAGCAGCATCACCGGCGTGAAGGAGGGGAGGGTAGTTTATTTCTGCTGGTCACGGAGTTAGAAGTACAGAACCTCCGGAATTATATGAAATCTTTAGTTTCTGTTTCAGTTCCATTTTCAAAGTTAAGATTCCAAGATTCTCAGTCTGATCATAATATCAGTGTGGCCCCTTTTTTGTTAGTAGCTTCATAGTTTTCAGTACAATACGTTGTTTCAATCACTGTTTAATATAAAAAACGAAATAAAAAGAAAAAAGAAACTTAGTATGTAAGCTAAATTAGTAGGTATCAAGTTAACAAAATATATTTTTTCACTTAAGATTCTAACAATGAACACCGCCTAAAATGATATAACATAGCAATTGCTTATACTTTGAGGTATGACGCGCCTTATCAAACACTGAAATGTTTGATACATTTGAAACATTGTTGCTTTGGCGACTCCAAAAGGCGCTGACACTTTACTCATGTTTTCCGAACTTAGGTTTAAAGACACTGAATTAATTAATCATTCGCATTCAGTGACCTACAATCGTCGATTAGTTTTTTTTTTTTAATTAACTCAAATAATGGATTTTTTCACAAGTTTCAGTGTTTCCGGGGTTTCACACATGACGGACAGGATTTTTTTTTTACCTATTTTGGTGTTTTTTTCCAATTATATTGCATTAAATCATTTTTTTTAAATATGGAATTAATCTCCATTAAATTACCTCGACAATAGTATGCAAAATATCTTGATTCCGTGAACTAAAAAGGCTATAATAATAAAAATAGATGCCAAAATGAAGCGAAAAAAATTTTTCGATCGTAAAGCACTCTCTGATGCTTCGCATCATGAGTCGTGCAAAAGACCAAAACTACAAATAAGAATCATCTCATCATCGGATTATCTGGATACAAGGTGTACGTAGGCACTCATTAAATACGAATTGTTGTATGGTTGACGGGTGTTCCTAGAGAACGTTCAGTTGTTAGTGCGACTTCGTCCAGGGTACCAGTCTACCCTCTGACAAGTTATAAATATTGTCGGCTTATCTGGATACAAGGGGTACGTAGACACTCATTGAGAACGAATTGTTGTATGGTTGACGGGTGTTCCTAGAGAACATTCAGTTGTTAGTGCGACTTCCCCCAGGGTACCAGCTGACCCTCTGGCAGGTTATAATTGTCGTAGTCTTATACGGATACAGGGGATACGTTTGGACGGACTCCCCCACGCTCGTGGGAGCAAAATATGTGGTGGATGCGATGTTGCATCCTGGATCTCGTAGCAGTCCCTACGATAGTGGGGAGATGTTGCCGCCTCAAGAGGCACAAGCCAGAACTAGAGGTCGGGGAACCGCCTAACGTAGTAGTGGTCGGTTCGTTCGAAGTGGAACAACGCCACGTGAGGTACCGGACCGTGAGGTATCCAGAGAGGATATGTTGCCGCCTCGGGAAGCTCCTGCCAATGCAGCTATGGCCAGAGGTCGGGGAACTGCCCGACGCAGTAGACGCGGATTCCCCCGAACCGGCACTTCACGTGGTGACACACTCCGGCAATCCGACTCCGTCCAGATAATGACACAGGCGAGCGAAATGGTCGTTCCCGCGACTTTAAGTGACAGGGTTGGTGTAAGCACTCACGTCCCTCCGGCAAGACAGAGTTCATTTAACTCTGTGGAAGTTCTAGAAAGTAGAGCCCTTCAGGGCCCAGAAAAATTTTCAGCTACCACCCGAAAGTCTAAAAATTTATCGGACACCTTAAGACAAAATATAAATGAGTTAACAGAGCTCATCAAACTGAAGATACCCCAGATGACCAGAACGGGCTATTTGGTGGAGATCAGAAGGCTCCAACTTGAAATAAAACGATATGAAACAAAAGCACAGACCCTCCGTCAAGACATTTTGACTCAACAAGAGTCGACCGTGCGAGCCATGGTGAATGAGATGCAGGAGAATGCCATCATTTCCCAAGTCCGGGAAATACTGGATGCCCGATTCGCCAGTATCGAAAACCGCCTCTTACCCGAACCAATTTAGAATTAAAATCAAATTAATCTCATGCTTAACTTATAATAATGTAGGTAATAATAGGATTATAATAATATAATAAGATAAGAGGGGTAAGGGCAAGAGGATCGACGCGCGGCTTAACTTATATTGATGGGAAATAATTTTATGATAAATTAATAATTATAATAATGTAATTATAGTATTATAATAATATAATAAGATAAGAGGGATAAGGACAAGACGATCGACGGCTTAACTTATATTGATGTGAAATAATTTTATGACAAATTAATAAATTGTAATTTAAATAGTTTTCTTGAACAGGGTTCACTATAAAAGTGAAAATGAAACCACTTAAAATTAAACAAGAACAGGTAACAGAAAAATATCATCGGATTATTTCCGCTAAGGGTATAGAATCAAAATCTAAATTAAAAGTCATTTATTCAAATTCGTCTGAGCATCAACCCGTTTTGAGTGAGAAAAATAAACAAAGCCCAGCACACCCACTACCACCACACCACCAGGACCATCACCAAATGCTCATGGTTTTGCCGGGAAGAAAAAGTGGCGCAATTAACTCCACACTAACACATCTGCCTGGTTAGTTAGAATAACTTAAATGTTAACAATATAATGCGAAGCAATTTAAATAATATGTCCGAGTCCCTGACTTATAAAACCTAACGATTGTGATACTGCTACTGACGCGGTTTTGCTCTGAGCACTTCCTGCAACGGCAGCAGTAGTACAATCGGTAGGCTTCAATGACGTAGTTCATAACGTCTTTGCACTCCAGCTCCGCCGGTGGTGGCAGCAGCATCACCGGCGTGAAGGAGGGGAGGGTAGTTTATTTCTGCTGGTCACGGAGTTAGAAGTACAGAACCTCCGGAATTATATGAAATCTTTAGTTTCTGTTTCAGTTCCATTTTCAAAGTTAAGATTCCAAGATTCTCAGTCTGATCATAATATCAGTGTGGCCCCTTTTTTGTTAGTAGCTTCATAGTTTTCAGTACAATACGTTGTTTCAATCACTGTTTAATATAAAAAACGAAATAAAAAGAAAAAAGAAACTTAGTATGTAAGCTAAATTAGTAGGTATCAAGTTAACAAAATATATTTTTTCACTTAAGATTCTAACAATGAACACCGCCTAAAATGATATAACATAGCAATTGCTTATACTTTGAGGTATGACGCGCCTTATCAAACACTGAAATGTTTGATACATTTGAAACATTGTTGCTTTGGCGACTCCAAAAGGCGCTGACACTTTACTCATGTTTTCCGAACTTAGGTTTAAAGACACTGAATTAATTAATCATTCGCATTCAGTGACCTACAATCGTCGATTAGTTTTTTTTTTTTAATTAACTCAAATAATGGATTTTTTCACAAGTTTCAGTGTTTCCGGGGTTTCACACATGACGGACAGGATTTTTTTTTTACCTATTTTGGTGTTTTTTTCCAATTATATTGCATTAAATCATTTTTTTTAAATATGGAATTAATCTCCATTAAATTACCTCGACAATAGTATGCAAAATATCTTGATTCCGTGAACTAAAAAGGCTATAATAATAAAAATAGATGCCAAAATGAAGCGAAAAAAATTTTTCGATCGTAAAGCACTCTCTGATGCTTCGCATCATGAGTCGTGCAAAAGACCAAAACTACAAATAAGAATCATCTCATCATCGGATTATCTGGATACAAGGTGTACGTAGGCACTCATTAAATACGAATTGTTGTATGGTTGACGGGTGTTCCTAGAGAACGTTCAGTTGTTAGTGCGACTTCGTCCAGGGTACCAGTCTACCCTCTGACAAGTTATAAATATTGTCGGCTTATCTGGATACAAGGGGTACGTAGACACTCATTGAGAACGAATTGTTGTATGGTTGACGGGTGTTCCTAGAGAACATTCAGTTGTTAGTGCGACTTCCCCCAGGGTACCAGCTGACCCTCTGGCAGGTTATAATTGTCGTAGTCTTATACGGATACAGGGGATACGTTTGGACGGACTCCCCCACGCTCGTGGGAGCAAAATATGTGGTGGATGCGATGTTGCATCCTGGATCTCGTAGCAGTCCCTACGATAGTGGGGAGATGTTGCCGCCTCAAGAGGCACAAGCCAGAACTAGAGGTCGGGGAACCGCCTAACGTAGTAGTGGTCGGTTCGTTCGAAGTGGAACAACGCCACGTGAGGTACCGGACCGTGAGGTATCCAGAGAGGATATGTTGCCGCCTCGGGAAGCTCCTGCCAATGCAGCTATGGCCAGAGGTCGGGGAACTGCCCGACGCAGTAGACGCGGATTCCCCCGAACCGGCACTTCACGTGGTGACACACTCCGGCAATCCGACTCCGTCCAGATAATGACACAGGCGAGCGAAATGGTCGTTCCCGCGACTTTAAGTGACAGGGTTGGTGTAAGCACTCACGTCCCTCCGGCAAGACAGAGTTCATTTAACTCTGTGGAAGTTCTAGAAAGTAGAGCCCTTCAGGGCCCAGAAAAATTTTCAGCTACCACCCGAAAGTCTAAAAATTTATCGGACACCTTAAGACAAAATATAAATGAGTTAACAGAGCTCATCAAACTGAAGATACCCCAGATGACCAGAACGGGCTATTTGGTGGAGATCAGAAGGCTCCAACTTGAAATAAAACGATATGAAACAAAAGCACAGACCCTCCGTCAAGACATTTTGACTCAACAAGAGTCGACCGTGCGAGCCATGGTGAATGAGATGCAGGAGAATGCCATCATTTCCCAAGTTCGGGAAATACTGGATGCCCGATTCGCCAGTATCGAAAACCGCCTCTTACCCGAACCAATTTAGAATTAAAATCAAATTAATCTCATGCTTAACTTATAATAATGTAGGTAATAATAGGATTATAATAATATAATAAGATAAGAGGGGTAAGGGCAAGAGGATCGACGCGCGGCTTAACTTATATTGATGGGAAATAATTTTATGATAAATTAATAATTATAATAATGTAATTATAGTATTATAATAATATAATAAGATAAGAGGGATAAGGACAAGACGATCGACGGCTTAACTTATATTGATGTGAAATAATTTTATGACAAATTAATAAATTGTAATTTAAATAGTTTTCTTGAACAGGGTTCACTATAAAAGTGAAAATGAAACCACTTAAAATTAAACAAGAACAGGTAACAGAAAAATATCATCGGATTATTTCCGCTAAGGGTATAGAATCAAAATCTAAATTAAAAGTCATTTATTCAAATTCGTCTGAGGATCAACCCGTTTTGAGTGAGAAAAATAAACAAAGCCCAGCACACCCACTACCACCACACCACCAGGACCATCACCAAATGCTCATGGTTTTGCCGGGAAGAAAAAGTGGCGCAATTAACTCCACACTAACACATCTGCCTGGTTAGTTAGAATAACTTAAATGTTAACAATATAATGCGAAGCAATTTAAATAATATGTCCGAGTCCCTGACTTATAAAACCTAACGATTGTGATACTGCTACTGACGCGGTTTTGCTCTGAGCACTTCCTGCAACGGCAGCAGTAGTACAATCGGTAGGCTTCAATGACGTAGTTCATAACGTCTTTGCACTCCAGCTCCGCCGGTGGTGGCAGCAGCATCACCGGCGTGAAGGAGGGGAGGGTAGTTTATTTCTGCTGGTCACGGAGTTAGAAGTACAGAACCTCCGGAATTATATGAAATCTTTAGTTTCTGTTTCAGTTCCATTTTCAAAGTTAAGATTCCAAGATTCTCAGTCTGATCATAATATCAGTGTGGCCCCTTTTTTGTTAGTAGCTTCATAGTTTTCAGTACAATACGTTGTTTCAATCACTGTTTAATATAAAAAACGAAATAAAAAGAAAAAAGAAACTTAGTATGTAAGCTAAATTAGTAGGTATCAAGTTAACAAAATATATTTTTTCACTTAAGATTCTAACAATGAACACCGCCTAAAATGATATAACATAGCAATTGCTTATACTTTGAGGTATGACGCGCCTGATCAAACACTGAAATGTTTGATACATTTGAAACATTGTTGCTTTGGCGACTCCAAAAGGCGCTGACACTTTACTCATGTTTTCCGAACTTAGGTTTAAAGACACTGAATTAATTAATCATTCGCATTCAGTGACCTACAATCGTCGATTAGTTTTTTTTTTTTAATTAACTCAAATAATGGATTTTTTCACAAGTTTCAGTGTTTCCGGGGTTTCACACATGACGGACAGGATTTTTTTTTGACCTATTTTGGTGTTTTTTTCCAATTATATTGCATTAAATCATTTTTTTTAAATATGGAATTAATCTCCATTAAATTACCTCGACAATAGTATGCAAAATATCTTGATTCCGTGAACTAAAAAGGCTGTAATAATAAAAATAGATGCCAAAATGGAGCGAAAAAAATTTTTCGATCGTAAAGCACTCTCTGATGCTTCGCATCATGAGTCGTGCAAAAGACCAAAACTACAAATAAGAATCATCTCATCATCGGATTATCTGGATACAAGGTGTACGTAGGCACTCATTAAGAACGAATTGTTGTATGGTTGACGGGTGTTCCTAGAGAACGTTCAGTTGTTAGTGCGACTTCGTCCAGGGTACCAGCCTACCCTCTGACAAGTTATAAATATTGTCGGCTTATCTGGATACAAGGGGTACGTAGACACTCATTGAGAACGAATTGTTGTATGGTTGACGGGTGTTCCTAGAGAACATTCAGTTGTTAGTGCGACTTCCCCCAGGGTACCAGCTGACCCTCTGGCAGGTTATAATTGTCGTAGTCTTATACGGATACAGGGGATACGTTTGGACGGACTCCCCCACGCTCGTGGGAGCAAAATATGTGGTGGATGCGATGTTGCATCCTGGATCTCGTAGCAGTCCCTACGATAGTGGGGAGATGTTGCCGCCTCAAGAGGCACAAGCCAGAACTAGAGGTCGGGGAACCGCCTAACGTAGTAGTGGTCGGTTCGTTCGAAGTGGAACAACGCCACGTGAGGTACCGGACCGTGAGGTATCCAGAGAGGATATGTTGCCGCCTCGGGAAGCTCCTGCCAATGCAGCTATGGCCAGAGGTCGGGGAACTGCCCGACGCAGTAGACGCGGATTCCCCCGAACCGGCACTTCACGTGGTGACACACTCCGGCAATCCGACTCCGTCCAGATAATGACACAGGCGAGCGAAATGGTCGTTCCCGCGACTTTAAGTGACAGGGTTGGTGTAAGCACTCACGTCCCTCCGGCAAGACAGAGTTCATTTAACTCTGTGGAAGTTCTAGAAAGTAGAGCCCTTCAGGGCCCAGAAAAATTTTCAGCTACCACCCGAAAGTCTAAAAATTTATCGGACACCTTAAGACAAAATATAAATGAGTTAACAGAGCTCATCAAACTGAAGATACCCCAGATGACCAGAACGGGCTATTTGGTGGAGATCAGAAGGCTCCAACTTGAAATAAAACGATATGAAACAAAAGCACAGACCCTCCGTCAAGACATTTTGACTCAACAAGAGTCGACCGTGCGAGCCATGGTGAATGAGATGCAGGAGAATGCCATCATTTCCCAAGTCCGGGAAATACTGGATGCCCGATTCGCCAGTATCGAAAACCGCCTCTTACCCGAACCAATTTAGAATTAAAATCAAATTAATCTCATGCTTAACTTATAATAATGTAGGTAATAATAGGATTATAATAATATAATAAGATAAGAGGGGTAAGGGCAAGAGGATCGACGCGAGGCTTAACTTATATTGATGGGAAATAATTTTATGATAAATTAATAATTATAATAATGTAATTATAGTATTATAATAATATAATAAGATAAGAGGGATAAGGACAAGACGATCGACGGCTTAACTTATATTGATGTGAAATAATTTTATGACAAATTAATAAATTGTAATTTAAATAGTTTTCTTGAACAGGGTTCACTATAAAAGTGAAAATGAAACCACTTAAAATTAAACAAGAACAGGTAACAGAAAAATATCATCGGATTATTTCCGCTAAGGGTATAGAATCAAAATCTAAATTAAAAGTCATTTATTCAAATTCGTCTGAGCATCAACCCGTTTTGAGTGAGAAAAATAAACAAAGCCCAGCACACCCACTACCACCACACCACCAGGACCATCACCAAATGCTCATGGTTTTGCCGGGAAGAAAAAGTGGCGCAATTAACTCCACACTAACACATCTGCCTGGTTAGTTAGAATAACTTAAATGTTAACAATATAATGCGAAGCAATTTAAATAATATGTCCGAGTCCCTGACTTATAAAACCTAACGATTGTGATACTGCTACTGACGCGGTTTTGCTCTGAGCACTTCCTGCAACGGCAGCAGTAGTACAATCGGTAGGCTTCAATGACGTAGTTCATAACGTCTTTGCACTCCAGCTCCGCCGGTGGTGGCAGCAGCATCACCGGCGTGAAGGAGGGGAGGGTAGTTTATTTCTGCTGGTCACGGAGTTAGAAGTACAGAACCTCCGGAATTATATGAAATCTTTAGTTTCTGTTTCAGTTCCATTTTCAAAGTTAAGATTCCAAGATTCTCAGTCTGATCATAATATCAGTGTGGCCCCTTTTTTGTTAGTAGCTTCATAGTTTTCAGTACAATACGTTGTTTCAATCACTGTTTAATATAAAAAACGAAATAAAAAGAAAAAAGAAACTTAGTATGTAAGCTAAATTAGTAGGTATCAAGTTAACAAAATATATTTTTTCACTTAAGATTCTAACAATGAACACCGCCTAAAATGATATAACATAGCAATTGCTTATACTTTGAGGTATGACGCGCCTTATCAAACACTGAAATGTTTGATACATTTGAAACATTGTTGCTTTGGCGACTCCAAAAGGCGCTGACACTTTACTCATGTTTTCCGAACTTAGGTTTAAAGACACTGAATTAATTAATCATTCGCATTCAGTGACCTACAATCGTCGATTAGTTTTTTTTTTTTAATTAACTCAAATAATGGATTTTTTCACAAGTTTCAGTGTTTCCGGGGTTTCACACATGACGGACAGGATTTTTTTTTGACCTATTTTGGTGTTTTTTTCCAATTATATTGCATTAAATCATTTTTTTTTAATATGGAATTAATCTCCATTAAATTACCTCGACAATAGCATGCAAAATATCTTGATTCCGTGAACTAAAAAGGCTATAATAATAAAAATAGATGCCAAAATGGAGCGAAAAAAATTTTTCGATCGTAAAGCACTCTCTGATGCTTCGCATCATGAGTCGTGCAAAAGACCAAAACTACAAATAAGAATCATCTCATCATCGGATTATCTGGATACAAGGTGTACGTAGGCACTCATTAAGAACGAATTGTTGTATGGTTGACGGGTGTTCCTAGAGAACGTTCAGTTGTTAGTGCGACTTCGTCCAGGGTACCAGCCTACCCTCTGACAAGTTATAAATATTGTCGGCTTATCTGGATACAAGGGGTACGTAGACACTCATTGAGAACGAATTGTTGTATGGTTGACGGGTGTTCCTAGAGAACATTCAGTTGTTAGTGCGACTTCCCCCAGGGTACCAGCTGACCCTCTGGCAGGTTATAATTGTCGTAGTCTTATACGGATACAGGGGATACGTTTGGACGGACTCCCCCACGCTCGTGGGAGCAAAATATGTGGTGGATGCGATGTTGCATCCTGGATCTCGTAGCAGTCCCTACGATAGTGGGGAGATGTTGCCGCCTCAAGAGGCACAAGCCAGAACTAGAGGTCGGGGAACCGCCTTACGTAGTAGTGGTCGGTTCGTTCGAAGTGGAACAACGCCACGTGAGGTACCGGACCGTGAGGTATCCAGAGAGGATATGTTGCCGCCTCGGGAAGCTCCTGCCAATGCAGCTATGGCCAGAGGTCGGGGAACTGCCCGACGCAGTAGACGCGGATTCCCCCGAACCGGCACTTCACGTGGTGACACACTCCGGCAATCCGACTCCGTCCAGATAATGACACAGGCGAGCGCAATGGTCGTTCCCGCGACTTTAAGTGACAGGGTTGGTGTAAGCACTCACGTCCCTCCGGCAAGACAGAGTTCATTTAACTCTGTGGAAGTTCTAGAAAGTAGAGCCCTTCAGGGCCCAGAAAAATTTTCAGCTACCACCCGAAAGTCTAAAAATTTATCGGACACCTTAAGACAAAATATAAATGAGTTAACAGAGCTCATCAAACTGAAGATACCCCAGATGACCAGAACGGGCTATTTGGTGGAGATCAGAAGGCTCCAACTTGAAATAAAACGATATGAAACAAAAGCACAGACCCTCCGTCAAGACATTTTGACTCAACAAGAGTCGACCGTGCGAGCCATGGTGAATGAGATGCAGGAGAATGCCATCATTTCCCAAGTCCGGGAAATACTGGATGCCCGATTCGCCAGTATCGAAAACCGCCTCTTACCCGAACCAATTTAGAATTAAAATCAAATTAATCTCATGCTTAACTTATAATAATGTAGGTAATAATAGGATTATAATAATATAAGAGAGGTAAGGGCAAGAGGATCGACGCGAGGCTTAACTTATATTGATGGGAAATAATTTTATGATAAATTAATAATTATAATAATGTAATTATAGTATTATAATAATATAATAAGATAAGAGGGATAAGGACAAGACGATCGACGGCTTAACTTATATTGATGTGAAATAATTTTATGACAAATTAATAAATTGTAATTTAAATAGTTTTCTTGAACAGGGTTCACTATAAAAGTGAAAATGAAACCACTTAAAATTAAACAAGAACAGGTAACAGAAAAATATCATCGGATTATTTCCGCTAAGGGTATAGAATCAAAATCTAAATTAAAAGTCATTTATTCAAATTCGTCTGAGCATCAACCCGTTTTGAGTGAGAAAAATAAACAAAGCCCAGCACACCCACTACCACCACACCACCAGGACCATCACCAAATGCTCATGGTTTTGCCGGGAAGAAAAAGTGGCGCAATTAACTCCACACTAACACATCTGCCTGGTTAGTTAGAATAACTTAAATGTTAACAATATAATGCGAAGCAATTTAAATAATATGTCCGAGTCCCTGACTTATAAAACCTAACGATTGTGATACTGCTACTGACGCGGTTTTGCTCTGAGCACTTCCTGCAACGGCAGCAGTAGTACAATCGGTAGGCTTCAATGACGTAGTTCATAACGTCTTTGCACTCCAGCTCCGCCGGTGGTGGCAGCAGCATCACCGGCGTGAAGGAGGGGAGGGTAGTTTATTTCTGCTGGTCACGGAGTTAGAAGTACAGAACCTCCGGAATTATATGAAATCTTTAGTTTCTGTTTCAGTTCCATTTTCAAAGTTAAGATTCCAAGATTCTCAGTCTGATCATAATATCAGTGTGGCCCCTTTTTTGTTAGTAGCTTCATAGTTTTCAGTACAATACGTTGTTTCAATCACTGTTTAATATAAAAAACGAAATAAAAAGAAAAAAGAAACTTAGTATGTAAGCTAAATTAGTAGGTATCAAGTTAACAAAATATATTTTTTCACTTAAGATTCTAACAATGAACACCGCCTAAAATGATATAACATAGCAATTGCTTATACTTTGAGGTATGACGCGCCTTATCAAACACTGAAATGTTTGATACATTTGAAACATTGTTGCTTTGGCGACTCCAAAAGGCGCTGACACTTTACTCATGTTTTCCGAACTTAGGTTTAAAGACACTGAATTAATTAATCATTCGCATTCAGTGACCTACAATCGTCGATTAGTTTTTTTTTTTTAATTAACTCAAATAATGGATTTTTTCACAAGTTTCAGTGTTTCCGGGGTTTCACACATGACGGACAGGATTTTTTTTTTACCTATTTTGGTGTTTTTTTCCAATTATATTGCATTAAATCATTTTTTTTTAATATGGAATTAATCTCCATTAAATTACCTCGACAATAGTATGCAAAATATCTTGATTCCGTGAACTAAAAAGGCTATAATAATAAAAATAGATGCCAAAATGGAGCGAAAAAAATTTTTCGATCGTAAAGCACTCTCTGATGCTTCGCATCATGAGTCGTGCAAAAGACCAAAACTACAAATAAGAATCATCTCATCATCGGATTATCTGGATACAAGGTGTACGTAGGCACTCATTAAGAACGAATTGTTGTATGGTTGACGGGTGTTCCTAGAGAACGTTCAGTTGTTAGTGCGACTTCGTCCAGGGTACCAGCCTACCCTCTGACAAGTTATAAATATTGTCGGCTTATCTGGATACAAGGGGTACGTAGACACTCATTGAGAACGAATTGTTGTATGGTTGACGGGTGTTCCTAGAGAACATTCAGTTGTTAGTGCGACTTCCCCCAGGGTACCAGCTGACCCTCTGGCAGGTTATAATTGTCGTAGTCTTATACGGATACAGGGGATACGTTTGGACGGACTCCCCCACGCTCGTGGGAGCAAAATATGTGGTGGATGCGATGTTGCATCCTGGATCTCGTAGCAGTCCCTACGATAGTGGGGAGATGTTGCCGCCTCAAGAGGCACAAGCCAGAACTAGAGGTCGGGGAACCGCCTTACGTAGTAGTGGTCGGTTCGTTCGAAGTGGAACAACGCCACGTGAGGTACCGGACCGTGAGGTATCCAGAGAGGATATGTTGCCGCCTCGGGAAGCTCCTGCCAATGCAGCTATGGCCAGAGGTCGGGGAACTGCCCGACGCAGTAGACGCGGATTCCCCCGAACCGGCACTTCACGTGGTGACACACTCCGGCAATCCGACTCCGTCCAGATAATGACACAGGCGAGCGCAATGGTCGTTCCCGCGACTTTAAGTGACAGGGTTGGTGTAAGCACTCACGTCCCTCCGGCAAGACAGAGTTCATTTAACTCTGTGGAAGTTCTAGAAAGTAGAGCCCTTCAGGGCCCAGAAAAATTTTGAGCTACCACCCGAAAGTCTAAAAATTTATCGGACACCTTAAGACAAAATATAAATGAGTTAACAGAGCTCATCAAACTGAAGATACCCCAGATGACCAGAACGGGCTATTTAGTGGAGATCAGAACGCTCCAACTTGAAATAAAACGATATGAAACAAAAGCACAGACCCTCCGTCAAGACATTTTTACTCAACAAGAGTCGACCGTGCGAGCCATGGTGAATGAGATGCAGGAGAATGCCATCATTTCCCAAGTCCGGGAAATACTGGATGCCCGATTCGCCAGTATCGAAAACCGCCTCTTACCCGAACCAATTTAGAATTAAAATCAAATTAATCTCATGCTTAACTTATAATAATGTAGGTAATAATAGGATTATAATAATATAAGAGAGGTAAGGGCAAGAGGATCGACGCGCGGCTTAACTTATATTGATGGGAAATAATTTTATGATAAATTAATAATTATAATAATGTAATTATAGTATTATAATAATATAATAAGATAAGAGGGATAAGGACAAGACGATCGACGGCTTAACTTATATTGATGTGAAATAATTTTATGACAAATTAATAAATTGTAATTTAAATAGTTTTCTTGAACAGGGTTCACTATAAAAGTGAAAATGAAACCACTTAAAATTAAACAAGAACAGGTAACAGAAAAATATCATCGGATTATTTCCGCTAAGGGTATAGAATCAAAATCTAAATTAAAAGTCATTTATTCAAATTCGTCTGAGCATCAACCCGTTTTGAGTGAGAAAAATAAACAAAGCCCAGCACACCCACTACCACCACACCACCAGGACCATCACCAAATGCTCATGGTTTTGCCGGGAAGAAAAAGTGGCGCAATTAACTCCACACTAACACATCTGCCTGGTTAGTTAGAATAACTTAAATGTTAACAATATAATGCGAAGCAATTTAAATAATATGTCCGAGTCCCTGACTTATAAAACCTAACGATTGTGATACTGCTACTGACGCGGTTTTGCTCTGAGCACTTCCTGCAACGGCAGCAGTAGTACAATCGGTAGGCTTCAATGACGTAGTTCATAACGTCTTTGCACTCCAGCTCCGCCGGTGGTGGCAGCAGCATCACCGGCGTGAAGGAGGGGAGGGTAGTTTATTTCTGCTGGTCACGGAGTTAGAAGTACAGAACCTCCGGAATTATATGAAATCTTTAGTTTCTGTTTCAGTTCCATTTTCAAAGTTAAGATTCCAAGATTCTCAGTCTGATCATAATATCAGTGTGGCCCCTTTTTTGTTAGTAGCTTCATAGTTTTCAGTACAATACGTTGTTTCAATCACTGTTTAATATAAAAAACGAAATAAAAAGAAAAAAGAAACTTAGTATGTAAGCTAAATTAGTAGGTATCAAGTTAACAAAATATATTTTTTCACTTAAGATTCTAACAATGAACACCGCCTAAAATGATATAACATAGCAATTGCTTATACTTTGAGGTATGACGCGCCTTATCAAACACTGAAATGTTTGATACATTTGAAACATTGTTGCTTTGGCGACTCCAAAAGGCGCTGACACTTTACTCATGTTTTCCGAACTTAGGTTTAAAGACACTGAATTAATTAATCATTCGCATTCAGTGACCTACAATCGTCGATTAGTTTTTTTTTTTTAATTAACTCAAATAATGGATTTTTTCACAAGTTTCAGTGTTTCCGGGGTTTCACACATGACGGACAGGATTTTTTTTTGACCTATTTTGGTGTTTTTTTCCAATTATATTGCATTAAATCATTTTTTTTTAATATGGAATTAATCTCCATTAAATTACCTCGACAATAGCATGCAAAATATCTTGATTCCGTGAACTAAAAAGGCTATAATAATAAAAATAGATGCCAAAATGGAGCGAAAAAAATTTTTCGATCGTAAAGCACTCTCTGATGCTTCGCATCATGAGTCGTGCAAAAGACCAAAACTACAAATAAGAATCATCTCATCATCGGATTATCTGGATACAAGGTGTACGTAGGCACTCATTAAGAACGAATTGTTGTATGGTTGACGGGTGTTCCTAGAGAACGTTCAGTTGTTAGTGCGACTTCGTCCAGGGTACCAGCCTACCCTCTGACAAGTTATAAATATTGTCGGCTTATCTGGATACAAGGGGTACGTAGACACTCATTGAGAACGAATTGTTGTATGGTTGACGGGTGTTCCTAGAGAACATTCAGTTGTTAGTGCGACTTCCCCCAGGGTACCAGCTGACCCTCTGGCAGGTTATAATTGTCGTAGTCTTATACGGATACAGGGGATACGTTTGGACGGACTCCCCCACGCTCGTGGGAGCAAAATATGTGGTGGATGCGATGTTGCATCCTGGATCTCGTAGCAGTCCCTACGATAGTGGGGAGATGTTGCCGCCTCAAGAGGCACAAGCCAGAACTAGAGGTCGGGGAACCGCCTTACGTAGTAGTGGTCGGTTCGTTCGAAGTGGAACAACGCCACGTGAGGTACCGGACCGTGAGGTATCCAGAGAGGATATGTTGCCGCCTCGGGAAGCTCCTGCCAATGCAGCTATGGCCAGAGGTCGGGGAACTGCCCGACGCAGTAGACGCGGATTCCCCCGAACCGGCACTTCACGTGGTGACACACTCCGGCAATCCGACTCCGTCCAGATAATGACACAGGCGAGCGCAATGGTCGTTCCCGCGACTTTAAGTGACAGGGTTGGTGTAAGCACTCACGTCCCTCCGGCAAGACAGAGTTCATTTAACTCTGTGGAAGTTCTAGAAAGTAGAGCCCTTCAGGGCCCAGAAAAATTTTCAGCTACCACCCGAAAGTCTAAAAATTTATCGGACACCTTAAGACAAAATATAAATGAGTTAACAGAGCTCATCAAACTGAAGATACCCCAGATGACCAGAACGGGCTATTTGGTGGAGATCAGAAGGCTCCAACTTGAAATAAAACGATATGAAACAAAAGCACAGACCCTCCGTCAAGACATTTTGACTCAACAAGAGTCGACCGTGCGAGCCATGGTGAATGAGATGCAGGAGAATGCCATCATTTCCCAAGTCCGGGAAATACTGGATGCCCGATTCGCCAGTATCGAAAACCGCCTCTTACCCGAACCAATTTAGAATTAAAATCAAATTAATCTCATGCTTAACTTATAATAATGTAGGTAATAATAGGATTATAATAATATAAGAGAGGTAAGGGCAAGAGGATCGACGCGAGGCTTAACTTATATTGATGGGAAATAATTTTATGATAAATTAATAATTATAATAATGTAATTATAGTATTATAATAATATAATAAGATAAGAGGGATAAGGACAAGACGATCGACGGCTTAACTTATATTGATGTGAAATAATTTTATGACAAATTAATAAATTGTAATTTAAATAGTTTTCTTGAACAGGGTTCACTATAAAAGTGAAAATGAAACCACTTAAAATTAAACAAGAACAGGTAACAGAAAAATATCATCGGATTATTTCCGCTAAGGGTATAGAATCAAAATCTAAATTAAAAGTCATTTATTCAAATTCGTCTGAGCATCAACCCGTTTTGAGTGAGAAAAATAAACAAAGCCCAGCACACCCACTACCACCACACCACCAGGACCATCACCAAATGCTCATGGTTTTGCCGGGAAGAAAAAGTGGCGCAATTAACTCCACACTAACACATCTGCCTGGTTAGTTAGAATAACTTAAATGTTAACAATATAATGCGAAGCAATTTAAATAATATGTCCGAGTCCCTGACTTATAAAACCTAACGATTGTGATACTGCTACTGACGCGGTTTTGCTCTGAGCACTTCCTGCAACGGCAGCAGTAGTACAATCGGTAGGCTTCAATGACGTAGTTCATAACGTCTTTGCACTCCAGCTCCGCCGGTGGTGGCAGCAGCATCACCGGCGTGAAGGAGGGGAGGGTAGTTTATTTCTGCTGGTCACGGAGTTAGAAGTACAGAACCTCCGGAATTATATGAAATCTTTAGTTTCTGTTTCAGTTCCATTTTCAAAGTTAAGATTCCAAGATTCTCAGTCTGATCATAATATCAGTGTGGCCCCTTTTTTGTTAGTAGCTTCATAGTTTTCAGTACAATACGTTGTTTCAATCACTGTTTAATATAAAAAACGAAATAAAAAGAAAAAAGAAACTTAGTATGTAAGCTAAATTAGTAGGTATCAAGTTAACAAAATATATTTTTTCACTTAAGATTCTAACAATGAACACCGCCTAAAATGATATAACATAGCAATTGCTTATACTTTGAGGTATGACGCGCCTTATCAAACACTGAAATGTTTGATACATTTGAAACATTGTTGCTTTGGCGACTCCAAAAGGCGCTGACACTTTACTCATGTTTTCCGAACTTAGGTTTAAAGACACTGAATTAATTAATCATTCGCATTCAGTGACCTACAATCGTCGATTAGTTTTTTTTTTTTAATTAACTCAAATAATGGATTTTTTCACAAGTTTCAGTGTTTCCGGGGTTTCACACATGACGGACAGGATTTTTTTTTTACCTATTTTGGTGTTTTTTTCCAATTATATTGCATTAAATCATTTTTTTTTAATATGGAATTAATCTCCATTAAATTACCTCGACAATAGTATGCAAAATATCTTGATTCCGTGAACTAAAAAGGCTATAATAATAAAAATAGATGCCAAAATGGAGCGAAAAAAATTTTTCGATCGTAAAGCACTCTCTGATGCTTCGCATCATGAGTCGTGCAAAAGACCAAAACTACAAATAAGAATCATCTCATCATCGGATTATCTGGATACAAGGTGTACGTAGGCACTCATTAAGAACGAATTGTTGTATGGTTGACGGGTGTTCCTAGAGAACGTTCAGTTGTTAGTGCGACTTCGTCCAGGGTACCAGCCTACCCTCTGACAAGTTATAAATATTGTCGGCTTATCTGGATACAAGGGGTACGTAGACACTCATTGAGAACGAATTGTTGTATGGTTGACGGGTGTTCCTAGAGAACATTCAGTTGTTAGTGCGACTTCCCCCAGGGTACCAGCTGACCCTCTGGCAGGTTATAATTGTCGTAGTCTTATACGGATACAGGGGATACGTTTGGACGGACTCCCCCACGCTCGTGGGAGCAAAATATGTGGTGGATGCGATGTTGCATCCTGGATCTCGTAGCAGTCCCTACGATAGTGGGGAGATGTTGCCGCCTCAAGAGGCACAAGCCAGAACTAGAGGTCGGGGAACCGCCTTACGTAGTAGTGGTCGGTTCGTTCGAAGTGGAACAACGCCACGTGAGGTACCGGACCGTGAGGTATCCAGAGAGGATATGTTGCCGCCTCGGGAAGCTCCTGCCAATGCAGCTATGGCCAGAGGTCGGGGAACTGCCCGACGCAGTAGACGCGGATTCCCCCGAACCGGCACTTCACGTGGTGACACACTCCGGCAATCCGACTCCGTCCAGATAATGACACAGGCGAGCGCAATGGTCGTTCCCGCGACTTTAAGTGACAGGGTTGGTGTAAGCACTCACGTCCCTCCGGCAAGACAGAGTTCATTTAACTCTGTGGAAGTTCTAGAAAGTAGAGCCCTTCAGGGCCCAGAAAAATTTTGAGCTACCACCCGAAAGTCTAAAAATTTATCGGACACCTTAAGACAAAATATAAATGAGTTAACAGAGCTCATCAAACTGAAGATACCCCAGATGACCAGAACGGGCTATTTAGTGGAGATCAGAAGGCTCCAACTTGAAATAAAACGATATGAAACAAAAGCACAGACCCTCCGTCAAGACATTTTTACTCAACAAGAGTCGACCGTGCGAGCCATGGTGAATGAGATGCAGGAGAATGCCATCATTTCCCAAGTCCGGGAAATACTGGATGCCCGATTCGCCAGTATCGAAAACCGCCTCTTACCCGAACCAATTTAGAATTAAAATCAAATTAATCTCATGCTTAACTTATAATAATGTAGGTAATAATAGGATTATAATAATATAAGAGAGGTAAGGGCAAGAGGATCGACGCGAGGCTTAACTTATATTGATGGGAAATAATTTTATGATAAATTAATAATTATAATAATGTAATTATAGTATTATAATAATATAATAAGATAAGAGGGATAAGGACAAGACGATCGACGGCTTAACTTATATTGATGTGAAATAATTTTATGACAAATTAATAAATTGTAATTTAAATAGTTTTCTTGAACAGGGTTCACTATAAAAGTGAAAATGAAACCACTTAAAATTAAACAAGAACAGGTAACAGAAAAATATCATCGGATTATTTCCGCTAAGGGTATAGAATCAAAATCTAAATTAAAAGTCATTTATTCAAATTCGTCTGAGCATCAACCCGTTTTGAGTGAGAAAAATAAACAAAGCCCAGCACACCCACTACCACCACACCACCAGGACCATCACCAAATGCTCATGGTTTTGCCGGGAAGAAAAAGTGGCGCAATTAACTCCACACTAACACATCTGCCTGGTTAGTTAGAATAACTTAAATGTTAACAATATAATGCGAAGCAATTTAAATAATATGTCCGAGTCCCTGACTTATAAAACCTAACGATTGTGATACTGCTACTGACGCGGTTTTGCTCTGAGCACTTCCTGCAACGGCAGCAGTAGTACAATCGGTAGGCTTCAATGACGTAGTTCATAACGTCTTTGCACTCCAGCTCCGCCGGTGGTGGCAGCAGCATCACCGGCGTGAAGGAGGGGAGGGTAGTTTATTTCTGCTGGTCACGGAGTTAGAAGTACAGAACCTCCGGAATTATATGAAATCTTTAGTTTCTGTTTCAGTTCCATTTTCAAAGTTAAGATTCCAAGATTCTCAGTCTGATCATAATATCAGTGTGGCCCCTTTTTTGTTAGTAGCTTCATAGTTTTCAGTACAATACGTTGTTTCAATCACTGTTTAATATAAAAAACGAAATAAAAAGAAAAAAGAAACTTAGTATGTAAGCTAAATTAGTAGGTATCAAGTTAACAAAATATATTTTTTCACTTAAGATTCTAACAATGAACACCGCCTAAAATGATATAACATAGCAATTGCTTATACTTTGAGGTATGACGCGCCTTATCAAACACTGAAATGTTTGATACATTTGAAACATTGTTGCTTTGGCGACTCCAAAAGGCGCTGACACTTTACTCATGTTTTCCGAACTTAGGTTTAAAGACACTGAATTAATTAATCATTCGCATTCAGTGACCTACAATCGTCGATTAGTTTTTTTTTTTTAATTAACTCAAATAATGGATTTTTTCACAAGTTTCAGTGTTTCCGGGGTTTCACACATGACGGACAGGATTTTTTTTTTACCTATTTTGGTGTTTTTTTCCAATTATATTGCATTAAATCATTTTTTTTTAATATGGAATTAATCTCCATTAAATTACCTCGACAATAGTATGCAAAATATCTTGATTCCGTGAACTAAAAAGGCTATAATAATAAAAATAGATGCCAAAATGGAGCGAAAAAAATTTTTCGATCGTAAAGCACTCTCTGATGCTTCGCATCATGAGTCGTGCAAAAGACCAAAACTACAAATAAGAATCATCTCATCATCGGATTATCTGGATACAAGGTGTACGTAGGCACTCATTAAGAACGAATTGTTGTATGGTTGACGGGTGTTCCTAGAGAACGTTCAGTTGTTAGTGCGACTTCGTCCAGGGTACCAGCCTACCCTCTGACAAGTTATAAATATTGTCGGCTTATCTGGATACAAGGGGTACGTAGACACTCATTGAGAACGAATTGTTGTATGGTTGACGGGTGTTCCTAGAGAACATTCAGTTGTTAGTGCGACTTCCCCCAGGGTACCAGCTGACCCTCTGGCAGGTTATAATTGTCGTAGTCTTATACGGATACAGGGGATACGTTTGGACGGACTCCCCCACGCTCGTGGGAGCAAAATATGTGGTGGATGCGATGTTGCATCCTGGATCTCGTAGCAGTCCCTACGATAGTGGGGAGATGTTGCCGCCTCAAGAGGCACAAGCCAGAACTAGAGGTCGGGGAACCGCCTTACGTAGTAGTGGTCGGTTCGTTCGAAGTGGAACAACGCCACGTGAGGTACCGGACCGTGAGGTATCCAGAGAGGATATGTTGCCGCCTCGGGAAGCTCCTGCCAATGCAGCTATGGCCAGAGGTCGGGGAACTGCCCGACGCAGTAGACGCGGATTCCCCCGAACCGGCACTTCACGTGGTGACACACTCCGGCAATCCGACTCCGTCCAGATAATGACACAGGCGAGCGCAATGGTCGTTCCCGCGACTTTAAGTGACAGGGTTGGTGTAAGCACTCACGTCCCTCCGGCAAGACAGAGTTCATTTAACTCTGTGGAAGTTCTAGAAAGTAGAGCCCTTCAGGGCCCAGAAAAATTTTGAGCTACCACCCGAAAGTCTAAAAATTTATCGGACACCTTAAGACAAAATATAAATGAGTTAACAGAGCTCATCAAACTGAAGATACCCCAGATGACCAGAACGGGCTATTTAGTGGAGATCAGAAGGCTCCAACTTGAAATAAAACGATATGAAACAAAAGCACAGACCCTCCGTCAAGACATTTTGACTCAACAAGAGTCGACCGTGCGAGCCATGGTGAATGAGATGCAGGAGAATGCCATCATTTCCCAAGTCCGGGAAATACTGGATGCCCGATTCGCCAGTATCGAAAACCGCCTCTTACCCGAACCAATTTAGAATTAAAATCAAATTAATCTCATGCTTAGCTTATAATAATGTAGGTAATAATAGGATTATAATAATATAAGAGAGGTAAGGGCAAGAGGATCGACGCGAGGCTTAACTTATATTGATGGGAAATAATTTTATGATAAATTAATAATTATAATAATGTAATTATAGTATTATAATAATATAATAAGATAAGAGGGATAAGGACAAGACGATCGACGGCTTAACTTATATTGATGTGAAATAATTTTATGACAAATTAATAAATTGTAATTTAAATAGTTTTCTTGAACAGGGTTCACTATAAAAGTGAAAATGAAACCACTTAAAATTAAACAAGAACAGGTAACAGAAAAATATCATCGGATTATTTCCGCTAAGGGTATAGAATCAAAATCTAAATTAAAAGTCATTTATTCAAATTCGTCTGAGCATCAACCCGTTTTGAGTGAGAAAAATAAACAAAGCCCAGCACACCCACTACCACCACACCACCAGGACCATCACCAAATGCTCATGGTTTTGCCGGGAAGAAAAAGTGGCGCAATTAACTCCACACTAACACATCTGCCTGGTTAGTTAGAATAACTTAAATGTTAACAATATAATGCGAAGCAATTTAAATAATATGTCCGAGTCCCTGACTTATAAAACCTAACGATTGTGATACTGCTACTGACGCGGTTTTGCTCTGAGCACTTCCTGCAACGGCAGCAGTAGTACAATCGGTAGGCTTCAATGACGTAGTTCATAACGTCTTTGCACTCCAGCTCCGCCGGTGGTGGCAGCAGCATCACCGGCGTGAAGGAGGGGAGGGTAGTTTATTTCTGCTGGTCACGGAGTTAGAAGTACAGAACCTCCGGAATTATATGAAATCTTTAGTTTCTGTTTCAGTTCCATTTTCAAAGTTAAGATTCCAAGATTCTCAGTCTGATCATAATATCAGTGTGGCCCCTTTTTTGTTAGTAGCTTCATAGTTTTCAGTACAATACGTTGTTTCAATCACTGTTTAATATAAAAAACGAAATAAAAAGAAAAAAGAAACTTAGTATGTAAGCTAAATTAGTAGGTATCAAGTTAACAAAATATATTTTTTCACTTAAGATTCTAACAATGAACACCGCCTAAAATGATATAACATAGCAATTGCTTATACTTTGAGGTATGACGCGCCTTATCAAACACTGAAATGTTTGATACATTTGAAACATTGTTGCTTTGGCGACTCCAAAAGGCGCTGACACTTTACTCATGTTTTCCGAACTTAGGTTTAAAGACACTGAATTAATTAATCATTCGCATTCAGTGACCTACAATCGTCGATTAGTTTTTTTTTTTTAATTAACTCAAATAATGGATTTTTTCACAAGTTTCAGTGTTTCCGGGGTTTCACACATGACGGACAGGATTTTTTTTTTACCTATTTTGGTGTTTTTTTCCAATTATATTGCATTAAATCATTTTTTTTTAATATGGAATTAATCTCCATTAAATTACCTCGACAATAGTATGCAAAATATCTTGATTCCGTGAACTAAAAAGGCTATAATAATAAAAATAGATGCCAAAATGAAGCGAAAAAAATTTTTCGATCGTAAAGCACTCTCTGATGCTTCGCATCATGAGTCGTGCAAAAGACCAAAACTACAAATAAGAATCATCTCATCATCGGATTATCTGGATACAAGGTGTACGTAGGCACTCATTAAGAACGAATTGTTGTATGGTTGACGGGTGTTCCTAGAGAACGTTCAGTTGTTAGTGCGACTTCGTCCAGGGTACCAGTCTACCCTCTGACAAGTTATAAATATTGTCGGCTTATCTGGATACAAGGGGTACGTAGACACTCATTGAGAACGAATTGTTGTATGGTTGACGGGTGTTCCTAGAGAACATTCAGTTGTTAGTGCGACTTCCCCCAGGGTACCAGCTGACCCTCTGGCAGGTTATAATTGTCGTAGTCTTATACGGATACAGGGGATACGTTTGGACGGACTCCCCCACGCTCGTGGGAGCAAAATATGTGGTGGATGCGATGTTGCATCCTGGATCTCGTAGCAGTCCCTACGATAGTGGGGAGATGTTGCCGCCTCAAGAGGCACAAGCCAGAACTAGAGGTCGGGGAACCGCCTTACGTAGTAGTGGTCGGTTCGTTCGAAGTGGAACAACGCCACGTGAGGTACCGGACCGTGAGGTATCCAGAGAGGATATGTTGCCGCCTCGGGAAGCTCCTGCCAATGCAGCTATGGCCAGAGGTCGGGGAACTGCCCGACGCAGAAGACGCGGATTCCCCCGAACCGGCACTTCACGTGGTGACACACTCCGGCAATCCGACTCCGTCCAGATAATGACACAGGCGAGCGCAATGGTCGTTCCCGCGACTTTAAGTGACAGGGTTGGTGTAAGCACTCACGTCCCTCCGGCAAGACAGAGTTCATTTAACTCTGTGGAAGTTCTAGAAAGTAGAGCCCTTCAGGGCCCAGAAAAATTTTGAGCTACCACCCGAAAGTCTAAAAATTTATCGGACACCTTAAGACAAAATATAAATGAGTTAACAGAGCTCATCAAACTGAAGATACCCCAGATGACCAGAACGGGCTATTTAGTGGAGATCAGAAGGCTCCAACTTGAAATAAAACGATATGAAACAAAAGCACAGACCCTCCGTCAAGACATTTTGACTCAACAAGAGTCGACCGTGCGAGCCATGGTGAATGAGATGCAGGAGAATGCCATCATTTCCCAAGTCCGGGAAATACTGGATGCCCGATTCGCCAGTATCGAAAACCGCCTCTTACCCGAACCAATTTAGAATTAAAATCAAATTAATCTCATGCTTAACTTATAATAATGTAGGTAATAATAGGATTATAATAATATAAGAGAGGTAAGGGCAAGAGGATCGACGCGAGGCTTAACTTATATTGATGGGAAATAATTTTATGATAAATTAATAATTATAATAATGTAATTATAGTATTATAATAATATAATAAGATAAGAGGGATAAGGACAAGACGATCGACGGCTTAACTTATATTGATGTGAAATAATTTTATGACAAATTAATAAATTGTAATTTAAATAGTTTTCTTGAACAGGGTTCACTATAAAAGTGAAAATGAAACCACTTAAAATTAAACAAGAACAGGTAACAGAAAAATATCATCGGATTATTTCCGCTAAGGGTATAGAATCAAAATCTAAATTAAAAGTCATTTATTCAAATTCGTCTGAGCATCAACCCGTTTTGAGTGAGAAAAATAAACAAAGCCCAGCACACCCACTACCACCACACCACCAGGACCATCACCAAATGCTCATGGTTTTGCCGGGAAGAAAAAGTGGCGCAATTAACTCCACACTAACACACCTGCCTGGTTAGTTAGAATAACTTAAATGTTAACAATATAATGCGAAGCAATTTAAATAATATGTCCGAGTCCCTGACTTATAAAACCTAACGATTGTGATACTGCTACTGACGCGGTTTTGCTCTGAGCACTTCCTGCAACGGCAGCAGTAGTACAATCGGTAGGCTTCAATGACGTAGTTCATAACGTCTTTGCACTCCAGCTCCGCCGGTGGTGGCAGCAGCATCACCGGCGTGAAGGAGGGGAGGGTAGTTTATTTCTGCTGGTCACGGAGTTAGAAGTACAGAACCTCCGGAATTATATGAAATCTTTAGTTTCTGTTTCAGTTCCATTTTCAAAGTTAAGATTCCAAGATTCTCAGTCTGATCATAATATCAGTGTGGCCCCTTTTTTGTTAGTAGCTTCATAGTTTTCAGTACAATACGTTGTTTCAATCACTGTTTAATATAAAAAACGAAATAAAAAGAAATAAGAAACTTAGTATGTAAGCTAAATTAGTAGGTATCAAGTTAACAAAATATATTTTTTCACTTAAGATTCTAACAATGAACACCGCCTAAAATGATATAACATAGCAATTGCTTATACTTTGAGGTATGACGCGCCTTATCAAACACTGAAATGTTTGATACATTTGAAACATTGTTGCTTTGGCGACTCCAAAAGGCGCTGACACTTTACTCATGTTTTCCGAACTTAGGTTTAAAGACACTGAATTAATTAATCATTCGCATTCAGTGACCTACAATCGTCGATTAGTTTTTTTTTTTAATTAACTCAAATAATGGATTTTTTCACAAGTTTCAGTGTTTCCGGGGTTTCACACATGACGGACAGGATTTTTTTTTTACCTATTTTGGTGTTTTTTTCCAATTATATTGCATTAAATCATTTTTTTTTAATATGGAATTAATCTCCATTAAATTACCTCGACAATAGTATGCAAAATATCTTGATTCCGTGAACTAAAAAGGCTATAATAATAAAAATAGATGCCAAAATGAAGCGAAAAAAATTTTTCGATCGTAAAGCACTCTCTGATGCTTCGCATCATGAGTCGTGCAAAAGACCAAAACTACAAATAAGAATCATCTCATCATCGGATTATCTGGATACAAGGTGTACGTAGGCACTCATTAAGAACGAATTGTTGTATGGTTGACGGGTGTTCCTAGAGAACGTTCAGTTGTTAGTGCGACTTCGTCCAGGGTACCAGCCTACCCTCTGACAAGTTATAAATATTGTCGGCTTATCTGGATACAAGGGGTACGTAGACACTCATTGAGAACGAATTGTTGTATGGTTGACGGGTGTTCCTAGAGAATATTCAGTTGTTAGTGCGACTTCCCCCAGGGTACCAGCTGACCCTCTGGCAGGTTATAATTGTCGTAGTCTTATACGGATACAGGGGATACGTTTGGACGGACTCCCCCACGCTCGTGGGAGCAAAATATGTGGTGGATGCGATGTTGCATCCTGGATCTCGTAGCAGTCCCTACGATAGTGGGGAGATGTTGCCGCCTCAAGAGGCACAAGCCAGAACTAGAGGTCGGGGAACCGCCTTACGTAGTAGTGGTCGGTTCGTTCGAAGTGGAACAACGCCACGTGAGGTACCGGACCGTGAGGTATCCAGAGAGGATATGTTGCCGCCTCGGGAAGCTCCTGCCAATGCAGCTATGGCCAGAGGTCGGGGAACTGCCCGACGCAGTAGACGCGGATTCCCCCGAACCGGCACTTCACGTGGTGACACACTCCGGCAATCCGACTCCGTCCAGATAATGACACAGGCGAGCGCAATGGTCGTTCCCGCGACTTTAAGTGACAGGGTTGGTGTAAGCACTCACGTCCCTCCGGCAAGACAGAGTTCATTTAACTCTGTGGAAGTTCTAGAAAGTAGAGCCCTTCAGGGCCCAGAAAAATTTTCAGCTACCACCCGAAAGTCTAAAAATTTATCGGACACCTTAAGACAAAATATAAATGAGTTAACAGAGCTCATCAAACTGAAGATACCCCAGATGACCAGAACGGGCTATTTAGTGGAGATCAGAAGGCTCCAACTTGAAATAAAACGATATGAAACAAAAGCACAGACCCTCCGTCAAGACATTTTGACTCAACAAGAGTCGACCGTGCGAGCCATGGTGAATGAGATGCAGGAGAATGCCATCATTTCCCAAGTCCGGGAAATACTGGATGCCCGATTCGCCAGTATCGAAAACCGCCTCTTACCCGAACCAATTTAGAATTAAAATCAAATTAATCTCATGCTTAACTTATAATAATGTAGGTAATAATAGGATTATAATAATATAAGAGAGGTAAGGGCAAGAGGATCGACGCGAGGCTTAACTTATATTGATGGGAAATAATTTTATGATAAATTAATAATTATAATAATGTAATTATAGTATTATAATAATATAATAAGATAAGAGGGATAAGGACAAGACGATCGACGGCTTAACTTATATTGATGTGAAATAATTTTATGACAAATTAATAAATTGTAATTTAAATAGTTTTCTTGAACAGGGTTCACTATAAAAGTGAAAATGAAACCACTTAAAATTAAACAAGAACAGGTAACAGAAAAATATCATCGGATTATTTCCGCTAAGGGTATAGAATCAAAATCTAAATTAAAAGTCATTTATTCAAATTCGTCTGAGCATCAACCCGTTTTGAGTGAGAAAAATAAACAAAGCCCAGCACACCCACTACCACCACACCACCAGGACCATCACCAAATGCTCATGGTTTTGCCGGGAAGAAAAAGTGGCGCAATTAACTCCACACTAACACATCTGCCTGGTTAGTTAGAATAACTTAAATGTTAACAATATAATGCGAAGCAATTTAAATAATATGTCCGAGTCCCTGACTTATAAAACCTAACGATTGTGATACTGCTACTGACGCGGTTTTGCTCTGAGCACTTCCTGCAACGGCAGCAGTAGTACAATCGGTAGGCTTCAATGACGTAGTTCATAACGTCTTTGCACTCCAGCTCCGCCGGTGGTGGCAGCAGCATCACCGGCGTGAAGGAGGGGAGGGTAGTTTATTTCTGCTGGTCACGGAGTTAGAAGTACAGAACCTCCGGAATTATATGAAATCTTTAGTTTCTGTTTCAGTTCCATTTTCAAAGTTAAGATTCCAAGATTCTCAGTCTGATCATAATATCAGTGTGGCCCCTTTTTTGTTAGTAGCTTCATAGTTTTCAGTACAATACGTTGTTTCAATCACTGTTTAATATAAAAAACGAAATAAAAAGAAAAAAGAAACTTAGTATGTAAGCTAAATTAGTAGGTATCAAGTTAACAAAATATATTTTTTCACTTAAGATTCTAACAATGAACACCGCCTAAAATGATATAACATAGCAATTGCTTATACTTTGAGGTATGACGCGCCTTATCAAACACTGAAATGTTTGATACATTTGAAACATTGTTGCTTTGGCGACTCCAAAAGGCGCTGACACTTTACTCATGTTTTCCGAACTTAGGTTTAAAGACACTGAATTAATTAATCATTCGCATTCAGTGACCTACAATCGTCGATTAGTTTTTTTTTTTTAATTAACTCAAATAATGGATTTTTTCACAAGTTTCAGTGTTTCCGGGGTTTCACACATGACGGACAGGATTTTTTTTTTACCTATTTTGGTGTTTTTTTCCAATTATATTGCATTAAATCATTTTTTTTTAATATGGAATTAATCTCCATTAAATTACCTCGACAATAGTATGCAAAATATCTTGATTCCGTGAACTAAAAAGGCTATAATAATAAAAATAGATGCCAAAATGGAGCGAAAAAAATTTTTCGATCGTAAAGCACTCTCTGATGCTTCGCATCATGAGTCGTGCAAAAGACCAAAACTACAAATAAGAATCATCTCATCATCGGATTATCTGGATACAAGGTGTACGTAGGCACTCATTAAGAACGAATTGTTGTATGGTTGACGGGTGTTCCTAGAGAACGTTCAGTTGTTAGTGCGACTTCGTCCAGGGTACCAGCCTACCCTCTGACAAGTTATAAATATTGTCGGCTTATCTGGATACAAGGGGTACGTAGACACTCATTGAGAACGAATTGTTGTATGGTTGACGGGTGTTCCTAGAGAACATTCAGTTGTTAGTGCGACTTCCCCCAGGGTACCAGCTGACCCTCTGGCAGGTTATAATTGTCGTAGTCTTATACGGATACAGGGGATACGTTTGGACGGACTCCCCCACGCTCGTGGGAGCAAAATATGTGGTGGATGCGATGTTGCATCCTGGATCTCGTAGCAGTCCCTACGATAGTGGGGAGATGTTGCCGCCTCAAGAGGCACAAGCCAGAACTAGAGGTCGGGGAACCGCCTTACGTAGTAGTGGTCGGTTCGTTCGAAGTGGAACAACGCCACGTGAGGTACCGGACCGTGAGGTATCCAGAGAGGATATGTTGCCGCCTCGGGAAGCTCCTGCCAATGCAGCTATGGCCAGAGGTCGGGGAACTGCCCGACGCAGTAGACGCGGATTCCCCCGAACCGGCACTTCACGTGGTGACACACTCCGGCAATCCGACTCCGTCCAGATAATGACACAGGCGAGCGCAATGGTCGTTCCCGCGACTTTAAGTGACAGGGTTGGTGTAAGCACTCACGTCCCTCCGGCAAGACAGAGTTCATTTAACTCTGTGGAAGTTCTAGAAAGTAGAGCCCTTCAGGGCCCAGAAAAATTTTGAGCTACCACCCGAAAGTCTAAAAATTTATCGGACACCTTAAGACAAAATATAAATGAGTTAACAGAGCTCATCAAACTGAAGATACCCCAGATGACCAGAACGGGCTATTTAGTGGAGATCAGAAGGCTCCAACTTGAAATAAAACGATATGAAACAAAAGCACAGACCCTCCGTCAAGACATTTTTACTCAACAAGAGTCGACCGTGCGAGCCATGGTGAATGAGATGCAGGAGAATGCCATCATTTCCCAAGTCCGGGAAATACTGGATGCCCGATTCGCCAGTATCGAAAACCGCCTCTTACCCGAACCAATTTAGAATTAAAATCAAATTAATCTCATGCTTAACTTATAATAATGTAGGTAATAATAGGATTATAATAATATAAGAGAGGTAAGGGCAAGAGGATCGACGCGAGGCTTAACTTATATTGATGGGAAATAATTTTATGATAAATTAATAATTATAATAATGTAATTATAGTATTATAATAATATAATAAGATAAGAGGGATAAGGACAAGACGATCGACGGCTTAACTTATATTGATGTGAAATAATTTTATGACAAATTAATAAATTGTAATTTAAATAGTTTTCTTGAACAGGGTTCACTATAAAAGTGAAAATGAAACCACTTAAAATTAAACAAGAACAGGTAACAGAAAAATATCATCGGATTATTTCCGCTAAGGGTATAGAATCAAAATCTAAATTAAAAGTCATTTATTCAAATTCGTCTGAGCATCAACCCGTTTTGAGTGAGAAAAATAAACAAAGCCCAGCACACCCACTACCACCACACCACCAGGACCATCACCAAATGCTCATGGTTTTGCCGGGAAGAAAAAGTGGCGCAATTAACTCCACACTAACACACCTGCCTGGTTAGTTAGAATAACTTAAATGTTAACAATATAATGCGAAGCAATTTAAATAATATGTCCGAGTCCCTGACTTATAAAACCTAACGATTGTGATACTGCTACTGACGCGGTTTTGCTCTGAGCACTTCCTGCAACGGCAGCAGTAGTACAATCGGTAGGCTTCAATGACGTAGTTCATAACGTCTTTGCACTCCAGCTCCGCCGGTGGTGGCAGCAGCATCACCGGCGTGAAGGAGGGGAGGGTAGTTTATTTCTGCTGGTCACGGAGTTAGAAGTACAGAACCTCCGGAATTATATGAAATCTTTAGTTTCTGTTTCAGTTCCATTTTCAAAGTTAAGATTCCAAGATTCTCAGTCTGATCATAATATCAGTGTGGCCCCTTTTTTGTTAGTAGCTTCATAGTTTTCAGTACAATACGTTGTTTCAATCACTGTTTAATATAAAAAACGAAATAAAAAGAAAAAAGAAACTTAGTATGTAAGCTAAATTAGTAGGTATCAAGTTAACAAAATATATTTTTTCACTTAAGATTCTAACAATGAACACCGCCTAAAATGATATAACATAGCAATTGCTTATACTTTGAGGTATGACGCGCCTTATCAAACACTGAAATGTTTGATACATTTGAAACATTGTTGCTTTGGCGACTCCAAAAGGCGCTGACACTTTACTCATGTTTTCCGAACTTAGGTTTAAAGACACTGAATTAATTAATCATTCGCATTCAGTGACCTACAATCGTCGATTAGTTTTTTTTTTTTAATTAACTCAAATAATGGATTTTTTCACAAGTTTCAGTGTTTCCGGGGTTTCACACATGACGGACAGGATTTTTTTTTTACCTATTTTGGTGTTTTTTTCCAATTATATTGCATTAAATCATTTTTTTTTAATATGGAATTAATCTCCATTAAATTACCTCGACAATAGTATGCAAAATATCTTGATTCCGTGAACTAAAAAGGCTATAATAATAAAAATAGATGCCAAAATGGAGCGAAAAAAATTTTTCGATCGTAAAGCACTCTCTGATGCTTCGCATCATGAGTCGTGCAAAAGACCAAAACTACAAATAAGAATCATCTCATCATCGGATTATCTGGATACAAGGTGTACGTAGGCACTCATTAAGAACGAATTGTTGTATGGTTGACGGGTGTTCCTAGAGAACGTTCAGTTGTTAGTGCGACTTCGTCCAGGGTACCAGCCTACCCTCTGACAAGTTATAAATATTGTCGGCTTATCTGGATACAAGGGGTACGTAGACACTCATTGAGAACGAATTGTTGTATGGTTGACGGGTGTTCCTAGAGAACATTCAGTTGTTAGTGCGACTTCCCCCAGGGTACCAGCTGACCCTCTGGCAGGTTATAATTGTCGTAGTCTTATACGGATACAGGGGATACGTTTGGACGGACTCCCCCACGCTCGTGGGAGCAAAATATGTGGTGGATGCGATGTTGCATCCTGGATCTCGTAGCAGTCCCTACGATAGTGGGGAGATGTTGCCGCCTCAAGAGGCACAAGCCAGAACTAGAGGTCGGGGAACCGCCTTACGTAGTAGTGGTCGGTTCGTTCGAAGTGGAACAACGCCACGTGAGGTACCGGACCGTGAGGTATCCAGAGAGGATATGTTGCCGCCTCGGGAAGCTCCTGCCAATGCAGCTATGGCCAGAGGTCGGGGAACTGCCCGACGCAGTAGACGCGGATTCCCCCGAACCGGCACTTCACGTGGTGACACACTCCGGCAATCCGACTCCGTCCAGATAATGACACAGGCGAGCGCAATGGTCGTTCCCGCGACTTTAAGTGACAGGGTTGGTGTAAGCACTCACGTCCCTCCGGCAAGACAGAGTTCATTTAACTCTGTGGAAGTTCTAGAAAGTAGAGCCCTTCAGGGCCCAGAAAAATTTTCAGCTACCACCCGAAAGTCTAAAAATTTATCGGACACCTTAAGACAAAATATAAATGAGTTAACAGAGCTCATCAAACTGAAGATACCCCAGATGACCAGAACGGGCTATTTGGTGGAGATCAGAAGGCTCCAACTTGAAATAAAACGATATGAAACAAAAGCACAGACCCTCCGTCAAGACATTTTGACTCAACAAGAGTCGACCGTGCGAGCCATGGTGAATGAGATGCAGGAGAATGCCATCATTTCCCAAGTCCGGGAAATACTGGATGCCCGATTCGCCAGTATCGAAAACCGCCTCTTACCCGAACCAATTTAGAATTAAAATCAAATTAATCTCATGCTTAACTTATAATAATGTAGGTAATAATAGGATTATAATAATATAAGAGAGGTAAGGGCAAGAGGATCGACGCGAGGCTTAACTTATATTGATGGGAAATAATTTTATGATAAATTAATAATTATAATAATGTAATTATAGTATTATAATAATATAATAAGATAAGAGGGATAAGGACAAGACGATCGACGGCTTAACTTATATTGATGTGAAATAATTTTATGACAAATTAATAAATTGTAATTTAAATAGTTTTCTTGAACAGGGTTCACTATAAAAGTGAAAATGAAACCACTTAAAATTAAACAAGAACAGGTAACAGAAAAATATCATCGGATTATTTCCGCTAAGGGTATAGAATCAAAATCTAAATTAAAAGTCATTTATTCAAATTCGTCTGAGCATCAACCCGTTTTGAGTGAGAAAAATAAACAAAGCCCAGCACACCCACTACCACCACACCACCAGGACCATCACCAAATGCTCATGGTTTTGCCGGGAAGAAAAAGTGGCGCAATTAACTCCACACTAACACATCTGCCTGGTTAGTTAGAATAACTTAAATGTTAACAATATAATGCGAAGCAATTTAAATAATATGTCCGAGTCCCTGACTTATAAAACCTAACGATTGTGATACTGCTACTGACGCGGTTTTGCTCTGAGCACTTCCTGCAACGGCAGCAGTAGTACAATCGGTAGGCTTCAATGACGTAGTTCATAACGTCTTTGCACTCCAGCTCCGCCGGTGGTGGCAGCAGCATCACCGGCGTGAAGGAGGGGAGGGTAGTTTATTTCTGCTGGTCACGGAGTTAGAAGTACAGAACCTCCGGAATTATATGAAATCTTTAGTTTCTGTTTCAGTTCCATTTTCAAAGTTAAGATTCCAAGATTCTCAGTCTGATCATAATATCAGTGTGGCCCCTTTTTTGTTAGTAGCTTCATAGTTTTCAGTACAATACGTTGTTTCAATCACTGTTTAATATAAAAAACGAAATAAAAAGAAAAAAGAAACTTAGTATGTAAGCTAAATTAGTAGGTATCAAGTTAACAAAATATATTTTTTCACTTAAGATTCTAACAATGAACACCGCCTAAAATGATATAACATAGCAATTGCTTATACTTTGAGGTATGACGCGCCTTATCAAACACTGAAATGTTTGATACATTTGAAACATTGTTGCTTTGGCGACTCCAAAAGGCGCTGACACTTTACTCATGTTTTCCGAACTTAGGTTTAAAGACACTGAATTAATTAATCATTCGCATTCAGTGACCTACAATCGTCGATTAGTTTTTTTTTTTTAATTAACTCAAATAATGGATTTTTTCACAAGTTTCAGTGTTTCCGGGGTTTCACACATGACGGACAGGATTTTTTTTTTACCTATTTTGGTGTTTTTTTCCAATTATATTGCATTAAATCATTTTTTTTTAATATGGAATTAATCTCCATTAAATTACCTCGACAATAGTATGCAAAATATCTTGATTCCGTGAACTAAAAAGGCTATAATAATAAAAATAGATGCCAAAATGGAGCGAAAAAAATTTTTCGATCGTAAAGCACTCTCTGATGCTTCGCATCATGAGTCGTGCAAAAGACCAAAACTACAAATAAGAATCATCTCATCATCGGATTATCTGGATACAAGGTGTACGTAGGCACTCATTAAGAACGAATTGTTGTATGGTTGACGGGTGTTCCTAGAGAACGTTCAGTTGTTAGTGCGACTTCGTCCAGGGTACCAGCCTACCCTCTGACAAGTTATAAATATTGTCGGCTTATCTGGATACAAGGGGTACGTAGACACTCATTGAGAACGAATTGTTGTATGGTTGACGGGTGTTCCTAGAGAACATTCAGTTGTTAGTGCGACTTCCCCCAGGGTACCAGCTGACCCTCTGGCAGGTTATAATTGTCGTAGTCTTATACGGATACAGGGGATACGTTTGGACGGACTCCCCCACGCTCGTGGGAGCAAAATATGTGGTGGATGCGATGTTGCATCCTGGATCTCGTAGCAGTCCCTACGATAGTGGGGAGATGTTGCCGCCTCAAGAGGCACAAGCCAGAACTAGAGGTCGGGGAACCGCCTTACGTAGTAGTGGTCGGTTCGTTCGAAGTGGAACAACGCCACGTGAGGTACCGGACCGTGAGGTATCCAGAGAGGATATGTTGCCGCCTCGGGAAGCTCCTGCCAATGCAGCTATGGCCAGAGGTCGGGGAACTGCCCGACGCAGTAGACGCGGATTCCCCCGAACCGGCACTTCACGTGGTGACACACTCCGGCAATCCGACTCCGTCCAGATAATGACACAGGCGAGCGCAATGGTCGTTCCCGCGACTTTAAGTGACAGGGTTGGTGTAAGCACTCACGTCCCTCCGGCAAGACAGAGTTCATTTAACTCTGTGGAAGTTCTAGAAAGTAGAGCCCTTCAGGGCCCAGAAAAATTTTCAGCTACCACCCGAAAGTCTAAAAATTTATCGGACACCTTAAGACAAAATATAAATGAGTTAACAGAGCTCATCAAACTGAAGATACCCCAGATGACCAGAACGGGCTATTTGGTGGAGATCAGAAGGCTCCAACTTGAAATAAAACGATATGAAACAAAAGCACAGACCCTCCGTCAAGACATTTTGACTCAACAAGAGTCGACCGTGCGAGCCATGGTGAATGAGATGCAGGAGAATGCCATCATTTCCCAAGTCCGGGAAATACTGGATGCCCGATTCGCCAGTATCGAAAACCGCCTCTTACCCGAACCAATTTAGAATTAAAATCAAATTAATCTCATGCTTAACTTATAATAATGTAGGTAATAATAGGATTATAATAATATAAGAGAGGTAAGGGCAAGAGGATCGACGCGAGGCTTAACTTATATTGATGGGAAATAATTTTATGATAAATTAATAATTATAATAATGTAATTATAGTATTATAATAATATAATAAGATAAGAGGGATAAGGACAAGACGATCGACGGCTTAACTTATATTGATGTGAAATAATTTTATGACAAATTAATAAATTGTAATTTAAATAGTTTTCTTGAACAGGGTTCACTATAAAAGTGAAAATGAAACCACTTAAAATTAAACAAGAACAGGTAACAGAAAAATATCATCGGATTATTTCCGCTAAGGGTATAGAATCAAAATCTAAATTAAAAGTCATTTATTCAAATTCGTCTGAGCATCAACCCGTTTTGAGTGAGAAAAATAAACAAAGCCCAGCACACCCACTACCACCACACCACCAGGACCATCACCAAATGCTCATGGTTTTGCCGGGAAGAAAAAGTGGCGCAATTAACTCCACACTAACACATCTGCCTGGTTAGTTAGAATAACTTAAATGTTAACAATATAATGCGAAGCAATTTAAATAATATGTCCGAGTCCCTGACTTATAAAACCTAACGATTGTGATACTGCTACTGACGCGGTTTTGCTCTGAGCACTTCCTGCAACGGCAGCAGTAGTACAATCGGTAGGCTTCAATGACGTAGTTCATAACGTCTTTGCACTCCAGCTCCGCCGGTGGTGGCAGCAGCATCACCGGCGTGAAGGAGGGGAGGGTAGTTTATTTCTGCTGGTCACGGAGTTAGAAGTACAGAACCTCCGGAATTATATGAAATCTTTAGTTTCTGTTTCAGTTCCATTTTCAAAGTTAAGATTCCAAGATTCTCAGTCTGATCATAATATCAGTGTGGCCCCTTTTTTGTTAGTAGCTTCATAGTTTTCAGTACAATACGTTGTTTCAATCACTGTTTAATATAAAAAACGAAATAAAAAGAAAAAAGAAACTTAGTATGTAAGCTAAATTAGTAGGTATCAAGTTAACAAAATATATTTTTTCACTTAAGATTCTAACAATGAACACCGCCTAAAATGATATAACATAGCAATTGCTTATACTTTGAGGTATGACGCGCCTTATCAAACACTGAAATGTTTGATACATTTGAAACATTGTTGCTTTGGCGACTCCAAAAGGCGCTGACACTTTACTCATGTTTTCCGAACTTAGGTTTAAAGACACTGAATTAATTAATCATTCGCATTCAGTGACCTACAATCGTCGATTAGTTTTTTTTTTTAATTAACTCAAATAATGGATTTTTTCACAAGTTTCAGTGTTTCCGGGGTTTCACACATGACGGACAGGATTTTTTTTTGACCTATTTTGGTGTTTTTTTCCAATTATATTGCATTAAATCATTTTTTTTTAATATGGAATTAATCTCCATTAAATTACCTCGACAATAGTATGCAAAATATCTTGATTCCGTGAACTAAAAAGGCTATAATAATAAAAATAGATGCCAAAATGAAGCGAAAAAAATTTTTCGATCGTAAAGCACTCTCTGATGCTTCGCATCATGAGTCGTGCAAAAGACCAAAACTACAAATAAGAATCATCTCATCATCGGATTATCTGGATACAAGGTGTACGTAGGCACTCATTAAGAACGAATTGTTGTATGGTTGACGGGTGTTCCTAGAGAACGTTCAGTTGTTAGTGCGACTTCGTCCAGGGTACCAGCCTACCCTCTGACAAGTTATAAATATTGTCGGCTTATCTGGATACAAGGGGTACGTAGACACTCATTGAGAACGAATTGTTGTATGGTTGACGGGTGTTCCTAGAGAACATTCAGTTGTTAGTGCGACTTCCCCCAGGGTACCAGCTGACCCTCTGGCAGGTTATAATTGTCGTAGTCTTATACGGATACAGGGGATACGTTTGGACGGACTCCCCCACGCTCGTGGGAGCAAAATATGTGGTGGATGCGATGTTGCATCCTGGATCTCGTAGCAGTCCCTACGATAGTGGGGAGATGTTGCCGCCTCAAGAGGCACAAGCCAGAACTAGAGGTCGGGGAACCGCCTTACGTAGTAGTGGTCGGTTCGTTCGAAGTGGAACAACGCCACGTGAGGTACCGGACCGTGAGGTATCCAGAGAGGATATGTTGCCGCCTCGGGAAGCTCCTGCCAATGCAGCTATGGCCAGAGGTCGGGGAACTGCCCGACGCAGTAGACGCGGATTCCCCCGAACCGGCACTTCACGTGGTGACACACTCCGGCAATCCGACTCCGTCCAGATAATGACACAGGCGAGCGCAATGGTCGTTCCCGCGACTTTAAGTGACAGGGTTGGTGTAAGCACTCACGTCCCTCCGGCAAGACAGAGTTCATTTAACTCTGTGGAAGTTCTAGAAAGTAGAGCCCTTCAGGGCCCAGAAAAATTTTGAGCTACCACCCGAAAGTCTAAAAATTTATCGGACACCTTAAGACAAAATATAAATGAGTTAACAGAGCTCATCAAACTGAAGATACCCCAGATGACCAGAACGGGCTATTTAGTGGAGATCAGAAGGCTCCAACTTGAAATAAAACGATATGAAACAAAAGCACAGACCCTCCGTCAAGACATTTTGACTCAACAAGAGTCGACCGTGCGAGCCATGGTGAATGAGATGCAGGAGAATGCCATCATTTCCCAAGTCCGGGAAATACTGGATGCCCGATTCGCCAGTATCGAAAACCGCCTCTTACCCGAACCAATTTAGAATTAAAATCAAATTAATCTCATGCTTAACTTATAATAATGTAGGTAATAATAGGATTATAATAATATAAGAGAGGTAAGGGCAAGAGGATCGACGCGAGGCTTAACTTATATTGATGGGAAATAATTTTATGATAAATTAATAATTATAATAATGTAATTATAGTATTATAATAATATAATAAGATAAGAGGGATAAGGACAAGACGATCGACGGCTTAACTTATATTGATGTGAAATAATTTTATGACAAATTAATAAATTGTAATTTAAATAGTTTTCTTGAACAGGGTTCACTATAAAAGTGAAAATGAAACCACTTAAAATTAAACAAGAACAGGTAACAGAAAAATATCATCGGATTATTTCCGCTAAGGGTATAGAATCAAAATCTAAATTAAAAGTCATTTATTCAAATTCGTCTGAGCATCAACCCGTTTTGAGTGAGAAAAATAAACAAAGCCCAGCACACCCACTACCACCACACCACCAGGACCATCACCAAATGCTCATGGTTTTGCCGGGAAGAAAAAGTGGCGCAATTAACTCCACACTAACACATCTGCCTGGTTAGTTAGAATAACTTAAATGTTAACAATATAATGCGAAGCAATTTAAATAATATGTCCGAGTCCCTGACTTATAAAACCTAACGATTGTGATACTGCTACTGACGCGGTTTTGCTCTGAGCACTTCCTGCAACGGCAGCAGTAGTACAATCGGTAGGCTTCAATGACGTAGTTCATAACGTCTTTGCACTCCAGCTCCGCCGGTGGTGGCAGCAGCATCACCGGCGTGAAGGAGGGGAGGGTAGTTTATTTCTGCTGGTCACGGAGTTAGAAGTACAGAACCTCCGGAATTATATGAAATCTTTAGTTTCTGTTTCAGTTCCATTTTCAAAGTTAAGATTCCAAGATTCTCAGTCTGATCATAATATCAGTGTGGCCCCTTTTTTGTTAGTAGCTTCATAGTTTTCAGTACAATACGTTGTTTCAATCACTGTTTAATATAAAAAACGAAATAAAAAGAAAAAAGAAACTTAGTATGTAAGCTAAATTAGTAGGTATCAAGTTAACAAAATATATTTTTTCACTTAAGATTCTAACAATGAACACCGCCTAAAATGATATAACATAGCAATTGCTTATACTTTGAGGTATGACGCGCCTTATCAAACACTGAAATGTTTGATACATTTGAAACATTGTTGCTTTGGCGACTCCAAAAGGCGCTGACACTTTACTCATGTTTTCCGAACTTAGGTTTAAAGACACTGAATTAATTAATCATTCGCATTCAGTGACCTACAATCGTCGATTAGTTTTTTTTTTTTAATTAACTCAAATAATGGATTTTTTCACAAGTTTCAGTGTTTCCGGGGTTTCACACATGACGGACAGGATTTTTTTTTTACCTATTTTGGTGTTTTTTTCCAATTATATTGCATTAAATCATTTTTTTTTAATATGGAATTAATCTCCATTAAATTACCTCGACAATAGTATGCAAAATATCTTGATTCCGTGAACTAAAAAGGCTATAATAATAAAAATAGATGCCAAAATGGAGCGAAAAAAATTTTTCGATCGTAAAGCACTCTCTGATGCTTCGCATCATGAGTCGTGCAAAAGACCAAAACTACAAATAAGAATCATCTCATCATCGGATTATCTGGATACAAGGTGTACGTAGGCACTCATTAAGAACGAATTGTTGTATGGTTGACGGGTGTTCCTAGAGAACGTTCAGTTGTTAGTGCGACTTCGTCCAGGGTACCAGCCTACCCTCTGACAAGTTATAAATATTGTCGGCTTATCTGGATACAAGGGGTACGTAGACACTCATTGAGAACGAATTGTTGTATGGTTGACGGGTGTTCCTAGAGAACATTCAGTTGTTAGTGCGACTTCCCCCAGGGTACCAGCTGACCCTCTGGCAGGTTATAATTGTCGTAGTCTTATACGGATACAGGGGATACGTTTGGACGGACTCCCCCACGCTCGTGGGAGCAAAATATGTGGTGGATGCGATGTTGCATCCTGGATCTCGTAGCAGTCCCTACGATAGTGGGGAGATGTTGCCGCCTCAAGAGGCACAAGCCAGAACTAGAGGTCGGGGAACCGCCTTACGTAGTAGTGGTCGGTTCGTTCGAAGTGGAACAACGCCACGTGAGGTACCGGACCGTGAGGTATCCAGAGAGGATATGTTGCCGCCTCGGGAAGCTCCTGCCAATGCAGCTATGGCCAGAGGTCGGGGAACTGCCCGACGCAGTAGACGCGGATTCCCCCGAACCGGCACTTCACGTGGTGACACACTCCGGCAATCCGACTCCGTCCAGATAATGACACAGGCGAGCGCAATGGTCGTTCCCGCGACTTTAAGTGACAGGGTTGGTGTAAGCACTCACGTCCCTCCGGCAAGACAGAGTTCATTTAACTCTGTGGAAGTTCTAGAAAGTAGAGCCCTTCAGGGCCCAGAAAAATTTTGAGCTACCACCCGAAAGTCTAAAAATTTATCGGACACCTTAAGACAAAATATAAATGAGTTAACAGAGCTCATCAAACTGAAGATACCCCAGATGACCAGAACGGGCTATTTAGTGGAGATCAGAAGGCTCCAACTTGAAATAAAACGATATGAAACAAAAGCACAGACCCTCCGTCAAGACATTTTTACTCAACAAGAGTCGACCGTGCGAGCCATGGTGAATGAGATGCAGGAGAATGCCATCATTTCCCAAGTCCGGGAAATACTGGATGCCCGATTCGCCAGTATCGAAAACCGCCTCTTACCCGAACCAATTTAGAATTAAAATCAAATTAATCTCATGCTTAACTTATAATAATGTAGGTAATAATAGGATTATAATAATATAAGAGAGGTAAGGGCAAGAGGATCGACGCGAGGCTTAACTTATATTGATGGGAAATAATTTTATGATAAATTAATAATTATAATAATGTAATTATAGTATTATAATAATATAATAAGATAAGAGGGATAAGGACAAGACGATCGACGGCTTAACTTATATTGATGTGAAATAATTTTATGACAAATTAATAAATTGTAATTTAAATAGTTTTCTTGAACAGGGTTCACTATAAAAGTGAAAATGAAACCACTTAAAATTAAACAAGAACAGGTAACAGAAAAATATCATCGGATTATTTCCGCTAAGGGTATAGAATCAAAATCTAAATTAAAAGTCATTTATTCAAATTCGTCTGAGCATCAACCCGTTTTGAGTGAGAAAAATAAACAAAGCCCAGCACACCCACTACCACCACACCACCAGGACCATCACCAAATGCTCATGGTTTTGCCGGGAAGAAAAAGTGGCGCAATTAACTCCACACTAACACACCTGCCTGGTTAGTTAGAATAACTTAAATGTTAACAATATAATGCGAAGCAATTTAAATAATATGTCCGAGTCCCTGACTTATAAAACCTAACGATTGTGATACTGCTACTGACGCGGTTTTGCTCTGAGCACTTCCTGCAACGGCAGCAGTAGTACAATCGGTAGGCTTCAATGACGTAGTTCATAACGTCTTTGCACTCCAGCTCCGCCGGTGGTGGCAGCAGCATCACCGGCGTGAAGGAGGGGAGGGTAGTTTATTTCTGCTGGTCACGGAGTTAGAAGTACAGAACCTCCGGAATTATATGAAATCTTTAGTTTCTGTTTCAGTTCCATTTTCAAAGTTAAGATTCCAAGATTCTCAGTCTGATCATAATATCAGTGTGGCCCCTTTTTTGTTAGTAGCTTCATAGTTTTCAGTACAATACGTTGTTTCAATCACTGTTTAATATAAAAAACGAAATAAAAAGAAAAAAGAAACTTAGTATGTAAGCTAAATTAGTAGGTATCAAGTTAACAAAATATATTTTTTCACTTAAGATTCTAACAATGAACACCGCCTAAAATGATATAACATAGCAATTGCTTATACTTTGAGGTATGACGCGCCTTATCAAACACTGAAATGTTTGATACATTTGAAACATTGTTGCTTTGGCGACTCCAAAAGGCGCTGACACTTTACTCATGTTTTCCGAACTTAGGTTTAAAGACACTGAATTAATTAATCATTCGCATTCAGTGACCTACAATCGTCGATTAGTTTTTTTTTTTTAATTAACTCAAATAATGGATTTTTTCACAAGTTTCAGTGTTTCCGGGGTTTCACACATGACGGACAGGATTTTTTTTTTACCTATTTTGGTGTTTTTTTCCAATTATATTGCATTAAATCATTTTTTTTAAATATGGAATTAATCTCCATTAAATTACCTCGACAATAGTATGCAAAATATCTTGATTCCGTGAACTAAAAAGGCTATAATAATAAAAATAGATGCCAAAATGAAGCGAAAAAAATTTTTCGATCGTAAAGCACTCTCTGATGCTTCGCATCATGAGTCGTGCAAAAGACCAAAACTACAAATAAGAATCATCTCATCATCGGATTATCTGGATACAAGGTGTACGTAGGCACTCATTAAGAACGAATTGTTGTATGGTTGACGGGTGTTCCTAGAGAACGTTCAGTTGTTAGTGCGACTTCGTCCAGGGTACCAGCCTACCCTCTGACAAGTTATAAATATTGTCGGCTTATCTGGATACAAGGGGTACGTAGACACTCATTGAGAACGAATTGTTGTATGGTTGACGGGTGTTCCTAGAGAATATTCAGTTGTTAGTGCGACTTCCCCCAGGGTACCAGCTGACCCTCTGGCAGGTTATAATTGTCGTAGTCTTATACGGATACAGGGGATACGTTTGGACGGACTCCCCCACGCTCGTGGGAGCAAAATATGTGGTGGATGCGATGTTGCATCCTGGATCTCGTAGCAGTCCCTACGATAGTGGGGAGATGTTGCCGCCTCAAGAGGCACAAGCCAGAACTAGAGGTCGGGGAACCGCCTTACGTAGTAGTGGTCGGTTCGTTCGAAGTGGAACAACGCCACGTGAGGTACCGGACCGTGAGGTATCCAGAGAGGATATGTTGCCGCCTCGGGAAGCTCCTGCCAATGCAGCTATGGCCAGAGGTCGGGGAACTGCCCGACGCAGTAGACGCGGATTCCCCCGAACCGGCACTTCACGTGGTGACACACTCCGGCAATCCGACTCCGTCCAGATAATGACACAGGCGAGCGCAATGGTCGTTCCCGCGACTTTAAGTGACAGGGTTGGTGTAAGCACTCACGTCCCTCCGGCAAGACAGAGTTCATTTAACTCTGTGGAAGTTCTAGAAAGTAGAGCCCTTCAGGGCCCAGAAAAATTTTGAGCTACCACCCGAAAGTCTAAAAATTTATCGGACACCTTAAGACAAAATATAAATGAGTTAACAGAGCTCATCAAACTGAAGATACCCCAGATGACCAGAACGGGCTATTTAGTGGAGATCAGAAGGCTCCAACTTGAAATAAAACGATATGAAACAAAAGCACAGACCCTCCGTCAAGACATTTTGACTCAACAAGAGTCGACCGTGCGAGCCATGGTGAATGAGATGCAGGAGAATGCCATCATTTCCCAAGTCCGGGAAATACTGGATGCCCGATTCGCCAGTATCGAAAACCGCCTCTTACCCGAACCAATTTAGAATTAAAATCAAATTAATCTCATGCTTAACTTATAATAATGTAGGTAATAATAGGATTATAATAATATAAGAGAGGTAAGGGCAAGAGGATCGACGCGAGGCTTAACTTATATTGATGGGAAATAATTTTATGATAAATTAATAATTATAATAATGTAATTATAGTATTATAATAATATAATAAGATAAGAGGGATAAGGACAAGACGATCGACGGCTTAACTTATATTGATGTGAAATAATTTTATGACAAATTAATAAATTGTAATTTAAATAGTTTTCTTGAACAGGGTTCACTATAAAAGTGAAAATGAAACCACTTAAAATTAAACAAGAACAGGTAACAGAAAAATATCATCGGATTATTTCCGCTAAGGGTATAGAATCAAAATCTAAATTAAAAGTCATTTATTCAAATTCGTCTGAGCATCAACCCGTTTTGAGTGAGAAAAATAAACAAAGCCCAGCACACCCACTACCACCACACCACCAGGACCATCACCAAATGCTCATGGTTTTGCCGGGAAGAAAAAGTGGCGCAATTAACTCCACACTAACACATCTGCCTGGTTAGTTAGAATAACTTAAATGTTAACAATATAATGCGAAGCAATTTAAATAATATGTCCGAGTCCCTGACTTATAAAACCTAACGATTGTGATACTGCTACTGACGCGGTTTTGCTCTGAGCACTTCCTGCAACGGCAGCAGTAGTACAATCGGTAGGCTTCAATGACGTAGTTCATAACGTCTTTGCACTCCAGCTCCGCCGGTGGTGGCAGCAGCATCACCGGCGTGAAGGAGGGGAGGGTAGTTTATTTCTGCTGGTCACGGAGTTAGAAGTACAGAACCTCCGGAATTATATGAAATCTTTAGTTTCTGTTTCAGTTCCATTTTCAAAGTTAAGATTCCAAGATTCTCAGTCTGATCATAATATCAGTGTGGCCCCTTTTTTGTTAGTAGCTTCATAGTTTTCAGTACAATACGTTGTTTCAATCACTGTTTAATATAAAAAACGAAATAAAAAGAAAAAAGAAACTTAGTATGTAAGCTAAATTAGTAGGTATCAAGTTAACAAAATATATTTTTTCACTTAAGATTCTAACAATGAACACCGCCTAAAATGATATAACATAGCAATTGCTTATACTTTGAGGTATGACGCGCCTTATCAAACACTGAAATGTTTGATACATTTGAAACATTGTTGCTTTGGCGACTCCAAAAGGCGCTGACACTTTACTCATGTTTTCCGAACTTAGGTTTAAAGACACTGAATTAATTAATCATTCGCATTCAGTGACCTACAATCGTCGATTAGTTTTTTTTTTTTAATTAACTCAAATAATGGATTTTTTCACAAGTTTCAGTGTTTCCGGGGTTTCACACATGACGGACAGGATTTTTTTTTTACCTATTTTGGTGTTTTTTTCCAATTATATTGCATTAAATCATTTTTTTTTAATATGGAATTAATCTCCATTAAATTACCTCGACAATAGTATGCAAAATATCTTGATTCCGTGAACTAAAAAGGCTATAATAATAAAAATAGATGCCAAAATGGAGCGAAAAAAATTTTTCGATCGTAAAGCACTCTCTGATGCTTCGCATCATGAGTCGTGCAAAAGACCAAAACTACAAATAAGAATCATCTCATCATCGGATTATCTGGATACAAGGTGTACGTAGGCACTCATTAAGAACGAATTGTTGTATGGTTGACGGGTGTTCCTAGAGAACGTTCAGTTGTTAGTGCGACTTCGTCCAGGGTACCAGCCTACCCTCTGACAAGTTATAAATATTGTCGGCTTATCTGGATACAAGGGGTACGTAGACACTCATTGAGAACGAATTGTTGTATGGTTGACGGGTGTTCCTAGAGAACATTCAGTTGTTAGTGCGACTTCCCCCAGGGTACCAGCTGACCCTCTGGCAGGTTATAATTGTCGTAGTCTTATACGGATACAGGGGATACGTTTGGACGGACTCCCCCACGCTCGTGGGAGCAAAATATGTGGTGGATGCGATGTTGCATCCTGGATCTCGTAGCAGTCCCTACGATAGTGGGGAGATGTTGCCGCCTCAAGAGGCACAAGCCAGAACTAGAGGTCGGGGAACCGCCTTACGTAGTAGTGGTCGGTTCGTTCGAAGTGGAACAACGCCACGTGAGGTACCGGACCGTGAGGTATCCAGAGAGGATATGTTGCCGCCTCGGGAAGCTCCTGCCAATGCAGCTATGGCCAGAGGTCGGGGAACTGCCCGACGCAGTAGACGCGGATTCCCCCGAACCGGCACTTCACGTGGTGACACACTCCGGCAATCCGACTCCGTCCAGATAATGACACAGGCGAGCGCAATGGTCGTTCCCGCGACTTTAAGTGACAGGGTTGGTGTAAGCACTCACGTCCCTCCGGCAAGACAGAGTTCATTTAACTCTGTGGAAGTTCTAGAAAGTAGAGCCCTTCAGGGCCCAGAAAAATTTTGAGCTACCACCCGAAAGTCTAAAAATTTATCGGACACCTTAAGACAAAATATAAATGAGTTAACAGAGCTCATCAAACTGAAGATACCCCAGATGACCAGAACGGGCTATTTAGTGGAGATCAGAAGGCTCCAACTTGAAATAAAACGATATGAAACAAAAGCACAGACCCTCCGTCAAGACATTTTTACTCAACAAGAGTCGACCGTGCGAGCCATGGTGAATGAGATGCAGGAGAATGCCATCATTTCCCAAGTCCGGGAAATACTGGATGCCCGATTCGCCAGTATCGAAAACCGCCTCTTACCCGAACCAATTTAGAATTAAAATCAAATTAATCTCATGCTTAACTTATAATAATGTAGGTAATAATAGGATTATAATAATATAAGAGAGGTAAGGGCAAGAGGATCGACGCGAGGCTTAACTTATATTGATGGGAAATAATTTTATGATAAATTAATAATTATAATAATGTAATTATAGTATTATAATAATATAATAAGATAAGAGGGATAAGGACAAGACGATCGACGGCTTAACTTATATTGATGTGAAATAATTTTATGACAAATTAATAAATTGTAATTTAAATAGTTTTCTTGAACAGGGTTCACTATAAAAGTGAAAATGAAACCACTTAAAATTAAACAAGAACAGGTAACAGAAAAATATCATCGGATTATTTCCGCTAAGGGTATAGAATCAAAATCTAAATTAAAAGTCATTTATTCAAATTCGTCTGAGCATCAACCCGTTTTGAGTGAGAAAAATAAACAAAGCCCAGCACACCCACTACCACCACACCACCAGGACCATCACCAAATGCTCATGGTTTTGCCGGGAAGAAAAAGTGGCGCAATTAACTCCACACTAACACACCTGCCTGGTTAGTTAGAATAACTTAAATGTTAACAATATAATGCGAAGCAATTTAAATAATATGTCCGAGTCCCTGACTTATAAAACCTAACGATTGTGATACTGCTACTGACGCGGTTTTGCTCTGAGCACTTCCTGCAACGGCAGCAGTAGTACAATCGGTAGGCTTCAATGACGTAGTTCATAACGTCTTTGCACTCCAGCTCCGCCGGTGGTGGCAGCAGCATCACCGGCGTGAAGGAGGGGAGGGTAGTTTATTTCTGCTGGTCACGGAGTTAGAAGTACAGAACCTCCGGAATTATATGAAATCTTTAGTTTCTGTTTCAGTTCCATTTTCAAAGTTAAGATTCCAAGATTCTCAGTCTGATCATAATATCAGTGTGGCCCCTTTTTTGTTAGTAGCTTCATAGTTTTCAGTACAATACGTTGTTTCAATCACTGTTTAATATAAAAAACGAAATAAAAAGAAAAAAGAAACTTAGTATGTAAGCTAAATTAGTAGGTATCAAGTTAACAAAATATATTTTTTCACTTAAGATTCTAACAATGAACACCGCCTAAAATGATATAACATAGCAATTGCTTATACTTTGAGGTATGACGCGCCTTATCAAACACTGAAATGTTTGATACATTTGAAACATTGTTGCTTTGGCGACTCCAAAAGGCGCTGACACTTTACTCATGTTTTCCGAACTTAGGTTTAAAGACACTGAATTAATTAATCATTCGCATTCAGTGACCTACAATCGTCGATTAGTTTTTTTTTTTTAATTAACTCAAATAATGGATTTTTTCACAAGTTTCAGTGTTTCCGGGGTTTCACACATGACGGACAGGATTTTTTTTTTACCTATTTTGGTGTTTTTTTCCAATTATATTGCATTAAATCATTTTTTTTAAATATGGAATTAATCTCCATTAAATTACCTCGACAATAGTATGCAAAATATCTTGATTCCGTGAACTAAAAAGGCTATAATAATAAAAATAGATGCCAAAATGAAGCGAAAAAAATTTTTCGATCGTAAAGCACTCTCTGATGCTTCGCATCATGAGTCGTGCAAAAGACCAAAACTACAAATAAGAATCATCTCATCATCGGATTATCTGGATACAAGGTGTACGTAGGCACTCATTAAGAACGAATTGTTGTATGGTTGACGGGTGTTCCTAGAGAACGTTCAGTTGTTAGTGCGACTTCGTCCAGGGTACCAGCCTACCCTCTGACAAGTTATAAATATTGTCGGCTTATCTGGATACAAGGGGTACGTAGACACTCATTGAGAACGAATTGTTGTATGGTTGACGGGTGTTCCTAGAGAATATTCAGTTGTTAGTGCGACTTCCCCCAGGGTACCAGCTGACCCTCTGGCAGGTTATAATTGTCGTAGTCTTATACGGATACAGGGGATACGTTTGGACGGACTCCCCCACGCTCGTGGGAGCAAAATATGTGGTGGATGCGATGTTGCATCCTGGATCTCGTAGCAGTCCCTACGATAGTGGGGAGATGTTGCCGCCTCAAGAGGCACAAGCCAGAACTAGAGGTCGGGGAACCGCCTTACGTAGTAGTGGTCGGTTCGTTCGAAGTGGAACAACGCCACGTGAGGTACCGGACCGTGAGGTATCCAGAGAGGATATGTTGCCGCCTCGGGAAGCTCCTGCCAATGCAGCTATGGCCAGAGGTCGGGGAACTGCCCGACGCAGTAGACGCGGATTCCCCCGAACCGGCACTTCACGTGGTGACACACTCCGGCAATCCGACTCCGTCCAGATAATGACACAGGCGAGCGCAATGGTCGTTCCCGCGACTTTAAGTGACAGGGTTGGTGTAAGCACTCACGTCCCTCCGGCAAGACAGAGTTCATTTAACTCTGTGGAAGTTCTAGAAAGTAGAGCCCTTCAGGGCCCAGAAAAATTTTGAGCTACCACCCGAAAGTCTAAAAATTTATCGGACACCTTAAGACAAAATATAAATGAGTTAACAGAGCTCATCAAACTGAAGATACCCCAGATGACCAGAACGGGCTATTTAGTGGAGATCAGAAGGCTCCAACTTGAAATAAAACGATATGAAACAAAAGCACAGACCCTCCGTCAAGACATTTTGACTCAACAAGAGTCGACCGTGCGAGCCATGGTGAATGAGATGCAGGAGAATGCCATCATTTCCCAAGTCCGGGAAATACTGGATGCCCGATTCGCCAGTATCGAAAACCGCCTCTTACCCGAACCAATTTAGAATTAAAATCAAATTAATCTCATGCTTAACTTATAATAATGTAGGTAATAATAGGATTATAATAATATAAGAGAGGTAAGGGCAAGAGGATCGACGCGAGGCTTAACTTATATTGATGGGAAATAATTTTATGATAAATTAATAATTATAATAATGTAATTATAGTATTATAATAATATAATAAGATAAGAGGGATAAGGACAAGACGATCGACGGCTTAACTTATATTGATGTGAAATAATTTTATGACAAATTAATAAATTGTAATTTAAATAGTTTTCTTGAACAGGGTTCACTATAAAAGTGAAAATGAAACCACTTAAAATTAAACAAGAACAGGTAACAGAAAAATATCATCGGATTATTTCCGCTAAGGGTATAGAATCAAAATCTAAATTAAAAGTCATTTATTCAAATTCGTCTGAGCATCAACCCGTTTTGAGTGAGAAAAATAAACAAAGCCCAGCACACCCACTACCACCACACCACCAGGACCATCACCAAATGCTCATGGTTTTGCCGGGAAGAAAAAGTGGCGCAATTAACTCCACACTAACACATCTGCCTGGTTAGTTAGAATAACTTAAATGTTAACAATATAATGCGAAGCAATTTAAATAATATGTCCGAGTCCCTGACTTATAAAACCTAACGATTGTGATACTGCTACTGACGCGGTTTTGCTCTGAGCACTTCCTGCAACGGCAGCAGTAGTACAATCGGTAGGCTTCAATGACGTAGTTCATAACGTCTTTGCACTCCAGCTCCGCCGGTGGTGGCAGCAGCATCACCGGCGTGAAGGAGGGGAGGGTAGTTTATTTCTGCTGGTCACGGAGTTAGAAGTACAGAACCTCCGGAATTATATGAAATCTTTAGTTTCTGTTTCAGTTCCATTTTCAAAGTTAAGATTCCAAGATTCTCAGTCTGATCATAATATCAGTGTGGCCCCTTTTTTGTTAGTAGCTTCATAGTTTTCAGTACAATACGTTGTTTCAATCACTGTTTAATATAAAAAACGAAATAAAAAGAAAAAAGAAACTTAGTATGTAAGCTAAATTAGTAGGTATCAAGTTAACAAAATATATTTTTTCACTTAAGATTCTAACAATGAACACCGCCTAAAATGATATAACATAGCAATTGCTTATACTTTGAGGTATGACGCGCCTTATCAAACACTGAAATGTTTGATACATTTGAAACATTGTTGCTTTGGCGACTCCAAAAGGCGCTGACACTTTACTCATGTTTTCCGAACTTAGGTTTAAAGACACTGAATTAATTAATCATTCGCATTCAGTGACCTACAATCGTCGATTAGTTTTTTTTTTTTAATTAACTCAAATAATGGATTTTTTCACAAGTTTCAGTGTTTCCGGGGTTTCACACATGACGGACAGGATTTTTTTTACCTATTTTGGTGTTTTTTTCCAATTATATTGCATTAAATCATTTTTTTTAAATATGGAATTAATCTCCATTAAATTACCTCGACAATAGTATGCAAAATATCTTGATTCCGTGAACTAAAAAGGCTATAATAATAAAAATAGATGCCAAAATGGAGCGAAAAAAATTTTTCGATCGTAAAGCACTCTCTGATGCTTCGCATCATGAGTCGTGCAAAAGACCAAAACTACAAATAAGAATCATCTCATCATCGGATTATCTGGATACAAGGTGTACGTAGGCACTCATTAAGAACGAATTGTTGTATGGTTGACGGGTGTTCCTAGAGAACGTTCAGTTGTTAGTGCGACTTCGTCCAGGGTACCAGCCTACCCTCTGACAAGTTATAAATATTGTCGGCTTATCTGGATACAAGGGGTACGTAGACACTCATTGAGAACGAATTGTTGTCTGGTTGACGGGTGTTCCTAGAGAACATTCAGTTGTTAGTGCGACTTCCCCCAGGGTACCAGCTGACCCTCTGGCAGGTTATAATTGTCGTAGTCTTATACGGATACAGGGGATACGTTTGGACGGACTCCCCCACGCTCGTGGGAGCAAAATATGTGGTGGATGCGATGTTGCATCCTGGATCTCGTAGCAGTCCCTACGATAGTGGGGAGATGTTGCCGCCTCAAGAGGCACAAGCCAGAACTAGAGGTCGGGGAACCGCCTTACGTAGTAGTGGTCGGTTCGTTCGAAGTGGAACAACGCCACGTGAGGTACCGGACCGTGAGGTATCCAGAGAGGATATGTTGCCGCCTCGGGAAGCTCCTGCCAATGCAGCTATGGCCAGAGGTCGGGGAACTGCCCGACGCAGTAGACGCGGATTCCCCCGAACCGGCACTTCACGTGGTGACACACTCCGGCAATCCGACTCCGTCCAGATAATGACACAGGCGAGCGCAATGGTCGTTCCCGCGACTTTAAGTGACAGGGTTGGTGTAAGCACTCACGTCCCTCCGGCAAGACAGAGTTCATTTAACTCTGTGGAAGTTCTAGAAAGTAGAGCCCTTCAGGGCCCAGAAAAATTTTGAGCTACCACCCGAAAGTCTAAAAATTTATCGGACACCTTAAGACAAAATATAAATGAGTTAACAGAGCTCATCAAACTGAAGATACCCCAGATGACCAGAACGGGCTATTTAGTGGAGATCAGAAGGCTCCAACTTGAAATAAAACGATATGAAACAAAAGCACAGACCCTCCGTCAAGACATTTTGACTCAACAAGAGTCGACCGTGCGAGCCATGGTGAATGAGATGCAGGAGAATGCCATCATTTCCCAAGTCCGGGAAATACTGGATGCCCGATTCGCCAGTATCGAAAACCGCCTCTTACCCGAACCAATTTAGAATTAAAATCAAATTAATCTCATGCTTAACTTATAATAATGTAGGTAATAATAGGATTATAATAATATAAGAGAGGTAAGGGCAAGAGGATCGACGCGAGGCTTAACTTATATTGATGGGAAATAATTTTATGATATATTAATAATTATAATAATGTAATTATAGTATTATAATAATATAATAAGATAAGAGGGATACACTTTTTTATGATACACGGAGAGCGAGAAGGGCAGAATGGTGTGCTTTAAATTTAATTGCCTGTGACGTCTGTCAGTCGGTTACGGTCAGTCAAGGTTAATGTGCACGTGGTATTTATGAACTGCAACGTCTGCAACTTAGTAAGTGAAGTGATATTTGATTTAACATTTATTTTATCAAAATGCGTGGTTAAAAAATATTCGTTGCTGTAGTGCTACAGACTAAATAACACGTAACGATTTCGGGAGCTATGGCCGACGAAAATCCAAGATGTTCAAATGACTTATCGTCTTTAAAATATATAAAAAGAGGTGGCGGCACTGTCCTTCTTCATGCTGGATACCAGTACACATTGAAAGAAAAATACAAGAATGGGACGGTGGCATGGGAATGCATTAATAGAAAGAGAAAAAGATGTGGTGGCAAAATAACTTTGAAAGTAAGTACAAAAGAACATTCATCTTATAATGCTTGCTGACTTATTTATGATCTAAGTAGGTAATAGTAATTTATATCAATTTATCTTTTTTAGGGCTGCGATAAAGTAGGAGAGAAAAATCATGGGTGCATGCCAGATTTTGCTAAAAATGAAATAGACGAGAGTTTATACAAATGCAAAATTGAATTATCAGCGCCAGAATTTCCGACTGTTACTTCGGTATATAATGCTACAGTAGCTTCATACCAAAACTCGGGTCTCGATTTAATAAAAAAAAATCCAGAACTACACCAAGTTAAGAGTACGTTATATAGATCGAGAAATGCTTCCGTTGGGTTGAAAAAAACTGTCTGCAAGAATCTGATCGATGTGAAGGTACCCGAAAAATATGTAGATTTTTTGATGGCAGACTATTCACGTGAAGAAAAGAGAATTTTGATATTTCCCACTCAAAAGGGCAGACAACTTTTGTCTGAGGGTAAACTTTTCTTTGGAGATGGCACATTCAAAAGTTGCCCGGAGCCTTTTAAACAACTTTACAGTATACATTGTGCTATTGGTGAAGAAGAAACAAATATTGTGCCAGTGGCGTACGCGTTATTATTTGACAAAAGTACAGACACATATGAGGTTCTTTTTCACTTATTGAAAGCTCAAGTACCAGACTGGACCCCAGAAACTTCTAAAACTGATTTTGAGATAGCCGTCATGAACGCTATTGTATTAGTATTCCCTAATGTAATAACAAAAGGTTGCTACTTCCATTATTCGCAAGCGGTGTGGAAGAAAGGGAAGGAGTTACAACTCACTAAGTTAAAAACAACCCGCAGACAAGTAGCCCTCAGTGCTGTACTACCCCTTCTGCCACAAAACGAAATTTTTAATGGCTAGTGGTATGTTGCTGCTCAAAGTCCCGATGATAAAAATAGCAAGATATTTCGTGATTACATGTTAAAGCAATGGTTGCGTGACGATTTTATAAACGTGTGGTGCGTTTTCGGATAACGCCACCGTACGACAAATGCACTGGAAGCGTGGCACAGCAAACTTAACAAAACAATTAAAAGAAAGCAGCCCAATATGATCGAGATTTTAAAAGCGCTTTATACTGACGCATCTTATTACAAAACAAGATCAGTGCAAATTGCAAATAAGATACCAAGTACTCGACGTCATTCAAAGAAAGCCATGCTTCGAGAAGACTTTATTCAGGAGACAACCATGGAGCTCGTGACCGGTCAAATAACCGTCGGTCATTTTTTAGAAAAAATGCGATAGAGAATTCTGAAATGATTGATGTTCGAAGCTGTGATTTTTATATTTTTATAATTGTTATTGATTATACTCAACTGCAATCTGTGATTATTACCATTTGTGATATATTTATAAAAATAATTTTGTAGTATGGTCGATAAGAGGTTAGTTATTTTTTTGATTTTGGAAAGAATATTTGTTGACTGTTTATAAAGACAAAATATTGGAGACTGTGTTGTAATAAGTACTTTAATAATTTGGTTTGATTCATAGCATTTTGGCTACGTTGACTAGGATTACTATTATTAATAAAAATGTTTTTGACCATTTTATACGTGTTGATTGTTTATAAAAAAAAATTATTGTAGACTGTTTGTATATTATAATAAGTACTAATTAATAGGTAATTTTTAACCATTTTATACGTATATTGTTAATTGTTTATAAAAAAATATATTGTAGACTGTTTGTATATTATAATAAGTACTAATTAATAGGTAATTTTGACCATTTTATGCGTATATTGTTGTAGTTGATTGTTATAGTAAGTAATGATTAATAATTTTGTTTGATTTTGGCTTCGTTGATTAGGATTATTATAAAAATATTGTTGTTATGTTCAAATTCAAAAAATCTGCTTACAGGAAGTCTATTTCAGGTTGAGATTTATGACACAAGTATACATATAGTAGAGATATATCGCGTTATTCACAGTAATAACTGATTATTTTATACTAAGCAGTTTGATTTATAAGTTCAATCCCTTTCATAGATGCATATAGTTAGTATTTCACAAATTACGAGGCGTATCCTCTTTTCTCCCCTTTCCGGGGACGATGGCACTTGATTTGTGTCATCTGGCCCGGTAAACATATCACCGGGCCAGTTAAAACTTTTTTGTCCCATGTGGCCCGGTGCCGGGCCAAGTCACCGGGCCAGATGGGATACACTCGTTTTTCCATCGTTATACGGAGAGAAACTGAATGCTCAAACCGGCTCACCTTGGCTTGCGAGCGCGGCTCGAAACTTTTCACAATTAGCTCGGGTGCCACGGCTCGGGAGCAGGAAGTCTGAGCGCGGCTCCCGAGCCGCGCTCAGCCGGTCTGGACGCGGCTAATGATTATTACTAGTGATAATGATGACAATGAGTGATTTTGTTTTCTTTTTAAAAATGTTTATTTTTTTTTGTTAGGCATTTTGTTAATTTTTATTTTATTATTTTTTTCCTCTTAGATCATATTCTAAGAATCTTTAATTATGTTTAATAAGTTTTGGTTTTATAAAAAAAGTATAATTTGTTATTATTTTAAACTTTAATTACTAACCTAGGTTGAGGTATCTACAATAAAAAGCTGATTGATCTTTAGTCCATTGTGATTTCGGGAGATTTTTTAACATTAAGTATTGATTATTAGACTGCCTTTCCATTACAGAAACTTCGATAATTCATTAGAAAACAAATAAAGAAGTCAAATTGTTTTATAATTGTTTTTATTTTTGTGACCTAACTGAAGTTTGAGATTATTACGTCACCAAGTAATATAACGTATAAGTGTCAATGTGAATTATGTCATAAAATAATTATATTATTTTTGTTTAAATTATTTTTTATTTTTAAATATTTTCTATAAATAATGGATTATTCAAAAGTATTAATACACGTTTTTTTCAAAATTAGCTTATGCCAAGTAAATCGTCCAAAGTGACACTTTGGCCTTTTTACTAGTTTTTTTTCAATATAATTAAAATTAAAAAATGACGTATATAGGCATATCTACATTAATCAAAAAACTAATATATATACAAATAAATCGATGTATCTAGAATAACGAACATATGTTTCATAGTAACTATGCAAAGTTTCACGAACATCAGTTGAAGCATCTAAAAAATATATCAAATTGAAACTTTCAGAGCCTCTATTGAAAAGTTGTCAATTTGCACATTGGCCCTTATACATACGACCCATCGATATAGTGAAACTAAGTAGACTACGGAACCCTAAAACTAATAACCTTATTATCTGACGACCTATGTGTGTTTCAAATGACTGAATCACGAAATCGTACAATGATTACAATCATGCTAAAAAGTTCATGCATGTACAGTGGCGGAAGAACCACACAGATTTGGATCAGAGGCAATCTCAATGCCGACACGGTTTGACGACACGGTTGTCCCAGTGGTTGACCCATCGGCTGCTGTCGTGGGTTCGATTCCCGCACGGAACAAATATTTGTATGGCTTACAGGTAATTGTTCCGGGTCTGGCTGTTCGTGTATGTGACTTTAAATGTTTGTAAACGCACCCACGACACAGGAGAAATTCCTAGTGTGGGCAACGTTTTGAAAAAAAATTAAAGAACAGATACCATTTTACCATGGTCAAGTTAACCGACAATAAATTGGAACCAATCCAGACTTTACTCCCATCTGCACCATATTTGATCGTGGAATAGGCCTACTGGGGAAACCACGTTAAAAAAAACGTGCCAAGTACACTACCTCATGGGTGGCATGGAAACGTGTGCATATTACGGAGAACACAAATTTAAAAACTTTTAAAATCATTTTTTCTTTAGTGGTAAAGTGGTAAAAACAAAAAAATGAAGAACAATTTTAATACAAATAATGTAATATAAAAACCTAATAAATAAATACTTAATGCTGGACAATCCATATAGCACTATCTAGCCTCAAGCTAAGCAGAGCTTGTGTTATGGGTACTAGATGACATATACTTAATACAATATATAACATAGATAGATATTTTTTTTATTATACATAGCAAATACCCAGAACACCCGGAACAAATCTTTGTGCTTTTTTGTAGATCGTACAAACATAATAATAATAATGATATATGTCTGTGTGTATAGTATAATTATTTACCCGATGAATATGTATGAAACAGAACGATGTAAATGATATTTTTTTGTTATTTAGTTTGTTATAAGTCTTGAGAAGTAGAAAGATAGGAGGGAGGCTTTTGCTTAGCAGTGGGACAGTTTAGGCCAGATATATGTATAAAAAAGCTGTGTCGGAGTATGATGCATGGACCGATCGCCTATCTGACCTCTACAGCCCAATTAATGGGTAACACGAAACCCTTTGGTAAGACTGTGTTGTTTTTTTCCCATAGTGAAAGTTGTTATGGGTACTTACACCTTCTGAAAGGTTAATAATGAATTAAAAATCACTTTATGAATAAATACGGACTAAGTGCAAGTCTAACTCGCGCACCGCGGGCTCCGTACAACCTCGTATGTAGATAGTTCGCCGATTTGATTATGTTTTAAGTTTCTACAACTACAACACTATCAGTAAGCTATCTGAAATTGCAGTCAAACGTGGGCTTAGACCATTTAAAAATTATCGTTATTAAGGTGTCTGTGGCTAGATAATACCAGACGTGCGGGTCGATCAAAGGTTAAGCTACACTCGGCGATCTCGATCCGTCGATGGATGACCTTCCATAACATACTGAGACCCTCCGTGCCTCGTAAAGCAGGCTAAGCCATTGGGCCCGGTTGCGATACGTAGATTTCATAGCCTTACCAAGAGGGATCCTGTCCCCAGTTATCAAGCTGTGGAGCTCAGAACACTCGCTCCATATAAAACTGGGGTATTCGGAAGTCAATCTAAACTCTCATTTTTTAAGGTCTTGACAGAAGCACAGTTAAGTTTCACAGTGTCGACGGTGAAACTTATCTATGCTTCTGTTACATACATGCATGTGTTTTTATCAATGTTTCGTGTAATTCAAAATATTAACCTGAGACTGGTCCTCTGTCAGGGCTTTTTCCATAAATATGATGCAGTCATTGTTTTCTGTAATAATTGTTTGCTTTTAATGGAAAGGCGAAGAAGATGAGACTTCATGTCTTGACTCTGTAAAGACCTTTGGCATGTCATGATCAATTCAAATTAAATAAAAATGTCATAAACGGCCATGCAACGTATCGACAGAAGCAAGAAGGTTGGATTCGATCAAAAACTGTTAGTAATATTTATGTTAACAAACATGTAGAATTAAATGACGCGAATTTAGTTTCATCATTATCTAAAATGAAAACATAATTAATGAAATTAATATACATCCAGAATTGGAAGTAGGTGACAAATTGTCAATACAAAATTGACTTTCCTATCATAGAGAAAAAAAAGTATTTATATTTACTTTGCTTTGTTTTTATTGGCGTTCTGCACTAAGAATTGATAGAATAGAATAGAATATATCTTTATTTGCTTAGAATGCAGGTACATACAAAATAGGATGGTTAATAACATAATAATAAAAATAAAAAATATTGAAACTTACGAAAATGACATAAACAATTCTATTCTTTGCATTATAAATTGGCTTCAAACAAGTTAAAAATTAATATAATTAAAACAAAGCTTATGACATTTTATCAAAGAACGAAGAAACTTAACTTAAACATAACTTATGCAGATCAAACAATAACTGAAACACCCAGTGCTAGATTCTTAGGACTCCACTTGGACATGCACCTAAACTGGAAATGTCATGTGGAATCTGTTTCTAAAAAACTAAATCAGTACTCATATGCACTTCATAATTTGGCAAAAATTGTAAATGAGTCCATTGTTCTTATCTCTTACAAGGCTTACATTACATCTACATTACGTTTTGGAATAATATACTCGGGGAATTCCTCTGACAAGGAAATTGCATTTAAGGCCCAAAAAAGATGTTTGCGTGCTGTCTTTAAGCTGAAACCTACGGATAGCTGTAAGCCATACTTCAAAAAATTTACACTCTTAACATTGCCTTGTATATACATCTTTGAGACAGCAGTATTTGTCAAATCTAATTTCCATCTATTTGAAACATTGAGATCTAAACGACGACACAGAGAGATATGCGCTAAACCACATAGCACGGCTCTTTATAAAAAAAGCTTTTTAGGAATGGCACCTAGAATCTATAATAAGATCCCTAAGGGAACTACAGATATTGAAAACATTCACGATTTCAAAAGGGCATTCCTGAAAATATTACACGACAAAGCATATTATACGGTGAACGAATATTTAACTGATATTTTTTGACTACATTTTGTTTCTGCTTGTTTATAATAGAACTTATTATTTTTATACCTTATTGGAATGTTTTTCTGTTTTGACAATTTGTATTCGATTATTTAAACGTTGTGATAATATTATTAGAATTATTTGACAATTTGTTATAATCAGCATGTTTCTTCGAAAATATTTATACGCCGATAACGGCTTGACAGACAGTTCATTAATAAATAAATAAATAAATCATTTTATTGTCAGGCATCTGAGGCCCATAGATAAAATACATAAAATAAAGTTATACATTAATAAACTAATACATATCAAAAACATAATTAAAAACTAATTGACACGTAAAGTCGGCGTCGTGTGTCGCGCGGTGTCGGGTATCCGGCCTCGGAATCGCCGGAACACTACACCTCTCGGCCAAAATTCCTCCTTCATGAAAGTCGATAGATGTTGAGTTGGCACCCTCACCACGAAGGAATTGAAACTCACGCCGTGGTGAGATTCCAACCGCTCGACCCTCAGAGTGAACTTGGTCTTGATGCTGATATACTCTACAATCTCCGCGACCTTTGTAGAGTGATGCAAACAGGACACGTACAGTGGCGTCATTGGTACAGCAGGACGCAGCAGGAAGTTCGGCCCGCTCGGTGCAGTACCGCACTGGTTGCGACAAGCTGGCTTACTCTTTTTCCTCTGCACCTTGATAAAGCCATCTTTATCGCACGTATCTTGCTCGGTTTTACGCTGTGCCAGATCCTTGCAGGTAGTATCACAGCGCCTCTGCTTACCCCCTTTAACTTCATGCCGCTTGACTTGCGACACAGCTGGTTTGTTGGCAGCCACTATTGCAGCGTAGGCACGTTTAGGGGTCAACGCACCTACGCATGTCGTCACCTCAGCTGGTGTTGAGGCGGGGACGGCGGCGACGGGACACGATGCATCGCAGACAATATTGACAGCCGGTGACGCATCAAATTTCGCCGATTCAAAACTGCCGAAGAAAGCATTTTGCGCCCCGCGACTCGTGTTCACGTTGGAAGCGTCAGGTGTCCTACTTACAGAAGCAGCCTTGCGTAACAACACTACCTCTGCTCGCAATTCACCTATGGTGTTATCCGACGCCTCCAACTTAGACTGAAGCTCGGCCAGGCTTGCTTTCAGGAATGTGATGTCCTTCAACAGCTTGGTGACGTCAACGTGGTCGAATGTGACAGGGGGCAGCTTATGCAGGTCCTTAGCCACGAAAGCGGGCACGTCGTCCGGGTCAGTGACCTTCAACAAGGTCATGATGTCCTGGATACTCTTCTCCGTCCCATCCCTCCTGCGAGACGGCATCTCCTCGATCTTTCCAAGCGTTTGGAATAGCAGCAACTTGCTGCTGCTGATCTCATCTTCTTTGAAGCTCGACTTGCATATCTGCAAGATGCTCACTTCGTCCATGGTATCGATGGCATGTTGTATGAATGCCAACAACTCGTTGGCTATAAGCTGCTGTGAACTCATAGCTCAATGACGGGCAACGGCTGTTGCCGCGCTACACGTGTACTAATTATTTCCACTGTGGTAACACGTCCGTATCCGAGCGCGCATCGCACTGAATTAATGACTATAACACCTGTAACTAACCTACCTATGCTCAACAAATAAAAGTATTTGAATTTGAATAAGATCCGTGTACATTCTGCCTTGTTGGCATGCAAATACAATAATTATAATATAAAGTTAGCTATAGGGCAAATAGGTTACTGGAATATATCATCTAGGAAATCCTGTACAGAATAATAACATTTATCTACAAGTAATTCTGTAAAACATTTTTTAAATTTCATCAATGGCAAGTTTTTCATTGGATTAGGAATTTTATTAAAGATAGCAGGAGCCATACAGATCACACTTTTTTTAATAGGCTAGTTTTAAATGTGCCTGTGCATAGTAAGTTCTGATATTGTGATCTTAATGCTGTATTTCGTTTCCTGGTTTCTGTTGCCGTTGCAAATAAATTTCGGTTTGTTACTATTCGAGGATATAGAGGCAAGGGAAAGTTAATAGTTTCTGAGACTTAAATATAGGCACACAATTGTCAGTAACTTTGAGGCCAAATATCAAATAAATATAATTTATAAATATATATGATATAGGCTCTCAAACAGCGCTTTTGAGCTTTAAAAATGCTTTCTCGTTCACTACAATAACCCCAAAATATTACACCAAATCTTAAAATAGAAATTACAAGACCATGATAGGCCACTAATATTGTTGACAAATTTACTTTTTTGGATAGGTTATACAACATAAACGCGGCTGAGCTTAAACGTTTACAGATATCTTCTGCTTGCGGCTTCCAAGTTAACTGGCTATCAATTAAGATTCCTGAAAATTTTGTGCTATTCACTTTATCGATACTTTGACCATTGTATTTGATATCCATGTCAACAGTAGATATTCGTTGGTGAAAATGCATCGTTTTAGTTTTTTGTAAATTTATAACTAGGTTATTATTGTCAAGCCATTTTATTAAACTGCTAATTGAGTTGTTGATATCATTTAGGTATGAGTCTTTATTGATGCATGAAACTATTGAAGTGCTATCGTCTGCAAATAAAACCATTGGATTAGATATATGACGTGGCAGGTCATTAATATATAATAGAAATAATAAAGGTCCGAGGACACTTCCCTGCGGAACTCCATATTTTATTTCTTCAAAGGACGATAAGGATTTTTGTACTTTTCTAGATTTTAAACACAGGCTAGATATCTCTGTACATTGTCTGCGGCCTTTAAGGTACGTTTTTATTAAATTAAGAGCATTGCCACGAATACCGTATGTGTCAAATTTGGTTAAGAGAATATCATGGTCCACGCAGTCGAAAGCTTTCGACATATCCGCATATATTGCACATACCGGTATTTTGGAATCTACTTTTGGCATTATTTCGTGGAGAAAATCAAAGATGGCCATGATTATATTTTTATTTTTTCTGAAGCCCTTTTGTTCGTCACATAGTATGTGGTATTTCGTTAGGAAGTTGTCAAGAGCTTCATAGATAATTTTCGCTATGATCTTTGAGAATATGGAAATACGAGCAATGGGCCTATAGTTTGCCATTTCTTCTTTATCATTTTTTTATATACTGGTATGACTATTACGGTTTTAAGACTTTCTGGAAATACGCCAGACTGTATGCTTACATTAATAATATGAGCAAGAGGTTCAGCTATACAATGTGCAACAGATTTGATAACTGTTGTTGAAATGCCATCGAGGCCAGAGCTCTTTTTATTTTTTAGGTTTTTGATTATATGCATTACATTTTGAGGTATAACTGGGGCCATAAATATTGAATGTGAGTTGGTATTTATGTTCATTGTATCACATAACGTATCTTTAGGTACGCCGGAGGTTTGGTCAATGAAAAAGTTATTAAAAGATTCAGCTATTAAATTATGGTTTGATATTATTTCATCTCCTTTTTTTATTTGAGAAATGGGTTCTCGTACAATTTCGTTATAGGCTGTTTTGGATTTGTTTTTGAGTTATTTATTAAGTGGTTATTCTGAGCTTTTTGTGTAAGTTTAATAATTGTCTTAAACCTCCTTGAGTAAATCTTAAATTTATTTTTGTTTTCACAAGTTGGTTTTAGTCTCTGTTGCCATAACAGTTGCCGTTGTTTATTGCTACATATTCGTATCCCTCGAGAGACCCATTTTATTTTATTCTCAGATTTTACAGTAACTAATTTGCACGGGAAACAAGTCGTGTAACAGACGGAAAATGTCAAGAAAGTTATCATAGGCTTTGTTAGCATCCTCTGTATTATATACATCAGAGAATGATAGGCTTTCGAGGTGCGATTTAAATTTAATAAGGTTTTCTTGAGTTATATCTCGTTTTAATGTTCTCCATGTTTTTATTTGACTGGTTTTACTAACTTTTATCTTCATCATTTGAGCAGTGTGGTCAGATAAGCCAAAGTCAGTTACTTCATGTTGACAGTGCTGCTTAAGATTATGAGCAAAATTGTCTGAGCAAGTATTAAGCCCGGGTGACACGAGGCTAGTAAATCAAGCTAGTGAGCCAAGCTAGTGCTGCCAAGCTAGTAAGCTAGTGACACTAGCTTCGTGTAGACGGAACTAGCTTCGTTTACAAGCTAGTAAGCTAGTGTGGAAGCTAGCAAGCTAGTGCCTCAAGCCAGGATAGTTTTAATAGCTTGGGGTTCTATTTTTCAAGCTAGTAGGCGCCCCCCACCACCCGTTTAACTATCCTGGCTTCGTTACTAGCTTCGTGTCAACCGCGAAGCTAGCGAACCTAAGCTAGTGTGCAGTCGGAGAGCGTGGTGAGAGTGCGTGCAATTTGTTAAAATGCCGAAATTAGCGGACAAAATTAATTTAAAAATTCGTTCAATTGTACAGAGAAGAGGAATGTTTGTGGAATGCAAGTATTCCATCTTACAAGGACAAGCAAATGCGAGACTCGTCACTAGAAAAAATACGCGACATACTAAATAAAGATGGAATAGAAATGTCGATAAAAGAGATTAAAAATAAAATTAAAAATCTAAGAGCTACATATTGTCAAGAATTAACAAAGATAGAAAACTCTGAGAGGTCTGGAGCAGGAACTGCAGAAGTCTATAAGCCAAAAATTATTTGGTTTGAGGAAATGCATAATTTCATAAAAAAGGTGCCAATGAAGAGAAAAACTTCGGTAAGTTATTTTAATAATAGGTCTTTACCTATGAAATTGCCGTTTTGTATGAAAAAATTTAAATGAATTTTTTTCATGTATTTTTTATTTGTATTAATCGAAGTAATCACCCATGCAATCAATGCATCTTTGCCAACGCAGTGGCAGTTTATTGATGCCCTTCTTAAAGAAATCAGCTGGACGGGAGGCAACAAATTCTTCAAAGGCATTTTGTACTGCCTCTCGGGTATTGAATTTTTTTCCCGCCAAGAAGTTATCCAAATTCTGGAAAAAGTAGTAGTCTGTAGGCGCAAGGTCTGGTGAGTAGGGCGGATGACGGAGAGCTTCCAACCCCAGTTCTTGCAACTTGGAGACCGTCTGCTGTGCAGTATGAGGTCGCGCGTTGTCGTGCAGGAGCAGCGGAGACGAGCGATTGACCAATGCTGGTTGGAGATGTGCCAGCTTCTCCATCATTGTGTTCAATTCTTCACAGTACACATCTGCAGTAATGCTCACCCCGTTTGGTAAGAAGCTGTGTTGAATCACACCGGCGCTAGACCACCAAACAGTGACCATCACTTTTCTTGGGGTAAGTTTTCGTTTAGGGCATTGTTTAGGTGCTGAACCAGGATCCAACCAACTTGCTGAGCGCTTGCGGTTATCAAACAGAATCCATTTTTCATCGCAGGTAACAATGCGGTTCAAAATTCCTTCATTTGTGTGTCTGTTGAGCAGTGCAAGGCACGTCTCGACGCGTACTTCGCGCTGGCGATCATTGAGTTCGTGGGGCACCCATTTGTCAAGCTTTTTTACCTTGCCAATTTGACGCAAATGGACCAATATTGTTTTGACGCTAACGTCGAAAGCTGCTGCTAATTCAGCCGTAGATTGTGTATCATCAGCTTCCACAATCGCCTTTAATTCGTCATTGTCGACCAAAGTCTTCGGACGACCGCGAGGTTCATTTTTCAGGTCGAAATTTCCAGAACGGAAGCGAGCAAACCAATAACAGGTAGTGCGTTGGTTTGTAGTGTTAGCTCCGTAAACGTCGTTGATGTTGCGTGCCGCTTGTGCCGCGTTGCTGCCACGACGGTACTCATATTCCATAATTACTCGAATTTTTAACGTATCCATGATGACGAAAAAGATTTAAATGCGATGAAAATGTAACACTAATCAATAAACAAATGACTACTTTTGGAAAAAAAAATCCATGTTTTTAAAATAAAATTAATTTGAAATTAGAATTCTTAGCCAAACAAAAAATATTTTGATTTGAAATGGCCAGTACTGCAGAACGGCAATTTCATAGGTAAAGACCTAATATTATTTACTCTTTACAATTATTTACCTTAAAAGTACTTATTGAAATATTAATAATCGTCGGCATTTTTAATTTTTCTTGTAGTTTTGTCTGAATTAACGAATCATTCTTGCTTGCCATGGTACTGCTCCATCATTGTTGAAATATCTCTTAAATTTCTCCCTTTTTTCGATAGCTGACAGAGAAGAGTGGTTACTTCCCTGTCGACTGATACTGGGTAAACATAAATTTTCCATTCTCCATGAACCGGGAATAATGTTTCCCGCTTCAATGTCTTCTTGGTCGACATCACTACTAATGCAATAAGTGCTTTTTTGCTCTTTTCGTAACCAATTATGCAGAGCACATGATGCTAGTACAATTTTGTCTACTGTTTTTACGTCAACTGCGATTGGTCTTTGATAAACACGAAATCGGCTTGCCAATATGCCAAAGGCATTTTCTACAGTTCTTCTGGCTCTACTTAGCCGGTAGTTGTATACTTTTTCTTCATGTGTTAAATTGTCACCTGGGTACGGTTTCATAATATACGATTTTAATGGGAATGCAGCATCCGCCAAAATTACTCCGCCTCGTGGTATAAGGTTATTTTCTAGTTGATTATATATGGAGCAATTCCTAAAAACACTTCCATCAGATGCCATTCCACAGGCGCCGACGTCAATATAAATGAAATTATAATCGTAATCAACAATAGCCATAAGAACAATACTGAATGTTTTTTTGTAATTAAAAAACAAACTTCCACTGTTGCCAGGAGCTATGATTTGAACATGCTTCCCGTCGACGGCGCCATAACACGCTGGAAAGTTCCATTTCACTCTGAAACCATTTTCTATAGCTGCCCATTCTTCAGTTGTAGTTGGAGTCTGTAACAATATTTTTAACAAATTTTTTATTTTCAGAACAATCAAGATTCTCCAAACAATAATAAAGATGACAACAGTGCAAGCAACAGTCAGTCATTAGAACCACCCGTAGCAGAAAATCTGTCAGAAAAGACAGTTGAAATGTCTCAACCTGCAAGCGAAATGTCGTCTATTCAAGTCTATTCAATAAAACTTCTAAATTTATTTCCCCCGGAAGTAACATTCCGCAATTTAAGAAACGGAAGGTTTCGCAAGTGAGTTCATTGATAAATGAAATTAAGGTGATTAAGGAGGATTTAAACAGTTCACGAGAATTTCAGGAACCAGAGCTGGATGAACATGAGATATTTGCAAAATATGTAGCAAGTCAGTTGAAAAAGCTTTCACCCGGACAGGCCATTTTAGCTAGGGATCAGATCAACGCAACACTATCCCGCTGTCGGATGTATGATTTAAACTTCGGAAATACTACATTTTCGTACCAGTCACCTATCAATTCTTCAGACTCCAATATGTCAACCACATTTTCTTACAATAGTTCTGCAGCAAGTCCACTCTACACTAATCCACCATCACAACTACAACAGACTGAGCAACGTGATGAACCCATCATCCATCCGCCACCACAGCAAGAGTTGGAGCAAGATGAAGATCCCATCTATCAAGCATTTCAAAATGCTTGATACATTTCTCGCCATTTATGTAGCGTAAACGTACATTTTGTCGTCATTTATGATTTCTCATTTTGTAATTTAGAATTTAATCTCGCCATTTATGTAAGCGTAAAAGTACCTACTTTAATTTGAAATAAATAAAATTCTACATACCTGTATATCTTTCTTTAATGCCTTATAAATTTCACTGCAAACTTCTGGTATAAATCTAGATATAGTAGATCTTGAAACACGATACATGTGACTTAACTTCCTGTAATTGACACCAGATGATAGAAAATCTAGAGTTATTTCCAATTTTATTTTAGCCGGTATGGCTTCTCTCATATTAGTATTTAATTTTTGTATTTGTGGTCCCACTAGATTCAGTAAATTGTCAAAAATATTAGGTGTCATTCGCAAAATACTCTTGAATTCGCCGGAATCCTCAGATCGCAGTTCTTTTAAAAGTAATGCAGATGCTCCATGACTATGTCTTCTTAAGATCCAGGGTCTTGTCCAAGTACGCTTTTCTTCTAGCAGAGCTAATATTTCATCTAGCGCATGTTGACACAACTTCCGAATTAACTTTCTTAGTAGAATTGCTTTTCTCTTACGCACACTGTTCATTTTTACGTATACGTGTTATCAGGTTAAGCACAACTCACTACTGACTTGACTAGCTTGAAATTTCCTAGCTTCGTGTAGACAGCACTAGCTTGGTTACAATCCAGGCTAGTAGGTAAGCTAGAAACCAAGCTAGTGACCCCTTACTAGCTTACTATCCTAGCTTCAAAATACTAGCCTCGTGTCACCCGGGCTTTACTGATAAATCTAGTTGGCTGATTAATTTCTAGTTTAAGGTTGAAGCTCCTGAGAAAGCATTCAAATTCTGAGGTAATTCTATTCCTGTTCGATACATCTATATTAAAGTCTCCACATAAAATTACTTTTTGGGAGGATTTTTTACAAACATTTTTTTAAATAAGATCTAAATTTTCATAAAATTGACTTAGATTACATAGTTTAGGGGGTCTATATACACATATAATTATAATTTTTTTAGAAGAAAATTCTACAGCACAACATTCTATAATTCCTGATATCGAGTATTTCATTACGTCAGGTCGTTCTTTATACTCGTTTCCAACTCTTACTAGGATACAGGCACCGCCACGTTTTTTATTGTCTAGCAAAGCATGCCGCCAGCTTGTAATTAGGAATAAACAATATTTTTTTTCTTGGCCTGACATTATAAAATGCTCGGTTATACATATTACGTCAACTACTTTTTGCTGACTCAACAATTCCTGAATGTAAATATTGATATATAAGGTTCCTTTAGGAAGTCGAATAGATTGGAGAAACACATAGTTAATGGGTCACTGACGCGCATGTTTTCCATGTATGCATCTGCTGACCAGCGTAAATGGTGTAATATAAAAAAGGCACAAGTTAAGCAAAAGGCTTTATATGATAAAAGAGGTAAACTTAAGGAACTTAATACCTAATCAACTAGTTATGATTTATATGCCTAGGCGTGTGATGGGTAGGGGTTTAAAATTAAGCAAATTATATAATGGCCTTGTCAAATAGGAAGGAGGATCTCCGATGTAAATTATATAATTAGTAAAATAAATAATAGAAAGTTCACAGATATTGTACATGTAAATAGGTTAAAAGCACTTCAGATTTGGGTTTAATTATATATTGGCATTAGTTAAAATTAGTTGTCATACATTATTTTAGTTCGACTGAAAAATAGTATATTAATCATTGTGTTATTTTATTTCTATGTAATGAACAACAGTGGACGCGGCCGGAGGAGTGTGAAGGCATCACTCAATGCAGACGTGTGAAGAGAAAGGGAAACCAATCAAAATAATAAGTATAAGGATAGGCCAAATCAGTATGTACCTGTTCCAGAAGCTATGGAAGAATGAAATTTATATTGTTAAAAATTCAAAATTATGTTAATTAAACTGATACTTGTTTATAGTAATTTGAATATCGTCATGTCTCTCCAGAGGTGGAGTCTTATCATGTCTGCGAAAGGTCCGCACAAAGATAGGTCCAGCAATTTTATGTGTGGGTAGGAAGGTATGGAGTGTTTGAATGATATCATTATTAATAAAAGCCTCGTTCGTTGATGGTAGGACTATGTCAATGAATTTATTAATAAAGGGGCGTAGTTAATGTAACAAGTGGTAGAACACTTGTTCTCTCACGTTTCAACCACTCAACAAAGATTAAGATAGTTTAGATGATGAAATATGTCGCCCATCTAAGAGAAGATTCTTACCTGCGAAAACCTTAAATTTCTCGTCAAATAATATATTAAGTGACTGGCCCTTCTAATTATGGTACAATAATTCAAATATCTACTATAAATAGCAAATGGCGATCTAATCGGGATTTAATTATTATTTTGCCCTGCAGTGGGACAGGCTAATAGGCTCGTACTACTTATGAAAAATTATTATATTCATAGTCTATTGTAGAAAAATAATAATGTGTTTGTTTGATTATTATTTTTAGTTTTTGTTCAAGCAGGTGATTATATGTATAACATTAAAACTTAAGTAAAAACTGATAAAAATTTCATAGAAGAATTTGTTTTTGTTTGTTTACTACTTTGATTATACAACGTGTCCCAGAAATCAACGTCAAGCCGAAAACGGGCAATAGGCCAAGTCGTGACAGCTATTAGAAAAATATATAAAAAAATCTTGGTCATGTACTTTTCGAATTATAAGCATTCAAAAATAAATCTCAAAAAGTGACACCCTGTGATGATTTTTCAAGTCCTGTGACTACATTATTAACATTTCGGTAGTTTTTTTCTCTGTGATGTAACCATGAATAACCCTTCTGTAAATTACAGTTAAAAGTTAAAACGTAACTGCCTCAGTTCTAAATTAAATGTTAGATTTTTGCCCAATATTGAATTCAAAATAATGACATCACCCAACTTTAACCGACTGTACTGAAAAAAAAATCTACTACACTATTTTGGCAAGTAACTTTAAAAGATGGCGCGTTTAGTCAGGATTCCAAAATGGTATAACACATACTAATTGCTACTTCTTAATTGAGAAAAAACATTTTTTTTTTTATGAAGCCGTATTTCATAAAAGTTCGATTGAGACGAAGAGTGACGTTATTTTGACTAGTGTGAGCGAGAAAGATTCATTTTAACTAATGTGAGGTGACGCTACTTTGACAAGTGGGAGCGAGATAGATAGTGACGCTACTTTTATCTAACTAAGAGGGAGACGGATTGACACATCATTTCATATGTGTGAGTGAAACAGATAGAGACGCTACTCTGGCTAAACAGGGATGCGCTCTTTCGTTGACTGCACATCTTTTTGTATTCGTATTGACTTCGTACTTACAACTGTGGCTTTGTTTATTGGACTTGATTTGCATTGTGATTTGGATTTATCTGCACCGTTTCTGACAACCCCGGACTTGTTTTAATCGCAACCCCGTGTTTGTGTAGTGTTTTATCATGCCATCTCGATACACCGCACAGGAATACGCCAACATGCATCTCATTTATGGAGAATGCTTATGCAACGCCAATGCTGCAGCAAGAGTGTATCGTGAGAGATACCCGAATGCTGAGCGTCATCCCGATCATCGAGTATTTATTAATGTGCATCGGTCATTATCAGAGGGTCGATTTCCTAGCCAAATGGTTAGCGAGGGAAGACCCGTTATGCCCTACGAAGCCGAAGTCTTGCAAGCAGTTGAAGAAGACAGAAGTATCTCAGTACGTGGAATTGAACAGAGCATAGGAGTCCCCAAAAGTACTGCACATCGTATTTTAAAAAAGAACGAGTTTCACCCATACCATGTACGACGAGTACAAAGTCTGCTACCCCGAGACTACCCAGAGAGAGTACGATTTTGTCGAACGATGTTGCAGAGGCACCGAGAGGACCCGCGATTCTTTGAAAAAATTCTATGGTCCGATGAATCAACATTTAAAAAGGACGGTTCCATGAACCTCCACAATTTGCACGAATGGCACGTGGAAAATCCAAATTTGATGCGGGAAGATAGATCTCAGTACCAGTTTAATGTAAATATGTGGACGGGAATTTTGAATGGTAAAGTTATTGGTCCAATCGAGCTGCCGGAGAATTTAAATGCCCAGGGTTATTTGAACTTCTTACAGAACCAATTACCAGAATTATTGGAAGAAGTGCCACTGAACATTTACGGCAGCATGTGGTATCAACAAGATGGCTGCCCAGCGCATTATGCTCTCACTGTACGAGAGTTTCTCAATCGAGAATACCCCGATAGGTGGATTGGGCGGGGTGGTACAATTTCGTGGCCTGCCCGTTCACCCGATTTAAACCCCATAGATTTTTTTTACTGGGGTACGATAAAGGATAAAGTGTACTCTAAACCAATTCAAGATTTAGACGAGCTGCGCCAAAGAATTGCAGAAGCCGCTGAATACATCAACTCAAGAAGATACGCCCGTCTTATTACGCGATCATTTTTAAAGAGATGTAGAACTTGCATTGCAGCTGAAGGAAAACAGTTTGAACATTTGTTATAAAACTTCGTAAATCTGATTTAATAAAAATTATAATAAAAGAAATCCAACGACTGAATTTTATTTCAAACGCACCTAAAACCAACAATGTACTTTTTTTCCTCAATTAAGAAGTAGCAATTAGTATGTGTTATACCATTTTGGAATCCTGACTAAACGCGCCATCTTTTAAAGTTACTTGCCAAAATAGTGTAGTAGATTTTTTTTCAGTACAGTCGGTTAAAGTTGGGTGATGTCATTATTTTGAATTCAATATTGGGCAAAAATCTAACATTTAATTTAGAACTGAGGCAGTTACGTTTTAACTTTTAACTGTAATTTACAGAAGGGTTATTCATGGTTACATCACAGAGAAAAAAACTACCGAAATGTTAATAATGTAGTCACAGGACTTGAAAAATCATCACAGGGTGTCACTTTTTGAGATTTATTTTTGAATGCTTATAATTCGAAAAATACATGACCAAGATTTTTTTTATATTTTTCTAATAGCTGTCACGACTTGGCCTATTGCCCGTTTTCGGCTTGACGTTGATTTCTGGGACACGTTGTATATATTTTTACTGAAAATTTAATTATTAAGCTTCATTGCCCAAAGTAAAATAATGAATAAATAATACCAAATGATAAAGTGAAGACTGTTAATGTGCTTATGAGGTTAAGTTACTTTTTCTGCATTCAAAACATAAGAAATGAATGGATTTTGATTTTATTAACCTACCATTATCTTCAAATTGTTTTTTTTCTGATATTCATATTTGCAAAAATCGCAGAAATTTTGCAGATGCGAATGCAAATACGAATATCCAAAAATATGCGAATATTTGTTACATCACTAACATATATACACATCAGTGAATTATAGACATAATATAGCTTAGTTCTTTAACTTGATTAATATTACAACCATGCTTGACAAAAATTTGTTCTTTTTCAAAAATTAAGCAAAACTCACACACACACAGGAAATTCGAATTGTGAGTATGAACCATTGATTGCATAACACTTTCCATATGATTAGTAACAGATACAAAACCATTTCTATCCAGTAATTACAATTGCAAAACCACTTCTATCCATTCATGTCAAATGCAAAATCACCTCCATACACTTATTACTCATACATGCAAAATGGCCTCTATCCAGATTTTAATGTCTTTTTTACAAGTTTGCACACTATGAATAACTAAGATGATATTTTGAATCCAATATAACATTGATTTGCCATGACATATCATTTCTCTAATAGATATGGCTAAGTTAATCTCAGTAAATTAAGTTTTTATGGTGTTTCAGTAAAGTAAATAAATTAAAAAAGTGTATAGAAGCATATTTGCATCTACACCCCTCACTTCCAAAATGTCAAAGTGCATGGCAAAATGCATGGTGTATTGTGACAGAACATCATACCATGCATACGCCTATACCAGCACTGTCACATCACAAAATGTATTTACTGTTGCAATGTCGTATTACAACTCTAGGCAATGTCTAAAATTTTTGACTACACATTTTAAAAATGTGTTTCTGTCACTCACTGTGTTATCAAAGCAAAGAGAAAGAAAAAATAATATGAAAATTACTGTATGGAAACAAAGAAGAAAAAAAAGTAGATAGCTAGAGCCAAAACAAACAAATTGTTTTACGTTACAACTAGACCTTTTATTTTCATGACGTAAAGCTTGTTTTATTTTTCTAATAAGTGCTAACTTTATGAACATTATAATTGTGAAGAACAATTACAATAGTAAAGAAACCATGAACTATCCTAACTAATCAATTGGTATAGTGCCCAAAAGACAGGAAGCATTGCCACATTAAATGGCATTGTTTAGATTCTGGCCAAAGTAGAAGCCAGCACTTGGATCTCGGAAGCATCAACCGTTACAACTTGATTTAATTAATTTCAATAATCTTGCAGTTTATAAATACATAACGAGAAAACAACAGGGGTGGGATAAGGAATATGAGGTTCAAGTTATCTTTAGGGTAGTTTGACTTCTGACATGACAATGCAAAACCTAATACATGAAGAAATGACAAACAAAAACGAAAACAACCAAAACCTTTCTTCAACCAATACATAGAACCTAACCAAAATGTTAAGAGTACAATACGTGAGGCTCAAAACTTTTCGTTGATTCCATTTCACACAGAAATAGCCAACTAATAGTACAACGAGTTACGAGGTTACAAGACAAGACAGAAGCACCATCGCTTAAAATACCACGAGAGAAAAATGCGGCAAGGTATCAGTTTCAATCAAGACAATATATTCAGACGCCACACATCTCAGACCTGCCACGAACGGCAGCGAACCATGGATGGAGCATTCGATAGTACTATTACTATATCCATGGGCACCTTCACAGACCGATATTTTACGATAGCACTTAAAGTCGCTCCGCTAGCACGAAAATTCACTAACTATTGAGATGGACTACATAAAGTATTTTACTCCCTTTCAGTTGACCTGTGTGTAAACCACCACAGACAGTTTATAATACTGCCCACAGTCTATGCTATGACCACAGAGTTCCAATTCCAACGTCCCCTTCTCATCTGACTATACTGATTTATTTCATTTCAGTGTTGCCAACTGGGTATTAGGATTTTAGGCAAGGTTGAATGAGAGAAACGGCTAGTCATGCCCAGTAGGTAAAAAAAGCAGTAGTTAAATAAGTGGTTTTCGGGGTCGCTTATGTCGATTATCCGGTCAAAATTGAAATCCAAGATGGTGCCGATGAAAGACGGACGCCCAATGTAGGTAAACAACTGCACAGCAGGTTGGTTTTATTTAAAAAAACTCATTATTTTTTAATCATTGGAACTCTTGTATAATGCAACAGGATGGGAATGTTTTTTGATGAAAATATATTCTGTATGAATGATGTATGAATTGATATAGGAAAAAAATACAAATAAACATCACTAACTTTTGCTATTAAATTTGTGCACTTGGCTTGGATACTAAATCCTTTAGCTTTATTGAATATTTAAATCAGCAATATTGCTAACTTAATTTATTTTAATCAAAAAAATAATCGATTAATATTCTATTGTTTTGCGTCACGTCCGTATAGTTAGTATTCTTCGATTGAATTGTCCTAAATACATACATAAACTCACGATTTTTTCCCGTTTTTTTTAATAGCAGCTGTGTTTACGTATTATTATGTAGTAGTATGAAAGACGGGTTAAGCAGAGGTATACTCATAATATAATAGGTTCACCCACATTTCGCATTATATAAATATAGGTCAATAATAACATAAAATGGATACTAAACACAAACAAGTGTGATGTTGCCAGAATATATCACACACTAAAGATTTCCTTGACAAGACTACAATAATTTATAAAACTGAACTTATATAGTTTGGCGATTTAAGTTGATACGTTAAGTTGACCCAGCAATCATGACGTAGACCCACTGGAAGGTGAACGGCAGGTTTGTATGGGAATCTCGTACCGCTAATCAAATTTTGTGTTTTGGGATATTTTATGTTTGTGTTAAGTTCTAGTGTACCTATGTAAACCTTGTTTTGATGATTAGTATGAGAAGTATATCAGTATGTTCTAGATTGCTTGTCGCTATTTTTGTAATGTTTTAGTTACTACCAAGTAGGTAAAGTTAGATGACGATCGTACCTACTCAGTAAATAAATAATCAGTCAGTCAATAAATAATTCCCATATGAAGAAAAAAATCTAGGTAACGAAAATCATTCCTATCATTAAATTGTTAAGTTATGATTTTATGCAAAAATTGTGCATTCTTTGGTACGATATATAAATGTTTTTTTTTATATATTTAATGTTATTTCAATTTCTAAATAATTAATTATCATTTTGATATATTTGCTTTTTTGCATAAGGCAACTTCTAAAAACGTAACTGCGTTTAGTTTACGATTATATTACGTTTAGTTATTAAAATCTTTCTTCTGATATTATTAATAAATCCGAAGTTCTAAAAATAAATAATAAATAAAAAATAAATAATGCTGAACAATCCACACAGCATCATCTAGCCCCAAGCTAAGCAGAGCTTGTGTTAAGGGTACTAGATGACTGATATACTTAATACAATATATTACATAGATAGATATTTTTTTATTATATATAGCAAACACCCAGAACACCTGGAACAAATCTTTGTAGATCGTACAAACATTTGTCCCAAGGCGGGAATCGAACCCGCAACCTCCTGCGTCGCAGGCGGACCTTCGCCCGCTGAGCCACATAGGTCGTCACAGTACACTTACATGAACTTATTTGCCTTAATATGTGGTACAAATTCAACAACAAAAAAAGGAAGCGGTATGAAATCTTCCATTCACCTTTCTTGACGTTGGACCTTGACACTCTTGACAGACAGACAATGTTGAACAACTCGATGCTAAAAGGGATGTAATTCTTCCTGAATAATAACGATAGTTCCATTGATTTAAACTGAGTTATAAAATCTTTCTTTCATTTTTGTTTTTATTTATTAATATAAATAAATTTACATACAGAACAAAAGTGGACACTTTAGTAATCAATATTTTATTCTTTTTATGTAATTAAAGTGGTTTATTCAATTTAACCTAGTATTTTGTTACAGCCATCTCTCGAGTTTTTGATCAAAGTAAATGGAACAACTGTTATTCCTTACCATGTTTCTGGGCACACATCGTATCGAAATATAAATAATTAATGGAAATTCTATTTTCTAGGTTGAAAGATCGATTTCCTGGTTAAATGCAGTGTAATTTAATATATTAGTTTTTTGCATCATTACATCGAATCATATGATTAAATAACACACATTGCCATCCCTAGGCAAGGACGCAGTAGTCCAGTCACGAACCAGACAAAATTGACTTACTTTTGAAATTATTGCGAATTGTGGTTAAATCTTTTTCGATTATCTCTCTTTGTAGTCTTCGTCGTATTATTACTAGTTATTCACTGATTATGGTCTGACTTAGTAACTCTAAATATATTTAGTTGTGTTCCACAAAAGCCAATAAAGAACGATTGAAGGTAAAGTTGAGATTAATAAATTGTTCATGTTATGTACCAATACATACCATGTGAGTTGTGTACTTCCCTAAGTTTCCTTAAGCTATAAATTTGGTATAATATTACGTGTTACAGTTTTAACGTTCCGCCATATTACAACAGCATGTAGATATTGCATAGGTTTGAATTTAGAAGAATATGCATTGTATTAAAGTTACCATCTTCACTTTGGATATTGAGGTGTTTCATAAATGACAGTAATGAAGCTTTTCTAAAGAATATCACGAAATTCAGAGTGACTCTTGACATTTGCCTCTTCCAGCATTTTACATTGGGTTCTGGCTTGTGCTTCCTTTCTGCAGTGGTGACCAGTTGTGGGCCTCAGGTGATCGGCCAGTCTCAGTTTTTGACTTCATTTGGGTTTATTTATTTATTTAATACTTTAAGCACACAAATGTACAGAGGCGGACTTAATGCCATAGGCATTTTCTACCAGTCAACCTTTGGGTGATGCAGAGACAAACAGTGGCAGGTGCAATTTCTTAAAAGAAAAGTGAAAAGAAATATATATTTATAAAATATATATATAAATATACATATATTATTTTAAACTATAAATATAATACTTACATAGAATATATACAATAACACAAATAAACATATACATAAACACATACATAAACAATAAGAACATTTAATGAGAAAACATTAGCGCTGTGATGAAACCACTGCCAACTTCTTACGAACATGCTCACGCACTTTAACTTTGAAGGCCAATCGGCCGGTTGCCCATGGTTTATCATTAAACAAAAAACATACTGCTACATTGGTTGGAAGAAAAATAAATTAGGAGCAATGTTTTGTTGTCAACATGAAATAACTGGTTGTGTGTACAACATGAAATAACTGGGGTCAGACAATTCAGTGGTGATGTTGTGCTTCAATGATGGCGATGGTTGTTAATGCTTGATGTTGTCGAAATGTGTATTTCAGTCGCAAGATAAAAAAACAACTATTTTGCAGCTAGTTTTTAATTCCCCTCCTCAAATGATGTCTGTTTTGCACATTGAGTATCTTCATTCTGATTGAAGTGTAGTACTCAGTTTTTTTATTTGTGGTATTGCTGGTCAAATGTGTTTGAATTGCATTGTTATTTTGTCCTGTCTCATTGTCTTAAGAATATTGATACTGGCTTTGAAGGGTAATCTGGTCTAAGAAAGGTAAAAGGAAAAAGGTCTCTGGTAAGGGTATCTGATCTGCCAGGAGGGGTTATCCTACTTGAGTGTTCTTGTCCTAGACCAGGAGTCAGTGCTGTTGGTTATTTTGTATTATTGTTCTCTGTTATGTTGTGTGTATCCATTGTGATTATAATATATGAATTACTGAACACCGGACCAGATATACTCATATAGTTCTCACCAAAAGCTGGGGAACAAATCTATCCACACTCTGCAGAGCCCTGCATGTAGAGGTAAGGCTGGTTAGTGCCTGGGGGCGCCCGGCTCCAGACAACAGGCACGCTCCGACTAGGCTCACCTAGCCATGCAGTTCTCGGCAACCTTAGCTTAGGGGGTGTTGTCCATACTACCCAGAGCAAAGCAATACAATCCTCCAGCTGTTCCGTTAGTCCCCAACTGAGATGGGTTGGTTCTATTCTACTACCCGGACCCCACAGCTTTCATTTTTATAGATGCTAGCTAAAAGCTAGCCTATGTAACCTCAAGTAAGCTAAGATAATATAATCAAACACTAGAAACTAAACACATACAGGTGTATCTCGCTTAATATAAAAGTACTTTCATGGGAAGAGCACAGATGCAGAGAGATAAAGAAAGTTCTCATAGTTTTAGCGTTGTATTAACCGCGTTGTTAATGATAATATTTACTACCTGATTGCTACCTTAACATATATTTTTAACACAAATTTAAGATTCTCCTATAAAAAGTTATGAGAGCTCCTATAAATTAACGTTAAATTTAGAAAGTGCCTGCAAAACCATTATTAGCAATATTACGAAAATAAGACTTGGCGTTATTAATTTATGTGCAGGCGTTTTATTGTCTTTAAATAACTTTCCGTGTGTATGTACACGGACATGTAAAATATCGCTGACTGAATTCGATAGTGGCACAAGACAAAATTCAACAATTTGAGAAAACGTACAATAAATATTCGAAGACTAGTGCGCGCGCACAAAAAAGCTCTTACCGACTGTATTTTATGGAATATATAGTTCATGTTTGGTTTATAAACATCTACGTTATAGCTTCAGTTGCCGGCAGTAATAGTTTTTAAATATTTTTTGTTATTTTTATTAATATGAGGTTCAGAAGATGGCGACTCCGAGTTGTGCCGGTATTGCATTGTTCTGTTTTCACTTTTTTGAGTAATGCTAGAAATTATGTTATAAAAGTAAAGAAAATAAGAATGAATTTTCACGAAAAACTAGCTAAGTAGAATATAAGACTAAAAGTGCTTATTAATGGAATTGTTAAATCGTAAATAAAAGTACCATAAATGTTTAGTAACTTAATATTTATTAGCATACTTTTCAGTGTGACTGATGTATTGAGAATCAGTTTTAAACAAATCAACAAACGAAATTTAGTTATTGTACTCTATGTTTGCACTTATAAAAAGTACTACACTTAAAAAACAAAATATCTATTTCTGCTGGATCTAATGTTGACCGTTTTGTAGTTATCATCTTTACACCAGGATACAGGTCGGGTGGGTACGTATATAGCACAATTGAAACCAGGTATTTTAGGCGACTACATAAAAAGGTATTCGAGTATTGTACATACATTTTTTGAAAAAAAAATACAAGTGTCATTATCCTAATTTTTTTTCGCGTAAGCCAATAGAGACCTGTCGGGATGCCTACGGGTGCCTAACTTGGGGTAACTATGCTGAAAACAGCATCAAAATGTCAGTTCCTGAACTAAAGTTACCCCGATTTGAGTGTTCGGCTGCGCGGCTTAGGTGGATTTACTCAGTAGGTAAACGACTTCCGGATCACAATATTGAAGCTGATAGAATTTCTGTTTTTGCTAGAACAACGAGAGAGGCGTCAAAAGACGCACCTTCCCGTGGGCTATCGAAAGGCAGGAAAATTGGAATAGGGGTAGGAACAAAAAGTTTGTCTTTTTGACCAAAAACTAGATTTTTTGCAGAAAGATTATAAAAAACTGAAGTGAATGACACCGAACCAGGATTCGGGAACGCGGAAACGCGCACCAGGATATAGGTCGGATGGGTACGTACGCTGTACGCTGTTAAAGGTTAATTTTCGAAATGTAGAAGTTAAATAAGGTCGTGCGACGCCCGTGGACATTTCGCAGTACACTTGGTTACTAGAACCTGGTACATTAACATATTTGAGCGCTAAATTACTATTTGATTTGATGGTAATTGGCGCTTCGGCTTCCTGCGCTTGCGCTAATTCATTGTAATCTATCGACGTTGGGCCAGAAATAGACTCGACTCGCGATAAGGCGTTCGCCACTGCGTTATCTGAGCCGCTTATGTGTTGTATATCGCTAGTGAATGCGCTAACATATAACAATTGCCTGGCTCTTCTGGGAATTTCTTTATCCGTTCCTATTTTGGTGAAAGCAAAAATGAGTGGTTTATGGTCCGTTAAAATAGTAACCTGACGCCCTTCAATTAAACTTCTGAAATGTATCATAGCTAGATAAATCGCTGTTAATTCTTTGTCATACGTACTATACTTTCGTTGCGAATCAGATCGACAGTGTAACGGCGCTTTTCAGGCTTACCTTGCACTGCTCGAATGCCTCTACACTTTTTTCATCCCACACGATTTGCGTCTGATCCTTTTTCCTAGTGTTATGTAAAAACTTGTTTAGTTCCGCTTGGTGTATAACTGCATTGGGTAAATGCGACCTGTAAAAGTTAATCATTCCCATAAAACGCCTAAGTTGTTCAACTGTTACTGGTCTGGGGTACTCTATTATCTTATCAACTGTTGGTTTGATACCTTTTTCCGAGACGTTGTACCCTAAAAATTCGACCTCTGTCTTCCCGAAAACGCATTTGTTTAAATTAATAGTAATACCGAACTCATGTAACCTTTTGAAGAGCGCTCTTAAGTGTAATTTATGAATATTGACATTTTTAGACGTAAGCAAAATATTGTCCATCCACTCAAGCGTGCTAGGTGACTACAGTCACCAAAAGAACTATTGCCTTAAGCGTCCATGGTGACTAAAGTCACCGAACGACATCGTTCGGTTTAAACGTGTACAGCGCTATAGCCAGGTGATATTAATATAGTTGATTAATACTAGATGGCGCGTTATGAAGTTTGTCATCAGTGAGTGTGATTTTTTTCTGTGCAATGGCCTTCGATCAATAATAGTACTAGATATCGGGTCGGCGCAAAAAATACGTCTCGGTAAATATAAGCGCACTTGAGATGTGAGCTCTTATTTTGTTTAGTTGGCTTGCGACACAGCCAATGTAAAGACGTCTCACAGTGCCGCAGTGTGTATTTAAAAGCTGCAAAAATAATCCCCGAAAAAGCAATATAGCGGCCGGAATATCTTACTTTCAGTAAGTACATGAAGAATAAGTTATATTTTAATTTTTAAACTAACAAATAATACCAAATTTTGAACAAAATTACTGATTTTAAACCACCGCTACAAATGTTTGGCCAAGGCTCGCCAACATACGCACAAACTTTTGTTCAATGGAACAGTAAATGCATGGAGTAGATTTGTATTGTAATAATAATTAAAAAGAAATTGTAACTAGAAATTATAACTAATATTATTAAAAAGAAATTGTAACTAGATCTTCAAAATTGGTTGGTTAAAAATTGGTTGATGCTACTTTTGTGTCTGTTTGTTGGACTCTCATTAGATACTTAGCTTTCCTTTTTTATTTTAGCTTTCCTAACAATCCATTTACGTGTGCAGAATGGTTCTCGATTGTCGCCAGAGAAAGAAGAGATGACTTTTTAAGCCAGCTAAGAATTCGGTTATATGTTCGGATCACTTTGATAAATGTGATATATCCGGAAATACTAACCGACGTCGATTGATTAAAACAGCAGTTCCTAAATTACAGGTACATTAATTAATGACTATGGCGCCTTGGATATCACTATTCTAATGTATACGCGTGAAGTTAAAATAGTCGTTAAGTTTCCCAATTTTCTGCGCAATTTTCTTAATTTTTCTTTCCTTAAGAACCTTCTACAAATTATTATAAAACTTACAAAAAAAAAATGACATCGGTGAAGTCGTTCTCAAGTTTTGGCGTGACCAAGGGAAATAGGGATTCATTTTTATATGTATATATAGATTAAAGAGTCTTTTCAAAAACACAGATTCAACCCCCGTCGGACCCACAATTGGCAGCACACAATACTAAACTCTCAGTATCTGACGTTGAAGTGCAAGTGAGTAATTTAGCAGTAGGTGTCGTCAAATTATTTTGTGAGAAGATAAATTATTAATTTATTGCGAAATTAAGTATTTTTTTTATTTAATTTTAATTTACGCAAAATAATTTCAGTAAAAAAATTGGACTTAATATTTTCTTATACTGTAACAATTTCGCTAAGTGATAATAATTTTTATTTGAGATTTGTAATTAATTTCAGTAACGTATATTCGCGCCTTTGCAGATAATTAATTGAGGACATACATTATTTTTTTCAGCATCTATCATCAAGTTATCTCTCCTAATGAGCGCCATACTAGTGTGATAACTTCTAAATCGTGTACATAAGTAGACGCACTCATTTCTGTATACGGGTTGATTACAATGAGCCAACCCGCAGACAATTCATGGCAATGTCTTAATAAAATATTTATTGTACTAATTTAGTCCTACTACTTTTTTAAATCGGTCAAAAATATTTGCTTCCATATATAAAACGAACCTTAGCCTAAAAAAATATTATTATTCTGCTACTCTACGTCTTTCAATTCTTACTGTGTTCTGAGCATTGAAATGTCATACCAAGAACTACGTCTAGTTTCAAAATAGAGTAAGCACTCAACAAAATGTTTTTAACCTTATTACTTATGCCTTAAGTTTAATTTTAGAATAAATATTTTTGTACTTATTATAAAAATGACTATTTATTTTCAAGCGATATTTAAAATTTAATTCTTTTACCTTTCTCCGATGACAGAAAAACTTAAATATAAATATTTTGCAATCGTAATTAAACTTTATGCTTGAGTGTTAAGGTTTATAATGAACTGAAGTTGTTAATAATATAAAACATTTTTCTATATTTCCTAGTAAGAAATGTAAATGTCTATGTGTGTGTAAACGTGGCCACTTTAGCGACGTATTTTTGTTCCCAATCCTGTATCTAGTACTATTATTGATCGAAGGCAATGGCAACATAAAATGTATAAAAAAATATATTGAAGTGACAGTTCGTCGTTTTTCACAAGGGACTTTTTTGTGTGTGAAGCTCCTAACAAAAATGTGGTAAGTTTTTTGTTTTATACCTTATTTATATTGTTATTTTATATCAAAATAAACGAAGAAATTTCCTTTACGAAATTTGTATTATTACGACAATTTCAAAACGTTTACATAGTATAATTTAGTTGGAAAAGTTATATGATCACTACGCGATCATCGTTTGATAATTCTCTATTGTTTACAGTGTATTCTAATTGGTTGTTCTTGTTAAATAAATGCAAAATATACGAGAATCCTTCACTATTAGCACGTTAATGGCCATTTACAAACGAAATACATTGAGATGGGGTCTATAATGATTAAAATGTAAGATGTTATTCATGATTTTAGTGTTGGTGAGCCGACTCCCCTTGGACAGATCTACTTACAACGTAAATAATGGTTTGTTCACACGGAGCGTTTTATGATCAATTTGGG